>CM046945.1:112329533-113823243 GCA_025698515.1 Gossypium sturtianum | reverse complement strand
AATTCAAGGCACTTAATATAGCATAACTAAGTGCTTCACCCTCATCAAACATCCATAATCACATGCAACATATCATCATTCAACCATCAATAATCATAGGCCATATCATAATGGAAATGACACATACATGCATATGTGAATAGATTTACATCCAAATAATCATCATGAGCCACATCTCATGGCCTTATACAAAATGAATCAAATATCATCCTAAGCCAACACATTTGGCTAAATGAATATGACATATAACCAAAATGATCAAGTCCCTATACATGCCATAATTCAATGTAAATCTGAATATACCAAAATGTGTGGATAGTGTGGGTGATTCTTCTACGATCTCCGTATTCCGAAGTGGCTTCCCGACACTATAAAATATGGGAAAAGAGAAGGAGTCAGCTTTAAGCTTAATAAGTCTATATGTAAACAATGAACATCATACCACATACTTATCAATCAAGAACATTACATACTAATCAAGAACAATTTAGATCCTCGTAGATGTACTTACTCATTTCAAATCTTACCATATTCCAAATACATATCATAAACATTGCTCACATTTACATACACTTATACCCTGCACTTGTCACCACATAGCCACACGAAATTTCACTTAGTTAAAGTTTCTCGATGAACACTTCGGAGTAATACCGGATACACGGTGGTTTCGCACACAGCCTACCTTTAATAATTAACATGGTGGTATCGCACACAGTCCACCAATAATCACATATCCACGGTGGTATCGTACACAGCTCACTAACAATCACTTATTCACGGTTTTTATCTGTATCATTTTCCTATTCCGAAGGTTCATCCGGGAATTTCTTCACTTTCTATCATTTTAATAGATATCAATAATATTCATTCAGATTTCACATAATGCATTAATATGTAAAAACATAAGTAAAAAGGATGTATCATTTACATATATAAACTTACCTCGATACAAAATATGTCAATTTGAAGTTTAGTCCAAACCTTGCCATCTCCTCGGTCAAGGTTGATTCCATGTTCTTCTTGATTTATAATAACATATTTAGCCTATTAAATAACCACATTAATCAAATCACTCCAAAAATCCTATTTTGGAGAAAATTACCATTTTGCCCCTAGACTTTCATAAAATTATGATTTTGCCCCTAGGCTCGTAAAATGAAATGTGTTCATTTTTTCACACCCAAAGCCTAGCCGATTCATATTCTCTCTTAGAGCAACTCACAATTCCAACTATTTCACACATTTACTATCCATTTTATAACTTTACAAAATAGTCCTATTAGGTGTTTTCATGCAAAAATCCCACAAAAGTTGTTCATTAAACAACCAAGATTCATTTTCTTCCATAAAATTTTAGCAAACACATGAATACTCACATGGAAAACCCTAGACTCTCAACCACTTTGCAAAATAATCCCTCATTAGCTAGATTATGCTGCAAGGGTCCCAAAAGTACAAAAATTATCAAGAATGATCACCAAAATCACTTACTTGCAAGGAGTGTAAGTTGCTGAAAATTTCAAGTTTCCAAACCCCTATTCTTGTTGATATTTTTAGTGGAGGAGAAGAAGATGGAAAAGATGTAGCTTTTCTTTATTTTATTTTATTTATCAATTAAGTCACCAAATACTACACCTAACCATTGACCAAATTCATTTCTTTGTCCCTATGGTAGGCCATCACCCTAAATAAGGCCTATTTGCACATTAAGGACCTCTAATTTAAGGTTCTCTAGCTATATGACACTTCAAATTAGTAGAACACAAATTTCACCTTTATGCGATTTATTCCTTTTTCAAAATTAAGTAAGTAATCACTACAATTAATTCACCAAAATTTTCATGCACTCATATGATCATGATATAACACATAAAATAATATTAAAAATAATTTCTCCGCCTTCAGTTAGTGGTTTGAAACCATTTGCTTTGATTAGCCCAAAAATCGGGCTGTTACAAGCAAGGTTGGATTAAGCTTTGTATGCTTATCGCACAACTTTCAAGACAATGTTGGGAATGTCACCGTCAAGCTTCTCTATGGTAAACCATGTCATTTGCCATTGAGCTAGAACACAAAGAATTTTGGGCAATCAAGAAACTAAACATGGACTGGTGTCACGCCACTCATCGCCATCGGAGCTTAATGAGATGGATGAATTTTGAGCTCAATCTTATGAGAATGTGAGATCAGAGAAAGAAAAGACAAAGCGATGGCATGACAAGAAAATTTTGCCACGACAAGTTGTACTGGACAACAAGGCTTGCTCTTCAATTCCAGATTAAACTATTTCTTGGAAAATTAAAGCCGAGATGGTCCTGGACCATTCGGAAGTCGATCACATATAACTTCATGGAGTTATCGACGTTAAAGATGGAAAACCAGATCCACTTTCAAAGTCAATGGTCAACACCTAAAACATTATTTTGGAGCTCTATAATACTTAATAAAAATTTTATTTCTCTCGAAATACTTAATAATTGTTCTTTTGCAGAAATTTTGTTTGTTTATTTTATTTTTACTTGTTACCCAATAAATTTCTTTAACTATTTATTTTCTCTTGTTACAGGTTTCTCTTTGGGCTAAAATACGTACAAATTGAAGCCATTAGCCCAAATTCTTTTAATTCTCACAAATTTGTGCTAATTCCATTTTCTTTTCCCGCTAAATGTCAATTGTTTTAACTTGTCAGCCTATGATTAAGGCCAGTCTTATCACACACGTAAGAATTTCTTCTCTCCCACGTTTTAACCTTGCTATTTCAGTTTCTTCTCACATTTTTATCCTACTACGTTTTTTGCTTTTACTATCTGTTTCACTTGTAAACGCAATAAAATCTAACCTTTTCATTTTCCACCATCTATATTCTCTTCAATGGCTTCCCAAGCGACTTCTTCTTCCGACTGCCTCTCCACGCACCTTCTTTAGTAAACTTGTCAAGAGAAATACCATAAAAATATTTCCAAATGACCATTCCGCATGGAAAAGGATTCTTTTAAGGATGCTCCTTCATGTGGTATACAGAGGCCATATCATCGGTTGTCAAAAAGCATGGATGGGGAATATTCGTGTTCATCGCATGACGCCTTCCTAAAGGTAATAAAAGAGTTTTATGCCCACATTACTTCTCCTAATAATGCATTTATATACGCAGCGTGACACATCGCTTCTATTTGATGAGGACTACATCAATGCTTAATATGGTATCGCCGTGAGGTCCCGACGAGCATGCCGACTTTGTGAAGACAAAGTGTCCCCGTGAGTGCTTGACCCGTGTTCTCACCGATGTTTGTGTGGAAGGTACACAGTGGTCCATTTCAAGAAATGATCATTACACTGGGTCAACATAGTCTCATTGAAGCCTCAATGCAAGATTTGGTACCATTTCTTGAATACCCGCCTCATTCATTCTACACATAATGCTACAATCTTTAAGGATCGATTATTGCTTCTCTACTCCATAATGGTTGGCCGAAAGATTAATGTTGGAAATATTATCTTTCGTGAGATTCATCATTATGCCCAAAATAATCATGGCACCTTAAACGCCCTCACTCGATCATCGCGACTCTACCAAAGAGTCAAGGTTCCTCGCCACCAAATGAAGACCACCTTCTCGAACAAAGGGGCTATTACTACGCACATTGAGCAGTAAATTGGCCGGGAGGAAATGCTAAGGAAAACTAGCACACCTCCATCTTCTTCTCCTAGGACTACTTTTTTGCTGTCCCCCTGACTTCTCACACCGATTTTGAGTGGTGAATGCTTAAAGTCAGTAGAGGGTTTGAAAACGATAGTTTTGTGTATTGGAAAACATCAAAATCGCTTGTCACCGACTTTGGCAAAGCTCAAGAAGAGATGACCATCTTTTGGGATATGTCCGCCAATGTGATATTGCCATGTGTAAATCCTGCAAAATAATTTCTCACGCCCAATGCCACCATTTCCTATTTTTCCTTAAGGAATTGCTATTGAACTCAAGTAGAAGATGAAGAACCTATACTCGCTCCCACGCACAACCAAGACCCAAAGAAAGATGAAGCCAAGACAGAATCTGTCCACATTGAACTCGATGATGATGGAATAGACACCACTCTGCACTACTACACTGTACCACAATCTAAGGCCTCTATGACTGCTCAGAACGTGCGCTTGATCAACTAATTGATGAAATAACAAAGTCAGATACCGACGATAATGAGGAAGAGGTGCCCATCAACCAGCTGAAGAGAAAAAGATTCAAGAAGGCTGCTGGTAAAATCGTTCAAGTTGATCGTGATGACCAGGACAGGCTGCAACATTACAAATGAGCTGCAAGAAAATCTACACAACCGAAGTAAAGTAACATTCTTCCCTTCCAAGTTTTGATTTTTATATTTTCATGATCATTCATTTTGGTTTTTATATATTTCATGCATTCATATAGCTTGTATTCATTTAATTCTTTCATGTTCATGCATTGAGGCCAATGCATCCCTTAGGTTTGGGGGTGTGTAGTGCATATAGACTCTATTGTTAATTGTTCATACAATCCTCTTGCCACAACATTCAATTGCCTGCTTATGTGAGTATATGGTTATCAATGATGTTTAATGAGGATAATAACTCTTCTTGGTAAACTTAGAAAATATTTTGATAGTTATTTAGGCATGTTTAGCCTATGAAAGTTGTTGAAAATGACTTTCTAAAAGTAGAATAATTGAAATATAAATGCAATTAGGCTATAGTAGCATTTTTGAATAAACTTAGGACTTCTTGACTTAAATTCAATATAGTAATAGTGTATAATTTTAGTCATGGTAAAATAATATGAATACTCCCATGTTTGAATCTATTGAGTAGGTCAGTAATATTTTGTTTGCTCCATTATATTGTTGAACAGAAAAATGGGTTCAGATTTGAGTGTTTGTCTGCATATATTTTAGGGACACTCTATTGAATTTTGAGGTTAAATTGCTAAGAAGGTAGTTGTTTGCTCCATCCATCTTTTTAGTTAAAAGCTTTTGTTTTATAAGTGATTTATATTCGAATTGTGACATGATATAATACATGGTAGTCTAGTGTAAGCTCCATTGAGGTTGTCAATTATAAAATCATGTGACAATATGAATTCCTAGAAGTGTTTAAAAAAACTAAATTTAGGAGAGAGATAACCTAGGTATATTCTGTAAGAAATATGCTATAGTTTTAATTGCTAAAATATTTAGGACATTTACTTTTAGGAACCATTTTCTACACTTCATTTATGTAAATAGGTTTACAAGAACTGTAAGCAATTTTTTCTTTATTTCGATAGAAGATTTGAGAATAGAGGTACACAAAGATGCTCATTATGATTTGGCAAAGATAATTCATGCATCGATTGTTGGCAATTCCATGCATTCATGCATATTCATACATCATTTGTTTGAGGACAAGCAATAATTTAGGTTTGGGGTGTGATAACTCTTAAAAAAGAGTTATATTTAAGGCCTCTAAATGGAATTAATTGTTAGTAATTAAGTGAATACATTTTCATTTTTAGGATGTTTTTAGAACATTGCATAAAAAAGCTTGGATTGTGCTACACTGGTCATTATTTGTTACTTTTATCACTTGGGGAGGAAATGTATGGTTTTGTGTGAACACAGCTGTAGGAAGAAGAAGAAGATGAAGAAGGAAAATGAGGAAAATGAAACATTAACGTGGCAAATGGCAAGGTTGATTGCCAATAGAATTGCCATGGCAATTCAAAGATGACTCAACACTCTATCCATGTCACTCTCAGCCAGTTGTGCGTGTACCAAAAAACCAACCTGAAAAGAGGAATGAAAAATGTGTGCTAAGGTGGGATGAATCTACCTAATAAAAGAAGAAGAGAGAAGAAGGAAAGAGGAGGAGAATTAGCGTGAGAAAGAGACTGATGACACCAATCCTCTCTCTGGGCAAAGACGAACTCCATTGGAGAATTCCAGAGAAAGAAAGGGTAGCAGCTATAGAGAGCAGAATACAGACGTGAAGAAGGGAAAGAGACATCTATCATGGATTCACGTACAATTGGAAGATAAAAGAGAAGTTGGAGTGTGGTGAGAAATCCTACATTTCTACCTTTGTTTTCTTGATTTCTGTGATTCAAACTTATTTTGAAGATGTTGATGAATGATTTTATTTTAGTGTTAACTTTTCCACCCATGATGTAACAGCCCGATTTTGACCCTAATCGGAATAGTGGTATCGGGACCACAAATCCGAGTCGAAAAATATTTTTATATTATTTTCTCTGTGTTTATTATGTATGAATTTTTGTGTTTATTATTTTAATTTCGCAGAAATGTGAAATTGGCTAATTAATGTGTAAGTGCTAATTTGCTAATGTCTTTATAATGCAAAGTCCTTAAAAGGTAATTAGACCACTATTAATGATAGTGGATGGCAATGGTCAAGAATGACCTTATTATATATGTTTTATATATTTAGTAATAAAGGTTAAAATGTAAAATGTATATTAAGTTAATATATCATAAAACATTAAAGAATAAAGCCATGTTCTTCATCTTTTCACCATTGAAACTAGAAAAGAAAATTAGGTTTGAAGCTTGGAAATATTCGCCATTGAAGGTCTTGATTGAGGTTAGTTTTTTGTTTTGCTTTTGATAATTTATATGTTTTTGTAATCGTTATTTCAAATACTTCAAGACCCATGCTTGAATTTTTGATTTTGATGAAGATTTTGAAATGTGCTATTGATGAGTTTATGAGTTTTATGATGTTAGTTGATGAATTATGAAATATATGTGTTAGATTAATATGTTTTGTCTTTGAATTTTTGATGAATTTGAGTAATTAGGGCTAAATTGTAAAAATAAAATTTTGGGGGACTAAAATGTTAAAAAAATGAAATATATGGACTTGTATAATGCTTGTGAATATTCGGCCTAGCTATGGTATGTGTAAATTTTGCATATTTTGTGTTTTATGCAATAGGGACTAAATTGCAAAAAGTGTGAAATGTCAGGGGCAAAGTGGTAATTTGCCCATGTATGTGTTTTTGGATTAAACTAAATGAATATGTGGTTAAATTAGTTAAATTTGAATTTATTTAGATCAAGAACGGAAGAAAATAGAATTAGATCGGGGAAGTCGTAAAGTAGTCAAATAGTCGATTATACAAATTGGCCGACATCCGAGGTAAGTCTATAAGCACATAATTGTTGTTAAATTTGATAACATATATATGTTACATGGTAAATGAAATTTTGTGAATTTAATTTTGTGTTACGAATGTGGTTTGAGCAAGGGAGATATATTTTGAGTTCGATTCGATCAAGTTTCAATATCCAGGAAGCCCGTATGAACCCTTGGAATAGTTAGGATACATATGTCATGACATAGGATTTCCGATATGTGTTTTCATGTAAGACCACGCCTATGACGTTGGCATCGATTTGTGTTTACGTGTAAGACAAATGTCCGGGACATTGGCATCGATTTGATTCGTAAGACCCCGTTGGGACACGATGGCATCGATATGTGATTACATGTAAGACCAAGTCTAGGATGTTGGCATTGTACGAGCCTTCTAACTATCCGCGTATCCTTTTTAATTCTCGAACGGTTCAACGAAAGCAATGTGAAGTAAATACCGAATGTAAAATCGAATTACAAAGTTCGTGTATGTGCTAGTTAAATGTTTACAAGGAAACATGGTAAGTTGATTACTTAAAATGATATAAAGTTATGTGAATATGGATTTTGTGTTAGCATAGTTGAAAATATAAGTGATTCGCCTATTGATGTAATTTTGATATTAAAAGTGTAAATATATATGTGTATATGATTGTTTATATTCGCCATATGATATGTATGTGTGATTAAAGTATGACCTTTGTAGTAAATGATTTCTTTGTATTGGAAATTATGTGTATTCGACCTTATTAGTAAAATGTTAATATGCCTTTGTTAATATATATGTTTTTGCTTATGACTTAGGCCCCCCGTTCTTCATTCCTTACTGATGAGATTTTGCTCAAAAATTTCTCCATTTTCATATGTGGAAAAGCGCTTTTCAAGGGAGAAATTTTTAGCTTTTGGAAGCCAAACGGGCTTCTTGACCGATATTTTACTATTTTAACCCTTTAATCCTATGGCATCCTCAATGTCCCTTTCCTTCTCTTCTTCTGCGCTTCTCCTCCGCTCTGTTACGCCTAACCCATGCCCAAGTCCAAGCTTTTTGAATTTTTGTTTGTTTGATTGATGAAGCAACAACATTCTCACCCAAAAGAAGACAGAGAACAGAGATTCTCCTCTATGCCCGCCGTGAATCGCGATCATCAAAGTTCTTTTTCGATTTTTTTCTATGATTTAGAATTAAGATTAAGACTAGGTGTTCCTTTTTTCCCTCTTTTCATTTAGGGCATGATTTGCTTTTAAATTGTTTTTTGATTCAATGTTAAACCCACTTAAAACCCTAGCCCCTTTTTTGTCAAGTTTTCTCTTATTTTTCCAATAGAAAATGGGTTTCTTTTTTTTTTTGAATTGTTGACTCAATACCAAAATTTTGAAAGTTTAAATCAGATCGATATTTGTTAAGGTTTTAGGCGGTGAAACAATGAGGATTGATTTAATTTCACATAAAAGGTTTCTCGGGCATTTTAGTTTAAATACTTGCTTGCATCTATTGTTATTATTTAATCAGTAATTCATTGGAAACGAAGATTATCGTCTTCTTATCAATTTATCTATTTTTTCTCACGACATTACAGCTTATTATTGTTGTTGTTTATTTAGGAGGTGGTGAAAACAACTGTGTGTATAGAAACGAAGTGCATCACTCTCTTTGGTGAACGCACTCAAATATTGCAGATGTGGCCGCGATCCAACTCTTCCTGACTAAAGTCGTAATTTCATGCAAATTGCAAACATGGAGAAGTTGTCTTCTTCTAGGTGAACTTCCTACATTTTTTGTCTATGCATATACTTTTTGTTGAAATCCTCATTATATGGAATGGAAGAATTTTGATCCATTGCTTGATAATTCGCATGTTTTAGAAATTCAAGAAAAATTTTTAGTATATATGCTTAATGCAAGAGAAGTTCATTCGGTATTAACCTGACATGACCAATAAAGTTAGGATTGTGTGTGCATTCCAATCACCTATAATGTTGCACTGCTTTCAAGTTTTTTCAACTTTAGCATTGACCTTATCATGGTCGGGTTCTAATTTAAGTGTCATCTAAAATTAATGCTTAGCAGAGCTCAGTAAATTTGCCTCCGATGTGTGACGGTAATGGATGACTTAGAGACAATCAAAGCAAAGCAGGAAGGGACGAGTGGACGCCACCGTAGGAAGTGCCTTGGATATTTTTGGGGATAACTTGGCATACAAAGGTGTAACACCCGAAAATTTGAGTAATTTATTTTCTATGTGTGCTTTGAGTAATTATTCTAGAAAGTAAAATTTTTGATTTATTTTCGTGGTTAGTATAGTCTCAAGAAGGGTTTAAAATTTTTTAGAAGGAATAATATTAATTTTGAGAATTTATGGAAATAGATTATGGCATTGACACATAAATTAATTTAAGTGTCAATGTGTAGCATAAGATGAGTAGTTGGACAAGTGGTGTTGGCGCATGAGCTAGTACATGGGGGTGAAGGTTCGAATCCTAAATAGCATCTAGGTGAATTTTATTTTTGATTTTTCCGCCCATGTATAGCAAGTGTCGCCAAGAGCATATATGGAAGGTGTTGACTTGTTATTTTTGGTTAGTATATCAAAGGAATAAGGAAAATTTGAACTTAAGGAAGGGTATCAAAAGAATAAGGAAAATGTGAGGATATGAGGCATGAATCAAGGAGTTGTTTAAGGAAACAATATCTTGGCCTAAAGACCAAGCATATGGACGGCATTATGGCTAGGGGAGCCAATTTTGGTGATAGTTTGGCTAGGAAGTTTAGTCTTTGGTTTTGGTCATTTTGTTTAGTTTGTGCAAGTTTTGAAAATTCTCTCAAACTCTCTTTTCCTTGGCGAAATTGTGCACTTGGTAAGCCTAGTTTCTTTTGTCAAATTGGTCATTTTTGTTTTACACTTTGGTGTCAATTTTGTGCCTTTCTTTGTGCCGAATTTACCAATACCTAAAGAGACCATTCTTTTCTTTTCTTCTCCCCATTGCCGACTATACATTGCTCTCAAAACTTATCTTTTCTTTCTTTTCTTTTCCATTCTATTTGGAAACCAAACATCATCACCATCTCTCTCCTATTTGATTTCTTTCAATCGAAATTCTCTCCACCTACACTTTCATGGCCGAATGTTAAAGTGCCTATAACCGATTTTATTTTCTCTTTTCTTTGTTTCTTCATAGCCGAATTCTTCTTAGATCCATATTATTCTCAAATCCTATCTTTCGACGTGGAAATAGGTAAGAATCCTTTTCGCTTCGATTAGTTAATAGTGGTTATGGCGAATATTGATGATGGTTTGAAGGCTTTATTAGATCAAAATAAACGTTCCTTCTTTTAACGCTTATTTTGTTATACTTTAGTGCGATAACGGAAGTTTGGAATCAAGAAGTCGTGGGTGACAAAACGTAGGAATCGATTCTCGTGGTAAGGAAATCACATCTTTTAAACTTTAGAAATTTTTCGATATCATTAGATTAATGTTCTTTGCCTTTGAAGATATTCAACATAGGGAAGAAACGGCGGTGTTTAGCCTTCGGAAGAAGGAGGTTCGTTATTCCCCTAAGTACAAGCAAAGGATCTGTTTCAAGAATCCGGATTTCCCACCGGGTTGTGGACGCTCAACCGAGGAAAATCAACTGCTCAAGTCGTTCATCTCTCAACCATTATTTGTTCGTGGATTCGATTCTAAGAATGAACCATCAATCGGAGAGAAATCGCAAGTAGAAGTCTTACGAAAATCTGAGGTAAATTTCTAGATCGCTATAGTTAGATCGGTTTTATTATAGATTATAGTGTTTTAATTAACACAATACGTATAGGTGTTGAAGAGCGGAAAGTTTAGTTCTCTCCATAACCGTGTGTGTAACTTCACACTCATTTCGGGTTGGACATCAAGTTGTAAGTTCGTGATAAAATCGTAAAATAGTAAAACGGGAAAAAAAATACGTAGTAACTCATATTTTTGAGTAAATGCATGAAAACAAGTTAAAACCGAGAAAATAATGGGCCGATAATACTCTAGTTCGATAAAATGGGCCGATAATACTCTAGTTCGATAAAATGGGCGATAATACTCTAGTTCGATTAAATGGGCCGAAAATACTGTTTTCGATAAATTGGGCTAAAATGGGCCAAAGTCACTAAACTACTAAATGGGCTAGTTGATAAATTGTTTATATGAGCCTAATGAAGGGTTAATTGATAAGCCCACCGATGATATGGATTAATGAAAATCTGTTATATGATTATATTTGTTATATACGCATGATTGCATGGGGTGGGTTATATGAAGAGAAGAATGGCCATTGCCACAAATATGGCTCATTGCCTCTAGTTCGGTGGCTCGCCACAATATGGCTCATTGCCTCTAGTTCGGTGGCTCGCCACAAATTCGACTAAATGCCTCTAGTTCGGTGACAATGTCACAATCTAGTTCTGTGAGTGCACTACAAAATTATTTAAGGGCTTTAAGCCCATGATTGGTGTGTTTGGTGGGGTGGGTTGACTTGATCTCACAGTGTGTTGGTTGGTACGGGGTGTTAGCGGATGGATACTAGGTTGGTTTGGGAAATTCATATTTCATGCATTCTTTTCTTTAAATTATGTTACTTTACAATGTATGGTTGAAATCGTTAATGGGCTCAAGCCCAAACATGATATCTTGACGATCCGCCTAAAAATGGTGGTAAGTGAGTTGCACATCGAGTTCTTTGTAACTCACCCAATTTTATTAACCATTTCGGTAATGGAAATTGACGTGGACTTGGGCTGAGATGACTTGGTGGAGGCCATACTACAAACTTGGGTTTTTATTAAACTATGACTTTATTTAGATTATTATCTTAAATATCTCATATGGGTTTTATGTAATAAGGCCTCTTATATGTTTTTATGGATTTTATTGTGTGGATGGTTTAAATTTTATTTCTAAACTTTTAATATGGTTTTATCTTAAATATGTTAAGTTTTCTTAAGAACATTGGTTTTATAACAAAATTTCTGGACACTTTAATTATTTAAAATTCTTTCAAAGTTCTTTTAAACCATCTTAAGATTTTGACATTTTTATCTTGACGATAAGTTTTCAAACAAGTATTATTCTTAAGCTACAAATTTCAAATCCTTGTATTAACTTCTTATTAAACTCGATTTTCAAAAAGTTTTTGTAGCACTATTTTATTTTAACCATATGAAAATAAACAATGTATGATTGTCGTGATAAACCAAATCTTGTCTAAACGCATAGACCGGGTTTGGGGTGTTACATTTAGTGGTATCAGAGCTGTGTTTCAAAACTCTACCGTGGTTTGGGTTCAATAAAGAAATTTGTTTGAAAATAATTTCTAGAGTTTTGATTAAAGGTAGTATGGCACCATGAACATCCCGCGCCAAGTCAAGTAAGTATCTCAGATATCGTATGTTTATTATCATTGTGATATGATTATAAGAAACACTCTAGAACTTCTAGTTTTAGGTGTTAAAACCGAGAGATTGAGACAATAGGATATTGATGCGAAAACACTCTATCTCTTTCATATCATAAGATATCGTTAATAAACAATTGAAATATTATTCGATTCATAAAACTCTTAAATCGATTAAATCCAATTAGTCGCCATGAGCACTAGAGGACGTGGTCATGGACGCGTAGGCGTGGCCGTGGTAGAGGACGCAGGTGTTAGGGGCGCAAATCGATGTGCGGGTCATATGTCGGAAATGGATGCACTGCGCCACTCGAGAGTGAGACGGATCGCACGACCATATATGGAAGAGGATAATGCCGTGACACGAGCAATGCTGCGAGTACTTGAAAGGGTCGCCGATCCGTAATCGACCAACCGCCGTGGTTCGATATCGAGCGATCAAATCCAAAGGAGCCGAGGTTTTCGAGAGGTGTCTCGTGTAGCTCCCAATGTCGCTGAATATTGGCTTGAGGCGTGAGAGCGAATTATGGACGATCTTGAGTGCACCGTGGAACAAAAGTTAAGAGGAGCGGTATCTTTGTTGAGAGACGGCTTACCAATGGTGGCTTACTATCCGAGATGGCACCGATGTCGCTTTGGTTAATTGGGAGTTCTTGTTGCTTCCTTTGTAACACCCCAAACCCGACAGACACCACGTCCGAACTGTATGTTACGGGAAAACGTTTCTAAGAAGTTCAGATTTTTCGCTTAAAAGTGGGGTGAAAACACCGTGTGCTTGAAACAGATTTGAGTAGACTTGTTTGAAAAACTTTTGATGTATTTAAAACCCGAGATTTTGAAAACTTAGCTTAATTTGTAGTTGAAACGAGTTTTAACCATATAAAACCTCATTAGTTACTTAATGATACATAAAACACTTTCGGACTTAGGTGAATTACAAGTTAGAATTTGAAACGCTTGAATTTGTTTGTCAAAAAGACTTAGTGTGATACCCGATGGTATAGTTAAAAACACGTCGCGTTATAATTTTGAAGGCATTATCTTTCCGTGTTTTAGTAAAACTTATACCGCTTATTTTGTTAAGGCATATTAAATCTAACTAAAACATCAACCAACTTAAAACATAACTTTAAAGGCCTTTACAAATCAAATAAAAACCCAAATAAAAGTAAACAACTAAAGTACCCAAAATATAGAGTCCGAGTAAAGACTTTATTCAAGATGGCATAAGCACCTCGAGTCCATCCCGGCCCAAGTCCGCGTCTCACGAGTCACCGAAATGTCAAAGGAGAGGGTGAGTCGAGTGACTCAAAGATGTGTAAATCCCGCTCCCAAAGAATCAACATGCTAACACACATCATACATAGCAACATGATTAATGCAACCCGAACCTAACCATCCATATCGCCTTTTCTACCCCCGGTGGTACCAAACCACCGTGACATATAGTCACAATGTGCTACCAAAGCACCTGGTGTCCCAAAGACACAATATCCCGTCAATGTGCTACCAAAGCACCTGGTGTCCCAAAGACACGTTGTGCTACCAAAGCATCGTGACCGAAGTCACGAATCCAATGATGATGGGGCCAACCCATCGTGGTGTTACCAAAACACTAGCAGATCGATCCCATATCTCAAGTGGGGCCAACCCACGGTGGTTAAACCACAGGACAAGTCGCAATGAGGTGCCAAACCTCCGTGTCCCAAAGACACAATGTGCTACCAAAGCACCGTGACCAAGTCACGAATCCAATGATGATGGGGCCAACCCATCGTGTGTTACCAAAACACTCAGCGCACGATCCCATATCTCAAGTGGGGCCAACCCACGGTGGTTAAACCACGTGGACAAGTCGCAATGAGGTGCCAAACCTCCGTGTCCCAAAGACACAATGTGCTACCAAAGCACCGTGACCGTAGTCACAACCGTGATGGGGCCAACCCATCGTGGTGTTACCAAAACACCGGCGCCAATCTCGAGATAATCATCCGTGGGGCCAACCCACTCGTGGTAATCGAGCCATCGGGACGAGACGCCGAGGTACCAAACCTCCGAGGTGCTAAACCTCGTGACCTAAAGTCACAAAGTGTGCTACTAAAGCACCGGTGCTCACAAGACAATACATCACCGCTCTCTCTCTCTCGTATCACCCATCAACATGCCAAACTCATGTAATCATGAATATCATGCTATCATGCATATCATACTATCATGCATATCATGCCAATATGGCTAATCTCATACCCCATGTCACATATCCATAACCATGGTATCATACAGATCATCAATAACTCATAATAATAGCAATCGACTTACCCGAGTCCAAACTCGCACTCCATGAGGGTATCATAATAGTCACCATCTGTTTCATTAGTCATTGCACAAAAGTTATTAACGATATTACTAAATATAAGTGTGTTAGTATACACACCGATAGCTACGAGTCTAAAATCCCAACGAACGATCTACGCCCTCGATTGCTAACTCCTACAATCGACCAAACATAGGGTTAGGTACTAAGACCATTCGCCAAAGACATCTAAACCCAAAGGGGTTAGTTTCAAACCCTAACCTTGCTATTGGTTTGCTTCCTAACCAATACTCGAACCAAAGAGTGGTTCTTTTTGACAATCGGCCTCCACCTAAAAGAAAATGGAATCATCAATCACTTGAACCTTAATCGAAATCAACTAATTGTATCGACACAAATATACCAACCGCTTACCCTTTTACTTACCAATCGGCCACTTGCAATCAAAGCTCCAATTGATCGCCTCCTCTAACACCCCCACGATCAAAAGGTCCTAAACAGTAATCGGTTTCAAACCGACGATTTTTCTTATTAGCAAAGACTGGAATCGGCTCTTAACCGAACCATAACCAACAAAGAACCAAAACAAAAGAAGATATGGCCATTCGGCCTTGCACTTACCAACACCCAATATTCGCCAAACCAGGACTTCTAGGAGAGGGGAATATTCGCTAAGTTGTAAACAATAGAAAGGAGAAATCGGCACTAGGTGTTTAACACTCTTGTTTTGGTTTTGGATTAAAAGAGAAAGAAAGAACATAGGTGAGAAGAAATGGAGATTACGGCACTAGGATTTGAGAAAATAGAAGAACGTTTGGGGCAAGTTGATATGGTTTCAAGCTAGCAAGAGAAGAGATGGAAATGTTTTGGAGAGGTGGAGTTTCGGCTCAAGTGTTTTAAGAGAAGGAATGAAAATACGAGGAGAGATGGGTAGCTAGTTTCGGCAACGCATGGATTAAGAGAAGCAATTGCACCCAATCGGCTAGATGCCCAAAAGAGAAGTCGGCAAGGTATGGTTGCTTGAAGCTTTGGTTTCAAAGAGGAATAGAAAATGAGAGACTTATTTTGAGGAAGAATCGCTAACAAAAGACCAAGGGAGAGCTTCGCTTGGAATTGACTATGACCGAAAATGCCTAGCTTGGCCAAGTGAGTTTCGGCACTACCACTTACCACACCAAGCCGCCCACTTCTCCCCTCCCACTCCCCTAAAATTCGGCTAGAATCCCCAAAACACTCCAAGCCACAAGTTCAAATTGTTTTGAACAAGTCAACACCCTAAAATTCCTCTCCACCCACCATTCGAATGTGAAGACTAAGTCAAAGCGCAGAGTTTGAACCGCCTACAAACTCCTCCCTCCATGCCACAAAATGAGTGCCAAAAAGTGGCCACTCCGCATGGCTCGAACACAAGGCCTCCACCTTGCTTTAGGCGTTACCCACTCCAAGCCTTAGTGGCGCCTACATTGCCACTCCCCAACTTGTTTCTTGTGCTAACAAACTCCCAAAATAAATTTAAAAGCCCCACTTCCTCGGCCTCCTAATGCCTTAGCTCAAAACTAAAATTTCTTACCTACTCAGCACACACCTATCCTACAATTAAGCCCCGATACAACACCAACAACAACGCAAAGATAACAAACTCATGCAAAACATGCAACAACGAGAAAAAAAATAGCCCCTAACCCGGATATTACGCTTCTACCCTCTTAAAAAAATAATTTGGCCTCGAAATTACCTGGTCAAAAGAGTTGCGGGTATTGTTGTCTCATCGTATCCTCGGGTTCCCACGTCGCTTCTTCTACGCCATGATTCCGCCAAAGTACCTTAACCAAAGGCACAGATTTCCTACGTAGAACCTTTACATCTCGATCAAGAACTGCATGTGTTCTTCTTCCATAGTCAAGTCCGGATTCACCTCGATCTCTTCCATCGCTACCACATGCGACGGATCTCAACGATACCTCCAAGCATCGAAACATGAAAACGCCGTGAATCGACTAAGCTCACTTTGGCAACTCAAGTCGATACGCCATCGGGTCCAACTCGCCTCAAAACCTTATACGGCCCAATGAACCTCTGACTAAGCTTGCCTTTCTTTCCGAACCTCGCACCTTCTTCCAAGCGAGACCTTCGTAAACACTCGATCCCAAAAAGAAACTCTATATCTCTTCGCTTAAGATCGGCATAAGACTTCTGCCGGTCTGAAGCTTCCTTCAATCGAGCTCCGAATCAACTTAACCTTGTCCTCGGGCCTCAGCTACCAACTCGGGTCCCAACAATCGACGCTCACCTAACTCCGCCCAACACGTAGGTGAGCGACACTTCCTACCATATAACGCCTGCATGACGGAGCCATCTTGATGCTCGCTTGGTAACTATTGTTGTAGGCAAACTCGCCTAACGGTAGAAACTCCTCCCAACTACCTCTCAAATCCAGGACACATGACCTCAAAGATATCCTCTAAGATCCGAATGACCTTTCTCGATTGTCCGTCGATCGCGGGTGAAAAGCCGTATTGAAATCCAAACGAGTACCCAGAGCTCGATGCAATGCCTTCCGTAACCTTGAAGTAAACTCGGGATCCCTATCCGAGATTATCGAAATCGCACACCGTGCAACCTCACTATCTCTCGAAACATACAACTTTGCTAGCTTCAAGTGAGTAGTCAACCTCACCGAATAAAGTGAGCTGATTTAGTCGACGATCCACCACTACCCAAACCGAATCCTTCTTGCTTGGCGAAGCGGTAACCCACCGACAAAATCCATGGTTATCCTTTCCCACTTCCATCGAGGAATCTTTACAGTGAAGCAAACCCGACGGCAATCGATGTTCAGCCTTGACTACGACAAGTCGACATTTCCCAACAAACTCCGCCACCTCTTTCTTCGCACTGTGCCACCAAAACCGCTCTCTAAGATCCTTATACATCTTGCTACCTCCGTGATGCATAGCATGAGGATCGCTATGTGCGTCCCCGAAGAATCTTTTGCCTCACTCAACATCTTTAGGCATACAAGCCTTACCTCGAAAAACACGTAACCTCGCTCACTAGACAAGTCGTAACCATCCACACCACCATTCTCGCACTTGCAACCTTCGCGCACCTGTAACCTCATCCTCTAATCGCTTTCTCTCGACCGCTCAACCCAAGTAGGCTTAACTTGCAGCTCGCCAAAATACTCCCGTCGCCATACAAGCTCAAATGGGCAAACAAAGCTCTTAAACTGAAACAACCTTACGGCTCAACGCGCTCGCCACCACGTTAGCCTTGCCCGGATGATACTCAATAGAAACAGTCGTAATCCTTCAAAGAACTCAACCCATCTACGCCGCCTCAAATTCAAATCCTTCCGAGTCAAGAGATACTTCAAGCTCTTATGATCCGTGTAGACTATCGATCTCTCTCCATATAAGTAGTGCCTCCAAATCTTTAGAGCGAAGACTACAACCGCGCTAGCTCCAAATCATGCGCTCGGATAGTTGGCCTCATGTGGCCTCAACCGCCTAGAAGCGTAAGCCACAACCTTGCCTTCTTGCATCAAAGACACAACCTGCACTGTATGTGACGATCGCGAAGAGATCGTGTATTCCTTACCACCTCAAAGTTGAATTAGAACCGAGCCTCGGTCAAAATCTTCTTTAACCTATCGAAGCTTTCTCGTTGTTTCTCACCCAAACAAACGGAACCTCTTTCCTTAACAACTTAGTCATTGGCGCCGCTTATCAACGAGAAACCTCAACAAATCTTCTCGTAGTATCCACCAAACCCTAAAACTACTTAATCTCAACCATCGACCTAGGTGGCTTCCAATCCGTAATCGCCTCAATCTTGCGAGGATCTACTCGAATACCCTCTGCGACACTACATGACCCAAGAACGCTCACTTCTCTAAGCCGTAACTCACACTTACTAAACTTAGCATAGAGTTGCTTTTCCTCGTAACTGCAGCACCACCCTCAAATGCTTATCATGCTCTTCCTCTCGACCTTGAGTATACTAAGATGTCGTCTATAAAAACCACCACTAACCGATCCAGACATCGCTGAAACACCCTATTCATCATATCCATAAACGCCGCCGGCGTTAGTCAACCGAATGGCATTACCAGAATTGTGAGTGCCCATACCGAGTCCGAAACGCTGTTTTATGGATATCACCTCCTTAACCTTTAGCCGATGGTACCCAGATCTCAAGTCGATCTTCGAGAATACCGCAGCACCCTTCAGCTGATCAAACAAGTCATCTATCCGTGGCAACGGATACTTGTTTTTAATCGTCACTTGTTCAATTGGCTGTAGTCTATACACATCCGCATCGCACCATCTTTCTTCTTAACAAAGAGTACCGGCGCACTTTACGGCGAAACACTTGGCCTCGATAAAACCTCGATCCAATAACTCCCGGATCTCGAGCCTTAAGCTCCACCGCCTTTGGTGCCATCCTATACGGAGCAATAGACACCGGCGCCGCCCCGGCAATGTGAGATCAATCCCGAACTCTACCTCTCGACCGGGCGGCAAACCGGAAGTTCCTCAGAAACACATCAAGAAATTCCCTAACAAGATTTAACCTTCTCTACCGCAGACACTTTAGCCTCCAAGGCATACACATGAACCACATATGCTTCGCAGCCTCTTCCCGACCATCTTCTCCGCTTTCAGAGCGGACACCACATTTGATAAGTAATCCCTCCTATTACCTATCATAGCCACCTCAACGCCATCAACCGTCTTAAGAACCATACGCTTAGCCGCAATCCAACCTCGCCTGGTACTTAACTAGCCAATCCATCCCGAGAATCGATCGAACTCCCCAAACGGCAGTTCCATCGGATCGCTGAAGAAACACTACCCCTTGGAGTTCTAGGGGTACCTCTCTAAACAGCTTATCTACCACTACAGAGTGACCTGCAGGACTAATCACGCTCATCCGCCTAGAAGATATCTCGAGTCTAAGTCCATTGTCTCTACTATACTATCGGCAACATAAGAGTGCGAGAACCCACATCGATTAAAGCAAAGATAAGGAGTACCAAAAATCAAAAACGCGTTCGGTTATGACGTCCGGCATGTCGCTCTCCTCTCGGCGCCTCGCAAAGATACACCAATCCAGCCGCTCGCCTCGTAACTACCCGCACCGCCTGCGGTGCTCCACGGCCCCGACCGCATCCATAACCACCGCCATTACCACGGCCCCTCCGCAGCTGGCGGTCCATTACCTCTCGAATCGACACGCCCCGACTCTCGATCGAATCCTCGCCATCCCACGCGGACAATCCCTAATGCGATGCTCCAGAGAACCACACTCAAGCAACCTTTACCTCCAGTCCAAAGAACCACCCCAATGAGATTTCCCACATCGGTTACATCTGCGGCGGGCCTTGCCTAGCAAAGAACAAACCTAGCAGATCGATTCGCGCCCACTCGGCCTAGCCCTCTTCTCATGGATTGCCGGACGAAACCGTAAGACCCAAAGCTCCTCTTAAGCCTACTCCCCGTCCATGCTCGCCTCACCGACTCCTTAACACCCTCACCACCTTAGCCTTCTCAACTAAGACAAAGAACTCGCGCCTCGCTGAGGAGCAATCGCTGAACCTCAACTCGCCTCGCGCACCATCCTCGAAACGAACACACCTCTCATGCTCGGTGGCTACAATGCCCTCGGCATACCTACTCACCAGAACTCACCAGCCTCTGCAAATGCATTTACTCCCCGAACAAGCCTCGTAAACGCCTTTACCGGGAGTCGATGTAACTAGCCCCGATGTACTTCTTTTGATATGCAAACCGGAATAATCCCATGTCAAATCCTCACGCACACATCGTCCCGGACCGTGAGCCACCACCGATATGACTCATCCCGAGAAGCGATACGATACCCTTCAGCCTTCTCTTCTCGCCGTCAAGTCCAGATCATCCATGATCCGCTCGGTTGCCTCCACCAATATTCAAGCAGTTGCTAGGAGCAACACCGTAAACACCTCGGAAGAATTCACTCCATTAGCCCGAGTCGCCAGAACCGATTTCCTAACTCCCGCACCACCACTAGCCCCAGCTACCCTTTCCAACACTCGCAAAGATCGCTCGTGACATCGCTGCGCCGCCTCCCGTCGATCTTGGAACTCACCACCTCCACCGGTGGTGGCGAACCGGTATCTCATTTTCTCGAACCCCGCCTGCATCCTACGGGCTCGTAAACCGTCATTCTACCCCTACCTCTACCACGAGTATTACGACCACGTCCGCCTCGAGTGCTCATGACTAATCTTCCTACGATCGATTAAAGAATTTTATGCATCAAGATTTATTCCACTTGTTTAAAAAGCAAGTCTTATGAATATTAAAGAGGATTGTTCTCGCAAGTTTCACAAAATCCTATCGGTTTCAATCTCTAAAGTAGTATACTATTGCTATTAAATCCGATCATATAACATCCAATCAAATCACAAAGAATAGTCCGGTACTTACAGGCGAATCGGTGCCGAGACTCGGTGCCATGCCTTTCAAAATCATATATTCCAAAACAACACTTAAAACAGCACTTTTGAAAACCTTTTTGGGCCTCAGCCCACAAATGAGCCTTTGAACTTGGCTCGATACCACAAATGTAACACCCCAAACCCGGACAGACACCACGTCCGAACTGTATGTTACTGGGAAAACGTTTCTAAGAAGTTCAGATTTTTCGTTTAAAAGTGGGGTGAAAACACCGTGTGCTTGAAACAGATTTGAGTAGACTTGTTTGAAAAACTTTTGATGTATTTAAAACCCGGAGATTTTGAAAACTTAGCCAGAATTTGTAGTTGAAACGAGTTTTAACCATATAAAACCTCATTAGTTACTTAATGATACATAAAACACTTTCGGACTTAGGTGAATTACAAGTTAGAATTTGAAACCAGTTGAATTTGTTTGTCAAAAAGAATTAGTGTGATACCCGATGGTATAGTTAAAAACACGTCGCGTTATAATTTTGAAGGCATTATCTTTCCAGGTTTTAGTAAAACTTATACCGGCTTATTTTGTTAAGGCATATTAAATCTAACTAAAACATCAACCAACTTAAAACATAACTTTAAAGGCCTTTTACAAATCAAATAAAAAAACCCAAATAAAAGTAAACAACTAAAGTACCCAAAATATAGAGTCTGAGTAAAGACTTTATTCAAGCATGGCATAAGCACCTCGAGTCCATCCCGGCTCCAAGTCCGCGCTTCACGAGTCACCTGAAATGTCAAAAGAGAGGGTGAGTCGAGTGACTCAAATGTGTAAATCCCGCTCCCAAAGAATCAACATGCTAACACACATCATACATAGCAACATGATTAATGCAACCCGAACCTAACCATCCATATCGCCTTTTCTACCCTGGGTGTGGTACCAAACCACTTTGGTGACATATAGTCACAATGTGCTACCAAAGCATCGGTGTCCCAAAGACACAATATCCGTCAATGTGCTACCAAAGCACCGGTGTCCCAAAGACACGCTTGTGCTACTAAAGCACCGTGACCGAAGTCACGAATCCAATGATGATGGGGCCAACCCATCGTGTGTTACCAAAACACTAGCGCAGACGATCCCATATCTCAAGTGGGGCCAACCCACGGTGGTTAAACCACGTGGACAAGTCGCAATGAGGTGCCAAACCTCCGTGTCCCAAAGACACAATGTGCTACCAAAGCACCGTGACCAAGTCACGAATCCAATGATGATGGGGCCAACCCATCGTGTGTTACCAAAACACTAGCAGAGCGATCCCATATCTCAAGTGGGGCCAACCCACGGTGGTTAAACCATTGTGGACAAGTCGCAATGAGGTGCCAAACCTCTGGTGTCCCAAAGACACAATGTGCTACCAAAGCACTGGTGACCGTAGTCACAAATCACGGTGATGGGGCCAACCCATCGTGTGTTACCAAAACACCGGGCGTCAATCCCCAGATAATCATCTGTGGGGCCAACCCATCGTGGTACTCGAGCCACTGGGACGAGACGCGCGAGGTACCAAACCTCTGGAGGTGCCAAACCTCCGTGACCCAAAGTCACAAAGTGTGCTACCAAAGCACCTGGTGCTCACAAGACAATACATCATCGCTCCCTCCTCTCGTATCACCCATCAACATGCCAAACTCATGTAATCATGAATATCATGCTATCATGCATATCATACTATCATGCATATCATGCCAATATGGCTAATCTCATACCCCATGTCACATATCCATAACCATGGTATCATACAGATCATCAATAACTCATAATAATAGCAATCGACTTACCCGAGTCCAAACTCGCACCCATGAGGGTATCATAATAGTCACCACTGTTTCATTAGTCATTGCACAAAGTTATTAACGATATTACTAAATATAAGTGTGTTAGTATACACACCTGATAGCTACGAGTCTAAAATCCCAACGAACGATCTACGCCCTCGATTGCTAACTCCTACAATCGACCAAACATAGGGTTAGGTACTAAGACCATTCGGCCAAAGACATCTAAACCCAAAGGGGTTAGTTTCAAACCCTAACCTTGCTATTGGTTTGCTTCCTAACCAATACTCGAACCAAGAGTGGTTCTTTTTGACAATCGGCCTCCACCTAAAAGAAAATGGAATCATCAATCACTTGAACCTTAATCGAAATCAACTAATTGTACTCGACACAAATATACCAACCGCTTACCCTTTTACTTACCAATCGGCCACTTGCGGTCAAAGCTCCAATTGATCGCCTCCTCTAACACCCCACGATCAAAAGGCCCTAAAATGTAATCGGTTTCAAACCGACGATTTTCTCTTATTAGCAAAGACTGAATCGGCTCTTAACCGAACCATAACCAACAAAGAACCAAAACAAAAGAAGATATGGCCATTCGGCCTTGCACTTACCAACACCCAATATTCGCCAAACCAGACTTCTAGAGAGGGGAATATTTGGCTAAGTTGTAAACAATAGAAAGGAGAAATCGGCACTAGGTGTTTAACACTCTTGTTTTTCGGTTTTGGATTAAAAGAGAAAGAAAGAACATAGGTGAGAAGAAATGGAGATTACGGCACTAGGATTTGAGAAAATAGAAGAACGTTTGGGGCAAGTTGATATGGTTTCGACTAGCAAGAGAAGAGATGGAAATGTTTTGGAGAGGTGGAGTTTCGGCTCAAGTGTTTTAAGAGAAGGAATGAAAATACGAGGAGAGATGGGTAGCTAGTTTCGACAACGCAAGGGATTAAGAGAAGCAATTGCACCCAATCGGCTAGATGCCCAAAAGAGAAGTCGGCAAGGTATGGTTGCTTGAAGCTTTCGGTTTCAAAGAGGAATAGAAAATGAGAGACTTATTTTGAGGGAAGAATCGGCTAACAAAAGACCAAGGGAGAGCTTCGCTTGGAATTGACTATGACCGAAAATGCCTAGCTTGGCCAAGTGAGTTTCGGCACTACCACTTACCACACCAAGCCGCCCACTTCTCCCCTCCCACTCCCTAAAATTCGGCTAGAATCCCCCAAAACACTCCAAGCCACAAGTTCAAATTGTTTTGAACAAGTCAACACCCTAAAATTCCTCTCCACCCACCATTCGAATGTGAAGACCAAGTCAAAGGCGAGTTTGAATCGCCTACAAACTCCTCCTCCATGCCGTCAAAATGAGTGCCAAAAGTGGCCTCCGCGCAGCTCGAACACAAGGCCTCCACCTTGCTTTAGGCGTTACCCACTCCAAGCCTTAGTGGCGCCTACATTGCCACTCCCCAACTTGTTTCTTGTGCTAACAAACTCCCAAAATAAATTTAAAAGCCCCACTTTCTCACTCCTAATGCCTTAGCTCAAAAACTAAAATTTCTTACCTACTCGTGCACACACCTATCCTACAATTAAGCCCCGATACAACACCAACAACAACGCAAAGATAACAAACTCATGCAAAACATGCAACAACGAGAAAAAAATAGCCCCTAACCCGGATATTACATCCTTTCAAGGGAAATATGTGGGAACAAGCTATGTGGATGCCCGAAGGAAGGAATTCTTGAACTGGTGCAAGGAAATAAGACGGTGGCGATATGAGGCCGTGAGTTCTTACGCTTGAGTCGCTATGCTCGAACGATAGTGGCAACGGATCATGAGCGTTGTGTGTGCTTCGAGGACGGTTTGAAAGACGAAGTTGCGGGTTCTCGATAGCCCCACAACAAGTTAGAACTTTTGCCGCTCTTGTGGAGAAGGCCAAGATAGCCGAAGAGGCTAAGAACTCGAACGCCAAAATCAGGAGCAAATTCGAGGCAAGAAAGATCTCAAGCATTCGGGTTCTTCGAGAAGATTCTCAAGAGGCCCGGAATGAGGAACCAGCTCAAGGAAGAGCACCAAAGTCGTTAATCGTAGTCGGGATTGTTTGAATGTGGAAAAAGACATTCCGGAGAATGTTGGAGGAAAACGGGTGCTTGCTATAAATGTGGATCGACGGAGCATCAATATAGGAGTTGCCCTCGACGTATGGATACAACTCAAGAAGTTCGTGGCTATCGATGTACCACCGGCAAGAGGAGTTCAAAGAACCACCGAGAGGTCGGGGACCGTGTCGTGGTGGTAATGAAATTTGGACGTGGTCAAGGTGCGCTGGTCGAGGCAATGGTCCTAGGGGCAACGCGGATGCAAGACAGCCGGGATTGGTGTATGCGGTCGACGCGTCGTGAGGATGGCAATGCACCGATGTGATAATCGGTACGTTCTTCATTTCGATGTACCCGTTATTGCCTTGATAGATATTGGTTCTACTCATTCGCACATTGCTAGCACCATAACCGGAAACTTGAAATTAGACTCAAATTTCCGATAAAGAGATGAGGGTGATTAGTCCCTTAGGACAGTCGGTGTTGGTTAATAAATTGTTTAGAGACGTGCCCTTAGTAATTCAAGGAGAAACATTCCTGGCAAATTTGATGAACCGCCTTTTGGCGAATTCGATATTATTCTTGGGCATGGATTGGTTGGTTAAGCACCGGGCGAAATTGGACGTGGCTGAAAAGCGTATGTCGATAAGAAATGTGGAGGATAAGGAGATAGTTATGATAGGCGAGCGGAGAAATTACTTGGCAAACATGATTTACTGCGTTGAAGGCGGAGAAGTTAGTGCGAAAAGGATACGGAGCATTTTTAGCATTTATTTGTGCTTTAGATGCCAAAAAGCTGTTGGTGGAAGATGTGAGAACGGTGAAGGAGTTCCCTGATGTTTTTCCTGAAGAACTTCCTGGTGTACCTCCGGATCGGAAGTGGAATTTGGTATTGAGCTTTTGCTCGAATCGCTCCGGTGTCCATTGCTCCTTATAGAATGGCACCAAGGAGTTGCCTGAGCTTAAAGCCCAAATTCAAGAACCGCTAGATCGTGGTTTTATTCGACCGAGTGTGTCTCCGTGGGAGCACCGGTTTTGTTTGTTAAGAAGAAGGATGGGTCAATGCGTATGTGTATTGACTATAGGCAATTGAATAAGTCGACGATCAAGAATCGGTACCCTCTGCCGAGGATTGACGACTGTTTGATCAATTGAAGGGAGCTTCGCTTTCTCCAAGATTGATTTAAGGTCGGGTTACCACCCGGCAAAGTGAAAGAAAAGCGGATATTCACAAGACAAATGTTCGAACCCGCTACGGACACTATGAGTTTTTAGTGATGCCGTTTGGGTTGACCAATGCACCAGTTGCATTTATGGATATGATGAACCGGGTCTTTCAACCATTCTTAGATCGGCTTGTGGTGGTATTCATAGATGACATTCGGTTTATTCGAGGAGCGAAGAAGAACATGACTCGCATTTGCGGATTGTATTGCAAGTGCTTCGAGATAATCAGTTGTATGCCAAATTCAGTAAATGTGAATTTTGGTTAAGAGAAGTGACTTTCTTGGGTCATGTGGTATCACCAAGGAATAAGGGTGGATCCTCGGAAGATTGAGGCGGTATTGGATTGGAAACCACCAAGTCGGTAGTTTGAGATTCGGAGTTTCTTGGGTTTGGTGGATATTATAGACGCTTTGTTGAGGGGTTCTCATTGATTGCTCGCACCTCTAACTAAGCTTTTGCGGAAGGGAGTGTTGTTTATATATGGTGATAGCAAAGCAAGAAAGTTTCGAGCGATCAAGAAGGTTTTAACTAAGCGCGGTATTGATTCAACTCGAGGTGGGAAGGAGTTTACAATTTATTGTGATGCGTCACATACGGGTTTAGGCTGCGTATTGATGCAAAGTGGGAAAGTTAGAAGCTTACGCTTCTCGTCAATTGAGACCGCACAAGTGAACTACCCTACTCATGATTTGGAGTTAGCAAAGAAGTGGTGTTTGCCTTAAAGATTTGGAGGCATTACTCTATGGTGAAAAGTCTATCATCTATACGGATCACAAGAGTCTTAAGTATCTTCTTACTCGGAAGGAGTTAAACTTGAGACAACGAAGATGGGTGGAGCTGTTAAAGGACTATGATTTCTCTATTGAGTATCATCCTGGAAAGGCTAATGTAGTGGCGGACGCATTAAGTCGTAAGGTGGTATCTCGATTTGAGAGCTATGTTTGCCCATTTGAGTTTGTATGAGGATGGTAGTTTGATAGCGGAATTTCAAGTGAAGCCTATGTGGTTGGAACAAATTAAGGAAAAACAGATTTTAGATGAGAAGTTGAGACTTTTATTTCAAAGCAAGTGGAAAATGGTGAAATTGAGGATTTTGGAATAAATTCGAGAAGGTGTATTGTGTTTTCGTGGAAGGGTCCAGATGCCTAAGGATTCAGACCGAGGCAAATGATTTTGAGGAGGCGCATAGTAGCCCTTATGCTATGCACCCCTGAGGAAATAAGATGTATCGGGATCTTCGTGAAAGTATTGGTGGCACAGGTTGAAACGTGAGATTTTAATTTGTGGGAAAATGCTTAACTTGTCGCAAGTGAAAGCGGAGCATCAATTGCCGTCAGTCTTTTGCAACCGATTAAGATTCCTCTTTGGAAATGGGAGCGGATAACAATGGATTTTGTTAGTGGGTTACCTTTAACACCTACTAAGAAAAATTCTGTTTGGGTAATTGTTGATCGTCCGACGAAGATCGCTCATTTTCTACCAAGACGCACGGACTACTCGTTGCGAAGTTGGCGAAGTTGGTGTATGTATCCGAAATCGTGAGGTTGCATGGGGTACCAGATCGATTATATCGGATAGGGATCCTAGGTTTACATCTCGATTTTGGAAAGCTTTGCATGAAGCCTTGGGTACAAAGCTTAATTTTAGTACGGCTTTTCATCCTCGGCCCGATGGTCACGGAGAGAGTGATTCGATTCTGGAAGACATGTTAAGGGGATGTGTAATCGACTTCAAAGGTAGTTGGGAGGATTTTCTACCGTTAGCGGAATTTGCGTGACAACAACAAACTACCGGGCCTAGCATTCAGATGGCACCCTACGAGGCATTGTATGGTCGTAGGTGTCGTTCTCCTATTTGTTGGACCGAGTTGGGTGATCGGCATTGTTAGGACTCGAGATGATTTTCGAAACGGAAGAAAAAGTGAAAGTTATTCGCACGCAGTTAAAGGAAGCTTCGGATAGACGTAAGTCGTATGCGGATCTGAAGCGTAAGGATATCGAGTATGCCGTAGGAGATTAAGTCTTCCTGAAGGTCTCACCTTGGAAGAAGATATTCAGATTCGGGAAGAAGGGCAAGTTGAGTCCTAGATACATTGGACCATATCGTGTGGTGAAACGAGTTGGTCCAGTGGCCTATCAGATTGAGTTACCTCCGGAATTGAGCCAAATTCATAATGTTTTCCACGTGTCCATGTTGAGGCGCTATAGATCGGATCCTTCGCACATAGTACCGGTAGAAGAAGTGGAGTTGAATTTGGATTTGTCTTTTGAGGAGGAACCAGTGGAAATCTTAGACCGAGACGTGAAGGTGCTAAGAAAGAAGACTGTGCCGTTGGTCAAAGTGTTGTGGCGTAACCACGGAGTGGAGGAAGCTACGTGGGAGCCTCGAGGATGCAATTCGGCAACAATACCCTCACCTTTTTCAGCCTGTAAATTTCGAGGACTAAATTTTCTTTTAGGGGTAGAGTTGTAACACCACGAAAATTTGAGTAATTTATTTTCTATGTGTGCTTTGAGTAATTATTCTAGAAAGTAAAATTTTCTGATTTATTTTCGTGGTTAGTATAGTCTCAAGAAGGGTTTAAAATTTTTTAGAAGGAATAATATTAATTTTGAGAATTTATGGAAATAGACTAGTGGCATTGACACATAAATTAATTTAAGTGTCAATGTGTAGCATAAGATGAGTAGTTGGACAAGTGGTGTTGGCGCATGAGCTAGTACATGGGGTGAAGGTTCGAATCCCCTAAATAGCATCTAGGTGAATTTTATTTTTGATTTTTACGCCCATGTATAGCAAGTGTCGGCCAAGAGCATATATGGAAGGTGTTGACTTGTTATTTTTGGTTAGTATATCAAAGGAATAAGGAAAATTTGAACTTAAGGAAGGGTATCAAAAGAATAAGGAAAATGTGAGGATATGAGGCATGAATCAAGGAGTTGTTTAAGGAAACAATATCTTGGCCTAAAGACCAAGCATATGGACGGCATTATGGCTAGGGGGGGAGCCGAATTTTGGTGATAGTTTGGCTAGGAAGTTTAGTCTTTGGTTTTGGTCATTTTGTTTAGTTTGTGCAAGTTTTGAAAATTCTCTCAAACTCTCTTTTCCTTGGCCGAAATTGTGCACTTGGTAAGCCTAGTTTCTTTTGTCAAATTGGTCATTTTTGTTTTACACTTTGGTGTCAATTTTGTGCCTTTCTCTTTGTGCCGAATTTACCAATACCTAAAGAGACCATTCTTTTCTTTTCTTCTCCCCATTGCCGACTATACATTGCTCTCAAAACTTATCTTTTTCTTTCTTTTCTTTTCCATTCTATTTGGAAACCGAAACATCATCACCATCTCTCTCCTATTTGATTTCTTTCAATCGAAATTCTCTCCACCTACACTTTCATGGCCGAATGTTAAAGTGCCTATAACCGATTTTATTTTCTCTTTTTCTTTGTTTCTTCATAGCCGAATTCTTCTTAGATCCATATTATTCTCAAATCCTATCTTTTCGACGTGGAAATAGGTAAGAATCCTTTTCGTTTCGATTAGTTAATAGTGGTTATGGCCGAATATTGATGATGGTTTGAAGGCTTTATTAGATCAAAATAAACGTTCCTTCTTTTAACGTTTATTTTGTTATACTTTAGTGCGATAACGGAAGTTTGGAATCAAGAAGTCGTGGGTGACAAAACGTAGGAATCGATTCTCGTGGTAAGGAAATCACATCTTTTAAACTTTAGAAATTTTTCGATATCATTAGATTAATGTTCTTTGCCTTTGAAGATATTCAACATAGGGAAGAAACGGGCGGTGTTTAGCCTTCGGAAGAAGGGAGGTTCATTATTCCCTAAGTACAAGCAAAGGATCTGTTTCAAGAATCCGGGATTTCCCACCGGGTTGTGGACGCTCAACCGAGGAAAATCAATCTGCTCAAGTCGTTCGTACTCGAACCATTATTTGTTCGTGGATTCGATTCGGTTAGCGAACCATCAATCGGAGAGAAATCGCAAGTAGAAGTCTTACTAAAATCCGAGGGTAAATTTCTAGATCGCTATAGTTAGATCGGTTTTATTATAGATTATAGTGTTTTAATTAACACAATACGTATAGGTGTTGAAGAGCGGAAAGTTTAGTTCTCTCCATAACCGGTGTGTAACTTCACACTCATTTGGAGTTGGACATCAAGTTGTAAGTTCCGTGATAAAATCGTAAAATAGTAAAACGGGAAAAAAAAAATACGTAGTAACTCATATTTTTGAGTAAATGCATGAAAACGGTTAAAACCGAGAAAATAATGGGCCGATAATACTCTAGTTCGATAAAATGGGCCGATAATACTCTAGTTCGATAAAATGGGCGATAATACTCTAGTTCGATTAAATGGGCGAAAATACTGTTTCGATAAATTGGGCTAAAATGGGCCAAAGTCACTAAACTACTAAATGGGCTAGTTGATAAATTGTTTATATGAGCCTAATGAAGGGTTAATTGATAAGCCCACCGATGATATGGATTAATGAAAATCTGTTATATGATTATATTTGTTATATACGCATGATTGCATGGGGTGGGTTATATGAAGAGAAGAATGGCCGGTTGCCACAAATATGGCTCATTGCCTCTAGTTCGGTGGCTCGCCACAATATGGCTCATTGCCTCTAGTTCGGTGGCTCGCCACAAATTCGCTAAATGCCTCTAGTTCGGTGACAATGTCACAATCTAGTTCGGTAGTGCACTACAAAATTATTTAAGGGCTTTAAGCCCATGATTGGTGTGTTTGGCGGGGTGGGTTGACTTGATCCCCACAGGTGTGTTGGTTGGTACGGGGGTGTTAGCGGATGGATACTAGGTTGGTTTGGGAAATTCATATTTCATGCATTCTTTTCTTTAAATTATGTTACTTTACAATGTATGGTTGAAATCATTAATGGGCTCAAGCCCAAAGATGATATCTTGACGATCCGCCTAAAAATGGTGGTAAGTGAGTTGCACATCGAGTTCTTTGTAACTCACCCAATTTTATTAACCATTTCAGGTGTAATGGAAATTGACGTGGACTTGGGCGGAGATGACTTGGTGGAGGCCATACTACAAACTTGGGTTTTTATTAAACTATGACTTTATTTAGATTATTATCTTAAATATCTCATATGGGTTTTATGTAATAAGGCCTCTTATATGTTTTTATGGATTTTATTGTGTGGATGGTTTAAATTTTATTTCTAAACTTTTAATATGGTTTTATCTTAAATATGTTAAGTTTTCTTAAGAACATTGGTTTTATAACAAAATTTCTCGGACACTTTAATTATTTAAAATTCTTTCAAAGTTCTTTTAAACCATCTTAAGATTTTGACATTTTTATCTTGACGATAAGTTTTCAAACAAGTATTATTCTTAAGCTACAAATTTCAAATCCTTGTATTAACTTCTTATTAAACTCGATTTTCAAAAAAGTTTTTGTAGCACTATTTTATTTTAACCATATGAAAATAAACGAATGTATGATTGGTGTGACAAACCAAATCTTGTCTAAACGCATAGACCGGGTTTGGGGTGTTACACAGTGATGTAGTTGCATGGCATGAGAATAACAGGAGGGGCATAAACTAAAGTTATGGAGCTACCTGTGGCCCTAGAAGTTACCTGGTCAGCCAGCCCTCACTCAAGGTGTGCTAAGACAACTTAAAACTTAAACCTGAGTCAACCCTTGAACTGTCGGGCTTCCCAAGATCATCACCTTCTTGGCATGGATGATTGTAGCTGTGTTGTGTTATAGAAGCTTCTACTGGGAAATCCTTGGAATGAACTTGTGATTCTTTTATAATGCATTGCATATTTTACAAACAATAACCCTTTTTTTCTATGTATTTCTCCTGTTCAGTTTTATGTATCTGATTTTATGATAAAACCAGAACTTCATGCCACCAAGTTTGTAGATAATTTATTGTAAATGCTATTGTAAAATTTTTTGTATTTATATTTGGTATATAAATATTATCCCTTTTTGAAACTTTAATCCAAATATATGTAATATTTTAATTTGTTACATTTATGTTTTCTATGTTATGTTAATATCTAATATGAGTTTTACAAATGTGTTAAAAGCATTAAAAATAAAAAAATAATTTCTAAAATAATACAATTGTGGCAATATCTAATTACAAATATTTAATTATTATATCTAAATATTTAAATATAGTTTATATATTCTAATTAAATTTAATAAATAATTAATATTAATTACTTAGAAATATTTAAAATTAATATTATTTATTAAAATATTAACAATAAATTATAATAAATTATTTTTTATATTTTTGCTAAAATATCATAATATTAACTAATTTGAACATTATTTAAATACATATTTGTTACTTTATAATATCATGTCTAAAATAGACATTTTACTTCTCAAAAGCACTTTTTGACAGCAATGCCAAACACTTAAATTTTTCAAAAGCTCTTCTCAAAAGCACTTCTCAAAAGCATTGCCAAACTGGCCCATACTAAGCTTAAATAGCTTACTGTGTGTGTGTTCTTGTTTACCTCTGTTTTATAAATTTTAGAGTCACATTACAAGCTCGGGGATCGTCAGCAAAGCTTATCACACTATCGACAGTTTTTCGGTATTTTACTAAGTTGAATTTGGGCTTATGGCATGTATAGCATAGATGGAATGTTTGATTTTGGGACATGTATACATATATATAGCCATGCGAAAATGGCTTGATCATTTTGATTAGGTTTGGTTTTAATTGTTCTTGGTTAAGTATTTGGTGTATTTGGTTTTAGTAATTCGGCCATGGCTTGTTTCTTTAGTCAAGTTTATGTTTTATGCTTTTGATATAATTGTTTGTTTATAATGCTAATGTTTGAGTTGATTTAGTAATATGTTTTGGCATTTAGGTAAATGAGGAATGCTTGATGAGTTATGATAAGTGACTTACAAATTGGTTAAGTAATGTAATAAGAAAAGATGTATGTTTAATTTAATTTAAAAATCATTTGAGGTGTAATATATAAGAATAAATGTATATGTTCTTAATGCCGTGTATGAATAAGGAACATTTTAGTAAACTAGGTATATTATAAACCTATTTATTGGGATCGAAAAGTTGATTGGTGTTTTGGTTATACAATTGACATTTAAGTATAATAAATTGGTATGTGTCTTAAATGTACTATTAGTTGTGATTTGTACTCAAAAAGTTTTAAGTTTATAAATTTATATTCGAATGGTCTTGTGACTAGGAAAATGATAAGTTTGGTATTTGTTAGATAAACAAAATTGAATTAAAGGATGTCTTAATGCCTGGTACATATGAGATGATTATATGTTCGAATATACATAGGTTATTTTGATTCGGTTGTAATGGCAAAGTATGCAACTTTATTTTGCTTGAATGGTTCGGTATATGTACTTTGGATTGATTATAAAGCATTCGAATTTGGTATACTATAAATGGTTCTTTGTGTTCATAAATGTTTAATGTGACTATAGTGACATGCGCATGTTATAATAATATCAAGGTTATGTTCAGCTATGATGTAATGTGATATGATTGAAGAAAATTTTAATATGCAAATGATATAGATATATGAGTAATAAGCTTCGAATTTTAAATAGGATAAGAGTATTGATGTGGTTAATTTACGAAGCATGTAAAGAAATGAATGTCTGTTCTGAATTGTGTTTTGTTTGGTAATGCCTCATAACCCTAATCCGACAACGGATACATGTTAGGGGTGTTATATTTTATTGGTATCAGAGCTACAGTTTAGTCGATTCTAGGACTAACGTAGCGTGTGTGAGTCTAGCTATACATGCCATATTTTTATATATTGCGATAGTGTGATGACTTCTGACATCTAAAAATGTGTTTTCGTATAGTAATTGATCCCGATAGAGCCGTAGCTGATGATGTTGAGAGTATAGCGCCTGCTCCCGCGCAAGAGACAGCGCCGGTTGATTCTCGACTGACTTTGAGTTACCAGGAGGGAGAGGCTAAACAAGCCTTTTACCAAATGATGAACGACTGGTTTACTCAATATATCTGGACTAATCCGGTTGCACAACAACCTCCACCCCGACTAATCCATCTTCGATACCTGTTATACCTCAAGTGAGTGATCCATTGAGATTGCTTAAGCCTCCTATTAATAAAATCAAAAAACACGGGGCCGAAGAGTTCAGAGCCACTGATGATGATGATGCTGAGCGACCTGAATTCTTGCTCGATAATACTATACGGGTGTTTGACGAGTTATCATGCACCTTTGACGAGTGCTTAAAATGTGCCATATCTTTGCTACGAGACACTACATATCACTGGTGGAATACACTAGTATCGATGGTTCTGAAAGAGCGAGTGACCTGGGAATTCTTTCAGACTGAGTTCGATAAGAAATACATCAGTCAGAGATTTATCGACCAGAAACGCAAAGAATTTCTTGAGTTGAAACAAGGTCGGATGACTGTGACAGAGTATGAGCGGAAATTCGTGAGACTCAGTCGGTATGCCCGAGAGTGTTTTTTGACTGAAGCTATAATGTGTAAAAGATTTGAAGATGGGCTGAACGAAGACATTAAACTGTTAGTTGGCATACGTGAGATAAAAGAGTTCGCGGTACTTGTTGAGCGAGCTTGCAAAGCCGAAGAGCTTGGGAAAGAGAAAAGAAAAGCTGACTCTGAAGCTAGAGATACACGTAAGAGATCATTCAGTAAGTCATTCCAGTCAGATCAAAGAAGTTTCGAGACGATGCTAGTCGTTTAAAGGCTACTGTAAGGTATTCTAGACGAGATCGGGATAGACCACCTATGAGCTCAAGAGCTACCTTAGTAGCTAGTGTGGGTAATGTTAGATCAAATCAACCCAAGTGTAAACATTAGGGTAAATGACATCCTGACAGTTGCAGATTACATGACCGGGCTTGCTTTAAATGTGGATCGATGGATCATTATATTCGTGAATGCCCAAAGTTAGCTAAAGAAAATCTGGTACAGAATACGAGTTTGGGAACACTGCAGCTCGAGGTAGACCACCTAGAAATACAGGTAATGTGAGTGGCAGTCAGAGAGGGACAAAAGATACATCTGTTAGATCTGAGGCTCGCGCTTTTTGCGCAGAGCCTATGCTATTCGCAAGACGCGAGGAGGCCTCATCCCGGATGTTATTACTGGTATTTTCACTCTCTATGATACTAGTGTTGTTGCATTGATTGATCCTGGTTTGACTCATTCTTATGTGTGAGAGACTTTAGTATTCAGTAAGACTTTGCCTGTTGAGTCTACTGAGTTTGTAATTAGAGTATCGAACCCCTTGAGCCGGTGTGTTATGGTTGATAAAGTGTGTAAGAATTGTCCCCTGATGATTCGAGATTCGTGCTTCTCAACTGATTTGATGTTGTTGCCATTTGATGAGTTCGACATAATTCTAGGTATGGATTGGTTGACGATGCATGATGCTGTCGTAAATTGAAAAAGAAAGACTATTGATTTATGGTGCCAGAATGATGAGATTATTCGGATTGAATCTAATGATTTGAATGGTTTACCAGCAGTGATATCTTCGATGTTAGCTTAGAAATATGTAAAAAAAGGTTGCGAAGCTTACTTTGCATATGTGCTTGATAGTAAAGTAACCGAAAGAAAGATTGAATCAGTACCTGTTGTGTGCGAGTATCCGAATGTGTTTCCTGAAGAATTACCGGGTTTGCAACCTATACGAGAAGTTGAATTTGGTATTGAGTTAGTGTCAGGGACGACTCTGATATCGATAGCTCCATACAGAATGGCACCTACGGAATTAAAAGAACTGAAAGCTCAGTTGCAAGAGTTGACAGATAGAGGTTTTGCGCGACCGAGTTTCTCTCCCTGGGGTGCACCAATTTTATTTGTGAAAAAGAAAGACGAAACTATGAGAATGTGTATCGACTACAGACAGCTCAATAAAGAATAAGTATCCATTGCCACGGATTGACGATCTATTCGATCAATTGAAAGGGGCTACAGTATTTTCAAAAATAGATTTGAGATCAGGCTACTATTAGTTGCAAGTTAAAGATTCTGATGTGCCAAAGACTGCTTTCCGAACAAGGTACGGACACTATGAGTTTCTGGTTATGCCTTTCGGACTTACTAATGCACCTGCTATTTTCATGGATTTGATGAATCGGATCTTCAGACAATATCTAGATCAGTTTGTGGTAGTATTCTTAGATAACATTTTGATCTACTCCCGTGATGAAACCGAGCATGCCGAACATCTGAGACTTGTGTTACAGACTTTGCGAGACAAATAGTTGTATGCAAAGTTTAGTAAATGTGAGTTCTGGTTACGCGAAGTCAGTTTTCTGGTCCATGTTGTATTTGCATCGGGTATTCGGGTTGATCCGAGTAAAATTTCAGCTATACTTGATTGGAAACCTCCGAGAAATGTTTCTGAAGTTCGGAGTTTTCTTGGACTTGCTGGTTACTATAGACGATTTGTGAAAGGTTTCTCTATGGTTGCAACACCGATGACGAAGTTGTTACAGAAAGATGTTAAGTTCGAGTGGTCAGAAAAGTGCCAGAAAAGTTTTGATCAGTTGAAAGCTCTTTTGATCGAAGCTCCAGTGTTAGTTCAGCCAGAATCGGGTAAAGAATTTGTCATTTATAGTGATGCATATTTGAGTGTTTTGGGTTGTGTTTTGATGCAGGAAGGCAAAGCCATAGCTTATGCCTCGAGACAGTTAAATCCGCACGAAAAGAACTATCCGACGCACAATTTGGAATTGGCAGCTATTGTGTTTGCATTGAAGATATCGCGTCACTATCTGTTCGGTGAGAAATGTCATGTTTATTCTAATCACAAAAGCCTGAAGTATTTGATGACTCAGAAAGATCTGAATTTGAGACAACGTCGATGGTTAGAGTTGTTAAAAGACTACGAGCTTGTGATTGACTATCATCCGGGAAAAGCTAATGTTGTTGCTGATGCTTTAAGTCAAAAACCATTATTTGCTTTGCGTGCAATGAATGCGCATATGGTTATATCTGATGATGGTTCGATAATAGCTGAATTAAAAGAAAGACCGTTATTTGTTCAACAAATTTGTGATGCTCAGAAAGTTGACAATCATTTATTAGCAAAGCAAGCTCAATGTGAATCGAATGTTGAATCTGAGTTTCGAGTAGATACAAATGGTTGTTTGAGGTTCAGAAACCGAATATGTGTTTTGAGAAATTCAGAGTTGATTCAAATGATTTTGAACGAAGCTCATAGCAGTTGATTATCTGTTCACCTGGGTAGTACGAAAATGTCTAATGATCTAAAACAACTTTATTGGTGGCCTAGCATGAAACGAGACATATCTGACTTTGTTTCGAAATGTTTAGTCTGTCAACAAGTAAAAGCTGAGCATCAAGTACCTTCTGGGTTACTTCAGCCGATTATGATACCCGAGTGGAAGTGGGACAGAGTCACGATGGATTTTGTATCTGGTTTACCGTTGACACTGAGCAAGAAAGATGCAATCTGGGTTATTGTGGATAGATTAACTAAATTGGCTCACTTTATTCCGATTCGTACAGATTATTCGCTTGATAAGCTGGCTGAATTATATGTTTCTCAGATTGTGAGATTGCACGGAGTTCCTATTTCTATTGTTTCAGACAGAGATCCGAGGTTCACATCGCGGTTTTGGAAGAAACTGTAAGATGCTTTAGGTACGAAACTGCACTTTAGCACTGCTTTCCATCCGCAAACAGATGGCCAGTCTGAATGAATTATTCAGATACTTGAGGATATGTTGAGATGTTGCATTCTCGAGTTCGAAGGTACGTGGGAATGATACTTACCTTTGATTGAATTTGCGTATAATAATAGCTTTTAATCTAGTATCAAAATGGCACCTTATGAGGATTTGTACGGTCGTAAATGTCGTACACCATTGTATTGGTCTGAGCTCAGTGAAAATAAGATACACGGGGTCGATTTGATCAAAGAGACTGAACAGAAAGTGAAAGTGATTCGCGATAGTCTCAAAACAGCATCGGATCGTCAGAAATCGTATGCAGACCTGAAAAGAAAAGATATAGAGTTTCAGATCGGAGACAAAGTCTTTTTGAAAGTCTCACTGTGGAAGAAAATACTCAGATTCGGTCGTAAAGGAAAATTGAGTCCGAGATTCATTAGACCGTATGAGATCATAGAGCTTATCGGGCCAGTTGATTATAGACTGCTGTTGCCACCAGAACTAGAAAAGATTCACAATGTATTCCATGTTTCGATGCTCCGTAGATACCGATCCGATCCCTCACATGTGATTAGTTTAACAGAGATTGAGAGTAAGTCCGATATGACATATGAAGAAGAACCGATTCGCATTCTGGCTCATGAGGTTAAAGAATTGCGAAATAAGAAAATTCTGTTAGTTAAAGTACTATGGCATAAACACAGAGTTGAGGAAGAAACTTGGGAGTCAGAGGATGCATTGAGATAGCGTTATCCGAACCTATTCACCGATAAGATTTTCGAGGACGAAAATCCCTAAGGAGGGAGAGTTGTAATAGCCCGATTTCGACCTTAATCGGAATAGTGGTTTTGGAACCACAAATCTGAGTTCAAAAAATATTTTTATATTATTTTATGTGTTTATTATGTATGAATTTGTTTGTGTGAAATTTTCGTGTTTTAATTTCATCGTTTAAGTGTCCGATTAAATAAAAGGACTTAATCGCGTAAAATGTGAAATTGGTTAATTAATGTGTAAGTGCTAATTTGCTAATGTATTTATAATGCAAAGTCCTTAAAAGGTAATTAGCCCACTATTAATGATAGTGGACAGCAATGGTCAAGAATGACCTTATTATATATGTTTTATATATTTAGTAATAAAGGTTAAAAATGTAAAATGTATATTAAGTTAATATATCATAAAACATTAAAGAATAAAGCCATGTTCTTCATCTTTTCACCACCCAAACTAGAAAAGAAAATTAGGTTTGAAGCTTTGAAATATTCGGCCATTGAAGGTCTTGATTGAGGTTAGTTTTTGTTTCGGTTTTTGATAATTTTTACGTTTTTGTAATCGTTGCTTCAAATACTTCAAGACCCATGCTTGAATTTTTTATTTTGATGAAGATTTTAAAATTTGCCATTGATGAGTTTATGAGTTTTATGATGTTAGTTGATGAATAATGAAATATATGTGTTATATTATTATGTTGTCTTTGAATTTTTGATGAATTTGAGTAATTAGGGCTAAATTGTAAAAATAAAATTTTGAGGGACTGAAATGTGAAAAAAATGAAATATATGGACTTGTATAATGCTTGTGAATATTCGGCCTAGCTATGGTATGTGTAAATTTTGTATATTTTTTGTTTTATGCAATAAGGACTAAATTGCAAAAAATGTGAAATGTTGGGGGCAAAATGGTAATTTGCCCATTTATGTGTTTTTGGATTAAACTGAATGAATATGTGGTTACATTAGTTAAATTTGAATTTATTTAGATAAATAACGGAAGAAAACAAAATTAGATCGGGGGAAGTCGAAAGTAGTCGAATAGTCGATTATACAGTCCGTCGACGTCCGAGGTAAGTCTATAAGCACATAAATGTTGTTAAATTTGATAATATATATATATGTTACATGGTAAATGAAATTTTGTGAATTTAATTTTGTGTTGGCCGAATGTGGTTTGAGCAAGGGAGATATATTTTGAGTTCGATTCGATCAAGTTTCAATGTCCGAAAGCCCGTACGAACCCTAGGAATAGTTAGGATACATATGTCATGACATAGGATTTCCGATATGTGTTTTCGTGTAAGACCACGTCTGCGACGTTGGCATCGATTTGTGTTTACGTGTAAGACCATGTCTGGGACATTGGTATCGTATTTGATTCGTGTAAGACCTTGTCTGGGACAGTGGCATCGATATGTGATTACATGTAAGACCACGTCTGGGACGTTGGCATTGCACAAGCCTTCTGACTATCTGCGTATCCTTTTTAATTCCGAACGGTTCAACGGGCAATGTGAAGTAAAGACCGAATGTGAAATCAAATTACAGGTTCAGGTATGTGCTAGTTAAATGTTTATAAGGAAACAAGGTAAGTTGATTACTTAAAATGATATAAAGTTATGTAAATATGTATTTTGTGTTAGCATAGTTGAAAATATAAGTGATTCGGCCTATTGATGTAATTGTGATATTAAAAGTGTAAATATATATGTGTATATGATTATTTATATTCGGCCATATGATATGTATGTGTGATTAAAGTATGACCTTTGTAGTAAATGATTTCTTTGTATTGGAAATTATGTGTATTCGACCTTATTAGTAAAATGTTAATATGCCTTTGTTAATGTAACATCCCAAAATAGGGGTTATTTGTGATTGAATTATTTTTCTTGTATTTGAATTTCTGTGATATTATTCGTGATGATATAAGGCTTAATTAGGGGTCTTGAGTAAGCTCGGTTTAGTAGAATAATTCTTAGTATGGCTTATTTAAAGAAGAGGATTAAATGAGCTTAGCACTTAAGTTAATTTAAGTAGCAATAAGTGACACAAGATGAGTGCATGGCAAGTTGGTAATGGCGCATGGAGTTTAGCTTGAGGGGAGAGGTTCGAATCCCTTAAATAGCATTGGGACAACTTTTATTTTTGCTTTGGTATGGTAAGTGTCGGCCAAGGATAATTAAGATAAGGGTTGACCATGTTAATTTTTGGTTAGTAGACTATAGGTTTAAGGCAAGTGTTAACATATGGAAGGGAATCAAGTAATTAAGGAAAATATGGAGACATGGGGCTAGTATCAAGGATTATGTTTTGGAAACAAAATCATGGCCTTTATGCCATGAACTTGGACGGCATTGTGGCTAAGGAGGGAGTTTTGGCCGAATATGCTAGTGTTGGTAAGGCTTAGGAAGATTTTTGGTCATTTCTTTCATTTGGTGCAAAAGTTGCAAAACAATTCTCTCTCAAACTCTTTTCTTTCTAGCCGAATTTTACCATTTGCTAAGCTTAATACTTTTTGACCATTTGGTCATTTTATGCCCAATTTCTATTTTCTTCATCTCAATCTCTCAAACCGAAACCTTCATCAACCTTTTGTTCTCCCACTTGTTTTGATTAAACATCAAAACCTCCTATACTTACTTCTTGCCGAAACTCTATTTCTTTTCTTATTCTTTTCTTTTTGTCATAAAGCCGAATATACCTCTTTGTTGTGCCGAAAATATTCTTCTCCTATCTTGATCAACTTTGGCCGAATATTGAAGGTAAGATAGTTTTCATCGGGACTTCTCTAGAAATTGGTTTTGGTAAGGTGGTAAGGTTTATTTCGAAGGATTTTTATTTTAAGTTTCGTTTAAGCCGAAGGCTAATAAACCTTATTGATGATGGTTGATTGTAGGGAAGTGAGGCCGATTCTTTTAGGAGTGTGTTGGATAAGTGTTCGAAGGCTTTGGGTAAGATTTTAGGTTCACAAGGAACCTTTCTCAATTATTTTGGTTTGGCCGAATAGGCCATGGTTCTAATATTCATTTTTGGCCGAATATAGGGGCAAGAATACTTGTGTGGCCGATTTGTCTATTCGGGTTTTAGAACTCTTTTTGGTGCCAGGTGTGTATACATACACATCTTATAACTTTTTAATATGCTAAGTGTTATTTTATGCCTAAACGTTTTGTGTAGACATGGATGAAATACCTTCATGGTATTGACAAGGATTTGGGTAAGTTCTTATTACTATGTGATTATTATTTGATGCTTTTGGGAAGCATGACACATTTGGTATGTGTATTATTTGATATATGGCTTATGATAAATCGATTGGATGTTGTTAAATAAATCTATCAACATGATTTGTGGTACATGCATATAAATGATTGTTATGGGTTGATGAGAGGAGGGGCAAAGTGATATTCGTGGTCGTCGGCGGACACCGGTGTTTTGGTAACACATCGTGACTACGGTCACCAGAGGTTTGGTACCTCCAGAGGTTTGCCACGTCATAGCGACTTGTCCCTCGTGGTTAATACCACCGTGGGTTGGCCCCACTTTGAGATATGGGATTGTCTGCCGCGGTGATTTGGTATCACACGATGGGTTGGCCCCATCATCTATTTGTGACTTCCGGTCACCAGTGTTTTGGTAACACAATTGTGTCTTGGACACCGTGAGATTTGGTATCTCCAAAGTGATTTGGTATCACATTTGTGACTATACGTCACGGTGGTTTGGCACCACCGGTGGTTTGGTACCACAAGAGGGTAGAAAAAGGCGTATGGATGGTTAGGTTGGGTGCATTTAAACTTATGCATGTTAATTGGTTATAATTTGTGTATGATATTGCATTAAATCGGGGAAGGGTTACACATTGAGTCTTAGTGACTCACCTTCTCCTTTAATTTTTCAGGTGACTCGTAGATCGCGGATGAGGAGCCGGATGGACTCGAGGTGGCCATGCAGTGGAGATTTTTAATAAATGAATTTTGGATTTTATCTATTTTTCTGTTGGGTTTATGTTGCTTAATTGTAATAAGGCCTCCTAGGATTATTCTATTATTGCTGCATGTTTTGAATGGTTTGTTTAAACTATTTGATGATGTTAAAACGGATGCATATGTTTTCTCAAATTAAACGCAAAAATGTTTTTTAAAGTACCATCGGGTACATTCGAAATTTGTAAACAACTCGACTCAGCAAATATTTTAAGTTTGGTTTTTAACAAAGAAAATTTAAATTGAAAGACAATTCAACTAAGTTTTAAAATGATTTTTCAAAAACTTTTCTCTGTAGCAAACCAAATTCGGTCGTAATGTTTGGGCCGGGTTTGGGGTGTTACAAAATTGGTATCGTGAGCCAGTTCAAAGCTGGTGTGGGGGCCCAAGGCCCAAAAATGTTTTGGTAGGTCTATTTGAAATATTATGGTTTTGAATAAGCATGGCATCGAGTCTCCAGACCGATCCGCCTGTAAGTACCACTAACTTTTGTATGAATTATTTATGTAGAATGGTAGGAAGCATGGGACGTAGATAGTGATAGTATTTTAAACTTTAGGACTAGTTTACTCCAAACAAAGACATAAGACTTTAAGAGCCTAATTAAACCAACCTACGACCAAGTCGCCGAGTTAGGTGTGGTAACCTTGGTGCGCATGTCTAGGATTGGATCCGTAAGAGCTTGGTACTTAGCGGTCCTCGTGACTCACCTCCTCTTCGCGGGATTCCTACCTGGTGCGTAGCGGTTCGGCTCACCCTAACCAAGAGGACTCTGGTCATAGGCAAAATCCTAAATAAAACCCGAAAGGGATTAGCCATGTTTTAAGGAAAAATTCGATTTTAAAATCATTAAATTATTTTTTTAGATGGTAGGATAAATGTATCTTGAAAATTTTCAAAATATTCTTGATTGACAAAATTACAAAAATACCCTTTAGGAAAAATGACGAAAATAACCCAGGTTAGAAACGGACAAGAATGCTGAAGAGTGCATAGGTATGAAAGGTTTAGGGAATGGATGTATTATTCTTTGTAAACCATGATAGAAGACTTAAAACCTTGTTTGATCGAAAGAATCTCTATTAAACTCTTTTCATAAAATTTCTTCGGATAATCAAGTGAAACATGTACTAATTCATAAAAATTTCCTAATCGATTAAAGCGCGATAGTTAGAATGAGCTTTAGAGGACGTGGCCGCCGTGGACGCGGAAGGGGTAGGATGGCCGTGATCGAAACTCGCCGGGTCGGGTCAAGGATCTCGAGAATGAGATACCGCCACCACCACCCCCAACCTTTGGAGTGAAGAGCAGGATCGACGGGTGACGGCACGCCTGTGTCACAAGCGATGCTACGGGTTCCGGAAAGGGTAGCTGGAATTGGTGGAAGTGGAGGAGCTCTCGAAGTCGGTTCTGAGAGACTTCGAGCTAACTGAGCTGAATTTTTCCGAGGTGTGTTCGTGTAGCGCCCAATACTACCGGAGTATTGGGTGGAATCGACCGAAAGAATCATGGATGAGATAGATTTGACAAATGAGGAGAAACCGAAAGGAGCGGTGTCGCTTCTCAAGGATGAGTCATATCGATGGTGGCTCACGGTCCGAGGTGGTGCTACGGCAGATGATCTCACTTGGGAGTACTTCAAAGTCGCATACCGGAAGAAGTATGTTGGATCAAGCTACATTGACGCCAAAGGAAAGCTTTTTCGGGGTTAGTGCAAGGGAATAAGTCGGTCTCGGAGTATGAAGCGGAATTCCTAAGGCCGAGTCGTTATGCTCAGTGGAATAGTGGCATCGGAACATGATCGTTGTGTTCGTTTTGAAGACTCGGACTTAGAGACGAGTTAAGGTCGCTGATTGCTCCACAAAGAAGAACGTGAGTTTGTTGTCTTGGTGGAGAAGGCCAAGGTAGCCGAAGGAATCAAGGAGTCCGCGAGGCAAAGTTATGATAGGAGCAAGTCAAGAGAGGCTTTGGATCGTCGGGTCGAGGTGGTAATGTTCGTAAAAGATTTAGCAGAGTGGGTCAAATCAGCGAGGAGGTCCACAGCTGCTAATCAAAGATCGGCCCAGTGTAACCGTTGTGGAAAGTTTCATTGGGGTGAATGTTGGACCGGAGGGAAAGGATGTTTCGAGTGTGGTTCGCTAGAACATCGTGTGAGGGACTGTCCGCGTAAGCAAGCTAGGAATCGATCCCGAAGGTCAAGGTCGTGCCCAGATTCGTAAAGGAGGACTAGCACCGCAGAGAGGTCGTGGTAATGGTAGAGGTGGTTATGGCTCTAGTGGAGGTCGCGGAGCAGCTGGCAGAGGTATTGGCAACACGGAGGCTAGGCAGCCTGGTTTGGTGTATGCTGCGAGGCGTCGTGAGGAAGGAGACGCACCGGACGTCATAACCCGAGACGTTTTTAATTTTTGGTGTTCCATATAACGCCTTGATAGATGTGGGTTCGACGCACTCTTACGTTGCTAGTAGTATAGTTGAGACCATGAGTTTAGTTCCAGAGAGACCGCTTCTAAGAGGATGATTGTACTTAGTCCTTTAGGTCACTCTGTAGAAGTAGATAAGTCAGATAGAGATATACCCCTAGAACTCCAAGGGGTAGTGTTTTTAGCCGATCCGATGGAACCGCCATTTGAGGAGTTTGATCTCGATTCTTGGGATGGGATGGTTGGTCAAGTACCAAGCAAGTTTGGATTGTGCCGCTAAGCGCATGGTTTTGAAGACGGTTGAAGGTGAAGAAGTGGTCATGATAGGTAATAGGAGAGATTATCTATCCAACGTGGTATCCGCGTTGAAAGCGAAGAAAGATGGTCGAAGGTCGTGAGGCGCTCAGTAGTTCATGTGTGTGCTTTGGAAGCTAAGGAGTCTTCGTGGGAAATGTTCAAACCATTAAGGAATTTGTTGACGTATTTCTGAAGAACTTCCGGATTGCCTCCGGATCGTGAAGTCGAATTTGGTATAGAGATTCAGCACCGAACAGCGCTAGTGTCTATAGCTCCGTATAGGATGGCACCGGAAGGAATTGTTGGAATTGAAGGCTCGGATACAAGAGTTGTTGGATCGAGGTTTCATTCGACCAAGTGTTTCACCTTGGGAGCGCGGTACTTTTTGTCAAGAAGAAGGATGGTACGATGCGGATGTGTATAGACTACCGCTTGATTGAATAAGTCGACGATTAAAAACAAGTATCCTTTGCCGAGGATAGATGACTTGTTTGATCAAATTTGAAAAGGGCTACGGTTTTTCTAAGATTGATTTAAGGTCCGGATATCATCAATGAAGGTGAAAGAGGTCGATATCCATAAGACGGCATTTCGCACTCGGTATGGACACTACGAGTTCTGGTGATGCCGCGTTTGGTTTGACTAATGCACCAAAGAAATTTTCATGGACATGATGAATAGGGTATTTCAACGCTTTTGGATCAGTTTGTTGTGGTCTTTATAGATGATATTTTGGTGTATTCAAGTCGGAAGAGGAGCATGATGCGCATTTGCGAGTGGTGTTGCGATTCGAGGAAAAGCATTTGTATGCGAAATTTAGTAAGTGCGACTCGGCTTAAGGAGGTGACTTTCTTGGGTCACGTTGTTTCACCGAGGATTAGAGTGGATCTCGAAAGATTGAGGCGATGTTAGATTGGAAGCCGCCTAAATCTGTGGGTGAAATTTGAGTTTTCTAGGTCCAGCGGGTATTACCAGAAGATTTGTGGAAGGATTTTCTTTGATTGCCGCACCGATGACCAAGTTGTTGAGGAAAGGAGTTCCATTTGTGTGGACCGAGAAGCAGCAAGAAAGTTTCGACAAATTGAAGAAGATTTCGATCAAGCTCCGGTTTTGTTTCAACTCGAGCGAGGCAAGGAATTCACGGTTTATTGCGATGCATCACATATTGGTTTGGGATGCGTCTTTGATGCAAGAAGGAAGGTAGTGGCTTATGCATCTCGCGCAGTTGAGACCACATGAGGCTAATTATCCGACTCATGACTTGGAGTTAGCGGTCGTAGTCTTCGCTTTGAAGATATGGAGGCACTATTTGTACGGAGAGAAGTCGATAGTTTATACGGATCACAAGAGTCTTAAGTATCTCTTGACTCGGAAGGATTTGAATTTGAGGCAGCGTAGATGGATTGAGTGTTGAAGGACTACGATCGCTCGATCGAGTATCATCCTGGTAAGGCTAACGTGGTGGGCGCACGCGTTGAGTCGTAAGGTTGTATCGGATTTAAGATCGATGTTTGCTCGACTTAGTCTGTTCAATGATGGGAGTCTTTTGGCGTAATTGCAAGTCAAGCCGACTTGGTTAGATCGATTAAGGAGAAGCGGTTAGAGGATGATGGTTTGAATGATTGGAGGTTGCAAGTCCGAATGGTGGATTAGAGGATTTTAGTCCGTCGTTGATGGAGTTTTGTGCTTTAAAGGAAGAGCTTGTATGCCGAAGGATGTGGAGTTGAGACAAAGGATTCTTGGGGACGCACATAGCAGCCCATATGCTTTGCATCCCGGAGGTAGCAAGATGTATCGGGATTTGAGAGAGCAATTTTGGTGGCCGTGTGCGAAGCGGGAAGTAATCGAGTTCGTGGGTAAGTGTCCGACGTGTCAACAAGTCAAGGCTGAACATCGATTGCCATCCGGTTTACTTCACCCGGTGAAGATTCCTCGATGGAAGTGGGAAAGGATCACCATGGACTTTGTCGGTGGATTACCTCTTACGCCTAGCAAGAAGAATTCGATTTGGGTGATTGTGGATCGTCGACTAAATCAGCGCATTTCATACTGTAAGGGTAGATTATTCGCGCCAGAGGTTAGCTAAGTTATATGTAGCCGAGATAGTGAGATTGCATGGTGTGCAAGATCGATTATCTCGGATAGGGATCCGAGGTTTACATCGAGGTTTTGGAGAGCGTTGCATCAAGCTTTGGGTACGAGATTGGACTTCAAAGATGACTTTTCATCCGCAATCCGACGGACAATCGGAGAGAGTGATTCAGATCTTAGAAGATATGCTCGAGGTTGTGTTCGGACTTGATGGCGGTTGGGAGGAGTATCTACCATTGGCGGAATTCGCTTATAACAATAGTTATCAAGCGAGTATCCAAATGGCTCCATATGAAGCATCAGATGGACGAAAATGCCGTACTCCTACGTGTTGGACGGAACTAGGTGAACGACATGTCTTGGGTCCGCAATTGGTGACTAAACCGAGGACAAAGTTAAGGTAATTCGGGCTCGTCTCAATGAAGCATCGGATAGGCAAAAGTCTAACGCCGATCTCAAGCGCAAGGAGATGGAATACAGGTAGGAGATAAAGTCTTTCGAAGGTGTCGCTTGGAAAAAGGTGTTGCGTTTTGGGCAAAAAAAGGAAATTAAGTCCAAGGTTCATCGGCCCGATAATCGTGTTGAAGCGAGTAGGACCTAGAGCTTATCACCGAATCGCAAAGCAGAGTTAAGTCGATTCACAATGTCTTCCATGTGTCGATGCTTAGACGGTATAGGTCGATCCATCGCACATCGTACGAGAAGCGAGATTGAGGTTAACTCCGACTTATCATTCGAGGAGGAACCGGTTGATTTTAGATCGTGATGTCAAGGTGTTGCGTAGAAAGTCGGTACTTTAGTGAAAGTGCTATGGCGAAACCATGGTACGGAGGAAGCGACGTGGGAACTCGAGGAGGTGATGCGGCGGCAATACCCCACCTTTTTCGATCGTGTAATTTCGAGGTCGAAATTATTTTTAAGGGGTAGAACGTAACATCCCAAAATAGGGTTATTTGTGATTGAATTATTTTTCTTGTATTTGAATTTTCGTGATATTATTCGTGATGATATAAGGCTTAATTAGGGGTCTTGAGTAAGCTCGGTTTAGTAGAATAATTCTTAGTATGGCTTATTTAAAGAAGAGGATTAAATGAGCTTAGCACTTAAGTTAATTTAAGTAGCAATAAGTGACACAAGATGAGTGCATGGCAAGTTGGTAATGGCGCATGGAGTTTAGCTTGAGGGGAGAGGTTCGAATCCCTTAAATAGCATTGGGACAACTTTTATTTTTGCTTTGGTATGGTAAGTGTCGGCCAAGGATAATTAAGATAAGGGTTGACCATGTTAATTTTTGGTTAGTAGACTATAGGTTTAAGGCAAGTGTTAACATATGGAAGGGAATCAAGTAATTAAGGAAAATATGGAGACATGGGGCTAGTATCAAGGACTATGTTTTGAAACAAAATCATGGCCTTTATGCCATGAACTTGGACGGCATTGTGGCTAAGGAGGAGTTTTGGCCGAATATGCTAGTGTTGGTAAGGCTTAGGAAGATTTTTGGTCATTTCTTTCATTTGGTGCAAAAGTTGCAAAACAATTCTCTCTCAAACTCTTTTCTTTCTAGCCGAATTTTACCATTTGCTAAGCTTAATACTTTTTGACCATTTGGTCATTTTATGCCCAATTTCTATTTTCTTCATCTCAATCTCTCAAAACCGAAACCTTCATCAACCTTTTGTTCTCCCACTTGTTTTGATTAAACATCAAAACCTCCTATACTTACTTCTTGCCGAAACTCTATTTCTTTTCTTATTCTTTTCTTTTTGTCATAAAGCCGAATATACCTCTTTGTTGTGCCGAAAATATTCTTCTCCTATCTTGATCAACTTTGGCCGAATATTGAAGGTAAGATAGTTTTCATCGGGACTTCTCTAGAAATTGGTTTTGGTAAGGTGGTAAGGTTTATTTCAAGGATTTTTATTTTAAGTTTCGTTTTAAGCCGAAGGCTAATAAACCTTATTGATGATGGTTGATTGTAGGGAAGTGAGGCCGATTCTTTTAGGAGTGTGTTGGATAAGTGTTCAAGGCTTTGGGTAAGATTTTAGGTTCACAAGGAACCTTTCTCAATTATTTTGGTTTGGCCGAATAGGCCATGGTTCTAATATTCATTTTTGGCCGAATATATAGGGCAAGAATACTTGTGTGGCCGATTTGTCTATCAGGGTTTTAGAACTCTTTTTGGTGCAGTGTGTATACATACACATCTTATAACTTTTAATATGCTAAGTGTTATTTTATGCCTAAACGTTTTGTGTAGACATGGATGAAATACCTTCATGGTATTGACAAGGATTTGGGTAAGTTCTTATTACTATGTGATTATTATTTGATGCTTTTGGGAAGCATGACACATTTGGTATGTGTATTATTTGATATATGGCTTATGATAAATCGATTGGATGTTGTTAAATAAATCTATCAACATGATTTGTGGTACATGCATATAAATGATTGTTATGGGTTGATGAGAGGAGGGCGCAGTGATATTCGTGTCGACGGACACCAGTGTTTTGGTAACACATCGTGACTACGGTCACCAGAGGTTTGGTACCTCCAGAGGTTTGGCACCTCATAGCGACTTGTCCCTGTGGTTAATACCACCGTGGGTTGGCCCCACTTTGAGATATGGGATTGTGCGCCGGTGATTTGGTATCACACGATGGGTTGGCCCCATCATCTATTTGTGACTTCGGTCACGGTGTTTTGGTAACACAATTGTGTCTTGGACACCAGAGATTTGGTATCTCCGGTGATTTGGTATCACATTTGTGACTATACGTCACAGTGGTTTGGCACCACCGGTGGTTTGGTACCACAAGGGGTAGAAAAAGGCGTATGGATGGTTAGGTTGGGTGCATTTAAACTTATGCATGTTAATTGGTTATAATTTGTGTATGATATTGCATTAAATCGGGAAGGGTTACACATTGAGTCTTAGTGACTCACCTTCTCCTTTAATTTTTCAGTGACTCGTAGATCGCGGATGAGGAGCCGGATGGACTCGAGGTGGCCATGCAAAGTGGAGATTTTTAATAAATGAATTTTGGATTTTATCTATTTTTTCGTTGGGTTTATGTTGCTTAATTGTAATAAGGCCTCCTAGGATTATTCTATTATTCTTTGCATGTTTTGAATGGTTTGTTTAAACTATTTGATGATGTTAAAACGGATGCATATGTTTTCTCAAATTAAACATAAAAATGTTTTTTAAAGTACCATCGGGTACATTCAAATTTGTAAACAACTCGACTCAAAGAAATATTTTAAGTTTGGTTTTTAACAAAGAAAATTTAAATTGAAAGACAATTCAACTAAGTTTTAAAATGATTTTTCAAAAACTTTTCTCTGTAGCAAACCAAATTCGGTCGTAATGTTTGGGCCGGGTTTGGGGTGTTACAGTTAATATATATGTTTTTGCTTATGACTTACTAAGCTTAAATAGCTTACTGTGTGTGTGTTCTTGTTTACCTCTGTTTTATAGATTTTAGAGTCACATTACGAGCTCGGGGATCGTTAGCAAAGCTTCTCACACTATCGACAGTTTTTCGGTATTTTACTAAGTTGAATTTGGGCTTATGGCATGTATAGCATAGATGGAATGTTTGATTTTGGGAGATGTATATATATATGTATATATAGCCATGCGAAAATAGCTTGATTATTTTGTTTAGGTTTGGTTTTAATTGTTCTTGGTTAAGTATTTGGTGTATTTGGTTTTAGTAATTCGGCCATGGCTTGTTTCTTTAGTCAAGTTTATGTTTTATGCTTTTGATATAATTGTTTGTTTATAATGCTAATGTTTGAGTTGATTTAGTCATATGTTTTGGCATTTAGGTAAATGAGGAATGCTTGATGAATTATGATAAGTGACTTATAAATTGGTTAAGTAATGTAATAAGAAAAGTTGTATGTTTAATTTAATTTAAAAATCATTTGATGTGTAATATATAAGAATAAATGTATATGTTCTTAATGCCGTGTATGAATAAGGAACATTTTAGTAAACTAGGTATATTATAAACCTATTTATTGGGATCGAAAATTTGATTGGTGTTTTGGTTATACAATTGAGATTTAAGTATAATAAATTGGTATGTGACTTAAATGTACTATTAGTTGTGATTTGTACTCAAAAAGTTTTAAGTTTATAAATTTATATTTGAATGGTCTTGTGACTAGGAAAATGATAAGTTTGGTATTTGTTAGATAAACAAAATTGAATTAAAGGATGTCTTAATGCCTGGTACATATGAGATGATTATATGTTCGAATATACATAGGTTATTTTGATTCTATTGTAATGGCAAAGTATGCAACTTTATTTTGCTTGAATGGTTCAATATATGTAATTTGGATTGATTATAAAGCATGCCAATTTGGTATACTATGAATGGTTCTTTGTGCTCATAAATGTTTAATGTTACTATAGTGACATGCGCATGTTATAATAATATCAAGGTTATGTTCAGCTATGATGTAATGTGATATGATTGAAGAAATTTTTAATATGCAAATGATATAGATATAGGAATAATAAGCTTCAAATTTTAAATAGGATAAGAGTATTGATGTGGTTAATTTACGAAGCATGTAAAGAAATGAATGTCTGTTCTGAATTGTGCTTTGTTTGGTAATGCCTCATAACCCTAATTCGACAACGGATACAGGTTAGGGGTGTTACACATGAACTAAATCTTTTCTAGGTTGGTGTTATTTGGGTGAATGTTCTGTCATCTTTAATGCTCATGATTTGAGATTGTCTATGTCACTGTTTCTTTTGATTTATGCTTATTTTAAATACATGCATGCAAGCTCTAGAAATAGTTGATTGTGTGTTGTGTTCTTATATGTATTTTTAATTCTGAAAAGGTTAAATATACTGGATCTTGAATCATTTGACGCAAACGAGTATTCGATGAAATATTTGTAGCATTCTAGACATAGATGTTGTGAGTTGTGTAGAGAAGAACATTCATTGTAGTTATTAATCCAGAGTTCTGTTGACATACAGTAACTTAGATTTTTAGCTTAAGATCTAGCTATCGAAAGAGGCAGGTTACTGTAGTGACTCTATGTGTAACACCCCAAACCCGGTCTATGCGTTAAGGCCAGATTTGACATGTCACCTGAAATAAATATACATCTAGACTTTTAAAGATCTAAGTAAATCAGATTTTCAAAACTTTGACATGGAGTTTATTGAAAAGTAAGGTTGATTGATAAATCAACCAATTTGAGACGTAAGAGTTTATAAATCGAAACTAAAAATTTAATTAATATTTCGAGAGGATTTAATAGAGTTTGAAAGATGATAATAAAATTGATTGATCATTTTAAAGAGAAAATTTTCTGAGTTTTAAAAAAAATATTTATGAAAGTTATTACGAAACCCATTTTTTTGCATATCCAATTGAGAAAAACGTCTATTTATGTTTTTAGAAAAATCTCACTTTGAAGTAATTAAAGTAAATTATAAAACTCCATCAAACATAAAACAATACTAAAAATTTATCCAGAGGCCTTATTACAACTTAACTTAAATTAACCAAGAAATTTAAAGTACTTAAAAAGAAATCCGAGTTTCAAATAAACCATTATTCGTAGTATGGCCCCCACCAAGTCATCCATAGCCCAAGTCACCATCACTGATCGTTACCTGAAAAGGGTAAGGAAAACAAGGTGAGTTACTAGAACTCAGTGTGTAACCCACTTACCATTGTCCACTGGGCCAAAATCCAATTAAGCATTTATTTGGGCCAAAGCCCATTTACAAAAGAAAAGAAATCATATATAATATGCATGTGCTATGCAATTCCCAAACCAAACCTAATTTTCCATCCGCTACACACCACCCGTACCAACCAGCACACCTGTGGGGAGCTTTAGTCACCCACCCCGCCAACACACCAAACGTAGGCATTAAGCCTATTATATCAAATTTGTGGACAAGCCACCAGATTAACAGAATTTAAATGGCATCGCCATTTTTCATATTTGTGGCAGAGCCACCAGAATTATGTAGCAGAGCTACCAGAACTTCTCTTCATCATTATCCCATCCCATGCAAATCATTTATATAATGCGTAGCCATTCACAACTATTTATTCAGATATTTCTTACAAACATTATGGCCCATTATAACAATTTATCAAGTTGGCCAATTAAGCAAATTATCATCTTGGCCCATTTAGCAATTTATAACATATCGGCCCATATAGCAAATATCAAATGGCCCATATAACAATTATTTCAATTTGGCCCATATAGCAAATATCTCAATCTGGCCCATATAGCAAATATCAAATGGCCCATATAGCAATTATTTCAATTTGGCCCATATAGCAATTATCAAATGGCCCTTTAAGGGTATTTTCGAAATTTTCACAGTCTTAACACCGATTTCATAGTCTTTACCAAAATAGTGATAACTATGCCATTTTACCCAATTTCACCAAAATGTGATTTAATCAAGCGATTTACCGCTAACACGTTTTAAATATCTAACCCATGAAATACAGTGTGAGAGTACACACCTGATTACGGTAAGCACTACGCTTTCCTGATCGTCGACACCTAAAATATTATAACGCTCGATTAGACATTGCTTACTATTTAATAAATCTACTCTAAAACAAACAATCTAAGATTTTACCCTCGGGATCGTGAACAACTACGATTTGTCGATTTTCCTCGGTTGACGGTCCACAACCCGGTGGAAAGTCCCGAATCGCTGATGCCTCACAATTACGAACAATCTCGAATAGTTGATTCTCACCGGATGAGGGTCCACAACCCGGTGGGAAGTCTCGAATCGCCAAAACAACCCTTCGTTTGAATTTAGAAGTAGAGATCGTAAATCCGCTCCTTTTTCGATCACCAATCACTAACCCTTCTGATTCAATGTTGTTTGCGTCCATTGAAAACATATATTAGTCCAAACTAATATTACGTTATTATGAACGATTGATCTTAGGAGTAAGGTTGACATACCACAAAATTCAAGTGATCCACGAATAAATCCCTATAATATAATCGGCTCCTCCTTTCCATAATAATCATCTTAACTAATAAAGGATGATCATGAAATCCATGAAGAACTCTTACCTTAGAGATTTTTGAACCGAATCCTAGCGATTGCGAGATAACTTCGGAAGAATGATGGTTTGGCCTTCCACTATATCACTATGAAGAAGAAAGGGTTTTGTTTAAAAGAGAAATAGATGATGATTTCGATCAAAAAGACCCTTCCAAGCCATAATATAGATTCGGAAAAAGAGAGAAGAAAAATGAAAAGAATTGAAAGAGTTCTTGCCGATTGCTCAAAAGGTGAATGACAACCCGAATGAAAAAGAAAGATCAATGAAAGAATGGAAGATTCGGCTATAGAGAAATAGTGGACTCAATATTCGGCTATGGTGAAAAATATTAGAGGGAAAGTGATGTTTGAAAGATTTTGCTAAAAGAAAAGAAGAAGAAGAACTAGAAAATATGAGGATTAGTTTCGGTTTTCAAGGATGATGAATGAACAAAGAAATGGTCTCCAAGTTTGTATGCATTCGGCAAGAAGAAAGAAAAGAAATGGAATATGCCTCTTCAAGGTTGCATGGATTCGGCAAAGAGAAGAAAAGAAGTTTGGGAAGAAAAGAAAAATGATGCCAAAGTTGTCAATAAAGAACCAAAACAACCAAAATTTTACCTATTGCAATTGACCAAATTCGGCTAGGAGAGGGAGTTTTGAGAGAAAAAATACAATTGATGGTATTGTTATTTTGACCCAAAACTAACACTTTTGTTTTTACCAAAACATCAAGCACCAAATTTGCTATCATCCTATCTCCAAGCCGTCCACATTCATCCCCCCTAGGATAAGAGTTTGGCCACCCAAACTTTCCAAAACACCATCCACAAAATAAGCCCCTTGTCCCCCTTACTTACCTATTTCTCTTGATTCCTTTCCCCAACTTCAACCTTGCCTTTTTCTTTTAGCCACCTTTCCAAAAATAATGAAGTCAACCTTGCCATGAATGCCTCTTGGCCGACACTTAAGGAAAGGGTGCAAAAATATAAGTCAAAATTTGCACACAAAGTGATTCGAACCTCTTCCCTCAAGGTACTACATGTGGCGCCATAACCATTTTACCAATAGCTCATTTATGCTAGCTATTTACTCAATTATTTCCATATGCTTTAAGGTCACTTACTCCATCTCTTTAAAGTGGTAAAAGCCAATAAAATTTACTAGGTCCAAATAAACCCCGAGCCTTCTCAGGACGTCCTTAACATACACAATTAATAATTTAACTAGCTTAATACCAAAAACAATGCAACACATAAAATTCCAAATTTTAGGATGTTACAATTCTACCCCCCTTAAAGAAAATTTCGTCCTCGAAATTTACCTGATTAAAAGAGGTGAGGATATTGTTGTCGAATCGCGTACTTAGGCTCCCATGTAGCTTCCTTCGCTCTGTGATTACGCCATAGAACTTTGACTAACGGTACTGACTTCCTTCTCAGCACCTTAACATCTCGATATAAAATTTGCACTGGCTCCTCCTCAAACGACAAGTCAGACCTTATCTCAACTTCCTCTACCGGTACTATACGAGACGGATCCGATCGGTAACGCCTTAACATTGATACATGGAAAACACTATGTATCTGACTTAACTCCGGAGGTAACTCAAGCTGATAAGCCACTGGTCCTACACGCTTCAACACACGGTATGGTCCGATAAACCTAGGGCTCAACTTGCCCTTCCTTCCAAACCTGAAGATCTTCTTCCAAGTTGATACCTTTAGAAAGACTTGATCTCCTACCGCAAACTCAATATCCTTACGCTTCAGATCCGCATACGATTTTTGTCTATCCGAGGCTTCCTTTAACCGTGTCTGAATTACCTTTACCTTTTTCTCCGCCTCTGATATCAGCTCAGGACCCAATAACTATCGTTCCCCCAATTCAGTCCAACAAGTAGGAGTACAACACCTACGACCATACAACGCCTCGTAAGGTGCCATCTGGATGCTGGATTGATAGCTATTGTTATACGCAAACTCTGCCAATGGTAGGAAATCTTCCCAACTACCCCTGAAGTCAATCACACAACCCCTTAGCATGTCTTCCAAAATCTGGATTACTCTCTCTGACTGACCATCTGACTGAGGATGAAATGCCGTGCTGAAATTCAACTTGGTTCCCAAAGCTTCATGTAAAGCTTTCCAAAACCGTGATGTAAACCTAGGATCCCTGTCCGATATAATAGACACTGGTACCCCATGTAACCTCACGATCTCTGATACATACAACTTGGCCAACTTCTGCAATGAGTAATCCGTACGAACAGGTAGAAAATGGGCAGTCTTCGTCAACCGATCCACTATTACCCAGACGGAGTCTTTTTTAGTAGGTAATAAGGGTAGCCCACTAACGAAGTCCATCGTTATCCGTTCCCATTTCCATAAGGGAATCTTCACCGGTTGCAGCAGTCCCGACGGCAATTGATGTTCCGCCTTTACTTGTTGACATGTTAAGCACCTACTCACAAATTTAGTAACCTCCCGCTTTAACCCTGGCCACCAATACTGCTCACGAAGGTCTCGATACATTTTATTTCCCCTGAGGTGCATAGCATATAGGCTACTATGCGCCTCTCGCAGAATCATTTGCCTCAATTCCGAATCTTTGGGCATACAAATTCTTCCGCGAAAACACAATACTCGATCATTATTCATTCTGAAATCCCCTTTCACACCACTTTCCACTTGCTGAAGTAAGGAACCCAACTTTTCATCTGATAACTGCTTTTCCTTAATCTGACCTAACCACACAGGCTTCATCTGAAGTTCGGCTAGCATACTACTATCTACATACAAGCTGAGATGAGTGAACATCGCTCTCAAATCTGATATCACCTTACGACTCAACGTGTCTGCCACCATGTTAGCCTTTCTGGGATGATACTCGATTGAGAAGTCATAATCCTTCAACAGCTCTATCCATCTCCGCTGTCTTAAGTTCAACTCCTTTTGAGTAAGGAGATACTTTAGACTCTTATGATCCGTGTAAATGATCGACTTTTCACCGTACAGGTAGTGCCTCCAAATCTTTAAAGCAGACACCACTGCAGCCAACTCCAAATCATGAGTGGAATAATTCACCTCGTGCGGCCTTAACTGACAAGATGCATAAGCCACCACTTTTCCACCTTGCATCAACACACAACCCAAGCCCATGTGTGACGCATCACAGTAAACAATAAACTCTTTTCCAGCCTCAGGTTGAATCAAAACTGGCGCTTCCTTTAGAATCTTCTTCAATTTCTGAAAACTCTCTTGCTGCTGATCAGACCACACAAATGGTACTCCCTTGCGCAACAATTTAGTTAGAGGTGTAGCAATCAACGAAAACCCCTCAACGAAATGCCTGTAGTAACCGGCCAACCCTAGAAAACTCTGAATTTCAGCCACTGACTTCGGTGGTTTCCAATTCAACACAGCCTCTACTTTCCGGGGATCAACTCTAATTCCTTTGGCCGACACAACATGCCCCGAGAAAGTCACTTCCTTCAGCCAAAATTCACACTTACTGAACTTAGCATAAAGTTGTTTTTCCCTTAATATTTACAATACTATACGCAGATGTGAATCATGCTCTTCTTCATTCTTCGAGTATACCAAGATGTCATCTATAAACACCACCACAAATCGGTCTAAATAGGGTTGGAAGACCCGGTTCATCATGTCCATAAATGTAGCTGGTGCATTGGTCAACCCAAACGGCATCACCAAGAACTCATAATGTTCATAACGAGTTCGAAACGCCGTCTTATGAATATCTGTCTCCTTGACCTTAAGTTGGTGATAACCCGATCTCAAATCTATCTTGGAGAAAACCGAAGCTCCTCGAAACTGGTCAAATAGATCATCGATTCTTGACAACGGATACCTATTCTTGATCGTCAACTTATTCAACTGCCTATAATCGATGCACATACGCATCAACCCATCCTTCTTCTTGACGAACAAGACTGGTGCTCCCTACGGTGACACACTCGGTCGAATGAATCCCCAATCCAACAACTCCTGAATTTGAGATTTAAGCTCCGCTAACTCCTTCGGCGCCATTCTATAAGGAGCAATGGACACCAGAGCCGTTCCTGGCAATAGCTCAATGCCAAACTCTACCTCCCGGTCCGGAGGCAATCCAGGAAGTTCTTCGGGAAAGACGTCTAAAAACTCTTTTACCGTTCTAACGCCTTCCACCAACAATTCCTTGGCATCCAACGCACTGATGAAGACTAGGAATGCTCCACACCCTTTTCGCACCAACTTTTCTGCCTTTAAAGCAGATACCACATTTGATAGATAATTCCTCTTTTCACCTATCATCACTACTTCTTTATCTTCTGAAGTTCTTATCGTCATCCGCTTTGCAGCACAATCTAAGTTCGCACGGTGTTTCACCAACCAGTTCATGCCAAAAATAAGGTCGAACTCGCCGAAAGGTAGTTCCATCAAATCTGCCAAGAATGTTTCTTCTTGAACTTCTAAGGGTACATTTCTAAACAATTTATTTACTATCATAGATTGTCCTAAAGGACTAATTACTGTCATCTCCTTAGCAGTAATCTCAAATCTAATGTTCAGATTCCCAGCTACATCACTAGCAACATACGAATGGGTGGATCCGATATCTATCAAAGCAGTAACAAGTACATCAGATATGAAAAACGTACCTGTTATCACATCAGGTGCATCGCCATCCTCTCGGCATCTGACCGCATAAACTAACCCTGGCTGTCTCGCCTCCGCGTTACCCCTGAAACCATTACCTCTACCCGGTGCACCTTGACCTCGACCTGCGCCATTACCACCTCGACCTGGTCCACGGCCCCTCGGTGGCTGCTGAGCGCCTCTAGCTGGCTGTGCGTCATGGATACAAGCTTCCTGAGTCAGAGCAGTCCGTCGAGGACAATTCTTAAGCTGATGGTCCTTAGAACCACATTTTAAACAACCACCCGGTTCTCTTCCGGCATTCACAGCAGAGTGTCGTCTTCCTGATCAAGCACATGGTTGTATCGATTGGTAGCGGTGGTGTGCTCTAGCTTGAGCGGCTCATCATTCCTGGGCCTCTTACGAAACCTTCTAGTAGGACCCGGTACTTAAAGTCCCTCTTGCTCTTGCCTCTATCTCTTTCTCGGTTTTGCCGCTTCGAGTGCTTAGCCTCTTCGGCTATCTTCGCTTTCTCCACCAGTGTGGCAAAATTCCTTTCTTGTTGTGGGGCTATCAGTACCCGCAACTCATCACTCAACCCATCTTCAAAACGCACGCAGCGTTCGTAGTCTGTTGGCACAATACCTCGGGCATAACGACTGCACACGTAAAATTGCGTCGTAAGTCGCCACGGTCTTACTTCCTTGAACCAGATTAAGGAATTCCTTCCTTTGGGCATCCACATAGCTAGCCCCGACATACTTTCCTTGGAATACAGTTTTGAAGAAATCCCAACTAACGCGATCGGCCTAAGTGCCCTCCCGAATAGTTAGCCACCATTGATATGCCTCGCCCCTCAACAAGGACATAGCTCCTCTCAGTTTCTGCTCGGTGGTGCACTCCAAATCATCCATAATCTGTTCCATTGCCTCGAGCCAATACTCCGCTACATTTGGGGCCACACCCGAGACACCCCTAAAAACCTCAGCACCACTTGATCTAAGTCGTTCTGAAATTGATCCACGAGCTGCTGGCCCAATTCTAGCCCCAGCAACCCTTTCTAAGACTCGCAACATTGCTTGGGACAAAGCAATGTCCTCCCTCATACGGTCATGTGATCCAGTCTCAGTCCCAGGTGACGCAGGTGCTCCATTTCCGGTATATGTCCCGACGCTTCAGATGCAACTCTAGCGCCTCGACCTCTACCACGGCCTCGTCTACTGCGTCCACGTCCTCTAGCGCTCATATTGAGTAATTCAATTTATTCTGATTAAAAGTTTTATGAATCAGTATACTATTTCGATATTTATTAAACAATATCTTATGAGGTATAAGAAGTAAGGTAGTTTTCGTAAACGCATCCTATAGTCTCAATCTCTATTGTTTCAACATCTAAAACTAAAAGTTCTAGAGTGTTCCTATAGTCATATCACAATAATCATAATTATTCATTAGTAACATGTACTTACTTGACTTGGTGCCGGATACCCGTGGTGCCATACTTCCTTTAAAACATATGTCGAAAATTTAAAGCAACTTAAAAAAATATTTTTGAACCCAAACCACAGCCGAGTTTTGAACCGGGCTCAGATACGATAAGATGTAACACCCCAAACCCGGTCTATGCGTTAATGCCAGATTTGACATGTCACCTGAAATAAATATACATCTAGACTTTTAAAGATCTAAGTAAATCAGATTTTCAAAACTTTGACATGGAGTTTATTGAAAACTAAGGCTGATTGATAAATCAACCAATTTGAGACGTAAGAGTTTATAAATCGAAACTAAAAATTTAATTAATATTTCGAGAGGATTTAAAAGAGTTTGAAAGATGATAATAAAATTGATTGATCATTTTAAAGAGAAAATTTTCTGTGTTTTAAAAAAATATTTATGAAAGTTATTATGAAACCCATTTTTTTGCATATCCAATTGAGAAAAACGTCTATTTATGTTTTTGGAAAAATCTCACTTTGAAGTAATTAAAGTAAATTATAAAACTCCATCAAACATAAAACAATACTAACAATTTATCCAGAGGCCTTATTACAACTTAACTTAAATTAACCAAAAAATTAAAAGTACTTAAAAAGAAATCTGAGTTTCAAATAAACCATTATTCGTAGTATGGCCCCCACCAAGTCATCCATAGCCCAAGTCACCATCACCGATCGTTACAAAAGGGTAAGGAAAAGCAGGTGAGTTACTAGAACTCGATTGTGTAACCCACTTACCATTGTCCTTTGGGCCAAAATCCAATTAAGCATTTATTTGGGCCAAAGCCCATTTACAAAAGAAAAGAAATCATATATAATATGCATGTGCTATGCAATTCCCAAACCAAACCTAATTTTCCATCCGCTACACACCACCCGTACCAACCAGCACACCTGTGGGGAGCTTTAGTCACCCACCCCGCCAACACACCAAACGTAGGCATTAAGCCTATTATATCAAATTTGTGGACAAGCCACCAGATTAACAGAATTTACATGGCATCGCCATTTTTCATATTTGTGGCAGAGCCACCAGAATTATGTAGCAGAGCTACCAGAACTTCTCTTCATCATTATCCCATCCCATGCAAATCATGTATATAATGCATAGCCATTCACAACTATTTATTTAGATATTTCTTACAAACATTATGGCCCATTATAACAATTTATCAAGTTGGCCAATTAAGCAAATTATCTTCTTGGCCCATTTAGCAATTTATAACATATCGGCCCATATAGCAAATATCAAATGGCCCATATAATAATTATTTCAATTTGGCCCATATAGCAAATATCTCAATCTGGCCCATATAGCAAATATCAAATGGCCCATATAGCAATTACTTCAATTTGGCCCATATAGCAATTATCAAATGGCCCTTTAAGGGTATTTTCGAAATTTTCACAGTCTTAACACCGATTTCATAGTCTTTACCAAAATAGTGATAACTATGCCATTTTACCCAATTTCACCAAAATGTGATTTAATCAAGCAATTTACCACTAACACGTTTAAAATATCTAACCCATGAAACACGGTGTGAGATTACACACCTGATTACGGTAAGCACTACGCTTTCCTGATCGTCGACACCTAAAATATTATAACGCTCGATTAGACATTGCTTACTATTTAATAAATCTACTCTAAAACAAATGATCTAAGATTTTACCCTCGGGATCACGAACAACTACGATTTGTCAATTTTCCTCGGTTGACGGTCCACAACCCGGTGGAAAGTCCCGAATCGCTGATGCCTCACAATTATGAACAACCTCGAATAGTTGATTCTCATCGGATGAGGGTCCACAACCCGGTGGGAAGTCTCGAATCGTCGAAACAACCCTTCGTTTGAATTTAGAAGTAGAGATCGTAAATCCGCTCCTTTTTCGATCACCAATCACTAACTCTTTTGATTCGATGTTGTTTGCCTCCATTGAAAACATATATTATTCCAAACTAATATTACATTATTATGAACGATTGATCTTAGGAGTAAGGTTGACTTACCACAAAATCTGAGTGATCCATGAATAAATCCCTATAATATAACCGGTTACTCCTTTCCATAATAATCATCTTAACTAATAAAGGATGATCATGAAATCCGTGAAGAAATCTTACCTTAGAGATATTTGAACCGGATCCTAGCGATTGCGAGATAACTTCGGAAGAATGATGGTTTGGCCTTCCACTATATCACTACGAAGAAGAAAGGGTTTTGTTTAAAAGAGAAATAGATGATGATTTCGGTCAAAAAGACCCTCCCAAGCCATAATATAGATTCGGCAAAAGAGAGAAGAAAAATGAAAAGAATTGAAAGAGTTCTTACCGATTGCTCAAAAGGTGAATGACAACCCGAATGAAAAAGAAAGATCAATGAAAGAATGGAAGATTCGGCTATAGAGAAATAGTGGACTCAATATTCGGCTATGGTGAAAAATATTAGAGGGAAAGTGATGTTTGAAAGATTTTGCTAAAACAAAAGAAGAAGAAGAACTAGAAAATATGATGGATTAGTTTCGGTTTTCAAGGATGATGAATGAACAAAGAAATGGTCTCCAAGTTTGTATGCATTCGGCAAGAAGAAAGAAAAGAAATGGAATATGCCTCTTCAAGGTTGCATGGATTCGGCAAAGAGAAGAAAAGAAGTTTGGGAAGCAAAGAAAAATGATGCCAAAGTTGTCAATAAAGAATTGGCCAAAACAACCAAAATTTTACCTATTGCAATTGACCAAATTCGGCTAGGAGATGGAGTTTTGAGAGAAAAAATACAATTGATGGTATTGTTATTTTGACCCAAAACTAACACTTTTGTTTTTACCAAAACATCAAGCACCAAATTTGCTATCATCCTATCTCCAATCCGTCTACATTCATCCCCCCTAGGATAAGAGTTTGGCCACCCAAACTTTCCAAAACACCATCCACAAAATAAGCCCCTTGTCCCCCTTACTTACCTATTTCTCTTGATTCCTTTCCCCAACTTCAACCTTGCCTTTTTCTTTTAGTCACCTTACCAAAAATAATGAAGTCAACCTTGCCATGAATGCTTCTTGGCCGACACTTAAGGAAAGGGTGCAAAAATATAAGTCAAAATTTGCACACAAAGTGATTCGAACCACTTCCCTCAAGGTACTACATGTGGCGCCATAACCACTTTACCAATAGCTCATTTATGCTAGATATTTACTCAATTATTTCCATATGCTTTAGGGTCACTTACTCCATCTCTTTAAAGTTCTAAAAGCCAAAAAAATTTACTAGGTCCAAATGAACCCCGAGCCTTCTCAGGACGTCCTTAACATACACAATTAATAATTTAACTAGCTTAATACCAAAAATAATGCAACACATAAAATTCCAAATTTTAGGATGTTACACTCTGAACAGTTGATTAGACAATATTTTGCCATGGCATTACTTTGATATGAGCATTTCACCTGAATAATTTCAGCCCTTTTCATTCAACAACATAATTGCTCTTGCTTTTATCTGTAATTTGCCACTACATTTTATTTGCCACATCAATTCTTTATTTTAGCATTTGATTTCATTAATTACTTATACAAACTTCCTATTCAACCTGAGAGTATTTCCTGCCATTTAGTATAGTTAATAGGATTATATTAATAGGATTATAATAACTTACTCAATTTCTAACTAATTTCTGATCCCTGTGGAGACGATACTTACTTACCACTTTATTACTTGAATGACATGTACACTTACATAATTGCATTAGTTATTTACACGCAACATAGCACCTTGTCTTTCCATTGCCCTAATACTACTCCTATAGCAAAATCGCTGCGTCACACACAAGTTCAGAAGGCAATGTCCAGTCTGGTGCTATGACAATCGGTGCTGTCACCAGTTGCTTTTTTAATTCTTCAAATGCTTTCAAACAGGGCTCATCAAAATTGAAGGCTTTATTGTGTTCTAACAAGGTACGTAGAGGTTTGTATATCTTCGAAAAATCTTTAATAAATCTTCGATAAAACCCTGCATGGGCTATGAAACTTTGAACATCTTTGATAGTGGTAGGTTGTGGTAACTATTTGATCACCTCAATCTTTGCTTTGTCCACGACAATCCCTTCCTGTGATATTTTATGTCCCAAAACAATGCCTTTACAGACCATGAAGTGGATATTTTCCCAATTCAAAACAAGATTAGTTTCTTCACAATGATAAAGAACTAACTATAAATTCTTCAAAAAAGTCTCAAAAGTATCACCACAGATAGAGAAATCGTCCATGAATACTTCAAGAAACTTTTCCACCATGTTTGATAATATCGTCATCATGCAATGCTGAAATGTTGTTGGGGCATTACACAACCCAAATAACATTCGTCTAAATGCAAAGTATGGACACATGAACGTGGTCTTCTCTTGGGCATTGGGAGCTATGGCAATCTGGTTAGACCCTGAGTAACCATCCAAGAAACAATAGAAGGCTTTCCCAACTAACATATCCAACATTTGATCGATGAAAGGTAAGGGGAAATGGTCCTTTTGTGTTGCTTTCTTAAGCTTGCGATAGCCCATACATACCTTCCATCCCGTGACAGTACAAATGAGTTCGTTATTGTCATTGCTAATCATTGTGACACCCCTTTTCATGGGTACACATTGAACATGGCTCACCCACGAACTATCGGAAATAGAGTATATTATGCCAGCGTAGAGCCATTTGATAATCTCCTTTTTGAAAACTTCTTTATTGATGGGGTTCAACCTTCTCTGCTGCTCAATAGAATTGCTATAGCACTCCTCTAGTGAAATCTTATACATGCAGATAGTAGGCCAGATTCCCTTGATGTCGATGATTGTCCACCCCAACGTCTTCTTAGATCTCTTCAAAACATCTAGTAACTTAGTCTCTTGATCAGGTGTCAACTCTGCAGAGATAACTACTAGCAGAGTGTTGTTGTTTCCCATGTAGGCGTACTTTAAATGTAATGGTAAAGGCTTTAACTCCAATGTGGTAAAAGAATGAGCTGATAAATCCAAAGATTCAAAAATCTTCCCTGGTCTATCATCAAGCCTCTTGGTCTCCATAAATTCACCAAGTTCTTCAGTCATTTCTACTTCACTCAACTCAAATGGATCTGTGTCATCATCATCAGAATTGCTGCGATATAATTTTGCAAACTCTACTTCCACTGTCATTTTGATAAACCCAATGTCGTGGCATTCTTCATTTTCATCTGCACACTTCATGATATCAAAAACTTTAAAAGTAATTTGCTGGTCATTAACCCTCATTGTTAACTCACCTTTCTGCACATCAATTAGCGTTCTACCTGTAGCTAGAAAAGGTCTTCCAAGAATAGTCAGTACTTTTTTATCAACTTCACATTCTAAAATACTAAAATTTGCTAGAAAAAAAAATTTATCTACTCTTACTAGCACATCTTCAATTTTACCTTCTAGATGTGCATAAAAACAATTAACTAGTTGCAGCGTGACTGTGGTGGGTCTTGCCTTCCTAATTCCTAGCTTCCTGAAAACAGACAGACAATAATTTTATACTTTCTCCTAAATCACATAATGCCTTACTAACATAATTATTTCCAATTGAACAAGGAATAGTAAAACTCTCTAGGTCCTTCAACTTTGGAGGCAATTTGTTCATCAGCATCGCTGTGCAACCTTTAGTGAGAGCGACAGTTTCAAATTCCCCCAATCTTTTCTTCTTGGACAAGATATATTTCATGAATTTGACGTAGTTGGGCATTTTCTCCAACGTTTCCTCCAACAGTATGTTGATATGGAGTTGCTTCAGGATATCCAAAAAAAATTTTGAACTAAAAATCTTGCTTAGATTTTTGGAATCGCTGAGGAAAAGGTGGCGGTGGACTTTCTTCAGATTGTTGATATTGTTTTGTTTTGGAATTTTATTAGCAACACAATCTGATTCTGTTACAACATTCTTTTGATTGGTCCGCTCAGTTGTAAACCGCTGCACAAATGGATCTGAATTCTTTCTATGCGTGAGATGTGTGTTTTCCTCGTCTGTAATGGCATCATTAACAACTTTAGGGAACTGAGTACCACTTCTGAGCGTAATGTCCTTGCAATGCTCCTTCTTTTGAGATCTTGAATTTTCAGTGTCAATTGGCAATGCTCCTTGAGTTCTCGAGTTTAACGCATTGGCAATCTACCCTACTTGATTTTCCAAAGCTCTTAGGGATGCAACTTGACTCTGGATTACGGCATCATTTTTTGCCATATTTTTCTTCAACAGATCTTCCATAGATGAATAGGATGATGCTAAACTTTGTTGAACATTTTTTCGTGGCATGGGTTGATTATAACAAAGTGGTGCATTTGTTGCATTCTATCAGACAACATTGTTGGAGTTCACCATTCCTTGATTATTCCAACTGAAGTTTGGATGTTGCTTCGACGTTGGATTGTAGGTATTGGAATATGGGTTATTGTTTTGGTTAAAATTACTCATGTAATACACAGAGGCTGGTTTTGATGGGCATTCATCAAAAACATGATCTTCAACACATGATACCTCGGCTGTCTACATCTCCTAAACTGTAGCTGGTCTCTTTAGTGTTTTGATCTTATTAGCTAAAGATGATACCTGAGCCGTTAATGAAGTGATTGTATTAAGCTCCATTGCGCCAGCAACTCTTCTGTATGTCCCCACTATCGTAGTAGGGTATTGATAATCATTGTTGGCAATCCATTCCAAAATTTCATATGCTTCATTATATGATTTATCCAGCAAAATACCATTGGAAGACGCATAAACTATTATCCTTGTATGTACATTTAATCCATCGTAAAATATTTTCATCTGTGTCTAGTGTTGGAAACCATGTTTCAGACATTTCCTAAGTAATTCCTTGAATTGCTCCCAAGCTTCATACAACGTCTCATCCTTTGATTGCCGAAAAGATGTGATATCATTCCTTAACTTGGCATTCATATTTGGGGGATTATACCGTAGAAAAAACCTTTGACAAATATCATTCGAAGATGCCACCGTCCCTAACGGAAAACAGTTCAACCTTGCTCTGGCACGATCTCTTAATGAACACCCTGTTGCCCGAATGAGCCACAGACTTCCAAGAAAAGTCTTAAGTGCAGTCTTGGATCTTCAGTAGGCAATCCACTGAACTGTCCTACTGTTTGCAGCATCTAAAACATTACCGGTTTTAACTCGAAATGCTGAGCTGGAATGTGTGGCCTCACTATGCCTTGATCCAAATCATACAAAATTAGCAAAAGATGCTCTCGAATGGGTCTGTCTCTATCATCCATCACACAAGGCAAATCAACATCCCGACCAATCAAATGTAATGGATCTTCCTTACCTGGATCATTTCTAATCCTTGCCATATCTTACAATTCTTGTTTTCTTCTTCGCAAAGGTCTCTCAAACTTTAGGTCAAAAGGATACTCTTCGTTGGCAGGAATGCCTCTAGTCATGCACTAACAACAAACCTATAAAAATTAAAAACAACAAAGTTAAATTATATAAGAAAATAACAAAACCAAATTTCACCAAATTGCTGATCCTCGGCAACGATGCCAAAAACTTGTCATGTGTGAATATTTATGCGAATGTGCAAGTGTACACGTCGAATAAAGTAATAAAGTAGTAAGTAAGATCATCTCTTCACGGATCAGATAGGATTAATTTAGTTAACCTATTACTATAAACTATATTAATCAGGCTGTGGCAAAACAAAATAACAACTTTTAGATGAATAATCACGTAGGCAATATTAAATTCAAATAACTAAATTAAAATGTTGTGGAAAAGATACGGGACAAAGTTGAAAGGACCTACGTTGTTGAATGGAAAGGTTGGGAATTAAAATCCAAAATAAAAGTATCATTCAACAACATATTTCCACAGTTAAAATTCACAGAAATCAATTAAGATAATTAATGAAGAACTTTAGGAAGCTTTCACCAATCCAGCCCTTAACTCCAGTGCTGCAATATCTTGAGAGTCCAGGGTTGAATGCTCTCATTCTTTCTTATGTTACTACTCTGTTCCTTAGCTGCTACCCTTTCTCTTGTGTCTCTCAATCTCCTACGAGAATTTTTGTGAGAGGAAAAACAGATCTCTTCTTCTCTTTCTCTTTCTTATTTTTATAGGGTAGGTTCCCCCCTTAGCACACACTCCTTTCTCCTCTTTTTCAGGTGGATATTTCTGGTACAAGTACAACTGGCTGAGAGTGACATGAATTGAAACCTAAGTCTGCATCTTCCTAGAATTTCCATGGCATTTTTGCTAGCAATCTATCCAACCTTCTGTCATGACAACACTTCACTCATTCATTTCTTTTCCTCCTTTATGCACTTGCTTTAAACAACACGGAATTCCTTTCTTCCCACAAGTAAAAGTAATGTATAGTAACATTGAAAGTACAATCCAAGATTCATGATGCAATGTTATAAAAATACTAACATAATTTCCTAAAATGCAACTAAATTTACTCTAGTACAAATAATTAACCAAATCTAGAGGGTTGAAATATAACTCTTTTCAAGAGTTATCAGTTGGTTGATAGGTCTTTAGTACATCTGAAAGGAGAACTGAAAGATGTGTTAGTCAAGGTGCACAACTGATTATCCAACCATATTTTATTGTTCTTGATTTTGAAGAAGATCGTGAGATACCGATCTCACTAGGTAGAACTTTTCTAGCCACTTCTAGGTCCACCATTGATTTAGAAAAGAATGAATTAACTATGAAAATCATTGGTATGTAACACCCCAAACCCGGCCTAGACGTTATGACCAGATCTAGCATGCCACATCAAGTGTTGTTTTAAAAAAAATTCTTTGTGTTCGTTTGAAAACTCCTTTACGAATAAAAAACTTTCTATCGTTCAGAAATCCCATCTCTCATTGCTTATAGCCAAAACAAGTTTCAATCAAAACCAATCCTTTCCAATTATATTATTATACATTTACCAATTTGTTTTTGAAACCTTGTTCGTTACGAAAATTTGGTTTAAACAGTTGGAGAACCGTGTTGTTTTAAAATTAGTAGTTATGGTTTGAAAACCCGCGTTAAGTAAACTAGGAGTTTGTAAGGAATTACCAAATAAAAGTTAAAAACAATTCCAATGGCCTTATTACAAAAATTTATAGCCCAAAAATCAAATAAAGGTAAACTAAAGTGAAATAGCTAAATTAACCCCAGAAACATACAGGACGTGTGGCCACATCCGAGTCCCTTGCAGCTCAAAATCCCTTAAGACTGGGGATTACCTGCACAGTTAAGGAGAAAGGGTGAGTTACGAGAACTCAGTGTGTAATCCCCTATTACACCCACAATCTAGGCCCAAGCTCATACGGTATCAATCTGGGCCTAAGCCCTACTCAGTATCAGTCCGGGCCTAAGCCCCAAAATCATGCTAATGCAATAAAAATGCAGCCCAACCCTATCCAACCATCACACCACCCGTACCAACCCTACACACCATGTGGGGACCAAGTCGACCCACCCAGCCCTACACACCAATAGTACAATCAGTCAATATCAACGCAGCAAAGCCGCGATGACGATGCACGTGGTGAGCCACTAAAATCAGTATATCGTGGCAGGGCCACTGAATCAGTATAACGTGGCATAGCCACCAGTAGAGTACTTCCTCCAATCACATAACCAAACCCAATGCAACATGTCGTGACATATTAAAATGATGCATGAAATAGTTTACCATCATAAAAAATTAAACAGGTTGCACATACAACACTAGATCTACCAGTAGGGGTATAATGGTCATTTGGTCGGTTGGGGGTAAACCGATAATTTACCCCTCAGGGGTATTCCAGTAATTTCACCCAATAAGGGCATTGCCGTAATTTTACCCTTTAAGGGTATTCTTGGTAATTTTACCCGCCAAGGGTATTTTAGTAATTTTACCCGCCGATGGTATTTCAATAATTTTACCTGCCGAGGGTATTTTGGTTATTTTAACATCTACGACCTTTCTTGTAACACCCCAAACCCGGTCAACACACTACAACCGGATTCGGCATGTCACAGGGTAAAAATAATTTGAATAAAACAAGTTATAGGTTTAAATTTTGAAGATAACGCTATAAAACACGTTGCTGTTTAAAGTTTGGACAAAAGAAGAAAACTCCTTTGAGAAAACCGTTTTTTTTAAGGAAATACCGACTTTGATTAAAATGCAAAGTTGAAAACTGTTTTGTATTTGAACTTAAAGTAAAACTTAGGTTGGCGAAAATCGAGTTGTTCGTTAACACCATTTGTTTGTTATTACCCGATGATAAAGTTTGAAAATCCCGATAAGAGGTATAACTTTTGAAAACATTGAGTTAACGAGTTATTAACATGCCATGTTGTTTAACTTAAGCACAATATAATAAAACTTATAGCAGATAATCAAAAAACCCAAAATAATGGAATTTAGCGGCCTTATTACAAATCCAAATCCAAATTTAAAAGTAAATTAACCCAAAATAGTAAATGAGATAAAACCCGAAAACATAACGCATGGCCACCTCGAGTTTGCCCCGGGTCCACATCCGCGATCTATGCCTCATCTGTAAAATTTAAGGGACGGGGTGAGTAACCGAGACTCAGTGTATAAATCCCCATCCCGATAATAACAAAGCACTTACACAATACATAAGTCAATATGCAATTCATGCAAACCCAACCTAACCATCCGAACTCCTGTGTCTACCCCGTGTGGTCAAAACCACTGGTGGTCAAAACCACTGGTGACCGAAGTCACAAATACATATGTATCAATGATGGGGCCAACCCATCGTATGATCAAAACCACTGATGACAATCCCGTAATATCATGTGGGGCCAACCCACTGTGGTACCAAACCACTAGGACGAGTCACAATAATCCATGTGTGGTCAAAACCACTGGTGACCGTAGTCACAAATATCAATCATGTGGTCAAAACCACTGGTGGTCAAAACCACTGGTGACCGTAGTCACAAATAGTATATGTGTGGTCAAAACCACTGGTGGTCAAAACCACTGAGACTTAGTCACGATTATAATATAGAAAGCGGGGCCAACCCACTGTGTGGTCAAAACCACTGGTGACAGTCTAGAAACAAGCCTTCCCTCTCCTCTCATTACACCCATGCAATATGACATAATAATTCGTGTATGCAGTATGTCATGTATGCTAAACATATATCAAATATAAGTATAACATGAATTACCATCATAATTAGATAGACATAAAACAACATAATCACGCTAATCAACCTCTAAGGGTATAACCATAATTTTACCTACCAAGGGCATTTTCGTAATTTACCCACCAAGGGTATATCGGTAATTTTGCACCTGTAATGGCCTTTCCCAAAGGCCCAAATGTCACCCCGAGCGACTCAGCTACCATTTTCGGTCGTACCGGACGATTGGGCCTAAAACTCGATTCTGGCCCATTCGAGCCCAGACGCTCGTGTGGCCCACCTAGCACAAATCTAGCCATGTATATAAGTTCCACCTAGTCTAGTTCACTATATTCTACACAATCGCACAATTTACTCATAAGGGCCCATGGGCCCATTGGGCCCATCGCGGCCCAAGCAGCCCTAACCCACAAGAATACTACTGATGGCCTCAACTATCGCGTCGAACCCCCACACGTGCACTCACACGCTCGTGTGGCTACTATTGATGTGATCGGCACTTCGGCATTTGCCGCTCTACAACTAGAGTAGAGAGAGTTGCACACGATGATAGAGTCCTGGTGTTAACCGCTGCGCTGCGACCACTCCCTGTGCCCAAACGCCCACCAAGGTATGTTAACTCTCCTCTCCGGAATGCTCTTTATATAGCTAGCTCTCCACCTTCCTTCTTTGTATCTTTCCGATGTGGGATCCTTCGTCGATGAGAGTTTAAATTCAATCTGAAACTCTTGTCGTCCAATCCGCAAAATAAATACCCCCATGCTTCTCATGAGATTCGAACCTGGGCTCCTCGCAACATAATCCACGCCGCTAACCACTTGGCCACAAGCTCCTCTTGTGTCTTAAACCATGCGCAACTAAATTTGAATCTATAGCCAAATATTAAAGTCCATGTAAAAGAAAACCAAAATGCAAGAGCCAAGACTTGAACCTTGGACCTCCTTCCTTCCTCGTGGCGTCACCCCTTGTTCCTTAAGTGGCGTCACTTTGCCACTACACCACACACTCCACTTGTGTCATTTTTCCCCACATTTTATTCTTAAGGCCTACACCGCCAACTTCCGAGTTTTTTCACCTAAAACCAAAATTAGCCTAAAGCCAAAGTTCGATCCGGGACTTCATAGAAGCCTTCTAACCTTCTAAAATCACTTACCCAATAGGTCCAACTTGCATTTAAGCCGATCTCTTGTTCTCTAAAAATTTTAAATCAAGGCCCATTGGGCCCAATCCTACTAGGCCCAATTTTGGGATGTTACAAATCTACCCTCCTTAAAGAAATTTTCGTCCTCGAAATTTCCAACTCTGAGAACATTCGTACAACCTAACCTACAACATCTGTGCTCACAGCTGCGCACTCGATTCCAATAACCCTAATATACTTTTAACTAGAATTTAGAAATCCTACACATACTTAAAAACACCTAACCATTAAAGCGGACAAATATTTCAGACGCTTGATCAACTCTATATCCGAACATCACATCCAACCCAAACACACAGAATAGATATTCAAAAAATAAAGCATATAACAAAGCAAAGTATCGGAAACTTACGGTGCGGATTGGTGCAGGAGACTCGGGTGCCATATTTCAAAAAAACAGATATATATTTTTCTAAACCATTTTCCAAACCATCTTTTGAAAACATTTTTGAACCCAAACCCACAGCCGAGTTTTTGAACCTAGGCTCTGATACCAAAATTGTAACACCCCAAACCCGGTCAACACACTACAACCGGATTCGGCATGTCACAGGGTAAAAATAATTTGAATAAAACAAGTTGTAGGTTTAAATTTTGAAGATAACGCTATAAAACACGTTGCTGTTTAAAGTTTGGACAAAAGAAGAAAATTCCTTTGAGAAAACCGTTTGTTTTTAAGGAAATACCGACTTTGATTAAAATGCAAAGTTGAAAACTGTTTTGTATTTGAACTTAAAGTAAAACTTAGGTTGGCGAAAATCTGAGTTGTTCGTTAACACCATTTGTTAGTTATTACCCGATGATAAAGTTTGAAAATCCCGATAAGAGGTATAACTTTTCGAAAACATTGAGTTAACAGGTTATTAACATGCCATGTTGTTTAACTTAAGCACAATATAATAAAACTTATAGAAGATAATCAAAAAACCCAAAATAATGGAATTTAGCGGCCTTATTACAAATCCAAAACCAAATTTAAAAGTAAATTAACCCAAAATAGTAAATGAGATAAAACCAGAAAACATAACGCATGGCCACCTCGAGTGCCTTTGGCTCCACATCCGCGATCTATGCCTCATCGCAAAGTGTAAGGAAGGGGTGAGTCACCGAGACTCGGTGTATAAATCCCCATCCCGATAATAACAAAGCACTTGCACAATACATAATTCAATATGTAATTCATGCAAACCCAACCTAACCATCCGAACTCCTGTGTCTACCTCGTGTGGTCAAAACCACTGGTGGTCAAAACCACTGGTGACCGAAGTCACAAATACATATGTATCAATGATGGGGCCAACCCATCGTGTGGTCAAAACCACTGATGACAATCCCGTAATATCATGTGGGGCCAACCCACTGTGGTACCAAACCACTGGGACGAGTCACAATAATCCATGTGTGGTCAAAACCACTGGTGACCGTAGTCACAAATATCAATCGTGTGGTCAAAACCACTAGTGGTCAAAACCACTGGTGACCGTAGTCACGAATAGTATATGTGTGGTCAAACCACTGAGACTTAGTCACGATTATAATATAGAAAGCGGGGCCAACCCACTTTGTGGTCAAAACCACTTGTGACAGTCTAGAAACAAGCCTTCCCCCTCCTCTCATTACACCCGTACAATATGACATAATAATTCGTGTATGCAGTATGTCATGTATGCTAAACATATATCAAATATAAGTATAACATGAATTACCATCATAATCAGATAGACATAAAACAACATAATCACGCTAATCAACCTCTAAGGGTATAACCATAATTTTACCTACCAAGGGCATTTTCGTAATTTACCCACCAAGGGTATATCGGTAATTTTGCACCTGTAATGGCCTTTCCCAAAGGCCCAAATGTCGCCCCGAGCGACTCAGCTACCATTTCCGGTCATACCAGACGATTGGGCCTAAAACTCGATTCTGGCCCATTCGGGCCCACACGCTCGTGTGGCCCACCTAGCACAAATCTAGCCATGTATATAAGTTCCACCTATTCTAGTTCACTATATTCTACACAATCGCACAATTTACTCATAAGGGCCCATGAGCCCATTGGGCCCACTTCGCCCATCGCGCCAAGCGCCCCAACCCACAAGAATACTACATCGATGGCCTCAACTATCGCGTCGAAGCCCCACACGTGCGCCGCACGCGCGTGTGGCTACTATTACCGTGACCGCACTTCGGCATTTGCCGCTCTACAACTAGAGTAGAGAGAGTTACACACCGATAGAGTGCGGTGTTAAGCCGTCACTGCGACCACTCCCGTGCCCAAACGCCCACCAAGGTATGTTAACTCTCCTCTGGAATGCTCTTTATATAGCTAGCTCTCCACCTTCCTTCTTTGTATCTTTCCGATGTGGGATCCCTTCGTCGATGAGAGTTTAAATTCAATGAAACTCTTGCCGCCCAATCCATGCAAAATAAATACCCCCTTGCTTCTCATGAGATTCGAACCTGGGCTCCCCGCAACATAATCCATGCCGCTAACCACTTGGCCACAAGCTCCTCTTGTGTCTTAAACTATGCGCAACTAAATTTGAATCTATAGCCAAATATTAAAGTCCATGTAAAAGAAAACCAAAATGCAAGAGCCAAGACTTGAACCTTGGACCTCCTTCCTTCCCTGTGGCGTCACCCCCTTGTTCCTTAAGTGGCGTCACTTTGCCACTACACCACACACTCCACTTGTGTCATTTTTCCCCACATTTTATTCTTAAGGCCTACCTGCCAACTTCCAGGGTTTTTTTCACCTAAAACCAAAATTTCCCTAAAGCCAAAGTTCGATCCCGGGACTTCATAGAAGCCTTCTAACCTTCCAAAATCACTTATCCAATAGGTCCAACTTGCATTTAAGCCGATCTCTTATTCTCTAAAAATTTTAAATCAAGGCTCATTGGGCCCAATCCTACTAGGCCCAATTTCGGGATGTTACATTTCCGGAGGCCAACTTTCGCCTTGAGGAACACCGATTCCATTATTGGTCAAAACAGTGGAATTGGGCCTAGAAACCAAATTCAGCCCAAACGGGCCCACACGCTCATGTGGCCCATTCTGCTCATTTTTAGTCTCGATTCTACAGACTTCACAGTCGCATCAATCATCCGACGCTTCCCATGAATTTCGCCCCTGTGGGCCCATTAGCCCACTGGGCCCATTTGGCGTACTACGGCCCAACAAGGCTCGTTACGGCCTACGCCCGCGAAAAAGATCGTAATACTCTGAAAGGCCTATCGTCAACGTACGTGGCTCGATTTATCACTACGAGCGCTCGCACGCTCGAGTGATCTCAGTTGTCGATATTTTGGCTTTTCGGTATTTCAGCTTTTAGCCGATTCATAGATCATAGCATTAGCAGATTAAACGGAGGTGTGAGATTACACACCTTGATTACGAGTTGTGATTTCCACTGCTTCCAAGACACCTATGATAACGATTGGCCATTAGTTAGTTTTCACCCTTGATAAACCAAAATATAGAATTACCTTATCCATTGTCTTCACTTACCAGAGAACGACAGACTCCTTGCTATGGGAGAGTATTCGGCTTACACCTCATGATTAAAGAACCGAGTCCCTAGCGAAAAGAACATTTTAGAACATTGTTTCAAGACAACAAGAGAAATGGCCTTTCGGCCTCAAAGAACTCAAAAAGATAACGAGAAAACTACCACCCCCTATTCGGCCATGGCCACAACTTACCAAAAACTGAAAGAGATTCCGAAGCAGTTTGAACCAACAGAAGAAAGTATTCGCACCCTAGAGGATTCGACCTACCCAAAAAGTCGAGGCTTACTACTTGTTTATCTTAGCAAGACCAAGAGGAGAACAAGAGAAAGAGAAGAGATGAGTGCTCGGCTAAAGAGGAATTGAAAAGAGAAGGTGAATGTTCGGCTTTTGAAAGAGAAAAGAAACAGCAAGTATAACGGGAAAAAGGGGAGGGAGATGTGTTGCTACGGCTTAGAGGTAAAAAAAGAAGTGATCGGTTAGGAAGATGAGAATTGAGAAAGATGAAGGAAAGGGGAATGAAAGAATAGCCTTACCAATTCGGCACTTAGCAGAAGGAATGAAGGAGGAAGAAAATAGGAGCAAGGTGAATTGAGGAGAGGATAACCTGAAATGCTAAAGAAAAATGCCCAAAATGCCAAGACTACCAAAAGAAATCCAAAAGAAATTCGGCACACTCCCCTCCTCTCCAAACCGAATATGCATTCCCCAATTACCCACCTTGGCCGAAATTGCCTAACTCCACTTCCCCACATTTGGCCAACACTCCCTCACCCCTTCATCCCTTGATTTCCTCCACTTTTTCCTCCTACAAGTGCTCCCCTCCTTCCATTCAAATTAATTGACCAAGTCTCCCTCTCCCCTTGTAGAGTTTTATCTGAACTCTGCTTCATCCACTCACCTGACACAAAATAAAAGCTTCCAATTTGCAACCTGTGGGATTCGAACACCTCCCCTCCTTGCTCTCCACTTGACGCCACACCACTTCACCACCTGCTCAACTTGTGTTAGCAAAACACACCCAAATATACTTAAGTCCTACCACTACCAACTCTTTTCACTTTAGGGTCAGAAACCAAAATTTTCCCAAGGCTCCGACTCGAACCCAGGCCTCCCTAGGACCCCCAAATACACTCAAACAACTAGTTGAGCAAGCACAACATACAATTAAGCAAAAAAAATTACAACTCCTAACTTTTGGGGCGTGACATTGTGAGACTGAAATATTTAAATGTGGTTATCAACCGACGAAAGGGATGGTAGGAGGAAGTTAGGTGAGCAGTGTAAAGAATTATTTGTCTCTAACACTCCGAAGTCAAGGGATATACTTCCTTTTATGTATGCAGAAAGAATAAACATGTTTAAGGAAAAGGACAAGCGAGAAAAGGTAGAATGGCATGAAGGACGATGGACTAATATTGATAGAACGAAAGGATTGTCTAGCTGTGAATTGATGATACTGTCGGATGAATCCGACAGTAAAACTTAATTTATTTGAATTGATGCTAACCTTTTGTAAATTATTGTATATTTGGCTAACTATTTAGTATAGATTTTAACTTTGCATCTTATAGAAACCGTAGCACTTTAGAAAATGGGAATTTGAGTAAAAATAGAGCCAATGTCACAACACCAAGGGCAGTTTTCACAAAAATTGAGAAAATTCTTTCGATGTCACGACACAAACTTCCAGTGTCGCGACATCGAAGTCAGTATACTCAGAAATCCAACAATCTAGAGTCTGTCGCGACATCGAATCCCGGTTTCGCGACATTGCTGTAATTTTATACTTGGTTGACCTGACCCATTCTGGCAACTCGATGGCCGAAACCCCTCTTTACCCAATTTTTAACCATCAAAACACCTGTTTTTAACCTAAAAACACATTACTTTCCTATTTAAACACATCTGAACCCCATATTCTCTTAACCCTCTCAAAATCTCTTATAACTTTTTAAACCCTAAACCTTTAATCTCTACTTCTTTAAAAACCTCCATACTTTAATCGGTGCCACAAAGAACGGGAACACTTATGGAAGGATAGACACCGCACGAAACGAGGAATTCAATGACTTCTACGAGGTCAAGGGTTGTAACAGCCCGTTTTTGAGTCAAACCAGAACAGGGGTTTTGGGACCACAAATCCGAAGTTAAAATATTTATTTTATTATTTTAATAAGGTCTTGTAACACCCCAAACCAGGTCTATGCGTTAAGACGAGATTTCGTTTGTCACACCGAACGAACATCCAATATTCTCTAATGATTTAAGTAAAACAGTAATGCAAAACCTTTAGAAATAAGGTTTAATAAAAACTAAGTACAATGATTAAAATTTATGAATTAAGAAAAATACTTGTTTGAAATCTTATATATATTAGTCAAAACCTTAACGTAGTTTTAAAAGAATTTGAAAGAAATTGAAAAGTAATTTAGGTGTCCAAAATTGTTTTAAAACACAATATTTTTAAGAAAACTTTATAGATTTTAACATAAGCCCATATTAAGAGTCTTAAAATAAAATTAAATCCATCCACACATAAAAATCCATAAAAACATAATTAGAGGCCTTATTACATCATACCCAAATAGTAATTAAAATAAGTAACTTAAATAAAGTTCATAGTTTATAAAACCCAAGCTCGTAGTATGGCCTCCACCAAGTCATCCCGGCCCAAGTCCACATCAATTTCCATTACGAGATGGATAATAAAACGGGGTGAGTTACAAAGAACTCAGTGTGTAACTCACTTACCACCATTATTGGGCAGACGATCAAGGCATTAATTTGGGCTTGAGCCCAATTACAAATTTTAACAATATAAAATGAAATAAAATATATAAAATGCATGTAAAATGAATTTCCCAACCAAGCCTAATTTCCATCCGCTACACACCCCGTACCAACCAAAGACACTGTGGGGATCAAGTCAACCCACCCCGCCAAACACACCAATCGTAGGCATTTAGCCTTTTAAATAATATTGTAGTGCACTCACCGAACTAGATTGTGACACACCACCGAACTAGAGGCATTAAGCCAAATTTGTGGCAGAGCCACCGAACTAGATTCATGGCCACAGCCTTACTTCTCTTCATCATGTATCCCATCCCATGCAATTATGTATGAATAACAAACTTTAATCATAAATAATTTATCAAGTAATCCATAATACAAATGAGTTTTTAATTAAACTTTTCATTTGGGTCCATTAAACAAAATAGTATTTAGCCCATTTAGCAATCTAGCGAACTTTGGCCCATATTTGAACTAGAAGGTTTTTGGCCCATTATATCGATCTAGCGCTTTTTAGGCCCAATTTGTCGAACTAGCGCTTTTTCGCCAAATTTATCGATCTAGTAGTTTTTCGACCCAATTTAACAATCTAGCGATCTTTGGCCCAATTTAACGATCTAGCGATATTTGGCTCAATTTAACGATCTAGCGATATTTGGCTCAATTTATCGATCTAGCAATATTTCAGCTCAATTTATCGATCTAGCAATATTTGGCTCAATTTATCGATCTAGTAATTTTTTCGACTTTAACCGTTTTCATGCATTTACACAAAAGTGTTAATTATCACATAATTTTCGATTTTGCCATTTTTACGGTTTATCATAATACTTCTTGTTTAGTATCTAACCCGAAAGATAAGTGTGAAGTTACACACCGGTTATAGTGAGTACTAGACTTTCCCGCTCGTCAACACCTATACGTATCACGATAAATTAGAATCACTATATTTTAATAACGAAATCAATCTTAGGAATTAACGATCTAACTTTACCCTCGGATTTTCGAACTACTTCTACTTGCGGTTTCTCCCGATTGATGGTTCGTTAACCGAATCAAATCCACGAACAAATAATGGTTCAGAGTACGAACTACTTCAAACAATTGATTCTCCTCGGATGAACGTCCACAACGGTGGGAAATCCGGATTCTTGAAAGCGATCCTTTGCTTATACTTAGGGGATTAATGGAACCTCCTTCTTCCGAACACTAAACACCGCCCTTTTCTTCCCTATCTTGATTGTCTTCAAAGACAAAAGATCGTTAATCCAATCTATTATTACATCGAAATATGACTAAGGGTTTAAGGGTGAAATTCGCTACCACAAAGATCCTTGTTCCAAAATATGAGAATCGATCAAAGCGTTACTTTATCACCTTAAATCGATTCCAACGTTCTAAGATACCCACGAACACTTGATTTCCGATCTTCCGCTATCGCACTAAAATATAACCATTGGAAACGTTTAAGAGATGGAATGGTAAAATTTCTATCCAAGAAATCCTTTTACCATCATCAAAATTCGACCAACATATTTATTAACTAATCGTAAAATAAAAAGAACCCTTACCTATCATCCACGATTGGAAAGAGACGATTGAGAAAGATGTTTGTGCAAGATGGAGGATTCGGCTATATGACCAAAGAAAATAGAAAAATGATTAGGCTATGGGTACATCAACATTTGGCCATGAGAAAAATAATAGAGAAAGTATGAGTATCAAGAATAAAAGATGAGAGAAGAATGATGATGATGTTGTTTCAATTTTCAAAGAGAATAAAAGAGAAAGAAAGAAAGAGATGAGTTTTGGGAGCAATGTATATTCGGCAATGGGGAGAAGAAAAGTAAAGAATGGCTTTTTGGTGTTGGTAGAATCGGCACTATGAGAAAGGCACAAAATTGAACACTAAAATGAAAAGCAAAATGACCAAATGGTCAAAATAATCAAGGCTTACCAAAAGATCAATTTCGGCCAAAGGGAAAAGTTGAGAAGAGGAATGCAAAATTTTGCACAAAAACTAAAATGACCAAAAGCAAACTCCTAAACCTTACCAAGCTACTAGCAAAATTCGGCCAACCTTCCCCCTAGCCATAATGCCGTCCAAATTCATTGGTCAAATGACCATGAATTTGTTTCAAAACACTTTCCTTGATACTTGCCCTATGTCTCCATATCTTTCCATATTTTCTTGATTCCCTACCATAAATTCACTCTTACCTTATTCCTTTGATATACTAACCAAAAATAACAAGGTCAACACTTACCATAAATAAGCTTGGCCGACACTTACCATAAAAGAGCAAAATAAAAGTTGTCCAAATGTTATACAAGGGATTCGAACCACTCCCCTCATGCAATATCTCATGCGCCAACACCACCTTGCCATTTACTCATCTTATGCTACTTTTTAACACTTAATTTAACTTAAGTGTCAATGCCACGTGCTCCACTTCAATAAATTCTCAAACTAAAAATTATTCCATACCCGAATAATTCTATACTATTCTCCAGGACTATAATAGGCACGAAAAGAAATAAGAAAAATTTTCCTTCATAATCTAAACACCAAAACATGCAATAAATCGATACTTGAATTTTAGGGTGTTACAACTCTACCCTCCTTAAAGAAAATTTCGTCCTCGAAATTTACCTGGTTGAAAGAGATGAGGGTATTGTTGACGAATTGTATCCTCAGGCTCCCGCGTAGCTTCCTCCACTCCGTGATTACGCCATAAAACCTTGACCAACGGTACGGTTTTCTTTCTTAGCACCTTAACATCTCGGTCTAAGATTTCCACTGGTTCCTCCTCAAAAGACAAGTTTGAATTCAACTCCACTTCTTCTACCGGTACTATGTGCGAAGGATCCGATCTATAGCGCTCAAAGATGGAAACATGAAAAACATTATGAATCGACTCAAATCAGGAGGTAATTCGATCCGATAGGCCCTTTGGACCAACACGCTTCACCACACGATATGGTCCAATGTATCTAGGACTCAACTTGCCCTTCTTCCCAAACACGAAAATCTTCTTCCAAGGTGAGACCTTCAAGAAAACTTGATCCCCACAAAGCATACTCGATACTTCTACGCTTCGGATCTGCATACGACTTTTGTCTATCCAAGCTTCCTTTAACCGTGCTCGAATAGCTTTTACTTTTTCTTCCGTTTGAGAGATCATTTCGGGACCTAACATCTGCGTTCGCCCAATTCAGTCCAACAACTAGGAGAACGACACCTCACGACCATATAATGCCTCGTAGGGTGCCATCCGAATGCTAGATCGATAGCTATTGTTGTAAGCAAATTCGCCAACGGTAGAAAATCCTCCCAACTACCTTTGAAGTCGATTACACATCCCCTTAACATGTCTTCCGTAATCGAATTACTCTTTCGATTGACCATCCGACTGAGGATGAAAAGCCATCACGAAGTTTAGCTTTGTTCCCAAAGCTTCATGCAAAGCTTTCCAAAATCGTGGCGTAAACCTAGGATCCCTATCTCGATATAATAGACACGGTACCCCATGCAACCTCACGATTTCGGATACGCATGCGAGCTTAGCCAACTTCGTAACGAGTAATCCGCATTTAACCGGTAGAAAATGAGCGATCTTCATCAAGCGATCAACAATTACCCAAACGAAATTTTTCTTAGTAGTTTGTTAAAGGTAACCCGCTAACAAAATCCATTGTTATCCGCTCCCATTTCCAAAGAGGAATCTTTACAGGTTGTAATAATCCGACGGCAATTGATGCTCCGCCTTCACTTGCGACAAGTTAAACATTTTCCCACAAATTCGTAAATCTCACGCTTCAACCACGGCCACCAATATTGTTCACGAAGATCCCGATACATCTTATTTCCTCTGGGGTGCATAGCATAAGGGCTACTATGCGCCTCCCGTAGAAGCATTTGTCTCGATCCGAGTCCTTAGGTATACAAACTCTCCCACGAAAACATAACACACCTTTAGCGTTTATGCTAAAATCCTCTATTCCACCATTTTCAACTTGTTGAATTAAAAGTCCCAACTTCTTATCTCGATATCTGTTTTTCCTTGATTTGCTCTAACCACGGAGGCTTCACCAAGTTCGCTTATCGGACTACCATCCTCGCGTACAAACTCAAATGGGCAAACATTGTTCCCAAATCGAGATACCACCTTACGACTTAACGCTGCGTGCGCTACCACATTAGCTTTTCCAGGATGATACTCGATTGAGAAATCATAGTCCTTTAACAGCTCCACCCATCTTCGTTGTCCCAAGTTTAATTCCTTACGAGTAAGAAGATACTTAAGACTCTTGTGATCTGTATAGATGATAGACTTTTCACAGTGAGAGGTAATGCCTCCAAATCTTTAGAGCAAACACTCTGCAGACTAACTCCAAGTCATGAGTAGGGTAGTTTACTGCCGTGCGGTCTCGGTGACGAGAAGCATAAGCCACCACTTTCCCACTTTGCATCAATACACATCCTAAACCCGTGTGTGATGCATCGCGATAAACTATAAACTCCTTTCCACCTCAAAGTTGAATCGATCTTGGCGCTTAGTTAAAATCTTATTCAATTTCTCGAAACTTTCTTCTTTGTTTATCGGTCCATATATATGGTACTCCTTTCGCAAAAGCTTAGTTGAGAGTGCAGTAATCAACGAAAACCCTCAACAAAGCGTCATATAGTAACCAGCCAAACCCAAGAAACTCCGAATCTCGACATCGACTTTGGTGTTTTCCAATCCAATGACCTCAATCTTCCGAGGACCCACCCTTATTCCTTGGTGATACCACATGACCCAAAAGTCACTTCCTTAAACGAATTCACATTTCTTTGAATTTGGCATAAAGTTGATTATCTCAAGTAAGCGCAATACAATTCGCAAATGCGAGTCATGCTCCTCTTCATTCCTTGAATATACCGAATGTCATCTATGAATACCACCACAAACCCGGTCTAAATATGGTTGAAAGACCCGGTTCATCATATCCATAAATGCAATTTGGTGCATTGGTCAACCCAAACGGCATCACCAAAAACTCATAATGTCCATAACGAGTTTGGAAAGCCGTCTTGTGAATATCCGCTTCTTTCACCTTAAGCTGGTGATAACCTGATCTCAAATCAATTTTGGAGAAAACGGAAGCTCCCTTCAATTGATCAAACAGGTCGTCAATTCTCGGCAGAGGATACCGATTCTTGATCGTCAATTTATTCAATTGCCTGTAGTCAATACACATACGCATTGACCCATCTTTCTTCTTAACAAACAAAACCGGTGCTCTCCACGGAGACACACTCGGTCGAATAAAGCCCCGATCTAGCAATTCTTGAATTTGAGCTTTAAGCTCCGACAACTCCTTCGGTGCCATTCTATAAGGAGCAATGGACACTGGAGCCATTTCGGGCAAAAGCTTAATACCAAATTCCACTTCCCGATCAGGAGGTATGCCAGGAAGTTCTTCAGGAAAAACATCTGGAAATTCCTTCACTGTTCTCACATCTTCCACTGACAACTCTTTGGCATCTAAAGCACTAATAAAAGCTAGAAATGCTCCATACCCTTTTCGCACCAACTTTTCTGCCTTAAGTACAGATACCACATTTGCCAAGTAATTCCTTCGCTCACCTATCATAATTATCTCCTTATCCTCCACAGTTCTTATTGACATCCACTTTTCGGCACAATCCACTTGCGCCCGATGCTTAACCAACCAATCCATACCCAAAATGATATCGAACTCGCGAAAGGCAATTCCATCAAATCGCGCGAAATATTTCTCCTTGAATTACTAAGGGCACATCTCTAAGCAGTTTATTTACTAACACCGATCGCCCTAAAGGACTAATTACCTTCATCTCACTATCGGAAATTTGAGTCTAAATTCAAGTTTCGGATATGGTGCTAGCGACATACGAATGGGTAGAACCAATATCTATCAAAGCAATAATGGTACATCAAAGATGAAGAACGCATCGCTTATCACATCAGTGCATTGCCATCCTCACGGCGTCTAAGCGCATATACCAATCCCGGCTGTCTTGCATCTATGTTGCCTCTAGGACCATTGCCTCGACCGCCGCACCTTGACCACGCCCGGCCCCATTACCACCACGACACTGGTCCACGACCTCTCGGTGGTTCTTTGAATTCCTCTCTGCCGATGGTGCATCGATTGTTACGAGCTTCCCGAGTTGTATCCATTCGACGAGAGGCAATTCCTATATTGATGATCCATCGACCCGCATTTATAGCAAGCACCCGTTTTCTTCCAAAGACTCTCGAATGCCTTTTCCCACAATCGGCACAATCTCGACTCGATTCACGATTCTGGTGTGTTCTACCTTGAGTGGTTCATCATTTCGAGGCCTCTTGAGAATCCTTTTTGAAAAACTCGAATACTTCATATCTCTCTTGCCTCTAGCTCGTTCCCGATCTACGGCGTTCGAGTTCTTAGCCTCTTCGGCTATCTTGGCCTTTTCACAAGCGTGGCAAAAGTTATAACTTGTTGTGGGGCTATCAAAACCCGCAATTCATCGTTCAAGCCATCCTCAAAGCGCATACAACGCTCATGATCCGTTGCCACTATTGTTCGAGCATAGCGACTCAAGCGCAAAAACTCGACTTCATATGCCTTTGTCTTATTCCTTGGACCGATTCGGGAATTCCTTCCTTCCGGCATCAACATAACTCGTTCCTACATATTTCCCTTGGAAGGAAACTTTAAAGAATTCCCAATTGACTAATGCGGCTTCGGTGCCTTCTCGGACGATAAGCCACCATTGGTATGCTTCGTCCCTCAACAAGGACACGCTCCCCTTAGTTTTTGTTCCACGATTGCACTCAAGATCGTCCATAATTCGCTCCACCGCCTCAAGCCAATATTCAGCGACATTTGGAGCTACACCGAGACACCTCTCAAAAAACCTCAAGACCACTTGATTTGATCGTTCGATATCGACCCACGAGCTATTGGCCCGGATTCTAGCTCCAGCGACCCTTTCAAGGACTCGCAGCATTGCTCGTGTCACCGCATTATCTTCTTCCATATGATCATGTGATCCCGTCTCACTTTTGAGTGACGCAGGTGCATCCATTTCCGGCATATGATCCGGCGCTTCAGTTGTGCCTCTAACACCTCGTCCTCTACCACGGCCACGTCTACCGCATCCACGACCACGTCCTCTAGTGCTCATAGTGACTGATTTAATCTGGTTATGAGTTTTATGAATCAGAATACTATTTTAGTGTTTATTAACGATGTTTTATGATATGAAAGAGATAGAGTTGTTTTCGCAACCATATCCTATTGTCTCAATCTCTACGATTTTCCACACCTAAAACTAGAAGTTCTAGAGTGTTTCTTATGATCATATCACAATGATAATAAATAATCAATATCTGAGATACTTACTTGACTTGGCGCGGGATGTTCATGGTGCCATACTACCTTTAAATCAAAAAGTCTAGAAATTTGAATTATTTTTCAACCAAATATCATTGTTGAACCCAAACCACAGTACCGAGTTTTGAAGCGGCTCTGATACCATTAAATGTAACACCCCAAACCCAGTCTATGCGTTAAGGCGAGATTTGGTTTGTCACACCGAAAACGAACATCCAATATTCTCTAATGATTTAAGTAAAGCAAAGTAATGCAAAACCTTTAGAAATAAGGTTTAATAAAAACTAAGTACAATGATTAAAATTTATGAATTAAGAAAAATACTTGTTTGAAATCTTATATATATTAGTCAAAACCTTAACGTAGTTTTAAAAGAATTTGAAAGAAATCGAAAAGTAATTTAGGTGTCCAAAATTGTTATAAAACACAATATTTTTAAGAAAACTTTATAGATTTTAACATAAGCCCATATTAAGAGTCTTAAAATAAAATTAAATCCATCCACACAAAAAAATCCATAAAAACATAATTAGAGGCCTTATTACATCATACCCAAATAGTAATTAAAATAAGTAACTTAAATAAAGTTCATAGTTTATAAAACCCAAGCTCGTAGTATGGCCTCCACCAAGTCATCCCCGCCCAAGTCCACATCAATTTCCATTACCCGAGATGGATAATAAAACGGGGTGAGTTACAAAGAACTCGAGTGTGTAACTCACTTACCACCATTATTGGGCTGGACCATCAAGGCATTAATTTGGGCTTGAGCCCAATTACAAATTTTAACAATATAAAAATGAAATAAAATATATAAAATGCATGTAAAATGAATTTCCCAACCAAGCCTAATTTCCATCCGCTACACACCCCGTACCAACCAAAGACACCTGTGGGGATCAAGTCAACCCACCCCGCCAAACACACCAATCGTAGGCATTTAGCCTTTTAAATAATATTGTAGTGCACTACCGAACTAGATTGTGACATAGTCATCTGAACTAGAGGCATTAAGCCAAATTTGTGGCAGAGCCACCGAACTAGATTCATGGCCACAGGCCTTACTTCTCTTCATCATGTATCCCATCCCATGCAATTATGTATGAATAACAAACTTTAATCATAAATAATTTATCAAGTAATCCATAATACAAATGAGTTTTTAATTAAACTTTTCATTTGGGTCCATTAAACAAAATAGTATTTAGCCCATTTAGCAATCTAGCGAACTTTGGCCCATATTTCGAACTAGAAGGTTTTTGGCCCATTATATCGATCTAGCAGTTTTTTAGGCCCAATTTGTCGAAGTAGCAGTTTTTCAGCCAAATTTATCGATCTAGTAGTTTTTCGACCCAATTTAACAATCTAGCAGTCTTTCAGCCCAATTTAACGATCTAGCAGTATTTCGGTTCAATTTAACGATCTAGAAGTATTTCGGCTCAATTTATCGATCTAGCAATATTTCAGCTCAATTTATCGATCTAGCAATATTTCGGCTCAATTTATCGATCTAGTAATTTTTCTGACTTTAACCGTTTTCATGCATTTACACAAAAGTGTTAATTATCACATAATTTTTGATTTTGCCATTTTTACGGTTTATCATAATACTTCATCGTTTAGTATCTAACCCGAAAGATAAGTGTGAAGTTACACACACGATTATAGTGAGAACTAGACTTTCCGCTCGTCAACACCTATACGTATCACGATAAATTAGAATCACTATATTTTAATAATGAAATCAATCTTAGGAATTAACGATCTAACTTTTACCTCGGATTTTGAACTACTTCTACTTGCGGTTTCTCCCCGATTGATGGTTCGTTAACCGAATCAAATCCACAAACAAATAATGGTTCGGAGAGTACGAACTACTTCAAACAATTGATTCTCCTCGGATGAACGTCCACAACCCGGTGGGAAATCCCGGATTCTTTGAAAACGATCCTTTGCTTATACTTAGGGGATTAATGGAACCTCCTTCTTCCGAACACTAAACACCGCCCTTTTCTTCCCTATCTTGATTGTCTTCAAAGACAAAAGATCGTTAATCCAATCTATTATTACATCAAAATATGACTAAGGGTTTAAGGGTGAAATTCGCTCACCACAAAGATCCTTGTTCCAAAATATGAGAATCGATCAAACGTTACTTTATCACCTTAAATCGATTCCAACGTTCTAAGATACCCACGAACACTTGATTTCCGATCTTCCGCTATCGCACTAAAATATAACCATTGGAAATGTTTAAGAGATGGAATGGTAAAATTTCTATCCAAGAAATCCTTTTTACCATCATCAAAATTCGGCCAACATATTTATTAACTCATCGTAAAATAAAAAGAACCCTTACCTATCATCCACGATTGGAAAGAGACGATTGAGAAAGATGTTTGTGCAAGATGGAGGATTTGGCTATATGACCAAAGAAAATAGAAAAATGATTCGGCTATGGGTACATCAACATTTGGCCATGAGAGAAAATAATAGAGAAAGTATGAGTATCAAGAATAAAAGATGAGAGAAGAATGATGATGATGTTGTTTCAATTTTCAAAGAGAATAAAAGAGAAAGAAAGAAAGAGATGAGTTTTGGGAGCAATGTATATTCGGCAATGGGGAGAAGAAAAGTAAAGAATGGCTTTTTGGTGTTGGTAGAATCGGCACTATGAGAAAGGCACAAAATTGAACACTAAAGTGAAAAGCAAAAATGACCAAATGGTCAAAATAATCAAGGCTTACCAAAAGATCAATTTCGCCAAAGGGAAAAGTTGAGAAGAGGAATGCAAAATTTTGCACAAAAACTAAAATGACCAAAAGCAAACTCCTAAACCTTACCAAGCTACTAGCAAAATTCGGCCAACCTTCCCCTAGCCATAATCCGTCCAAATTCATTGGTCAAATGACCATGAATTTGTTTCCAAACACTTTCCTTGATACTTGCCCTATGTCTCCATATCTTTCCATATTTTCTTGATTCCCTACCATAAATTCACTCTTACCTTATTCCTTTGATATACTAACCAAAAATAACAAGGTCAACACTTACCATAAATAAGCTTGGGCGACACTTACCATAGAAGAGCAAAATAAAAGTTGTCCAAATGTTATACAAGGGATTCGAACCACTCCCCTCATGCAATATCTCATGCGCCAACACCACCTTGCCATTTACTCATCTTATGCTACTTTTTAACACTTAATTTAACTTAAGTGTCAATGCCACTTGCTCCACTTCAATAAATTCTCAAACTAAAAATTATTCCATACCCGAATAATTCTATACTCTTCTCCAGGACTATAATAGGCACGAAAAGAAATAAGAAAATTTTTCCTTCATAATCTAAACACCAAAACATGCAATAAATCGATACTTGAATTTTAGGGTGTTACAGGTCTACAGCATGATAAATTTTTGTGTGAAAGTTTCGTAAAGAAATTTTACTGTTTGAGTGCTTAATTCGGTAAAAAGGACTAAATCGCGTAAAAGGTAACATGCATGTTCTATTAGTTAAAGGTGTCAAATAGCTTTGGCTTTTAATTATGGAGGCCTTAAATGGTAATTAAATCCTTTAAAATGTTAGTGGACATTTATGTCCATAGTTTATGTGAAATAATAATGTTTTATTAAAGGTTATTAAGGTAATTGTTAAATAAAGATTAGTAAAATAAAATAAAAACAAATTAAAGGCTTCCATTATCATCATCTAACCGATATTGAAGAAGAACAAGAAGAAAAATAGGGTTCTTCATTCGGTAATCTTAAATTCTTCAATTAGGTATGTATTTTGACTCGTTTTTAATGATTTTTATGTTTTTGTGATCGTTGCAACTAGTACTAACTAGCCCAGGGACTAATTTGCAAAACTATTAAAGATTTTGAATGATGCCATTGATGAATATGTAATATTTTTGATGTTTGATAATAGATTATGAATATTTGTTATGAGTATTACAAGTTGTGTTAAGTGATTTTTAGTAAAAAAGCAAATTAGGGGCTAAATTGAGAAATGTTAAAAGTTAGTGGTTAAAATGTGAAAGAAATGAAAAATATGGGCTGCTAGGGGTATTATGGTAATTTGGCTAGCATGGGTTTATTGTGAATTTCATTAATTTGTGATTTTATGAAATAAGTACTAAATTGTGAAAAATGTGAAAGTTTAGGGGCAAATGTGTAAATGTGTCGTAAAGAGTATTTTGGATTAAATTGAATAAAGTAGTGATTGAATAAGCTGAAATTGATATTATATAGATCAAGAAAAGTGGAATTCAGACCTAGATCGGGGCAAAATTAAAGTTATTGACTAAACGACTTGATTCGCCGTTTTAGCATCCGAGGTAAGTTCGTACGTGATAAACATTGTTACAATTATGCTTTTAATGCTTTGATATTGCATAAATTGTATACACGAGACTATGGTCATGTTCGATGATAAATCGACTATGTTTAGCACTTAGTGTGCGATTCAAGATAGCTTCGGCTATTTATGGCACTTAGTGTGCGAGACTGAGATAGCTTCGGCTATGTAAGGCACTTAGTGTGCGGGATTATAATAGCTTCGGCTATGCGATGGCACTTAGCATGCAAAACATCGAGTACTCGACAGTGTTACGAGAAGGTATGAGTTCGTTATGAATTTGTACAGGTATGTACATGTAAGTATGAAGTTCAAATAGAAAAGGGTATGACTATGCATATAAGTATATGAATAAGCTTATGGAAGATTTGATGTTATCATGAATTATACATTAACTTGTTCAAATTGATGATTTGTATTTTATGAATTGTTGAGTATATTTAGTATGAACTTACTAAGCTTTGTAGCTTAAATTATTTATTTTTCTCGTGTTTTATAGTGAATTCAAAGTTAGCTCAGATTCAGGGATCGTCAGAGACTACGTCACACTATCCAACCATCTACTTGGTACTTTTGAGTTGTGTATACATGGTATATGGCATGTATAGGCTTGAGTCATTTTGGTATGTTTGATGAACATGTATTTTGAGTCATTTGAGTTGGCTTATGATAATGAATTTGATGATGTTTATAAATGTGTAAATGGTTCTATTTTGAGTTTGGTAATTGACCTATATTGTGTGGTTGAAGTTGAATCTAATATGCTAAATGATATTACGTAATTTGGAAAGCTATGTGCTTGAGATTTGATGATTGATAATGTATGTATGGAATGGTTTAGTTGATTGAATTGAATATGTGAATTAGGTATGAAATTAGATGATAAATTGTAGCATATTTGTAAATTATATTGATGGTAAAGAAAGGGTATGATTTGAACATTTGTTGATGTTATTTGGATGCATATTAGTGACTTGAATTGGTACCATTTGTGTTTGTGTAGGTATGTGCAAAATGGGGTGGCAAAATGGCTTGGTAAATAGCCTATTTTTGTCCACACAGGCAGAGACATGGGCGTGAGACTGGCCGTGTGGTACAAGTCAGTATACCCCCTAATTGCCACAAGGCTTAGCACACGAGCGTGTGACTTGTCTGTGTTGCATAAGTCAGTATACCCTACAATTTTGGCACGGCCTAACACACGGACTGGCACACGGGTGTGTGTGGCCACTTCGAAGGGTACATGGGCTAGACACACGGGCGTGTGGTCAGCTGTATGATCCAAGTCAGTATGAATGCCTTGTTTTCACACGGCCTGAGACACGGGCATGTCTATTAGCCGTGTGAGCCACACGGCCTGTTCACACGGGCGTGTGACCCTTGTTTACATGAAAAATTTCTAAGTTTACAGAATTATCGTATGATATCGGTTTAGTCCCGAACCACTTCTAAAGCATGTTTAAGGCCTCGTAGGCCCTTATAAGGGACAATGTTATAGTGTTGAATGATTTATGAGAATGAATGGTTATTGTTGCGTAAAAGTATGCTATATGTGTTGTGAATTGATCGATAATACGTCGTAAACCTATTTCGGCGTTGAATACGGGTGAGGGGCGTTACAAGGGTTCCTAACTTAATGCTTTTACTGTTCCATTGAAATTCTTAATATTTTACTCTCGTTTTTAGTTTTGTAATAATGCCTCCTAAAAAGTTAGACAAACTAAGGAAATAGAGCCGTCGATGGGCCAAAATCCCTCTAGTTTTTTGAATAGGAATGTTGAAATATATTTTTATGAACTTCAAGGAAAAATATTCATTTAGGAGAGAGTATTTAATCCGTCCATGATTCTTTGTAAGGAAATATGATCTTTGGCTGGATACCATAGGTGGGAACGTTTTTGGACGATCTTGAATGTAACAGCCCAATTTAGGGCCTAGTTGGAATAGTGGTTGTGAGGCCACAAATCCGAAGTACAAATATGTGTTTCATGGTTTTCATGAGGTCTAAGACATGTTTGCATGATTGTGTGAAAATTTCATGAAGAAATTTTATAATTAAATGATCAATTTATTCATTAGGACTAAATTGCAAAGATTGAAAAATATGAGATTCTAGAAGATTCAAGTATGAGATAGCAATAGAAAATTTATTAGAGGTCCTTATGTAGCAATTAGACCATTATAGTTGATGATGGATAAAAATAGACATGGGAAGGAAAAATCTCAAGAAAGGGGCCTTAAGGGCATTTTGGTCATTTGGTTAATAAGTTAATAAAAAAGGGAAAAAGAAGTCAAAATTTGTGTTCATCTTCTTCCCCGAAGTGCCGAAATTTGCAAGGAGCCATAGCTAGGGTTTCTTCAACTTTCAAGCTTGATTGTAAGTACCTCCTAGCCCCGTTTTTCATGTTCTTCATATTTTTTAGATCCTCGTAGCTTAATTTAGCTATTTCTACCCTTATTTTGAGCTAGGGTACATGTTTAAAAAATTTACCCATGCATGACATGCATGTATTTTGATGTTTAATGGAGGAATATGAAAGTTTGATGTATGATAAACATCTTTTTCTAAGTGATTTTCATGGAAAATTCATAAAAAGGACCTAATTGTAAAAGTGATAAAATTTGTTGTAAAAATAAGTTTTGAAGGAAAATATGAGCTACTATAAGCTTAAGGTAGGTTCGGCTAGGCTTGGGTAACAAAGGAAATAAGTTTATTTCATTATACGTGCCGAGGGACCATTTTGTAAATATGAGCAATTCAGGGACAAAATTGTAATTTTGTCAAAGTATGATTAATTGTTCGATTTAGTCAATGTGATCATTAAAAGAGTGAAATTGTCATTATAGATTAAAAAACACGAAGTTCGGACCGAAACCGAGGAAAGAACAAGGTGGTAGACTAAATCGAACAACCATACATATCTTGGTGCCGAGGTAAGTTTGTGTGTAGTAAATTAACATTATGCCATTATGTATTGAAATGCTTGAGATTACATGAAATGTACATTATTTCTATGAAAATTGATAAATGATGTTCGATGAGAATATGATGAAAATTTATGATGTGAAAGTCCCGGTTGACCTTAGGAATAGAAAGGATACCATCGTCAAAATATGAGATTTATAAGGTCCCGTATACGACCATATCTGGGATATGCCCTCGGCACTGAATTGAGATCCCGTATAAGACCATGTCTAGGATATGGCATCGGCATCGAATAAGAGATTTCGTGTAAGACCATGTCTGGGACATGGCATCGATATACGATCTCGTATAAGACTATATCTGGGATATGGCATCAACATCGATATAAGATACCGTATAAGACCATATCTGGGATATGGCATCAGCATCAACATATGATCCCATGTAATACTATATCTGGGATATAGCATTAGCATCTTATTACGTGTATGACAAATTCTGGGTATCATTCGGTATTCCAAGTGGTTCAACGGGTAAAGGGCTAAATTTTATGTTAAAGATAGTAAAGAGCTAAGTTTATGTTCAAGATGTAAGAGTGCTAAAGTTATGTGATGAAGTGACACAGGTACATAAGAGTAATTTACGAGAAATGAGTTCGATATGTGTTAGGAGATTGGTAAGAGTAAGCATGAGTAAGTTATGTCAATGTGCTTGAGAATTTGAGTTATTACTCAGTGTAACGTATGAATGTTATCATAAGCTCTTATGTTGCTATTTATTTCATGCAAACTTACTAAGCTTTATGCTTACCCCTCTCTTTTCCCTTCCCTTGTAGTATCGGCAAGCTAGCTCGGGGATCGTAGGACGTCGGAGTTCGGCTCACACTATCAAGCTATTCTTTTGGTATAGTAAAGTTGATTATTTTGGGTATGGCATGTATAGGAACTTGGTCATTTTGTTATATGTCATATTGGTTAGCCAAAGTGTTGGCTATTAATGTTATTCAATTCATTTTGTAAATGGCCATTGGAATCGGCCAAAACTAGTTAAGTTATATCTATTCAAAGATGATGAGTTTCATGAAGTGCAGGTTTATACAATTGAGTGAGTAAAGTATGAAGTATGAGCATGATGAATGTAGTGGAATTCAAGGTGTGGATGTCTTGATTGTGGATATTGGAGATGCATTATTGTTATGTCATGTGTTGCTAGAAATAGTAGAAGTGTGGTGGTTTTTTGGGGTGGCAAATGGCTTGGTAGATAGCCTTGCATTTGTCCAAACGGGTAGACGTACAGACGTGTGTCTAGGCCGTGTATGACACATGGTCAGCCCAATGGGCGTGTAGCATGGCCGTGTGCCCCCTGCATCTAATTTGCGAAAAATTTAGTTCATCACACAGGCCAGCACTCGGGTGTGTGGCTTGGCCATGTGCCCCTGAAGGTTTGCTGACGTCATAAACAGAATGTCCCTTATTTTGGACACGGCCTGAAGCACGAACGTGTGACATGCCACACGGGCGTGTGGCCCTATTTTGAGTAAAAATTTTCTAAGTGTTCGTAAGTTTTTGGTTCAGTCTCGAACCAATCTGTATTTATGTTTCGGGTTTAGTATACCTATAATGGGGACATTATGAGTACAAATGAAGGGTTCTTAAGTATGAATGAAAATTTATGGCCCGGTATTGTATGAAGAAGTCTGTTAAGTCCGGTAATGCCTTGTACCCTGTTCCGGTGTTGGATACGGGTAAGGGGTGTTACATTTAGTGGTACCAGAGCTATGGTTTTGTCGATTCTCAGACTAACATAGCGTAAGCACGTGTCTAGCTATTCATGACATACGTATGAGTATTTATATAATGATAGTGTGACGACTCCTGACAACTTAAATTATGTTTTCATATAGTAGATGGATCCCGACATAGCAATGGCGGATGATGTAGAAAGTAACTCGCCGGCCCCCGCCCAAGGGACGGTGCCGACTGAAAATGAGAATAGACCAACGACTGTGAGTCAGAAAGGAGGAGAAGAGGCTAGAGAAGCCTTTCTCCATATGATGAATGCTTGGTATACGGAGTTCGTTCGAACGAACCCGAACACATAACCCCCTCCTCCCCCACCTATTCCTCAGCCTACCCCTGTAGCTCCCCAAGTTGTAGAAGTGGTAAGAAAGGAAAAGCCCTCTGTTGATAGAATTCGGAAACAATGAGTTGATGAGTTTCGAGCTAATAAAGATGATGATCTGGAAAGAGCAGAGTTCTGGCTTGAAAATACCGTCAGGGTATTTGATGAACTGTTATGCACACCTGAAGAGTGTATGAAGTGTATTGTGTCTCTTTTAAGAGATTCGGATTACCAGTGGTGGAATACCCTTATGTCGATTGTACCAAGGGAGAAGATTAATTGGGAATCTTTCCAAGAAGAGTTCCGAAAGAAATATATTAGCCAAAGGTTCATTGACCAGAAAAGAAAGGAATTCTTTGAGCTGAAGCAAGGATGAATGACGGTAACCGAATACGAACGTGAGTTTGTAAAGCTCAGTAAATACGCTCGGGAGTGTGTATCCACTGAAGCCATTATGTGTAAAAGGTTTGAGGACCGGTTAAATAAGGATATCCGATTGTATGTTGGTGTCCTAAAACTAAAAGAATTTGTTGTGTTAGTAGATAGAGCTTGCAAGGCTGAGGAGTTAGCCAAAGAGAAAAGAAAGGTTGAAATTGAGTCTCGCGACTCGAGGAAGAGACATTTGAGCAAGTCAGTTCAATCCTCATCCAAGAAATCAAGAGAGTTTACTACTCGATCAACCACTTCAGCTGGGTTTTTAAACAGAAGTAAGGTTAAACAGTATTTGGGGTCTAAAGCTCAGACCACTTCAATTGCTAGTGTTGGTAACGCTCGACCAAGTAGACCGAAATGTCCACAGTGTGGCAGACGTCATCCCAGTGAGTGCAAGCAAATGAGAGAGCTTGTTTCAAGTGTGAAGCCCCAGGTCATTTTATTAGAGATTGTCCTGAGATGGTTGAAAAAGAGAAATCTCCGAGTGCAAGATCGGGAAGTACTGCTAGAGAAAGGTCACAAAGAAATTTGGGAAATGGAACGAGTAGTAAGAATACACCTAGAGAACAGACTGTAAGATCTGAGGGTAGAGCGCCTGCGAGGACTTATGCTATTCGCGCTCGCGAAGAGGCGTCATCCCCTGATGTGATCACTGGTACATTTTCTCTCTATGATACTCATGTTGTTGCTTTAATTGATTTGGGATCTACCCACTCGTATATTTGCATGAAATTAGTATCTAGCATGAACATGCCTGTAGAGTCTACAGAATTTGTGATAAAGGTGTCAAATCCCCTAGGCAAATGTGTGTTAGTTGATAAAGTATGCAAAGATTGCCCTTTGATAATTAGAGGTCATTATTTTCTGGCAAATCTCCTGCTATTGCCATTTCATGAATTCGATGCAATTTTTGGTATGGATTGGTTAACTACTCATAATGTGATAGTAAATTGTGGAAGGAAATTTATTAAGTTAAAATGTGAAAATGGGGATATTCTTCGTGTTGAATCAGATGAACAAGACAGATTGCCAATAGTGATTTCTCATATGTCTGCCCAAAAATATGTAAGAAAGGGATATGAAGCTTATCTTGCCTTTGTGATGAATGCCAAAGAGACTGAGTTAAGAATTGAATCAATGCCCATAGTATGTGAGTATCCAGATGTATTTTCAGAAGAATTTCCAGGGTTGCCTCCGGTTAGAGAGATTGAATTTGGCATTGAATTAGCCCCTGGTACTGCCCCTATTTCAATTGCTCCGTACAGGATGGCTCCAACCAAGTTGAAAGCATTAAAGGCACAGTTGCAAGAGTTGGCGGATAAAGGTTTCGTAAGACCAATTTATTCTCCGTGGGGTGCTCCCGTATTATTTGTGAAAAAGAAAGATGGTTCCATGAGGTTGTGTATAGATTATCGACAGCTTAATAAGGTAACCATAAAGAATAAGTACCCATTGCTAAGGATTGATAATTTGTTTGACCAATTAAAGGGAGCCACTGTGTTTTCCAAGATACACTTCTGGTTATTACCAGTTGAGAGTCAAGGACTCATATGTGCCGAAAACCGCATTTTGGACAAGGTATGGTCACTATGAGTTTTTAGTCATGCCTTTCGGTTTAACCAATGCCCCTGCTGTGTTTATGGATTTAAAGAATCGCATCTTTCGGCTATATTTGGATAAATTTGTTGTAGTCTTCATTGATGATGTATTGATTTACTCTTATGATGAAAACGAGCATGCTGAGCATTTGAGGATAGTTTAACAAATTTTACGAGATAATTAGTTATATGCCAAGTTTAGTAAAAGTGAATTTTGGCTTAAAGAAGTCAAATTTTTGAGGCACATTGTCTCGAGAGATGGAATTAGAGTTGACCCGAGTAAGATCTTAGCAATTGTGGATTAGAAGTCGCCAAGGTATGTATCCGAGGTTAGAAGTTTTCTGGGCCTAGCTGGTTATTACAAACGGTTTGTCAAGGGATTTTCCATGATAGCTACTCCAATGACGAGGTTATTGCAAAAATATGTGAAGTTTGAGTGGAAAGAAAAGTGCCAGCAAAGTTTTGAGAAATTGAAGGCATTGTTGATTGAGGCTCCAGTTTTAGTACAACCTGAACCAGGAAAAGAATTTGTGGTCTATAGTGATGCATCCTTGAATGGATTGGGTTGTGTACTCATGCAAGAAGCAAAAGTAATAGCTTATGCCTCTAGACAGTTAAAGCCGCACGAGAAGAATTACCCGACCCATGATTTAGAGTTAGCTGCCATTGTATTTGCATTGAGGATTTGGAGACACCATTTGTATGGTGAGAAATGTCAGATATTCACTGATCATAAAAGTTTAAAGTACTTGATGACTCAAAAAGAATTGAACCTAAGGCAGCAGAGATGGTTAGAATTGATAAAGGATTACGAGTTAGCGATTGACTACCATCCGGGAAAAGCGAACGTGGTCGCCGATGCTTTGAGTAGGAAATCCTTGTTTGTATTGAGGGCCATGAATACACGATTGGCCTTATCGGATGATGGATCTATTCTAGCTGAGTTGAGAGCTAGACCGATATTTCTCCAAGAGATTTGTGAAGCTCAGAATGGTGACATTGAGTTGCAAGCCAAAAGAGTTTAATGTGAATCAGGTATGGAATCAGACTATCGTATTAATTCGGATGGATGTTTAATGTTTCGAGATAGAGTCTGTGTACCAAGAGACGATGAACTTATTCAGAAAATTTTACATGAAGCACATAGTGGATGTTTATCTATACATCCAAGTAGTACAAAGATGTATAATGACTTGAAGAAATGGTATTGGTGGCCGAGAATGAAGAAAGATATTTTCGAGTTTGTATCGAGATGTTTGATTTGTCAGTAAGTGAAAGCTGATCACCAAGTACCTTTGGGTCTACTTTAGCCTATTATGGTTCCCGAGTGGAAGTGTAACGCCCCAAAATCTAGGTATTTATTTTTTGGATGTTTGTAAAATAAATACATGTCTGCTTCAGTTGTTAAGTGATTCGGGTGTGTTTGGGAGTGACTGAGAAGTCATGGGTTCAAGCCTGGGCTTGTGCAAAAAGTTTTGTTCTTAGGGAATAAACCCTTGCCTATAGTTAGTAGGCTTTTAAATTATTTTGGGTAAAAGCAAGGCATAAAAAGGCTGTTGGTCTAGGGGGTAAGTGGCGTGTCACCTATGCCAGTGGACTGAGGTTCGAATCTTGGTGGAGGCAAGGGAGTATTATTTTGCTGCTGTGCCGTAGGGGGAGTTAGAGTTTGACTGAAACACTAAAGTGGTTGAGGCAAATTCAAATTGAGTGGTTGAGGGGAGGTTTGATCAGGTGGAGAGATTTTAGGAGGGATTTTAGGAGAAAATCAAGGGAAATGAGGGGAGAGGGAGAGTTGTGTCGAAATTGGGCTGTGAGCACTCAAGAATTTCGGCAAGAGTGGTACTCCTCATTTGGTATGCCTCATTTCGGTTTTGTAGTGTTTTTCTCTCTTTGATCGAATGTGGTAGGAGTTTTTGGCATATTCTTCTGTTCACTTTTCTTCGTTTTTGACAACCTTCCTTTTGGCCGAAATTACTCCAAGTGCTTTCTTGCTTTTCTCTCGTTTGCAATTGCTTTCTCTGCTCAAGTTTACCTTATCTCTCTTTCTTTCTTCGTGTTTTTCTGAATTGTGTAAGGTGTGTGTTCGGCTAGTCCTCTTTTCTTCTTTTTTTTTTCTGTTGTTGGCCGAATATACCTTCTGCCCTTCCTTCATTTTCTTTTCTCTTTCTCCCTTAAACTGATTTCTCTTATCATCTTGGTATTCTAGCGGATTACTTTATTCCTCTATCGCTACTGTATTTCAGTGTAGCGACTATTCTCTGAGAAAGCAGTAAGAGCACTCGACTTCTTCTTATTTTCTTTTAATCTGTAACAAGTCTCCTCCTTTCTTACACTGACAAGCCGAATACTCTTGTCTTCCTTTCAATTTTTAGAACTTCTCGAGGAGTGAAAGATTTGCAAGTGGTATTGAAGCATTCGAAACCTTTCTTTCATCACTCGGTCAAAGGTAAGTTGTTGTGAGTATAACGATTGGGATAACTTATGCTTATTCGATTAAGTAACTGCTTAAGTGAATAATTGAGAATTGTTGGTCAAGTGTAGGTTTCAAAGGCGTGGGCGGTTTTCTCAGCAATAGAACCCAGGTGTGTAACATCACTCTATAAATGATATCGGTGAAATGCCGAAAAGTGTGTGTAAACATTGCCCAAATCGTAAACTGGCAAAAGCCGAAAAATATGACAATTTAAGCTACACGAGCGTGCGCTCGATCGTGTGGTAAACCGAACGCATAAAACGTGGGCATTAGACTGTTGAGGCCACCATGAGCGATTTCGTGGTCTTAGGCCGTTTTGTGCCATGTTGGGCCGAAATGGGCCGTGTGGGCCCTACACGGGTAAACCACACGAATGTGTGGTGGATATTGGGCCAGACTGGGTAAATTACATGGCCGAGACCATTTTTGGGCTATGTGGGCCACACGGGCTAGTGGGCCCATATGGGCCTTCATTATGGGCCTTGGGCTTATTCTTACTGTTTGACTTTAAAGATTGCACGGGTCACCTGAGATGACTGTGGACCTACTGATGGGTCGGTAAGTATACCTAGACCCCAAGCTGATAAATGACTGTTATGCCCCTATGATAGAAAATGACTATTATGCCTCTATATTATAAAATGACTGTATTTGAGCATGCCATGATATAGATATGTTGCATACATGTGTGATATGTTGCATGGGGATGGGATTATTATGATTAAAGGAAGTGTACTATACTGGCAGCTCTACTGCAAATACTGTTTAGTGCCGCAACAGGTGCTAATTTTGGAGTGTAGGGATGGTTGGGTGATGTTATCCCCACATGGAGTGTAGGGCTGGACGGAGTGGAGTGTAGAGGCTGGTTGGGTAGGATCTCTGTTTGCATGACTGAGCTGCTACTGTCGCTGAAAGGGGCTAAGGCCCACACTGATATTGATACTGTAATGGGCTAAGGCCCAACTGAGTTGAACTGTTATTGATTTGGGCTCAGGCCCAGACTGTACTTGCCTAAGGCATGATTGGCCATTTACTTACATGGGGTTGCACACTGAGTTTTCGTAAACTCACCCCTATGTTTATCTGTTCAGGTAATCCCCAGTCTTTGGCGGATCGGTGCTGCGAGGGATTTGGAGGTGGCCACACAACCGCACCTGCTTTTATATTTGAGTTTTATTTCTAATAAATTTAATTTGGGTTTTTGTTATGTAATAAGGCCTCTTTAAATTTTAACTTTTAATTTGGGATTTTACTTATTTAATTCATATCTGAATGAAGTAGGACGCGAATTTTGAAAAGATAAATGTTTTTCAAAACACCACATTTTCGTAACATTCGACAAAAGCTTCTACATCAAACATTATTTTAAATATAGCAACAAACTAACATGATCGACAAACTACTTAAAAAAACTTGAGTTTTAAATGAACAAAATACCCTTAAATATCTGTTATGATCATAAACGAGAATTAATATAGAATGGGATTTTCCAATGAAAGTATGTTTTCGAAAAACACTTCAATGTGATATCGCCAGATTCAGCCATAACATCTAGGCCGGGTTTGGGGTGTTACAGGAAGTGGGACTGTATTGCTATGGACTTTGTGACGGGTTTGCCTTTGACACTGAAAAAGAAGGATGTTGTATGGGTTGTGGTCGATAGACTTACAAAGTCAGCCCATTTTATAATGGTACTCATTGACTATTCGCTTGATAAGTTGGTGGATTTGTATGTGTCAGAAATTGTGAGATTACACGGAGTACCGTTGTCTATTATTTCGGATAGAGATCCGAGATTTATATCACGATTTTGGAAAAAGTTGCAACAAGCCTTAGGCACAAAGTCAAATTTTATTACAGCTTTCCATCCACAAACCGATGGACAGTCAGAGAGGGTAATACAAATACTTGAAGACATGCTCCGATGCTGTGTTTTGGAATTTCAAGGTAATTGGGAAAAGTACTTACCGTTAGTGGAATTTGCCAACAATAACAGTTTTCAGTCAAGTTTGAGAATGGCGCCTTATGAGGCCTTTTATGGGCGTAAGTGTCGAACGCCTCTGTATTGGACTGAACTCAAAGAGAATCAGATTCACGGGGTTGATTTAGACAGAGAAACTGAAGAGAAGGTAAAAGTGATTCGTGATTGTTTAAAAGCTGCTTCTGATAGGCAAAAGTCCTACGCAGATTTGAAACGAAAAGAGATTGAGTTTCAAGTTGGTGATAAGGTATTCTTGAAAGTGTCACCATGGAAGAAAGTTCTCAGATTTAGCCGGAAAGGCAAGTTGAGTTTGCGCTTTATCGGGCCGTATGAGATTACCGAGAGATAGGATCGGTAGCCTATCATTTGCCATTACCATCTGAGTTGGAAAAGATTCATGATGTATTCCACGTGTCTATGTTGCGTCACTACCAATCAGACCCTTTGCATGTGATTGTACTGACAAAGGTTGAAATTAAACCAGACATGACTTATGGCGAAGAACCGGTTAAGATTTTGGCACGAGAAGTTAAACTGTTAAGAAATAAAAGTATAGCCCTTGTGAAAGTACTATGGCAAATACATGGGGTAGAAGAGGCTACATGGGAGCCCGAGGAGGCCATGAGAAACCAATATCCCAACCTTTTTACCGGTAAGATTTTTGGGGACGAAAATCCCTAAGGGGGAGAGAATTGTAACAGCCTAATTTAGGGCCTAGTCGGAATAGTGGTTGTAAAACAACAAATCTGAAGTAGAAATATGTGTTTCATGGTTTTAATGAGGTCTAAGACATGTTTGCATGATTGTGTTAAAATTTCATGAAGAAATTTTATAATTAAATGATCAATTTATTCATTAGGACTAAATTGCAAAGATTGAAAAATATGAGATTCTAGAAGAATCAAGTATGAGATAGCAATAGAAAATTTATTAGAGGTCCTTATGTAGCAATTAGACCATTATAGTTGATGATGGACAAAAATAGACACGGGAAGGAAAAATCTCAAGAAAGGGGCCTTAAAGGCATTTTGGTCATTTGGTTAATAAGTTAATAAAAAGGGAAAAAGAAGTCAAAATTTGTGTTCATCTTCTTCCCCGAAGTGCCAAAATTTGCAAGGAGCCATAGCTAGGGTTTTTTCAACTTTCAAGCTTGATTGTAAGTACCTCCTGGCCCCGTTTTTCATGTTCTTCGTATTTTTGAGATCCTCGTAGCTTAATTTAGCTATTTCTACCCTTATTTTGAGCTAGGGTACATGTTTAAAAAATTTACCCATGCATGACATGCATGTATTTTGATGTTTAATGGAGGAATATGAAAGTTTGATGTATGATAAACATCTTTTTCTAAGTGATTTTCATGGAGAATTCATAAAAAGGACCTAATTGTAAAAGTGATAAAATGTGTAGTAAAAATTAGTTTTGAAGGAAAATATGAGCTACTATAAGCTTGAGGTAGGTTCAGCTAGGCTTGGGTAACCAAGGAAATGAGTGTATTTCATTATACGAGCCTAGGGACCATTTTGTAAATATGAGAAAGTATAGGGACAAAATTGTAATTTTGTCAAAGTATGATTCATTGTTCGATTTAGTCAATGCGATCATTAAAAGAGTGAAATTGTCATTATAGATCAAGAAACACGAAGTCCGGACCGAAACCGAGGAAAGAACAATGTGGTAGACTAAATCGAACAACCATACATATCTTGGTACCGAGGTAAGTTTGTGTGTAATAAATTAACATTATGTCATTATGTATTGAAATGCTTGAGATTACATGAAATGTACATTGTTTCTATGAAAATTGATCAATGATGTTCGATGAGAATATGATGAAAATTTATGATGTGAAAGTCTCGGTTGACCTTAGGAATAGAAAGGATACCATCGTCAAAATACCAGAAGTGTGGTGGTTTTTCGGGGTGGCAAATGGCTTGGTAGATAGCCTTGTATTTGTCTACACGGGTAGACACACGGGCGTGTGTCTAGGCCGTGTGTGACACACGGTCAGCCCCATGGGCGTGTAGCATGGCCGTGTGTCCCCTACATCTAATTTGCGAAAAATTAAGTTCATCACACGGGCCAGCACAGGCTCGTGTGGCTTGGCCATCTGTCCCTAAAGGTTTGCTGCCGTCATAAACAAAATTTCCCTTATTTTGGACACGGCCTGAAGCACGGGCGTGTGACATGCCACACGGGCATGTCACTCCTCTCACACGGGCGTGTGGTGTAACATCCTAGATTAGGGGTTATGCGTTCGTGCATAATTCATGAGTTAGTAGGTTTTGGCAGTGTTTGGAAGTGAATTAAGGGTTTTTAGAACTCTAAGATAAGGTGAAAGCTTTGGGAAAATAATTGGATTTTAAGTTAAAAATGGGGAGTTAGGCTAAGGTAGCCTTAAGAAAATTTGTGTTGGATTCATGACACAAAGAAATCATTTGGCAGGGTGGCAAGGGACGCTACCTTGGGGCTTGGAAGGTGGCGTCAAAGGGAGCCTTAAGGGGGAGACGGTTCGAGCGACGTGGGAAGCAATGGGCTTGTATTTTTGCGTCAAGAAGGGGAGCAAGGCCAGGGAAGCCTTAAGGGAAAAATTGTAGGCGTTTTTGGCATAAAGCAGGCCTTGGTAAAAGTGGCTGCAAGGCGCTACTTAAGGGCCTAGAAATGACGCCATAAGCAGTGCAGTGCAGAGTTCGAGTCTTGTTGGCGGCGAGGAGGCGTGGTTTTTTGCTTTTGGCGTTAAGGGGGGAGCTAGGTGAAGGAGGTCTTAAAAAGAAATTGTGGGGAGTTTATGTCACAAAGGAGCCAGCAGCAAAGTGGCTTGGGGCGTTATCTGTAGCCTGCGTCAAAGGGGTTCCAGTAGGTCGGGAGTTCGAGTCGCGTGGGAAGCAGTATTTTGGTGTTTTATTTTGCATGTGACGACAAGGCAAGGGAGAAGAGTTGGACGGCTTTGGGACTTCAAATGGATGAGATAAACCTTGTATTATCTTGAATATCGGCTGGATAAGTAGTAGATAATGGCTATTTTATTTTTATTTAGTTAAATAAGTAGATAAGAGATAAAGTAGGAGATTAATAAGGGATACGATATGAGGGGATATGGTGGCCGAATATAGGACTCTAGGAGCTTGTATTTTCGGTTTAAATATGGTGCTAGTGTGTGCTAAATTTCCTCTTTCAAAACCTTTCTTTTTCATCCACAGTTATGCCGAAAATTGTTGTTCATCTTTTAATCTCCATTCCGAAATTTTAAGTCAAGAGAGTTCTTTCTTTTTCTTCTTTCTTTATTTGTTCTTAGCCGAACCATATAAGCTTTCCCATCTTCATTATAGGTGTTCAAAAAGCCGAAATACATTGGTGATTGTTGAATTCTCCTATGCTTCTTCTTCTTTTTACTTTTAAAAGCCGAAGCTCAAAGGTGTTCATTCTCTATTCTTTTCCTCTTCATTAATAAGGTGCCGAAACACCATTGTTATTCTCAAAAGCCGAATCCCCAAGGTAGGTGTTGTCGACTATTTACTTTTGGTCTCTCTTCAAGCAACTTAGGGTGGTAAGTATTTAAGTATTCGGTTTGTTTCTTTTTATTGTGTGACGAAATCAAGTGAGTGAGGCTTTGGTTTTAGTCATGGCCGAATGTTCATAGTGTCCTTATAAGTGTTTCTTTGTGTAGCCAACGTTAAGGAAGCATCAAAGGAGTTTCGTGGATTCAATTCGTTAAGGTAAGCAGATATTTTGGGACTTGGAAAAGCTAGGTAAGGTGATAGTAGTATTCGGCCACAGGCCATTTGGGTTATTAATATTAGCCGATCTTGACCATGATGTTTAGGGCCAAGTCGACAGGGATTACAAGGAGCTTTCGGGATTTAAAGACCCTTTCGGTAAGTATGATAAGTTGTGGATATTTGGTTAAGAATTCGTATATTGATGATTAAATCGATTGTTCTGATTAAGTGTGTTGATGGAGGCGAATACCATTCAAGAAGGGAAAGGGAAGGTCCCTATCCGAAGTTTAAGAAGAGATCTATCTCGGCAGTTCGGGATTGGCCAGGGGTGTGGGCGTGGCGGGGAGAGAATTATAGGCAGATAGCCGTAGTATCTCTTAGTGATAGCATCGGGATCGAGAGCCTAGAACTTTAAGTGATCAGGTGTGTGATTAACCCACCGTTTTCCGGGTATATGATATGTATGTGAAATGTGTATGTGTTATGAATGTGCTAACTAGTGCAGTGGAAATTTTGATAAGGATACCCTCAAGGGGTATGTCGATAATCCGGTAAGTACCAAACCTGATGATATGTGATTATTAATATGAATATGTGATAATATGCTTGATGAACATGCTCATGCATCATTACATTGTATCATTATTTTATGTGGCATGTGCATGGGTGGGATATGATATGAAAGAAGGTGCGGGTGTACTTGAGTACGTGGTTTGATGTTAGCCTTGAGCTACATCGTGGATTGACGTTGACCGAGGTCACGTTGTGGATTAATTGCGATTTAGTTCGCGTGGCTTGATGAGTGGCTATGTGCCTCATCGTGGTTGATATCGGCCACGTGCCATATCGTGGTTGATGAGTGACTATGTGTCCCATCGTGGTTTTGGTGTTAGCTACTGGCTACATCATGGATTGGCGTGACCGAGGTCGCGTTGTGGACTATTGTGCTTAATTGCACGTGGGACGGCGATGATTGCCTTTGGAGTGAAAAGGAGAGGGTGATTTGTTAATCCCCGTGTGTGGTAAATTTGGATAAGGGGGTGTGTAGCGGATGGACCCTAGGTTTGGGTTGGGCTTTATAATTGCATGATTTCGTATGTGAACATATGTGGAAATGGGCCAAGCCCAATATGATATGTGGATTAATGTGGAAATGGGCAAAGCCCAGTATATGAATGTGGATCGGTGTGGAAATGGGCTAAGCCCGGTATGTGGAAATTATGTGGTTAACTACCCTATTAGATGAATGTGATATGAATATGGGCCAAGCCGAATGTGATAACATGTGAATTTGATAATTGATATCGATATATGAGTTAATATGTGGTTAACATGTGGGTGGAATTCGGTGGACTAATTACACAATCGAGTCCGTATGACTTACCCAATTTTTATTAAACATCGCGGTGATCGTGATTTTTGGACCGGGTTGGAGTGGATACAAAGGTGGCCATGCGAGCGATTTCCATGCAGAAAGATATTTTAATTAATTAAGTAGTTATATTTTCAGTATTTTGATTAAGTGTTTATTGTAATAAGGCCCATTAAAGTGATTGAACATTTTTATTATGTTTAAGCTAGACGACCATTAAATTATTATTGGAAAGTGCTTTTAATTTTGGCAACTTATATTTTAAAAGCTTATAATAAAGTTTTAATTTGGATATTTTTATCAAGCTTATATTATTTAGAATTTTTAATTGGACATGGTTTTCAAATGACAAAATTTTTAATGTTTTTCCCAAAAGTGAAATCAGTCTTCAAACGTTTTTCATGAGTTGGCATTTCAAATTCGGTCGTAACGAATGGGCCGGGTTTGGGGTGTTACATTTTGGAATCAGAGCCCGGTTCAAAACTCGGCTTTGAGGGTTTTGGGTCCAAAAACATTTTTTTTAAATGGGCTTTTTCGAAAATATGGGTTTTATGAATTATTTTTCAAAGTTATTCGGCATGGCACTTGTATCTCGACCTGCGGTCCCACGGTAAGTACCCTTATTCTTTGAAGTGAAATGTGTATGTGAATGTTATAAGTATGAAGGAGCGTAGATTAGTGAACTAGGATCCTGTTGAACCCTAGGATTTGGGCTACTCAAACACAAGTGCATAAGACTTAAGGACCATTAAACAAACTCGTGAACTAAGTCGCCGAAGTTAAGGTGTGGCAACCATAAACGCATGTCAAGGATTGGTATTCGATGAAGAGCTTGGTACTTAAGCGGTCCTAGCGACTCACCTCCTCTCTACTCGAATCCTGCAGTGCGTAGCTACGGTTCACCCTAACCAAGAGGACTTATTCATGGGCTAAACCCGATAATTAAAACCCGAAAGGGACTAGCCATGCGATTTTATAAAAACCCTAGTTTTAAAATCCCTAAATTACCCTTTTAATTGTAGTAAAAGATTATTGTGAAGTTTTTTCCAAAATATCTCCGATTTACAAAATTACAAAAATGCCCCCTGTATTGTAAATTACTAAAATACCCTTAGTTCTTAAGATTTTCAAAAATACCCTCGACGTTTGCTACAATATTTCTACTTTACAAAAATACCAAAAACTTCATTTTACAAATAACAAGATACCCTGATTTGGAGAGTTTACGAAACTGCCCCTGACTTCCAAAATTACCGAAATAACCTCGATTTCTGAAATTTTTAAAACACCTCTAATTTGGAAAACAAATTTTCAAAATAAACCCTGAGTTTTTGGAAATTTTGAAATAACCTTTGATTTGTAAAGATTTTTAAATTGACCTACGATTTATTACGAAAAATACAGTAGGACGAATGACGAAATTACCCCTGGGTTAGGAAAGGACTGAAATGGCCATAAAAGTGTAGTGAATGATGTTGTGAATGAATGTGACTTCATGGAGAAATGAATGTGTCTAAGCTTATGAATGTGAATGTGACCCTCTGAATTAGAGTAGTGAACTTGAACTGAACCTTTGTGTAATCGAAAGAACTACTTCTAAATACTTTACTTCATAAAATTGTTCGCGGTTAATAAGTGGAACAAAATTCTGATGCATAAACCTTTTTAATCAGATAAAATCGCGACGTTAGAAATGAGCTCTAAGAGACGTGGTCGAATGACGATGATCGAAACCGGTGAGGGTCCGCCATGGGTCGAGAAAGTGACGTCGCATCGCCGCCATCGGTGGCGCGGAGGATCAAGATCCGACAGGAGGAGATGACGCAGTATTGCAAGCTATGCTACGTGTGCTACAACAAGTATCGAGAGTTGGAATGGGAAGTGGAGCTCGGAAGTCAGTTTCGGAGAGACTAAGGTCAAACGGAGCTGAAGTATTTAGAGGAGTATCTGGGGTAGCTCCGAACGTAGCAGAGTATTGGTTGGAAGCAGTCGAAAGAATCATGGATGATCTAGACTGTACTGCCGAGGAAAAGCTGAAAGGTGCTGTCTCGTTGCTCCGAGATGAAGCTTATCGATGGTGGCTCACTGTCAGACAAGGTGTCCCGGCAGATCAATTGGATTGGGATTACTTTAAGGCTAAGTTTGAAGGGAAGTATGTTGGAGCCAGTTATTTAGACTCGCAAAGGAAAGCATTTCTAAACTTGGTTCAAGGAAGTAAGTCGGTAGCAGAGTACGAAGCGGAATTTGTGCGGTTAAGTCAATACGCCAAGGGGATCGTGGCTACTAATTACGAAAGGTGTGTCCGATTCGAAGATGGGTTACGTGATGAGTTGCGAATGTTGATCGCTCCGCAAAGAGAAAGGGACTTCGCCATTCTAGTGGAAAAAGCTCGGATCGCTGAAGAAGTTAAGAGGACTGTAAGAGAGAACTAAGAAAAGGATAAGAACCGGAACAAGAGGAGCGTTGGACCGTCAGAATAATCGGGAGATCTTTAGAAAAGACCAAGGATCGAGAATTCTGTACGTGCACCTATGCCAGTTTTTGAGAATCAGAATCGTTCCTGTGCTCGGTGTGGGAGAACTCACACAGGAGAATGTTGGGGTAATAGTAAGGTATGTTTCCGATGTGGATCAAAGGCTCATTTGGTTAAGAATTTTCCTCAGGCAACGAAGGTTCGTGGTCCAAACCATGGAGGAAATGGTTCAGGCCGAGGTCGTGGAACACCCGGCAGAGGAGCTGATGGTTCGGATGCGAGACAACCAAGGATGTGATAGCGGGTAAGTTCCTTGTTTTTTGAATACTATTTATTGCTTTGTTGTATTGCTAGTGAAGGGTATGGAACCTTGGATGTGAACTTAAAGACTGTGCCTAGAAGGCAAGATAGTTTTATTAAGATCAGAGTGCGCAGCATAAGCGTAGTGTGATGAGTAGGATTATTCAGCCGTTAGTTAGTAAGTAATTTCGAGGACGAAATTATTTTTAAGGAGGGTAGAACTGTAACATACTAGATTAGGGGTTATGCGTTCGTGCATAATTCATGAGTTAGTAGGTTTTGGCAGTGTTTGGAAGTGAATTAAGGGTTTTTAGAACTCTAGGATGAAGGTGAAAGCTTTGGGAAAATAATTGGATTTTAAGTTAAAAAGGGGGAGTTAGGCTAAGGTATCCTTAAGAAAATTTGTGTTGGATTCATGACACAAAGAAATCAATTGGCAGGGTGGCAAGGGACGCTACCTTGGGGCTTGGAAGGTGGCGTCAAAGGGAGCCTTAAGGGGGAGAAGGTTCGAGCGACGTGGGAAGCAATGGGCTTGTATTTTTGCGTCAACAAGGGGAGCAAGGCCAAGGAAGCCTTAAGGGAAAAATTGTAGGCGTTTTTGGCATAAAGCAGGCCTTGGTAAAAGTGGCTGCAAGGCGCTACTTAAGGGCCTGGAAATGACGCCATAAGCTTGCAGTGCAGTGCAGAGTTCGAGTCTTGTTGGCGCAGAGGAGGCGTGGTTTATTTTTGCTTTTGGCGTTAAGGGGGAGAGCTAGGTGAAGGAGGTCTTAAAAAGAAATTGTGGGGAGTTTATGTCACAAAGGAGCCAGCAGCAAAATGGCTTGGGGCGTTATCTGTAGCCTGCGTCAAAGGGGTTCCAGCAGGTCGGGAGTTTGAGTCGCGTGGGAAGCAGTATTTTGGTGTTTTATTTTGCATGTGACAACAAGGCTAGGGAGAAGAGTTGGACAGCTTTGGGACTTCAAATGGATGAGATAAACCTTGTATTATCTTGAATTTAATTTGGATAAGTAGTAGATAATAGCTATTTTATTTTTATTTAGTTAAATAAGTAGATAAGAGATAAAGTAGGAGATTAATAAGGGATATGATATGAGGGGATATGGTGGCGAATATAGGACTCTAGGAGCTTGTATTTTCGGTTTAAATATGGTGCTAGTGTGTGCTAAATTTCCTCTTTCAAAACCTTTCATTTTCATCACAGTTCTTGCCGAAAATTGTTGTTCATCTTTTAATCTCCATTGCCAAAATTTTAAGTCAAGAGAGTTCTTTCTTTTTCTTCTTTCTTTATTTGTTCTTAGCGAGAACCATATAAGATTTCCCATCTTCATTATAGGTGTTCAAAAAGCCGAAATACATTGGTGATTCTCGAATTCTCCTATGCTTCTTCTTCTTTTACTTTTAAAAGCCGAAGCTCAAAGGTGTTCATTCTCTATTCTTTTCCTCTTCATTAATAAGGTTAGAAACACCATTGTTATTCTCAAAAGCCGAATCCCCAAGGTAGGTGTTGTCGACTATTTACTTTTGGTCTCTCTTCAAGCAACTTAGGGTGGTAAGTATTTAAGTATTCGGTTTGTTTCTTTTTATTGTGTGTGAAATCAAGTGAGTGAGGCTTTGGTTTTAGTCATGGCCGAATGTTCATAGTGTCCTTATAAGTGTTTCTTTGTGTAGCCAACATTAAGGAAGCATCAAAGGAGTTTCGTGGATTCGATTCGTTAAGGTAAGCGGATATTTGGGACTTGGAAAAGCTAGGTAAGGTGATAGTAGTATTCGGCCACAGGCCATTTGGGTTATTAATATTAGCCAATCTTGACCATGATGTTTAGGGCCAAATCGACAGGGATTACAAGGAGCTTTCGGGATTTAAAGACCCTTTCGGTAAGTATGATAAGTTGTGGATATTTGGTTAAGAATTCGTATATTGATGATTAAATCGATTGTTCTGATTAAGTGTGTTGATGGAGGCGAATACCATTCAAGAAGGGAAAGGGAAGGTCCCTATCCCGAAGTTTAAGAAGAGATCTGTCTCGGCGATTCGGGATTGGCCCAGGGGTGTGGGCCAGCGGCATGAGAGAATTATAGGCAGATAGCCGTAGTATCTCTTAGTGATAGCATCGGGATCGAGAGCCTAGAACTTCAAGTGATCAGGTGTGTGATTAACCCACCGTTTTCCGGGTATATGATATGTATGTGAAATGTGTATGTGTTATGAATGTGCTAACTAGTGCGAGTGGAAATTGTGATAAGGATACCCTCAAGGGTATGTCGATAATCCGGTAAGTACCAAACCTGATGATATGTGATTATTAATATGAATATGTGATAATATGCTTGATGAACACGCTCATGCATCATTACATTGTATCATTATTTTATGTGGCATGTGCATGGGTGGGATATGATATGAAAGAAGGTATGGGTGTACTTCGAGTACGTGGTTTGATGTTAGCCTTGAGCTATATCGTGGATTGACGTTGACTGAGGTCACGTTGTGGATTAATTTCGATTTAGTTCGCGTGGTTTGATGAGTGGCTATGTGCCTCATCGTGGTTGATATCGGCTATGTGCCATATCGTGGTTGATGAGTGACTATGTGTCCCATCGTGGTTTTGGTGTTAGCTACGGCTACATCGTGGATTGGCGCCGATCGAGGTCGCGTTGTGGACTATTGTGCTTAATTGCACGCGTGGGCAAGTGATTGCCTTTGGAGTGAAAAGGAGAGGGTGATTTGATAATCCCTGGTGTATGGTAGGTGGATAAGGGGGTGTGTAGCGGATGGACCCTAGGTTTGGGTTGGGCTTCATAATTGCATGATTTCGTATGTGAACATATGTGGAAATGGGCCAAGCCCAATATGATATGTGGATTAATGTGGAAATGGGCAAAGCCCATTATATGAATGTGGATCAGTGTGGAAATGGGCAAGCCTAGTATGTGGAAATTATGTGGTTAACTACCCTATTAGATGAATGTGATATGAATATGGGCCAAGCCCAGAATGTTTTTCCCAAAAGTGAAATCAGTCTTCAAACGTTTTTTCCGCAGTGGCATTTCGAATTCGGTCGTAACGAATGGGCCGGGTTTGGGGTGTTACATGTGGCCCTGTTTTGAGTAAAAATTTTCTAAGTGTTCGTAAGTTTCCCGTTCAGTCCCGAACCAATCTATATGTATGTTTCAGGTTTAGTAGACCTATAATAGGGACATTATGAGTACAAATGAAGGGTTCTTAAGTAAGAATGAAAATTTATGGCCTGATATTGTATGAAGAAGTCTGTTAAGTCCAGTAATGCCTCATACCCTGTTCCGGTGTTGGATACGGGTAAGGGGTGTTACATTGAAAGATAATGTTGTCGTCCCTGCTGTTCAAGAATTTTATACATCCTTACGGGACCAAGAGTCTAAAAACACCGAAGGCCATATATGGGATATAGTACTTGTGCGATGGAAAGGAGTGCAAGTAACCCCTCAAATTATTTGGAATTTTTATAATGCTCCATACTATGAAGAAGATTTTATCGACGGAACTGATTTAGAGTATTTTTGGGACATAGATTTGATAACATTATAAACTTTTTGATTGAAGGAAGGGGTGAATGGAAACACCGCCCATATACCAATATTCTCACATCCTTTCATCGAGGTATTATGTTTCCAGAGGCTAAAATGTGGATTCAATTTGTGTGCACGTGAATAGTCCCTGCTTTAAATGTTTCTAATGTTAATACCTTTCGAGCAGTTTTACTATATGCAATTTTGCAGAAAAAGCAGGTGTGTATCAGAAAATGGATCCACCAAAACATGCAGATATATATTAATGGCTAGAAGGTGGGAGTTTTCTTTCCACACTTAGTGATGGCCTTATGCAAAAAGGCGAGTGTACCATGACATCCATTGAGCAGTCGATGAAACCTTCCCAAAGTGTTATTGGAGACATCTTGTTCCAATAGTATAGATCAGCGAGCCAACAAATAAAAGGTTGGAACAAATGACAACAAGAAGTAACACCCACACCAGCTTCATCATTGAGGTCGACTTAAGCTCAACAAGATGTTGGTGAGAGTAGTCATCCAAAGCTAGATTGGATGACATAGTGGATGCAAGAGTCGGGGCCAATTTTTCAAGAATTTGCTAGGCAAAACAACATCCGGGTCCCCAATTATACACTTGACATGTTTGGGCCAACAAATCTAGAAAAAGAAGAAGAGCTACATGAGCGAAGTGAAAGGAGAAGATGAGGAGGAAAACGGAAACTAAGGATATGGATTATGAGGAGGAACATTGAACATTTTTATAATTCTATTTTAAAAGACTTATATTAATTTTTGAAAGATTTTATTTTAAACTTTGTAGCAGTAGGATTAATAGTAGATTCTTTGTTATGCTACCTTTTGTTGAAGTTTTCTATGTAGGAACCCAACATGAAGGAGGAACAAACAATTCGAGCTTTACACAATCAAAGGAGGAAGCACCCACCATTAGCAGTTGACGCGACAATGATGAATTGGGTAATTTCTTTCCTTTTCTTTTTATGGGCTACACATTGAGGACAATATGTTAACTAAAATGTAGGGGCTAACATATATATATATATATATTTTTAAATTTTACGTTTTTCCTTTATTTTTTCTTGTCATTTGTGTGCTTGAGCTTGTAGAAATACAAATGATTGGTTAGGAGAATTTACATAGGTTGTCTGTGTTTACAAATAAATTTGGCATGATGATAGGGGATTTTAAATTTTTTACTAGTAGACTACTAATTTCTTTGTGTTACACTATAAATAAGCATTAAGCAATCAACTGTACCAAATAATATGGAAAATATAAGGAAATGAGCATGCTAGTATAAATGATAAATGGTTGAATTTAAGGTTCTTGGGTTGGTTAAATTTGTGCATATTGAGATATTAAGGGATGACTTAAGGCATTGTTTGGAACACATTTAGAGCAAAAAATATCAATTATTTGTATTTCATCTTTAGTATTGGTTTTTGAGCCTGTTGACACTTCTTGATGAACCTCATTACAACCCCTGAGCTTGAAACATTAATTTGTATTTGCCCTTTTTCTTTGGTCATGCACTACACGACTATAGATGTCTGGCCATACGTATTGAGGGTTAAGTAGATACATCAAGGTGGAGTTTGTAAAAATAGAGTGAAATGGGAAAGATTGGTGTGATATGGGAACTATAGGTTATCCTGAAAGTGCAAAACAAAAGAAAATTTCTAAAATAAAATCAGTGCGACTAGAAAAAGTCTTGAAATAGTGAAAAAAGGATTTGTGAGTGAGATGAGCTGAAAAAAAAAGTGAAAAAGTCATAAAATAAAGAAAAACTCGTTCATTAGTGCACAAAAACTAGTAGGCTAGCCTCAGTTACTATATTATGCTATGATTTCCTATGTGGAGAAACAAGAAAGGTAAGAGAAGGAGAAATAAGGCGGAGAGCGGGTAAAGGTCACTAAGGGGGAAGAATAGGGATTGATACGATGTGCCAAACTATTTTTGTGTTTGTAAACCTTTTGATGCTTACTATATTTAAATTCGATACCTATCCTAACCCGAAAAGTCTTATGTGACCTAAATATCCTTATTCATGAATGGACATTATATTGAACAATCGCATAAACAACTATTTGTATTCTGCTCGGATAATCAAACTACTTGTATAATTTATTAATGGATCCCTATAGGTGAGGCCCTTAGTGCTAGTATATTTTGTAATATACTAAACTTAGATGTTTGTTGTCAAAAGTGGTAAGTCAATTATTCATCATGTTAAAATTATTCGTGAGAATGAAATGCCTAGTTATATGCTCTAAAGTCAATACTTGTATGCTACTTTCTCAAGGGACGTCTTTTATTTTTTGTCATTGTTCATGTTGCTTGAGGACAAGCAATGACTTAAGTGTGGGGGAGTTTGATCTGTCATACTTTGGTGTTGCAGATTAAACTAATTTCTGCACTTTAGGAGCTTGAAAACAAGCATTTTCATTTGGTTTTAGTTATGTTTTTGTAAGTTTTCATTAAGTTAATAAAATGTGCAAATTGAGTCTTTTATTGACCTTAAGGGCCGAATAAGGCCTAAGAGTGAGCTGATGACCAGTGTAAGTATGCAAGAGACCATTAGGAGGTGAAATAAATAGACACTGTTTGTTATGTCGCAACACAGAATGATCATTGTCGCAATATAGGGAGCAGAATGGAGAATACTGATTGCTATCCCATGAGGAGTATACTGATTGCTATGTCACTACACAAGTCCGGGTGTGTCGCAACATCGACTTTGGACGAGAATTAAACACGATCCAGGTGGCATTTTGGTTTGTACAATCAAACTTAAAACTCGAGAACGTCAGCTAACCCAGGGTTAAGGATGACGACCACCTAAAATCTATAAATTGGCTCCTTTGTCACATGTTAAAGGGACGATTTACTTAGTTTAGAATTTTGGTTTTAAATTTCAGTTCAGTTTTCTTTCTTCTTAGGTTTTAGTTTTATTTTTTGTTTGTTCTTGTTTTATCTCGAGAGATCTGATTTGTGGAGTTAATCAAACTTTTTGGATTTGTTTTCATCTTTAATAAAAATCAGACATTTTCTTAAACTCTACACTTCAATTCATTTATCATGTTGTCTCTTTAGATCAATTGAATATTGTTTATGAAAGCCATGAGGAACTAATCCTTCTATAGGGGATTAGCGAGTGGAGGTATGATCTATTTATTATTTTGTAGGGTTACTCAATGGATCAATTGTTTGGGAAAGGAAGAACTTAAAACCCTAATCCTGACAATCCTAGAAAGTCATCAAGGTAGGAATTAACCCAAAATTGGTATGACCTATCCGTGAACACCTTCACCTCAAGCCGGTTTGGACTGTGAGGTCGGAAGATAAGTAGTCATGACCGACTCGTTATTTGAGTTGAAGATTGGAAGATCCTATTGGGATAGCGACTAGTTGATTGAAGAGGAACCCGAAGCGACAGTTAATAGGATTACCGAAGTGAGCTAAACACCCATAATCATATTTGATTTATTTTATATTTTGATCTCTTGAATTTTTATTCCCTTATGTTAGTTTATTTTATTATCATAAAAATCTTAAATATTCCCTTTTACTTTTCTATCGTACTATAACTAAATCAAACTACTAATTAAATCTTTCGGTGTTTAGGTTAAAATTGACCTAGTACTAGCCTCCCTTGGGTACGATCCTCGGAGTACTCACCCACTCCGTTGTAACTATATTACAACTGGACCCATATAGTTGCAGATACCACCTCATTGATATATCTTTCACTGTAGTATTCACACTCTGGATGTTAGTATCCGCAGGGGGTCAGTAGTCTCCGTATGTATATCATTCTGAGAAATGTTTTTAATTTCTATCTTCAAGCGATTGCAAAATGGGATCCGCTATAAGGTGGGAAGTTTGTGACCAACCAATCGAGTGGAACGTGTACAAGGTGGTAAAGTTAGAGGTTAACGTATAGTTATCTGCCAGAAATCAGAAAAGTATCCTCCAAAATCTAAAAGGAAGTCCATAATTCCTAAGTTGAGGAATTTAACATCATCGTTTAAAGGTAACAATGGTTGAGATTCATTAAGTTCTATTGAAGTTACAAGTGTTTATTTGTAATGCAAATTCTTGGAATTTAACCAGTGTGGCATGAGGGACCAAGCTCGGAATGCGCCAGGGTGGCAGTTTGAAGAGCGATATTATGCATACTAATCTGTCTTAATTTGGTGTAGCAGATTAAACTAGGTTTTTTACTTGAGGAGCTTGAACACGAGTAATTTTAGTATGTTTTAGTTATGTTATCTTAGTTTAGCTAAAATTCAAAAAAAGTGTATTTCAAGTCTTTTATTTACCTTAAGGGCCGAATAAAGCCTAAAGGTGAGCTAACGTACTTAGTAAGTGTGTAGGAGACCATTCAATGGCATAAGAACCCAAAGCTGGTCACTGTGTTGCAGCACGGGGAGTTCGATGTCGCAACATAGGTAGCAAAATGCCAAAATTGCTATACTACCTTGGGTGTCACGACATAGCCCAGGGATGTCGAGACACACCCTTGAAGTTACCCTGAACCTGAGCATACTACCTTTGATGTCACAACATAGACACTAGGGTGTCGCGACACCGGCCCTGTACAATAAGAATTACGAATCAGGGGCATTTTGGTCCACATAATGGAAATTAAACCTGAGCACTTTAGCTGAGCTAGGGTTGAGTACGACAACTACCCTAAATCTATAAATAGGCTCATTTAGCATTTGTTTAAGGATGGATTTTGATACTTTTAGATTTTCTATGTAATTTAATTTTTAGTTATTCTTCTTTTAGGCTTTAGGTTTATTTTCAGTTATTTTCTTTTAGTGTTCTTCGGAGAACTTGCTTTTGCAGACGAGATCGACTCTTGAGGATTTTCAGCACTTCAATTATTGAATACAAAATAGGATTCTCTAAACTCTACTCTTGTCGTATTCTTTATGCATATCTTTTATATCAAGTTTACAATGTTTACTGATTCCATGATGAACTAATTCTCTTATGGGGGATTAGCGAGTGGAGGTGTGATTAACTTATTACTATGTAGGGTTTTCTTAATGAATCAGCTGTTTGGGAGAGAAAGAAATTAAACCTTAGACTTGATGACCCTAAGAAGTTATTTAGGTGGGAATTAACCCAAAATTGGTATGGCCTATCCGTGAACAACTTAGTCCCAACCCGGTCTGGACTGTGAGGTCGAGAGATAAGTAGTTCTTACCGATTCGTTAGTTCAGTTGAAAATCGAGAGATCCTGTGTAACACCCCAAACACGGCCTAGACATTATGGCCGAATTTGGAGATGTTACAGAGAAAAATTAAAAATCTGTCCTTTACTTTAAAAACATCGTACATCTTTATTTTTAAAATATGTTGTTATACTTTTTAGTGAAAACCATCGAATGTATATTCTTTCAAATAAGGCCATAATTTGCAGCGGAAGTTAAAATATTGTTATACTTTGGAAACCGAGTTTGTGTTCTCAAAAATGTTTGTTTGCATAAAACAGTTGATTACGTAAATTGTTTTGTTGAGCGTCGCAAGAAAATTCAAAACAAATCCAAAACCAAAATTAAAACCAAACAGTCCAGAGAGTCCCAAAATTACAAAACTATCAAAACAACCAAAAATTTAAGTAAACTTTTTATGAAAACGAAGTTTACGGACGTGTGGTCAAAACTGAGCCTCCGTCGCACCGACCCGCCTAAGTCTGAGGGTTACCTGAACAGAACAAACAAACAAAAATTGAGTTTTAAAGAACTCAGTGTTTAACTCAACGGAAACATAAATCTAGATTTTATCGTATAACAGAACTAATACAGACGTAAGTCCTTAACGGAATCAGATTATCAACAGAATCATAGAGATACAGATATACAAAGTCCTACCCTATCCTCTACACACCAACTCCTACCATCCTAACACACCACGTGGGGTATAAAACACCCACCCAGCCCTACACACCACATAGTGTCCGTACGATACTTTTTAGAATAATCGCAGCCGTGCAACCAGTATATCGGCGAATATAACGCTGCAGAAAATACTTCCTCCACATATCACATATCTCACCCACAATCAGATACAACAGAATATTAGATAAAATAGAATAACCAGATGCTAGATACCAAAATTATCATATCTAATATGCTCGTATAACAGATAACAGACATGCATATAGATAGCATATCACACATTTATCATTACTTAACATACATATAGGTATTGCATATGTTAGATACCATACAAACAGTTTATCAAACCTCATGCTTTAAGGCTTATCTAAGCCCATACTAATCCAGGGAAGGCCACAGTTGCTCGGAACAAAGTGTACGACCCTAGGGAAAAGTTTACAAATTTGGGCTCACACGCCCAAATTGGCCCTTCCCGTCTAGCCCACATGGCCCACACGCTCATGTCCCCATACGCCCAAATTGGCCAAGGTCGTGTGACCCACATGTCCACACACACACCTGTCAGACGGCCGTGTATCGCACACGGTCTACCACATGGCCAGGAACACGTGTAACACCCCTAACCCGAAACCATTGCCGGAATAGGGTTAAGAGGCGTTACCGATCAATCGAATCATTACACAACCATTTCACGACACTAAGTCATTCATCCATCAACTATACTCATTATCAACCATATGGTCCCTTATTGAGGTCTATAAGACCTTAAACACATGCTAGAACAGGGTCGGGACTAAACCGAACACTTACGAAAGTTTTCAAAATTTCAAATATTCACCAAGTCTGTTGAGGTCACACGCCCGTGTAACCAGGCCGTGTGCCCAACACGGTCACCAGACACCACCATGTATCTAAGCCGTGCCAAAATAGAGCAAGCATTATGACTTCTCCACACGGCCACCAAGCACGCCCATGTGCCCTTAAGCCACATACTGACTTATTCACACAGCGACTAGACACGCCCGTGTGCCATGGCCGTGTACAACTAAGCTAGCTGCTGAATTTACCCGACGGTCATTAGACACGCCTGTGTGTCATAACCGTGTAGGCAAAATAGGCCATTTGCAAGGCCAATTCGCCACCCACACAAGGATCAAACCTACAAGCACATTTAAGCATACTTCCATATAGAAATTGGCAACCAATTTTCATGTCAAGTGATCAACAGATCATCTCATATAATATCATTTCTAAACATGTCAACTTAGGAACTAAATTACACAACTTGAACACATTCAATACCAAACATGATTTATCCCCAAATTCACTAAATCATACTAGCATCATACCATCACTAAGATTACCATTCATAAGACATTTTCTTTACCCATAAGCTATACCAAAATATGCATCATATATCCAAGCCATACATGTTTAAAGTCAACACATATCTAGCCACATCACAAGGCTATTTACACATCTCGAACATGTCTTACAAAACTAGCCTATACATGCCATATTTCAACTATGTACATCTTTCCCAAAAGTACCAAAATAGATTGCCGATAGTGTGATTGAGATGCTGACAATTCCCGGATCCGAGCAAGCTTTTTCGACCTTTCGCAAAGCGAGAAAAACAAATCAAACATTAAGCTTTCAAAGCTTAGTAAGTTAAGTAACATAATACATTATAATAAAACAAATCATCACATAGATTATTTCACATACACATATATATCATGCCATCCAAAACTAAAATGCTCATTTAACATTTCATAATCTCATTCATAGATTCATCAACCACATAGGTTCCGAGCGTACCTTAGCCAACACTTAGTAGTCAATTACATTTGCTACTCAATACTCACTTTTCCCTTTCGATCAACTTCCGTCTCTTCTTTGATTCAATCGCACACTTAGTGCCCTTATATTTAGCGGAAGCTTAATTATCATCGCACACATAGTGCATTTATATCAAACCATTCTTCAATCGGTAGCGCACACACAGTGCCAACCACAAAGTCGAAGCTTATATTATTTCGCACACATAGTGCTGATCATCTCGATCACGTTTTCGAATACACACACTTAGTGCCACATAACTCAAACTCAACTCTCACATAGCATTTACATTTCAATATCATTATAACATTCATTTCATAGAATTTAACATAACTAGATGTTCGTATTATGTCCGAACTTACCTCGGACGTTGAACTATCGCAACAGTCGGTCAATTGAGCACTTTATCTTTGCCTCGATCTCGATCCGAACCTCTCCTCTCTTGGTCTATACACATTCAAATTCAATCCATTCAATCACCAAATCATTCATTTTAGTCCAAACACACATATTTAGGGCATTTTACAAAATAGCCCTCACATTTTCACATTTCGACACTTTAGTCCCTATTTCAAAAAATCATCAAATTCACACAATTTCTTTTCACACAAGCCTACCCGAATTTTCTTTGAGTTCATTCAAGCCCACACATTTACTTTATTTCACATTTTAGTCCTTCAACTTATCATTTTCACAATTTAGCCCAAATTAGCTAAATTCATCAAAAATCCAAGAACAAAACATGTTCATTAAACACATATCTTCCATTTAACACCAATATTCATCACAAAGCTCACCATTTCATCAATGAAACATCTCATAAATATCATCAATTCTTCAAATTACAACATGGACTTGATAGTAGACTAAGTAACAATCTCAAAAACATAAAAATCATCAAGAACCCAAGTCAAAACATACATTAATTTGGATGAAAGACTAGCCGAATACCCTAGTTCAATTTTTCTTTCTTTTCTTTCTTCAATTTCGGCTACTATGGATGAATATGGCTTATTATTAGCCTTTTGTTTTACTAATATTATGATATTAATCAATTTACAAAAATGACCTTTCATTAAACATATAAAACAATTATATAATAAGGCCATTCATGTCTTTTAACCATCCACTATCTAAATATTGGCATATTTACCTCATAAGGCCTCTACATTATAAAGACAACAACACTTAAGTACTTATAAATCAACACACAGTTTTCACATTTTATGCAATTAAATCCTTTTTCATAATTCGACACATAGTCGATAAGATTACCACACAGAATTTTCACACAGGCTATATCACATATAATTAACACCAAAAATAATATTAAAATATTATTCCGACCTTGGATTTGTGGTCTCGAAACCACTATTTTGACTAGGGTCTAATTCGGGCTATTACAACTCTCCCCCTTTAGGGATTTTCGTCCCCAAAATCTTACCAGTGAATAGATGCGGATATTGCTCTCTAATAACCTTCTCAGGCTCCCACGTAGCCTCTTAAATTCCGTGCTTGTGCCACAATACTTTCACTAAAGAGATTTTCTTATTTCTCAACTCTTTGGTCCCTCGTGCCAAAATTTGGACCGGTTCCTTACTATACGACAAGTCTGACTGAATCTCAACCTCAGTAGGAGCAATCACAGGAGACGGGTCTGATCTGTACCGTCAAAGCATTGACACATGAAACACGTTATGAATATTTTCTAACTCAGGTGGCAACATCAATCTATAAGCAACTGACCCAACCCGCTCAATGATCTCATACGGTCCGATGAATCTCGAACTCAGCTTGCCTTTTCGGCCAAATCGAAGTATTTTCTTCCACGGAGATACTTTCAAAAACACTTTATCGCCAACTTTGAATTCAATATCTTTTCGTTTCAAATCTGCATAAGACTTTTGATGATCTGAAGCCGCTTTCAAACTGTCACGTATCACTTTCACTTTCTACTCAGTCTCTTTTATAAGATCAACCCCGTGAATTTTATTCTCACTTAGCTTAATCCAATACAATGGAGTTTGACATTTTCGACCATAAAGAGCCTCATACGGTGCCATTTTAATGCTAGATTGAAAACTGTTGTTGTACACGAATTCAATCAACGGTAAATGTTTTTTCCCACGTAGTCTCGAACTCAAGTATACAGCATCTCAACATATCTTCAAGAATCTGAATGATTCGCTTGGACTGAAATGTAATTTTGTGCCTAAAGCCTCTTGCAATTTCTTCCAAAATCGTGAGGTAAATCTCGAATCTCTGTCCGACACAATAGATAGTGGCACCCCGTGCAATCTCACAATCTCAGCAATATACAATTCAGCCAATTTATCAAGTGAATAATCAGTTCTCACCGGAACAAAATGAGTTGATTTCGTCAATCTGTCAACTATCACCCAGATTGCATCTTTCTTTCCCGGAGATAAAGGTAATCCCGACACAAAGTCCATCGTGATCCTTTCCCATTTCCACTCAAGAATCATAATCGGTTGCAACAATCCAGACGGAACCTGAAGTTCAGTTTTAACTTGCTAACAAATTAAACATTTCGACACAAAGTCAGAGATGTCTCGTTTCAGACCATGCCACCAATAAAACTGTTTCAGATCATTATACATTTTCGTACTCCCAAGATGTACAGTTAATCGACTATTATGAGCCTCTTTTAAAATCGCTTGAATCAACTCTGAATTTCTTGAAATACAAATCCGATCTCTAAATCTCAAATAATCATCACTATCAACTCGAAATTCTGATTCAGCATTCGATTCACATTGAGTTCGTTTAGCCATCATTTCAACATCACTTTTATGGGCATTACAAATCTGACGTACAAACATCGGCTTTACTTTTAACTCGGCCAAAACCACACTATCATCACACAGATCTATCTGAGCATTCATTGCTCGCAAAGCACATATAGACTTTCGGCTCAAAGCGTCAGCTACAACGTTAGCTTTACCCGGATGATAATCAATCACAAGTTCGTAATCTTTCAATAGTTCTAGCCATCTTCTCTGTCGTAAATTCAATTCTTTCTGAGTCATCAAGTATTTCAAACTCTTGTGATCTGTAAAGATATTACACTTCTCACCAAATAAATAATGACGCCATATTTTCAATGCGAACACAATCGCGGCCAATTCAAGATCATGCGTTGGGTAGTTCTTTTCATGTGACTTTAGTTGTCTCGAAGCATAAGCAATGACTTTACCTTCTTGCATCAGCACACAGCACAAACCATTCAACGAGGCATCACTGCAAACTATCAATTCTTTGCTCGATTCAGGTTGAACCAACACTAGTGCTTCTGTCAACAACACTTTCAATTGTTCAAAACTCTGATGGCATTTTTCTGACCACTTGAATCTAACATCTTTCTGTAGCAACTTCGTCAACGGAGTCGCAATCATCAAGAAGCCTTTCACAAACCGTCTATAATATCCCACTAGTCCCAGAAAACTACGGACTGTAGACACATTTCTCGAAGGTTTCCATTCTAATATAGCAGAGATTTTACTAGGATTAACTCGTATCCCAGCAGCTGACACAATATGGCCTAGAAAACCAACTTCATGCAACCAAAATTCACATTTAGTAAACTTAGCATACAACTGTTTCTCATGCAGAGTTTGTAGCACAGTTCTCAAATGCTCGGCATGCTGCGTCTCATCACACGAATAGATCAAAATATCATCAATGAACACCACTACAAAGTGATCCAAATACGGTCTGAATATCCGATTCATCAGATCTATTAACACTGCGGGAGCATTTGTTAGTCCGAAAGGCATCACTAAGAATTCGTAATGTCGTACACTTACGAAAGCGTTTTTGGCACATCATTCTTTAACTCTTAAGCGATAGTAACCTGATCTCAAATCTATATTTGAAAACACTGTAGCTCCTATTAGCTGATCAAACAAATCATCAATACGAGGCAACGAATATTTATTCTTTATCGTTACTTTGTTCAGCTGTCGATAACCAATACACATTCTCATAGTTCCATCTTTCTTTTTCACAAATAACACAGGAGCTCCCCAGGGTGAGAAACTCGATCGTGCAAATCCTCTGTCAGTCAACTCCTCAGAATCGAGACTTTAACTCTTTCAATTCTGTTGGTGTCATTTTATACGGAGCTATCGAAATGGGAGTGGTCCCCGACACTAATTCAATACCAAATTCGACTTCCCGAATTGGAGGTAATCCCGGTAACTCTTCAAGAAACACATCTGGAAACTCACATACCACAGGCACAGATTCAACTTTCTTTTCCGACACTTTTGTATCAATCACGTACGCCAAATAAGCTTCACAATCCTTTTTCACATAGTTCATAGCTTTCATCGCAGATACAACAGCTGGTAATCCTTTCATATCATTGGATTCTATTCAAACTAGCTCACCATTCTGACTTTTCAACTCAATACTCTTTCTTTTATAATTCACGATGGCATTATGCAGAGTAAGCCAATCCATACCCAGAATTATGTCAAACTCATCGAATGGTAGTAACATCAAATTAACCAGAAAATAAACATCCCGAAACATCAAGGACAATTCTTGCACACCTCATCCACCAAAACACACTTGCCTAAAGGATTTGATACTCTAATCACAAATTCAGTAGACTCAACAGGTAGAGTCTTACTTGATACTAGATTCACACACACATATGAATGAGTAGATCCTGGCTCTATCAATGCAATGACATCAGTATCAAATAAAGTGAAAGTACCAGAGATGACGTTTGGAGATGATGATTCCTCTCGTGCACGTATAGCATAAGCTCGGGCAGGTGCTCTCGCCTCTGACCTCACAGCTGTGTCAGTAGTCCCCCTTTGGCTTCCACTCACATTTCTGGTGTTTCTGGGTGGTCTACCTCTAGCCGTCACATTACTCGGTCTTTCATTCTTAACATTTTCCTCTTCGACCATCTTTGGGCAATCTCGAATAAAATGATCTCGAGATCCACACTTATAACAAACTCTATTGTTGTACTTACCCCAGCATTCTCCCACATGTCGCCTTCCACACTGTCTACACTCAGGTTTGTTGCTTTTGGCACTATCGACACTTGATTCCATTGGAGCTTGAATTCTCGGACCAACACTTAGTCTTATGCGACCTCTATTCAGATTCCCAAACGAAGCATTTGATCGGTTGCTTGCATCTTTGAATCTCTTCGTTGAAGGTTGAGAAAACTTACTCATCGATCTTTTTCTTTCATCACGAGCTTCAGAATCAGCTTTCTTCTTTTCTTTACTGAGCTCCTCGGCTTTACAAGATCTTTCAACTAACACAATAAATTCATTTATATCAAGTATCCCAACCAATAACTTAATATGCTCGTTCAACACTTCTATGAAGCGTTTACACATAGTGGCTTCGGTCGAAACACATTCCCATGCATACTAGCTCAGTCTAAAAAATTCTCGCTCGTACTCGGTAACTGACAAACGGCCCTGTTTCAGCTCTAAAAACTCTTTACATTTCTGATCAATGAAGCGTTGACTCATATACTTCTTTCTGAACTCTACTTGAAAGAAGTCCCAATTGATTCTCTCTCTCGGAACCATGGAAATCAATGTTTTCCACCAATTATAGGTTGTATCTCTGAACAATGAAACTGCACACTTAATACACTCATCAGGAGTCAATGACATTTCATTGAATACTCCAATTGTATTTTCGAGCCAAAACTCGGCCCGCTCGGCATCGTCATCAGCTGTGGCCCTAAACTCTTCGGCCACATACTTTCGGATCTTATCCAGAGGAGGTTTATTCATTTGAATCAGATCTATCACTTGTGGCACAACAGGTACTTGTGGGGGTGGAGGTTGTGGAGCAGCCGAATTCATTCGAACGAACTTCGAAAACCACCCACTCATCATTCGGAAGAAGGCTTTCTTAGCCTCTCCTCCCTCACTACTATCATTCAGCCTAGATCTGGCCGGCACAGTCCCTTGAGCGGGAACAGGCGCGTTACTCTCTACGTCGTCAGCAACTGCTCAATCGGGATCCATTACTATACGAAAACACATTTATAACTATCAGAATTCATCACACTATCGTAATTTCATATATGGCATGTATAGCTAGACTCACACATGCTATGTTAGTCCGAGAATCGACTAAGCCGTAGTTCTGATACCAATAAAATGTAACACCCCTAACCCAAAACTGTCGCCGGAATAGGGTTAAGAGGCGTTACCGATCAATCGAATCATTACACAACCATTTCACGACACTAAGTCATTCATCCACCAACTATACTCATTATCAACCACATGGTCCTTTATTGAGGTCTATAAGACCTTAAACACATGCTAGAATAGGGCGGGACTAAACCGAACACTTACGAAAGTTTTCAAAATTTCAAATATTCACCAAGTCTGTTGAGGTCACACGCCCGTGTAACTAGGCCGTGTGCCCCACACGGTCACCAGACTCCCCCATGTATCTAAGTCGTGCCAAAACAGAGCAAGCATTCTGACTTCTCCACATGGCCACCAAGCACGCCCATGTGCTGAGGCCGTGTGCCCTTAAGCCACATACTGACTTATTTACACGGCGACTAGGCACGCCCGTGTGCCATGGCCGTGTACAACTAAGCTAGCTACTAACTTTACCCCATGGTCATTAGACACGCCCGTGTGTCATAGCCGTGTAGGCAAAACAGGCCATTTGCAAGGCCAATTTGCCACTCACACAAGGATCAAACCTACAAGCACATTTAAGCATACTTCCACACACAAATTGGCAACCAATTTTTATGTCAAGTGATCAACATATCATCTCATATAATCTCATTTCTAAACATGTCAACTTAGGAACTAAATTACACAACTTGAACACATTAAATACCAAACATGATTCATCCCCAAATTCACTAAATGATACTAGCATCATACCATCACTAAGATTACCATTCATAAGACATGTTCTTTACCCACAAGCTATACCAAAATATGCATATATATCAAAGCCATACATGTTTAAAGCCAACACACCTAGCCACATCACAAGCCTATTTACACATCTCGAACTTGTCTTACAAAACTAGCCTATACATGCCATATTTCAACTATTTACATCTTACCCAAAAGTACCAAAATAGATTGCCGATAGTGTGATTGAGATGCTGACGATTCCCGGATCCGAGCAAGCTTTACTGACACTGAAAAGCAGAGAAACAAATCACACAGTAAGCTTTCAAAGCTTAGTAAGTTCGTAACATAATACATTATAATAAAACAAATCATCACATAGACTATTTCATATATACATATATATCATGCCATCCAAAACTAAAATGCTCATTTAACATTTCATAATCTCATTCATAGATTCATCAACCACATAGGTTCCGAGCGTACCTTAGCCAACACCTAGTAGTCAATTACATTTACTACTCAATACTATATTTTCCCTTTTGATCAACTTCCGTCTCTTCTTTGATTCAATCGCACACTTAGTGCCCCTATATTTAGCCAAAGCTTAATTATCATCGCACACATAGTGCATTTATTTCAAATCGTTCTTCAATCGGTATCGCACACACAGTGCAAACCACAAAGTCGAAGCTTATATTATTTCGCACACACAGTGCTGATCATCTCGATCACGTTTCCGAATACGCACACTTATTGCCACATAACTCAAACTCAACTCTCACATAGCATCCACATTTCAATATCATTATAACATTCATTTCATAGCATTTAACATAACTAGATGTTCGTATTATGTCTGAACTTACCTCGGACGTTGAACTATTGCAACAGTCGGTCAATCAAGCACTTTATCTTTGCCTCGATCTCGATCCAAACCTCTCCTCTCTTGGTCTATACACATTCAAATTCAATCCATTCAATCACCAAATCATTCATTTTAGTCCAAACACACATATTTAGGGCATTTTACAAAATAGCCCTCACATTTTCACATTTTGACACTTTAGTCCCTATTTCACAAAATCATCAAATTCACACAATTTCTTTTCACACAAGCCTAGCCGGATTTTCCTTGAGTTCATTAAAGCCCACACATTTCATTTATTTCACATTTTAGTCCTTCAACTTATCATTTTCACAATTTAGCCCTAATTAGCTAAATTCACCAAAAATCCAAGAACAAAACATGTTCATTAAACACATATCTTCCATTTAACACCAATATTCATCACAAAGCTCACCATTTCATCACTGGCACATCTCATAAATATCATCAATTCTTCAAATTACAATATGGGCTTGATAGTAGACTAAGCAACAATCTCAAAAACATAAAAATCATCAAAAACCAAAGTCAAAACATACATTAATTTGGATCAAAGACTAGCCGAATACCCTAGCTCAATTTTTTTTCTTTTCTTTCTTCAACTTCAGCTACTATGGATGAATATGGCTTATTATTAGCCTTTTGTTTTACAAATATTATGATATTAATCCATTTACAAAAATGACCTTTCATTAAACATATAAAATAATTATATAATAAGGCCATTCATGTCTTTTAACCATCCACTATCTAAATATTGGCATATTTACCTCATAAGGCCTCTACATTAAAAAGACAACAACACTTAAGTACTTATAAATCAGCACACAATTTTCACACTTTATGCAATTAAATCCTTTTTCATAATTCGACACATAGTCGATAAAATTACCACACAGAATTTTCACACAATCTATATCACATATAATTCACACCAAAAATAATATTAAAATATTATTCTGACCTTGGATTTGTGGTCTCGAAACCACTATTTTGACTAGGGTCTAATTCGGGCTGTTACAACACGCCCATGTGGCGTCGACAGGCCAAATTTTGGCTTTTACTGGTTGAGGTTTTCTCGCGTTTTCGTTTCACACCTGGTTCGTTTTTTATGTGAAAGCAATCCCGAGACCTTTGAAACCTAAAAATAGTATCCCAACAACTTTTTAGCAAATGGTTTACGATTTCGACAACAATAATCCTAACAATACACACGAACTTACCTACGACGAAAACAACCACTATCACGGATTAGGCCGTTAGAGCGAAATTAACTGCTTCACAATCTTCTCCTACGCAACACACGTTTACAGAAATCAAATCCCCTAACTACACACCATTGCGCCAATTCAAAAGGTATAATTAAAAACGAGTTTACAAAATTCAAAAGCTAACGTTAAGTAAAACTCCACTTACCAAGCCGCACGAAAAAATCTAAAATTTGAAGCACAACAATTTGAACGAAAAATTGTGACAGAATCAAAGGGGAAGGAAAAGAAAATTGATAGTGAACAGAGAAGGGAAATAAAGGTCAAAAAGGGAATGAATTTTGAGAATATAAAAATTTAAATAAAAAATTAAGATAACTAAAATCCGAACTCCCCACTAACCACATATCCCGTTAAAACCGACAGTTGATTCTCATCCAACAACCTCAGAATTTAAATTCCACCGAACCTTTACCACACAACCGAAGCAAAAATTATCATTCTCGCTCACACGGGATTTCAAACACGAGACCTTAGGGCAAGTAACACCTTACCACTTGAACCAACAGACTCATTCTGATATGATTTGATTTGAAGTATAATATAAGCCCACCCAAAAGGGATAATGCTAGAATAAAAAATAGCAGAATTTCCAAAAGTGGGACTTGAACCCAAGACCTCGAACACACACTCAAATCACTTAACCACTGAAGCAGACACTAACTTATGACAGAATTCATAAAAATAATGTTAAATAAATCATGGCATTACAACTCTACCCTTCTAAAAGAAATTTTGACCTCGAAATTTACTTGATCCGAATAGATGAGGATATTGCTGGCGAATCAAATCCTCAGATTCGCACGTGGCTTCCTTGGTGTCATGATTCCGCCATATAACCCTAACCAACGGAATGGATTTTCTCCTTAAGACCTTAATGTCTCGATCCAGAATCTGAACTGGCTCCTCCTCAAAAGTTAAATATGGTCTAACCTCAACCTCCTCAATAGAAACAACGTGAGATGGGTCAGACCGATACCGCATCAACATAGAGACATGAAATACGTCATGGATACGATCTAACTCTAGAGGTAATTCCAATTTATAAGAAACTGGTTCTACACGCTTCAGAATCTAATACTGCCCAATGAACCTAGGGCTCAACTTGCCCTTACATCCAAACTGCAAAACCTTCTTCCACGGTGACACCTTAAGCAATACAAAGTCACCCACAAAGTATTCAATATCCATCCTTTTCAGATCTGCATTGGACTTCTGTCTATCAGAAGTTGCCTTAAGACGATCTTGGATCAATCTGACTTTGTCTTCAGTCTCGAAAACCAACTTAGGACCCAAAACTTGACATTCACCCAATTTAGTCCAACACTGCGGTGTACGACACTTACGACTGTACAAAGCCTCGTAAGGTGCCATCTGAATACTAGACTGAAAATTGTTATTATAGGCAAACTCGGCCGATGGTAGAAAATCCTCCTAACTCCCTCAAAAATCAATCACATAACTCCGAAGCATATCCTCCAGTATCTGAATCACACTCTCAGGTTGACCATCGGTCTAAGGATGGAATGCAGTACTGAAGTCTAATCTCGAACCCAAAGCTTCATGAAGTTTCTTTCAAAATTGAGACGTGAAGCGAGGATCTTTATCCGAGATTATCGAAATCGGAACCCCGTCAAGTCTCACAATCTCAGAAATGTACAGTTTAGCCAACTTCTGAAGAGAATAATCTGTTCGAACAGGAATAAAGTGGGCAGACTTAGTCAACCGATCCATGATGACCAAAACAGAATCCTTCTTAGTAGATGTTAAAGGCAACCCACTAACAAAGTCCATGGTTACACGTTCCCACTTCCATAAGGGAATCTTAACGGGTTAGAGCAAACCCGAAGGCAACTGATGCTCAGCCTTAACTTGCTAGCACATCAGACAACTAGAAACAAAATCTGTTACCTCTCATTTTAACCCCGACCACCAATATAGCTCACGAAGATCCTGATACATCTTATTTCCACTGGGATGAATAGCCTAAGGACTACTATGTGTTCCCTCAGAATAGTCTGTCTCAAATCAGAGTCGTTTGATACATAAACTCGTCCTCGGAAACACAAAACCCCATTTTTCAGCCCAAAATCAGACGTACTACCACTCTCTACCTGACGAAAATGCAGAATCAGAGAATCATCCCTCAACTATTTATTCTGAATCTGATCAATCCAAGTCGGCTTAACTTGCAACTCGGCTAACAGACTCCATTCATCAAACAAACTTAGATGAGCAAACATCGCTCTCAGATCAGACATTACTCTACGACTAAGAGTGTCGGCCACCATATTGGCCTTACCAGGATGATACTCTATAGTGCAGTCGTAATCCTTGAGCAGCTCAATCTATTTATGCTGCCTAAGGTTCAACTCTTTTTGAGTAAGGAGGTACTTGAGGCTCTAGTGATTGGTGTAGATGATACACTTCTCACCATATAGATAGTGCCTCCAAACCTTGGAGGCAAAAACTATGGAAGCCAATTCGAGATCGTGTGTCAGATAATTTCCCTCGTGTGACTTAAGTTTTCGGGACGCATAAGTCACAACCTTACCATATTGCATCAGAACACATCCCAAATTGACATTCGACACATTACTATATACTACAAACTCCTTACCAGATTCAGGCTGTATCAGAATAGGAGCCTGAGACAAAATAGATTTGAGCTTCTCAAAGCTCGATTGTTGGTTATTAGTCCAAACAAAAGGGGTGTTCTTTCGCAATAGCTTAGTAAAAGAAGCTACAATTAACGAGAACCCTCGACAAACCTATGGTAATAGCCTACAAGACTGAGAAAACTACATATCTCAGAAATGTTCTTAGGCTATTTCTAATCAAGTACAGCCTCAATCTTTCTAGGATCAACTCATATTCCCTCAGTAGAAACCACATGCCCCAGAAATGTTACTTCCCTTAACTAGAATTCACATTTGCTCAGCTTAGCATAGAGCTGTTTCTCACGGAGTAACTGAAGAACCACTCTAAGATGCTCATCATGCTCATCCTCAGTCTTGGAGTATACCAAAATGTCGTTGATGAAAACCACGATGAACTAATCTAAATACGGCAAGAAATCCCGGTTCATTAAACCCATGAATGTAGCTGGAGCATTCGTCAAACCAAAGGGCATGACTAGGAACTCGTAGTTCCCATAAGAAGTCCTAAAAGCCGTCTTATGAACATCAACTTCCTTGACCTTAAGCTGATGATACCCAGAACGGAGATCTATCTTAGAAAATACTGAAGCCCCGCGAAACTGATCAAACAGGTTGTCGATCCTCAGAAGTGGGTACTTATTCTTCACAGTTAGCTTATTCAACTGTCGGTAGTAGATGCACATTCTAATGGAACCATATTTTTTCTTTATAAACAAAACCGATGCTCCCTATGGATACACACTAGGACGGATAAATCCACGATCCAAAAGATCCTGAAGCTGAGCCTTTAACTCCATAAGCTCTTTCAGTGCATACGATAAGGAGCGATAGACACCAGAGCTGTACCCGGTAGAAGCTCAATGCTGAACTCAACTTCCCGGTTCAGAGGTAAACCCGATAATTCCTCAAGAAAATGTCCAGAAATTTCCTCACTGTTCTGATGTTCTTAAGAGAAGAGTCTAAAAAAAATGAAACACTTACATAAGCTAGATACACTTCACACCTTTTTCGAACCAGTTTTTTAGCCACAAGAACGGAGATTACATTGGATAAATAATCCCGACGGTCGCAGATCACAACCACTTCCACATCATTCTCAGATCTCAGAACTACCCTCTTAGTAGCACAATCTAGACTGACTCGATGCTCTACCAGCCAGTCCATACCCAGAATCAAATCAAATTCTCTAAACGATAGCTCCATCAGATTACCCAGAAATACAAACACTTGTACTTCAAATGGTAGATCCCTATACAGTCTATTTACTCGAACCGATTTACCCAACGGACTCAGTATAGAAATCTCACCAAAATTACTCTCAAAGGAATCCCCAAGTTATTAGAGACAAAACTAGCTATGTAGGAGTGTGTTGACCCTATGTCTATCGGTGCAATATATGGGGCATCAAAAATAAAGAATGTACCCGTAATCACATTCGCAACGTCTCTGTTCTCACATTATCTAGCAGGATAAACCAAAGTAGGCTGCCTCACCTTAGACTGATTAGCAGCTCTGCCCGATTGTAACAGCCCGATTTAGGGGCTAGCCAGAACAGTGACCTCGGAATCACTAATTTGAGGTTAGAGAAAATTATTTGCATGATATTTTATGTGTTATAACATGTTTATAAGGATGCATGAAAATTTTGGTGCCTTGATTTTAGCGAATTCTAGCTAAATTGTGAAAAAGGACTAAATCGCATAAAGTGTGAAAGTTCTATTTTATTTGCTAGAGGTGCAAAATAGCTATGGATTATTAATTGGAGGTCCCAATTGTGCAATTTGGCCTTATTTAAGTGGGTTGGCCGGCCATAATAATACATAGGGGACAAGAGCATTTATTATGATAGAAAATTGGTGATATTAGTTGGAAAATTGAATAAAATAAGATGATATAAGCTAAAGTTATCATATTTTTATTTAGTCTTCTTCTCCAAACAAAAATATCAACCACGGGAGGGCTTTGAAAGCTTGAAATTTTAGCAGCTCATTTTCTCTTCAAGTAAGTCACTTTGATGGTTATTTTTGATTATTTTTGTATTTTTGGAGTCCTCAAAGCTTAAGCTAGCTATTGGGAGGACTAGTTTGCAATATGGGTGAAAGTCTAGGGACTTACCATGCTAGATTTCATGTTGTTTAATGAGTTTTTATGGGAGAAAATGAATGATAGGATGATGAGAAACAACTTTTGTGAAAGGTGTTGCCATGAAAACACCTAATTGGGATTAAAATGCAAAAGTTATAATTTGTTCATTAAGTCATGAAATAGATGGAATTGTGGATAGTTGTAAGAGGATTAAATGTTCAGCTAGGCTTGCTTAATAATAAATTGAGATGAAAATTTATTTACGAGCCTAGGGGCAAAATCGTAATTTTGCCAAAGTGTAGGGGCAAAATAGTCATTTTTGCCTAAAGTGTAGATTATGGTGCATTATGATTCATAAGTGATTAAATCAGTAAATTCCATTGTTCTACATCAAAGAAAACGAGTTTCGGACCTAGAACGGGTGAAAAGAGAGATGTGGGAAAAAAGGTCCCTTTCGGCCCTTTCGACATCGAGGTAAGTTCATGTGCAAATGTTGCAATTATGTATGAGTTAATTTAATGTTCCATTGTTGTATGGAATGTATATTTACTCTATGAATGTATGAAATATCTTTGATGAGAGGTCAAAAGAATTGAATCTAAGAGTAATGGGAAATGTATGTAGAATGATATGATGATAGTTAAAGTCTCGTGTAAGACCATATTGGAATATGGCCTCGATGTGAGAATTCATATAAGACCATGTCAGGGACATGGCATCGATATGTTAATGCAAGTAAGACCTTATTGGGGTATAAATTCTATGTGACATTATGAGTATGAGACTCAAGAGAGTTATTTAATAACTTAAGTGATTCAACGTATATGTGGGAAGGAAGAAAGTATGTGTTTGTACCACGAATAGCACAAGTGTGTGTTAGAATTGAATTGATATGAATTCAGTGTATGATGAACCCTTAGTAGGTTATGTGTATTCAATACACTTTAGTTGCATTAGATAGATTTATTAATGTATTGTGTGAATGCAAACGAGTATCATAGAAAGTTAAATAAGAATAGAAGTGTGTGAGAATGTTCTCGGATGAATATTTGAAATAGAGATATACAGGTGGATTACTATCCATGAATGTAAAATGATTGGTGGGGTATGTGCGATACCACCCTATTAGAGATTCAATGGTGGGCTAAGTGCGAAACCACCGAGATATTAGTAGCATGAGCGGCTTATTGAAAATGCTTGATGTGTGGTTTTATATAATCATGTGGTGATCAGTTCAGGAATGTATGCTAATTGAACAGGCAATTGGCTTGTGACATGGTAAGAATGTTGTAAGATATTGAATGAGTAAGATTCAAGAATATTTGAGCAAGTAACCATGAGTTTATGAGAGACACTCTTCCTGATACTTTGTAATTATGTATATTCAATGAATATCAATATTTGACACATTATGCAGATGAGCTTACTAAGCATTATTGCTTACTCTTTTACCTTTCTCATCCCTTATAGGTTATTTTAACTAGCTCGGGTTGGAGACCACCGGAGATGTTTTCACACTACCGAGCAGACACTTGGCATGAGGTATCAAGTCCTTATGAGTCATGGCATGTATAGGGATTCTTTTAAAGTTGATCAAGTTCTAACCGATGTAGCCAAATTGTATTGGCCTAAGAGAATCTAGAGTTGGTTGTGTATGACCGTAGATGATGGCTTAAGTTGGCTGTATTTGTATTGGGAGTAGTTCTCCCCAGTGTATGGGATAAAGACTTTATCTCTTTAATGATTAAATGTGTTAATTCATGCATTTTAATTGATGATTTGAGAATGTTTTGAAGTAGTATATGAATGTATGCAAACGGAAGTGGTAAAAGGCTTGGTAAGATAGCCTCTAAGTGCCCACACGGATAGACACACGGGCGTGTGTCTAGGTCATGTGTCTCCTGCACCTTAGTATCTTAAGTCGATTAGACCACGGGTGGTCACTGCGGCTTTTTTGGTCGTGTGATACACGGTTGGCACATGGGCGTGTGCCAAGGCCGTGTGAAGTCTGCACTTGACACTTAGAAATTCAATTGTCACACGGCTGACGCACACGGGCGTGTGTACAGACCGTGTGAATAAGTTAGAATGCCAAGGTTTGGCACACGGGCAGGGCCACGGACGTGTCCAGGCCGTGTGAAAATTACCAGTATCCTCCATGGGTGAAAGACACGGGCATGTTTGAGGGGGGCACGGGCATGTCCCAAGTCACACGGACGTGTGACCCCTGTTTCGAGAGAAATTTTCCAAATGAGTTTTGAAAGTTTTGGGACGTAAGTCTGAGGCCTCGTAGGCCCATGAAATGTCTTATTTGACTAAGAAAGAGAAGTTTTTAATACGGAAAAAAATTTTATAGCCCATAAGTACATGTTTAAGAAAGTTTAAGCATAGTAATGTCTCGTATCTGGTCTTAGCCTCAGACTCGGGTATGGGGTGTTACATTTAGTGGTATCAGAGCATGGTTTAGTCGGTTCTCGAACTAACCTAGCATGAGTAACAGTCTAGCTATACATGCCATATGTGGACAGTGATAGTGTGATGTCTCCCGGCTCTAACGAAATTATTTTGTTAAGATAGAGATGATTCCCAACCGAGCTAATTTCAGTAAGTTTGTATGATTTTCAAGCTTCATGGATATTTTCATTGAATTACTTGTGATGTTGTTATATGCACATTATTTCCATGAAAATGTTTAATGATTTATTAAACAAAGAAGTTACTAAGAGCATGTATATAAAAGTCCCGATTGAAAATGAATTACTTAGGATACTCAATCTGCCACATGAGACAAGAAAGTCCGTATAAGACCATGTCAAGACATGGCATCGACAATCAAGAAAGTTATCATGTAAGACCAAGACAAGTCTTGGCATTGAAGAGTTATTAAGTGATGAATACCCATATAAGCCCAAGACAAGGCATGGCATTGGCGAGTCTCCAAGCAAAGTTATCATGTAAGTCCAAGACAAGTCTTGGCATTAAAAAGCTATAAAGAGATAGAGATCCCATGTAAGTCCAAGGCAAGGCATGGCATTGGTGAGTAACAAGAAAGATTTCATGTAATTCCAAGCCAAGGCTCGGCATTGACAAGTAAAGATACCAAGTAAGACCATGTCGAGACATGGCAATGGTAGGTTCCCAAGGGAACCCACAAGCAAGACTTCGTGTAAGTCCATGTCAAGACATGGCATTGATACCAAGTAAGAGATCCCATGTAAGACTATATCAAGGATATAACATTGGCATCAAGATACATGTGAAATGAGATTCAGTATCCTCAGTCATTCATAGTAATTCATCGGGCAAAAGAGTAAAGCTTAAATGAGATAACAAGAAAATTAGTAGTAAAGTTGATATCATGTCATGCTAGTGAAGGCTGACTAACAAGTATAATTCATGTTATTGATGATGATGTTGAGATTATGCTTGTTATAGTAAACTATACTGATCTATGTGATCAAGTGTTACAGGTACCTTGTTTACCTTACAAACATGAGACTAGTAAGTATCATGATCTATGTGAGAAGCAGTAAGAGTAAGTAAGCATTTGAGATTTGTGATGCCATTGTTTATGATAAATATTTCCACATGGTTAAATCTCACGTGTGACTGTTAAAGCATAGAAGGTATAATGTTTCGTCTTATGACCTTGTTACAAGGTCACACATATTATAGTGTGAGAGTAAAACTGAAAAGTTTGATTAAGTAGAATGCAGGAGATGAGTACGTTCATTCAATGATAAAATGATGAATAAGACCATGGTTGGACCATGGCGGTATATGTGATCCTATATAAGACCATGTCTGGGGCATGGCATTGGCATCGATACATGATCCCGTATAAGACCATATCTGGGATATGGCATCGGCATCAAATAGTAATCCCGTGTGAGACCACGTCTGAGACCTGGCTTCGATATGAGATCGTGTAAGACCATATCTGGGATATGGAGTCGATATCGATATAAGATTTCGTGTAAGACCATATCTGGGATATGGCATCGGCATCGATATGAGTTTCCATGTAAGACCGTATCTGGGATATGGCATTGGTATTGATATGAGATTTCGTGTAAGACCATAGCGAGGCTATGGCATCGTGATGATATGTAAAGTAATAGCTGGGATATGACGTTGTGATACGAGTAAGACCGTAGTTAGACTATGGCAATCAAGTAAACGATGTACTCAAACCCGTAAGACATTCTCTAGATTAATAAGCAATAGTAAGAGAAAGTAGATATTAATGTGAGACTTGAGTAAGTGAAATCACCGTTCGAAAGTATGGGTGATAGAAACCATTGTAACGTGAGTAAGTATGAAAACTTGCTTGGAGCGAGTTGTGTGACTTCGATGATATTTCGTTAATTAGGGATGCTAAATCACATGTATGTAGTCACGAGAATCAAGTTAGAGGCTTTACGAATTCACCCCTTTACCACTGTTAAATCATGATGAGATGTTATGAGAGTCAAATTGAATAAGTTTGCATGTGATTAATGCAAAAATTTATGTTAGCATAGTTGAGAATGCTTTGTATCGCGTTGATACATGATACTCTTCTAAATAGAGTAATTGCTTTGGAATGTGAGGTTGAAGTCCTAGGGGACTATAATGAATATGATAATGTTATCATCAAAATATGAGATAGATAAGGTCCCGTATAAGACCACGTCCAAGACATGGCCTCGGTACCAAATTGAAATCCCGTATAAGACCATATCCGGGGTATGGCTTCGGTAATGAATATGAGAATCGTGTAAGATCATATTCAGAATACGGCATCGATGCTTGAAGTTGAAGTCCACATAAGACCTTATCCGGGATATGGCATTGGCATTTAGAGGTGACTCCACATAAGACCACCTCGGGAATGTGCAATTGGTTTCGTACCTACATGAATGACGATGAACATGCATCTTTGATTATCCCTAGTGATCAATGGGACAGATAGATGAGTCTAGAGGTAGAAATGAGAATGGTACTAAAGTCATGTGAAAGAGTGAAAACATGTACTCGTGAATGAATCACGAAGAGATGATTACGATATATGACACGGAACGTGTTATATAAGGGAAAGTATGAGTAAGTTGGCTAGAATCCTATGGTTTATGCATGGTTAGTTAATGCCATGGATGGGATTATAATGATCTCCTTTAGTATTATGCACTAATACATGTTTCCCTTCAGGGATGATGTGGTCGTTCTTTTCATGAAATTGTGATTGTGTGAGAACGTTAACTGACGGAAAAAGTAGACTAAACGGTTGTCGATTTAGTTAATTAAAATTGACATTCCTCTATCTCCTTGTAACCTTAATTGGGTACCTTGAGGAGGAAGTTGGTGATGATTCTAGTATAAGAAATGAAATCACAAGTTTCACGGTGTATGATGGGTTTTCGAATAAGATGGATAGAGTTAATGAATTCGATCGAGATGTCCCTGCTATCGTGAGATATGACGATAGTAAAGGTTTTAGATTAGCATAACAATAGAAACTCAGATGAGAGTGTGCTTAAAATATGTTCTCAGTATGGAGAAAAGAGTAGATTATTGTATTGAGATATGATTCAAGTTCTGTGTATATTCACGCATGAATCAGTAAAGAGAATAAAATTCTGTGTGTACGTGAGTTGGGAGCATGATACAAAGATATGCTCATCGAAATGTTCAAACCGTGATGGTTGACCTGAAAGCTATATAAAGAACTGATTATTTGAAAGTTCTAGTACTGAGATCAGTCTGAATCAAGAGAAAGAGTTAACAGGTTGGTGATCCAGAGACAATCACTTTTGTGTCTGTGTTGTGAGTTAGATATTATGTATTGATCCATGGGAAGATCGATGTGTATTTTTTGAATTTTAATTAGTGAGGGTATCTTATGCTACAGAAGATTTTGAAGATGAAATAGTGGAAACGGCTTGAGCTATTACAATGGTGGGTATAGTTATTGTGATACTACTCAGATAGTAGACATAGTACAGATGTCTGAATGAAAGATCCATGTTTAGTAATGTGAGTTAGTTACTCGATTGACTCTAGTTGGTAATATCCTAGTTTCAGCGAGGTTAATGACTAGAGTGAGTTTCCTTTTCAGAACAAAAGGGTTCAGAAGTGAGATAGTAAATGGTATTTTAAATAAGCTCTGGATGATTTTATTTAAGGTGATAAAATTCAAGTTGGATAAGATTTTCGTTGTTGATGTTTCCTTGAGATAGAATTTGAATGATGATGAATCCAAAACTTATGCAGAAGTTTTAGTATGAGATTTAGTAGTAGTATATCTATTAATGCAACAATAAGGAAGTACGGTTATGAGCATAAATGTTTTGACAATAGAGTACATTTCACAATATGATCGAGTTATGGTCAGAAGTAGTTGACCACTAAAAGCTGAGTTTCCAAAGCACACAAGACAAGACTACTACAGTGGGTGAATGCTTTAACGAGAAAGTGAGATAAAACCTTATAGATTTCAAATTTGGATTGACAAAATTTCCAAGAAAGGGAAATGTCGTTCAAATTGTAGTAAATCAACCAGTAAAGATTCGAATGATCATTTGGACATGTGCAGAGTTCCAAATTGGTAGATTACAGAGTATATGCCCTAGAGGAAGAATAACCTAGGTCTCAAGTTACGTTTCGACCATATGTATCACAGCTTAAAAGTTATTGGCAAGAGAAACTTGAGGATAAGTGGATTCGCAATTTTGAAGAGTAGATGGAAACGTTTTAAGAATGTTAGTAGCAAATCCACCTGATAAGATTTTCGGGGACGAAAATCCCTAAGGGGGGAGAATTGTAACAGCCTGATTTAGGGGCTAGTCGGAACAGTGATCTCGAAATCACTAATTCGAGGTTAGAGAAAATTATTTGCATGATATGATATGTGTTATAACATGTTTATAAGGATGCATGAAAATTTTGGTGCCTTAATTTTAGCGAATTCTAGCTAAATTGTAAAAAAGGACTAAATCGCATAAAGTGCAAAAGTTCTATTTTATTTGCTAGAGGTGCCAAATAGCTATGGATTATTAATTGGAGGTCCCAATTGTGCAATTTGGCCTTATTTAAGTGAGTTGGCCAGCCATAATAATACATAGGGAACAAGAGCATTTATTATGATAGAAAATTGGTGATATTAGTTGGAAAATTGAATAAAATAAGATGATATAAGCTAAAGTTATCATCTTTTTATTTAGTCTTCTTCTCCAACCGAAAATATCAACCATGGGAGGGCTTTGAAAGCTTGAAATTTCAACAGCTCATTTTCTCTTCAAGTAAGTCACTATGATGGTTATTTTTGATGATTTTTGTATTTTTGGATTCCTCAAAGCTTAAGCTAGCTATTGGGAGGACTAGTTTGCAATATGGGTGAAAGTCTAGGGACTTACCATGCTAGAGTTCATGTTGTTTAATGAGTTTTTATGGGAGAAAATGAATGATATGATGATGAGAAACAACTTTTGTGAAAGGTGTTGCCATGAAAACACCTAATTGGGACTAAAATGCAAAAGTTGTAATTTGTTCATTAAGGCATGAAATAGATGGAATTGTGGATAGTTTTAAGAGGATTAAATGTTCAGCTAGGCTTTCTTAATAAGAAATTGAGATGAAAATTTATTTATTTAGCCTAGGGCAAAATCGTAATTTTGCCAAAGTGTAGGGCAAAATAGTCATTTTTGCCTAAAGTGTAGATTATGGTGTATTATGATTCATAAGTGATTTAATCAGTAAATTCCATTGTTCTAGATCAAAGAAAATGAGTTTCAGACCTAGAACGAGTGAAAAGAGAAATGTGGGCAAAAAGGTCCCTTTCGGTCCTTTCGACATTGAGGTAAGTTCATGTGCGAATGTTGCAATTACGTATGAGTTAATTTAATGTTCCAATGTTGTATGGAATGTATATTTACTCTATGAATGTATGAAATATCTTTGATGAGAGGTCAAAAGAATTAAATCTAAGAGTAATGGGAAATGTATGTAGAATGATATGATGATAGTTAAAGTCTCGTGTAAGACCATATTGGAATATGGCCTCGATGTGAGAATTCGTATAAGACCATGTCAGGGACATGGATATGTTAATGCAAGTAATACCTTATTGGGGTATAAATTCTATGTGACATTATGAGTATGAGACTCAAGAGAGTTATTTAATAACTTGAGTGATTCAACGTATATGTGGGAAGGAAGAAAGTATGTGTTTGTACCATGAACAGCACAAGTGTGTGTTAGAATTGAATTGATATGGATTCAGTGTATGATGAACCCTTAGTGGGTTATGTGAATGCAAACGAGTATCATAAAAAGTTAAGTAAGAATAGAAGTGTGTGAGAATTTTCTCGGATGAATATTTGAAATAGAGATATACATGTAGATTACTATCCATGAATGTAAAATGATTGGTGGGCTATGTGCGATACCACCCTATTAGAGATTCAATGGTGCGCTAAGTGCGAAACCACCGAGATATTAGTAGCATGAGCGGCTTATTGAAAATGCTTGATGTGTTGTTTTATATGATCATGTGGTGATCAGTGCAGGAATGTATGCTAATTGAACGAGCAATTGGCTTGTGACATGGTAAGAATGTGGTAAGAGATTGAATGAGTAAGTTTCAAGAATATTTGAGCAAGTAGCCATGAGTTTATGAGAGACACTCTTCATGATACTTTGTAATTATGTATATTCAATGAATATCAATATTTGACACATTATGCAGATGAGCTTACTAAGCATTATTTCTTACTCCTTTACCTTTCTCATCCCTTATAGGTTATTTTAACTAGCTCGGGTTGGAGACCGTCGGAGATGTTTTCACACTATCGAGCAGACACTTGGCATGAGGTATCAAGTCCTTATGAATCATGGCATGTATAGGGATTCTTTTAAAGTTGATCAAGTTCTAACCGATGTAGCCAAACTGTATTGGCCTAAGAGAATCTAGAGTTGGTTATGTATGACCGTAGATGATGGCTTAAGTTGGCTGTATTTGTATTGGGAGTAGTTCTCCCTAGTGTATGGGATAGATACTTTATCTCTTTAATCATTAAATGTGTTAATTCATGCGTTTTGATTGATGATTTGAGAATGTTTTGAAGTAGTATATGAATGTATGCAAACGGGAGTCGTAAAAGGCTTGGTAAGATAGCCTCTAAGTGCCCACACGGATAGACACACGGGCGTGTGTTTAGGCCATGTGTCACCTGCACCTTAGTATCTTAAGTCAGATTAGACCACAGGCTGGTCACACAGCCGTTTGTTCAGGCCGTGTGATACACACGGTTGGCACATGGGCGTGTGCCAAGGCCGTGTGAAGTCTGCACTTGACACTTAGAAATTCAATTGTCACACGGCTGACACACACGCGCGTGTGTACAGACCGTGTGAATAATTCAGAATGCCAAGGTTTGGCACACGGGCCAGGGCCACGGGCGTGTCCAGCCCGTGTGTAAATTGCCAGTATCCTCCACGGGTGAAAGACACGGGCATGTTTTAGGGGTGCACGGGCGTGTCCCAAGTCACACGGACGTGTGACCCCTGTTTCGAGAGAAAGTTTCCAAATGAGTTCCAAAAGTTTCGGGACGTAAGTCTGAGGCCTCTTAGGCCCATGAAATGTCTGATTTGACTAAGAAAGAGAAGTTTTTAATTTAGAATGAAATTTTATAGCCCGTAAGTACATGTTTAAGAAAGTTCAAGCATAGTAATGTCTCATATCCGGTCTTAGCCTCGGACTCGGGTATGGGGTGTTACACCGGTGCTCTCTGTCCCTTACCCATACAATTACCACCCTTGGCCGGACCACGGCCCCTAGGCAGTCGCTAAACTGCCCTCTGAGGCTGTACAAAACCCAAAGCTGACACTTGCATATGATCAGAACGTTGTGGGCAATCTCTAATATGATGCTCCTCGGCCCACATTGAACACATGCTCCCAACCTCTTCCAGCACTCGCCCAGATGGTGTCTACCACAATCACCACATGGTTGGGGCACAGTAGGAGCAACTGAAACTCCAAATCTAGAAGGCCCATCACGTCTGGCCCATTTTTAGGCCTCTAAACAGAACTAGAGGGCTCTAAATCCCTCTTATTCTTACCCCTCTCTCGGTCCCTATTCTGGCGCTCAACGCGCTTAACCTCTTCGACGATCTTCGCCTTGTCCACCAGAATGGCGAACTTTCGCTCCATCTGCGGAGCTATCAGAGCTCTCAGACTGTCTCTCAGACCATCCTAAAAGCGAACACATTTTCATACTCAGATGCCACTATCCCTCGAGTGTAACAGCTCAATCTCAAAAATTTGGCCTCATACTCGGCCACTGTCCTATCTCCCTGGGTGAGGTTCATAAACTCACATCTGCGAGCATCCACATAACTCGTTCCCACATATTTCCTTTGGAAAGTAGTCTTGAAATATTCCCAATTAACCCGATCGGTTGAGTACCCTCCTTAATTGATAACCACCACTGGTACGCCTCGTCGCGAAGCAGAGATACTTCACCCTTCAATTTCTACTAAGGAGTGCAATCAATGTCATTCATTATTCTCTCGGTGGCCTGCAACCAGTATTCAGCCACAGTTGGAGCGACATAAGTGAGGCCCCTAAATAGTTCAGCACCATTAGACTAGAGTTGTTCAGTTACCGACCCATGACCCCAGATTCAAAATAGGGTCCAGTGACACTTTCCAATACTATAAGCATGGGTTGGGACAATGCGTCGTCCCCGGCCGAAGGGCTTTGAGATCCAGTCTCGGCAATAGGTGTAGCTGACGTCTCACTCATATCTAGATTGGGCATACTACCCATCGAGGACGACTCAATTCAAGACCCTCAACGGCGCCCGCCGCGCCTATGAGTACCACGACCACGTGTTCCTCGAGCACTCATCGTTTCAAAGTTTTATCTACATTACAAAATTTTATGAATCAATTTCAATATTTATTAGCAATATTTTATGCTTCAACCCATTATCAGAAGTAATTCAGAAAGTTCAAAAAGTTTAGAGTTTTCAATCTCTAACTAACTATATGTAGTTTTAAACAGTTCAGAGTATTTTAACTACAATATTTCTAAGTTTAGAAGTACTTACAGGATCGGCGCCAGAGACTCGGTGTTCCACATACTTTACTGAAAAAGAAATAAACTTTGCTTTAAAACCAGTTCTTTTACAAATAAAATTTTGAACCCAAATTTCACAGCTTGAGTTTTGTAACCTAGCTCTGATGTTACAGAGAAAATTAGAAATCCGTCTTTTCCTTTAAAAACATCGTACCTCTTTATTTTTAAAATATGTTGTTATACTCTTTAGTGAAAACCATCGAATGTATATTCTTTCAAATAAGGGCATAACTTGCAGCAGAAGTTAAAAGGTCATTATACTTCGAAAACCAAGTTTGTGTTCTCAAAAATGTTTGTTTGCATAAAACAGTTGATCACATAAATTGTTTTGTTAAGCGTTGCAAGAAAATCCAAAACAAATCCAAAACCAAAATTAAAACCAAACAGTCCAGAGAGTCTCAAAATTACAAAACTCTCAAAAAAACCAGAAATTTAAGTAAACTTTTTATGAAAATGAAGTTTACGGACGTGTGGTCACAACTGAGCCTCCGTCGCACCGACCCGCCTAAGTCTGAGGGCTACCTGAACAAAACAGACAGACAAAAAGTGAGTTTTAAAGAACTCAGTGTGTAACTCAACGAGAACATAAATATAGATTTTATCGCATAATAGAACAGATACAGAAATACGTCTTTAACAGAATCAGATTATTAACAAAATCATAGAGATACAGATATACAAATTCCTACCCCACCCTCTACACACGACCTACTACCATCCCAACACACCACGTGGGGTATAAAACACCCACCTAGCCATACACACCACATAGTGTCCATACGACACTTTTTAGAATTGCCAGTATATTGGTGATATAACGCCTCATGGAATACTTCCTCCACATATCACATATCCCGCCCACAATCAGATACAACAGAATATTAGATAAAATAGAATTACCAGATGCCATATACTAGAATTATCATATCTAATATTCTCGTATAACAAAAAATAAACATGCATATAGATAGCAAGTCACACATTTATTATTACTTAACATACATTTAGGTATTGCTTATGCTAGATACCATACAAATAGTTTATCAAACCTCATGCTTTAAGGCTTATCTAAGCCCATATTGATCCCAGGGAAGGCCCACAGTCGATCGAAAAGACGTGTACGACCCTAGGGAAAAGTTTAGAAATTTGGGCCTACACGTCCGTGTGGCCCACACACCTAATTTGGCCCTGCCTGTCTGGCCCACAGGCCACACGTCCAAATTGGCCTAGTCACACGACCACACACACACCCATCACACGGCCATGTATCGCACATGACCTACCACACGACCGGGCACACGCCCGTGTGGCGTTGACAGGCCAAATTTTAGCTTTAGCCGATTGATGTTTTCTCGCATTTTCGTTACACACCTGGTCCGTTTTTGATGTAAAAGAAATCCTGATACCTCTGAAACCGAATAATAGTATCCCAACACTTATTTAGCAAATAGTTTACAAATTCGACAACAATAATCCTATAAATGCACACAAACTTACCGACGATAAAAACAACCACTATCACGGATTAGGCCGTTGGAGCGAAATTCACTGCTTCACAGTCTTCTCCTATGCAACACACATTTATAGAAATTAAATCCCCTAACTACACACCATTGCGCCAATTTAAAAGGTATAATTCAAAAACGGGTTTACAGAAATCAAAAGCTAACGTTAAGTAAAACTCCACTTACCAAGCCGCATGAAGAAACCGAAAATTTGAAGCACATCGATTTGAACAAAAATTGTGACAGAATCAAAGGGGAAGGAAAAGAAAATTGAAAGTGAACAGAGAAGGGAAAAAAGCGTCAAAAAGGGGAGGAACTTTGGGAAAATAAAATTTTAAATAAAAAAAATTTAAGATAACTAAAATCCCAACTCCCCACTTGAAACACCCCCAAACCCGGACCACGAGCCCAGACCGGATCTGGTATGTTCCTCGAGTAAAACGTTTCAATTTCATGTTTATTACTTGGAAAATTTGGGGTGGTTTTATAAAAATACCGAGTTATTTTGGGGTTAATCTTTTATTCAGAAATCGTTTGTGTTTAGGTGTCTAAACATTTATATTTATTTTTAAGAAGAGTTGCTTAAACTTTAGATTGATAAAAATTGTATCATAATAAAATAATTAAAATGCATGCATAAACAGTTTCATACTGGTGGCCTTATTACATCGAAGCAAAACCCGAAATAAATCCAAGATACTTATAAGAAAATGAAGAGTCCAAATTGAATATAATCTTTGTGCTGAGCATGGCCACCACTAAGCTCCTGCCGACCCGGTCCATCACTGAGTGTCACCTGAAAAATATTCCCCAACGGGGTGAGTCAAACAGACTCAATGTATAACCAACACTAAATCCCAATAGTTTAGGCATATCAGTTCATACATGTACAAATAGCAATTAAATATAATGATGCAATCCCGAACCCAAACCTAGATGCCATCCGCTACACATCACCCGTACCAACCATCACACAGTGGGGATTACTAAATCGACCCACCCATTCGCTACACATCATCGAAGGCCGTCGCTGCAGACAACATGCTCATCGCCCTTATATATTGTGGCATAGCCACCGGATAATATATTTTGTGACATAAGTCACCACATTCAGATTATGTGACCGAAGTCACCACATTCAGATATTGGGGTATAAAACCACCAATCACTTCCCCTTTCATAATCACCCATATGCCCCATGTCATACAAATATGCATAAACCATATCATGTTCCTTATTCACATTCTTATAGTTTCACATATGCGCCATAACGGATCATATTATACTCATAGTAGGAGTGGGTAAACCTACCTGAGTACTTTGTACCATTGCATGGTACCTTAGCCATATCTTTCACATTCTTATTAACACATGCATTAAAACATTACCATAAATCTATTAAGAGATAGTGTGGGGTACACACCTGATATACTTATCGAGTTCACTGAAATCCCGAAAATCCCGATCTAATGCTTTAGATCTCTAGTTCCTATATTCGGCCACCTTAAGCATGTTAGCAACAAGCCATTCGGCTAGATAATCAAATCCCGAAAGATTATTGTAACCAAAATCCTTACCTTGCTGCTGATTTGATTACTAATCAAATCCCGAAACTCTTTGATATTCCCTCTTGCAATCGGCTAGACACCAATTCCCTTAACTAGTTAGTTTTCGGCTTTTGAATAAATAAGAAACAGATCTAAGTCACTAAATAGGGCCTTGGCCAAATATCACATGCACTTACCTTGTGGATCTAAATCCCGAAGTATCACTTGTCCTTGGTCTCTGTCAAAATCCCTACAAGCACTATGTCAGATCCAATTCCAACATTTGAATACATAGCCTTCGGCCTAATCTCTCACCTTACTTACCTTAGATCTGAAATCCCGAACGATCTCCCTAGAAGTCGGCTACTATGGAAATCCCGAAACTCACCTTCAAGGTTTCGGCCAAAGAGCATAAATGGGATTAGAATCTTGATTTCGACAGACCAAAATAGAGAAAAGAGCTTTTTAAACCCAAGAGAGATCTCTTACCAAATAGAAAGATCAAGAGGCGCAATTGGTTCACCCACTCTATGTATCGACAAGAGGAAAGAGATGTTGGGTTTTTCACTTTTAATGTTTATAATCAAATCGGCTCTAACAGGGTAGAGGAGCAATCGGTTATGGCCACTAAATAGAGGATTCGGCTTTTGAAAGATTCGTGAGAAGAGAAAGTAAATGATGGAATGTGGTGCGATTTATCTTGGTGACAAAAGGAGATTCGGCTTGAACAAAAGAAATGAGAGATGGAAGGTTTGAGGTGTTGCGGCAATGGTGGGATTGAGAGAGGAATATTCGGCTTGGTCAATTGAAGAGGAAGGGAAGAAGAAACAAAGAGAGCAAATTGAATTCCTAAGGACTTTTCGGCACAAAAGAGAGAGATGAGAAGAGAAGAAATTTCGGCACATAACCTCCCATGTATGACCGATTGCCTCACTTACTTCCCCTCCCGAGATTCGGCTAGCATTCAAACACTAGCTACTCCTTGCTTTTCTCCTATTTTCTCTCTTCTTCATCTATTCAAAATAATTAAAAATAATTCAACATTTATCTTCTATCTTAGCCGAATTTTAAAAGGGATTGACCAAATCCAATCCTCATCTAAATAAAGTCCCTATGTCGTCCACCACTGCTCCCCATTTCTGAAAAAATAAAAGCCCCAAAATGTTGCTTGTGCTGCTCGAACCTAGGCCCCCTTGTACTGCTTGTGGCGTCACTTACTAGGGCTTTAAGTGGCGCCTTCAAGCCAATTTACCAAGCCCATTCTTGTGTTATAATTCCCCTACATTTTCTCTTAAGGCCACCCTGCTTAGCTTCCTCTTTTATATTTAAAATCTAATAATTTCTAAGGCATTTTCCTGCACTCTTAAGTTCTCAAAATTTCATAAAACACATCAAAACACACATAGGCATACTAGCACATTCAATTTAGCAAAAATGCACAAACCCTAAATCCCGGATATTATAGTTCTACCCCCGTTAAAATAATTTCGTCCTCGAAATTACCTGGCTAAAATAAGTGAGGGTATTGCTGTCGCATTGCTTCCTCAGGCTCCCACAAACCATCCTCCGATCCATGATTGCACCATAACACTTTGACTAAAGGAACTGACTTCCTTCGTAGCACTTTCACATCTCGTTCCAAAATCTGAATCGGCTCTTCCTCGTAGGACAAATCTGGTCTTAGCTCCACCTCCTCAACTGGTACTACATGAGATGGATCCGATCGATAACGACGTAACCTAGAAACATGGAATACGTCATGCATCTGCTTCAACTCTGAAGGCAACTCTAACTAGTATGCCACTGGTCCAACTCGCTTCAATACCTGATATGGTCCTATAAACCTTGGACTTAACTTCCCTTTCGACCAAATCTCATCACCTTCTTCCAAGGCGATACCTTAAGAAACACTTGATCTCCCACATCAAATTCTATTTCTTTCCTCTTAAGATCTGCGTACAACTTCTGCCTGTCAGATGCTTCCTTCAACCGTGCGCGAATTATCTCAACTTTCTCTTCAGATTCTGCCACAATCTCTGGACCCAAAACTCGTCGTTCCCCCAATTCCGTCCAACACGTAATACTGGCTTGATAGCTGTTGTTGTATGCAAATTCCGCTAATGGCAAATATTCTTCCCAACTTCCCCGAAGTCTATCACATAGCCTCTCAAAGATATCTTCCAACACTTGGATTACTCGTCGCATCGCCGTCCGATTGTGGATGAAAAGCCGTAGTGAAATCCAATTTAGTGCCCAAAGCCTGATGTAGAGCCTTCAAAAGCGATACGTAAACCTTGGATCCTCATCAAATAATTGATAGTGGCACTCCATGCAACCTCACAATTTCGCCACATATAACTTTGCTAACTTCGCAAAGAATAATCAACTCTTATCGAATGAAGTGTGCGGACTTGGTCAACGGTCCACTATCACCCATACCGAGTCCTTCTTAGTAGGTAGGGGAAACCCACTAACGAAGTCCATGGTAATTCTCTCCCACTTCCACTCGCGGAATCATTATCGATTGAAGCAATCTCGACGGAACTTGGTGTTCGGCCTTAACTTGGCGACACGTTAAGCACTTGCCGACAAATTCTCAGAACTTCCTTCTTCGCACTGTGCCACCAAAACTGTTCCCTTAGATCCTCGTACAATTTAGTACCTCCGGGATGAATAGCATAGGGGCTACCATGCGATTCTGAAGAATCCTCTGCCTTAACTCCTTGTTCCTCGGCATACGGACCTTACCCTTAAAACACAACACTCCTTCGTTATTAATACCATAATCTTCCAACTCTCCACTCGCACTTGCCGCAACTTAGCACTTAAGTCCTCATCCACTAACCGACTTTCCTTTACCTCATTCACCATGATGGCTTAACTTGCAACTCGCAAAGCAGACTTCCATCGTCATACAAGCTCGGATGTGCCAACATTGCCCCTCAGATCCGAAACCACATTTCGACTTAAGGCATCCGCCACTACATTCGCCTTGCCCGGATGATACTCTATGGAACAATCATAATCCTTCGGTAATTCCACCCACCTTCATTGTCTCAAGTTCGGCTCCTTCTCGATTCAACAGATACTTAAGACTCTTGTGGTCCTCAGAGATCACCGACTTTTCTCCATAAAGGTAGTGCCTCCACACCTTAAGAGCAAAGACCACTGCCGCGTTCCAAGTCATGCGTCGGGTAGTTAACCTCATGTGGCCTCGCTTGTCGAGATGCATAAGCTACAACCTTCCCGCCCTGCATTAGAACACATCCTAATCTGTGTGAGAAGCATCACAAGACACCACAAAGTCCTTCCTCGCCTCCAGTGAATCAAAACCAGAGCTTGGTCAAAACTCTCTTAAGCTTTTCAAAGCTCTCCTGTTGCCTATCTGTCCAAACGAAAGGTACCTCCTTTCTCAACAACTTTGTCAACGGTGCGGCTATTGAAGGAAATCCTTCCACAAACCTTCTGTAGTAGCTTTGCCAATCCCAAGAAACTTGAATCTCAAAGCCACGCACTTAGGTGGTTTCCAATCTAGTACTGCCTCAATCTTCTTAGGGTCCACCCTTATTCCTTCTGCAGACACCACATGCCCTAAGAATGCAACCTCCTTAAGCCAAAACTCGTACTTGCTGAATTTGGCATATAGCTTTTTCTCCCTTAACACTTGCAACACTTTCCGAAGATGCTCGTCATGTTCTTCCTCAGACTTGGAGTATACTAGGATATCATCGATGAACACAACGACGAACCGGTCCAAGTAGGGTTGAAAAACCCAGTTCATCATATCCATAAACGCGGCTGGGGCGTTCGTTAAACCAAATGGCATCACTACGAACTCATAATGCCCGTATCTTGTCTGAAAAGCCATCTTATGGATATCCGCTTCCTTCACCTTAAGCTGATGATATCCAGACCTTAGGTCTATCTTTGAGAATACCACGCTTCTTAAGGTGATCGAACAAGTCGTCTATCCTTGGCAAAGGGTACTTGTTCTTGATGGTCAGCTTATTCAACTGACGATAATCTATGCACATACGCATAGTCCCATCTTTCTTCTTCACAAACAAGACCGGTGCTCCCCATGGAGACACACTGGGTCGAATGAACCCACGATCAAGCAACTCTTGGATTTGAGCCTTGAGCTCAACCAACTCTTTTGGTGCCATTCTATACGGAGCGATAGATACTGGCGTCGTTCCAGGCAGCAAGTCAATTCCAAACTCCACCTCCCTGTCCGGGGGTATTCCAAGTAACTCCTCCGGAAAGACATCCACAAACTCCTTTACTGTTCTAACTCCACTAACTCCCCCTTCTTTGATATCCAACGCCCTAACAAAAGTCAGAAATGCCTTGCACCCTTTCCGAACCATTTTATTAGCCTTTAAGGCAGAGACTACGTTAGACAAGTAGTTTCTTCTTTCTCCTATCATAATTATCGCCTCATCCTCCGGCGTATTTAACTCCATTCGTTTAGCTGCACAATCCAATATAGCTCGGTGTTCTACTAGCCAGTCCATGCCAAGTATGAGATCAAATTCTCTGAAGGGAAGTTCCATTAAGTCGGCAGGGAAAATCACTCCTTGAATCTCTAGAGGTACACTCCGAAAGATCTTGTTCACCACTACAGTTTGGCCTAATGGGCTTACTACAGTCATCTCCCTATCAGATAGTTCAGATTCTATGCCTAGTGTTTCAACTACACTACATACAACATAGGAATGGGTCGAGCCCACATCAATCAAAGCAAAATAAGGCTTGTTCGCTATAAGGAACGTACCGGTTATGACGTCCGGCGCGTCTTCGTCCTCCCTCCGGTGAACTGCATACACTAGACCCGACTGTCTTGCCTCGGCATTACCAACACCTCAGCCCGGGGTCCCACGTCCTCTTCCAGCACCATTACCTCTATTATTCGGACCACGACCCCGCTGAGGCTATTGTCCCCCTCTTCCAGCCTGATTAGCACCTTGACCTGTTGGTCGGCCCCCGTCTATTTTTATAGGACAGTCCTTAATCATGTGGTCCTTGGACCCACACTTGAAACATCCCCCTGTCTTCTTCCAACACTCTCCTAGGTGCCTCTTCCCACACTGATCACAAGTATGATACTGCCCTCTTGTCACAACTTGTCGACCTCTGGCCCATCAACTCTAGGCCTCTCTCTGCGCATTCCCGGATGACCAGCACGATCCGAATCCTCTCTTTTGCCTATTCCGATCAGAGTTCTGCCTTACAGAGTCCTTAACTCCTTCGACCATTTTAGCCTTCTCCACTAATACGGCAAATCCCGCTCCTGCTACGGAGCTATCAATAACCTTAGGTTATCCCTAAGTCTGTCCTCAAACCGGACACACCGTTCATGCTCCGTAGCCACTATCCCTCGAGCATACCAACTCAACCTTAAGAATTCAGCCTCGTACTTCGCCACGGATTTGTTCCCTTGAACTAGCCCCAGAAATGCTTTCCTCTGCGCATCAATATAACTGGTACCAACATACTTCTTCTGATACGCCGCCTTAACATATTCCCAAGTAAGATACTCAGCTGTGGCACCATCCCGGACTGTGAGCCACCATTGATATGCTTCGTCGCGAAGTAGTGCCACCATCCCTTTCAATTTCTCCTCAGCAGTTAAATCGAGCTCGTCCATAATTCGCTTTCGGTTGCCTCCAACCAATACTCACCGTCATCGGGTGCCACACCAGATACACCACAAAACACCTCACCCCATTGGCTCAAGTCGCTCGGTGCAGATTTACGAGCTCCCATACCTCCACCGCTCCGACCACCATCTCAAGAACTCGCAGCATTGCTCGCGTCATCGCATCCTCCCCGTCCCGATCTTCTTCGCCAACACCACGGTGGTGGTGGTGGTGGGGTGGTGGTACCTCATTTTGGACCCTTGTCCAAACCTAACGGGTTCCGATACGGTCATTCTTCCTCTACCACATCCTCGCATATTACGACCACGTCCCCTAGAACTCATTCCTACAATCGCGCTTTAATCTATTTTAATGAATTTTATGCATTAGTCTTTGTTCCACTGATTATCCGCGAAGAAATTTTATGAAAAGAAGTTTAGAAGTAGTTCTTTCGATCGATCAAAGTTTCAAGTCTTCTATCCTAATTTAAGGGAGCACATTCATTCAACACACATTCATCATTCAAACATTTTCGTCCTATTCCTATCCCAAGGGTATTTTCGTCATTTCACCTGCAGGGGTATTTTAGTAATAAATCGGGGTAGATTTGAAAATTTTGTAAATCAGGGGTAATTTCATAAATTTTCCAATTCAGAGTTCCTTGGTGATTTTATGAAATAAGGGTACTTCGGTAATTTTTGAAATTCGGGGGTATTTCGATAATTTTTAAAATCCGGGGGTATTTCGGTAATTTTCTTTTTCAAACTAGGGTGGCTGGTCCCTTTCGGGTTTTAATTATAGGGTTTAGCCCATCAACGAGTCCTCATAACGAGGGTGAATAGTCACCACGCACCAGGTAGGATTCCAGCGAAGAGGAGGTGAGTCGCTAGGATCGCTTAAATACCAAGCTCTCCCTAAATCCACTCCTAGGCATGCGTGCGCTATTGCCACACCCTAACTCGACTAAGGTGAGCAAATACTACGCACTGTAGGATTCCAAAGAAAGAGGAGGTGAGTCACTAGGATCGCTTAAATACCAAGCTCTTCCGGATCCAATCCTAGACATGCGCATTTACGGTTACCACACACCCTAGTCTTGTGGCTCGTTAACGGGTTTGTTTAGTGAAATTAAGTCTTATGAAAGTTTAAGAAGTGGTTTAAACTAAGCCTATAGTCCCTCAGAGTCTATTTAAACTAGTCTACGTCCCATAAAGCCCATAAAGCCGCATGTATATCACACAATGGTTTAGGGTACTTACCTGGCGGACTTGGGCCTGAGACGAAAGTAAGGCCGAGCTAATGCACTGTTATCCTTTAAAAAGCCCATTTTTAGAAAACGTTTTGGAGCCCAAAAACCCCAAAGATGACTTTTGAACTGGGCTCTGATACCAATTTGAAACACCCCTAAACTCGGTCCACGAGCCCAGACCGGATCTGGTATGTTCCTCGAGTAAAACGTTTCAATTTCATGTTTATTACTTGGAAAATTTGGGGTGGTTTTATAAAAATACCGAGTTATTTTGGGGTTAATCTTTAATTGAAATCGTTTGTGTTTAGGTGTCTAAACATTTACATTTATTTTTAAGAAGAGTTGCTTAAACTTTAGATTGATAAAAATTGTATCATAACAAAATAATTAAAATGCATGCATAAACAGCTTTCATCTTGGTGGCCTTATTACATCGAAGCAAAACTCAAATAAATCCAAGATACTTATAAGAAAATGAAGAGTCCAAATTGAATATAATTTTTGTCTTTGAGCATGGCCACCACTAAGCTCCCGCTGAGACCCGGTCCATCACCGAGTGTCACCTGAAAAATATTCCCCAACGGGGTGAGTCAAACAGACTCAATGTGTAACCAATACTAAATCCCAATAGTTTAGGCATATCAGTTCATACATGTAGAAATAGCAATTAAATATAATGATGCAATCCCGAACCCAAACCTAGATGCCATCCGCTACACATCACCCGTACCAACCATCACACCGTGGGGATTACTAAATCGACCCACCCATCTGCTACACATCATCGAAGGCCGTCGCTGCAGACGACGTGCTCATCGCCCTTATATATTGTGGCATAGCCACCGGATAATATATTTTGTGACATAAGTCACCATATTCAGATTTTGTGACCGAAGTCACCACATCACTTCCCCTTTCATAATCACCCATATGCCCCATGTCATACAAATATGCATAAACCATCTCATGTTCCTTATTCACATTCTTATAGTTTCACATATGCGCCATAACAGATCATATTATACTCATAGTAGGAGTGGGTAAACGTACCTGAGTACTTTGTACCATTGCATGGTACCTTAGCCATATCTTTCACATTCTTATTAACACATGCATTAAAACATTACCATAAATCTATTAAGAGATAGTGTGGGGTACACACCTGATATACTTATCGAGTTCAATCGAAATCCGAAAATCCCGATCTAATGCTTTAGATCTCTAGTTCCTATATTCGGCCACCTTAAGCATGTTAGCAACAAGCCATTCGGCTAGATAATCAAATCCCGAAGGATTATTGCAACCAAAATCCTTACCTTGCTGCTGATTTGATTACTAATCAAATCCCGAAACTCTGTGATATTCCCTCTTGCAATCGGCTAGACACCAATTCCCTTAACTAGTTAGTTTTCGACTTTTGAATAAATAAGAAACAGATCTAAGTCACTAAATACGGCCTTGGCTGAATATCACATGCACTTACCTTGTGGATCTAAATCCCGAAGTATCACTTGTCCTTGGTCTCGTCGAAATCCTTACAAGCACTATGTCAAATCCAATTCCAACATTTGAATACATAGCCTTTCGGCCTAATCTCTCACCTTACTTACCTTAGATCTGAAATCCCGAATGATCTCCCTAGAAGTCGGCTACTATGGAAATCCCGAAACTCACCTTCAAGGTTTCGGCCAAAGAGCATAAATGGGATTAGAATCTTGATTTCGATAGACCAAAATAGAGAAAAGAGCTTTTTAAACCCAAGAGAGATCTCTTACCAAATAGAAAGATCAAGACGCAATTGGTTCACCCACTCTATGTATCGACAAGTGGAAAGAGATGTTGGGTTTTCGGCTTTTAATGTTTATAATCAAATCAGCTCTAACAGGGTAGAGGAGCAATCGGTTATGGCCACAAAATAGAGGATTCGGCTTTTGAAAGATTCGTGAGAAGAGAAAGTAAATGATGGAATGTGGTGCGATTTATCTTGTTGAAAAAAGGAGATTCGGCTTTAACAAAAGAAATGAGAGATGGAAGGTTTGAGGTGTTGCGGCAATGGTGGGATTGAGAGAGGAATATTCGGCTTGGTCAATTGAAGAGGAAGGGAAGAAGAAACAAAGAGAGCAAATTGAATTCCTAAGGACTTTTCGGCACAAAAGAGAGAGATGAGAAGAGAAAAAATTTCGGCACATAACCTCCCTTGTATGACCGATTGCCTCACTTACTTCCCCCCTCCTGAATTCGGCTAGCATTCAAACACTAGCTACTCCTTGCTTTTCTCCTATTTTCTCTCTTCTTCATCTATTCAAAATAATTAAAAATAATTCAACATTTATCCTCTATCTTAGCCGAATTTTAAAAGGGATTGACCAAATCCAATCCTCATCTAAATAAAGTCCCTATGTCGTCCACCACTGCTCCTCATTGCCGCAAAAATAAAAGCCCTAAAATGTTGCTTGTGCTGCTCGAACCTAGGCCCCTTGTACTGCTTGTGGCGTCACTTACTAGGGCCTTAAGTGGCGCCTTCAAGCCAATTTACCAAGCTCATTCTTGTGTTATAAATCCCCTACATTTTCTCTTAAGGCCACCCTGCTTAACTTCCTCTTTTAGATTTAAAATCTAATAATTTTTAAGGCATTTTCCTACACTCTTAAGTTCTCAAAATTTCATAAAACACATCAAAACACACATAGGCATACTAGCACATTCAATTTAGCAAAAATGCACAAACCCTAAATCCTGAATATTACACCACTGACCCACTAACCACATATCCCACTAAAACCGGAAGTTGATTCTCGTCCAACAACCTGAGAATTTAAATTCCAGCGAACCTCTACCACACAACCGAAGCAAAAATTATCATCCTTGCTCACACGGGGGTTCGAACACGAGACCTTAGGGCAAGCTAACACCTTACTACTTAAACTAACAAGCTCATTCTGATATGATTTGACAGGAAGTACAATATAAGCCCACCGAAAAGGGATAAGGCTAGGATAAAAAATAGTAGAATTACCAAAAGTGGAACTTGAACCCAAAACCTTAAACACACACTCAAATCACTTAACCACTAAAGCAGACAGTCACTTATGATAGAATTCATAAAAAAAGTTAAAAAATCAGGGCGTTACATCCTACTAGGTTAATCACTAGCTGATTAAAAAAAACCCAAAATAGGAATTAGTTTTGACCACCAAAGAAAGCTAAGCACCCATAGCTAAATTTGATTGAGTTTATAATTCAGTTGTCCAAGTTCCTTTTATTTATGTTGTTTTTATTCTTTATTTATAAAAACCAAAAAACCTTCATTTATGTTCTATTGTAATATAGTTTATTTAAATTACTAATTAGATCTATTTACATTAAGGTTAAAGTTAATTTTGTACAAGCCTCCACTGGGTACGATCCTTGGAATACTTGTAATACCCCTAACCTGAATCCGTCGCCAGAACAGGGTTACGGAGCATTTCTAGAATTTACAGAACAAATAACAAACATTTCTTAATTATTTAGTATTCATATCAAATTCCAATCAAATATCATCATATATTCCCTTGCATGAGCCTTCGAGACCCAAACTGTGCTTTAGAATCAGGTCGGGACTAAACCGGATACTCAGAAAATTTTTCGTGAAATTTCAAAAATTTTCCTAGATGCAGGGGTCACACGCCCGTGTGGTCAGGCCGTGAAACTCTCTGACATGGGTCACACGGCCGAATTACACGCCCATGTGCCAGGCCGTGTGATCAATTCTGAGCATTCTATTTTGACATCTTAAAGATGCATGGGACACACGGCCAGGCCACACACCCATGTGCTAGGTCGTGTGTCACGCACGGCTAAGACACTCGCCAGTGTCTCTGCCCGTGTGGACGAAAATAGGTAATTTTCCAAGCCACATTTCTCACCCAAATTGTCATCCACCTATACCAAAACTTTAATATATTCACTAGTCAATATAGGTCATTTAAACCAACTTAAAATCCAAGTTATATACATGATATTATACTTCATATAACCAAGTATACAGATTTACTTAAATTACCATATTCACTTATATATATTTTTTATCAAATATGCTAACTTAATTCGGTAATCAATACGCCAATATAATTTTTATCGATCAACCATTTCAAGCATATACCATACATGTCCATCACTAGCCATTCCAATGGCTAGTTATAACCCAAATATTTACATGCCAGCATTGGCTAATTAAATTATACATGCCATTATAACCATAATTAATTTACCATATTTACCAAGACAGGCTGATGAATAGTGTGAGTGATCTCTGCCAATGCTTCCAATCTAACCAGCTTCCGAAATTACTATAAAACAAAGGAAAATAAAACAGAGTAAGCATGAAATGCTTAGTAAGTTCGTATAAAATGGTAATTAACTTACCATTCATTCTATTTCAAGATAAACATGTAAGGCACATTCAATCAATTTGATCTCAAGTCCTACACATATCCTCATTGCCCTTGTTAGTCATACATTCCACAATAACATCAAGAAACATATATGGGCTCAACAACAATCAGATTTCCAAATATATATATGTTTTCCATATCATGTATTCATAAAACATGTATAAATCATATATTTGTATTCCAAGTATATTTTCATATTAATTCATCTCGACTTCAGATTATTTCATATCGGAACTTTACCCATTAAATCATTCGAAATATAAACGCCAGACGAGTAGTACACTCAAGGTGTACAAATCTATAATCATGGATGAATGTATTCATCTAATAAATTCCATGTACATATATCATCATCTCATATTTTTCTTATATCATGTATCATCACTTTCATGTATTTCAGGCAGATACGTGTAATAACTCATTTCTTATTCATATATTCTCATGTTTGGGTTTTTCCCGTTGAATTTATCTTAAATATCGATGGATACACATGTAGTACATTTGAGGTGTACAAATCAGGATCCGTCAATTCATATTTAGGGGTACCCATTTAGGACACATAACGAAGGAGCACACTCTTGAGCCACATATCAGGATGCTCAAATGAGCCATGTAACAGAAGCTTATCAGGGTTAAATTAGGAGTGGTCATAGAGAGCTACAATCGGGAAGTTCACAAAGAACTTTTAGTCGGGTAACTCACAAAGAGCTTATAAGGCTTGCTCACAAAGAGCCATGTAACAAGAGCACTTAGGATAGCCATATCTTAGAGAGTTCAAGCGAGCCATATCCGACGCTCACAAAGAGCTACGATAGTGCGCAACATTCACAAAACTACTAATTCGACATATATATGTATATATAATATTTATACAATTCATTAATCATTAATCATTTATCGGTCATTGTCGGATATGTCTTCAATGTCATATATATATATAATATTTATACAATGCACATTCACAACATTTAATTCAAACATATAAATATACACAAATTAGTTACACGAACTTACCTCGACAAATGTTTGTGTACGTAAAATCTACTAATCTGACATTTTCCTCTTTTCCTTGTTCTAACTCCGAATTTGGTCTATCCGGATCTATATGAATGAATTTAACATCAATTCATGTTCCTTTCAATTCAATTCACATCTTATGAAAAATTATCGTTTTGCCACTAAACTTTTAATCAATGACGATTTCATCCCTAGGCTCGGAAAATGAAATTCATGCATTTTAATCCTTGTTCCAAGCCTAGCTAACATTTACAGGTAACATTTACAACCCATGTATTTCATAAAATTTAGAATGTAACGACCCGAATTTGGGCCTAGTAGAATTGGGCCCATTGGGCCTTGGGCATGGGAGCGTTTAAAATTTTTGAGAACAAGAGAATGGCACTAATGCAAGTTAGACCTATTAGATAAGTGATTTTGGAAGGTTAGGGGGCTACCATGAAGTCCCAGGTTCAAACCTGGGCTTTAGGAAAAATTTTGGTTTTAGGTGAGTAAAACCATGGGTGTTAGAAAGTAGGCTTTAAGAATAAAATGTGGAAAAAAATGACAAAAAAGGAGTTGTGGTCTAGTGGCAAATGGCGCCACATGGGAGACAAGGAAGTGACGCCATAGAGGAAGCAAGAGGTCCAAGGTTCAAGTCTTGGCGCATGCAATTCATTTTGATTTCTTTTTAAATGAACTTAGACTTTGGCCCATAGGCTTATATTTAGTTGCGCATGTTTTAAGACACAAGAGGAGCTTGTGGCTTAGTGGCAAGTGGCATGAAAAGGCTGATGTGAGAACTTGGGTTCGAATCCCATTGCAAGTAAAAAGGGATATTTATTTTGCTAAGTTGGGGCGGCAGATGGTTGTGATGGAATTAAACTCTGCTGAAGGAGGGATCCCACACCGGGCAGCTAGCATGAGGGAAGGTGAGAAGCTGGCTTTAAATAGAGCAATCTATGAGGAGAGTAAGCATACCTTGGTTGGCGTTTGGGCATAGGAGTGTTCGGAGTGCGGATTAAACTCTAGATTCCTATCAGGTGTGTATTTCGCACTACTTTAGCTGTAGAGCGACAAATGCCAAAATGCCAGTCACACGACGATAGTAGCCACACAAGTGTGCGAGTGCACGTGTGGGAGCTTCGACTCGATAGTTGAGGCAATCATGAGTGTTCTTGTGGGTTTACGCTGTTTGGGCCACGATGGGCAGAAAGGGGCCAAGTGGGCCCATATGAATAAATTGTATGATTGTGTAGTAGATATTGGACTGGACTATGTGAATCTCATATCTGTGGCTAGATTTGGGCTAAATAGGCCACACGAGCGTGTGGGCCCATTTGGGCCGAGAATAGGCTGTAAGCCCATTCGCATCATTATCTCTGTTTAGAATACTTTGGTTTAACTGGGCAAATGCAGTTTGATTGCTCTAGTGAAGGTGACGGCGCTCGTGAGTATTAAGTACTCTACGTGATAAGGTGTGTATCTGTATACACTGTTCTAATCGTTAATCGGTTAAAAAGCCGAAGGTGCTTATATTGTATTATCTTGATTATTGATCGGCATTATGCTGAAAAGCCGAAATACCGGCGAACGATGCCATACAAGAGTACGATCGCGTGTGTGGTGAATCGAGCTCACAGAGCGTGAGCGTGTGATGAGAAAGGCCACCATGAGCGAATTCATGGGCTTGGGCCGTAGTGGGTCACTTGGGCTGGAATGGGCCTCGATGGGCCTAATGGGCCGTAGCGCCCGCGAATGCAAGTCACACTGTTAAATGGGAAATAGATAGGCTTATCATGTCGCGCACATGACCTAGGTGCTTTGGGCCGCGTAAGGCCGAAAGGGGGCCGTGTGGGCCCAATGGGCTTGCGGGCCCACACAGATGAAATGTCTGTGATGCGATAAGTTATTGATTTGGGCTATGCCGTTGCATAGCCGTGGTTGTTTCTAGGCTAAATGGGCCATACGAGTGTGTGGGCCCACTTGGGCAAGGTAATGGGCCTTAGGCCCATCTTCGTCGTTAAGTCAATTTAGATTTACTAAGTCACTCGAGGTGACGGTGGACCTTCTGTTGGGTCGTTAATAACCCTCAATTTGTAAAATTACTAAAATACCCCCGATTTGCAAAATTACCAAAATACCCCTGGTTTACGAAATTACCGAAATACTCCGGTTTGCGAAATTATGGAAATACCCCTATAGGGTAGAATTACCGAAATACCCCTATAGGGTAGAATTATTGAAACACCCATGTAGGGTAGAATTACCGAAATACCCCGAAAGGATAGGATTACCGAAATACCCTTATAGGGTAAAATGACTATTTTGACCTTGTAGGTAAATGACTGATTTAGACTGTTAATTTGACTGATTTGACTGTGATTGTATAACTATGAGTTTAACTGACTTGACTGTGGGCGTGTGACTGATATGTTGTTAATATATGTTTAGATGACTGTTACTGAGCATGGCCATTTTGCATACATGTGTAATGATTGAGCATGACATACATGACATATTGCATGGGGTTGGGATTTGTATTTTGGAGGAAGTACTGTACTAGTGGCTATGCCATGTTTTACTGATTCTAGTGGCTCACCACACATATCATCGTTATTAGCGACTTTATTTGCGATATTATTAGCTTTAGCTACGTTATTGGTGTGTAGGGCTGGGTGGGTCGACTTGGTCCCCACATGGTGTGTAGGGTTGGTATGGGTGGTGTGTTTGGTTGGATCGGGGTGGGATGCATCCTCATACTGTTGCATATCTGTTTATGAGATCTTTCACTGTACTAGGCTTAGGCCATTTGTTCTGTTATTGGTTTGGGCTAGGCCCAATTGATACTGTTATGGGCTGTGACCCAAATAATTCGTAGTGGGCTTTGACCCACGTATGCTCTGATCTGTACGATACTATTACTGTTGAAAGGGCTTCGACCCAAACTGTTTAGGTTTCTACTTCTGTATACTGACTGATACTCTGGTAAGGGGATTACACACGGAGTTTTCATAAAATCACCCCGTTTTTAACTATGCAGGTATTCCTCAGCCTTAGACGGGTCGGAGCTGCGAGGGACTCAGAGGTGACCACACGTTCGATTGGCTTTAAAGTTAAACTTAGCAACTCCTATTTTATTCTAGTTTAATTTATTGGGTTATTAATTTTGTAATAAGGCCTTAAGATTTCTGAACTTTAAGTTTTGGGATTTTATTGATTGTTTTATAATTATTAGAAGTAGAACACGATTTTTCAGAAATAACTACTGTTTTTCAAAATATCACGTTTTGCAACTGTTTTAAATTATGCTTCCGCAACAAACAAGGTTTAAAGATAACAATGTTTTCCAAGAATGATTTCTAATAAACCATGTTTTGATGATAAGCAAACAAAATCTGAGGTTTTGAATAGCAGAATGTTTTAATTTGTAAGAAGGGTTTCTAATGAAAGCAGGGTTTTCGAAAAACTCTTTAATATGACACGCCAGATTTGGGCCTAACTTAGAAATTTGAGTTTGGGGTGTTACATTTAATGGTATCAGAGCTCGATTGTAAAACTCGGCTGTGGATTGGGTTTTTAAAATTGAATTTCTGAAAGTGTTGTTTCAAAAAGCCTTGAAAAGATTTGAAGTTCTGAAATGTTGTATTGACCATTTTCTGAAAGTGTGGTACACCGAGTCTCCGGCGCCGAATCCGTAAATTTTTGAAACTGTTGTTGTTGAAAAGTAGTAGTTAGAAATACCGTGGTTTCTTTAGACACTGGACTGTATTTTTTGTATTTATTCTGTGTGTGTTTGGTTTGGATGTGATGTTTGGATATAAAAATTTTTTGCGTATGAGATATATGTCTGCTTTAATGGTTAGGTGTTTTGAGTATGTGTAGGGAGTTCCAAATTCTAGTTAAAATGTGATAGGGATATTAGAATCAGAGTACGCAACGGTAGCATAGTGGGGTAGTTGTTACACGACTACCTTATTAGCTGGAAATTTCGGGGACGAAATTTCTTTAAGGGAGGTAGATTTGTAACGCCTCGAATTTGGGCCTAGTAGAATTGGGCCCATTTGGGCATGGGAGCGTTTAAAATCTTTGAGAATAAGAGAACGGCACTAATGCAAGTTGGACCTATTAGGTGATTGATTTTGGAAGGTTAGGGGGCTGCCATGAAGTCCCGGGTTCAAACCTGGGCTTTAGGAAAAATTTTGGTTTTAGGTGAGTAAAACCCTGGGTGTTAGAAAGTAGGCTTTAAGAATAAAATGTGGAAAAATTTGACACAAAAGGAGTTGTGGTCTAGTGGCAAATGACGCCACATGGGAGACAAGAAAGTGACGCCATAGAGGAAGCAAGGGGTCCAAGGTTCAAGTCTTAGCGCATGCAATTCATTTTGATTTCTTTTTAAATGAACTTAGAATTTGGCCCATAGGCTTATATTTAGTTGTGCATGTTTTAATACACAAGAGGAGCTTGTGGCTTAGTGGCAAGTGGCGTGAAAAGGCTGATGTGAGAACTTGGGTTCGAATCCCATTGCAAGAAAAAAAGGGATATTTATTTTGCTAAGTTGGGGCGGCAGATGGTTGTGATGGAATTAAACTCTGCTGAAGGAGGGATCCCACATCGGGAAGCTAGCATGAGGGAAGGTGAGAAGCTGGCTTTAAATAGAGTAATCTATGAGGAGAGTAAGCATACCTTGGTTGGCGTTTGGGCATAGGAGTGTTCAGAGTGTGGATTAAACTCCAGATTTCTATCAGGTGTGTATTTCGCACTACTTTAGCTGTAGAATGGCAAATGCCGAAATGCCGGTCACACGGTGATAGTAGCCACACGAGCGTGCGAGTGCACGTGTGGGAGCTTCGACGCGATTGTTGAGGCAATCATGAGTGTTCTTGTGGGTTTAGGCTGTTTGGGCCACGATAGGCAGAAAGGGGCCAAGTGGGCCCATATGAATAAATTGTATGATTTTGTAGTAGATATTGGACTGGACTATGTGAATCTCATATCTGTGGCTAGATTTGGGCTAAATGGGCCACACGAGCGTGGGGGCCCATTTGGGCCAAGAATGGGCCCTAAGCCCATTCGCATCATTATCTCTGTTTAGAATACTTTGGTTTAACTGGGAAATGCAGTTTGATCGCTCTAGTGAAGGTGACGACGCTCGTGAGTATTCAGTACTCTACGTAATAAGGTGTGTATCTGTATACACTGTTCTAATCGTTAATCGGTTGAAAAGACGAAGGTGCTTATATTGTATTATCTTGACTGTTGATCGGTATTATGTCCAAAAGTCGAAATACTGGTTAACGATGCCATACGAGAGTGTGATCGCGCGTGTGGTGAACCGAGCTCACGGAGCGTGAGTGTGTGATGAGAAAGGCCACCATGAGCGAATTCATGGGCTTGGGTCGTAGTGGGTCACTTGGGCTGGAATGGGCCTCGATGGGCCCAATGGGCCGTAGGGCCCGCAAATGCAAGTCACACTATTAAATGGGAAATAGATAGGCTTATCATGTCGCGCACATGACCTAGGTGCTTTGGGCCGCGTAAGGCCGAAAGGGGGTCGTGTGGGCCCAATGGACTTGTGGTCCCACACAGATGAAATGTCCGTGATGCGATAAGTTATTGATTTGGGTTTGTCTTTGTTGCAAAGCCGTGGTTGTTTCTAGGCTAAATGGGCCACACGAGTGTGTGGGCCCACTTAAGCAGGTAATGGGCCTTAGGCCCATCTTCTCCGTTAAGTCAATTTAGATTTCCTAAGTCGCTCGAGGTGACGGTGGACCTTCTGTTGGGTCGTTAATAACCCTCGATTTGTAAAATTACTAAAATACCCCCGATTTGCAAAATTACCAAAATACCGCTAGTTTGCAAAATTACTGAAATACTCCGGTTTGCAAAATTATGGAAATACCCCTATAGGGTAGAATTACCGAAATACCCCTATAGGGTAGAATTATCGAAATACCCATGTAGGGTAGAATTATCGAAATACCCCTGAAGGGTAGAATTACCAAAATACCCCGAAAGGATACGATTACCGAAATACCCTTATAGGGTAAAATGACTATTTAGCCCTTGTAGGTAAATGACTGATTTAGATTGTGAATTTGACTGATTTGACTGTGATTGTATAATTATGAGTTTATCTGACTTGACTTTGGGCGTGTGACTGATATGCGGTTAATATATGTTTAGATGACTGTTACTGAGCATGGCCATTTTGCATAGATGTGTAATGATTGAGCATGACATACACGACATATTGCATGGGGTTGGGATTTGTATTTTGGAGGAAGTACTGTACTGGTGGCTATGCCACATTTTATTGATTTAATGGCCTTGCCACGTATATTGATTCTAGTGGCTCAGCCACATATCTTCGTTATTAGCGACTTTCTTTGCGTTGATGTCGCATGACCATTTTGTGTTATTGGTGTGTAAATTTGGGTGGGTCGACTTGGTCCCCCACATGGTGTGTAGGGTTGGTATGGGTGGTGTGTTTGGTTGGATCGGGGTGGGATGCATCCTCATACTGTTGCATATCTGTTTATGAGATTTGTCACTGTACTGGGCTTAGGCCACTTGTTCTGTTATTGGTTTGGGCTAGGACCAATTGATACTTTTATGGGCTGTGACCCAAATAATTTCGTAGTGGGCTTTGACCCACGTATGCTATGATCTGTACTGTACTATTACTGTTGAAAGGGCTTCGGACTAGACTGTTTAGGGTTTCGCTTACGATATCTTGGATCGATACTTTGGTAAGGGGATTACACACGGAGTTTTCATAAACTCGCCCCGTTTTTAACTGTGCAGGTAATCCTCAGCCTTAGACGGATCAGAGCTACGAGGGACTCGGAGGTGACCACACGTCCAATTGGCTTTAAAGTTAAACTTAGCAACTCCTATTTTATTCTATTTTAATTTATTGGGTTATTAATTTTGTAATAAGGCCTTAAGATTTCTGAACTTTAAGTTTTAGGATTTTATTGATTGTTTTATAATTGCTAGAAGTAGAACACGATTTTTCTGAAATAACTACTGTTTTTCAAAATATCACGTTCCGCAACTGTTTTAAATTAAGCTTCCGCAACAAACAAGGTTTTAAAGATAACAATGTTTTCCAAGAATGATTTCTAATAAACCACGTTTTGATAATAAGCAAACGAAATATGAGGTTTTGAATAGCAAAAAGTTTTAATTTGTAAGAAGGGTTTCTAATGAAAGCGTGGTTTTGAAAAACTCTTCAATGTGACACATGATTTGGGCCTAACTTCTAGGCCGAGTTTAGGGTGTTACATAGAATTTTTCCTTGAATTTTACAACTTTTCAATTTAGTCTTTAAATCATGTTTTCATCAAAATTCACTTTGTAAAAGTTGTTTATCTATCAACAACCTTTCACATTCTACCATAAATTTCAAAATTTCAAGATATTCATCCATGGCAAAACTTTTATACTTTGATAACTTCCCAAATTAATCCCCAAAACAGCTAGATTAAGTTGTCCCGATCTCAAAATATAAAAATTACTAAAAAGCGGGACTTGAATACTTACCTAATTTGGCCAAGAAAGCTTGCTTTCTCTTTCCTAGGGTTTCCATGCAAAATATTTGGGGAAGATGATGATAAATGACGATATTTTCATCAATTTATTATTTGTCATCTTTATTTATCATCTTTCCAATTTTTTCATTTTCTTTAATTTTATTTTCCATGGATGAATCATCATCCTTAACAACTAAGTATTTTTAATGGTCTAATTACCATATAAGGACCTCCACTTTAAATTTCTATACCTATTTAATCCTTTTATCTATTAGAACTCAACTTTTGCACTTTGTGCAATTTGGTCCTTTATCAAATTAAACATGTAATCGGTAAAATTTATTTACAAATTTTCACACATTATTATTATACTGTAGATCATAAAATAGTATGAAAATAATTTTCTTTAGGACTCGGATCTGTGGTCCTAAAACCTTTGTTTCAATTTTATTGAAAATGGGTTGTTACAACTCTCCCCTCTTAAGAATTTTTGTCCTCGAAAGTCTTACCAGTAAAGAGATTCGAGATATTACTTTCTCATAATTTTTCGGTTCCCTGGTAGGTTTCTCTGTATCATATCATCGCCAAAGGACTTTCACTAAAGCTACCTTTATATTTTTCGTTTCTTTCACTTTACATGCCAAAATTTCAATCAGTCACTCACTGTAAGTCATGTCAAGCTGAATTTCAATATCTATCAGAGAAATAACACGTGATGAATCTAATCGATACCATCGTAACATAGACATATGAAAAGTACTGTGAATTCTGTCAAGCTCTGGCAATAATGCAAATCGGTACACAACAAGTCCAATTTTTTTTTAGTGATCTCATATGGTCCAATAAACCGCGAACTTAATTTGCCTTTACGACTAATCCGGAGAACTTTCTTCCATGACAAAATTTTCAAGGATATTTTGTCGCTAATTGGAAACTCTATTTCTTTTCATTTGGGATCCGCATAAGATTTCTGGCGATTAGAAGCCCTAAAACTATCTCGAATCACTTTCACTTTTTCTTTAGTTTCACGGATCAGATCAATTCAATTCCATATAATCTTTTTCTCACTAAGCCCAGTTCAAAGCTATGGAGTTTTACATTCATGATCATACAGAGCCTCGTACAATATCATTTTAATACTTGACTGGAAACTACTATTATATGCGAATTCGGTTAACTGTAAATATTTCTTTTTCAATTGCCTTCGAATTCTAAAACATAGCACTGAAGCATATCTTCAAGAATCTAAATCACACATTCAGATTAACCATCCATCTAAAAATAAATTGTAGTTCTAAAATATAACTGCGTACCCAGAGCTTCTTGTAACTTATTCCAGAATCAGGATGTGAACCATGGATCTCAATCAGAAATAATAGATATTGGCATACCATGTACTCTGACAAATCTCAGAAATAGATAATTCAGACAATCTATTAAATGAGAAATCCATTCATGCCAGAATAAAATGTGCAAGCTTCATCAAATGATCAACAATTGCCCAAGTAGTATATTTCTTTTTCATAGATAGGGTAATTCGATATAAAATTCATTGTAACTTTATCCCATTTACGTTTCTAGTATCGTCACTAGTTGTATGATCCTCAAAACTTTGAATTTTTCGAAACCACACCTATCAAATAGATTAAAACCACGGTGCTATAATATGACTGACATTTCAGCCGTATAGATAAAACAATACCTCAACATCAATAGTGCACCTCAAATTAGAAGAGGAAAACCAAAAGTGGCCCCAACAATAACCAGTGCAGTAATATAGTTTCTATAATCTATGATCCCTATCACCAAACTTCATGATCGAGTCAATATTTATAACAATAATAAATGTAATTACCTCCGGCCGATGAATATCTTTAATAGATAAACCATGTTTAAAATAATAAAGAAATTGATGATATCTCAGAGAAAATCTAGAAAAGTAATATCACGCATGCGCAGTAGAAATAGTTGTGATAATTGCATATTCGCAATTTAGGGCTTTAACCAGTAGAAGTAAAAAATGGTATCATATGAATCTTGTCATCAAATCTTCTATTAATCATGATGAATTAGAAAATCCCAAGAAAGATAGAGCAATACCACTCATGAATCAACCAGACTTACAATAATTCTATCTAATATCATGACTAGCCAACCTTTCTATATGATAAATATCGCATCTGAACATGAACAATTTCATATGCCTCTGAGAATAACAAAACATATAGAATACCTAGAAGAAATTGCTGTAATATACCCGATTATAACAGCTGCATTAAAATATCTTTACAATTTCATCCCTATTCCACTAACTAATAAAGTCATTAGTAATCTCACATTATTCAGTTCACTAAAGGAGCCATTTCAGAAGAAATTTTCGGTTAATCTGTTCTGTAAATACCACACCTGAATAAGTCGATTATTCATTTCTTCATTAATATTGACATCACATATCCAAAATAATCTTAAGAAAAAATCTGATATCTCTTTTAAAACTGTCTTTACTTACTAACCCATTCTCAACTCTGACTACATTATTAATCATTTAGCCACTGAACTGTTCAGTTTCACACTTGTGAACTTAATCAATATAAATCTTATGAATTTCATTGTATAAAATTTTACTGGTGAGGGGGTAGAGGTCGTAAAGCCTCAAAATTAACTTTAATATATATGTATAATATAAAATTTATCATTGACATGTTCATACTCATCATAAGTAACATTCTTACTAAAATACCTGAGTATCACTTTCAACGTTATCGGAATTAGCTCAGTTTGAAAGCATCACTATCTATTAGTAAAATGATTTCATCAGATTCGTGAGATATCACACTATCATAGGTTATATAATGGCATGTATTTCTAGACTCCTCATATGCAACATTCAGTCTGAGAACCGACTAAATCGTAGCTCTAATTACAATAAATGTAACACCCCTAACAAGAATCCGTCGTTGGAACAGGGTTACGAAGCATTTCCCAATTTCTGGAACAAATAACAAACATTTCATAATTCTTTAGTATTCATATCAAATTCCAATCAAATTTCATCATATAGTCCCTTGCATGAGCCTTCGAGACCCAAATCATGCTTTAGAATAAGGTCGGGACTAAACCGGGTACTCAGAAAATTTTTCGTGAAATTTCAAAATTTTTCCTAGATGCAGGGGTCACCACCCGTGTCTTAGGCTGTGTAACTCTCTGACTTAGGTCACACGGCCAAATCACACGCCTGTGTGCCAGGTTGTGTGATCAATTCTGAGCATTCTATTTTGACATTTTAAAGATGCAGGGGACACACGCCCAGGCCACACGCCCATGTGCTAGGCCGTGTGTCACACACGGCTGAGACACACGCCCGTGTCTCTGCCTGTATGGACGAAAATAGGTAATTTTCCAAGCCACATTTCTCACCCAAATTTTCATCCACCTATACCAACACTTTAATATATTCACCAGTCAAAATAGGTCATTTAAACCAACTTAAAATCCAAGTCATATACATGATATTATACTTCATATAACCAAGTATACAGATTTACTTAAATTACCATATTCCCTTATATACATATTTTACCAAATATGTTAACTTAATTCGGTCATCAATATGCCAATATAATTTTTATCGATCAACCATTTCAAGCATATACCACACATGTCCATCACTAGCCATTCCAATGGCTAGTTATAACCCAAATATTTACATGCCAGCATTGGCTAATTAAATTATACATGCCATTATAACCATAATTAATTTACCATATTTTCCAAGATGGGCCGATGAATAGTGTGAGTGATCTCCGCCAATGCTTCCAATCCAACCAGCTTCTGAAATTACTATAAAACAGAGGAAAATAAAATAGAGTAAGCATGAAATGCTTAGTAAGTTCGTATAACATGGTAATTAACTTACCATTCAATCTATTTCAAGATAAACATGTAAGGCGCATTCAATCAATTTGATCTCAAGCCCTACACATATCCTCAGTGCCCTTGTTAGTCATACATTCCACAATAACATCAAGAAACATATATGGGCTCAACAACAATCAGATTTCCAAATATATATATGTTTTCCATATCATGTATTCATAAAACATGTATAAATCATATATTTGTATTCCAAGTATATTTTCATATTAATTCATCTCGACTTCAGATTATTTCATATCGGAACTTTACCCATTAAATCATTCGAAATATAAACGCCAGACGAGTAGTACACTCAAGGTGTACAAATCTATAATCATGGATGAATGTATTCATCTAATAAATTCCATGTACATATATCATCATCTCATATTTTTCTTATATCATGTATCATCACTTTCATGTATTTCAGGCAGATACGTGTAATAACTCATTTCTTATTCATATATTCTCATGTTTGGGTTTTTCCCGTTGAATTTATCTTAAATATCGATGGATACACATGTAGTACATTTGAGGTGTACAAATCAGGATCCGTCAATTCATATTTAGGGGTACCCATTTAGGACACATAACGAAGGAGCACACTCTTGAGCCACATATCAGGATGCTCAAATGAGCCATGTAACAGGAAGCTTATCCGGGTTAAATTAGGAGTGGTCATAAGAGCCACAATCAGGAAGTTCACAAAGAACTTTTAGTCAGGTAACTCACAAAGAGCTTATAAGGCTTGCTCACAAAGAGCCATGTAACAAGAGCACCGGATAGCCATATCTTAGAGAGTTCAAGCGAGCCATATCTGGACGCTCACAAAGAGCTACAATAGTGCGCAACATTCACAAAACTACTAATTCGACATATATATGTATATATAATATTTATACAATTCATTAATCATTAATCATTTATCGGTCATTGTCGGATATGTCTTCAATGTCATATATATATATAATATTTATACAATGCACATTCACAACATTTAATTCAAACATATAAATATACACAAATTAGTTACACGAACTTACCTCGACAAATGTTTGTGTACGTAAAATCTACTAATCTGACATTTTCCTCTTTTCCTTGTTCTAACTCGAATTTGGTCTATCCAGGATCTATATGAATGAATTTAACATCAATTCATGTTCCTTTCAATTCAATTCACATCTTATGAAAAATTATCGTTTTGCCACTAAACTTTTAATCAATGACGATTTCATCCCTAGGCTCGGAAAATGAAATTCATGCATTTTAATCCTTGTTCCAAGCCTAGCTAACATTTACAGGTAACATTTACAACCCATGTATTTCATAAAATTTAGAATGTAACGACCCGAATTTGGGCCTAGTAGAATTGGGCCCATTGGGCCTTGGGCATGGGAGCGTTTAAAATTTTTGAGAACAAGAGAATGGCACTAATGCAAGTTAGACCTATTAGATAAGTGATTTTGGAAGGTTAGGGGGCTACCATGAAGTCCCAGGTTCAAACCTGGGCTTTAGGAAAAATTTTGGTTTTAGGTGAGTAAAACCATGGGTGTTAGAAAGTAGGCTTTAAGAATAAAATGTGGAAAAAAATGACAAAAAAGGAGTTGTGGTCTAGTGGCAAATGGCGCCACATGGGAGACAAGGAAGTGACGCCATAGAGGAAGCAAGAGGTCCAAGGTTCAAGTCTTGGCGCATGCAATTCATTTTGATTTCTTTTTAAATGAACTTAGACTTTGGCCCATAGGCTTATATTTAGTTGCGCATGTTTTAAGACACAAGAGGAGCTTGTGGCTTAGTGGCAAGTGGCATGAAAAGGTCGATGTGAGAACTTGGGTTGAATCCCATTGCAAAGTAAAGGGATATTTATTTTGCTAAGTTGGGGCGGCAGATGGTTGTGATGGAATTAAACTCTGCTGAAGGAGGGATCCCACACCGGGCAGCTAGCATGAGGGAAGGTGAGAAGCTGGCTTTAAATAGAGCAATCTATGAGGAGAGTAAGCATACCTTGGTTGGCGTTTGGGCATAGGAGTGTTCGGAGCGCGGATTAAACTCTAGATTCCTATCAGGTGTGTATTTCGCACTACTTTAGCTGTAGAGAGACAAATGCCAAAATGCCGGTCACACGACGATAGTAGCCACACAAGTGTGCGAGTGCACGTGTGGGAGCTTCGACTCGATAGTTGAGGCAATCATGAGTGTTCTTGTGGGTTTACGCTGTTTGGGCCACGATGGGCAGAAAGGGGCCAAGTGGGCCCATATGAATAAATTGTATGATTGTGTAGTAGATATTGGACTGGACTATGTGAATCTCATATCTGTGGCTAGATTTGGGCTAAATAGGCCACACGAGCGTGTGGGCCCATTTGGGCCGAGAATAGGCTGTAAGCCCATTCGCATCATTATCTCTGTTTAGAATACTTTGGTTTAAGCGGGCAAATGCGGTTTGATTGCTCTAGTGAAGGTGGTGGCGCCGTGAGTATTAAGTACTCTACGTGATAAGGTGTGTATCTGTATACACTTTGTTCTAATCGTTAATCGGTTAAAAAGCGAAGGTGCTTATATTGTATTATCTTGATTATTGATCGACATTATCTTTGAAAAAGCGAAATATCGCGAACGATGCCATACAAGAGTGCGATCGCGTGTGTGGTGAATCGAGCTCACACGAGCGTGGCGTGTGATGAGAAAGGCCACCATGGCGAATTCATGGGCTTGGGGCCGTAGTGGGTCACTTGGGTGGAATGGGCCTCGATGGGCCTAATGGGTCGTAGCGCCCGCGAATGCAAGTCACACTGTTAAATGGGAAATAGATAGGCTTATCATGTCGCGCACATGACCTAGGTGCTTTGGGCCGCGTAAGGCCGAAAGGGGGCCGTGTGGGCCCAATGGGCTTCTTGGCCACCACGGATGAAATGTCTGTGATGCGATAAGTTATTGATTTGGGCTATGCCGTTGCATAGCCGTGGTTGTTTCTAGGCTAAATGGGCCATACGAGTGTGTGGGCCCACTTGGGCAAGGTAATGGGCCTTAGGCCCATCTTCGTCGTTAAGTCAATTTAGATTTCTTAAGTCACTCGAGGTGACGATGGACCTTCTGTTGGGTCGTTGATAACCCTCAATTTGTAAAATTACTAAAATACCCCCGATTTGCAAAATTACCAAAATACCCCTGGTTTACGAAATTACCGAAATACTCCGGTTTGCGAAATTATGGAAATACCCCTATAGGGTAGAATTAGAAATACCCCTATAGGGTAGAATTATTGAAACACCCATGTAGGGTAGAATTACCGAAATACCAGAAAGGATAGGATTAGAAATACCCTTATAGGGTAAAATGACTATTTTGACCTTGTAGGTAAATGAGTGATTTAGATTTATTAATTTGGTGATTTGATCGTGATTGTATAACTATGAGTTTAAGCGACTTATTTGTGGGCGTGTGGATCGATATGTTGTTAATATATGTTTAGATGATCATTCATCGAGCATGGCCATTTTGCATACATGTGTAATGATTGAGCATGACATACATGACATATTGCATGGGGTTGGGATTTGTATTTTGGAGGAAGTACTGTACTAGTGGCTATGCCATGTTTTACTGATTCTAGTGGCTCAGCCACATATACTGTTATTAGCAGCTTTACTGCGTTGATATTAGCAGCTTAGCTACGTTATTGGTGTGTAGGGCTGGGTGGGTCGACTTGGTCCCCACATGGTGTGTAGGGTTGGTATGGGTGGTGTGTTTGGTTGGATCGGGGTGGGATGCATCCTCATCTTGTTGCATATCTGTTTATGAGATCTCTTTCTTTGTACTAGGCTTAGGCCATTTGTTGTCATTATTGGTTTGGGCTAGGCCCAATTGATACTGTTATGGGCTGTGACCCAAATAATTCGTAGTGGGCTTTGACCCACGTATGCTCTGATCTGTACGATACTATTACTGTTGAAAGGGCTTCGACCCAAACTGTTTAGGTTTCTATACACGTATCTCGACCGATACTACGGTAAGGGGATTACACACGGAGTTTTCATAAAATCACCCCGTTTTTAACTATGCGGGTATTCCTCACCTTAGACGAATTCGGTCTGCGAGGACTCGAGAGGTGACCACACGTTCGATTGGCTTTAAAGTTAAACTTAGCAACTCCTATTTTATTCTAGTTTAATTTATTGGGTTATTAATTTTGTAATAAGGCCTTAAGATTTCTGAACTTTAAGTTTTGGGATTTTATTGATTGTTTTATAATTATTAGAAGTAGAACACGATTTTTCAGAAATAACTACTGTTTTTCAAAATATCACGTTTTGCAACTGTTTTAAATTATGCTTCCGCAACAAACAAGGTGTAAATATAACAATGTTTTCCAAGAATGATTTCTAATAAACCATGTTTTGATGATAAGCAAACAAAATCTGAGGTTTTGAATAGCAGAATGTTTTAATTTGTAAGAAGGGTTTCTAATGAAAGCAGGGTTTTCGAAAAACTCTTTAATGTGACACGCCAGATTTGGGCCTAACTTCTAGGCTGAGTTTGGGGTGTTACATTTAATGGTATCAGAGCTCGATTGTAAAACTCGGCTGTGGATTGGGTTTTTAAAATTGAATTTCTGAAAGTGTTGTTTCAAAAAGCCTTGAAAAGATTTGAAGTTCTGAAATGTTGTATTGACCATTTTCTGAAAGTGTGGTACACCGAGTCTCCGGCGCCGAATCCGTAAATTTTTGAAACTGTTGTTGTTGAAAAGTAGTAGTTAGAAATACCGTGGTTTCTTTAGACACTGGACTGTATTTTTTGTATTTATTCTGTGTGTGTTTGGTTTGGATGTGATGTTTGGATATAAAAATTTTTTGCGTATGAGATATATGTCCGCTTTAATGGTTAGGTGTTTTGAGTATGTGTAGGGAGTTCCAAATTCTAGTTAAAATGTGATAGGGATATTAGAATCAGAGTGCATAGCGGTAGCATAGTGGGGTAGTTGTTACACGACTACCTTATTAGCTGGAAATTTCGGGGACGAAATTTCTTTAAGGGAGGTAGATTTGTAACGCCGAATTTGGGCCTAGTAGAATTGGGCCCATTTGGGCATGGGAGCGTTTAAAATCTTTGAGAATAAGAGAACGGCACTAATGCAAGTTGGACCTATTAGGTGATTGATTTTGGAAGGTTAGGGGCTGCCATGAAGTCCGGGTTCAAACACAGGCTTTAGGAAAAATTTGGTTTTAGGTGAGTAAAGCCCTGGGTGTTAGAAAGTAGGCTTTAAGAATAAAATGTGGAAAAATTTGACACAAAAGGAGTTGTGGTCTAGTGGCAAATGACGCCACATGGGAGACAAGAAAGTGACGCCATAGAGGAAGCAAGGGGTCCAAGGTTCAAGTCTTAGCGCATGCAATTCATTTTGATTTCTTTTTAAATGAACTTAGAATTTGGCCCATAGGCTTATATTTAGTTGTGCATGTTTTAAGACACAAGAGGAGCTTGTGGCTTAGTGGCAAGTGGCGTGAAAAGGCTGATGTGAGAACTTGGGTTCGAATCCCATTGCAAGAAAAAAAGGGATATTTATTTTGCTAAGTTGGGGCGGCAGATGGTTGTGATGGAATTAAACTCTGCTGAAGGAGGGATCCCACATCGGGAAGCTAGCATGAGGGAAGGTGAGAAGCTGGCTTTAAATAGAGTAATCTATGAGGAGAGTAAGCATACCTTGGTTGGCGTTTGGGCATAGGAGTGTTCAGAGTGTGGATTAAACTCCAGATTTCTATCAGGTGTGTATTTCGCACTACTTTAGCTGTAGAATGGCAAATGCCGAAATGCCGGTCACACGGTGATAGTAGCCACACGAGCGTGCGAGTGCACGTGTGGGAGCTTCGACGCGATTGTTGAGGCAATCATGAGTGTTCTTGTGGGTTTAATTTGTTTGGGCCACGATAGCGCGAAAGGGCCAAGTGGGCCCATATGAATAAATTGTATGATTTTGTAGTAGATATTGGACTGGACTATGTGAATCTCATATCTGTGGCTAGATTTGGGCTAAATGGGCCACACAAGCGTGGGGGCCCATTTGGGCCGAGAATGGGCCCTAAGCCCATTCGCATCATTATCTCTGTTTAGAATACTTTGGTTTAGCTGGGAAATGCAGTTTGATCGCTCTAGTGAAGGTGACGACGCTCGTGAGTATTCAGTACTCTACGTAATAAGGTGTGTATCTGTATACACTGTTCTAATCGTTAATCGGTTGAAAAGACGAAGGTGCTTATATTGTATTATCTTGACTGTTGATCGGTATTATGTCCAAAAGTCGAAATACTGGTTAACGATGCCATACGAGAGTGTGATCGCGCGTGTGGTGAACCGAGCTCACGGAGCGTGAGTGTGTGATGAGAAAGGCCACCATGAGCGAATTCATGGGCTTGGGTCGTAGTGGGTCACTTGGGCTGGAATGGGCCTCGATGGGCCCAATGGGCCGTAGGGCCCGCGAATGCAAGTCACACTATTAAATGGGAAATAGATAGGCTTATCATGTCGCGCACATGACCTAGGTGCTTTGGGCCGCGTAAGGCCGAAAGGGGGTCGTGTGGGCCCAATGGACTTGTGGTCCCACACAGATGAAATGTCCGTGATGCGATAAGTTATTGATTTGGGCTGTGCTGTTGCAAAGCCGTGGTTGTTTCTAGGCTAAATGGGCCATACGAGTGTGTGGGCCCACTTGGGCAGGGTAATGGGCCTTAGGCCCATCTTCTCCGTTAAGTCAATTTAGATTTCCTAAGTCGCTCGAGGTGACGGTGGACCTTCTGTTGGGTCGTTAATAACCCTCGATTTGTAAAATTACTAAAATACCCCCGATTTGCAAAATTACCAAAATACCGCTAGTTTGCAAAATTACTGAAATACTCCGGTTTGCAAAATTATGGAAATACCCTATAGGGTAGAATTAGAAATACCCTATAGGGTAGAATTATCGAAATACCCATGTAGGGTAGAATTATCGAAATACCTGAAGGGTAGAATTACCAAAATACCCCGAAAGGATACGATTACCGAAATACCCTTATAGGGTAAAATGACTATTTAGCCCTTGTAGGTAAATGACTGATTTAGATTGTGAATTTGACTGATTTGACTGTGATTGTATAATTATGAGTTTATCTGACTTGACTTTGGGCGTGTGACTGATATGCGGTTAATATATGTTTAGATGACTGTTACTGAGCATGGCCATTTTGCATAGATGTGTAATGATTGAGCATGACATACACGACATATTGCATGGGGTTGGGATTTGTATTTTGGAGGAAGTACTGTACTGGTGGCTATGCCACATTTTATTGATTTAATGGCCTTGCCACGTATATTGATTCTAGTGGCTCAGCCACATATACTGTTATTAGCAGCTTTGCTGCGTTGATATTCGCAGCCCAGCTGTGTTATTGGTGTGTAGGGCTGGGTGGGTCGACTTGGTCCCCACATGGTGTGTAGGGTTGGTATGGGTGGTGTGTTTGGTTGGATCGGGGTGGGATGCATCCTCATACTGTTGCATATCTGTTTATGAGATTTGTCACTGTACTGGGCTTAGGCCACTTGTTCTGTTATTGGTTTGGGCTAGGACAATTGATACTTTTATGGGCTGTGACCCAAATAATTTCGTAGTGGGCTTTGACCCACGTATGCTATGATCTGTACTGTACTATTACTGTTGAAAGGGCTTCGGACTAGACTGTTTAGGTTTCTGCTTCTGTATACTGACTGATACTTTGGTAAGGGGATTACACACGGAGTTTTCATAAACTCGCCCCGTTTTTAACTGTGCAGGTAATCCTCAGCCTTAGACGGATCAGAGCTACGAGGGACTCGGAGGTGACCACACGTCCAATTGGCTTTAAAGTTAAACTTAGCAACTCCTATATTATTCTATTTTAATTTATTGGGTTATTAATTTTGTAATAAGGCCTTAAGATTTCTGAACTTTAAGTTTTAGGATTTTATTGATTGTTTTATAATTGCTAGAAGTAGAACACGATTTTTCTGAAATAACTACTGTTTTTCAAAATATCACGTTCCGCAACTGTTTTAAATTAAGCTTCCGCAACAAACAAGGTTTTAAAGATAACAATGTTTTCCAAGAATGATTTCTAATAAACCACGTTTTGATAATAAGCAAACGAAATATGAGGTTTTGAATAGCAAAAAGTTTTAATTTGTAAGAAGGGTTTCTAATGAAAGCAGGGTTTTTGAAAAACTCTTCAATGTGACACGGCAGATTTGGGCCTAACTTCTAGGCCGAGTTTAGGGTGTTACATAGAATTTTTCCTTGAATTTTACAACTTTTCAATTTAGTCTTTAAATCATGTTTTCATCAAAATTCACTTTGTAAAAGTTGTTTATCTATCAACAACCTTTCACATTCTACCATAAATTTCAAAATTTCAGCATATTCATCCATGGCAAAACTTTTATACTTTGATAACTTCCCAAATTAATCCCCAAAATAGCTAGATTAAGTTGTCCTGATCTCAAAAATATAAAAATTACTAAAAACGGGACTTGAATACTTACCTAATTTGGCAAAGAAAGCTTGCTTTCTCTTTCCTAGGGTTTCCATGCAAAATATTTGGGGAAGATGATGATAAATGACGATATTTTCATCAATTTATTATTTGTCATCTTTATTTATCATCTTTCCAATTTTTTCATTTTCTTTAATTTTATTTTCCATGGATGAATCATCATCCTTAACAACTAAGTATTTTTAATGGTCTAATTACCATATAAGGACCTCCACTTTAAATTTCTATACCTATTTAATCCTTTTATCTATTAGAACTCAACTTTTACACTTTGTGCAATTTGGTCCTTTATCAAATTAAACATGTAATCGGTAAAATTTATTTACAAATTTTCACACATTATTATTATACTGTAGATCATAAAATAGTATGAAAATAATTTTTCTTTCCGGACTCGGATCTGTGGTCCTAAAACCACTGTTTCAATTTTATTGAAAATGGGTTGTTACAACTCTCCCCTCTTAAGAATTTTTGTCCTCGAAAGTCTTACCAGTAAAGAGATTCAGATATTACTTTCTCATAATTTTTCTGGTTCCCTGGTAGGTTTCTCTGTATCATATCATCGCCAAAGGACTTTCACTAAAGCTACCTTTATATTTTTCGTTTCTTTCACTTTACATGCCAAAATTTCAATCAGTCACTCACTGTAAGTCATGTCAAGCTGAATTTCAATATCTATCAGAGAAATAACACGTGATGAATCTAATCGATACCATCGTAACATAGACATATGAAAAGTACTGTGAATTCTGTCAAGCTCTGGCAATAATGCAAATCGGTACACAACAAGTCCAATTTTTTTTTAGTGATCTCATATGGTCCAATAAACCGCGAACTTAATTTGCCTTTACGACTAATCCGGAGAACTTTCTTCCATGACAAAATTTTCAAGGATATTTTGTCGCTAATTGGAAACTCTATTTCTTTTCATTTGGGATCCGCATAAGATTTCTGGCGATTAGAAGCCCTAAAACTATCTCGAATCACTTTCACTTTTTCTTTAGTTTCACGGATCAGATCAATTCAATTCCATATAATCTTTTTCTCACTAAGCCCAGTTCAAAGCTATGGAGTTTTACATTCATGATCATACAGAGCCTCGTACAATATCATTTTAATACTTGACTGGAAACTACTATTATATGCGAATTCGGTTAACTGTAAATATTTCTTTTTCAATTGCCTTCGAATTCTAAAACATAGCACTGAAGCATATCTTCAAGAATCTAAATCACACATTCAGATTAACCATCCATCTAAAAATAAATTGTAGTTCTAAAATATAACTGCGTACCTAGAGCTTCTTGTAACTTATTCCAGAATCGGGATGTGAACCATGGATCTCAATCAGAAATAATAGATATTGGCATACCATGTACTCTGACAAATCTCAGAAATAGATAATTCAGACAATCTATTAAATGAGAAATCCATTCATGCCAGAATAAAATGTGCAAGCTTCATCAAATGATCAACAATTGCCCAAGTAGTATATTTCTTTTTCATAGATAGGGTAATTCGATATAAAATTCATTGTAACTTTATCCCATTTCTGTTCTAGTATCGTCACTAGTTGTAACAGTCCTCAAAACTTTGAATTTTTCTGAAACCACACCTATCAAATAGATTAAAACCACGGTGCTATAATATGACCGACATTTCAGCCGTATAGATAAAACAATACCTCAACATCAATAGTGCACCTCAAATTAGAAGAGGAAAACCAAAAGTGGCCCCAACAATAACCAGTGCAGTAATATAGTTTCTATAATCTGTGATCCCTATCACCAAACTTCATGATCGAGTCAATATTTATAACAATAATAAATGTAATTACCTCCGGCCGATGAATATCTTTAATAGATAAACCATGTTTAAAATAATAAAGAAATTGATGATATCTCAGAGAAAATCTAGAAAAGTAATATCACGCATGCGCAGTAGAAATAGTTGTGATAATTGCATATTCGCAATTTAGGGCTTTAACCAGTAGAAGTAAAAAATGGTATCATATGAATCTTGTCATCAAATCTTCTATTAATCATGATGAATTAGAAAATCCCAAGAAAGATAGAGCAATACCACTCATGAATCAACCAGACTTACAATAATTCTATCTAATATCATGACTAGCCAACCTTTCTATATGATAAATATCGCATCTGAACATGAACAATTTCATATGCCTCTGAGAATAACAAAACATATAGAATACCTAGAAGAAATTGCTGTAATATACCCGATTATAACAGCTGCATTAAAATATCTTTACAATTTCATCCCTATTCCACTAACTAATAAAGTCATTAGTAATCTCACATTATTCAGTTCACTAAAGGAGCCATTTCAGAAGAAATTTTCGGTTAATCTGTTCTGTAAATACCACACCTGAATAAGTCGATTATTCATTTCTTCATTAATATTGACATCACATATCCAAAATAATCTTAAGAAAAAATCGATATCTCTTTTAAAAAGCTGTCTTTACTTACTAACCCATTCTCAACTCTGACTACATTATTAATCATTTAGCCACTGAACTGTTCAGTTTCACACTTGTGAACTTAATCAATATAAATCTTATGAATTTCATTGTATAAAATTTTACTGGTGAGGGGGTAAAGGTCGTAAAGCCTCAAAATTAACTTTAATATATATGTATAATATAAAATTTATCATTGACATGTTCATACTCATCATAAGTAACATTCTTACTAAAATACCTGAGTATCACTTTCAACGTTATCGGAATTAGCTCAGTTTGAAAGCATCACTATCTATTAGTAAAATGATTTCATCAGATTCGTGAGATATCACACTATCATAGGTTATATAATGGCATGTATTTCTAGACTCCTCATATGCAACATTCAGTCTGAGAACCGACTAAATCGTAGCTCTAATTACAATAAATGTAACACCCCTAACAAGAATCCGTCGTTGGAACAGGGTTACGAAGCATTTCCAGAATTTACAGAACAAATAACAAACATTTCATAATTCTTTAGTATTCATATCAAATTCCACTCAAATTTCATCATATAGTCCCTTGCATGAGCCTTCGAGACCCAAATCATGCTTTAGAATAAGGTCGGGACTAAACCGGGTACTCAGAAAATTTTTCGTGAAATTTCAAAATTTTTCCTAGATGCAGGGGTCACCACCCGTGTCTTAGGCTGTGTAACTCTCTGACTTAGGTCACACGGCCAAATCACACGCCTGTGTGCCAGGTTGTGTGATCAATTCTGAGCATTCTATTTTGACATTTTAAAGATGCGGGGACACACGCCTGTGCCACACGCCCATGTGCTAGGTCAGTGTGTCACACACACTTTGAGACACACGCCTGTGTCTCTGCTGTATGGACGAAAATAGGTAATTTTCCAAGCCACATTTCTCACCCAAATTTTCATCCACCTATACCAACACTTTAATATATTCACTAGTCAAAATAGGTCATTTAAACCAACTTAAAATCCAAGTCATATACATGATATTATACTTCATATAACCAAGTATACAGATTTACTTAAATTACCATATTCCCTTATATACATATTTTACCAAATATGTTAACTTAATTCGGTCATCAATATGCCAATATAATTTTTATCGATCAACCATTTCAAGCATATACCACACATGTCCATCACTAGCCATTCCAATGGCTAGTTATAACAAATATTTACATGCCAAAGATTGGCTAATTAAATTATACATGCCATTATAACCATAATTAATTTACCATATTTTCCAAGATGGGCCGATGAATAGTGTGAGTGATCTCCGCCAATGCTTCCAATCCAACCAGCTTCTGAAATTACTATAAAACAGAGGAAAATAAAATAGAGTAACCATGAAATGCTTAGTAAGTTCGTATAACATGGTAATTAACTTACCATTCAATCTATTTCAAGATAAACATGTAAGGCGCATTCAATCAATTTGATCTCAAGCCCTACACATATCCTCATTGCCCTTGTTAGTCATACATTCCACAATAACATCAAGAAACATATATAGGCTCAACAACTATAAGATTTCCAGATATATATATGTTTTCCATATCATGTATTCATATAACATGTATAAATCATATATTTGTATTTCAAGTCCCTTTTTCATAATAATTCATCAGGAGTTCAGATTATTTCATGTCAAAACTTTACCCATTAAATCATTCGAAATATCAATGTTAGATGAGTAGTACACTCAAGGTGTACAAATCTATAATCATGGATGAATATATTCATTTAATAAATTCCATGTACATATATCATCATCTCATATTTTTCATATATCATGTATCATCACTTTCATTATTTCAGGCAGATACGTGTAATAACTCATTTCTTATTCATATCTTCTCATGTTAGGATTTTTCCCGTTGAATTTATCTTAAATATCGATGGATACACATGTAGTACACTCGAGGTGTACAAATCAGGATCCATCAATTCATATTCAGGTGTACCCATTTAGGGCACATAACCAGGGAGCACACTCTCGAGCCATATATCAGGATGCACAGATGAGCCATGTAACAGGAAGCTTATCCGGGTTAAATCAGGAGTGCTTATAAGAGCCACAATTAGGAAGTTCACAAAGAACTTTTAATCAGGTAACTCACGAAGAGCTTATCAGGCTTGCTCACAAAGAGCCATGTAACAAGAGCACCGGATAGCCATATCTCAGAGAGTTCAAGTGAGCCATGTCAGGATGCTCACAAAGAGCTGCGTTTGTGCCTGCAACATATGCTGGAGCACAACCGATCAAATCATGTAACAGGACGATCACAAAGAGCTGTGATAGTGCGCAGCACATGCAGAATCACTACCGATCAGGATGCTCGCAGGAACTATATCACAGGATGCTTGAGAAGGCTATATCAGGATTACTCGTCCGAGCTAAATCCCGTCCACAACATATGGAGGGCTATATTTATTACGAAAATCACGTATCCATCGACTTTCATTTATTCAAACGGGATTTAAAATTTTCCAGGCATTATCAAGTATATGATTATTTCATTCATTTAAAATATTCGTATAATTCAAATAAACACATTCCACATTCATTTCAAGCATAAAAGTAACATTTTTATCATTCATCATTTATCGTGCATTATCATTTATTTCAGATATTATCATTTATCGAGCGTTGTCAGATATGTCTTCAATGTCATATATATATAATATTTATACAATTCACATTCACAACATTTAATTCAAACATATTAATATACATAATTTAGTTTTACGAACTTACCTCGACAAATGTTTATGTACATAAAATCTACTAATTCGACATTTTCCTCTTTTCCTCATTCTAACTCTGAATTTGGTCTATACGGATCTATATGAATGAATTTAACATCAATTCACGTTCATTTCAATTCAATTCACATCTTAGGAAAAATTATAGTTTTGCCCCTAAACTTTTAATTAATGACGATTTCGTCCCTAGGCTCAGAAAACGAAATTCATGCAATTTAATCATTGTTCCAAGCCTAGCCGAATTTTACATGTAGCATTTATAGCCCATGTATTTCATAAAATTCAGAGCTTTTCCATGAATTTTACAACTTTTCAATTTAGTCCCTAAATCATGTTTTCATCAAAATTCACTTTTGTAAAAGTTGTTTATCTACCAACAACCTTTCATATTCTACCATAAATTTCAAAATTTCAGCATATTCATCCATGGAAAAACTTTGATACTTTGATAACTTTACAAATTAATCCCCAAAATAGCTAGATTAAGTTGTCACGATCTTAAAAATATAAAAATTACTAAAAATGAGACTTGAATACTTACCTAATTTGGGCAAGAAAGCTTGCTTTCTCTTTCATAGGGTTTCCATGCAAAATTTTTGGGGAAGATGATGATAAATGATGATATTTTCATCTTTTTATTATTTATCATCTTTATTTTTCATCTTTCCAATTTTGTCATTTTCTTTAATTTTATTTTTCATGGATGAATCATCATCCTTAACAACTAAGTATTTTTAATGGTCTAATTACCATATAAGGACCTCCACTTTAAAGTTCTATAGCTATTTAATCGTTTTAGCTATTAGAACTCAACTTTTGCACTTTGTGCAATTTGGTCTTTTATCAAATTAAACATGTAATCGGTAAAATTTCTTTACGAAATTTTCACACAATATTATTATTATACTGTAGATCATAAAATAGTATTGAAATAATTTTTCTTTCTGGACTCGGATCTGTGGTCCCGAAGCCACTGCTTCGATTTTATTGAAAATGGGTTGTTACAATACTCACATATTCCGTTGTAAAACTATATTACAAAATGACCCGTATGCTTGCGAACACCACCTCTATTTCATATCTTTTAGTTGTAGTATTCACACTCTGGGCATTATTACGTTCGAAGGCGGTCAAGTTGTTGGCATCGTTGCTGAAGAGGCAACATTACTACATTGATTTTAATTTTTACGTTTAATAGAATAATTAATAAATTTATAAATTATAGATACATATTTTATGCTTATTTTTACAAACATCTTTTATTTTCTTTTTGGTTTCAGTATATGACTCATAGTAGGGGAACACTTATAGAGCCAACTATTGATACGAAAGACTAATTTGCAAAAATCCTCGGCAACAACAGTAGTAACAATAGATGCAGAATCAACCACCTGTTGCGGGCAATTTACCACGCGATAATCCGTTGTTTTATGAGATTAACAATAATAAACCACAAGACTTACCACTACCACCAAAACTACCAACAAATATATAAATGGCATGAAACGAAAGAACCTTAAGGGACTATGCGCTAACGGATTTGGAGATGGTTCAAGGAAGCATCATAGGGCCGACCATTATAGCTAACAAATTTGAAATAAAACCGACCATAATCCAAATAATCCAAAAAAAAATTTAGTTTAGAGGCACAATGACAGAGGACCCAAATCGGCATTTAAAGCGATTTCTTTAGCTTTGTGATACATTTAAATACGCCTTTTCTTGGTTTGATTCGTAGGTACTAGGATCCATCAAGACATGGGATGAATCTGCAGGAAAATTTCTACAAAAGTTCTTTCCTATTAGCAAGATGGTCCAACTGAAGAGAGAGATTGCAATGTTCAAACTGTTAGAAGGAGAAAGCTTTCACGAAGCTTGGAAGTGTTTTAAAACACTGATACAAAGATGCCCACATCATGGATTACTTGAGTGGCTGAGACTACAAATATTCTATAATGGGTTGGATGTGCATGCATGTTCAGGACTAGATGGAGTCGTAGGAGGAGCCCTAATGAACAGAACATACAAAGATGCGTATGAATTTATAGAAAATATGGTGATGAATTCCTATTAATAGCCAACCGAATGCTATACATATGGCCAAAAGCCATCTAAGGTAAAAGTTGTCTCGGGAGATGATAGATATCAACAAATTGTGGATAGACTCAACCGTGTAGAACCCTCATCTAGTGCGCTATCTATATTTGGAGAAGATAAACCTCTCTTTCATTACATTAAAAATCCAACCGATGATGTCAACTACGTCTTGAATAGGGGTGGAAACCCTTATTCGAATACTTATAATCCTGATAGGAGAGATCACCCAAACCTGAGATGGGGCAGAAACCAAGGAAGAGGTAACAGTGCGCAATTAATTAAAAGTACTAATTATCAACCTCCTTATTTACATAAGCCTTAGGAAAGATCTTGCCCAAATGACCATGCTGTATGTGGTCAACGCTTGGATTGGATCAAGGGAGAGATGCAGTCAATGAGAATTGAAGTAAAACAGGTGCAGTCTAAGCGAACCAATACTACAAAAACATTGACTAAGTTAGAAGATCAGATGAACCAATTGATGAGCATGATGGGAGACATAAAAAGGAAAATTGGCACAAGAATCTTGGGCAACACAGAGAATAATCCTTGGGGAGAAGGAAAGGAGCACGTAAAAGTGATCGCGCTCCATTTGGGTGAAGTATTGAGTAGGCCAGAAAACCCAGCACAAGAGGAAGACAAGGGGGATACAAATGATCTTCATAAAGATCCTTAAGAAGCTCATGTTGAGCCAGAACTAGAAAAAGTAACTAAGCCAGTAGATGAGCCGGAAGAGAAGCTAAGGGGAGAATCTGCACTGACGAGGGTACTATTCCCTTCATGGTTAGAAGAAAAATAGAGATGAGATGAGGAAGAATTTGTAAGTTTTTTGAACTTATTTAAATCTCTAAACGTAACTTTCCCTTACTAGATCTAATTGAGAAAGTTTCTAAATACGCCAAGTATTTAAAAGAAATTATGTCTAGGTGTAGAAAAATAAAAACAGAAGAGCAAGTCAGCGTAAGCGCCTCATGTAGTGTAATTTTTCAAAATAGATACCCCCAAAACTAAAAGACTCGGGGAGTTTCACAATACCCATAGAGATAGGGTACATCCATTTTAGCAAGGCTCTATGTGATTTAGGAGCCAATATTAACTTAATGCCCGTATTTATTAATGAAAAACTAGGGTTAGGGGAGCTTAATAGTACACAAATTATAGTACAGTTAGCCGGCAGGTCCTTAGTACAATCGAAGGGGTACTTGAAGATGTATAGGTTAAAGTGAGGAGATTTATCATCCCAACAAATTTTAAAACTTTAGATTTTGAGGAAGACCGTGACCTATTCTGTTGGGTAGAACATTTTTAGCAACATCAAAGTCCACCATTGACTTGGAAAAGAACGAGTTAAAACTAAGGATCAATTCTAAGACATAAATCTTTAAATGTGGTCACCGACAGAATGGTGAACATAAGGAAAAATTAGGCAGGCAATGCTTTGGAATATTTGTAAAAATCCCTAACTACCTTGAACTAAGGATAGTGTTCTCTATGATAAGTGTAGGTCAAAAAAGTAAGTTCAGAAAGCGAGATAAGCGAAGGAAGGTGGAGTGGCATGATAGACGTTGGACCAATTCTGATAGAACCACAACTAGAGGAGGGTCCATGTATACACTAAATGAGCTAACGGATGAATCCAGTAGCAAGACTTAACATTCTTAATTAAACTTGAACTTTATGTATATTATTGTATTTTTAACTAATTGATAGTTTAAAATTTAATTCTTATTAAATATTTAGTGCAAATAGAAACCGAAACACTTTGAAAATGGGAAATTTGGGTTAAAACAGTGTCGGTGCCGCAACACGACACCTCCGAGTTGCAACACTGCGTCTAGAATCAAAAGAATCAAGAAAATAATCTAGATGTCGCGACTTAGCACCTCTGTGTCGTGACATCGCTGCATTTTATTTACAAGGTTAACCCAACCCAGTTGCACAACCTGTTGACTTTCAACTTAATTTTTCCCGGTCTTTAACCTTAAAATACCTCCGTTAAAATCTAAAAACCCTTTTAACTTAAACCTAAAACCCTTTAAACTTCAAATCTCTCTCAAGTCCCTCAAAATCTTACAAACCCTAAAATCCATTTTTACTAAAAGTTTCTATTTCTTTGCAATATGTTCTTTTCATTGGTTTAGGAACAAACGGGAAACAATCAAAGGAACGACAAAAAATGAGCTCTTCAAGGAATCATAAAGAAACTAATCAAGGTTAAGGGTTCCTAAACTAGTTTTACTGTTCCATTGAGAATATTGCTTGCTATTCCACTAGTTTCTAGCATTGAATAGGATTGAATATGCCTTCGAGAATAGTTTGAAGAACTAATGAACCGAAATCGTTGACGATTACAAACCCCTCTAATTTTCCAAATCAAAACGTGGAAAAATATTTTTTAAAACTTCAGGGAAAAACATTTATTCAAGAACGAGAGTTTGAACCGTCAATGCTGTTGTGTCAAGAAATCTGGCCTCTGGTCTGATACTATAGATGGGAAGGCTTTGGTGTGATCCCAAAAGACTGTGTTGTGGTTCCAGTAGTTCAGGAATTTTATGCATATCTTTGGGACCAAGAATCTAGATGGGCAGAAGGTACCACAAGGGAAATGGTACCTATGCGAGGGAAAGACGTGAGAATCACCCCTCGAGTTATTTGTGAATTTTAACACTCCATATTATGATAAATATTTTGTGGAAGAAACTGATTTAGAATACTTAAGACATAAATATGGACAACGTTATAAATTATTTAACAGAAGGGAGGGTTGAATGGAAGTGTCGCTCTAGTTGCAAATAAGTGGATTCAATTTTTATGCACTCAAATCGCTCTGGCATTAAATGTATCTAATGTCAATACTTTTTGAGCTATTTTACTTTATGCCATTTTACAGAAAAAACAAGTGTGCATCAGGACATGGATATACAAGTATATGAAAAGGAACGTCAATGATAAGAAAGTTGGGATTTTCTTTCCCCACTTAGTGATGGACCTGTGCAAGTAAATTGAAATTTCAATGACAACTACTGAGTAGTTTATGAAGCCTTCCAGAAGTATAATAGGAGATACATTGTACACATTTTACATGGAGCTTCGATAAAAACAAATAAAATATTGGAACAAACACTAAAAAGAGAATATGGATGTCCCGGCTTCAAGTTAATAGAAAGGAAAATTGACAGCTCGACGAGAAATTGGTGAGAGCAACCATCCAAAGTTAGATTGGATGATATAATGGAAGCAAGAGATGGTCCCAGTTCTACAAGAATAGACGGGGTAGAATAACATGAGAATACCAAATTATCCGCTAGATATGTTCGGCCCAATGCATCCAGAGCATGAAGAAGATGAGCAAGAGAGTGATGAAGAGGAAGAAAGCAGGAATGAGGAAGGAGAAGAGGATAAGGAGATAGATTTTGAGGAAGACTATTGATGGACCTCGAAACTAACTATTATTTCGACAAAGGAAAGCGCACCTATCAAACAGTAGTATAGCTGTGGTGAGTCCGAAATATCGTATCCTCAAGGACCAAGAGTACTAGTATTAACTATCTTTTTATTATCTAGTCTAATAATTAAGGGGGTCTATTTTTAATCTAAAATCTATTAACTAATTTAACTAACGATGAACGTGACAGAGAGTAAATAGGGGAAAATATTTTTAAACAACTTATATGAGATGGACAATACCTAAGGAAGAATCCACCTAGACTTCACTTATTACTTTTGATTCATGCGATTTATTCACTTGGCTTAATCCGTAGAAAACCCTAAATTATATTACTACCTCTCTCGAGGCTACTAACAACTGACTCTAGGTTGATTAATTGAAATCTCTTTCTAATTAAAACCCCTATTGTCGCATTAACTCGATCTATGGATTTCCTTATTAGGTTTGACCCTAATCCGATAGATTTTTTTCGTCCAATCTCTAGGGTTGCGATCAACTCCGCTTAATTGTGTTGATCTACTCTTAGACAGGGACTTTTTCTCCACTGAATAAGCACATTCGACTTGAATCAATAACCTGAATTATCAAAACAAGAATAAGAACTAACAATTAAGAATAAGCACAATTATTTATCTCATAAATCAAATAATAATAAGATCTGTATTAGGTTTCATCCCCTTAGGTATTTAAGGGATTTTGTTCATACTAAAAGAGGGAAACATCATAAAAGAGGAAAATCAACAAAACATAAGAAAACCCAAAAACTTCTAAAGAACTTGATGGGGGATCCTCAGTCTTGATGGAGATCCTTCTCCTAAGCTGTCTTGGAGTATTTTCTCCTTCTACTTGGCGTCTATTCGACGTCCTATCGAGCTTCCATTTTAGGTTTCCCCCTAGGGTCTTTATATAGGCTTTGAGATGCCTTACTTGGCCCAAAAGTATCCTAATCTGAATGAAACTCATCTTGGCGACGGCAGGGACACGCCCGTGTGACACGCCCGTGGTCAACTCTCTTGGCCGTGGTCGATCCTGCTCGCCACACATGGCCGTGTGATCTGGCCGTGTATGTTGATCCAAGCTGTGTCTCGGTTGTTGCTCAAAACACACGGCTGTGGGTGATAGCCCAGGCCGTGTGAGTCACTAAGGTAGGCCTATTTTGTCCCTTTTTGGCCCATTTCTTGTTCTTTTCGATTTCCTAAGCTCTCCTAAGTATAAAACATGAAATTATGAGATTAGGAGCATCGAATTCATCAAATCTAATGAATATTCATCCAAAATTAAGCCAAACATGGGGTTAAAATATGTGTAAATTATGGTTTATCAAATACCCCACACTTAAGTTTTTACTTGTCCTCAAGCAAAATGCTCAACTCACAATTAGAATTAACTTCCCTCAATTCATAATTCTCATCAACAATGTCTTATCATAATTCATAGATAATTCATACATAGATAATTTAACTAAAAGAGTCCTAGAGATTTAAACAATCTAAGTCATAGATTTTTATAGCATGAAAACTTATGTGTTTCCCTTTACCTAAGTAATTACCTCTGATTCAAAACCGACAAGTATTGACATCCTCACTAAAGATTCACTCAAATCACTCAAAGTGTTTAAGGTTCAAAAATTAAGCACTCAAAAGTCAAACATGAAAAGTTAATCCCATAGGCTTGCATGAAAATCAAATCTCCACCACTATAAAATGAGATGATACACAAATCAAAAGGTCTTTTAAAGGGTTGTAATGGGGCTTGGGTTAAAGGTGTGGATAAAGGCTGAATTAGAGGGTTAGTATCGAGATTGAATTGATAAATTACCTAACTAGAAAAATAACTAAAAATTAAATAATTACATCAATTAAGAATTCATCACTAGTAACACGAGCTTCTTCTTAAAATGTGAAATTAAACGCATAAGCTCAAATAACATAGAACTAATAATGAATATACTTCATTTTTTTTAGGAATAAGCACATACAGTAATAATAAGATAGAATTTAACAACTGAAATAAAGAAAATAGTTAAGCAACCGATCAAATCAAATCTCGATATAAGTGTAGTCAAGAGAAATGGTGATAATAAATACAAAGTGGGTTTTGGGTTAATATTAATGGGTGAGTCAAGAAATGGTTGATTAGGTTTCAAATGGGTCACTAGGGGTTAATTAAACGGGTAAGCTTTTTAGTGGAATAAGTTGGTTAAAACCTAGGTGCCTTTATCATCTCAGTATATCAAATCAGAGGTGTGGTCTCGTCATATATGATCGAAGCAAGTTCTAGAATAACAAATCAATGTTGACACACTCATAATTAATAAAGTGAGCAAGAAAAGAATATGCTCTAAAAGGCTCAAAATCTCACAAAAATTATGGTTTTTGATGTCAACCTTGCAAATTTCAAACTTCAAAGTAATATTTAAATTTAGGAAAACAACCTAGAAATTTTTAATTCTGAAAATAGACTTATCATGCTTGATTCTCTAATGTCTTAAAGTTTAAACCATCAATGCACAATTACCTATGACTTAATCCGAAGCATATCTATGATAATCATAAATTAATAGAAGTTTCATTCTAATAGTAATATGAGAAAATTACTTAAGAATAAGACATAATTCAGGGATTTTCAAATAATACTATAGTTAACCCCTCATACTTAAGATGTACATTATCCTCAATGTACAAAGATAGATAATAGCAATATAGTAATAAAATCATAAGATAGGGAGAGAAGTGAAACTTCTTGAATTTTGGATGGAGTCAATGAAAAGAAACGGTAAAGTTGGAGAGAGTTGGAGGTGGGGAGGATACTCCGGTGGTGGTGTGTTCGTTCGTTAATAGCCTCTTGAACCTAAATTAAAGAAATCAAAATATAATAATATAAATCAAAGACGAGAAAGATAAAAGAAAATACATTAAAAATGAAAATAAGAGAAAAAGAAAAAATAAATGGACTCAAAAGTCCCACTGGCGTGTCGCACGCTCATGTAGATTTCTCAGTTTCGACCACGGCCGAATCGCACGACCGTGGCATTTTATCACAGCCAGTGTTTTGAGATCAGTTTTGTCCTGTTTCCACACAGCCACGACCACGCCCGTGTGCAAGGCTGTGTGGGTAGGGAAACCTGCACCTAAAAATTTTGTTAGTTTTTAGTTAGATGCTAAAATTCGAAAATATGGAAGTTAGTGGGGTTAGTGCTCAGGTTGCCTCCCGAGAAGCGCTCGTTTAAAGTCTTAAGCTAGACTTACCTGTCATTCCCATAACCATGGTGGTTTGAGGAGTCGAAACTCCTTTTTCTTATTATCAATTCTATCAACATATGGTTTGAGTCGGGTATTATTTACCTTAAAAGTGCCGAAATTAGAATGAGTTACCTCGACCGTTCCGTATGGAAAGACCTTAAGTACCGTAAAAGGAGCCGTACCGTTTGTATTAAGATCTGAAGTGGCTATTCAAGGGTCGGTTGTATCTAACAGTACCTAATCCCCGATTTGAAATTTTTATGTCTCATCTTTAAGTTTGACATCGTTTTGCTTTGGTTCTTCATGTTTTTTTGATTTTTCCTTGACGTGTGTTCGCCATTCATCTAGTTCATTGATTTGTAACCTTCGTTCCTCATGAACAGTTGTATTCTTAGTATGAACACGAGATCCTGGCTCTGTTATCTTTTCCTGAGAGATTTCCTGTAAGGAAGATTGAACGTTAAGTTTATTTATATTAACAGGACTTGTATTCTCTTGATCATTAGATATTCTGTCAGAATGACGTGCTTTGAGTTTAATCATGTCATCACCTACATGAAGTGTTACTTCCCCTGTATCAACATCAATAATGGTCCTAGCAGTTGCTAAAAAGGGCCGTCCTAATATTAAAGGAACATTATTGTCCTCGTCCATGTCTAAAACAATAAAGTCTACTGGGAATATGAATTTATCAATTTTTACTAGTACATATTCGATTATACCCCTAGGAACTCTAATAGTTTTATTAGCTAATTGAATGCTCATCCTAGTTTGTTTGGGTTTCCCTAGACCTAACTGTTTAAACATTTTATAAGGCATAACATTTATGCTTGCCCCTAAATCTGCTAAAGCATTATTAACAGATAAACTACAAATTAAGCACAGAATTGTAAAACTCCCTGGATCTTTTAATTTTTGTGGTAGTTTATTTTGCAAAATTGCTGAGCACACTGCGTTTAGCTCCACATGTGACGCCTCGTCTAATCTTCGTTTGTTCGTCAACAGCTCTTTTAAAAATTTCCTTGAATTTGGCATCTGCGAAAGAGCTTCAAAGAACGGTAAGTTAATATGTAATTTCTTTAGAAGTTTAAGAAACTTACCGAATTGTTCATCTGTGTTGTCTTTCTTCATCGCATTGGGGTATGGCACTCGAGGTTGGTACTCTATAATTACCGTTTTTGGTTTGTCATGGTTTACCTCAACCTTACCTTCCCCTACCACATTCTCTTGCCTAAGTTCGGTTCATCTAACCCTCACTTTGTCGTGAGCAGCAGACGGCATGAATTTGCTCCTTTGGGTTAGTTTCGGTCTTTGCTTGGCAAGTTTGCCTTGTGGTTGTTCAGATATGATCTTAGCAAGCTGTCCTAATTGGTTCTCGATCCCTGGAATCGATGCTTGTTGATTTTTGAGCGCTGTTTCGGTGTTTGGAAAACGTGTCTCTAACACCACGATGAATTTTGTTAGCATCTCTTCTAGGTTCGGCTTCTTCTCTTGCGGGTAGGGTTGCTATTGAAATCCTAGAGAGGGTTGTTGTCTCTGATTTCCTTGACCACCCCATGAGAAGTTTGGGTGGTTCCTCCAACCTGGATTATAATTGTTACTATAGGGTTATTTTGAGATCTAAAATTATTACCCATATAGTTCATCTGCTCACTTTCTACGCCAGGGTTGTAGGGTGGGTATTATGTATTGTTCGTCCCTCCTCCATTTGTATCGCACTGCATCACTGGATGTACCTACGAAGAACCATACAAACCATCAATTTTCTTATTCAAGAGTTCTACCTGGTTTGATAGCATGGTCACTGTGTCGAGGTTGAAAACACTGGCGGCTTTTGTCGGCCTTGTCCTTGTAACTTGCCACTGATAGTTATTCAATGACATCTCATCTATAAACTCATAAGCTTCCTCAGGGGTTTTGTTATTTAGGGTTCCTCCGGCAGCTGAATCAATTAACTGCCTAGTTGAAGGGTTCACACCGTTGTAAAAGGTTTGAACCTGTAGCCACAAAGGTAATCCATGGTGAGGGAACCTCCTTAGTAGATCCATATATCTCTCCCATGCATCGTAGAGTGTTTCTAGATCCATCTGCACAAAAGAAGAAATATCATTCCTCAACTTAGCCGTTTTAGCCGGCGAAAAATATTTTAACAGAAATTTTTCGGCCATTTGTTCCCATGTAGTGATTGATCCTCGTGGTAACGAGTTTAATCACTGTTTAGCTTTGTTCCTCAATGAAAAAGGAAACAATCGAAGGCGAATGGAATCATCAGAAATGCCATTAATCTTGAAAGTGTCGCAAAACTCAAGAAAATTTGCCAAGTGATTGTTTGGATCCTCATTCTGCAAACCATCAAACTGAACAAATTGCTGGATCATCTGTATAGTGTTAGGTTCCAGTTCAAAATTATTTGCAGCAATAGTAGGTCTAACAATACTTGATTCAGTCTAGCGGTGTACATGGGACGGGCGGCCCGGCCCGGCCCGAAGGCTCGCCCGATATGTGGGAGGGTTTGGGCAAAAATATAGGCCCAAAAAATGGGCTTGGACAAAAAAATAAGGCCCGTTTAAAAAATGGGTCGGGCTCGGGTAAGGCATTTTTGGCCCGGGCCTACCCGATTCACTAAAGGAAAAAAACTATTTTTAATATTATTTTCTTATTATTTTTCTCCTTATTTTGCTACCATTTTACTATTATGTTTCTATTATTTTGTTGTTATTGTTTAGATATTATATAAAACTTATTTTATTGTTAATTTTGTTATTATTTTAAAGACATTTGTTAATTTTGTTATTATTTTAGAGGCATTTGCTTGTTAAGTTACATCTATTTTAGTATTATTTAAGTCTACATATTTTTTAAAATTTATTTTCAATTTGTTGAAAAATATTTATTTTGATTTTTTTAGTATTTTTGATGTATTATATATATTTAAAAAGTATATAAAATAATATAAAAAATTAATCTGAGGTAGTTAATGCGGCTGGGCCAGGTTTTAGCATTTTTATATGGGCCAGGCTTGGGCAAAATTTTAGGCCCATTTTTTGGGCCCGGCCCGAGCCCAATGAACGGGCCTAAATTTTTAGTTGGGCCCAGCCCGAACCCAGCCCGGCCCATGTACACCTCTAATTTAGTCCCTGTTAAAGTAGGTTTAGCATAATCAAACATAGTACGAGGAGCAGGATTTTGATTCACCGGGTTTGCGGCCACCACAGGAGGTAGCGGATTATTATCACCCATCTCTTCGGTAGTGTTAGTGTCGTCCTCTTGCTCTTCTTGTATGTACTGTAGGCTTCGCCTTATCTCTCTACGATTTCTGCGAACGGGTTCCTCCTAGTCATAAACTTGAATTACATGCCAGAAGCAAATAAAGGAAAAATTAGCAAAGTTAAAAAATAAATATAAATTAAAAATAAATAAAATGGCTAAAGTAATAAAAATTTAGTTTTCCTAATATCTTAGTCCCCGGCAACGGCGCCAAAAACTTGATGGAGCTTGAAACTAACTATTATTTCGACAAAGGCAAGCGCACCTATCGAACAGTAGTATAGCTGTGGTGAGTCCAAAATATGGTATCGTCAAGGACCTAGAGTACTAGTATTAACTATCTTTTTATTATCTAGCCTAATAATTAAGGGGATTTATTTTTAATCTAAAATCTATTAACTAATTTAACTAACGATGAACGTGACAGAGAGTAAATTGGAAAAACTACTTTTAAACAACTTATATGAGATGGACAATACCTAAGGAAGAATCCACCTAGACTTCACTTATTACTTTTGATTCATGCGATTTATTCACTTGGCTTAATCCGTAGAAATCCCTAAATTATATTAATACCTCTCTCGAGGCTACTAACAACTGACTCTAGGTTGATTAATTGAAATCTCTTTCTAATTAAAACCCCTATTGTCGCATTAACTCGATCTATGGATTCCCTTATTAGGTTTGACCCTAATCTGGCAAATTTTCGTCGACCTATCTCTAGGGTTGCGATCAACTTCGCTTAATTGTGTTGATCTACTCTTAGACAGGGACTTTTGCTCCACTGAATAAGCACATTCGACTTGAATCAATAACCTGAATTATCAAAACAAGAATAAGAACTCACAATTAAGAATAAGCACAAGTATTTATCTCATAAATCAAATAATAATAAGATCTGTCTTAGGTTTCATCCCCTTAGGTATTTAAGGGATTTAGTTCATACTAAAAGAGGGAAACATCATAATAGAGGAAAAACAACAAAACATAAGAAAACCCAAAAACTTCTAAAGAACTTGATGAGAGATCCTCAGTCTTGACGGAGATCCTTCTCCTAAGCTATTCTCGACGGCTGTCTTGGAGTATTTTCTCCTTCTACTCGGTGTCTATTCGACGTCCTGTCGAGCTCCCCTTTTAGGTTGTCCCCTAGGGTGTTTAAATAGGCTTTGAGATGCCTTACTTGGCCCAAAAGTATCCTAATCCGAATGAAACTCATCTTGGCGACAGAAGGGACACGCCCGTGTGACACGCCCGTGGTCGACTCTCTTGGCTGTGGTCGATCCTGCTCGCCACACACGGCCGTGTGATCTGGCCGTGTACGTTGATCCAGACCGTGTCTCGGTTGTTGCTCGAAACACATGACCGTGGGTGATAGCCCAGGCCGTGTGAGTCACTAAGGTAGGCCTATTTTGTCCCCTTTTGGCCCGTTTCTCATTCTTTTCGATTTCCTAAGCTCTCCTGAGTATAAAAATGAAATTACGAGATTAGGAGCATCGAATTCATCAAATCTAATGAATATTCATCCAAAATTAAGCCAAGCATAGGGTTAAAATATGTGTAAATTATGGTTTATCAACTATTGAACTTTTTATTTTTAAGGATTGTAATTTTGGGATAATTATTATTTTATCATTTTAGGAGTAGTATTGTAACAGCCCAATTTTAGCTAAATCAGAACAGTGGTTTCAGAACCACAAATTTGATGTTGGAAAATTATTTTAATATTTTTTTTGGTATTTACAGCATGATTGAATAATTGTGTGAAAGTTTCTGTAACACCCCTCACCGGTATCCAACTCCGGGATAGGGTTCGAGGCGTTACCGAACTTAAACATTCACAATCATACAAAATCAGGTTACCAAAATTTCACCCAAAATTAAAACTTTTCAAACACATACATTTGACCTTGTCATCTATTTAATCACTTATACCACATAACAGGACATTAACACATACCATGGAAAAATAGGCTTACAAGCCAAAACCATCATAAGCTACATCTCATGGCTATAATCAACAAATCAATATAAGCCAATACATTTGACTAATCACAACAACATCCATCATAGAAAAATTAAGTCCCTATACATGCCACTCACTTGAAAACATTTAACATACATATGCCAATACTCCAAGGATAATGGCTCGATAGTGTGATGCTGCCTCCGACGATCTCCAACCCTGAGCTGACCTGACAAAACTAAAAGAAATGGAAAGGAGGGAGTAAGCTTTACGCTTAGTAAGCTCGCATGAAAATAATAAGCAATGCGATAACATGCTATTTTCATATTCTTTCTATTTATTCAAATTCCAGTTAAGCTATTTTCTCGAGTCACAGTCATTAAATTATTTATATCCGGAGCTATGGAACTCCAACTTAAGATCCGTAATTTTTTCCTCAAACTAGACTCACATATATTCTTACCATAAAATTTCCAGAATATTTGGTTTAGCCAATAAATACATTTTATTCATTAAAGATTCCCCTGTTTCACTGTTCGATAGCTCTAACACCTCTTCACTAAAATTAAAATTTCTCATTATACAGAGTTTGGATAACCTTCCCGTTTGTCTCTCTAGAAAGTAAACTCACCAAGGATTCTGAGAATATAAATTATACACCATAAACATTTTTATACAATTTTTAGTGATTTTCCAAATTTGGAACAGGGGATTTCCGAAACCATTCAGACCCTATCTCACCAAAATTTAAATATATCATAATAGAAAATTTATTTACTCACACCATTTCTTTTATGTGAAAATAGAATCAATAATATTTAATTTCATCTCTCATTCAGCATATAATTCAATTTCTACTATATATGGTGATTTTTCAAAATCACGTAACTGCTGTTGTTTCAATCTATTTTACTGAAAATTTTACTCTCCCATGTTTTCTTTATATTACTTCCATATATGCACACATAACACCAAGCATGTTCAATACTAGCCATACAAATGAATAATCATCACCAATATTTATGAGTACTCATAATGGCGCTTACACCATATCATCCTTACCACAATTTCAATCACGTATCACATATCAAACACATTATGCACATACACACATGGTCACATGCACCCTTGTTCACACAAACACTTACTCACATGTACATTTGCCACATTTCTCAATTTTTCACATTCACACCTGCACTTATTCATAAAATGATCGCACCAATCACCATTAGTAAGTTATCTCGTTGAACCCCTTCGGAAAACGCCCGATACTCAGTGGTCTCAGCACATAGCTCCACCTACACATAATTCAGCTTTCTTGTACACATGGTGAAGGTCCCTTATCACCCATGTGACCTAGCCATTCCATCTCGTAACTTTCTTGTCTACATGGCGTCCAACACTAGGAACCACTTATGTGACCTAGCTACTCATAACCCGTAACTTTCTTGTACACATGGTATACACACAATATTACACATGTGACCTAGTTACATATGAAATTATTATCCCGTAGCTTTCTTGCACACATGATGAAAGTCCCTTACCATCCATGTGGCCTAGCTACATATCAAATTTTGCCATCTCGTAGCTTTCTTGTGCACACGGTGAAGGTTTCTTATCACTCGTGTGACCTAGCTACATATTGTCCGTATCTCTCAGTTTTCCGAAGGTTCAATCGAGAATTTCTCATTCCATACATTTTCATATTTTAGTTATCACCCAATGATTTCCATAATATCTAGCAAAATAATTATTGAACAAGTAAAATAAATGCATTATTTACATATCAACTTTCCATTTCACATAATAACCATAGTCATAGAAAACACCTTTAAGCACAACATTTCAACCCATTTTCCATGTCACCTATGTCACCTTTTATCATAAACATATTATTAAATCAATTCACCAACATAATATACTAAACATGTAATTCAGAAAAAATCAATTTACTACCACAATTTAGGTTTCAAATATACATTACGACATTATTGCATTATTATTAACACACCAACTTACCTCGGATCCAGAAACGGTAATTTACCATTTTAATCCATAACCTTGTATTTTCCCAATTTAAGCCCGAATCTCGATTTCCTTGACTATGAAGCTTGAAACCCTTAGCCATGGAGTCTAGAAATTTTTGGCAGCAACTTGAAGAAGATGAGCAGATTTTTTTCTTGTATTTTGTCTTTTTATTCATTAAAAACACTAAATGACTAAAATACCCTTAAGGCTTTTCTTTCAATTTTGTCCTATTCATGCCCATTTTTGTCCATCAAGTTATCCAATGGTCTAATTACTTTTTAAGGACCTCCAATTTAAAACTCATAGCAATTTGACACCTCTAATATATAGAACTCAACTTTTGCACTTTTTACAATTTAGTCCTTTTGACTAAATTAAGTGCTCAAACGTCGAAACTTTTTTTAAAGGAAATTTTTACGAAATCTTTCTGTAAAATTGTAGACCATAAAAATATAATAAAAATAAAATTTTCCTCGTCCGATTTGTGATCTTGAAACCACTATTCCGACTAGGCCCTAATTCGGGATGTTACAGTTTCGTTTAGAAATTTTATCGTTTAAATGCTTAATTTGATAAAAAGGACTAAATCGCGTAAAATGCAAAAGTAGTGTTCTATTAGCTAAAGGTATTAAATAGCTATATAACCTTAAAGTTAAGGTCCTTATGTGGTTATTAACCCATTTATAAGATAATGGAAGTTAGTGGCATGACATTTGGAGTAGTTATTAAAGTTTATTAAGGTTAAAAATGTAAATTATTAATAAAGGTTAATAATAATAAAACAAATAAAGAAAATTTTAATGCTTTCATCTTCATCTCTTGCCGAAATTGAAGATAAGAGAAAGACATTCTAGGGTTTTTACATTCGGCATCTTCATAGCTTAATTGGTAAGTGTTTTGAGCTCGATTTTTGATGATTTCTATGTTTTTGTAATCGTTGCAGCTCAATCTAGCTAGCCCGTACCTTTAATTTCAAAACTGTTAAAGTTTTGAGAGTTGCCATTATTTAATCTATGTGTTCTTTGATGTTTAATGTTGAAATATGAAAGCTTAATGATAGTTTTACATGTTTTGTTAAGTGATTTTTGATGAAAATGCATAATAGGGATTAAATTGTGAAAAGTGCAAATTGAGTGGTTGAAATGTGAAATAAATGGAAAATATGGGCTGCTAGGGGTATATTGGTAATTCGGCTAGCATGGGTATATTGGTAATTCGGCTAGCATGGGTTAGTCTTGAATTATGTGAATTTTGTGTTTTGTGAAATAAGGACTAAATTGTAAAAGCTGTGAAATACTTGGGCAAAAGTGTAAAAGTGCTTTAAAGTGTGATATGAACTAAATTGAAAGAATATGTGATTGAATAAGTTAATTTTGAATTCATATAGATCAAGAAAGAAAGAATTTGGATTTAGATCGGGGGAAAAACATGGTTATCGAGTAGTCGACCCGATCTGTCATTTCCATATACGAGGTAAGTTCGTATAACTGAACTTAAATGTGTATCTATTTATTTGATGGATGAAATTGAGATAGTATTTATTCTATTAGATAAATATGGAGATATTAGATTAAATCCACGGTTTAAGTAAACGAGTTGCTGAATAAGACCATAGCTGAGCTATGGCAAAATCGAATAATAATACCATAACCGGGTTATAGCATGTGAATCAAAGACCACAGAAGGGCCTTGGCAATGTATGTGTAAGACCATAGTTGGACTATATGTAATATCCCGGGTTAGGGGGCTGTTTTGTGGCTGCATGATATTGCATGTTTGTAGTGTGCTGTGTTGCTATTTTTATGTTTTAGGGGCTTAATTAAAGCTTAGGTGTATGCCCGAGAAAATTAGGAAATTTTGGTTTTGAGCTAAGGCATTAGGAGTCGAGGGAAGTGGGGCTTTTAAATTTATTTTGGGAGTTTGTTAGCACAAGGAACAAATTGGTGGAGTGGCAATGTAGGCGCCACTAAGGCTTGGAGTGGGTAACGCCTAAAGCAAGGTGGAGGCCTTGTGTTCGAGTCATGGAGTGGCCACTTTTGGCACTCATTTTTGTGGCATGGAGGAGGAGTTTGTAGGCGGTTCAAACTCGCTTTGACTTGGTCTTCACACTCAAATGGAGGGTGGAGAGCAAATAGTGGAGGAAGACTTGTTCAACTTGTTTGAACGTGTGGATGAGTGCATGGGGAAAGTTGGCGAATTTTAGGGGATTGGTGGGAGAGTGACGGTGGAGTATGGGGATGGAGTTGTGCGAATTTCAATTGGAAATTTGTGCACTTTTGGTCATTTTTTTGCCTAAACCGAAAGTCTCTTTTGTTGTACCAAAGTTGAATGTTTTCCAAGTAAATTCCCTTGGGTATTTCTTCTTGAAACCGAAAGATCAAAATTCCTAGGACTTGCCGAATTTATTTTCTTTTCTCTCAACCTTCTTGCTAACCGAATGCACCCTTGCATTTTCTCTTCTTCTTCACCTGCTTAAGCCGAAATTAGTACCAATTGTTCTCTTATTCATTTTCTTTTCTCCTCGTATTTTTTTTCATTCCTTCTCTTAAAACACTTGAGCCGAAACTCCACCTCTCCAAAACATTTTCCATCTCTTCTCTTGCTAGCCGAAACCATATCAACTTGCCCCAAACGTTCTTCTATTTTCTCAAATCCTAGTGCCGTAATCTCCATTTCTTCTCACCTACGTTCTTTCTTTCTCTTTTAATCCAAAACCGAAAACAAGAGTGTTAAACACCTTGTGCCAATTTTCTTCTTGCTATTGTTCCAGCATAGCCGAATATTCTCTTCTTCCCCTAGTAGTCTCCTTTGGCCGAATATCGGTGGTGTTTTGGAAGCTTTGGCTTTGTCGTTGGTGGTGGTAAGTCTAGGCCGAATGGCCATATCTCCTCTTTTGGTTCTTTATTTGGTTGTGTTGGTTAAGGGTCGATTATGGTCGGTTTGGAAGGGTGTTAACCTTTGGTTATCATCTTGTGTTAGGGTCTTGGATATCAGCGATCAGTGGAGCCTTCTCTCTGTGTGAACCGATTAGGTAAGTGATGGTAAGATATCATTCGCGATTATTCGTTTAAATCTGATTAAGTCAAGGTGACAAAGGATTAACCATTCTCTCTTAAGGTGTAGCCGATTGGTGATCAAAGAAGGGCCCTTTGTGGTTCAGGTTTGGTAGGAAACCGAACCAATAGCAAGGTAAGGGTTCAACGCTAACCCTTGTGGTTCATTTGGTTATGGCCGAATGGCCTTAGTGCCTAACCCTATGTTGGCCGAATATTGTGGTTGCCTAATGGTTTACTTTTGGCCGATTCTAGAGAGCGGATAGTCAAGGGACTCAGAGTGATTCGTAGGGATCTTTAGACTCGTAGCTATCGTGTGTGTATACTAACACACTTATATTTAGTAATATTGTGAATAACTGTGCAATGACTAATGAAAGCAGTGGTGGCTATTATGATACCCTCATGGGTACGAGTTGGGACTCGGGTAAGTCGGTGCTATTATTATGAGTTATTGATGATCGTATGATATCATGGTTATGGATATGTGACATGGGGTATGAGATTAGACATATTGGCATGATATGCATGATAGTATGATATGCATGATAGCATGACATTCATGATTACATGAGTTTGGCATGTTGATGGGTGATACGAGAGGAGGGAGAAGTGATATTTTGTGTTGACGAGCACCGGTGCTTTGGTAGCACACTTTGTGACTTTGGGTCACCAGAGGTTTGGCACCTCCGGAGGTTTGGTACCTCGGCGTCTCGTCCCGAGTGGCTCAGTACCACGATGGGTTGGCCCCACAGATGATTATACGGGATTGACGCCGGTGTTTTGGTAACACACGATGGGTTGGCCCCATCACCGCATTTGTGACTACGGTCCACGAGTGCTTTGGTAGCACATTGTGTCTTTGGGACACCGGAGGTTTGGCACCTCATTGCGACTTGTCCACGTGGTTTAACCACCGTGGGTTGGCCCCACTTGAGATATGGGATCGTCGCTAGTGTTTTGGTAACACACGATGGGTTGGCCCCATCATCATTGGATTCGTGACTTCGGTCACGGTGCTTTGGTAGCACAACATGGTGTCTTTGGGACACCAAGTGCTTTGGTAGCACATTGACGGATATTGTGTCTTTGGGACACCGATTGCTTTGGTAGCACATTGTGACTATATGTCACCGGTGGTTTGGCACCACCGGTGGTTTGGTACCACGGGGTAGAAGAGGCGATATGGATGGTTAGGTTCGGGTTGCATTAATCATGTTGCTATGTATGATGTGTGTTAGCATGTTGATTCTTTGGGAGCGGGATTTACACATGAGTCACTCGACTCACCCTCTCCTTTGACATTTCGGGTGACTCGTGAGACGCGGACTTGGAGCCGGGATGGACTCGAGGTGCTTATGCCATTTGAATAAAGTCTTTACTCGGACTCTATATTTTGGGTACTTTAGTTATTTACTTTTATTTGGGTTTTTATTTGGTTTGTAAAAGGCCTTTAAAGTTATGTTTTAAGTTGGTTGATGTTTTAGTTAGATTTAATATGCCATAACAAAATAAGCCGGTATAAGTTTTACTAAAAACTGGAAAGATAATGCCTTCAAAATTATAACGCTGACGTGTTTTTAACTATACCATCGGGTATCACACTAAGTCTTTTTGACAAACAAATTCAAGCTGGTTTCAAATTCTAACTTGTAATTCACCTAAGTCCAGAAAGTGTTTTATGTATCATTAAGTAACTAATGAGGTTTTATATGGTTTAAACTCGTTTCAACTACAAATTCGCTAAGTTTTCAAAATCTCCGGGTTTTAAATACATCAAAAGTTTTTCAAACAAGTCTACTCAAATCTGTTTAAAGCACACGGTGTTTTCACCCCACTTTTAAACGAAAAATCTGAACTTCTTAGAAACGTTTTCCCCGTAACATACCGGATTCGGACGTGGTGTCTGTCAGGGTTTGGGGTGTTACATTTGTGGTATCGAGCCGAGTTCAAAGGCTTCTACTGTGGGCTGAGGCCCAAAAAGGTTTTCAAAAGTACATTTAAGTGTTGTTTTGGAATATATGATTTTGAAAGGCATGGCACCGAGTCTCCGGCATTTGATTCGCCTGTAAGTACCCGGACTATTCTTTGTGATTTGATTGGATGTTATATGATCTGACGAATAGCAATAGTATACTACTTTAGAGATTGAAACTGATAGGATTTTGTGAAACTTACGAGAACAATCCTCTTTAATTCATAAGACTTGCTTTTTAAACAAGTGGAATAAATCTTCGATGCATAAAATTCTTTAATCGAATACGTAGGAAGATTAGTCATGAGCACTCGAGGCGGACGTGGTCGTAATACTCGTGGTAGAGGTAGGGGTAGAATGACAGTTTCGAGCCCGTAGGATCTGGGCAGGGTTCAGAAAATGAGATACAGGTTCCGCCACCGGTGGAGGTGGTGAGTTCCAAGATCGACGGAGAGGCGACGCAGTGTCACGCGGCGATCTTTGCGAGTGTTGGAAAGGGTAGCTGGGGCTAGTGGTGGTGCAGGAGTTAGGAAATCGGTTCTGGCGACTTCGGGCTAACGGGGCGAATTTTTCCGAGGTGTATCTGGTGTTACTCCTAGCAACTGCTGAATATTGGTGGAGGCAATCGAGCGGATCATGGATGATCGGACTTGACGAAGAAGAGAAGTGAAGGGTATCGTATCGCTTCTCGGGATGAGTCATATCGGTGGTGGCTCACGGTCGGGACGATGCAGGCGCGGAGGATTTGACATGGGATTATTTCGGCCGCATATCAAAAGAAGTACATCGGGGCTAGTTACATCGACTCCCAAAGGCGTTTCGAGGCTTGTTCGGGGAGTAAATCATTGCGGAGTACGAGTGTCGAGTTCTGAAGGCGAGTAGGTATGCCGGGGGCATTGTAGCCACCGAGCATGAGAGGTGTGTTCGTTTCGAGGATGGTCTGCGAGACGAGTTGAGGCTGCTGATTGCTCCTCGCGGAGCCGCGAGTTTTGTGTCTTAGTTGAGAAGGCTAAGGTGGCCGAGGGTGTTAAGGAGTCGGTGAGGCGAGTATGGATGGGGAGTAGGCTTAAGAGGAGCTTTGGGTCTTACGGTTCGTCCGCAATCCGCGAGAAGAGGGCTAGACCGAGTGGGCGAGAATCGATCCGCTAGGTTTGTTCTTTGCTAGGCGAGGACCGCCGTGATGTAACGGTGTGGGAAATCTCATTGGGGTGGTTCTTTGGGTGGAGGTAAAGGTTGCTTCGAGTGTGGTTCTCTGGAGCATCGCATTAGGGATTGTCCGCGTAGGATGGCGAGATCGATCGAGTCGGGCCGTAATCGATTCGAGAGGTAATGGACCGCCACTGCAGAGGGGCGTGGTAATGGCGAGAGGTGGTTATGGATGCAGTCGGGGCCGTGGAGCAGGCGAGAGGTACGGTAGTTTCGAGGCGAGCGCACTGGATTGGTGTATCTTTGCGAGGCAGCAGAGAGGAGGCGGCGACGACCGGACGTCATCGCCGTGACGTTTTTGATTTTTGGTACTCCTTATCTTGCTTTAATCGATGTGGGTTCTACGCACTCTTATGTTGCCGTAGTATAGTAGAGACAATGGACTTAGACTCGAGATATCTTCTAGGCGGATGACCGTGATTAGTCCTCCAGGTCACTCTGTAGTGGTAGATAAGTCACATTTAGAGAGGTACCCCTAGAACTCCAAGGGGTAGTGGTTCTTCTGCGATCCGATGGAACCGCGTTTGGGGAGTTCGACCGATTCTCGGGATGGATTGGCTAGTTAAGTACCAAAGCGAGGTTGGATTGCGCGCGCTAAGCGTATGGTTCTTAAGACGGTTGATGGCGTTGAGGTGGCTATGATAGGTAATAGGAGGGATTACTTATCAAATGTGGTGTCCGCTCGAAAGCGGAGAAGATGGTCGGAAGAAGGGTGCGAAGCATATGTGGTTCATGTGTATGCCTTGGAGGCTAAAGAGTCCGCGGTAGAGAGAAGGTTCGCATCTTTGTTAGGGAATTTCTTCGATGTGTTTCTGAGGAACTTAGGGTTTGCCGCCGATCGAGAGGTAGAGTTCGGGTTTGATCATTGCAGGGGGCGGCGCCGGTGTCTCTTGCTCCGTATAGGATGGCACCAAAGGCGGTGGAGCTTAAGGCTCGGATCCGGGAGTTATTGGATCGAGGTTTTATCGGGCCAAGTGTTTCGCCGTAAGTGCGCCGGTACTCTTTGTTAAGAAGAAAGATGGTACGATGCGGATGGGTATAGACTACGCCAATTGAACAAGTCGACGATTAAAAACAAGTATCCGTTGCCGCGGATAGATGACTTGTTTGATCATTTGAAGGAGTCTTTGCGGTATTCTCGAAGATCGACTTGAGATCCGGGTACCATCGATTGAAGGTTAAGGAGGTCGATATCCATAAAGCAAGCGTTTGGACTCGGTATGGGCACTCACGAATTCTGGTAATGCCATTCGGGTTGACTAACGACCGGCGGCGTTTATGGATATGATGAATAGGGTGTTTCAAAGTGAGATCTGGATCGGTTCGTGGTGGTTTTTATAGACGACATCTTAGTATACTCAAGGACAGAGGAAGAGCATGATAAGCATTTGAGGGTGGGCGCCGCAGATTTTGAGGGAAAAGCAACTCTATGCTAAGTTTAGTAAGTGTGAGTTACGGCTTAGAAGTGACGTTCTTGGGTCATGTAGTGTCGTGAGAGGGTATTCGAGTAGATCCTCGCAAGATTGAGGCGATTCGGATTGGAAGCCACCTAGGTCGTGGTTGAGATTCGTAGTTTTTACTGGTTTGATTTGGATACTACGTAAGATTTGTTGAGGTTTCTCGTTGATAGCGGCGCCAATGACTAAGTTGTTAAGGAAAGAGGTTCCGTTTGTTTGGGTGAGAAACAACAGAAAGCTTCGATAAGTTAAAGAAGATCTTGACCGAGGAGGCTCAGGTTCTAATTCAACTTTGAGGTGGTAAGGAATACATACCATCTGCGATGCGTCACATACAGTGCAGGTTGTGTCTTTGATGCAAGAAGGCAAGGTTGTGGCTTACGCTTCTAGGCGGTTGAGGCCACATGAGGTCAACTATCCGACGCATGATTTGGAGCTAGCGGTGTAGTCTTCGCTCTAAAGATTTGGAGGCACTACTTGTATGGAGAGAGATCGATAGTCTATACCGATCACAAGAGTCTCAAGTATTTCTCGACTCGGAAGGATTTGAATTTGAGGCGTAGATGGGTTGAGTTCTTTGAAGGATTACGATCGTTCTATTGAGTATCATTCGGGCAAGGCTAACGTGGTGGCGAGCAGCGTTGAGCCGTAAGGTTGTTTCGGACTTAAGAGCTTTGTTTGCCCATTTGAGCTTGTATGTGACGGGAGTATTTTGGCAGAGCTGCAAGTTAAGCCTACTTGGGTTGAGCGATCGAGAGAGCTTGATTAGAGGATGAGGTTACGGGTGCGCGAAGGTTGCAAGTGCGAGAATGGTGGTGTGGATGGTTACTGACTTGTCTAGTGAGCGAGGTTACGTGTTTCGAGGGTAAGGCTTGTATGCCTAAAGATGTTGAGTGAGGCAAAAGATTCTTGGGGCGCACATAGCGATCCTCATGCTATGCATCCTGGAGGTAGCAAGATGTATAAGGATCTTAGAGAGCGGTTTTGGTGGCACAGTGCGAAGAAAGAGGTGACGGAGTTTGTTGGGAAATGTCGACTTGTCGCCAGGTCAAGGTGAACATCGTTGCCGTCGGGTTTGCTTGACTGTAAAGATTCCTCGATGGAAGTGGGAAAGGATAACCATGGATTTTGTCGGTGGGTTACCGCTTACGCCAAGCAAGAAGGATTCGATTTGGGTAGTGGTGGATCGTCGACTAAATCACTCACTTTATTCCGGTGAGGGTTGACTACTCACTTGAAAGTGGCGAAGTTGTATGTTTCAGAGATCGTGAGGTTGCCGCGGTGTGCGGTTTCGATAATCTCGGATAGGGATCCCGGGGTTACTTCAAGGTTACGGAAGGCATTGCATCAAGCATTGGGTACTCGTTTGGATTTTAGCACGGCTTTTCACCCGCGATCGGCGGACAATCGAAAGGGTTATTCGGATCTTAGAGGACATCTTTGAGGGGTTGTGTCCTGGATTTTGAGGTAGTTGGGAGGAGTTTCTACCGTTGGCCGAGTTTGCCTACAACAACGATTACCAAGCAAGCATCAAGATGGCACCGTATGAGGCGTTATATGGTAGGAAGTGTCGCTCACCTACGTGTTGGGGCGGAGTTGGGTGAGCGTCAATTGTTGGGACCCGAGTTGGTAGGCGAGACGGAGGACAAGGTCAAAGTGATTGAGCTCGATTAAAGGAAGCGACCGGACCGCGAAGTCTTATGCCGATCTTAAGCGAAGAGATATAGAGTTTCTTTGTAGGGGATAAAGTTTTCTGAAGGTCTCGCCTTGGAAGAAAGTTCTGAGGTTCGGGAAGAAAGGCAAGCTAAGTCCGAGGTTCATTGGGCCGTATAAGGTTTTGAGACGAGTTGGACCAGTAGCGTATCAGCTTGAGTTGCCAGCAGAGCTTAGTCAGATTCACGACGTTTTTCATGTTTCGATGCTTCGGAGGTATCGTTCAGATCCGTCGCATGTGGTAGCAGTGGAAGAGATCGAGGTGAATCCAGACTTGACTATGGAAGAAGAACCTGTACAGATTCTTGATCGAGATGTAAAGGTTCTACGTAGGAAGTCTGTGCCTTTGGTTAAGGTACTTTGGCGGAATCATGGCGTAGAAGAAGCGACGTGGGAACCCGAGGATACGATGAGACAGCAATACCCGCAACTCTTTTGACCAGGTAATTTCGAGGCCGAAATTATTTTTAAGGGGGGTAGAACTGTAATATCCCGGGTTAGGGGGCTGTTTTGTGGCTGCATGATATTGCATGTTTGTAGTGTGCTGTGTTGCTATTTTTATGTTTTAGGGGCTTAATTAAAGCTTAGGTGTATGCCTGAGAAAATTAGGAAATTTTGGTTTTTGAGCTAAGGCATTAGGAGCTGAGGAAGCTGGGGCTTTTAAATTTATTTTGGGAGTTTGTTAGCACAAGGAACAAATTGGTGGAGTGGCAATGTAGGCGCCACTAAGGCTTGGAGTGGGTAACGCCTAAAGCAAGGTGGAGGCCTTGTGTTCGAGTCATGCTGTGAGTGGCCACTTTTTGGCACTCATTTTGGTGGCATGGAGGAGGAGTTTGTAGGCAGTTCAAACTCTGCCTTTGACTTGGTCTTCACACTCAAATGGAGGGTGGAGAGCAAATAGTGGAGGAAGACTTGTTCAACTTGTTTGAACGTGTGGATGAGAGTGCATGGGGGAAAGTTGGCCGAATTTTAGGGGGGATTGGTGGGAGAGTGACGGTGGAGTATGGGGGATGGAGTTGTGCCGAATTTCAATTGGAAATTTGTGCACTTTTGGTCATTTTTTTTTTGCCTAAACCGAAAGTCTCTTTTGTTGTACCAAAGTTGAATGTTTTCCAAGTAAATTCCCTTGGGTATTTCTTCTTGAAACCGAAAGATCAAAATTCCTAGGACTTGCCGAATTTATTTTCTTTTCTCTCAACCTTCTTGCTAACCGAATGCACCCTTGCATTTTCTCTTCTTCTTCACTGCGCTAAGCCAGAAATTAGTACCAATTGTTCTCTTATTCATTTTCTTTTCTCCTCGTATTTTTTTCATTCCTTCTCTTAAAACACTTGAGCGAAACTCCACCTCTCCAAAACATTTTCCATCTCTTCTCTTGCTAGCGAAACCATATCAACTTGCCCCAAACGTTCTTCTATTTTCTCAAATCCTAGTGCCGTAATCTCCATTTCTTCTCACCTACGTTCTTTCTTTCTCTTTTAATCCAAAACCGAAAACAAGAGTGTTAAACACCTTGTGCCAATTTTCTTCTTGCTATTGTTCGGCAAAGATAGCCGAATATTCTCTTCTTCCCTAGTAGTCTCCTTTGGCCGAATATCGGTGGTGTTTTGGAAGCCCGGCTTTAATCGTTGGTGGTGGTAAGTCTAGGCGAATGGCCATATCTCCCTCTTTTGGTTCTTTATTTGGTTGTGTTGGTTAAGGGTCGATTATGGTCAGTTTGGAAGGGTGTTAACCTTTGGTTATCATCTTGTGTTAGGGTCTTGGATATCGAAAGCAGTCAGGTGGAGCCTTCTCTCTTTGTGAACCGATTAGGTAAGTGATGGTAAGATATCATTCGCAGTTATTCGTTTAAATCTGATTAAGTCAAGGTGACAAAGGATTAACCATTCTCTCTTAAGGTGTAGCCGATTGGTGATCAAAGAAGGGCCACTGTGGTTCAGGTTTGGTAGGAAACCGAACCAATAGCAAGGTAAGGGTTCAACGCTAACCCTTGTGGTTCATTTGGTTATGGCCGAATGGCCTTAGTGCCTAACCCCCTATGTTGGCCGAATATTGTGGTTGCCTAATGGTTTACTTTTGGCCGATTCTAGGAGCCAGATAGTCAAGGGACTCAGAGTGATTCGTAGGGATCTTTAGACTCGTAGCTATCAGGTGTGTGTATACTAACACACTTATATTTAGTAATATTGTGAATAACTTTGTGCAATGACTAATGAAATAAGCAGTGGTGGCTATTATGATACCCTCATGGGTACGAGTTGGGACTCGGGTAAGTCGATGCTATTATTATGAGTTATTGATGATCTGTATGATATCATGGTTATGGATATGTGACATGGGGTATGAGATTAGACATATTGGCATGATATGCATGATAGTATGATATGCATGATAGCATGACATTCATGATTACATGAGTTTGGCATGTTGATGGGTGATACGAGAGGAGGAGAAGTGATATTTTGTGCCGACGAGCACCGGTGCTTTGGTAGCACACTTTGTGACTTTGGGTCACGTGAGGTTTAGCACCTCCAAAGGTTTGGTACCTCGCGTCTCGTCCCGGTGGCTCATACACCACAGTGGGTTGGCCCCACAGATGATTATACGGGATTGACGCGCCTTGTGTTTGGTAACACACGATGGGTTGGCCCCATCACGATTTGTGACTACGGTCACGGTGCTTTGGTAGCACATTGTGTCTTTGGGACACCAGAGGTTTGGCACCTCATTGCGACTTGTCCCCCGTGGTTTAACCACCGTGGGTTGGCCCCACTTGAGATATGGGGGATCGCTCGCTAGTGTTTTGGTAACACACGATGGGTTGGCCCCATCATCATTGGATTCGTGACTTCGGTCACGGTGCTTTGGTAGCACAACAGTTGTCTTTGGGACACCAAAGTGCTTTGGTAGCACATTGACGGATATTGTGTCTTTGGGACACGGTGCTTTGGTAGCACATTGTGACTATATGTCACCGGTGGTTTGGCACCACCGGTGGTTTGGTACCACCACGGGGGTAGAAGAGGCGATATGGATGGTTAGGTTGGGTTGCATTAATCATGTTGCTATGTATGATGTGTGTTAGCATGTTGATTCTTTGGGAGCGGGATTTACACATTGAGTCACTCGACTCACCCTCTCCTTTGACATTTCGGGTGACTCGTAGAAGCGCGGACTTGGAGCCGGGATGGACTCGAGGTGCTTATGCCATCTTTGAATAAAGTCTTTACTCGGACTCTATATTTTGGGTACTTTAGTTATTTACTTTTATTTGGGTTTTTATTTGGTTTGTAAAAGGCCTTTAAAGTTATGTTTTAAGTTGGTTGATGTTTTAGTTAGATTTAATATGCCATAACAAAATAAGCCGGTATAAGTTTTACTAAAACTGGAAAGATAATGCCTTCAAAATTATAACGCGACGTGTTTTTAACTATACCATCGGGTATCACACTAAGTCTTTTTGACAAACAAATTCAACTGGTTTCAAATTCTAACTTGTAATTCACCTAAGTCCGAAAGTGTTTTATGTATCATTAAGTAACTAATGAGGTTTTATATGGTTTAAACTCGTTTCAACTACAAATTTCAGCTAAGTTTTCAAAATCTCCGGGTTTTAAATACATCAAAAGTTTTTCAAACAAGTCTACTCAAATCTGTTTCAAGCACACGGTGTTTTCACCCCACTTTTAAACGAAAAATCGAACTTCTTAGAAACGTTTTTTCCCAGAAATACCAGATTCGGACGTGGTGTCCTGTCCGGGTTTGGGGTGTTACACTATAGCATCAGAAAATTGACATACTTATATCGTAAGCATTTATAAACTTGAAGTGATTCAATAAGCAAAATGGTAAGAATAGATATGTATCAAGATGCATGTATGTCACAAACTGCTCGAATGATGAATTATAAGAAGATGAGAATTTATGAGTTGCTTTATAGTTAAACTTTATGTTATCTCATTGATTGAGGTTTTAATTGCAAATTATGTATCTACTTGGAATTGTTCATGAATAATGTTGATTATTTTATATATACATACGAACTTACTAAGCTTTATAGCTTACTTTGTTTATTTCCTTCTATGTTTTACAGTAAATCGAAGCTAGCTCGGAACTGGGGATCGTCAGGAACTTCATCGCACTATCGGACATCTATTTGGTACTTTTGAGTTGAGTAAATATGGTATATGGCATGTATAGGCTTGCGTCATTTTGGTATGTATGATGGATATGTATTTTGGCCATTTGGGTTGGCATAAGATGATGAACATGATGATGTTATAAATGTGCAAATGGTTCTATTTTGAGTTAGGTAAATTGACTTATGTTATGTGATTGAAGTTGATAATTTGAAAGTTATGTGTTTGTGAATTAATTCTTGACAATGCATGTTTCAAATGAATTAGTACATTGAATTGTATATGTGAATTAGGTATGTAATTAAATAGCAAGTTGTGACATATTTGTGACTTGCATGGTTGGAGATAGATATATTAAGATTTATGTATTGGTTAATGACTTTTGGCTGCATATTTGTGCCTTGAATTGGTACCATTTGTACTTGTGTAGGTATGTGCAAAATGGGGTGGCAAATTGGCCTTGCAAATGGCCTATTTTTGTCCACACGGGCAGAGACATAGCCGTGTCTCTCAGCCGTGTGTGACACACGGTCATGTTACACGGCCGTGTGTCCCCTGGTGTTGAAATTGAATTGAAGTTAGTATACTCCACACGGTCTCACACACGGGCGTGTGACTGGCCGTGTGGTACAAGTCAGTATACCCCCTAAATGACATATGGCCTAGCACACGGACATGTGACTTGGCCGGTTGCATAAGTCAGTATACCCTACAGGTTTGGCACGGCCTAGCACACGGCCTGGCACACGGACGTGTGTGGACACTTTGAAAGGCACACGAGCTGGACATACGGGCGTGTGGCTGGCCGTGTGACCCAAGTCAGTATGTATGACCTATTTCCACACGGCCTGAGACAAGGGATGTCTGGAGCCGTGTGAGGCACACGGCCTGTTCACATGGGCGTGTGACCCCTGAATGGTTGAAATTTTTCTAAGTTTCCAAAAAATTCCTGAGTTATCGGTTTAGTCCCAAACCACTTCTAAAGCATGTTTAAGGTCTCGTAGGCCCTTATAAGGGACAATATGATTGTGATTAAATGATATTTGAGTATGAATGCATATATGTATAAGTTATGTATGTTAAATGATATGTATTGATCGGTAATACCTCGTAACCCCACTTCAGTGACAGATACGGGTTAAGGGTGTTACATTTATTGGTATCAGAGCTACAGTTTAGTCGATTCTAGGACTAACGTAGCATGTGTGAGAGTCTAGCTATACATGCCATATATACTATGCGATAGTATGATGATTCCTGACAGCTTAAATTGCGTTTTCGTATAGTAATGGGTCTCGAACGAGTGATAGCTGATGATGTAAAGAGTAATGCGCCCGCTCCCGCTCAAGGGACAGTGCCTTCCGAATCTAGACCCGTGTCTAGTAGTCATGAAGGTGAGGCTAAAGAAGCCTTTTTCCAGATAATGAATGAGTGGTTCACTCAATACGTCCGGACAAATTCGGCTGCTCAACAACCTCCACCCCCTCCTATTCCCCAAACTGTACCTGTAACTCCTCAGGGAGTCGAGCTTTTAATATTGAATAAGCCTCTAGTTGATAAGATCTGTAAACACGGGGCTGAAGAGTTCAGGGCTAATGTTGATGATTACCCTGAAAGAGCAGAGTTCTGGCTTGAAAATACTATCCGAGTGTTTGAAGAACTTTCGCGTACGCCAGCTGAAGGCTTAAAGTGCGCTATTTCTCTTCTGAGAGACTCTCTGTATCATTGGTGGAATACTTTAGTGTCGGTAGTGCTGAGAAAGCGAGTGACTTGGAAATTCTTTCAGACCAAGTTCCAGAAGAAATAAATCAGTCAACGGTTCCTTGACCAAAAGCATAAAGAATTTCTAGAATTAAAACAGGGTCATATGACCGTAACTGAATATGAAAGAGAATTTATACGGTTGAGCAAGTATGCTCGAGAATATGTTTTTACCGAAGAGATAATGTGCAAGTGGTTTGTTGATGGGCTGAACGAAGACATTAAACTTCTGGTCGGAATATTGGATTTAAAAGAATTCGTTGTGTTAGTTGAACGTGCTTGCAAAGTTGAAGAACTGGGCAAGGAAAAGAGAAAGGCTTATTCGAAAGCTAGAGATTCGGGAAAGAGATTAATGAATAAACCCTATCACTCTTCATCAAAGAAATCCCGAGATTCGTATAGTCGATCAAATGTACCAGTGGAGTACTCTAATAGAGATCGTGGGAAGCAATTTACGAGTTCAAAAACTCCAGCTATGTCAGTGGCAAGTGTGAGTAATGTTAGACCGAGCAAACCTGAATGTGGACGATGTGGAAAATGACATTTTGGAGAGTGTAGACTGAATGATAAAGCCTGTTTTAGATGTGGTTCACATGAACAATTCATTCGAGATTGTCTTGAGTTAGATGAGAAAGATAAATCTCAGAGTGCAAGACAAAGCAACACGACTGCGAGAGGAAGACCATTCCATAATGTTGGAAATGTGAGTGGTGGTAGAGGTGCGACACGAGATACTGCTATGAGATCCGAGGCCAGGCACCTGCTAGAGCCTACGATATTCACGCTCGTAAAGAAGCATAATCTTTAGATGTTAACACCGTCACTTTTACTCTCTATGATACTAATGTGATTGCATTGATAGATCTAGGATCAACTAATTCTAATATATGTATGAATTTCGTATCTAGTAAGACTTTGCATGTAGAGTCTACTGAATTTGTGATTAGAGTATCGAACCCCTTTGGCAAATGTGTTTTGGTTGACAAAGTCTGGAAGATTTGTACGTTAATGTATCAGGATTTCTGTTTTCTGACTAATCTTATGTTGTTGCCATTCGATGAATTTGATGTGATTCTCGGTATGGATTGGCTAACGATGCATGATGCTATAGTGAATTGTAGACGAAAGACAATTGAACTAAAATGTCAGAGTAATGAGACTATTAGAATTGAATCTAGTGATCTGAATAGTTTGCCAGATGTAACACCCCATACCCGAATCCGAGACCAAGACTGGATACGAGACATTACCATGCTTGAACTCACTTAAACATGTAATTACGGGCTATAAAATTTTGTTCCGAATTAAAAACTTCTCTTTCTCAGTCTATTCATACCTTTCATGAGCCTACGAGGCCTTAAACACTTGTCTAAAAACTTTCGGAACATATTGAAACTTTTCTTTAGAGCGAGGGTCACACGCCCATGTTGTATGGGACACGCCGTGCACCCCTAAAACATGCCCGTGTCTTTCACCCGTGGTGAATATCGGCAAAATACACACGGCACGACACGCCCGTGGCCCCGAACCATGCCTAAAACCCCGAAGATTCTCGCCAATGCCCCCACAGCCAAGGGACACGCCGCGTGCTTACCACCCGTGGTGCACATTGACTACCTTAACACGGCCTAGAGTCTAAACACACGCGCGTGTGGTGGTCCGTAGTCTATTCGACTTATGATACAATGGTGCGGGGTGCACACATGCCTAGACCTGCGCTGTGTGTCCATCCATGCGAGCACTTAGAGGCTATTTACCAAGCCAATTGCCACCACGAAATCAAGACCAAACTCAAGCTCAATTCAAAGCAACTCAAGTATTACATCATTTATGAACAATACAACATGCTTCATTGATATCAATAACATACATACATAGTCAATCTTGGCCAATCACTTTGCCATTTACAAAAGAATAATAAACTTGATAGCCCATACTTTTACCCTTTCCACGAGATATACTCAAAATGAAACGTTTCCTCTACATGCCATACTTAATATAATTTCAACTTAGCTATACCAAAATAAGGATTGATAGTGTGCTTCGAGCTCCGACTTCAACGATCCACAAGTTAGTTTGGCGGGACTACATAGAAAGAAATGATAAAAGACGTAGTAAGTTTGCATAATGTTCATAGCAACATACTTGCTTAATATAAACCATTTTACATCAACAATGGTATCATAAATTTCAGCTATAAAGCTTACTTACTCATGCTTGATTCTTTCATATCTCATGAAACTTACTAGTCTCATACTTGGGAGGTAAACAAGGTACCTGTATCACTTGATCACATTGATCAGCATACTTTAACATAATAATCATAATCTCTGATTCATCATTCATAACATGGATGATACTCATTTTCAACTTGATAATAACTTTGCTTACTCAACTTTCTTGCTATCTCACTTTAACTTTACTCATTTTCCTGATGAATTTCTGCGAATAACCGAGGATACTAAATCTCTTCACATGAACTTGATGCCAAAGCCATATCCTAGATATGGTCTTATATGGAATATCTCATCTTGGTTTCGAGGCCATGTCTTGACGTGGACTTATACGAAGTCTTTCTTGTTCTCACCAATGCCATGCCTTGGCTTGGACTTACATGGGATCTCTTTCTCTTGATAGCTTTTCAATGCCAAGCTTGCCTTGGACTTACATGATAACTTGTTCAATGCCAAGCTTGCCTTGGACTTACATGATAACTTATTCAATGCCAAGCTTGCCTTGGACTTACATGATAACTTGTTCAATGCCAAGCTTGCCTTGGACTTACATGATAACTTGTTCAATGCCAAGCTTGCCTTGGACTTAAATGGTAACTTGTTCAATGCCAAGCTTGCCTTGGACTTACATGGTAACTTGTTTAATGCCAAGCTTGCCTTGGACTTACATGATATCTCTGCTTGAGTGCCGATGCCATGCCTTGGCTTGGTCTTATACGGACTTTCTAATCTCATGTGGTAGGTCGAGTATCTTGGGAAATTCCATCTTCAATCGGGACATGCTCGTATTTAATCTCATTGATTTCTTTGTTTAGCAGAACATTAAGCATTCTATGATAATAATGTACATTATACTAAGCAATTCAATGATAGAAATTATAAAGCTTAGAAATCACACAAACTTACCTCAATATACAAAATGTATGTAGATATGCAATTTAGTCCTCGACTTTATTCTTGCCTCGGTTTCCATCCGGGCTTCGTTTTTCTTGATCTATAATCATAAATAGACCACTTAATACTCACGTCGACTAAATTGACTCTTTAATCATATTTTGGCAAAATTACTATTTTGCCCCTAACCTTTCTCATATTTGCATTTTTGCCCCTAGGCTCGAAAAAAAATGATTTTCATTCAACTTTCTTAAACTTCATGCTTAGCTAACTCATTTTCTCTACTATAACAATCATCAATTCTCATTATTTCTAGTATGTATGACCAATTTTATAACTATTACAAATTAGTCCATACTATCATTTTTCATGAAATTCATTAAGGAAAAGATGTTTATCTAACATCAAACTCTCATAATCTTCCATAAATCATCATTTAACAACCATGTCATTCATAGGTAAATTTTTGAACATGCATCTTAGCTCATTATATAGCTAAAAGTAGCTAATTCATATCTGAGAACTTCAAAAATACAAAGAATGTTAAAAGCAGGGCTAAGATGAACTTACTAGCAAGCTTGAAAAAATGAAGAACCCTAGCTATGGAGTCTCCAAATTTTCGGCAATGAGAGGAAGAAGATGAATAGATTTTTATCATCTTTTTCCTATTTTAATCATTTATTAACCAAATGACCAAAATGCCCTTCTCTTTAAAATTTTCATAAATCTAACTCATGTCCAATTTTGTTCAAAAATTATATTTTGGGCAAATTGCTAATTAAGGACTTCTAATTGATATTCTAAAGCTATTTCATACAAAAAGCTTCTAGAAACTCATATTTTGCAACTCTTGCAATTTAGTCCTATTTGATCATTCCATGTCAATTTCACACAATTTCTACATGGAACTTTAATACTATCATGCAAACATGTCATAAACCTTAAGAACTCAATTTACTAACTCAGATTTGTGGTCTCGCACCACTATTCCGACTAGGCCCTGAATCGGGATGTTACAATTCTCCCCCTCTTAGGAATTTTCGTCCTCGAAAAACTTACCAGCAAACAGGTTTGGGTATTGGTTTCTCATGCTCTCTTCTGGTTCCCACGTAGCTTCTTCTTTTCCATGTCTTTGCCACAATACTTTTACCAGGGCAATACTTTTATTCCTTAGCTGCTTGACTTCTCGAGCTAAAACCTTAATTTTTTCTTCACCATAGGTCATATCGGGATGAATCTCTATCTCTGACGGGGTAATTACATGTGAAGGATCTGATCGGTAGCGTCTCAACATTGACACGTGAAACATATCGTGAATCTTTTCTAACTCTAATGGAAAAGCCAATCGATAAGCTACCGTCCCAACTCTTTCAGTAATCTCGTATGGTCCGATAACACATGGACTCAACTTGCCTTTACGACCAAATCTGAGAACTTTTCTCCATGGTGACACTTTCAAGAAAACTTTATCTCTGACTTGATACTCTATCTCTTTTCTCTTTAAGTTCGAATAGGACTTACGTCTATCCGATGCGACTTTTAAACATTCTCGTATCACTTTCACTTTCTCTTGACTTCTCTAACCAAATCAACCCCGTGAATTTGGTTTTCCTTGAGTTGATCCAAAATAAAGGCGTTACTGCGATTCGCCCATATAGAGCCTCATAAGATGCCATCTTTAAACTCGACTGAAAACTATTATTGTAGCCAAACTCTACCAATGGGAGAAACTTTTCCCAACCGCCTCGAATTCCGAATACAACATCCGAGCATATCCTCGAGCACTTGAATTAACCTCTCCGATCGACCGTCGGTTTGAGGATGAAAAGTCGTACTAAAGTTCAACTTTGTACCCAAGGCCTCTTGTAACTTCTTCCAAAATCGGATGTAAACCTCGGATCTCTATCCGAGATGATTGACAATGGAACACCGTGAAGCCTTACTATTTTTGAAACGTACAAGTTTGCCAACTTGTCTAGTGAGTAATCAACTCATGTGTATAAAATGAGTGACTTCGTGAGTCTATCAACTATAACCCATACAACATCTTTCTTGCTCGGAGATAATGGTAGACCCGTTACAAAATCCATAGTAATACGGTCCCATTTCCACTCCAGAACCAAAATAGGTTGAAGCAAACCCGAAGGTACTTGGTGTTCAGCCTTTACTTGCTGACAAATCAAGCATTTGGAAACAAACTCTGAAATATCTTTCTTCATTCTCAGCCACCAATACTGTTGCTTTAAATCATTAAACATTTTGGTACTACCCGGATGTACAGATAAACATCCGTTATGTGCTTCATGCAAAATTCTCTAAATAAGCTCGTCCTTTCTTGGTACACAAATTCTATCTTTAAACATTAGACTTTCATTGGGACTAATCTGGAAATCAGACTCAACGTCTGTCTCGCACTGAGCTCTCTTGACTTGCAATTCACTATCTTTTTTCTGAGCCTCAAAAATCTCTTGGAGGAATACTGGTCTAGCTTTCAACTCAGCTAGAATAGAACCATCGTTGGATAAAGTCATCCGTGAATTCATTGCCCTTAATGCAAATAGGGACTTTCTGCTCAAAGCGTCAGCAACCACATTCGCCTTCCCAGGATGGTAGTTAATGACCAATTCATAGTCTTTTAACAATTCTAACCATCTTCGTTGCCTTAAGTTCAACTCTTTCTGCATCATCAAGTACTTCAGACTTTTGTGATCAGCAAAAATCTGACATTTTCACCATATAAATGGTGTCTCCAAATCTTCAAAGTGAATACTATGGCAGCCAACTCTAAATCATGCGTCGGATAGTTCTTCTCATGAGGCTTCAATTGTCTTGAGGCATAAGCAATCACCTTACTTTCTTGCATAAGTACACAACCTAATCCATTTAAGGATGCATTGCTGTAAATTATAAACTCTTTCCCTGACTCGGGTTGTACTAAAACTGGAGCTTCTGTCAACATTGCTTTCAACTTCTCGAAACTTTGTTGGCATCATTCTGTCCACTCAAACTTCACATTTTTCTGTAACAATTTAGTCATCGGGGTTGTAATCATGGAAAACCCCTTGACGAATCGTCTGTAATAGCCGGCTAGGCCTAGAAAACTTCTAATATCAGGGATGTTCTTCGGTGGCTTCCAGTCCATTATGGCTGAGATCTTACTTGGATCTACTCGGACTCCATCTCTCGAGACAATATGTCCAAGAAATCCTACTTCCTTGAGCCAAAGTTTGCTTTTACTAAATTTGGCATACAACTGACTTTCTCGAAGAGTTTGTAAAACTATCCGTAGATGTTCAGCATGCTCATTCTCATCTCGGGAATAAATCAATATGTCGTCAATAAAAATGACTACAAACTTGTCGAGGTATGGTCTAAAGATGCGATTCATTAAGTCCATGAATACTGCAGGAGCATTGGTCAGACCAAAAGGCATGACTAAAAATTCATAATGCCCATACCTTGTTCGAAAAGCTGTCTTGGACACATCTGATTCTCTTACTCTCAGCTGGTAGTACCTTGATCTCAAGTCTATTTTGGAGAACACAGTGGCTCCTTTCAATTGGTCGAACAAATCATCGATCCTTGGCAATGGGTACTTGTTCTTTACTATCACTTTATTAAGTTGACAGTAATCTATGCACAATCTCATGGTTCCATCTTTCTTTTTCACAAATAAAACCGGAGCACCCCATGGAGAATAACTTAATCTCGCAAAACCTTTATCTGTCAACTCTTGCAACTGTGACTTCAACTCTCTCAACTCCGGTGGAGCCATTTTGTAAGGAGTAATAGATATCGGTGCAAAGCACGGAGCTAGCTCAATCTTTGAACTCAACCTCTCTAAGCTGGTGGTAGTCTGGTAATTCTTCGGGAAAAACATCCACGTACTCACATACTATTGGTACTGTCTCAATCTTTAACTCTGTTTCTTTATCATTCATCACAAAGGCCAAATATGCTTCATACCCTTTTCTTATGTATCTCTGTGCCGTCATATTAGAAATCATTACCGGTAATTTACCTTGCTCATCTGATTCTACATGAAGAGTATCCCTATTCTCGCATCTCATATCTATGTATTTCTTCCCACAATTAACTATTACATCATGGGCAGTTCACCAGTCCATACCAAGAATGAGGTCGAACTCATCGAATGGTAGCAACATAAGATTTGCTTTAAAGCAATGACCTCTAATCATTAATGGGCAATCTTTACATACTTTATCGACTAACACACTCTTGCCTAAAGGATTAGACACTTTAATCATAAATTCTGTAGAATCCATAGGCATACTCAAACCAGACACTAATTTCATGCAAATATAAGAGTGTATGGATTCGGGATCTATTAAAGCAATAACTTTGATATCAAAAAGAGAAAAGGTACCCGTAATAACATCATGAGAAGATGCCTCTTTGTGAGCGCGAATGGCATAAGTCCTTGCAAGTGCTCTACCCTCGGGTCTCGCGGCCTGCTCTCGAGGGTTACCTCTTTCACTTGCCCCACTTCTCGGGTTTCACTGCGGTCTTCCTCGGACCATACTCCCGGATCTCGGGTTCTGAGTTCTCTCTTCTTTCATTATTTTTGGACAATCTTTTATATAGTGGTATTGGGAACCACATCTAAAGCATGCATTTTCATGTGCTCGGCATTCTCCAAGATGATGTTTGCCACATTGTGGGCATTCGGGTCTGTCAAATCTAATATTCCCAACACTTGCAACTGAAGTAGTATGTGCTTTATTCCCTGAATATTGCTTACTCTTGTCTTTCCTTGAAAACCCAGTGGAAGTAGCCGATCGGGTAGGGAAATCTCTTAACTTCTTGGATAAAGATTGGAATGACTTATTCCACTGTCTCTTCCTAGAGTCACGAGACTCCATTTCAGACTTTCTTTTCTCTTTTACTAATTCCTCGGCTTTACAAGCCCTCTCTACTAGCACAACAAATTCCTTTAGTTCTAGGACAGCAATAAATAGTTTGATGTCCTCATTCAACCTATCTTCAAATCTTTTACTCATGATGGCCTCAGTGGACACGCATTCTCGAGCGTACTTACTGAGTCGTACAAACTCACGTTCATAGTGAGTCACTGACATCTTGCCTTGCTTCAGTTCAAAGAATTCCTTCCTTTTCTGGTCCACAAACCTTTGACTGATAAACTTTTTCATGAATTCTTCTTGGAAAAATTCCCATGTGATCCTTTCCCTCGGTACCACCGATGCAAGGGTGTTCCGCCATTTGTAAGCAGAATCTCTTAAAAGAGAGACTACACACTTCATGCATTCCTCAGGTGTGCATGACAACTCATTAAATACCCTGATAGTATTTTCTATCCAGAACTCAGGCTTTTTCGGATCATCATCTTTTCTAGCCCGAAATTCTTCTGCCCCATGTTTCCTAATCCTATCAACCGGAGGCTTCTCTCCTCTTACCACCTCTACTACTTGAGGGGATACTGGGATAGGTTGAGGAATAGGTGGGGTGGAGGGGGTTATGATTCGGGTTTGCATTGAACGAACTCCGTATACCATTTATTCATCATATGGAGGAAGGCTTCTCTAGCCTCTTCTCTTCCTTCTTGACTCACCGTAGTGGGTCTATTCTCATGCTCGTTCGGCACCGTCCCTTCAGCGGGAGCCGACGCGTTACTTACTACGTCATCCGCCATAGATCTATCGGGATCCATTTACTAAACATATAAACATGATTTAAGTCGTCAAGAGTCGTCACACTATCATTATAAAAATATTCTTACGTATGGAATATATAGCTAGACTCGTGCTCATGCTACGTTAGTCCTAGAACCGACTAAACCGTAGCTCTGATACCACTAAATGTAACACCCCATACCCAAATCCAAGACCAGGACTGGATACGAGACATTACCATGCTTGAACTCACTTAAACATGTACTTACGGGCTATAAAATTTTGTTTCGAATTAAAAACTTCTCTTTCTCAGTCTATTCATACCTTTCATGAGCCTACGAGGCCTTAAACACTTGTCTAAAAACTTTCGGAACATATTGAAACTTTTCTTTAGAGCAGGGTCACACGCCCATGTTGTATGGGACACGCCCGTGCACCCCTAAAACATGCCCGTGTCTTTCACCCGTGGTGGATACTGGCAAAATACACACGGCTTGGACACGCCCATGGCCCCAAACCGTGCCTAAAACCCCAGCATTCTGCCAATGCCCCACGACCAAGGCACACGCCCGTGCTTACCACCCGTGGTGCATACTGACTACCTTAACACGGCCTAGAGTCTAAACACACGCCCGTGTGACTCGTCCGTGGTCTATTCTAACTTAAGATACAATGGTGCAGGGTGCACACGGCCTAGACACACACCCGTGTGTCCATCTGTGTGGGCACTTAGAGGCTATTTACCAAGCCAATTACCACCCTGAAATCAAGACCAAACTCAAGCTCAATTCAGCAACTCAAGTATTACATCATTTATGAACAATACAACATGCTTCATTGATATCAATAACATACATACTTAGTCAATCTTGGCCAATCACTTTGCCATTTACAAAAGAATAATAAACTTGATAGCCCATACTTTTGCCCTTTCTACGACATATACTCAAAATGAAACGTTTCCTATACATGACATACTTAATATAATTTCAACTTAGCTATACCAAAATAAGGATTGATAGTGTGCTTCGAGCTCCGACTTTAACGATCCACAAGTTAGTTTGGCGGGACTATATAGAAAGAAAGGATAAAAGACGTAAGCATTTAGCTTAGTAAGTTTGCATAATGTTCATAGCAACATACTTGCTTAATATAAACCATTTGACATCAACAATGGTATCATAAATTTCAGCTATAAAGCTTCCTTACTCATGCTTGATTCTTTCATATCTCATGAAACTTACTAGTCTCATACTTGGGAGGTAAACAAGGTACGTCTATCACTTGATCACATTGATCAGCATACTTTAACATAATAATCATAATCTCTGATTCATCATTCATAACATGAATAATACTCATTTTCAACTTGATAATAACTTTGCTTACTCAACTTTCTTGCTATCTCACTTTAACTTTACTCATTTGCCCGATGAATTTCTGCGAATAACCGAGGATACTAAATCTCTTCACATGAACTTGATGCCAAAGCCATATCCTAGATACGGTCTTACATGGAATATCTCATCTTGGTTTTGTGGCCATGTCTTGACGTGGACTTATACGAAGTCTTTCTTGTTCTCACCAATGCCATGCCTTTGCTTGGACTTACATGGGATCTCTTTCTCTTGATAGCTTTTCAATGCCAAGCTTGCCTTGGACTTACATGATAACTTGTTCAATGCCAAGCTTGCCTTGGACTTACATGGTAACTTGTTCAATGCCAAGCTTGCCTTGGACTTACATGATAACTTGTTCAATGCCAAGCTTGCCTTGGACTTACATGATAACTTGTTCAATGCCAAGCTTGCCTTGGACTTACATGGTAACTTGTTCAATGCCAAGCTTGCCTTGGACTTACATGGTAACTTGTTTAATGCCAAGCTTGCCTTGGACTTACATGATATCTCTGCTTGATTGCCGATGCCATGCCTTGGCTTGGTCTTATACGGACTTTCTAATCTCATGTGGTAGATTGAGTATCCTGGGAAATTCCATCTTCAATCGGGACATGCTCGTATATAATCTCATTGATTTTTTTGTTTAGCAGAACATTAAGCATTCCATGATAATAATGTACATTATACTAAGCAATTCAATGATAGAAATTATAAAGCTTAGAAATCATACAAACTTACCTCAATATACAAAATGTATGTAGATATGCAATTTAGTCTTCGACTTTGTTCTTGCCTCAGTTTCGATCCAGGCTTCATTTTTCTTGATCTATAATCATAAATAGACCATTTAATACTCACATCGACTAAATTGACTCTTTAATCATATTTTGGAAAAATTACTATTTTGCCCCTAAACTTTCTCATATTTGCACTTTTGCCCCTAGGCTCGAAAAAAATGATTTTCATTCAACTTTATTAAACTTCATGCTTAGCTAACTCATTTTCTCTACTATAACAATCATCAATTCTCATTATTTCTAGTATGTATGACCAATTTTTATAACTATTACAAATTAGTCCCTACTATCATTTTTCATGAAATTCATTAAGGAAAAGATGTTTATCTAACATCAAACTCTCATAATCTTCCATAAAACATCATTTAAAAACCATGTCATTATTAGGTGAATTTTTGAACATGCATCTTAGCTCATTATATAGCTAAAAATAGCTAATTCATAATACGAGAACTTCAAAAATACGAAGAATGTTAAAAACGGGGCTAAGATGAACTTACTAGCAAGCTTGAAAAAAAATGAAGAACCCTAGCTATGGAGTCTCCAAATTTTTGGCAATGAGAGGAAGTAGATGAATAGATTTTTATCATCTTTTTCCTATTTTAATCATTTATTAACCAAATGACCAAAATGCCCTTCTCTTTAAAATTTTCATAAATACTAACTCATGTCCAATTTTGTCCAAAAATTATATTTTGGGCAAATTGCTAATTAAGGACTTCTAATTGATATTGTAAAGCTATTTCATACAAAAAGCTTCTAGAAACTCATATTTTGCAACTCTTGCAATTTAGTCCTATTTGATCATTCCATGTCAATTTCACACAATTTCTACATTGAACTTTAATACTATCATGCAAACATGTCATAAACCTTAAGAACTCAATTTACTAACTCAAATTTGTGGTCTCGCACCACTATTCTGACTAGGCCCTGAATCGGGATGTTACACCAGATGTTATCTTGTCTATGTTAGCTCAGAGATTTGTGAGAAAGGGGTGTGAAGCTTATCTTGCTTATGTACTTGATGCGAAAGTGACAGAAACAAAGATTGAATTAGTACCAGTTGTGTGTGAGTATCCAGATGTATTTTCTAAAAAGTTATCGGGTTTACCACCTATCAGAGAGGTTGAGTTTAGTATTGAATTAGTACCGGGAACAACACCAATTCGATAGCTCCGTACAGGATGGCTCCGGCAGAGTTAAAAGAATTGAAAGCTTAGTGCAAGAGTTGATAGATAGAGGTTTTGCTAGACTGAGTTTCTCTCCCTAGGATGCACCGGTGTTATTTGTTAAAAAGAAAGATGGCACGATTATAATGTGAATAGACTATCGACAGCTCAACAAAGTGACGATCAAGAATAAATACCCTCTGCCACGAATAGATGATTAGTTTGATCAGTTAAAAGGGGCAACATTGTTTTCGAAAATTGATTTGAGATTGGGTTATTACCAGTTGCGAGTTAAAGACTCAGATGTGCCAAAGACTGCATTTAGAACAAGGTACAGACACTACGAATTTCTTGTTATGACTTTTGGACTAACAAATACACCTTCTATTTTTATGGACTTGATGAACCAGATTTTCAAGCCGTACTTAGACCGGTTCGTAGTTGTATTTATTGATGACATTTTGATTTACTCTCGTGATGAATCTGAGCAAGCCGATCATTTGAGAATCGTGTTACAAACTTTGAGAGATAAGCAGTTGTTTGCAAAGTTTAGCAAATGTGAGTTTTGGCTACGAGAGGTTAGTTTTCTGGGACATATAGTTTAGCCGCGGGTATCCGAGTTGACCCGAGCAAAATTTTTGCGATTGTTGACTGGAAGCCTTCGAGAAATGTATCCGAAGTCCGTAGTTTTCTGGGACTAGCTGGATATTATAGACAATTTGTGAAAGGCTTCTCGATGATTACGACTCCGATGACGCGATTACTTCAAAAAGTTGTTAAATTTGAGTGGTCAGAAAAGTGTCAGCTGTAACATCCTGGGTTAGGGCATAGTCAGAATACTGGTTCAAGACCACAAATCCGAGGGTCATGAATGAGTTTTTGAGGCTTATAATATGTATGCATGCTAGTGTGAAAGTTTCATGAAGCAATTTTGTGAAATTGTGGTTGAATTGTCCAAAAGGACTAAATTGCAAAAGTTGCAAAATGTGTGTTTCTAGAAGCTATATGTGTGAAATAGCTTTAGATTATTAATTAGAGGTCCTTAAATAGCAATTTATCCAAATTCTAATTTTTGGACAAAAATGGGCATGGATGAGTTAAAATTGAAAGTTTATCAAAAAGGGCATTTTGGTCATTTATCAATTAAGTGATTAAAATAGATGAAAAGATGATAGAAATTCATTCATCTTCTTCCCATAGCTGCTAGAAAATTTGAGAAGCCATTGTTAGGGTTCTTTCAATTTTTCAAGCTTGCTAGTAAGTGCTCCTAAGCCCGGTTTTTGATATTCTTCGTATTTTTGAAGTCCCGGTAGCATGAGTAAGCTATTTATAGCTATTTGGTGAGCTATCATGGATGTTTAAAAATGTACATATGTATGACATGCATGTATTTTGATGTTTTATGGAAGAATATGAAGGCTTGATGTAGTAGAAACATCTTTTGCTAAGTGATTTTCCATGAAAATGCATGTAGGGACTTAGTTGTGAAAATCTTAAGTTTCGTCATACATGGGTGATTTAGTGAGATTTGATGAATGCTTTAGTTGTGTAAGTAATCCGGATAAGCATGAAAGAGTAGAAAGTTGAATAAAAATCACTTTACGAGCCTTTGGGACTAAAGTGTAAATATGAGAAAGTTTAGGGGCAAAATAGTAATTTTGCTAAAGTATGAGATGTGGGTCAATTTAGTCAATGTGTGTATTGAATAAGCTGATTTATTCAATATAGATCAATAAAGACGAAGCCCAGATCGAAACCAAGGCAAAAGCAAGCTGGTGGTATAAATTGCACATTTCAATAGTTTTGAGTATCGAGGTAAGTCTATGCATAAACAATGCATTCATACTTACAATTTGTAAATGCTAGCTATGGTGTAGCATGAATGAGAATGATTGGGAACCTATGTGGTTCAAGTAGAATGAATGCAATATAGATGTGAATGGATGAATAATTGGGTAAATAGACTTGTGCATGTGTTGTGATAATGCTAGATGGTGGGCTAAGTGCGATACCATCCAAATGCATATTGACGATGAGCTGGCTATGTGCGATGCTATTGTTAGGTATATCATTTAGTGTCTATGTGCGAGATCACGATGATTACCTTTGTGGTAGGCTAAGTGCGATACCACCTTATAAATTGATTATGGTGTGCTAAGTGCGAAACCATCGAGATATTGGCTGTGTGGATTAATTGTATATATATTAGCTATGTGTAATAGCTGTGTGGATAAGATATATAGATTAGCTGTGTGGATTAGCTATGTGAGTTAGCTACGTGGATGTATTATTGAGCAATAATGATGTGTTGTATATTGTGTAAATGTGATACTGAATGCAGGGGTGCATTTCAATAATTATGAGCATGTGACTCATGATGTGTTGGTAATATTGTAAGGGATAGAAAGAGTAAGCATAGTTGTATATTATATGTTGGTATAATGCTAATTGTGGTTGGTCTTATACTATGATGCTTAATTGTTTATGTGTAAACTTACTAAGCTCAAAGCTTACTCTCTTTCTTTTCCCTTGTCTTATAGATTACAAGAGTTGAACCGAGATACAAGGATCATCAGAAGATAGCCCACATATCAGCACAGTTTGGTACATGAAACTTAATGTTTTATATATGGCATGTATAGGGGCTAGATAAGTTAGTAAATTTTGTTGTAAATGGCTAAGATTTGTTGGCCTATAGATGGATAGCTTATTTTGTATAATGCCATGGTTGTTGGCTATTACATTATATGAAAGAAAGATGTAGTCTTCTATGTGAGAATGCACTTCAATTTGAGTTGATTATGATGGTGTTAGATGAGTATATGTTGGAAGGGTGAAAAGAACTTGACACTTAGTCTTGTTCTTGACCATGTGGGTAGACACACGGGCGTGCGTCTAGACCATGTGCGACACACGGTCAGCCCACGGGCGTGTGCTGTGGCCGTGCGTCCTCTGCATGTTAATATTTGAAAATAAAATAGACCACGGACTAGTCACACGGGCGTGTGCCTAGAGCGTGTGGGATTCATCAGTGTTGGCCACGGGATAGCCACACGGGCGTATGTCTAGACTCTAGGCCGTGCGAGGGAAGTCAGTGTTCACCACGGTTGGGGAGCACGGGCGTGCTATGGCCGTGGGGCAATTGGCAGAATGCTCAGGCTTTTAGCATGGCTAGGGAACATGGACGTGTGTGTCCATGCATGGGCGTGTCTAATCTTGCACGGGCGTGTGAGACCTGTATAAAAGAGAAAAATTTTAAGGATCGTAAAAGTTTCAGATTAGTCTCGAGAGTCCTCATGTGTATGAGTGAGGCCTCGTAAGTCGAGAATGAGGTTATATCGAGTAATGACGTTGAGCCTAAGTGGCGATTAAGCAGTTTGAGTTCGGTAGCGCCTCGGACCCAGTTCCCGGCGTAGAACCCTGGTAAGGGGTGTTACATTTAGTGGTATCAGAGCTATGGTTTAGTCGGTTCTAGGACTACCATAGCGGGTGTAAGAGTCTAGCTATACATGCCATAAGTGTACGATGATAGTGTGGTGGTTTCTAATGATTTTAAATCTTGTTTTAGATAGAATATGGATTTTGATCCATTGACTGCTGATGAAGCAGCTAGTAATGCGCCGGCTCCTACGCAAGGAACCGTGCCAGTGCAAAGTGGACCCGAGGTGAGGGGTCAAGGGGAAGAGGCACGAGAAGCCTTTCTCCATATGATGAGTGATTGGTACTCGGACTACGTTCGAGCGAACCCTAACGCCCAACCTCCTCCACCTCCTCCCATACCTCAGCCAAATCCCATGGCTCCTCAAGGTATGGATGTAGTGAGGATATCGAAACCCCCGGTGGATAAGATTAGGAAACACGGGGCTGAGGAGTTTAGAGCTAAGGTAGATGATGACCCAGAGAGGGCAGAGTTCTGGTTGGAGAACTCGATGAGGGTGTTTGATGAGCTCTCATGTACACCTGAGGAGAGTTTGAAGTGTGCCGTATCGTTGCTGAGAGATTCAGCGTCCCACTGGTGGAAGACACTGACATTAGTGGTCCCAAAAGAGCGGGTGAAGTGGGACTTCTTTCTGGAAGAGTTCCGGAAGAAGTATATAAGCCAGAGGTTTACTGACTAAAAAAAGAAAGAATTCCTCGGTGAAGTAAGGAAGGATGTGATGGTTGAATACGAGCGTGAGTTTGTTAGGCTTAGCAAATACGCTCAAGAATGTGTGTCGACAGAGACCATCTTGTGCAAGAGATTCGAAGATGGACTGAATGAAGATGTCAAACTCCTAGTGGGCATTTTAGAGTTGAAAGAATTTGTGGTGCTAGTTGAGAGGGCAAGTAAGGCCGAAGAGTTGAGTTCAGATAAGAGAAGGGCTGTGAGTGAAGCCCGAGATGGGAGAAAGAGACCGATGGGCAAGTCGTATCAAGCCCGGTGGAAAAGATCCAAGGAAGTGAATCCTCGGATGTCAGCCTCAGTGGGGTATTCGCATCGAGACTTGGACAATACTCGTCAGGGTTCGAGAGTTTGAGCTCCATCGATGGAAAGTGTGGGCAATACAAAGAGTAAACCGGAGTGTCCTAGTTGTGGTAGGTATCACATCGGAGAGTGTTGGGGAAACAGTCGAAAATGTTACAAATGTGGTTCCCCTGACCACTTTATCCGTAACTGTCCCGAGAGGGATGATAAGGAAGAGAGGCAAGAAGTGAGACCTAGTGATGTGTCTACGAGGGGTAGACCACCAAGGAACCCAAGAGGTGGGGCTAGTGGTAGAGGTGCGTCTAGGGACTCTGCTGTGAGACCAGAGGGTCGGGCACCTGCGAGGACGTACGCCATTCGCACTCGCGAAGAGGCATCCTCCCCTGATGTGATAATGGGTACTTTTTCTCTCTTTGACACCTCTGTTATTGCTTTAATAGATCCAAGGTCTACTCACTCTTATATTCACATGAGATTAGCATCTAGTTTGAGTATGACCGTTGAGTCTACGGACATTGTGATTAAGGTGTCAAACCCATTAGGAAAGCATGTGTCAGTGGACAAAGTGTGTAAGAATTGTCCTTTGTTGATTGAGAATCATTATTTTCCGGCAAATCTGATGTTGTTGCCGTTTGATGAGTTCAATTTAATCCTAGGCATGGATTGGTTGACTACCCATAGTGTCTTAGTGAACTGTGGTAGTAAGTTTATTGAACTGAAATGTGAGAGTGGAGATGTAGTTCGAATTGAATCAGGTGGATCGGACAGTCTACCCGTGATGATTTCTTCCTTAGTGGCCGAGAAATGTCTAAGAAAAGGGTGTGAGTCCTATTTTGCGTTTGTGTTGAATACTCAAGAGATTGGAGTAGGGTTTGAAACAGTGCCAGTGGTATGTGAGTACCTAGATGTGTTTCCGGAAGAGTTACCCGGATTACCTCTAGTGAGAGAGGTCGAGTTTGGAATTGAGTTGATTCTGGGAATGGCACCTATTTCAATTGCCCCGTACAGAATGGCACCTGTAGAGTTGAAAGAACGACACCTGTAGAGTTGAAAGAACTGAAGGTTCAGTTACAAGAGTTGACAGATAAGGGTTTTGCAAGACCGAGCTACTCGCCGTGGGGTGCTCCGGTATTGTTTGTGAAGAAGAAAGATGGGTCTATGAGGTTGTGTCTAGACTATAGACAACTGAACAAGGTGACGGTTAAGAATAAGTATCCTTTACCAAGGATTGATGATCTTTTCGATCAACTAAAGGGAGCTACAGTGTTCTCCAAGATAGACTTGAGGTCTGTTTATTATCAGCTCAGAGTGAAAGAGCAAGATGTGTTGAAAACTGCATTTCGGACAAGGTATAGCCATTATGAGTTTTGGTTATGCCGTTTGGTTTGACGAATGCACCTGCAATTTTTATGGATCTGATGAACCGTATTTTCAGACCATATGTGGACAAGTTTGTGGTTGTCTTTATTGACGACATATTGATCTATTCTCGGGATGAAAACGATCATGAAGAGCACTTGAGAATTGTCTTGCAAACTTTGAGAGACAAGCAGTTGTATGCTAAGTTTAGCAAGAGTGAGTTTTGGCTCCGAGAGGTCGGATTCCTAGGACACATGGTGTCAGGTGATGGTGTCAGAGTTGACCCGAGTAAGATATCGGCTGTTATGGATTGGAAACCACCGGGGAACGTGTCAGAAATAAGAAGTTTCTTTGGATTAGTGGAATATTACAGACGTTTCGTTAAGGGGTTCTCTGTGATTGCTATCCTGATGACGAAGCTATTGCATAAGGATGTCAAGTTTGAATGGACTGAGACATGTCAACAGAGCTTCGAGAGACTGAAAACAATGTTGACTGAGGCACCGATTTTGGTTCAACCAGAATCGGGGAAAGAGTTCGTGGTATATAGTGATGCATCATTTAATGGTCTCGGTTGCGTGTTGATGCAAGAGGGTAAGGTAGTCGCTACTTACGTCGAGGCGATTAAAAAGCGACGAGAAAAATTATCGACTCACGATTTGGAGTTGGCTGCAATTGTGTTTTGCGTTAAAGATTTGGCGACATTATTTGTATGGCGAAAAGTGCGAATCTTTACGGATCACAAGAGTTTAAAGTAATTGATGGATCGAAGGATGCAATCGAGATGCAGAGACGGTGGCTTGAATTGTTGAAAGACTATGAGTTAGTCATTGATTACCACCCGAAAAGCGAATGTGGTTACGGATGCCTTGAGTAGGAAATCCTCGTGACGCTCTAAGAGTTATGAGAGCGAGTTTAGCATTGTCTGATGATGGTGCTATTTTGGCAGAGTTGAGAGCTAAGCCACTATTTGTTCAACAAATATGTGAAGCTCGGAGAAATGACAATGAGATGCAAGCTAGGTTAGCTAAGTGTGGATCAAAAAGTGGTTACGATTTTGAGTGGATTTGAATGGTTGTCGATGTATCGTGATGAATTTGTGTTCCTAAAAATGAGGAGTTGATTCGAAAGGTTTTGTATGAGGCCCACAATGGATGCTTGTCGGTACATTGGGCGATTTGAAAATGTACAACGATTTGAGAAAGTTGTATTGGTGGTAGGGTATGAAAAGAGATATTTTGAGTTTGTGACTAAGTGTCCGATTTGCCAACAACAAGTGAAAGTCGAGCATCAAGTGCCTTCGGATTGCTTCACCCGGTGATGGTTCCCGAATGAAAGTGGGATCGGGTTACCATGGATTTTGTGACTGGGGTTGCTGATGACTCAGAAAGAGAGATGCGGTGTGGGTTGTTGTGGATAGATTGATGAAGTCACTCACTTTATTCGAAGACGTGTTGGTTATTCTTTGGATAAGTTAGTTGAGTTGTATGTGAGTGAGAGATAGTGAGATTGCATAGTGTACTGTGTCTATTATATCGGATAGAGATCCGAGGTTTACTTCGAGATTTTGGAAGAAGTTGCAAGAGGCCATGGGTACGAGATTGAATTTCAGTACTGCGTTCCATCCACAATCCGATGGTCAGTCTGAAAGAGGGATTCAAGTTGTTGAATATATGCTTCGATGCTGTGTGCTAGAATTCGAAGGTAGTTGGGAGAGATATCTACCTTTGGTCAAATTTGCCTATAACAATAGTTATCAGTCGAGTATACAGATGGCACCGTATGAGGCTTTGTATGGCCGTAAGTGTCAGACTCCTTTGTATTGGATCGAGCTTAGTGAGAAACGGATCCATGGGGTCGATCTAGTAAAAGAGATCGAAGAGAAAGTGAAAGTAGTCTGTACTAGTCTGAAAGCTACTTCGGACCGATAGAAGTCGTATGCAAATTTGAAAAGAAAAGAAATAGAGTTTGAGGTAGGCGAAAAAGCATTTTTGAAAGTATCACCGTGGAAGAAGATTATGAGATTTGGACAAAAAAGGAAATTGAGTCCAAGGTTCATAGGGCCATATGAGATTACAGACAGAATTGGGCCTGTAGCTTACCGGTTGGCTTTGCCGATAGAGTTAGAAAAGATTTATAACGTGTTCCGTGTGTCGATGTTGCGACGGTATTGCTCTGATCCTTCACATGTGATTCCTTCAATGGAAATTGAGATAAGACCGGATATGTCTTATGAAGAGGAGTCGATTAAGATCTTGGCTCGAGAAGTGAAACAGTTGAGAAATAAGAGCATAGCACTAGTGAAAGTGTTATGGCGAAACATGGTGTGGAAGAGGCTACGTGGGAAACGGAATAAGCTATGAGAGAGCAACATCCAAACCTCTCTTTCTTGGTAAGATTTTCAGGGACGAAAATCTCTAAAGGGGGGAGAGTTGTAACATCCTGGTTTAGGGCCTAGTCGAATAGTGGTTCGAGACCACAAATCAGGGTCATGAATGAGTTTTTGAGGCTTATAATATGTATGCATGCTAGTGTGAAAGTTTCATGAAGCAATTTTGTGAAATTGTGGTTGAATTGTCCAAAAGGACTAAATTGCAAAAGTTGCAAAATGTGTGTTTCTAGAAGCTATATGTGTGAAATAGCTTTAGATTATTAATTAGAGGTCCTTAAATAGCAATTTATCCAAATTCTAATTTTTGGACAAAAATGGGCAAGGATGAGTTAAAATTGAAAGTTTATCAAAAAGGGCATTTTGGTCATTTATCAATTAAGTGATTAAAATAGGTGAAAAGATGATAGAAATTCATTCATCTTCTTCCCATAGCTGCCGAAAATTTGAGAAGCCATTGTTAGGGTTCTTTCAATTTTTCAAGCTTGCTAGTAAGTGCTCCTAAGCTCGGTTTTTTATATTCTTCATATTTTTGAAGTCTCGATACCATGAGTAAGCTATTTATAGCTATCTTATGAGCTATCATGGATGTTCAAAAATGTACATATGTATGACATGCATGTATTTTGATGTTTTATGGAAGAATATGAAGGCTTGATGTAGTAGAAACATCTTTTGCTAAGTGATTTTCCATGAAAATGCATGTAGGGACTTAGTTGTGAAAATCTTAAGTTTGGTGATTTAGTGAGATTTGATGAATGCTTTAGTTGAGTAAGTAATTCGGCTAAGCATGAAAGAGCAGAATGTTGAATAAAAATCACTTTACAAGCCTTTGGGACTAAAGTGTAAATATGAGAAAGTTTAGGGGCAAAATAGTAATTTTGCTAAATTATGAGATGTGGGTCAATTTAGTCAATGTGTGTATTGAATAAGCTGATTTATTCATTATAGATCAAGAAAGATGAAGCCCAGATCGAAACTGAGGCAAAAGAAGGGTGGTGGACTAAATTACACATTTCAATACTTTTGAGTATCGAGGTAAGTCTATGCATAAACAATGCATTCATACTTACAATTTGTAAATGCTAGCTAGGGTGTAGCATGAATGAGAATGAATGAGAATGATTGGGAACCTATGTGGTTCAAGTAGAATGAATGCAATATAGATGTGAATGGATGAATAATTGGGTAAATAGACTTGTGCATGTGTTGTGATAATGCTAGATGGTGGGCTAAGTGCGATACCATCCAAATGCATATTGACGATGAGCTGGCTATGTGCGATGCTATTGTTAGGTATATCATTTAGTGGCTTTGTGTGAGATCACGATGATTACCTTTGTGGTAGGCTAAGTACGATACAACCTTATAAATTGATTGTGGTGTGCTAAGTGCGAAACCATCGAGATATTGGCTGTGTGGATTAATTGTATATATATTAGCTGTGTGTAATAGCTGTGTGGATAAGATATGTGGATTAGCTGTGTGGATTAGCTATGTGAGTTAGCTACGTGGATGTATTATTGAGCAATAATGATGTGTTGTATATTGTGTAAATGTGATACTGAATGCAGGGGTGCATTTCAATAATTATGAGCATGTGACTCATGATGTGTTGGTAATATGGTAAGGGATAGAAAGAGTAAGCATAGTTGTATATTATATGTTGGTATAATGCTAATTGTGGTTGGGCTTATACTATGATGCTTAATTGTTTATGTGTAAACTTACTAAGCTCAAAGCTTACTCTCTTTCTTTTCCCTTGTCTTATAGATTAAAAGAGTTGAACCGAGATACAAGGATCATCAGAAGATAGCCCACATATCAGCACACTTTGGTACATGAAACTTAATGTTTTGTATATGGCATGTATAGGGGCTAGATAAGTTAGTAAATTTTGTTGTAAATGGCTAAGATTTGTTGGCCTATAGATGGATAGCTTATTCTCTATAATGCCATGGTTGTTGGCTATTACATTATATGAAAGAAAGATGTAGTTTTCTATGTGAGAATGCACTTCAATTTGAGTTGATTATGATGGTGTTAGATGAGTATATGTTGTGTATGTTAGAAGGGTGAAAAGAACTTGACACTTAGTCTTGTTCTTGACCATGTGGGTAGACACACAGGCATGTGTCTAGACCATGTGTGACACACGGTCAGCCCACGGGCGTCCGCTGTGGCCGTGCGTCCTCTACATGTTAATATTTGAAAATAGAATAGACCACGGACTAGTCACACGGACGTGTGCCTAGAGCGTGTGGGATTCATCAGTGTTGGCCACGGGATAGCCACACAGGCGTGTGTCTAGACTCTAGGCCGTGCGAGGGAAGTCAGTGTTCACCACGGTTGGGGAGCACGGGCGTGCCATGGCCGTGGGGCAATTGGCAGAATGCTCGGGTTTTTAGCACGGCTAGGGAACATGGGCGTGTGTGTCCATGCACGGGCGTGTCTAATCTTGCACGGGCGTGTGAGACCTGTATAAAAGAGAAAATTTTTAAGGATCGTAAAAGTTCCGGATTAGTCTCGAGAGTCATCATGTGTATGAGTGAGGCCTCGTAGGTCGAGAATAAGGTTATATCGAGTAATGACGTTGAGCCTAAGTGGCGATTAAGCAGTTTGAGTTCGGTAATGCCTCGGGCCCGGTTCCCGGCGTAAAACCCGGGTAAGGGGTGTTACATAAGTAGAGCTTGGAGCAGTTGAAAGCATTATTGGCAGAGGCACCAGTATTAGTTCAGCCTGATTCGGGTAAAGAATTTGTAGTTTTTTGTGATGCATCGTTAAATGGCCTGGGTTGTGTTTTGATGCAGGAAGGCAAACTTATAACTTATGCCTCGAGACAGTTAAAGCCGCACGGAAAGAATTATCCGACACACGATCTAGAGTTAGCTGTAATAGTGTTCCATTGAAAATTTGGCATCATTACTTGTTTGGTGATAAATGCCATATTTATACCGATCACAAAAGCCTGAAATATCTGATGACTCAAAAAGATTTAAATTTGCGACAGAGGAGATGGTTAGAATTGCTAAAAGACTATGAGTTAGTGATTGACTATCATCCGGGGAAAGCGAACGTAGTTGCTGATGCTTTGGGCCGAAAGTCCTTTTTTGCTTTACGTGCTTTGAACACACAATTATTTTTGTCTGAAGATGGTTCGGTAGTAGCCGAGTTGAAAGCGAGACCGTTATTTCTACAGCAGATTTGTGAGGTTCAAAAATTTGATAATGAATTACAAGCAAAATGAGCTCAGTGTTAGTCGATTTTTGATTCAGAGTTTCGAATAGGGCCTGATGATTGTTTGATGTTTCGTGATAGAATATGTGTACCAAGAAATTCTGAGCTCATTCAGAAGATTCTAAACGAAGCACACAGTAGTTGTTTATTAGTACATCCGGGAAGCACAAAAATGTATAATGATTTGAAACAACTTTATTGGTGGCATGGCATGAAACGAGATATCTCAGAATTTATTTCGAAATGTTTGATTTGTCAGCAAGTCAAAGCTGAGCATCAGGTGCCATCAAGTTTATTACAGCCTATTATGATTATAGAAATTGTGAGATTACATGGTGTTCTCCTATCTATTGTTTCGGATAGAGATCCGAGGTTTACATCGAGATTTTGGAAGAAATTACAAGAAGCTTTGGGTACGAAGCTGCATTTTAGCACTGCGTTTCACCCGAAAATGGATGGTCAATCCGAACGAGTTATTCAGATACTTGAGGATATGTTGCATTATTGCATTCTTGAGTTTGAAGGTAACTGGGAGAAATATCTACCGGCGATTGAATTTTTTTACAATAATAGCTTCCAATCGAGTATCAAGATGGCGCCGTGCGAAGCTCTATACAGTCGTAAATGTCAAACACTGTTGTATTCGAATGAGCTCAGTGAATATAAGATTCATGGGATTGATCTGATCAGAGAGACTGAAGAAAAAGTGAAAGTAATTCGCGATAGTTTGAAAGCAGCTTCGGATCGATAGAAATCATACTCAGCTTGAAACGAAAAGATATTGAGTTCCAGACCGGGGATAAAGTATTTTTGAAAGTTTTGCCGTGGAAAAAGATATTGCGATTTGGTCGGAAAGGGAAATTGAGTCCGTGATTCATCAGACCGTATGAGATTCTTGGCGAGTTGGGCGATGGCTTATCTATTTTGTCCCTACTACTTTGAGTTAGAAAAGATACATAATGTATTTCACGTATCGATGCTACGAAGATATCAATTAGACCCTTTGCACGTTATTTCTCCAACTAAATTTGAGATACAGTCAGATTTATCATACAGTGAAGAACCGATTCAAATTTTAGCACGTGAGATCAAAGATCCGAGAAATAAAAAAATCGCATTAGTGAAAGTAATATGGTGTAACAGCCCGATTTTAGGTCTAGTCGGAACAGTGGTTTTGGGACCACAAATCCGACGCAGTAAAATTTGTTTTTATTATATTTTTATGGTCTATAGTTTTATGGAATTATTCTGTAAAAATCTTGTTCGAAAATTTCGACGTTTGGGCACTCAATTTAGTTTTAAGGACTAAATTGTAAAAAGTGCAAAACTTGAATTCTAGATGTTAAAGGTTTCCAATTGCTATGAGATTTTAAATTAGAGGTCCTTAAATGATAATTAGACCATTAGTTAAGTTTATGGACAAAAATGGACATGATTAGGTTAAATTTTAAAGTTTGGCAAAAAGGGCATTTTGGTCATTTAGTAATTAAACGAATTGATAAGCAAAATGAAAGCAAAAATTTGTTCATCTTCTCCTACCTTGTGCCGAAAATTTGAAGGTCACCACAGCTAGGGTTTGTTTAACTTTCAAGCTTTATTGTAAGTACATCCTAGCCCCGTTTTTAATGCTCTTTACATTTTCGAAGTCGTTATCATCCGATCTACCTATTTCTACCATTAATTTAAGATGTGGTTGATGTCTAGGGTTTGACCCATGTTATAAATATGTGTATTTTGATGTTTAATGGTAGATTATGCATGTTTGATGTGTGATAAACAACTTTTACTAGGTGATTTTTGATGAAAATGCATATAGAGGACCTAATTGAAAAAAGTTATAAAATGGGTAGTAAAAATTTGATTTAATGGAAAAGGTGGACTGCTATAAGCATGAAAATGGTTTGGCTAGGCTTGGGTTACCAAGAAATTGAACACATTTCATTTTATGAACCTAGGGACTAAAATGTAAAATGTTAAAAGTTAGGGATAAAATAGTAATTTTGTCTAGGATGCAAATTAATGTAAATGTATGTGTAAAATGATGAATTGATAGTCAAAATTTTCTTATATAGACCCGGAACAACCGATTACGGAACTAGATCGAGGAAAACGGAAAGTCTCGGATTAGTTGAGTTTCAAATACGAACCATTCTCAAGATAAGTTCGTGTAATTTAAATTGGTATGTTATTATGTTTTAGTTGAATTGTGTAATTGAGATAATATATATGTGATGATATACCCTATGAAATAATCACAAGATGATAAACACGAATAAAATGTTATTGTCCCGGTTGAACATTGTAACACCCTAAACCCGGCCCAGAAGTTGGGCCCGAATCCGGCGTGCCACATTGAAGTGTTTTAGCGAAAACCTTGTTTCCATTGAAACCCTTCTAAAGAAAAGTTAAAAAGGACAATTCCAAAATGACTTTGCTTAAGTTTAAGATTTTTAAAAATAAATTTATTTAAGTTGAATGGTTAAACAGTCGAACAATAATTAAAACCCAAATGTAAAATCAAATTGGAGGTACACGGTCTTATTACATCCCCATGAGAATAAAGTAATTAAAATAGAGTTATTCGAAACAAATAAAGAAAAACTTCCAAGTAGCTTGTAGTGTGGCCACCTCCGAGAGTCTTCCACGTCAAGCCGTCTACTGAGGGTCACCTGAAACATTAAATAAAAGGGTGTGAGTTTTGAAACTCAGTGTGTATGACCCTTGGTAATCAAATCAACATGCAATTATCACATTGGGCCTGAGCCCTATCAAAATCGGTGGTCTTGGGCCTTAGCCCACAATGACCTCATATCATACCAATATCACATGAATGCAATGCACCCATCCCAAATCCAACCCTGCACTCCACCCGTACCAACCCTACACTCCTGTGGGGATATAAATATCAACCCACCCAGCCCTACACTCCAAAGGTAGCACCAACACAATGGCACTACTCAAAGCGTTGCAAACAAGGTCGCTAAGCATATAATGGGCTTAAAGCCACCGGTGGATCCACGTGGTCGTCAAGCGACTATGCGATCCTCACATATCTTCCTCCGTATCATCAAACCCACCTAAGTGCAACATATATTTCATGAATGCAACATACACATTTTCACACATTAAGCACCTAGGGGTATTTTAGTCATTTCGCTACCCAGGGGTATTTTTGTAATTCTACCTTATAGAGGTATTTCCGTAATTCTACCCTACAGGGGTATTTCCGTAATTTCTACCCTACAGAGGTATTTCTGTAATTCTACCCTACAGGGGTATTTCTGTAATTTCTTTCATCTCGGGTTTTAGTTATGAACTTTGGCCCATCAACAAGTCCTCGCGGTTAAAGTGAACAAACACTATGCACCAGGTAGGATCTCAGAGAAGAGGAGGTGGGTCACTAGGACCGCTTAAGTACCAAGTTCTCCCTCGATCCAATCCTAGACATGCATATGTCGGTTACCACACTCTAACTAATCGACTTGTCCACAGACATGTTTGATTAATTAATTGAGTCTTATGCAATTTTAAGAATTTATCAGAACTAGGCCTAGAGTCCATTAAACCCTATCATGCATTCCTAACATCCCATAAAGCCCACTCATGTTCATATAGCCCAATAGGCCCCAATCATATTCGTATAACCCATTAAGCCCAATCATGTTTATGTAGCCCATTAGGCCCGATTATAAACACATCATGCAACCGTTCATGTCAATTCATACTCAAGTTCACATATCAACCATTACCGATTTGGGCCCACGAGCTCGGCAGGCCCATTTAGCCACTTTCGACTTTTCGGCTTTTCGGCATTGCCGACATCGTGTGTGTGTAGTGTTTGTACACACCTGGTAATAACGCATGCTGCAAACCCCTTAATCACGAACCTACAATAGACATCACTTAGCGATTAATCATGGCTTAATACACAATTTAGAAAAACCCGAAACCTCACCGTAACCTTACCGTGTGCCACCAGTTCTAGTAGCCCTTCCTTAGCTACTATTTGCGAATATCCCCTAGATTTGCATCCAAACATATATCATCAAAATCACGTGACTCATATTCCACATAAGTCACCTCTATAAGCCATACTTGCATTCGACCATCCACTAATCCATAACTGAGACGAGAACACTTACAACTTTTCTAACGATCCTTACCATGCTTGCGATCTTTGAACCCTACCCTTGTTAATACAAGGTTAACGACAGGGAGAGGTTAGATAGCCCTTCAGCTTTTAACAAAACAAACTAAAGGAAAATCAACTAAGTACTTACCCAAGAAGCAATCGGCCCAAGAAGTATTCGACTCTTGAGATTAGTATGGTGAAAGGGACTATTCGGAACCAATAGGAAGAAGAAGAGAAGAAGTGATCGGCTAGAACCAAAGGTGAACAAGAAAAGGAATTTGAGAAGAGAAGGTATAGAGGATTCGGCTTCTGAGCACTTAGAGAGAAAAGGGTGTTTAGGCAACTCTCAAGTGAGGAAATTCGACTAGAGAGAAAAACAAAATTTTGGCATTACCCTAGGAACCTTTCAAAGGAATTCGACACCCTCCTTTTATAGCCAAAAGCCAAAACTCCCTTCCCCCGGAGTCCCATTCGGCACCAATACATCCATACCTCAATCCCCTATCTTTTCTCTCTTATCTTCACCTTAATTTTCTCTCTTGAACACTCCCTTCCAGAGTCCACTCTAGCGCCACTACTTCCCTTCCATGTGCAAAAATAAAACCTCCAAATTTACCACTCTCGAGCCTCGAACCTTGGACCTCTCCACCTGACAGTAACGCCACCTTATAGCTCCCCAAGTGGCACCACCTTGCCACTGAACCATAGGCCCAATTGTGTCCTTTTTTCCCCTTAATCTGTTTAAGAGGCCTAATACCTGAGACTAGGGTCCCACTAAGGCAAAAATAAAAATTTTCCAAATGACATGGCTTAACCCCAGGACTTCCTAAAAGCCCCCTAACCTTTCAAAATCACTCACCTAATAGATCCAACTTGCATTAGTGCCGTTCTCTTATTCTCAAAAATTTTAAACGCTCTCATTCCCAAGGCCCAATGGGCCCAATTCTACTAGGCCCAAATTCAGGGCGTTACAACTCTACCCCCTTAAAGAAATTTCGTCCTCGAAATTTCCAACTAACTATTAATCGCACCACTCAAGTCACACCACTATGCTTTCGCTGCGCACTCTGATTTTAATAACACTAACACACTTTAACTCTAATTGAACCCTCTACACTTACCTGGAAAAAACCTACCCACTAGAGCAGATAAGCATTGCACGCATACAGTTTCCTATACCGAAAATATCGTATCCACACAAAACATACCCGTTATCACATCTGGTGCATCTCCTTCCTCTCTGTGATGAGCAGCATAGACTAAAGCTGGCTGCCCCACCTCTGCCTCTCCTGCACCTCTGCCCGGTGCTCCACGTCCATCGCCATTATCGCCCCTACCTTGTCCACGGCCCCTTGGTGGTTGTCGACCACCCCTCTGTGGCTGAAAATTACCTCTGCCATCGGCTCGCTCCCAATCTGGCCTTCTCGGGCACTCTCTAATCCTATGTTCCATAGATCCGTAGCTCAAACAAGCTCCTATTCTCCTCCAGCATTCGCCCATATGCCCTTTTCCACACACAGCACAAGGTGGTATCCCAATACCCGGCCCATTAACTCTGGCCCTCCTCATAGGCCTCTGTCCAGCCCCCATGGCTTCCACGTTCCGTTTGTTCTTGTCCTTCTCCTTCTCTCGGTTGAGGCGTTCCGTGCGCTTTACTTCCTCCGCTATCTTTGCTTTCTCCACCAAGACCGCAAAGTCTCGCTCCCTCTATGGAGATATGAGTACCCTAAGGTTGTCTCTTAACCCATCCTCGAACCGTACGGATCTCTCATACTCTGTTGCGACTATTCCTTTGGCATATCGACTGAGGCGTAGAAACTCAGCCTCATACTCTGCTACCGACTTATCTCCCTGAGTTAGACTCAACTCCTTCCTTCGGGCATCCACATAGCCCACTCCAATGTACTTCCCCTGGAATGTCGACTTGAAGAACTCCCAGGTGACCTGCTCCGGTTGGTTGCCCTTGTTTACGGTCAACAACCACTGATAAGCTTCCTCCCTAAGTAAGGATATCGCCCCTTTCAACTTTTGTTCCACCATGACGTCCAGGTCATCCATTATCCTTTCCGTAGCTTCAAACCAATACTCTGCCACATTCGGGGCCACCCTAGCTACTCCTTTGAAAATCTCCGCCCCATTAGCTCGGAGTCGCTTCGCGATCGACCCCCGATTTTTTGTACCATTATTGGGCCCAGCGACCCTTTCTAAAATCCTTAACATGGCCTGTGATACTATATCTTCTATAGTGGCAGCCTGGTCATGTGGTCCCGTTTTAGCTACTGGTGAGGCTGGAGCCTCCTCTACTCCAACATTGGGCATATGGCCCGACGCCAACGACCCAGTCCTAAAACTTCCACGGCCTCTGCCGCGGCCTCTTGTACCTCTTCTAGCGCTCATCGTTTCATGCGTATTTCTGGATTAAAATTTTTATGAATTTAGTTCATAGTTCCACTGTTTAAAACACATGTCTTATGCAAGTAACAATTTAAAAGTTGTTTCACGGTCGTAAATCCCCTACAGGCTTAAGTTTCCTACGGGCTTTAGTCTCTAAAAACCTATTGTTTAAAGTAGCCCAATATCTAAATATAGTTCAGTAATTTAAACAAATAAAATAATAGAAAAACTTACTTGGCTCGACGTCAAGGGCTCGGTGAACCACACAACAAGATCCTGTAAAAACTTTTTAATCTACTTGTTTTAAAAACCCAAAATCTAAGACCCATTTCACAGCCCGAGCTTTGCAACCTGGCTCTGATACCACTAAATGTAAGACCCCAAACTCGGCCCAGAAGTTGGGCCCGAATCCGGCGTGCCACATTGAAGTGTTTTAGCGAAAACCTTGTTTTCATTGAAACCCTTCTAAAGAAAAGTTTAAAAGGACAATTCCAAAATGACTTTGCTTAGGTTTAAGATTTTTAAAAATAAATTTATTTAAGTTGAATGATTACACAGTCGAACAATAATTAAAACCCAAATGTAAAATCAAATTGGAGGTACACGGCCTTATTACACCCCCATGAGAATAAAGTAATTAAAATAGAGTTATTCGAAACAAATAAAGAAAAACTTCCAAGTAGCTTATAGTGTGGCCACCTCCGAGTCCTCTTCCACGTCGAGCCATCTACTGAGGGTCACCTGAAACATTAAATAAAAGGGTATGAGTTTCAAAACTCAGTGTGTACGACCCTTGGTAATCAAATTAACATGCAATTATCACGTTGGGCCTATGCCCTATCAAAATCGGTGGTCTTGGGCCTTAGACCACAATGACCTCATATCAGACCAATATCACATGAATGCAATGCACCCATCCCAAATCCAACCTTGCACTCCACCCGTACCAACCCTACACTCCTGTGAGGATATAAATATTAACCCACCCAGCCCTACACTACAAAGGTAGCACCAACAGTGGCACTACTCAAACGTTGCAGCAAGGCTGCTAAGCATATAATGGCATAAAGCCACCGGTGGATGCACGGTCGTCAAGCGACTATGCGATCCTCACATATCTTTCTTCGTATCATCAAACCCACCCAGGTGCAACATATATTTCCTGAATGCAACATACACATTTTCACACATTAAGCACCTAGGGGTATTTTAGTCATTTCACTACCCAGGGGTATTTTTGTAATTCTACACAACAGAGGTATTTCCGTAATTCTACCCTACAGGGGTATTTCCGTAATTTCTACCCTACAGAGGTATTTTCGTAATTCTAACCTACAGGGGTATTTCCGTATTTTCTACCCTATAGGGGTATTTCCGTAATTTCTTTGATCTCGGGTTTTAGTTATTAACTTTGGCCCATCAACAAGTCCTCGCGGTTAAAGTGAACAAACACTATGCACTAGGTAGGATCTCAGAGAAGAGGATGTGGGTCACTAGGACCGCTTAAGTACCAAACTCTCTCTCGATCCAATCCTAGACATGCATATGTCGGTTACCACACTTTAACTAATCGACTTGTCCACAGACATGTTTGATTAATTAATTAAGTCTTATGCAATTTTAAGAATTTATCAGAACTAGGCCTAGAGTCCATTAAACCCTATCATGCATTCCTAACGTCCCATAAAGCCTACTCATGTTCATATAGCCCATTAGGCCTCAATCATATTCGTATAACCCATTAAGCCCAATCATGTTTATGTAACCCATTAGGCCCGATTATAAACACATCATGCAACTGTTCAAGTCAATTCATACTCAAGTTCACATATCCACCATTACCGATTTGGGCCCACGAGCTCGGCAGGCCCATTTAGCCACTTTCGACTTTTTGGCTTTTCGGCATTACCGATATCGTGTGTGTGTAGTGTTTGTACACACCTGGTAATAACGCGTGCTGCAAACCCCTTAATCACGAACCTACAATAGACATCACTTAACGATTAATCATGGCTTAATACACACTTTATCAAAACCCAAAACCTCACTGTAACCTTACCGCGTGCCACCAGTTCTAGTAGCCCTTCCTTAGCTACTATTTGCGAATATCCCCTAGATCTGCACCCAAACATATATCATCAAAATCAAGTGACTCATATTCCACATAAGTCACCTCTATAAGTCATACTTACATTTGACCATCCACTAATCCATAACTGAGACGAGAACACTTACCACTTTGCTAACGATCCTTACTACGCTTGCGATCTTTGAACCCTACCCTTGTTAATACAAGGTTAACTACAAGGAGAGGTTAGATAGCCCTTCGGCTTTTAACAAAACACACTAAAGGAAAATTGACTAAGCACTTACCCAAGAAGGAATCGGCCCAAGAAGTATTCGGCTTTTGAGATTAGTATGGTGAAAGGGACTATTCGACACCAATAGGAAGAAGAAGAAAAGAAGTGATCGGCTAGAACCAAAGGTGAACAAGAAAATGAATTTGAGAAGAGAAGGTATGGAGGATTCGGCTTCTGAGCACTTAGAGAGAAAAGGGTGTTTAGGCAACTCTCAAGTGAGGAAATTCGGCTAGAGAGAAAAACAAAATTTTGGCATTACCCTAGGAAACTTTCAAAGGAATTCGGCACCCTCCTTTTATAGCCAAAAGCCAAAACTCCTTTCCCCTAGAGTCCCATTCGACACCAACACATCCTTACCTCAATCATTTATCTTTTCTCTCTTATCTTCACCTTAATTTTCTCTCCTAAACACTCCCTTCCAGAGTCCACTCTAGCGCCACTACTTCCCTTCCATGTGCAAAAATAAAACCTCCAAATTTACCACTCTCGAGCCTCGAACCTTGGACCTCTCCACCTGACAGTAACGCTACCTTATAGCTCCCCAAGTGGCACCACCTTTCCACTGAACCATAGGCCCAATTGTGTCCTATTTTCCTCTTAATCTGTTTAAGAGGCCTAATACCTGAGACTAGGGTCCCACTACGGCAAAAATAAAAATTTTCCAAATGACATGGCTTAACCCCAGGACTTCCTAAAAGCCCCCTAACCTTCCAAAGTCACTCACCTAATAGATCCAACTTGAATTTGTGCTGTTCTCTTATTCTCAAAAATTTTGAACCCTCCCATTCCCAAGGCCCAATGGGCCCAATTCTACTAGGCCCAAATTCGGGGCGTTACAAACATTGTATTTTGTTGGATTATAATAATATTCTTGAAATGAACAAAATGATATAGAAAGAATTTAGCTTGGATGGGTAATCTTGAGCTACACTCTCTTGAGTAAATGTTATGAAATGGATTTAGCTTGGATGGATAATCCATAGTAGGCTCTTTAGAGCTAACGTTATCGAAAGGATTTAGCCTGGACTGGTAATCCTGAATAAGCTCTTGGGATCGAATGTTAAAGAAGGGATTTAGCCTGGACTGGTAATTATGAATAAGCTCTTGGGAGCGAATGTTAAAGGCGGGATTTAGCCTGGACTGGTAATCATGTTATATAAATGTGGCTTGAGAGTGTGTTCTATGAATATGTGCTTAAAGAGCACTTTGGATGTGAATTGACAAACGATTGACATGTATACCTCGAGTATACTACCCGAGTATCCATCAAAATTATAATAGTTCAATGAAAAGAAATCCTAAAAAATGGAATAGTGAAATGATATGAAAGTTTATACTATGGTGAGCTCATCTATGTTGGTTTGATAACTTCATGATATGTATGACTAGCTTGTTTAATGAGTGAATGTATTTAGGTAACTTGTCAAAATATTGATGGAATGAATGCATATATATATGCTTATTTTAATAATTACAACCGGTAAGTTTCTTTCTATTACGCGAACTTACTAAGCATGAAAATGCTTACCCTGTTTTACTTTTCCTTGTTTTATAGTGCTCGTAAGGCTCGTGAAGGTTGGAGGATTCGGTCGGAGCAAGATCATACTATCCAAAAATCCCCTTTTTGGTATAGCTAAATGATTCATTTTGGTATAATGGCATGTATAAGCTACTTGGCTTAGATGAAGGCTTGTAAGTAATATTTTGTGACTTAGCCATTAGAATGGCTAAGGATGTTCAATTGGTGCATGTATGATGTTAATGTATGTCCAAATTCTTAAGTGTTAAGTATGGTGGATAATTCATTCTGTAAGTGGCCATTGGAATTGGCTAATATTGGTTTAGTTATATATGCATATGATGATGTCTTTCATGGATGTGAGAATTTGCATGGTTTGAGTTGACAAGTATGTGATGTTGTATGTGATAGAAAATAGCATGTGAATGATGTCGCTGATTTGGTTAAGTGTATGTGTTTGGATTGGTGCTATGTTTTGTTGTGTAGGTATGTGCATGGAAGGGTGACAAAATGGCTTGGTAAATAGCCTTGTTTTTGTCCACACGGGTAGACACACGGGCATGTGTCTAGGCCGTGTGTGACACACGGTCTGCCCCACTGGCATGTGTTCTGGCAGTGTGTCCCCTGCACCTTAATTGATGCAAAATAGAATGTCCAGAATATAGCACACGGGCAGAGACACGGGCATGTGTCTCAGCCGTGTGTGCTACACGACCTTGGACACGGGCGTGCACCCCGGCCGTGTGAAGTATGCACATATTTTATGAAAATTTATGAAAATTAAATCGACCACACGGCCTAGCACACGGGCGTGTGGCACGACCATGTGGAAAAGTCAGAGAGCACCCTATTTTGAACACGACCTGTAGCACGGGCTTGTTTCAGGGTCGCATGGGCGTATCCCGAACCCACACGGGCGTGTGACCCCTATTTTAGTCCCGAATCGCTTCCAAAGCATGTTTTGGGCCTCGTAAGCTCATTTTAGGGACTATTGGAATGTAAATCAAAAGTTTTAAATTTTGATGGAGATTCACGTCTCGGTTTTGTATGATTGCTTGTGTTTATGCTCGGTAATGCCTCGTACCCTGTTTTAGCTTCGAATACGGGTAAGGGGTATTACATTTAGTGGTATCAGAGCTACGATTTAGTCAATTCTTAGACTAACGTAGTAAGTACGGGTTTAGCTATACATGCCATTATATAAATTGTGATAGTGTGATAACTCCTATCCACTTTTAAATGTATTTTCATATAGTAAATGTCTTCCAACCAAGCTCAAGATGAGTCTGAAAAAGCTGAAGGCACTGTTCAAGCTTCTGTGCAACGAGCTACAACTACTAGTAGTAGGAGAACCATGTCAGAGGGTCGCAAAGAGGCGAAACCAGCCTTCTTCAAAATGATGGATGAATGGTTTAGCGAGTACATGAGAACACACCCCGCTTTTCCACGACCTCCCCCAACTGTCCCTCAACCTGATTAAGAGATGCCACAGGGTGTTGAGCCCGAACGGATCAGAAAGGCTCCGGTTGATAAAATAAGAAAATATGGAGCAGAAGAGTTCAGAGCTACTACCGATGATGATTCAAAAAAATCTGAGTTTTGGCTAAAGAATACCATTCGGGTTTTTGAGGAATTGTCATGTACTCCCGCAGAATGTTTGAAATGTGTGATATCTTTACTGAAAGACATAGCATGCTATTGGTGGAAAACTACATCTTCAGTTGTACCGAAGGAAAATGTCACATGGGAATTCTTTCAAGAGGAGTTCTGAAAGAAGTATAGCAGCCAAAGGTTCTTAGATCAGAGAAGAAAAGAATTTTTATAGCTTAAACACGGAGACAGGACCGTGTCAGAATATGAAAGAGAGTTTGTTCGGTTGAGTCAGTATGCTAGGGAATAGGTTCAAACCGAAGTTGAGATGTGCAAACACTTTGAGGAAGGGCTGAATGAAACCATTAAACTACTGGTTGGGATTCTCAAAATAAGAGAGTTTGTCATGCTAGCCGATCGGGCCAAGAAAGTTGAAGATTTAAGTATAGAGAAGAAGCAAGCCGAAAGGGAAACTCGGGTTCCGAGTAAAAGATTCATGAGTAAGTCACAACCCTCTGCTTCAAAGAAATCAATAAGTTATCATGAGCGTTTTACATCATCAGTGGGACATTTGAGAAAGGAAAAAAGTTCCAAACGCTCTAAATCGAAGACTTCATCTTCCTCAGCAACTAGTGTAGGGAGTGTTGGAAACCCCAAGCCATGGTGTAATTTACGTAATAGATTGCATTATGGTGAATGTCGGATGAAAAGTGGGGCATGTTTCAGGTGTGGTTCCCTCGATGACTTTCTTAAGGAATGCCTAGAAAGAGCTGAGAAGGATACCGAACAGACTCCTAAATCGAGTAACCTCACCTTGAGATGTAGACCTCCACGACACCCTAGGAATGCCAATGGTAGTCGTGGTACTGCAAAAGATTCAGCAGCCAAATATGACGCACGGGCTCCAGCAAGAGCATATGCCATACGTGCAAGGGAAGAGGCCTCGGCGCCCGATGTTATCACCGGTATTTTTTTCTCTCTATGATACTAATGTAGTTGCATTGACTGATCCTGGATCAACCCATTCTTATATTTGCATGAAGTTGGTATCTAGTAAGGATTTTACCTGTTGAGTCTACTGAATATGTGATTAAAGTGTCGAACCTCTTAGGTAAATATGTTCTGGTTGATAGAGTTTGCAAGAATTGTGCTTTGATAAGTCGGGGTCACTGTTTTCCAACTAATTTAATGTTGTTTCCCTTTGATGAGTTTGATGTTATATTGGGTATGGATTGGTTGACACTACATGATGCTATAGTAAATTGTAGACAAAAAATTATTAAATTGAAATGTGAAAATGGTAAAATTCTTCGGGTTGAATCAGATGAGTCAGATACACTACCTGTTGTGATTTCTTCTATGTCGGCTTAGAAATACATGAGAAAAGGGTGTGAAGCCTATCTTGCTTATGTGTTGAACACTAAGGAGTCTGAATTGAAAATTGAATCAATGCCGGTAGTATGTGAATATTCAGATGTATTTCCAGAGGAATTGCCAGGGTTACCTCTGATTAGAGAAATTGAGTTTGGTATTGATTTAGTCCCTGGTACTTCACCAATATCAATTGCTCCGTATAGGATGGCCCCGACTGAATTGAAAGAATTGAAAGCTCAGTTGCAAGAATTGATAGATAAGGGATTCGCGAGACTGAGTTATTCTCCCTGGGGTGCACCGGTATTATTTGGAAAGAAGAAATACAGTTCTATGAGACTGTGCATCGATTACCGACAGCTCAACAAAGTGACCATAAAGAACAAGTACCCGTTACCGAGAATTGATGACTTGTTTGATCAGTTGAAAGGGGCAACAGTATTTTCAAATATAGATTTGAGATTGGGCTATTATCAGTTGAGAGTTAAGGAGTCGGATGTACCAAAGACCGCTTTCAGAACAAGGTACGGGCACTATCAATTCCTTGTTATGCCTTTCAAACTGACGAATGCCCCTGCAGCTTTTATGGACTTGATGAACTGGATTTTCAGACCATACCTAGATAGGTTTGTGGTTGAGTTCATTGATGATATCCTGATTTATTCTCGAGATGAGTCCGAGTATGCTGAACATTTGAGAACTATTTTACAGATTTTGAGAGAAAAACAATTATATGCTAAGTTCAGTAAAAGTGAGTTTTGGCTTCGAGAAGTTAGATTTCTGGGGCACATTGTTTCAGGTGATGGCATTCGAGTTGATCCGAGTAAGATTTCTACTATAGTTGAATGGAAACCACCGAAGAATGTATCCGAGGTTAGAAGCTTTTTGGGTTTAGTCAGTTACTACCGTCGGTTTGTCAAAGGGTTTTTGATGATTGCTACTCCTATGACGAGATTGTTGCAAAAAGATGTCAAGTTTAAATGGTCTAAAAAATGTCAGCAAAGTTTTGAGAAATTGAAAGCTTTATTGACTGAGGTACAGGTTTTAGTACAACCTGAACCGGGAACAAAATTTTTAATTTATAGTGACGAGTCTTTGAACGGACTTGGATGTGTGTTGATGCAAGAGGGTAAAGTGATAGCTTATGCCTCGAGACAGTTAAAACCACATGAGAAGAATTACCCGACGCATGATTTGGAACTGGCCACTATAGTTTTTGCCTTGAAAATTTGGAGACATCATTTGTACAGTGAGAAATGCCATGTTTTTTTTTATCACAAGAGTTTGAAATATTTGATGACTCAGAAAGACTTAATTTTGCGGCAATGAAGATGGCTTGAGTTATTGAAAGACTATGAGTTGGTGATTGATTATCACCCGGGTAAGGCAAATGTAATCGTAAATGCCCTGAGTAGGAAATCCTTATTTGCCTTGAGAGCAATGAACACGAGGCTGACTTTATCGGATGATGGTTAGATTCTAGCCAAATTAAGTGCTAGACTGACGTTTCTTCAACAGAGTTGGGAAGCCCAGAAGTGTGACAGTGAATTGCAAGCTAAGAGAGCTCTATGTGAATCAGGCAATAACACAGATTTTCGTATCGAATCCGATGACTGTTTGATGTTCCAAGATAGGATTTGTGTGCCAAAAGGTGACGAACTTATTTAAAAAATTCTTCAAGAGGCACACAATGGTTGTTTATCCGTTCATCCAGGTTGTACGAAAATGTATAATGACTTGAAGAAAATGTATTGGTGGTCGGGTATGAAAAGAGATATCTCCGAGTTTGTTTCGAAATGTTTGATTTGCCAGCAAGTGAAGCCGAACACCAAGTACCTTCAGGTCTGCTTTAGCCAGTGATGGTTCTTGAGTGGAAATGGGATAGAATAACAATGGACTTTGTAACGGGTTTGCCTTTGACCTCGAAAAAGAAAGATGTCGTATGGGTCATTGTTGAAAGATTGACGAAGTCGACTCATTTTATTCCGATACGTACTGTATACTCGCTTGATAAGCTAGCTGAATTTTACATTGCTGAGATTGTAAGATTGCACGGGGTGCCTATATCGATTATTTTGGATAGAGATTTGAGATTCACTTTGCGGTTTTGGAAGAAGTTGCAAGAAGCATTAGGTACGAAGTTAAATTTTAGTACCGCTTTTCATCCGTAAACCGACAGTCATTCCGAAAGGGTAATTCAGATTCTTGAGAACATGCTCCGATGTTATGTTCTAGAGTTCCAAGGTAGTTGGGAGAAATATCTACTGGTGGTTGAATTTGCCTACAACAACAATTTTTAGTCAAGCATAAAGATGGCACCGTATGAAGCATTGTATGGACGTAAGTGCCGAACTCCTCTGTATTGGACAGAGCTCAGCGAGAAACAAATTCACGGGGTTGACTTAGTTAGAGAACGCGAAGAAAAGGTGAAAGTAATTCGTGATAGTTTGAAAGAATCTTCTGATAGACAAAAGTCATATGCGGATTTGAAAAGAAAATAGATTGAGTTTCAAATTGTGGATAAAGTGTTTTTGAAAGTATCTCCATGGAAGAAAGTTCTCATATTTGGCCGGAAAGGCAAGTTGAGTCCACATTTTATTGGGCCGTATGAGGTGATTGAAAGAATCGAGCCAGTAGCATATCGGTTGGCTTTACCGACGAAGATGGAAAAGATCCATGATGTGTTTCATGTTTCTATGTTGCGGCGGTATCGATCTGACCCTTCACATGTGATTTTGACCTTAGAGGTTGAAATTAGACCGGATATGACCTATGGCGAAGAGCCGATCAAGATATTAGGTTGGGAAGTGAAACAGTTGAGAAATAAAAGTATAGCCCTAGTGAAAGTCTTGTGGCAAAGACACGGAGTTGTGGAAGCAACGTGGGAACCTGAGAAGGCTATGAGAAAATAGTACCCAAACCTCTTTTTCGGTAAGATTTTCGGGGACGAAAATCCCTAAGGGGGAGAGTTGTAACAGCCCGATTTTAGGTCTAGTCGGAACAGTGGTTTCGGGACCACAAATCTGACGCATTAAAATTTGTTTTTATTATATTTTTATGGTCTACAATTTTATGGAACTATTCTGTGAAAACCTTATTCAAAAATTTCGATGTTTAGGCACTTAATTCAGTTTTAAGGACTAAATTGTAAAAAGTGCAAAACTTGAATTCTAGATGTTAAAGGTGTCCAATTGCTATGAGATTTTAAATTAGAGGTCCTTATATGATAATTAGACCATTAGTTAAGTTTATGGACAAAATGGACATGATTAGGTGAAATTTTAAAGTTTGGCAAAAAAGGGCATTTTGGTCATTTAGTAATTAAATGAATTAATAAGCAAAATGAAAGCAAAAATATGTTCATCTTCTCCTACCTTGTGCCAAATATTTGAAGGTTACCATAGCTAGGGTTTTTTCAACTTTCAAGCTTGATTGTAAGTACATCCTAGCCCCGTTTTTAATGCTCTTTACATTTTTGAAGTCGTTATCATCCGATCTACCTATTTCTACCATTAATTTAAGATGTGGTTGATGTCTAGGGTTTGACCCATGTTAGAAATATTTGTATTTTGATGTTTAATGGTAGATTATGCATTTTTGATGCGTGATAAACAACTTTTACTAGGTGATTTTTTATGAAAATGCATAAAAAGGACCTAATTGTAAAATGTTATAAAATGGGTAGTAAAATCTAATTTATTAGAAGAGGTGGACTGCTATAAGCATGAAAATGGTTCGGCTAGGCTTGGGTTACCAAGAAATTGAACACATTTCATTTTACATGCCTAGGGACTAAAATGTAAAATGTCAAAAAGTTAGGGACAAAATAGTAATTTTGTCTAGGATGCAAATTAATGTAAATGTATGTGTAAAATGATGAATTGATAGTCAAAATTTACTGACCCAGAACAACCGATTATGGAACTAGATCGAGGAAAATGAAAAGTCTCGGATTAGTTGAGTTTCAAATATGAACAATTCTCAAGGTAAGTTAGTGTAATTTAATTTGGTATGTTATTATGTTTTAAGTGAATTGTGTAATTGAGATAATATATATGTGATGATATACCCTATGAAATAATCACAAGATGATAAACACAAATAAAATGTCATTGTCCCGGTTGAACATTGTATTTTGATGGATTATAATAATTTTCTTGAAATGAACAAAATGATATAGAAAGGATTTAGCCCGGACGAGTAATCCTGAGCTACACTCTCTTGAGTAAATGTTATGAAATGGATTTAGCCCGGACGGATAATCCATAGTAGGCTCATTAGAGCTAACGTTATCGAAAGGATTTAGCCTGGACTGGTAATCATGAATCAGCTCTTGGGAGCGAATGTTAAAGACGGGATTTTGTAACAGCCTGATTTAGGGCCTAGTCAGAATAGTGGTTGCGAGACCACAAATCCGAAGTAGAAATATATGTTTTATGGTTTTTATGAGGTCTATGACATGTTTGCATGGTTGTGTGAAAATTTCGTGAAGAAATTTTATGTTTTAGTGATCAATTTATCTTTTAGGACTAAATTGCAAAAATTGAAAAATATGAGATTCTATAAGTTTTAAGTATGAGATAGCATTAGAAAAATTATTAGAGGTCCTTATTTAGTAATTAGACCATTATATCTCATGATGGATAAAAATGGACATGGAAGGGAAAAATCTCAAGGAAGGGCCTTAAGGGCATTTTGGTCATTTAGTTAATAAATTAATAAAAAGGGGAAAAGAAGTAAAAATTTGTGTCCATCTTCTTCCCTAAGTGCCAAAAATTGAAGAGAAGACATAGGTAGGGTTTTGTTCATTTTCAAGCTCAAAGTAAGTGCATCCTAGCCCCGTTTTTAATGTTCTTTACATTTTTGAGATCATTGTAGCTCGATTTATCTATTTCTAACTATATTTTAAGCTAGATTTCATGTTCAAAAACTTACCCATGTACGACATGCATGTATTTTGATGTTTAATGGAAGAATATGGAAGCTTGATGTATGATGAACATATTTCTCTAAGTGATTTTTCATGGAAACACCTAAAAAGGACCTATTTGTAAAAGTTATAAAATGTGTAGTAAAAATCAATTTTGAAGGAAAATGTAAGCTATTATAAGCTTAAGATAGGTTTGGCTAGGCTTGGGTAACCAAGAAAATGAGTACATTTCATCATACGAGCCTAGGGACCATTTTGCAAATATGTAAAAGTTTAGGGAAAAATTATAATTTTTGCCAAAGTGTGATTCATGGGCTGTTTTAGTTAATGTGATAATTAAATAAGCAAAATTTGTCATTATAGATCAAGAAACACGAAGTCCGGACCTAAACCGAGGAAAGAATAAGGTGGTGGACTAAATTGAACAACTACCTATAATTTGGTACCGAGGTAAGTTTGTGTGTAATAAATCAACATTATGTTATTCTGTATTTAAATGCTTGATATTACATGAAATTTATATTCTTTTTATGAAATTGGTTAATGAGGTCTCATTGAATATAATGATGAAGATTTACTATATTGAAGTCCCGGTTGAACCTTAGGAATAGAAAGGATACCCTTGTCACGACATTAGATTAATAAGGTCCCGTATAAGACCATATCTGGGATATGGCCTCGGTACCGAATTGAGATCCCGTGTAAGACCATGAAACACCCCGAACCCGGTCCACGAGCCTAGACCGGATCTGGTATGTTCCTCGAGTAAAACGTTTTAATTTCATGTTTGTTACTTTGGAAAATTTGGGGTGGTTTTATAAAAATACCGAGTTGTTTTGGGGTTAATCTTTAATTCGGAAATCGTTTGAGTTTAGGTGTCTAAACATTTACAATTATTTTTAAGAAGAGTTTCTTAAACTTTAGATTGATAAAAATTGTATCATAATAAAATAATTAAAATGCATGCATAAACAGTTTCATACTAGTGGCCTTATTACATCGAAGCAAAACCCAAAATAAATCCAAGATACTTATAAGAAAATGAAGAGTCCAAATTGAAAATAATCTTTGTGCTGAGCATGGCCACCACTAAGCTCCTGCCGACCCGGTCCATCACTGAGTGTCACTGAAAAATATTCCCAACGAGGTGAGTCAAACAGACTCAATGTGTAACCAACACTAAATCCCAATAGTTTAGGCATATCGGTTCATACATATGCATATAATTAAATAATAAAATGATGCAAACCCAAACCCAAACCTAGTTACCATCCGCTACACATCACCCGTACCAACCTACACACCGTGGGGACTACTAAGTCAACCCTCCATCCGCTACACATCATCGAAGGCAGTGGCTGCAGTCGACGTGCTCATCGCCCTTATAATATTCGTGGCATATTCACCAGATAATTATTTTGTGTCATGAGACACCACATTCAGATAACGTGACCGACGTCACCACATTCAGATATTGTGACCGAAGCCACCACATTCATATATTGGGGTATATAACCACCAATCACTTCCCCTTTCCATATAACCCATATGCCCATGCCATACAAAACATGCAATATCATGCCATATTCTTTATTCACATTCTTATAGTTTCACATGTGTGCCATAACAGATCATATTATACTCATAGTAGGAGTGGGTAAACGTACCTGAGTACCTTGTACCATTGCATGGTACCTTTGGCCACATTCATATTATTATAACACATACATTAAATTAAAGTCGTAATCTATTAAGATTTAGTGTGGAGTACACACCTGGTATACTTAGCGAGTTCACTAAAATCCCGAAAGCTTCTATTAACCACTGTCGATTTGCCCTATAAGCCATGGTTAGAATTGGTCACACTTAAATACCAAATATGGCCTATGGCCGAATATTAGCAACTACCTACCTTGCTTATCTAAAGCCCGAATTGCTCGCTAGCTCCTAAAGTTGTCGAGATTCCTATATGTCACATGTTAGATTCGGCTATAACCAATAAATCCATAAAGATGGCCTTTGGCCGAATTGCACATATCACTTGCCTTGATAAATCGAATCCCGAATAAATCCTTGATGCTTCTTTACTTCCAGCTACACAAAAAAGAACACATCACTATGGCCTTAAAGAACATTCGGCCAACCTTAGAAATCAAGGCCAACCTTTGATTTCGTCACACTAAATGAAGATGAGAGGAAACCGATTGCCTAAGGAAGGAAATACCTACCACTATACAAGCATCCACAGAGAATCGACTTCTAGATCCCAAGGAGAAAGATTTCGGCACTTACTGGTGAAGAAAGAAAATGTAAAAGTGGAAGGAGTTTAATGTTCCAGAGGAATCGGCCACAAATGAACTAGATCAAGGTTTTAGCTTCGAGGCTTTGAGCAAGGAATAGGGAATTAAGCCCCTTTGAGATTCGGCTATGGTTCTAAATGGCAAGGAGTGTTCGGCTATCTCAAAAACAAGTATGAAGAATCAAGGTTGAGAGAACAGAAAAGAATAAGAAGAGAAAAGTTAGGAGAATTTCAGCAATGGTGTCAAAGAAGAAAAAGAGAGAATAAAAGATGGACACCCCAAAATTCGGCATTATCCCTTTTCTATGCTTCAAAACCGATTAAGCAACCCCAAAGAGTCCCAGATTCGGCCATTGCTTCATTCTCTCATCATATCCCATCTTTTTCTCCTATATTCTCTCCATGCTACTCACTCAAAATAATTTGAATACGTCCAACCTTTATCTCCTCTTCCTAGCCAAAATTTAAAAGAAAATCAAGTCTTTATCCTCACCTTTTTAGAGTCCCATGCCGTCCAATACTTCTCTCCTCCTTGACGCCAACATGCAAAAATAAAAGCCACACTCCCATGCTGCCAACATGATTCGAACCTCCTCCCTTCTCCCTTGCTTGAGGCGTCACACACCAAGGCCCTAAGTGGCGCCTCCAAGCCACTTTACCAAGCCCATTCTTGTGTCATATTTCCCTTACATTTTCTCTTAAGGCCTATCAGGCTTAGCTTCCCTTTTTAAACTTGAAATGTAATAATTTCTAAGGCATTTGCCTATATTCCTATGTTCTAAAAATCCATAAAACACAATCAACACATACACAGGCATGTTACTTCATATAATTTAGTATTAATGCATAAGCCATAATCCAGGATATTACAGTTCTACCCCCTTAAAATAATTTCGACCTCGAAATTACCTGGCTAAAATAAGTGAGGGTATTGCTGTCGCATTGCTTCTTCTGGCTCCCACGAAGCTTCTTCCGATCCGTGATTACGCCATAACACTTTGACCAAAGGAACTGACTTCCTTCGCAACACTTTCACATCTCGTTCCAAGATCTGAATCGGCTCTTCCTCATAGGACAAATATGGCCTTAATTCCACCTCTTCAACTGGAACTACATGAGACGGATCCGAACGATAACGACGTAGCATGGACACATGGAATACGTCATGTATCTGCTTCAATTCCGAAGGCAACTCTAACTGGTATGCCACTGGTCCAACTCGCTTCAATACCTGATATGGTCCTATAAACCTTGGACTTAACTTCCCTTTGCGACCAAATCTCATCACCCTCTTCCAAGGCGATACCTTAAGAAACACTTGATCTCCCACATCAAATTCTATTTCTTTCCTCTTAAGATTTGCGTACGACTTCTGCCTGTCAGACGCTTCCTTCAACTATGCGCGAATTATCTCAACTTTCTCTTCAGATTCTGCCACAATCTCTGGACCCAAAACTCGTCGTTCCCCCAATTCCATCCAACACGTAGGAGTGCGACACTTTCGTCCATAAAGCTTCATATGGTGCCATCCAAATACTGGCTTGATAGCTGTTGTTGTATGCAAATTCCGCTAACGGCAAATATTCTTCCCAACTTCCTCTGAAGTCTATCACACAGCCTCTCAGCATATCTTCCAACACTTGGATTACTCGTTGGATCGCCCGTCCATTGTGGATGAAAAGCCATAGTGAAATCCAATTTAGTACCAAAAGCCTGATGTAGAGCCTTCCAAAACCGAGACGTAAACCTTGGATCCCTATCTGAAATAATTGATAGTGGCACTCCATGCAACCTCACAATTTCTGCCACATATAACTTTGCTAACCACGCAAAGAATAATCAACTCTTACCGGAATGAAGTGCGCGGACTTGGTCAACCGGTCCACTATCACCCATACCGAGTCCTTCTTAGTAGGCGTAAGGGGAAACCCACTAACGAAGTCCATGGTAATTCTCTCCCACTTCCACTGCGGAATCATTATCGGTTGAAGCAATCGACGGAACTTGGTGTTCAAAGCCTTAACTTGCGACACGTTAAGCACTTGGCGACAAATTCGTAACTTCCTTCTTGAGACCGTGCCACCAAAGCTGTTCCCTTAGATCCTGTACAATTTAGTACCTCCGGGATGCATAGCATAGGGGCTACCATGCAATTCTGAAGAATCCTGCGCCTTAACTCCTTGTTCCTCGGTATACTGAGACCTTACCCTTAAAACACAACACTCCTTCGTTATTAATACCATAATCTTCCAACTCTCCACTCTGCACTTGCTGCAACTTAGCATAAGTCCTCATCCACTAAGCGACTTTCCTTTACCTCATTCAGCCATGAGCGGTTTAACTTGCAACTCGCCGTGAGACTTCCATCGTCATACAAGCTCAGATGTGTAAACATTGCCCTCAGATCCGACACCATTTTCCGACTTAAGGCATCTACCACTACATTCGCCTTGCCCGGATGATACTCTATGGAACAATCATAATCCTTCAGTAATTCCACCCACCTTCGTTGTCTCAAATTCAACTCCTTCTGAGTCAGCAGATACTTAAGGTTCTTGTGGTCCATGTAGATCACTGACTTTTCTCCATATAAATAATGCCTCCACACCTTAAGAGCAAAGACCACTGCCGCCAATTCCAAATCATGCGTCGGGTAGTTAACCGTGTGGCCTTAATTGTCGAGATGCATAGCGACTACCTTCCCATCTTGCATCAATACGCATCCCAATCTGTGTGAGATGTATCACACAGTACACCACAAAGTCCTTCCCCGCCTCATTTGAATCAAAAGCTGGAGCTTGGTCAAAACCCTCTTAAGCTTCTCAAAGCTCTCATGTTGCTTATCTGTCCCAAGCGAAAGGTACCTCCTTTCTCAACAACTTTGTCAATGGTCTTTGCTATTGAAGAAAATCCTTCCACAAACCTTACGTAGTAGCTTTGCCAATCCCAAAAAACTTGAATCTCAGCCACAGACTTAGGTGGTTTCCAATCCAGCACTGCCTCAATCTTCCTAGGGTCCACCCTTATTCCTTCAATAGACACCACATGCCCTAAGAATACAACCTCATTAAGCCAAAACTCGCACTTGCTGAATTTAGCATATAGCTTCTTCTCCCTTAAGACTTGTAACACTTTCCGGAGATGCTCATCATGTTCTTCCTCAGACTTAGAGTATACTAGGATATCATCGATGAACACAACGACGAACCGATCCAAGTAGGGTTGAAAAACCCGGTTCATCATATCCATGAACGCGGCTGGGGCGTTCGTCAAACCGAATGGCATCACTACAAACTCATAATGCCCGTATCTTGTCCGAAAAGCCGTCTTATGGATATCCGCTTCCTTCACCTTAAGCTGATGATATCCAGACCTTAGGTCTATCTTTGACAATACCATCTCTGCCCCCTTAAGCTGATCGAACAAGTCGTCTATCCTTGGCAAAGGGTACTTGTTCTTGATGGTCAGCTTATTCAATCGACGATAATCTATGCACATACGCATAGTCCCATCTTTCTTCTTCACAAACAAGACCCGGTGCTCCCTATGGAGACACCTTGGTCGAATGAACCCACGATCAAGCAACTCTTGGATTTGAGCCTTGAGCTCAACCAACTCCTTCGGTGCCATTCTATCTTGAGCGATAGATACCGCGCTGTTCCGAGCGACAAGTCAATTCCAAACTCCACCTCCCGTCAGGGGTATTTCGAGTAACTCCTCCGGAAAGACATCCACAAACTCCTTTCTTTGTTCTAACTCCACTAACTCCCTCTTCTTTGGCATCCAATGCCTAACAAAAGTCGAAATGCCTTGCACCCTTTCCGAACCATTTTATCACCTTTAAGGCGGAGACTACGTTAGACAAGTAGTTTCTTCTTTCTCCTATCATAATTATTGCCTCATCCTCCGGCGTCTTTAACTCCATTCGTTTAGCTGCACAATCTAATATAGCTTGGTGTTCTACTAGCCAGTCCATGCCAAGTATGAGATCGAATTCTCTGAAGGGAAGTTCCATTAAGTCGCGAGAAAATATCACTCCCTGAATTTCTAAAGTGCGCTCAGAAAGATCTTATTCACCACTACAGTTTGGCCTAATGGGCTTACTGAGTCATCTCCCTATCGGATAGTTCGAGTCTATGCCTAGTGTTTCAACTACACTACATGCAACATAGGAATGGGTCGAGCCCATATCAATCAAATCAAAATAAGGCTTGTTCGCTATAAGGAACGTACCGGTTATGACGTCCGGCGCGTCTTCATCCTCCCTCGGTGAACCGCATACACTAGACCATTGTCTTGCCTCGGCATTGCCAACACCTCGGCCCGGGGTCCCATGTCCTCTTCAGCACCATTACTTCATTATTTGGACCACGACCCGCCGAGGCTATTATCCCCTCTCCCGGCTGATTGGAACCTTGACACGTTGGTGGCCCGTCTATTTTTATAGGGACAGTCCTTAATCATGTGGTCCTTGGACCCACACTTGAAACATCCCCTGTCTTCTTCCAACACTCTCCTAGGTGCCTCTTCCCACACCGATCACAAGTACAATCGCCTCCTATCACAACTTGCGACCTCATGGCCCATCAACTCTAGGCCTCTTCTCGCGCATTCCCGAGATAACCTGGACGATCCGAATCCTCTCTTTTGCCTATTCCGATCGAGTTACGCGCTTACTGAGTCCTTAACTCCTTCGGCCACTTTAGCCTTCTCCACTAATACGGCAAATTCGCGCTCCTGCTGTGGAGCTATCAACAACCTTAGGTCATCCCTAAGTCCGTCCTCAAATCAGACACATCGCTCATGCTCCGTAGCCACGATACCTCGAGCATACCGACTCAGCCTTAAGAATTCAGCCTCGTACTCCGCCACGGATTTGTTCCCTTGAACCAGCCCCAAAAATGCTTTCCTCTGCGCATCAATATAACTGGTACCAACATACTTCTTCTGATACGCCGCCTTAACATATTCCCAAGTAAGATCCGCAGCTGTGGTACCATCCCGGACTGTGAGCCACCATTGATATGCTTCGTCGCGAAGTAGTGCCACCATCCCTTTCAGTTTCTCCTCAGCAATTAAATCGAGCTCGTCCATAATTCGCTCGGTTGCCTCCAACCAATACTCAGCTGTACTGGGTGCCACACCAGATACACCACGAAACACCTCAGCCCCATTGGCTCGGAGTCGCTCGGTGCAGTTTACGAGCTCCCATACCTCACGCTGCTCCGACCACCATTTTAAGAACTCGCGATATTGCTGCGATCTTTGCATCCTCCCCGTCGATCTTCTTTGCTCAACACCAACGGTGGTGGTAGGGGTGGTGGTACCTCATTTTCGGACCCTTGTCCGGACCTAACGGGTTCCGATCACGGTCATTACGCCTCTACCACGTCCTCGCACATTACGACCACGTCCCCTAGAACTCATGTCTACGATCGCGCTTTAATCGATTAAGAAATTTTTATGCATTAGTATTTTGTTCCACTTTGATTATCCATGAAGAAATTTTATGAAAGAAGTTTAGAAGTAGTTCTTTTGATCGATCAAAGTTTCAAGTCTTCTATCCTAATTTAAAGGAGCACATTCATTCAACACACATTCATCATTCAAACATTTTCGTCCTATTCCTATCCTGTGGGTATTTTCGTCATTTCACCTACTGGGTATTTTGGTAATAAATCGGGTTAATTTAAAAAATTGTAAATCGGGGGTAATTTCATAAATTTTCCAATTCAGGGGTTCCTTGGTGATTTTATGAAATAAGGGTATTTCGGTAAATTTTTTTTATTTTTTTTTCAAACTAGGGTGGCTGGTCCCTTTCGGGTTTTAATTATAGGGTTTAGCCCATCAACGAGTCCTCATAACTAGGGTGAATAGTCACCACACACCAGGTAGGATTCCAGCGAAGAGGAGATGAGTCGCTAGGACTGCTTAAATACCAAGCTCTCCCTGAATCCACTCCTAGGCATGCGTCTGCCTATTGCCACACCCTAACTCGACTAAGGTGAACAGTCACTACGCACCAGGTAGGATTCCAGCAAAGAGGAGGTGAGTCACTAGGACTGCTTAAATACCAAGCTCTTCCAGATCCAATCCTAGACATGCGTACGACGGTTACCACACCCTAGTCTTGTGGCTAGTTAACGGGTTTGTTTAGTGAAATTAAGTCTTATGAAAGTTTAAGAAGTGTTTTAAACTAAGCCTATAGTCCATCAGAGTCTATTTAAACTATTCTATGTCCCATAAAGCCCATAAAGCCCACATGTATATCACACAATGGTTTAGGGTACTTACAGCGGACTTGGGTGGAGGCGCAGTGCCATCTTTGAGCTAATGCACTGTTATCCTTTAAAAAGCCCATTTTTAGAAAACATTTTAGAGCCCAAAAAAACCCCAGAGCCGAGTTTTGAACCGAGCTCTGATACCAATTTGAAACACCCCAAACCCGGCCCACGAGCCCAGACCGGATCTGGTATTTCCTCGAGTAAAACGTTTTAATTTCATGTTTGTTACTTTGGAAAATTTGGGGTGGTTTTATAAAAATACCGAGTTGTTTTGGGATTAATCTTTAATTCGGAAATCGTTTGAGTTTAGGTGTCTAAACATTTACAATTATTTTTAAGAAGAGTTGCTTAAACTTTAGATTGATAAAAATTGTATCATAATAAAATAATTAAAATGCATGCATAAACAGTTTCATACTAGTGGCCTTATTACATCGAAGCAAAACCAGAAATAAATCCAAGATACTTATAAGAAAATGAAGAGTCCAAATTGAAAATAATCTTTGTGCTTTGAGCATGGCCACCACTAAGCTCCTGCCGACCAGGTCCATCTTTGAGTGTCACCTAAAAATATTCCCCAGCGGGAGTGAGTCGAACAGACTCAATGTGTAACCAACACTAAATCCCAATAGTTTAGGCATATCAGTTCATACATATGCATATAATTAAATAATAAAATGATGCAAACTGAACCCAAACCTAGTTACCATCCTCTACACATCACCCGTACCAACCTCGCACACCGTGGGGACTACTAAGTCAACCCTCCATCCGCTACACATCATCGCCAGGCGATCAACTGCGATCGACGCGTGCTCATCGCCCTTATAATATTCATGGCATAGCCACCGGATAATTATTTTGTGTCATGAGACACCACATTCAGATAACGTGACCGAAGTCACCACATTCAGATATTGTGACCGAAGCCACCACATTCATATATTGGGGTATATAACCACCAATCACTTCCCCTTTCCATATAACCCATATGCCCATGCCATACAAAACATGCAATATCATGCCATATTCTTTATTCACATTCTTATAGTTTCACATGTGTGCCATAACAGATCATATTACACTCATAGTAGGAGTGGGTAAACGTACCTGAGTACCTTGTACCTTTGCATGGTACCTTTGGCCACATTCATATTATTATAACACATACATTAAATTAAAGCCGTAATCTATTAAGATTTAGTGTGGAGTACACACCTAGTATACTTAGCGAGTTCACTAAAACCCCGAAAGCTTCTATTAACCACTGTCGATTTGCCCTATAAGCCATGGTTAGAATTGGTCACACTTAAACACCAAATATGGCCTATGGCCGAATATTAGCAACTACCTACCTTGCTTATCTAAAGCCCGAATTGCTTGCTAGCTCCTGAAGTTGTCGAGATTCCTATATGTCACATGTTAGATTCGGCTATAACCAATAAATCCATAAAGATGGCCTTTGGCCGAATTACACATATCACTTGCCTTGATAAATCGAATCTCGAATAAATCCTTGATGCTTCCTTACTTCCAGCTACACACAAAAGAACACATCACTATAGCCTTAAAGAACATTCATTAACCTTAGAAATCAAGGCCAACCCTTGATTTCGTCACACTAAATGAAGATGAGAGGAAACCGATTGCCTAAGGAAGGAAATACCTACCACTATACAAGCATCCACAGAGAATCGGCTTCTAGATCCCAAGGAGAAAGATTTGGCACTTACTTGGTGAAGAAAGAAAACATAAAAGTGGAAGGAGTTTAATGTTCCGGAGGATTCACCACAAATGAACTAGATCAAGGTTTTGGCCGAGGCTTTGAGCAAGGAATAGGGAATTAAGCCCCTTTGAGATTCGACTATGGTTCTAAATGGCAAGGAGTGTTCGGCTATCTCGAAAACAAGTATGAAGAATCAAGGTTGAGAGAGCAGAAAAGAATAAGAAGAGAAAAGTTAGGAGAATTTCAAAGCAATGGTGTCAAAGGAAATTCGGCTTCAATTGTCAAAGAAGAAAAGAGAGAATAAAAGATGGACACCCCAAAATTTGGCATTATCCCTTTTTATGCTTCAAAACCGATTAAGCAACCCCAAAGAGTCCCATATTCGGCCATTGCTTCATTCTCTCATCATATCCCATCTTTTTCTCCTATATTCTCTCCATGCTACTCACTCAAAATAATTTGAATACGTCCAACCTTTATCTCCTCTTCCTAGCCGAAATTTAAAAGAAAATCAAGTCTTTATCCTCACCTTTTAGAGTCCCATGCCGTCCAATACTTCTCTCCTCCTTGATGCCAACATGCAAAAATAAAAGCCACACTCGATCTTGCCAACATGATTCGAACCTCCTCCCTTCTCCCTTGCTTGAGGCGTCACACACCAAGGCCCTAAGTGGCGCCTCCAAGCCACTTTACCAAGCCCATTCTTGTGTCATATTTCCCTTACATTTTCTCTTAAGGCCTATCGGGCTTAGCTTCCCTTTTTAAACACGAAATCTAATAATTTCTAAGGCATTTGCCTATATTCCTAAGTTCTAAAAATCCATAAAACACATTCAACACACACAGAGGCATGTTATTTCATATAATTTAATATTAATGCATAAGCCATAATCCAGGATATTACAGACCATATCTGGGATATGGCACTGGCATCGAATAGTGATTCCGTGTAAGACCACGTCTGGGACACGGCCCGGTATGAAATCGTGTAAGACCATGTGCGGGACATGGCATCGACATGCGATCGTGTAAGACCATATCTGGGATATGGCGTCGACATCGATATGAGATCCCGTATAAGACCATATCTGGGATATGGCATCGACATGTGGTCCCATGTAAGACCATATCTGGGATATGGCATTGGTATCGTACTACGTGTATGACAATTTTCAAGTATTCTTCGATATTCCAAGTGGTTCAACGGGGTAAAGAATTAAGGTTTATGTTAAAGATAGAAAAAGGGCTAAAGTTTTGTGATGGAGTGATACAGGTACTTATGTGAAACTCATGAGAAATGAGTCTGGTATGTGATATGTGGTTGGTAAGAGTGATCATGAGTAAGCCATGGCAATGTTGCTTGAAAATTTTGTGTTAATTCATGACATATATGTGGATGTTATTACAAGATTTTATGTTGTTATCTATTACATGCAAACTTACTAAGCTTTATGCTTACTCCCTCTCTTTTCCCTTTTCTTGTAGTATCGCCAAGCTAGCTCGGGGATCGAAGGACGTCGGAGCTCGATTCACACTATCAAGCTATTCTTTTGGGTATAGTAAAGTTTAATTATTTTGGGTATGGCATGTATAGGAACTTGGTCATTTTGTGATATGTCATATTGGTTAGCCAATGTGTTGGCTTTTAATGTTACTTATTCCATTTTGTAAATGGCCATTGGAATTGGCCAATACTAGTTAAGTTATATCTATTCAATGATGATGAAATTCATGAAGTGCAAGCTTGCGCAACTGAATGAGTAATGTGTGAAAATAAGGTATGGATGTCTTGATTGTGGATATTAGAGGTGCATTATTGCTATGCTATGTGTTGCTAGAAATGGTATGAGTGTGGTTGTTTTTCAGGGTGGCAAATGGCTTGGTAAATAGCCTTATATTTTTCCACACGGGTAGACACACGGGCGTGTTTCTAAGCCGTGAGTGACACACGGTCAGCCCCGTGGGTGTGTCGATAGGCCGTGTGTCCCCTACATTCAAATTTAGTAAAATAGAATGCCCAGTAGTAAACACACGGGCAACGACACGGCCTTGTGTCTCAGCCGTGTGAAGGACACTATAACACCTCTTACCCGGGTTCTACGCCAGAACCGGGCTCGAGACGTTACCGTACTAAAACCTCACGGTCGCCACTTAGGCAAATCGTGACTACTCTCTTTAATCACCTCATTCTTGACTTACGAGGCCTCACTCATACACACAAGGGCTCTCGAGACTAATCCAGAACTTTTACGATTCTTAAATTTTTTCTCTTCAAATACAGGGCTCACACGCCCGTGTAGAACGAGACACGCCCGTGTGTAGACACACACGCCCATGTCCTCAACCCGTGCATAAAAACCCAAGGATTCTGCCAATGCCCCCATGGCTAGGGCACGCCTGTGCTCCTCAACCGTGGTGAATACTGATTACTCTCACACAGCCTCAAAGCCTAGTCACACACCCGTGTGGCTAGCCCGTGGCCAACACTGACTAAACTCACACGGCCATGGTACGCCCGTGGCCTTAGCCTGTGTGTAAAACCTTGATATACTGACTTATTCAACACGGCCTAGGCACACGCCCATGTGCTGGCCGTGCGTATCACACGACTTGAACAAACGGCTGTGTGATCAGCCCGTGGTCTATTCTGACTTAAGGTACTAAGTTGCAGGATGCACACGGCCTAGACACACGCCCGTGTGTCTATCCGTGTGGGCACTTAGAAGCCATCTTCCAAGCCTTTTTCCACCCACATTTGCATACATTCATACCTCATCACATAACTACACATAGTATCAACATTACTCTTGAATTAAAGACATTTGATTAGAAAAGAATGAGGTTTTTATCCCATACACTAGGGAGAACTAATTTCCCATATAATTACAAACAACTTAGGCCATCATCTATGGCTATACACAAACAAACATAAGTTCTCTTAGGCCAACATAATTTGGCCACATCAACAATGACTTATTCAACCTTAGGTACTAGCCCTATACATGCCATAACTTAAAGAGACTTGATACATCATACCAAGTGTCTGCTTGATAGTGTGAAAACATCTCCGACGGCCTCCAACCCGAGCTAGTTAATATAACCTATAAGAGATGAGAAAAGTAAAGGAGTAAGCAATAATGCTTAGTAAGCTCATCTGCATAATGTGTCAAATATTGATATACATAATTACAAAGTATCATGAAGAGTGTCTCTCATAAACTCATGGTTACTTACTCAACTTTTCTTAAAACTTACTCATTCAGTCTCTTACCACATTTTTACCATGTCACAAGCCAACTGCTCGTTTAATAAGCGTACATTCCTACACTGATCACGACATGATCATATAAAACACACATCAAGCATTTTCAATAAGCCGCTCACGCTACTAATATCTCGGTGGTTTCACATTTAGCCCATCGGTTACTATCAATATGGTGATATTACACGTAGCTCATCGTTATTTTACATTCATGAATAATAATCCTCAAGTTTATCTCTATTTCAAATGTTCCTCCGAGAACATCCTCACATACTTCTATTCTTACTTAACTTTCTACGATACTCGCTCGCATTCACACGATGCATTAATAAATCTATCTTATACAACTAAGGTGTATTGAATACACATAACGCACTAAGGGTTCATCATATACTGAATTAATATCAATTAAATTCTAGCACACACACTTGTGTTTTTCCCGTGGTACAACCGCGTACTTTTTTTCTTTCAACATATACATTGATTCACTCAAGTTATTAAATAACTCTCTCTCGAGTCTCATACACATAATGTCACATAGAATTCATACCCCAATAGGGTCTTACTTGTATTAACATGTTGATGCCATGTCCCTGACATGGTCTTATACGAATTCTTACATCGAGGCCATATTCCAATATGGTCTTACACGAGGCCTTAACTATCATCATATCATTCCACATACATTTCCCATTACTCTAAGTTCAATTCCATTGACATCTCATCAAGAGACATTTCATACATTCATATAGTAATATCCATTCCATACAACATTGGAATACTAAATGAGCTCATACGTAATTTCAACATTCGCACATGAACTTACCTCGATGTCGAAAGAGCCGAAAAGGACTTTTTGCCCACATTTCTCTTTTCATCCATTCTAGGTCCAAAACTCATTTTATTTGATCTAAAACAATGAAATTTACTCATTTAATCACTTAATGATCGTATTACAACATAATCTCTACTTAGGCAAAAATGACCATTTTTCCCCTATACTTTGGCAAAATTATGATTTTGCCCCTAGGCTCGTAAATAAATTTGTATCACATTTTCTTGTTAAGCAAGCCTAGCTGAACATTTAATCCTCTTACAACTATTCTCAATTCCATCAATTTCATGCCTTAATGAACAAATTACAACTTTTGCATTTTAGTCCCAATTAGGTGTTTTCATGACAACACCTTTCACAAAAGTTGTTTATCAACATCCTATTATTCATTTTATTTCATGAAAACTCATCAAAAAACATGAACTCTATCATGGCAAGTCCCTAGACTTCCAACCATATTGCAAACTAGTCCCCTCTTTAGAAAGCTTAAGCTTTAGGGGTCTCAAAAGTACAAAAATTATCAACTAAAGCCATCAAAATCACTTACTTGAGTAAAGAGAAGCTTGCTGAAATTTTAAGCTTCAAAAACCCCTCCCATGATTGCTATTTTCGGTGGAGGAAGAGAATAAAATAAAAAGATGATAGCTTTTTTCTTTTTCATCTTATTTTATTCATTTTCCACCTAATTTCCACCAATTTTGACCAAAATTAAATGCTCTTGTCCCCCAATGTCACATGGCCGGCCAACTCACTTAAAACAAGGCCAAATTGCACATTTGGGACCTCCAATTAATAATCCATAGCTATTTGGCACCTCTAGGAAATAAAATAGAACTTTCGCACTTTATGCGATTTAGTCCTTTTTCACAATTTAGCTAGAAATCGCTAAAATTAAGGCACCAAAATTTTCATGCATCCTTATAAAAATGTTATAACACATAACATATCATGAAAATAATTTTCTCTAACCTCAAATTATTGATTTCGAGATCACTGTTCCGACTAGCCCCTAAATCGGGCTATTATAGACACGGCCTCAGGACATGGGCGTGTGCCCAGGCCGCGTGAAGTCTGCACATTAATTGCGAGAATTAAGTTCACCACACGGCCTAGCACACGGGCGTGTGACTTGGCCATGTGACCCTAAATGTCTGCTGATGCCATAAATAGAATGTCAAGGTTTTCATGCACGGGTTATGACACGGGCGTGTCATGGGCGTGTGAGGGACACGAGTCGTAGACACGGGCGTGTGGCCCTATTTTGAGCAAAAATTTTCTAAGTGCTCGTAAGCTTTCAGTTCAGTCCCGAACCACTTTATATGTATGTTTCGAGTCTTTAGGCCTATAACAAGGACGTTATGAACACGAATGAAAAGTTTTAAGTTGGAATGAAAATTTATGGCCTAATTTTGCATGATTAAGTATGTTAAGTCCGGTAATGGCTCGTATCTGGTTCCGTCATCAAATACGGGTAAGGGGTGTTACATTTAGTGGTATCAGAGCTATGGTTTAGTCGTTTCTCAGATTATCGTAGCTTGTGTAAGAGTCTAGCTATACATGCCATACGTATGTGTATATACATAATGATAGTGTGATGACTCTTGACGATTTAAAATATGTTTTCATATAGCAAATGGATCCCGACAGAGCAGTAGCGGATGACGTAGAAAGTAACGTGCCGGCCCCCGCCCAAGGGATGGTGCCAACTGAAAATGAAAATAGACCAGTAACTGTGAGTCAGGGAGGAGAGGCTTGGGAAGCCTTCTTCCAAATGATGAATGAGTGGTTCTCAGTGTTCGTTCGAACGAACCCAACCGCTCAACAACAAGCTCCACCCTTCCAAACCCTCAGCCTATCCCTATAGCTCCCCAAGTTGTAGAAATGGTAAGAAGGGAAAATCCCCCTGTTGATAGAATTCAGAAATAATGAGCTGAGGAGTTCCAAGCTGATAAAGATGACGATCCGGAAAAAGCATAATTCTGGCTTGAAAATACCATCAGGGTATTTGATAAATTGTCTTGCACACCCGAATAGTGTATGAAATGTGTGTGTCTCTCTTGAGAGATTCGGCTTATCAGTGGTGGAACACCCTTGTGTCGGTCGTACCAAGGCAGAGAGTTAATTGGGAATTTTTCCAAGAAGAGTTCCAAAAGAAGTATATTAGCCAAAGGTTTATCGATCAGAAAGAAAGGAATTCCTTGAGCTAAAACAAGGTCGAATGACGGAAACTAAATATGAACGTGAGTTTGTAAGGCCCAGTAAATACGCTCGGGAGTGCGTATCCACCGAAGCCATCATGTGTAAGAGGTTTGAAGACGGATTAAATGAGGACATCCGATTGTTTGTTGGTATTCTAGAACTGAAGGAATTTGTTGTGTTAGTAGAGAGAGCTTGCAAGGCCGAGGAACTGGCCAAAGAGAAAAAAAAGGCTAAAATTGAGTTTCGTGACTCGAGGAAGAGACAATTGGGTAATTCATTTCAATCCTCATCCAAGAAATTGAGAGAGTTCACTACTCGATCAGCCGCTTCAGTTGGGTTCTCAAATAGAAGTAAAGGCAAACTGTACTCGGTTTCTAAAGCTCAGACCACTTCGTTTGCTAGTTTGGTAATGCTCGACCAATTAGACTGGAATGTTCACAGTGTGGTAGACATCACCCCAGTGAGTGCCGAGCAAATGAGAGAGCTTATTTTAAGTGTGGTTCCCAAGATCACTTCATTAGAGACTGCCCCGAGATGGTTAAAAAAGATAGAAATCAGAGTGCAAGATCGGGTAACACTGCTAGTAAAGGGAGACCATAGAGAAATCTGGGAAATAGAACGAGTAGTAAGAATACACCTAGAGAGCAGACTGCAAGATCTGAGGGTAGAGCGCCTGCGAGGACTTATGCCATTCGCGCTCGCGAAGAGGCGTCATCCCCTAATGTGATTACGGGTACATTTTCTCTCTATGATACTCATGTTGTTGCTTTAATTGATCCGGGATCTACCCACTCGTATGTTTGTATGAAATTAGTATCTAGTATGAACATGCCTGTAGAGTCTACAGAATTTGTGATAAAAGTGTCAAATTCCCTAGGCAAATGTGTGTTAGTTGACAAGGTATGCAGAGATTGCCCTTTGATGATTAGAGGTCATTTTTTTTGGCTAATCTCATGCTACTGTCGTTTGATGAATTCTATGTAATTCTTGGCATGGATTCGTTAACTGTTCATGATGTGATAGTAAATTGTGGAAGGAAATTTATTGAATTGAAAAGTGAAAATGGGGATATTTTTCGTGTTGAATCAGATGAACAAGATAGATTGTCTGTAGTGATTTCTTTTATGTCTGCTCAGAAATACATAAGAAAGGGATATGAAGCTTATCTTGCCTTTGTGATGAATGTCAAAGAGACTGAGTTAAGAATTGAATCAGTGCCGATAGTACGTGAGTATCCAGATGTATTTCCGGAAGAATTGCCAGGGTTACCTCTGGCTAGAGAGATTGAATTTGGTATTGAGTTAGCCCCTGGTACTACGCCTATTTTGATTGCTCCGTACAGGATGGCTCCGACCGAGTTGAAAGAATTGAAGGCTCAGTTACAAGAGTTGACGGATAAAGGTTTTGCAAGACCGAGTTATTCTCCGTGGGATGCTCCCATATTATTTGTGAAAAAGAAATATGGTTCTACGAGGTTATGTATAGATTATCGACAACTTAATAAGGTAACTGTAAAGAACAAGTATCCCTTGCCAAGGATCGATGATTTGTTTGACCAATTGAAGGGAGCCACTGTGTTTTCCAAGATAGACTTGAGGTCTGGTTATTACCAGTTCAGAGCCAAAGACTCAGATGTGCTTAAAACCGCATTTCGGACAAGATATGGTCACTATGAATTTCTAGTTATGCCTTTTGGTTTAACAAACGCCCCTACCGTGTTTATGGATTTCATGAACCGCATCTTTCGACCATATTTGGATAATTTTTTTGTAGTCTTTATTAATGATATGTTGATTTACTCTCGTGATGAGAGCGAGCATGTTGAGCACTTGAGGACGGTTTTACAAATTTTACGGGATAAACAGTTATATGCCAAGTTTAGTAAAAGTGAATTTTGGCTTAAAGAAGTCAGATTTTTGGGCCACATTGTTTTGGGTGATGGCATTAGAGTTGACCCGGGAAAGATTTTAGCCATTGTTGAATGGAAATCGCCGAAGAACGTATCAGAGGTTAGAAGTTTTTTAGGCCTAGCTGGTTATTAGAGACGGTTTGTCAAAGGATTTTCCATGATAGCTACTTCGATGACGAGGTTGTTACAAAAAGATGTTAAGTTCGAATGGATAGAAAAGTGCCAACAGAGTTTTGAGAAATTAAATGCATTGTTGACTGAGGCTCCAATTTTAGTACAACCTGAACCGGGAAAGGAATTTGTGGTTTATAGTGATGCATCCTTGAATGGATTGGGTTGTGTACTTCTGCAAGTGGGCAAGGTGATAGCTTATGCCTTGAGACAGCTGAAACTGCACGAGAAAAATTATTCGACACATGATTTGGAGTTAGCCGCCATTGTGTTTACGTTGAAGATTTGGAGACACCATTTGTATGGCGAGAAATGTCGGGTATTCACTGATCATAAAAGTTTAAAGTACTTGATCACTCAAAGGGATTTGAATTTACGGCAAAGGAGATGGTTGGAGTTGTTAAAGGATTATGAATTAATGATTGACTACCATCCGGGAAAGATAAACGTAGTCGTCGATGCTTTGAGTAGGAAATCTTTGTTTGCATTGAGAGCTATGAATACACGGTTGGCTTTATCAGATGATGGTTCTATACTAGCCGAGTTGAGAGCTATACTGATGTTTCTCTAAGAGATTTGTGAAGCTCAGAAAGGCGACAGTGATTTGCAAGCCAAAAGAGTTCAATGTGAATCGGGTATGGAGTCATACTTTTAGATTAGTTTTGATGGATGTTTGATGTTCCGAGATAGGGTCTGTGTACCGAGAGATGATGAGCTTATTTGGAAAATTTTGCACGAAGCACATAGTGGATGTCTATCTGTTCATCCAGGCAGTACAAAGCTGTATAATGACTTGAAGAAATGGTATTTATGGATGAATATGAAGAAAGATATTTCCGAGTTTGTATCGAGATGCTTGGTTTGTCAGCAAGTGAAAGCCGAACATCAAGTACCTTGGAGTTTACTTCAGCCGATGATGGTTCCCGAATGGAAATGGGACATAATTACTATGGATTTTGTGACGGGTTTGCCTTTGACACCGAAAAAAAAGGATGCCGTTTGGGTTGTGGTTGATAGGCTTACGAAATCGGCTCATTTTATTCCGGTACGTACTGACTACTCACTTGATAAATTAGCCGAATTGTATATTTCTAAAATTGTGAGATTGCACGGAGTGCCTTTGTCGATTATATCGGATAAAGATCCGAGGTTCACTTCACGGTTTTGGAAAAAGTTACAAGAAGCGTTGGGTACAAAATTGAATTTTAGTACCGCTTTTCATCTGCAAACTGATGGTCAGTCTGAACGAGTAATTCAAATTCTTGAAGATATGTTGCGGTGTTGTGTTATCGAGTTCCAAGGGAGTTGGGAAAAGTATTTACCATTGGTGGAGTTTGCCTACAACAATAGTTTTCAGTCGAGTTTGAAAATGGCACCTTATGAGGCATTGTATGGGCGTAAGTGCCGAACACCCTCGTATTGGACCGAACTCAGAGAAAATCAGATTCACGGAGTCGATTTGGTTAGAGAAACCAAAGAAAAAGTAAAACTAATTCGTGATTGTTTGAAAGCTGCTTCGGATAGACAGAAATCCTACGCAGATTTGAAATGGAAAGAGATTGAATTTCAGGTCGGTGATAAGGTATTCCTGAAAGTATCTCCATGGAAGAAAGTTTTGAGGTTTGGCCGGGAAGGCAAATTAAGTCCACGCTTTATTGGACCGTATGAGATTACTGAAAGAATAGGGCGGGTAGCATATTGGTTGGCTTTTCCATCTGAGTTGGAAAAGATCCATGATGTGTACCACGTGTCTATGTTACGCCGTTACCGATCAGACCCTTCACATGTGATTGTACCGACAGAGGTTGAAATTCAACCAGACATGACTTATGGTGAAGAGCCGGTTAAGATTTTGGCTCGAGAAGTTAAACAGTTAAGAAATAAAAGTATAGCTCTTGTGAACGTATTGTGGCAAAGACAGGGGGTAGAAGAGGCTACATGGGAGCCTGAGGAGGCTATGAGAAACCAATATCCAAACCTTTTTACCGGTAAGTTTTTTGGGGACTAAAATCCCTAAGGGGGAGAATTGTAACAGCCCGATTTAGGGCCTAGTCAGAATAGTGGTTGCGAGACCACAAATCTGAAGTAGAAATATATGTTTTATGGTTTTTATGAGGTCTATGACATGTTTTCACGGTTTTGTGAAAATTTCATGAAGACATTTTATGATTTAGTGATCAATTTATCTTTTAGGATTGAATTGGAAAAATTGAAAAAATATGAGATTCTAAAAGTTTTAAGTATGAGATAGCATTAGAAAAATTATTAGAGGTCCTTATTTAGTAATTAGACCATTATATCTCATGATAGACAAAAATGGACATGGAAGGGAAAACTCTCAAAGAAGGGCCTTAAGGGCATTTTGGTCATTTAGTTAATAAATTAATAAAAAGGGGAAAAGAAGTCAAAATTTGTGTCCATCTTCTTCCCTAAGTGCCTAAAATTGAAGAGAAGACATAGCTAGGGTTTTGTTCATTTTCAAGCTCAAAGTAAGTGCATCCTAGCCCCGTTTTTAATGTTCTTTACATTTTTAAGATCATCGTAGCTCGATTTATCTATTTTTAGCTATATTTTAAGCTAGAGTTCATGTTCAAAAACTTACCCATGTATGAAATGCATGTATTTTGATGTTTAATGGAAGAATATGGAAGCTTGATGTATGATAAACATCTTTCTCTAAGTGATTTTTCATGGAAACACCTAAAAAGGACCTATTTGTAAAAGTGATAAAATGTGTACTAAAAATCGATTTTAAAGGAAAATGTAAGCTATTATAAGCTTAAGATAGGTTCAGCTAGGCTTGGGTAACCAAGAAAATGAGTACATTTCATCATACGAGCCTAGGGACCATTTTGCAAATATGTGAAAGTTTAAGGAAAAATTTTTAATTTTTGCCAAAGTGTGATTCATGGGCTCTTTTAGTTAATATGATAATTGAATAAGCGAAATTTGTCATTATAGATCAAGAAACACGAAGTTCGGACCTAAACCGAGGAAAGAACAAGGTGGTGGACTAAATTGAACAACTACCAATAATTTCGTACCGAGGTAAGTTTGTGTGTAATAAATCAACATTATGTTATTCTGTATTTAAATGCTTGATATTACATGAAATTTATATTCTTTTTATGAAATTGGTTAATGAGGTCTCGATGAATAAAATGATGAAGATTTACTATATCGAAGTCCCGGTTGAACCTTAGGAATAGAAAGGATACCCTTGTCACGACATTAGATTAATAAGGTTCCGTATAAGACCATATCTGGGATATGGTGTAACACCCCAAACCCGGCCTAAACGTTATGACTGGATCCGGTATGTCACATGGAAAGGTTGTTAAAAACTTTGAAATTTTATGAGAAACTTCGCGTTTTATTTTCATTTTGAAAATCATATTCAGTCCTAAGGTTTTCTTGTCAATTTTTATTAGTATTACTAACAGTCGAAGACTGGTGTTGTGTTACGAAAAACCAAAACTAGAAGATTTCAGAAACGTGACATTTAGAAACAGTTTGTGTAATTCTAAGAAAATCCCAAGTTAATAAATTATTTGTTTGTTGTCCATTTTTTTAATATTTTGGGAAAAGTTTGTTTATATGTTTAGGAAAACTCCATATTTAACATTTCATAATATGTATAATATCCGCATCAAAATCCAAAACCAAATTGAAGTCTCGGAGGCTTTATTACATAAATATTCCCAAATTAAAAGTAAGTTTAAATAAAGGAAACGAAATTTATGAAAGTAGTAATGCATGGCCACCACAGAGTCCTCCTCGGCTCCATATCCTCAAACTAGCGATTACCTGCAAAATTTAGCAGAGGGGTGAGTCACCAAGACTCAGTGTGTAATTCCCCTTACGAATACAATCTGGGCCTAAGCCCACAGAAGCACATTGGGCCTTAGCCCTCACAACATGGCATATTAATAGGTGTATGCAATGCAGCCCAGCCCAACCTAGTATTCCATCCTCTACATCACCTGAACCAGCCAAAACACCTGTGGCACCAAGCCACTGTGGTACCAAACCACTGTGGTACCAAACCACTGTGAACAGAGTCACTGATATATGTGGTACCAAACCACTGTGGTACCAAACCACTAGAAATAATGTGACATAGTCACTGATATATGTGGTACCAAACCACTGTGGTACCAAACCACTTGAAATAATGTGACATAGTCACTGATATATATGGTACCAAACCACTGAATTACACTTCCCCTTTCAATCAAAATCATATCCCAAAGCCCATGCAACATATTATCATATTATAATGAATGCAATCATATTTCCAATGTACACAGATAATCAAATCATACATATATTTAGGCTATGTTATTCGAAAGGTTGAATCATAGAGGTACTTACCTGATGTCTCCAACCTTACCCATAAGGGTATCTCAATTGTCGATACAGTCGTTTCGGCTTTCAGCCAATACAGTTATTAATGCAAAATAATAAAAGAAGGTGTGAGCATTACACACCTGATTACGCGAAGAACTAAACACTTTATATCGTTGGCACTCTCACTAGCGGGAACAACATCGATTTGCCTATCCCAAACAGATGTCGGTTCTCTACCACAACCCGGCGGAAAATCACGAACCGCCGACACCGCACGATGTTTGAATGACGGATTAGAGACTACGAGTACACTCCCCTCAGGCTCCTTAACCGCACCCTCCTTGGATCGGCTAGCACTCATATCCACGATAAGAGTCTTGATCAGTACTTAGAGAAAAACGTTGGTTGTCTAACAAAGAAATTGGATTAAGGGAACGAGAGGGAAAAGGGGATAGACCAACCGAAATCAAGAGAATCTCCTTACCTTGGTCAGAGAATGAACCGAACACAAATAGACTTGGCTATAGATTCTAATCCGATGCGAAGATGCCACGCTAAGAGGAGAGAAGGATAGATTAGCCACGAACTAACATTAAGAATAAAATAGCCATTTCGGCTGTGACCACATAAAACCGACAAATAGAGAAAGTATCGAAAGAGCTCCATTACCTTGCACAATAGACACTGATTGAAGAGAAGACTTTCTGCAACCAAAGGGATGCTTCCAGATGTTCGGCTTATAACAAAAAGATGCGAGACACAGTTTTAGTTTGACACAAGGAGTGATTCGGTCTTGAAAAAAAAGAAGAGAATAGAGAAGAACGAAGTAGGATGAAATTCGGCTATGAGAGAAAAACTAGTCAAGAACCAAAAGGGGTAGGGGTTTCGGTTTAATGGAGAAAGTAGAGAAGAAAAGGGGAGGGATGGAGGTTCGGCTAGTGAAGAAGGAAATAGAGGAGCCAGGAGAGAAAAGAAAAAGAAGTCGAAGAAGGGTGGAAGAAAGTGGTTCGGCCAAGAAAAAGTGAAAAATAAAAGTGCAAAGAAGAACAGAAAGGAAATAGGAGAAGAGTTGCAATTTGGCTATCACGAAAAAGAAGAGAAGGGATGGAGAGAAAATTGAGAGATTCGGCACAAGCTCTAAGAGAGTAACAATCCAAAATGCCTTAAGAACCACCCCAAAACGTCACGAAGAAAAGCTAAAAAGAGCTATAAAATTTGGCACAACACTTTAATGGCTCGGTTTTGCTATCACCCCCCATAAATACCGAAATTCCTAGCCAACTACACCACATAGCCGAAATTCTCCCCCCAACTCTCCAACATTCGGCCAACTCTCACTCCCCCTCTCAAATCCCTTGATTTGCTCCTTGTTTCACTCTTCATCCACCAATTTGAATTGATTGACCAATTCAAACTCCTCAAGCCCCTCTGCTCCACCCATTTCAAACTGGTTGACTCATTCAACAACCACCCATCAGAGTCCAAGCCGAACACCACTTCTTCCCCTCCTTGAGCACAAAAAAAATTAAAGCTCCACAATGTAGCAGTGGGATTCGAACTCCTTCCCCCTTGCTCTGCCAGTGACGCCACAACCTCCTTGCCACACGCCCAACTTGTGTCATCAAACACAAATAAATATTCTTAAATCCTGCTTCCCCTAGCTCTCCCCCTAAAGTACCCTAAAGAGAAAAATTTACCAAAGCTCTGGTTCGAACCCGAGCCTTCCCTAGACCCCCAAACACACCAAAATAGCAAGCATAACAAGCCAGACACATGAAGTAGCACAAAATGCAGAACCCCTAACTCTAGGATGTTACAGTTCTACTCCCCTTAAAGAAATTTCGGCCTTGAAATTTACCTGATCAAAAGAGGTGAGGGTATTGCTGTCGCATCACATCCTCTGGCTCCCACGTAGCTTCCTCTGAACCGTGATTACGCCATAACACCTTGACCAATGGAACCGACTTTCTTCTCAACACCTTGACATCTCGATCTAAAATCTGCACTGGTTCTTCTTCAAAAGATAGGTCAGGTCTCACCTCAATTTCTTCCACCGGCACAATGTGAGATGGATCCGAATGATAACGCCTTAACATAGAAACATGGAACACATCATGTATCCAATTCAACTCCGGAGGTAACTCAAGCTGATAAGCCACTGGTCCCACGTATTTCAACACTCGATACGGCCCGATGAATCTGGGGCTCAACTTGCCCTTCCATCCAAATATTAAAACCTTCTTCCAAGGTGAAACTTTCAGAAAGACCTGATCACTCACCGAGAATTCTATTTCCTTACGCTTCAGATCTGCATACGATTTCTGCCTGTCAGAAGCTTCCTTTAACCGAGCCCGAATCAACTTAACCTTTTTTCGCCGTCCTCGAGACCAATTTCGGTCCCAACAACTGCCGCCGCTCACCCAATTACATCCAGCCAAGTAAAGTGCGACACCTATGACCATACAACGCCTCATAGGGTGCCATCTCGAATCTTTGGATTGATAGCTATTGTTGTACGCAAATTCGCCATGAAGAAGAAATCCTCCCAAGCGCTCTGAAGTCGATTACACAACCCCTCAACATGTCTTCCAGAATCTGAATTACCCTCTCTAACTGACCATCAGTCTGTGGATGAAATGCCGTGCTGAAATCCAGTCTTGTACCTAACACCTTATGTAACGCCTTCCGTAATCGCGATGTAAACCTAGGGTCTCTGTCGATATGATAGACACGGTACCCCATGCAACCTCACAATCTACTGCTACATACGACTTGGCTAATACGTAGTGAGTAGTCGATCTGAACCGGTATGAAGTGAGCGAGACTTAAATCAACCGATCGAAAATCACCTACACCGAATCTTTCCTAGAAGGTGTAAGAGGTAGCCCACTAACAAAATCCATCGTTATCCTCTCCCACTTCCAAAGTCGAATCTTCACTGGCTGCAGCAACCCCGAAGGCAATTGGTGTTACGCCTTCACCGTGACACGTTAAACACCTACTCACAAACTCGGTAACTTCCCGCCTCGGACACGCCACCAATCTGCATTCACGCAAATCTCGGTACATCTTACTCCCACCGGGATGCATAGCATATGGGCTATTATGCGCCTCCCGCAAAATCATCTGCCTCAACTCAGAATCCTTCGGCATACAAACCTTTCCACGAAAGCATAATACTCATTCACTGTTCAGACCAAAATCTTCTGTCTCACCACCTTCCACTTGCTGAAATTGAGAACTTAACACTTCATCTAGCAACTGCTTCTCCTTAATCTGACTTACCCATGAAGGCTTCACTTGAAGCTCGGCTAATAGGCTACCATCTTCATACAGACTGAGATGAGCAAACATTGCCCTCAAATTCGATATCACCTTACGGCTCAACGCATCCGCCACTACATTAGCTCTACCCGGGTGATACTCGATCGAGCAGTCGTAGTCTTTCAACAATTTAATCCACCTTCACGCCTTAAATTCAACTCTTACAGGTAAGGAGATATTTTGAGCTCTTATGATCGGTGTAGATAATCGACTTCTCTCCATACAAGTAGTGCCTCCAAATCTTCAGAGCGAACACTACCGCAGCTAGCTCCAAATCATGAGTGGGATAATTCACCTCATGTGGTCTTAATTACCGGGACACATACGCTACCACCTTCCCTTCTTGCATTAGCACACATCCCAACCCTGTGTGTGATGCATCACAATAGATGACAAACTCCTTCCCAGCCTCAGGCTGAATCAACACTGGTGCCTCAGTCAAGATCCTCTTTAGCTTACCAAAGCTTTCCTGTTGCTTATCAGCCCAAACAAATGGTACCTCTTTCCGTAACAACTTGGTTAATGGCGCCGCAATCAACGAAAATCCCTCTACGAACCTTCTGTAGTACCCAGCTAACCCAAGGAAACTTTGAATTTCTACTACAGACATTGGTGGCTTCCAATCCAAAATAGCTTCAATCTGTCGGGGATCAACCCTAATCCCCTCGGCAAAAACATGCCCCAAAAAGGTAACTTCCCTCAACCAAAATTCACACTTGTTGAATTTGGCATACAGCTGCTTCTCTCTCAAAATCTTTAGAACTATCCGAAGATGCGAATCATGCTCCTCTTCAGTCCTTGAATATATCAAGATATCATCTATGAACACTACAACAAACTGATCCAGGTAGGGTTGGAATACCCGGTTCATCATATCCATAAATGCAGCCGGTGCATTCGTCAACCCGAACGACATCAGTAAGAACTCGTAGTGACCATAACGAGTTCGAAAAGCAGTCTTATGAATATCCGCCTCCTTGACCTTTAGCTGATGATACCCAGACCTCAAGTCTATCTTCGAAATGACCGAAGCGCCTCGCAGTTGATCGAAGAGGTCGTCAATCCTTGGCAACGGGTACTTGTTCTTAATCGTCAACTTGTTCAATTGCCTATAGTCAATGCACATCCGCATCAACCCGTCCTTTTTCTTAACAAACAATACCGGTGCTCCCCACGGAGATACACTTGGTCGGATAAAACCATGGTCTAACAATTCCTGAATCTAAGCTTTAAGTTCCACCAGTTCCTTTGGCGCCATTCTATATGGAGCGATGGACACAGGTGCCATTCCCGGAAGTAGATCAATGCCGAACTCCACCTCGCGATTCGGAGGTAGCCCTGGAAGCTCTTTTGGAAAGACGTCCAAGAACTCTTTCACCGCTCTAGCATCCCTTACAGATAATTCTTTGGCCTCCAAAGCATTGATGAAAGCTAAGAATGCCTCACACCCTTTTCGCACCATCCTTTCAGCCTTTAATGTAGACACTACATTTGATAGGTAGTTTTTTTCTCACCTACTACCAGCACCTCCTCATCCTCGGGAGTCTTCAACATCATGTGCTTAGCAGCACAATCCAAATTTGCTCGATACTTAACTAACCAGTCCATGCCTAAAATCAAGTCAAACTCTCCGAACGGCAATTCCATCAAGTCTTCTAGAAACATTACCCCTTGAACCTTTAAAGGCACATTCCTAAATAGTTTGTTCACCACTACCGATTGTCCTAAAGGGCTAATCACAGTCATTTCTCTAGAAGCAACCTCAGATTTTATACTTAAAGTCCCAGACACAGTACTAGCAACATATGAATGTGTAGACCCAATATCTATCAAAGTTGTAAAGGGCACACCAAAAATAAGGAACGTACCAGTTACGACATCCGGTGCATCGCCATCCTCTCGACGTCTAGCTGCATAAACCAATCCAGGTTGTCTTGCATCTGTACTCCCAGCACCTCTGCCCGGTGTTCCACACCCTCGACCAACTCCATTTCCTCCTCTGGCCAGACTACGACCTCTCGGTGGCTGCTGCCCACCTCTTCCGAACTGTGCATATCCCTGACCTACTGGCCGCGCCCTGTCTGGCTCTTGTGGACAGTCCCTTATCCAATTATCCATAGATCCACACCTGAAGCATCCTCTATTTCTTGCCCAACACTCCCCCGAATGAAAATTCCCACATCGAGCACACGGTTGAGACCGACCAACGGCAACAGGCCTCGCAACTCGACCCAACCCCTCAAGCCTAGGCCTCTTTTGAAAACCCCCCGCAGATCCTGACGACCCAAAGTTCCTCTTATTCCTACCCCTATCCTTATCCTGATTCTTCCTCTCAGACCGCTTCACCTCTTCAGCGACTTTTGCCTTCTCAACCAGAATGGCAAACTCTCTTTCCCGTTGCAGAGCTATCAGTACCCGCAGCTCATCCCTCCGACCATCTTCAAACCAAACACAACGCTCATAGTCAGTTACGATGATGCCCCGAGCATAGCGACTCAAACGCAGAAACTCCGCCTCGTACTCAGCCACCGACTTATTCCCCTGGACCAAGTTTAAAAATGCCTTCCTCTGAGCGTCCACATAACTCGCCCCAACATACTTTCCCTAGAACGCTGTCTTAAAGAAGTCCCAGGTAATACGGTCCGCTGACGTACCATCCCATACCGTGAGCCACCACTGGTATGCCTCATTTCAAAGGAGGGACACTACTCCTTTTAACTTTTCCTCTGTCGTGCAGTCCAGATCATCTATAATTCACTCGATTGCTTCCAGCCAATACTCCGCTACGTTTGGAGCCACAGCAGAAATACCTCTAAATATCTCGACCCCATTTGCTCGAAGTCACTCAGGAATAGATTTCTGAGCTATCGATCCCGTGCTTGCTCCAGCAACCCGCTCTAGAACACGCAGCATAGCTTGGGACCAAGCATCGTCCCCTCCAGTTTGGTCTTGAGACTCTGCTTCCGCTACTAGTGATGCTGGCACTTCGCCTTCCGGCCCTTGTCCTAATTCCGAGGGTCCAGCCTCAATACCCCGGCCTCTACCACGGTTGCGTAAACCATGTCCACGTCCTCTAGCGCTCATGACTACAAAATCGACTTAATCTGATTACAAATTTTATGATTTAGTATATCTTCCACTGTTTATTAACGAATAGCTTATGAAGATAGAATTAGAAGTAGTTTTCCGCAAACCTATTTCTAAAGGTCTCGATCTCTAAAATTGTATCTCTTATTACTAGCAATCACAACACAACATAATCTTTTCATGAAAACAACCAATAGTCAGAAGACTTACCGTACGGATTTGGTGCCGGGGACTCAGGTGCCATACTCCCAGAAAACATATATTTTTTTTCTAAACCATATTTCAAACCAACTTTAAAAAAACGTTTTTGAACCCATTCCACAGTCGAGTTTTACAGCTCAGGATCTGATACCACAATTGTAACACCCCAAACCCGGCCTAAAGGTTACGACCGGATCCGGTATGTCACATGGAAAGGTTATTAAAAACTTTGAAATTTTAGGAGAAACTTCGCGGTTTATTTTCATTTTGAAAATCATATTCAGTCCTAAGGTTTTCTTGTCAATTTTTATTAGTAATACTATGATCAAGCTGGTGTTGTGTTACGAAAAACCAAAACTAGAAGATTTCAGAAACGTGACATTTAGAAACAGTTTGTGTAATTCTAAGAAAATCCCAAGTTAATAAATTATTTGTTCGTTGTCCGTTTTTTTTATATTTTGGGAAAAGTTTGTTTATATGTTTAGGAAAACTCCATATTTAACATTTCATAATATATATAATATCCACATCAAAATCCAAAACCAAATTGATGTCTCGGAGGCTTTATTACATAAATATTCCCAAATTAAAAGTAAGTTTAAATAAAGGAAACAAAATTTATGAAAGTAGTAATGCATGGCCACCACAGAGTCCTCCTCGGCTCCATATCCTCGAACTAGGGATTACCTGCAGAATTAAGCAGAGGGGTGAGTCACCAAGACTCAGTGTGTAATTTCCCTTAACGCAAATGCGGGCCTAAGCCCACGAAGCATATTGGGCCTTAGCCCTCACAACATGGCATATTAACAGTGTATGCAATGCACTGCACCCCAACCTAGTATTCCATCCTCTACATCACTGAACCGGCCAAAACACACTGGCACCAAGCCGCTGTGGTACCAAACCACCGTGAGCAGAGTCAGCGATATATGTATATATATGTGGTACCAAACCACTTGAAATAATGTGACATAGTCACTGATATATGTGGTACCAAACCACTGTGGTACCAAACCACTTGAAATAATGTGACATAGTCACTGATATATGTGGTACCAAACCACTTTATTACACTTCCCCTTTCAATCAACATCATATCCCAAAGCCCATGTAACATATTATCATATTATAATGAATGTAATCATATTTCCAATGTACACAGATAATCAAATCATACATATATTTAGGCTATGTTATTCGAAAGACTGAATCATAGAGGTACTTACCTGATGTCTCCAACCTTACCCACAAGGGTATCTCAACTATCGATACAGTCGTTTCGGCTTTCAGCTAATTTAGTTATTAATGCAAAATAATAAAAGAAGGTGTGAGCATTACACACCTGATTACGCGAAGAACTAAACACTCTATATCGTCGGCACTCTCACTAGCGGGAACAACAGTGATTTGCCTATCCCAAACAGATGTTAGCTCTCTACCACAACCCGACAGAAAATCACGAACCGCCGACACCGCATGATGTTTGAATGACAGATTAGAGACTACAAGTACACTCCCCTCAGGCTCCTTAATCGTACCCTCATTGGGTCGACTAGCACTCATATCCATGATAAGAGTCTTGATCAGTACTTAGAGAAAAACGTTGGTTGTCTAACAAAAAAATTGGGTTAAGGCAATGAAAGGGAAAATGGGATAGACCAACCGAAATCAAGAGAACCTCCTTACCTTGGTCAGAGAATGAACCGAACACAAATAGACTTGGCTATAGATTCTAATCCGATGCGAAGATGCCACGCTAAGAGGAGAGAAGAAGAGATTAGCCGCGAACTAACATTAAGAATAAAATAGCCATTTCAGCTGTGACCACATAAAATCGACAAATAGAGAAAGAATCGAAAGAGCTCCATTACCTTTCACAATAGACAATGATTGAAGAGAAGACTTTCGGCAACCAAAGGGATGCTTTTAGATGTTCGGCTTATAACAAAGAGATGCGAGACAAAGTTTTAGTTTGACACAAGGAGTGATTCGATCTTGAAAAAAAAGAAGAGAATATAGAAGAACGAAGTAGGATGAAATTCGGCTATGAGAGAAAAACTAGTCAAGAACCAAAAAGGGTAGGGGTTTCGGTTTAATGGAGAAAGTAGAGAAACAAAGGGGAGGGATGGAGGTTTGGCTAGTGAAGAAGGAAATAGAGGAGCAAGGAGAGAAAAGAAAAAGAAGTCGGAGAAGGGTGGAAGAAAGTAGTTCGGCCAAGATAAAGAGAAAAATAGAAGTGCAAAGAAGAAAAGAAAGGAAATAGGAGAAGAGTTGCAATTTGGCTATCACGCAAATGAAGAGAAGGGATGGAGAGAAAATTGAGAGATTCGGCACAAGCTCTGAATGAGTAACAATCCAAAATGCCTTAAGAACCACCCCAAAACGTCATAAAGAAAAGCTAAAAAAAGCTATAAAATTTGGCACAACACTCTAATGGCTCGGTTTTGCTATCACCCCTCACAAATGCTGAAATTCCTAGCCAACTACACCACATAGCTGAAATTCTCCCCCCCAACTCTCCAACATTCGGCCAACTCTCACTCCCCCTCTCAAATCCCTTGATTTGCTCCTTGTTTCACTCTTCATCCACCAATTTGAATTGATTGACCAATTCAAACTCCTCAAGCCCCTCTCCTCCACCCATTTCAAACTGGTTGACTCATTTAACAACCACCCCTCAGAGTCCAAGCCGAACACCACTTCTTCTCCTCCTTGATACAAAAAAATTAAAGCTCCACAATGCAGCAATGGGATTCGAACTCCTTCCCCCTTGCTCTGCCAGTGACGCCACAACCTCCCTGCCACACGCCTAACTTGTGTCATCAAACACAAATAAATATTCTTAAAGCCTGCTTCCCCTAGCTCTCCCCCTAAAGTACCTTAAAGAGAAAAATTTACCAAAGCTCTGGCTCGAACCCGAGCCTTCCCTAGACCCCCAAACACACCAAAACAGTAAGCATAACTAGCCAAACACATGAAGTAGCACAAAATGCAGAACCCCTAACTCTAGGATGTTACATATGGCCTCGGCACCAAATTGAGATCCCGTGTAAAACCATATATGGGATATGGCACTGGCATTGAATAGTGATTCCGTGTAAGACCATGTCTGGGACCTGGCTTCAGTATGAAATCGTGTAAGACCATGTCTGGGACATGGCATCGACATGAGATCTTGTGTAAGACCATATCTGGGATATGGCGTCGACATCGATATGAGATCCCGTATAAGACCATATCTGGGATATGGCATCGGCATCGACATGTGATCCTATGTAAGACCATATCTGGGATATGACATTGGCATCTTACTACGTGTATGACAATTTCTGAGTATTGTTCAATGTTCCAAGTGGTTCAACGGGGTAAAGAATTAAGGTTTATGTTAAAGATGGAAAAAGGGCTAAAGTTGTGTGATGGAGTGATACAAGTACTTATGCGAAACTCACGAGAAATGAGTCTGGTATGTGATATGTAGTTGGTAAGAGTGATCATGAGTAAGCCAGGTCAATGTTGCTTGAAAGTTTTGTGTTAATTCATGACGTATATGTGGATGTTATTACAAGATTTTATGTTGTTATCTATTACATGCAAACTTATTAAGCTTTATGCTTACTCCCTCTCTTTTCCCTTTTCTTGTAGTATCGCCAAGCTAGCTCGGGGATCGAAGGACGTCGGAGCTCGATTCACATTATCAAGCTATTCTTTTGGGTATAGTAAAGTTTTATTATTTTGGGTATGGCATGTATAGGAACTTGGTCATTTTGTGATATGTCATATTGGTTAGCCAATGTGTTGGCTTTTAATGTTACTTATTTCATTTTGTAAATGGCCATTGGAATTGGCCAATACTAGTTAAGTTATATCTATTCAATGATGATGAAATTCATGAAGTGCAAGCTTGCGCAATTGAATGAGTAATGTGTGAAAATATGGTGTAGATGTCTTGATTGTAACACCCCAAACCTGGCCTAGACGTTATGGCCGAATCTGGCAGCATCACATTGAAGTGTTTTTCAAAAACATATTTTCATTGGAAACCCCGTTCTATATTAATTCTCGCTTACGATCTTAACGAAAATTTTAGGGTATCCTGTTCATTGAAAACTCCAGCTATTTTTAGCAGAATGTTGATCATATTAGTTTGTTACTATACTTTAAAACAATGGTTGATGCGGAAGCTTTTATAGTATGTTACGAAAACGTGGTGTTTTGAAAAGCATTTATCTTTTGAAAATCCGCGTCCTACTACTCTCAGATATGAATTAAAATAAGTAAAATCCCAAATTAAAAGTTTAAAATTTTAAAGAGGCCTTATTACAAAAACAAATACCCAAATTAAATTTATTGTAAATAAAAAGTAAAATATAGAAGTAGGTGCGGTTGTGTGGCCACCTTCGGATCCCTCGCAGCACCGATCCGTCTAAGACTGGGGACTACTTGTACAGATAAACAGAGGGGTGAGTTTACAAAACTCAGTGTGTAACCCCATATAAGTAAAATGGCCAATCACGCCGTAGGCAAGTACAGTCTGGGCCTAAGCCCAAATCGATATGATTCGATTCGATTTGGGGCCTTGGCCATTCTGATATCGATATCGGTGTGGGCCTTAGCCCATTTCAGTGATAGTAACAGTTCATACATGCAATCATAAATCCTACCCAACCAACCACTACACTCCACTCCGTCCAGCCCTACACTCCATGTGGGGATAAAGTCACCCACCCATCCCTACACTCCACAAATTAGCACCGGTTACTTGTGACTAAAGCGATATTTGCGGCAAAGTCGCCGGTATAGTACACTTCCTCCAATCATAATAGTCCCATCCCCATGCAACATACCACACATGTATGCAACATATATATCGTGGCATGCTCATATACAGTCATACATAACATAAGGTATACAGTCATTTAATATCATAGGGGCATAACAGTCATTTTATATCATAGGAACATAACAGTCAGTTCATCAGTTTGGGGTCTAGGTATACTTACCGACCCATCAGTAGGTCCACAGTCGTCTCGAACGACCCGTTCAACCTTAACAGTTAAACAATGCAAATGGGCACAAAGCCCGTAATGCGGGCCCATATAGGCCCACACACTCAGGTGGCCCACAAAGCCCAGAATTGGTCTCGGCCATGTAAATTACACAGCTTGGCCCAATATTCTCCACACATTCGTGTGGTTTACCCGTGTGGGGCCCATAAGCCCGTTGGGCCAACTCGACCCATTTCGGCCAAACATGGCCCAAAACTGCCTAAGACCATGAAATCGCTCATGGTGGTCTCAATAGTCAAACGCCCACGTTTTATGCGTTCAGATTACCACACGAGCGAGTGCACGCTCGTGTAGCATCAATTATCATATTTTTTGGCTTTTGCCGATTTACGATTTGGGCAGTGTTTACACACCTGCTTGCGAAAACGTGTGAATAACCCGCGAGCACCAAACCTGCCTTAATTGAACAAATGTGGCTTAGCCCTCTTAGACCGCTGACGAAGGTTGATTTCAAACCCCTTGACGAATATCTGCATTACAAGCGGATTTTATTAAACAGGATTGTTTATACACATGGCTTAAATCGACATGTGATAATCTTACAGCACCACAAAACCCAAAAGTAGGGGAAAGAGCGTTCGACCTACACCCATGGAATGCAAGACGAAATGCTCAAATTGAACAGGCTGATTAAGAATATAGTTACCTTCGATCGAGTGATGAGAGAAAGGTTTTGAGCGCTTCAATACTACTTGCAACCTACTTCACTCCTCGGGAAGTCCTAAAAACTGAAAGAAACACCACACATAAGGGAAGGAAGCCGAGAATCGGCAATAAGAGAAAAGGGTATTCGACTTTAAACAGTGCAAGAAAGGGAAGACTGGATACATATTAAGAGAAAACAAGAAGGATTTGAGTGCTCTTACCGATTTGTCAGAGAATAATCGCTAAACCGAAGACAAAATAGCGATAGAAGAGTGAAGAATCCGCCTGGGTTCCAACTAGAGAGAGATGATAAGAGAAAACGGTTTACAGGAGAAAAGAGAAGAGAAATATTGGAGTATTCGGTCACAGAAGCAAAATAAGGAGAAAGAAAATCTATTAACAAAAGGATCGGAGGAGGGGAAGAAGGTATATTAAGCCAACAATAGAATTAATTGGAATAGAAACGAAGAATACTCGAATGCACCCTTACCACATTTGGGCTTCAAGCAAAAAGAGGGAAAATAAAACAAATGTAGATCATACCACTCTGGCCGAATTCTTGAGTGCCCAGAGTCCAATTTCGGCACAACACTCCCTCTCCTCTCACTTGTCTTGATTTTCTCCTAAAATCCCTTCTCAAATCTCTCCAACCGACCACACCTCCCCTCAACTACCTAATTTGAATTCTCCTCAACCACTTCAGTGTTTTAGTCAACTCACAACACCCCCCACGACACAGCAACAAAATAAAAACTCCACTGCCCCCACCAAGATTCAAACATCAGTCCTCTGGCAAAGGTAACACGCCACTTACCCCCTAGACCAACAGACTCTATATGTCATGCTTCACCCACAATAATTTAAAAGCCTACTAACCAGAGACAAGGGTTTATTCCTTAAGAACAATTTTTTTTTTGCACATGTCCAGGCTTGAACCCAAGACTTCTCAGACATTCCCAAACACAACCAAATCACTTAACCCCTGAGACAGGCAGATATTTGTGCTACAAACATACAAAAATAATTACTTAGATTTTGGGGCGTTACAACTCTACCCCCTAAAAGAAAATTTCGGCCTCAAAATTTACCTGATCAAAACAGATGAGGGTATAGTTGATGCATCGCCTCTTCGGGTTCCCACGTGGCCTCCTCTGAGTTGTGATTGCGCCAAAGTACCTTAACCTAGTGGGATAGACTTCTTCCTCAAAACTTTCACATCATGATCTAAAATCTGAACCGGTTCCTCCTCAAACGTCAGGTCCGGTCTAACCTCAATCTCCTCAGTCGAAATCACATGTGTGGGATCAGAGCGATAACGCCTCATCATAGAGACGTGGAACACATCATGAATCTGATTCAACTCTGGAGTTAACTCAAGTTGATAGGCAACCGGTCCCACATGTTTCAGTATGCGATAAGGCCCAATAAAACTAGGGCTCAACTTGCCCTTCCGTCCGAATCTCAGTACCTTCTTCCATGGCGAGACCTTAAGAAAAATGAAGTTCCCTACAGAATACTCAATCTCCTTGCGCTTCAAATCCGCATACGACTTATGTCTGTTTGATGCCGCCTTCAATCGATCCCGAATTAATCTAACTTTGTCCTCGGTATCAGAAACCAATTTAGGGCCCAGAACACGCCGCTCGCCCAACTCAGTCCAACACGAAGGAGTACGACACCTACGGCCATATAATGCCTCGTAAGGTGCCATCTGTATGCTAGACTGGTAGCTATTGTTATATGTAAACTCTGTCAATGGCAAATAGTCTTCCCAATAGCCTCAAAAATCTATTACACAACTCCTTAACATATCCTCCAGTATTTGAATCACCATCTCTGATTGACCATCTCTCTGGGGGTGAAACGCAGTACTGAAGTCCAATCTTGTACCCAAGGCCTCGTGTAACTTCTTCCAGAACCGAAACGTGAAGCGAGGATCTCTATTTGATATTATGGAAATCGGTACCCCATGCAATCTCACTATCTTAGCCACATACAGTTTAGCCAGCTTCTGCAAAGAGTAATTAGTACGAATTGGTATGAAATGGGCTGACTTGGTCAACTGATCCACGACGACCCATACTGCATCCTTCTTAGTAGGTGTTAGGGGCAGCCCACTAACGAAGTCCATAGTTACTCTCTCCCACTTCCAAAGTGGAATTTTAACTGGCTAAAGCAACCCTGAAGGTAACTGATGTTCAGCCTTAATCTGCTGGCAAGTCAGACACTTACTCATAAAGTCGGTAACTTCACGCTTAAGACCTGGCCACCAATATAACTCACGAAGGTCTCGGTACATTTATTCCCGCCGAGATGCATAGCATAAGAACTACTATGCGCCTCTCGCAGTATAGACTGCCTCAAATCGGTATCCCTTGGTACAAAGACTCTCCCACGGAAACAAAGTACCCCTCCGCTATTCAGTCCAAAATATGAAGTTTCCCCACTCTCAATCTGTCAGAATCGAGGACCCAAAGACCCATCCTCCAACTATTTACCCTTAATCTGTTCAATCCACGACAATTTAACTTGAAGTTCGGCCAACAAACTACCATCATCAAATAAGCTGAGATGAGCAAACATCGCCCTCAGATCCGCCATAGCCCTACGGCTCAGTGCGTTAGCCACCACATTGGCCTTACCAGGATGGTATTCAATCGAACAGTCATAATCCTTAAACAGCTCAATCCATTTACGCTGCCTAAGATTTAGTTCCTTCTGAGTGAGGAGGTATTTGAGGCTCTTGTGATCTGTGTAAATGATACACTTTTCACCGTACAAGTAATGCCTCCAGATTTTTAGTGCGAATACCACTGCGGCCAACTCCAAGTCATGTGTCAGATAATTTGCCTCATGAGACTTAAGTTGGCGAGGCGCATATGCCACTACCTTACCCTCTTGGATAAACGCACATCTCAAACTGACAGGAGCCTCCGTCAGAACCTTCTTAAGTTTCTCAAAACTCTCTTGCTGCTTATCAGTTCAGACAAACAACACCCTTTTACGCAAAAAATTAGTTAGAGGTGCAGCAATCAACGAAAACCCTCAACAAAACGTCTATAATACCCTGCCAGACCCAGAAAACTTTGAATCTCAGATACCGTCTTCCAATCCAAAACAGCTTCAATTTTCTGATGATCAACTATAACCCCTTCAGTAGATACCACATGGCCCAAAAATGTTACCTCTCATAGCAAGAATTCACACTTGCTGAACTTAGCGTATAATTGTTTCTCCCTCAGAATCTGCAGAACAACTCAGAAATGTGCGCCATGTTCATCCTCAGTTCTCGAATACACCAAGATGTCATCTATAAAAACCACTACGAACCGATCCAAATAAGGCTAGAACACTCGGTTCATCAGATCTATAAAAGCTGCTGGTGCATTCGTCAGTCCAAATGGAATCACAAGGAACTCATAATGACCATAATGAGTCCTAAACGCTGTCTTGTGAATATCAGCCTCTTTGACTCTCAGTTGATGGTACCCCGATCGGAGGTCAATCTTAGAGAAGACCAAAGCTCCTCGAAACTGGTCGAATAGATCATCAATCCTCGGCATGGGGTACTTATTCTTAATAGTCAGTTTATTCAGATTTTGGTAGTCGATACACATACGTATGGATCCATCCTTCTTATTCACAAATAACACCGGTGCTCCCCATAGAGACACACTAGGGCAAATGAACCCTCGATCCAGTAACTCTTGAATCTAAGCCTTAAACTCCACTAGCTCCTTCAGTGCCATTCTATAAGGAACGATGGACACCGGAGCTGTACCCGGTAGGAGCTCCATCCCAAATTCAACTTCATGGTTTGAAGGTAGTCCAGGTAGTTCATCGAGAAAAAAATCTGAAAAATCTTTGACTATTCTGATATCTTTAACAGATGAAACCTCAGAATCAAAAACATGGATGTAGGCTATATACGCCTCGAACCCCTTACGAACCAACTTCTCGGCCTTCAGGGTAGAAATCATAGTTGACAAATAATTCCGACGCTCCCCTATTACCACTACCTCATCACCCTCAACAGTTTTCAGTACCACCCGTTTAGTAGCACAATCCAAATTCACTTGATGCTTAACCAGCCAATCTATGCCCAGTATTAAGTTGAATTCTCCAAAAGGAAGTTCCATTAAATCCGCCAAAAAGATGGTTCCTTGTACCTCCAAAGATACATCTCTAAAAAATTTGTTTACCTTAACTGACTACCCTAAAGGACTCAACACAGTAACCTCACTCGCAGTGGTTTCAACCATTATACCCAAAGTCTCAGACACCGAGCATGCTATATACGAATGCGTAGACCCAACATCAATCAGTGCAGTATAAGGTACATTATAAATAAAGAACATACCAGTAATAACATCTGGGGCATCTCCGTCCTCTCAGTGACGTGCAGCATAAACCAGAGTTGGTTGCCTCGCCTCAGTATAACCAGCACCTCAGCCTGGTGCTCCATGACCACGGCCCATACCATTTCCAACTCTGGCTTGACCACGGCCTCTCGGTGGCTACTAAACACCTCTCGGCGGCTGAACAGTACCCTGACCTGTAACTTGTATCTGTTCGGGCCTCCGTGGACAATCTCTGATACGGTGTTCTAATGATCTGCATCTCAAACATGCCCCAATCCTTTTCCAAAGACTTTTCGCCACGATGGCGTCTACCACGATCAACACATGGTGCGGTCCATGAGCAAGCATTAGGGGCCCCAACTCGACCGGCCCATCCACTCGGCCTTTTCTTGGCCTCGAAGCGGAACTTGAGGGCTCCGAATCCCTCTTATTCCTGCCCTTTTCTCGATTCTAACGCTCAGTACGCTTTACCTCCTCAGTGATCTTCGCATTATCTACCAGTGTGGAAAAATCTCGCTTCCTCTGTGGAGCTATCAAAAATCTCAGACTATCCCTGACGCCGTCCTCGAAACGAACACACCGCTCATATTCAGTTGCCACCATCCCACGCGCATAGTGGTTTAATCACAAAAATTCAGCTTCATATTCAGCCACTGATTTATCCCCCTGAGTCAGATTTAGAAACTCCCTCCTCCGGGCATCCACATAACTAGCGCCCACATGCTTACTTTGGAAAGTAGTCTTGAAGAATTCCAATGTCAATCGGTCGGCCTGAGTACCCTCTTTAACTGTAAGCCACCACTGATAGGCTTCATCTCGTAACAATGACACTGCACTTTTTAGTTTCTATTCGGGGGTACAGTCGAGGTCATCCATGATCCTCTCTGTGGCCTCAATCCAATATTCAGCCACGTTAGGGGTAACTCCAACAATACCCTTAAAAATCTCAGCCCCATTAGACCGGAGTCGTTCTGTGACCAACCCACGGCCCATCGTACCAGTAGTGGGACCAGCGACCCTCTCCAGAATTTGCAACATAGCTTGGGACAATGTATCGTCCCAAGCCGCTCGATCGTGAGACCCAGTCTCAGTCACAGGTGAAGTTGGTGCCTCACTAGCTTCAGCGTTAGGCATGTGGCCCGATGACGAAGACCCAGCCCGAGCACATTTACGACCTCCTCCACGGCCTCTTGTACCCCTTCCACGAGTACCTCTGGTGCTCATTATATATTTTTGTATTATCTGCTTTTAACAATTTTATGCATCAGTTTACAGTTCCAGTGTTGATTAAAAGATTCTTATGGAAAGCAATATCAGTATTTAAGAGTTTGTTTTCGCAAAACGCAGTCTTACTACAGTTTTAGTTTTCCCTAACCAGAAAATTTTAGTACAGTCTACTACCTATAGTAGTCTCAACATTTCACTTTAAACAAAAAGAAGTTTCAGAGGACTTACCACATCGACGCCGGAGATTCGGTGTACCACACATTCAGTAAAAATATTTCAAAATACTTCCAAAACGTTTGGAAGAGTTCTTTTTGAAAATTCTGAGTTTTTAGAAGAAACCCAAAAACCACAGTCGAGTTTTAAAACCTGCCTCTGATACCACTAAATGTAGCACCCCAAACCCGGCCTAGACGTTATGGCTGAATCTGGCAGTATCACATTGAAGTGTTTTTCAAAAACATAGTTTCATTGGAAAACCTGTTCTATATTAATTCTCGTTTACGATCTTAACAAAAATTTTAGGGTATCCTAATCATTGAAAACTCAAGTTGATTTTAGCAGAATGTTGATCATATTAGTTTGTTACTATACTTTAAAACAATGGTTGATGCGGAAGCTTTTATAGTATGTTACGAAAACATGGTGTTTTGAAAAGCATTTATCTTTTGAAAATCCGCATCCTACTACTCTCAGATATGAATTAAAATAAGTAAAATCCCAAATTAAAAGTTTAAAATTTTAAAGAGGCCTTATTACAAAAACAAATACCCAAATTAAATTTCTTATAAATAGAAAGTCAAATATAGAAGCCGGTGCGGTTGTGTGGCCACCTCCGAATCCCTCGCAGCACCGATCCGCCTAAGACTGGGGATTACCTGTACAAATAAACAGAGGGGTGAGTTTATGAAACTCAGTGTGTAACCCCATATAAGCAAAATGGCCAATCACGCCGTAGGCAAGTACAGTCTGGGCCTAAGCCCAAATCAGTAACAGTTCAGTTTAGTTGGGGCCTTGGCCCATTACAGTATCAGTACCAGTGTGGGCCTTAGCCCATTTCAATGATAGTAACAGTTCAGACATGCAATCAAAAATCCTACCCAACAAGCCTCTACACTCCACTCCGTCCAGCCTTACACTCCATGTGGGGATAAAGTCACCCACCCATCCCTACACTCCACAAATTAGCACCGGTTGCGGCACTAAACAGTATTTGCAGCAAAGCTGCCAGTACAGTACATTTCCTCCAATCATAATAATCCCATCCCCATGCAACATATCACACATGTATGCAACATATATATCGTGGCATGCTCATATATAGTCATACATAACATAAGGCATACAGTCATTCAATATCATATGGGCATAATAGTCATTTTATATCATAGGGACATAACAGTTAGTTCATCAGTTTGGGGTCTAGGTATACTTACCGACCCATCAGTAGGTCCACAGTTGTCGCGGGTGACCCGTGCAACCTTAACAGTCAAACAATACAAATGGGCCCAAGGCCCATAATGCGGGCCCATGTTGGCCCACACGCTCGGGTGGCCCACATAGCCCAGAATTAGTCTCAGCCATGTAAATTACACAGCTTGGCCCAATATTCTCCACACGTTCATGCGGTTTACTCGTGTGGGGACCACAAGCCCGTTGGGCCCAAACGGCCTATTTCGGCCCAACATGGCCCAAAATGGCCTAAGACAATGAAATCGCTCATGGTGGCCTCAATAGTCAAACACCCACGTTTTATGCATTCAGATTGCCACACGAGCGAGTGCACGCTTGTGTAGCATCGATTGTCATATTTTCCGGCTTTTGCCGATTTACGATTTGGGCAGTGTTTACACACCTGCTTGCGAAAACGTGTGAATAACCCGCGAGCACCAAACCTGCCTTGATGAACAAATGTGGCTTAGCCCTCTTAGACCGCTGACGAAGGTTGATTTAGAACCCCTTGACAAATATCTGCATTACAAGCGGATTTTATTAAACATGATTGTTTATACACGTGGCTTAAATCCACATGTGATAATCTTACAGCACCACAAAACCCAAAAGTAGGGGAAAGAGCATTCAGCCTACACCCATGGAATGCAAGATGAAATACTCAGATTGAACACGCTGATTAAGAATATAGTTACCTTCGATCGAGTGATGAGAGAAAGGTTTCGAACGCTTCAATACTACTTGCAACCTCATTCACTCCTCGGGAAGTCCTAAAAATCAAAAGAAACACCACACATAAGGGAAGGAAGCCGAGAATCGGCAATAAGAGAAAAGGGTATTCAACTTTAAACAGTGCAAGAAAGGGAAGACTTGATACATATTAAGAGAAGATAGGAAGGAGTCGAGTGCTCCTACCGATTTGTCAGAGAATAATTACTAAACCAAAGACAAAATAGCGATAGAAGAGTGAAGTAATCTGCCTGGGTACCAACTAGAGAGAGATGATAAGAGAAAATGGTTTACAGGAGAAAAGAAAAGAGAAATATTGGAATATTCAGTCACAGAAGCAAAATAAAGAGAAAGAAAATCTGTTAACAAACGGATCGAAGGAAGGGAAGAAGGTATATTCGGCCAACAACAGAATTAATTGGAAAAGAAATGAAGAATACTCGAATGCACCCTTACCACTTTCGACCTTCAAGCAAAAAGAGGGAAAACAAAACAAATGAGAGTCCAATTTCGGCACAACACTCCCTCTCCTCTCACTTCTCTTAATTTTCGCCTAAAATCCCTCCTCAAATCTCTCAAAATGACCACACCTCCCCTTAACTACCTAATTTGAATTCTCCTCAACAACTTCAGTGTTTCAGTCAACTCACAACACCCCTCCACGGCACAACAGCAAAATAAAAACTCCACTACCCCCACCAAGATTCGAACATCAGTCCTTTGGCAAAGGTAACATGCCACTTACCCCCTAGACCAGCAGACTCTATATGTCATGCTTTACCCACAATAATTTAAAAGCCTAGTAACTAGAGACAAGGGTTTATTCCTTAAGAACAAATTTTTTTTCCACATGTCGAGGCTTGAACCCAAGACTTCTCAGACATTCCCAAATCACTCAACCCCTGAGACAGGCAGATATTTATGCTACAAATATACAAAAATAATTACTTAGATTTTGGGGCGTTACATTGATTGTGGATTTTAGAGGTGCATTATTGCTATGCTATGTGTTGCTAGAAATAGTATAAGTGTGGCTGTTTTTTAGGGTGGCAAATGGCTTGGTAAATAGCCTTGTATTTGTCCACACGGGTAGACACACGGACGTGTGTCTAAGCCGTGTGTGACACACGGTCAGCCCCGTGGGCGTGTCGATAGGCCGTGTGTCCCTTCCATTCAAATTTAGTAAAATAGAATGCCCAGTAGTAAACACACGGGCAGAGACACGGTCGTGTGTCTCAGCCGTGTGAAGGACACGGCCATAGGACATGGGCGTGTGCCCAGGCCGTGTGAAGTCTGCACATTAATTACGAGAATTAAATTCGCCACACAGCCTAGCACACGGGTGTGTGACTTGGCCGTGTGACCCTCAATGTTTGCTGACATCATAAATAGAATGTCAAGGTTTTCACGCACGGGTTAAGACACGGGCGTGTCATGGGCGTGTGAGGGACACGGGCCATAGACACGGACGTGTGGCCCTATTTTGAGCAAAAAATTTCTAAGTGCTCGTAAGCTTTCGGTTAAATCCCGAACCAATCTATATGTATGTTTCAGGTCTCGCAGGCCCATAACAGGGACGTTATGAACACAAATGAAAAGTTTTTAGTTGGAATTAAAATTTATGGCCCAATTTTGCATGATTAAGTATGTTAAGTCCGATAATGCCTCGTATCTGGTTCCGTCGTTGAATACGGGTAAGGGGTGTTATAGATTTAGCCTAGACTGGTAATCCTTAATAAGCTCTTGGGAGCGAATGTTAAAGATAGGATTTAGCCTAGACTGGTAATCCTGTTATATAAATGTGGCTTGAAAGTGTGCTCTATGAATATGTGCTTAAAGAGCACTTTGGATGTGAATTGACAAATGATTGACATGTATACCTCGAGTATACTACCCGAGTATCCATCGAAATTACAATAGTTCAATGAAAGAAATCCTGAAAAATGGAATAGTGAAATGATATGAAAGTTTATACTATGGTGAGCTCATCTATGTTGGTTTGATAACTTCATGATGTGTATGACTAACTTGTTTAATGAGTGAATGTATTTAGGTAACTTGTCAAAATATTAATGGAATGAATGCATATATATGCTTATTTGAATAATTATAACCAGTAAGTTTCTTTCTATTACGCGAACTTACTAAGCCTAAAAATGCTTACCCCGTTTTACTTTTCCTTGTTTTATAGTGCTCATAAGGCTCGTGAAGGTTAGAGGATTTGGTCGGAGCAAGATCACACTATCCAGAAATCCCCTTTTTGGTATAGCTAAATGATTCATTTTGGTATAATGGCATGTATAAGCTACTCGACGATGAAGGCTTGTAAGTAATATCTGGTGACTTAGCCATTGGAATGGCTAAGGATGTTCAATTGGTGCATGTTTGATGTTAATGTATGTCCAAATTCTTAAGTGTTAAGTATGGTGGATAATTCATTTTGTAAGTGGCCATTGGAATTGGCTAATATTGGCTTAGTTATATATGCATATGATGATGTCTTTCATGGATGTGAGAATTTGCATGGTTTGAGTTGACAAGTATGTAATGTTGTATGTGATAGAAAATAGCATGTGAATGATGTGGCTGATTTGGTTGAGTGTATGTATTTGGATTGGTGCTATGTTTTATTGTGTAGGTATGTGCATGGAAGGGTGACAAAATGGCTTGGTAAATAGCCTTGTTTTTGTCCACACGGGCGTGTGTCTAGGCCGTGTGTGACACACGGTCTGCCCCACGGGCATGTGCTCTGGCCGTGTGTCCCCTGCACCTTAATTGATGCAAAATAGAATGTCCAGAATATAGCACACGGGCAGATATATGGGCGTGTGTCTCAGCCGTGTGTGCTACACGGCCTTGGACACGGGCGTGTACCCCGGCCGTGTGTAGTCTGCACCTATTTTATGAAAAATTATGAAAATTAAATCGACCACACGGCCTAGCACACGGACGTGTGGCACGGCCTTGTGGCAAACTCAGAGAGCACCCTATTTTGAACACGGCCTGTAGCACGGGCGTGTCCCGAACCCACACGGGCGTGTGACCCCTGTTTTAGCAAAATTTTTCTAAATGTCGTAATACTTTCTAAAGTTTTTGGTTTAGTCTCGAACCGCTTCCAAGGCATGTTTTGGGCCTCGTAAGCTCGTTTTAGGGACAATAGGAATGTAAGTGAAAAGTTTTAAATTTGGATGGAGATTCACGTCTCGGTTTTTTATGATTGCTTGTGTTTATGCACGGTAATGCCTCGTACCCTATTCTGGCTTCGAATACGGGTAAGGGGTGTTACATTTAGTGGTATCAGAGCTACGGTTTAGTCAATTCTCGGACTTACATAGCAAGTACGGGTTTAGCTATACATGCCATTATATAAATTGTGATAGTGTGATGGCATCGACACGGGGTTGAAGAAGCTACATGGGAACTTAAGGATGCTATGAGAAAATAATACCCGAACCTATTCACCGGTAAGATTTTCGGGGATGAAAATCTCTAAGGGGGTGAGTTGTAATAGCTCGATTTTAGCTAAATCGGAACAATAGTTTCGGAATCACAAATTTGATTTTAGAAAATTATTTTAATATTATTTTTGGTATTTACAGCATGATTGAATAATTGTGTGAAAATTCGTTTAGAAATTTTATCGTTTAAATGCTTAATTTGATTAAAATGACTAAATCGCGTAAAATGCAAAAGTAGTGTTTTATTAGCTAAAGGTATTAAATAGCTATAGAACCTTAAAATTAAGGTCCATATGTGGTTATTAACCCATTTATAAGATAATGGAAGTTAGTGGCATGGCATTTGGAGTAGTTATTAAAGTTTATTAAGGTTAAAAAAGTAAATTATTAATAAAGGTTAATAATAATAAAACAAATAAAGAAATTTTAATGCTTTCATCTTCATCTCTTGCCGAAATTAAAGAGAAGAGAAAGTCATTGTAGGGTTTTTACATTCGGCGTCTTCATAGCTTAATTGCTAAGTGTTTTAAGCTCGGTTTTTGATGATTTCTATATTTTTGTAATCGTTGCAGCTCAATCTAGCTAGCCTGTACCTTTAATTTCAAAATTGTTAAAGATTTTGAGAGTTGTCATTATTGAATCTATGTGTTCTTTTATGTTTAATGTTGAAATATGAAAGCTTGATGATAGTTTTACATGTTTTGTTAAGTGATTTTTGATGAAAATGCATAACAGGGATTAAATTGTGAAAAGTGCAAATTGAGTGGTTGAAATGTGAAATAAATGGGAAATATGGACTGCTAGGGGTATATTGGTAATTCGGCTAGCATGGGTTAGTCTTGAATTATGTGAATTTTGTATTTTGTGAAATAAGGACTAAATTGTAAAAGTTGTGAAATACTTGGGGCAAAAGTGTAAAAGTGCTTTAAAGTGTGATATGGACTAAACTGAAAGAATATGTGATTGAATAAGTTAATTTTGAATTCATATAGATCAAGAAAGAAAGAATTCAGATTTAGATCGGGGGAAAAGTAAGGTTATCGAGTAGTCGACCCGATCCGTCATTTCCATATACGAGGTAAGTTCATATAACTGAACTTAAATGTGTCTATTTATTTGATGGATGAAATTGAGATAGTATTTATTCTATTAGATAAATGTTGATATATTAGATTAAATGCACGGTTTAAGTAAACGAGTTGCTGAATAAGACCATAGCTGGGTTATGGCAAAATCGAATAATAAGACCATAATCGGGTTATGGCATGTGAATGAAAGACCATGGCAGGGCCTTAGCAATGTATGTGTAAGACCATAGTTGGACTATGGTTTCAGAAAATCGACATACTTATATAGTAAGCATTTATAAACTCGAAGTGATTCGATAAGCAAAATGGTGAGAATAGATATGTATCAGTATAAGTATGTACAAAAATCTGTTCGAATGATGAATTATAAGAAGATGAGAATTTATGAGTTGCTTTATAGTTAAACTTTATGTTATCTCATTGATTGAGGTTTTAATTGCAAATTATGTATCTACTTGAAATTGTTCACGAATAATGTTGATTATTTTATATATACATACGAACTTACTAAGCTTTATAGCTTACTTTGTTTATTTCCTTCTATGCTTTATAGTAAATCAAAGCTAGCTCGGAACCGGGGATCGTCAGGAACTTCATCGCACTATCAGACATCTATTTGGTACTTTTGAGTTGTGTAAATATGGTATATGGCATGTATATGCTTGTGTCATTTTGGTATGTTTGATGGATATGTATTTTGGCCATTTGGGTTGGCATAAGATGATGAACATATTGATGTTATAAATTTGCAAATGGTTCTATTTTGAGTTGGGTAAATTGACTTATGTTATGTGATTGAAGTTTATAATTTGGAAGTTATGTGTTTGTAAATTAATGCTTGATAATGCATGTTTGAAATGAATTAGTACATTGAATTGTATATGTGAATTAGGTATGTAATTAAATAGCAAGTTGTGACATATTTGTGACTTGCATGGTTGGAGATAGATATAGTAAGATTTATGTATTGGTTAATGACTTTTGGCTGCATATTTGTGCCTTAAATTGGTACCATTTGTACTTGTGTAGGTATGTGCAATATTGGGTGGCAAATTGGCCTTGCAAATGGCCTATTTTTGTCCACACGGGAAGAGACACGGCCGTGTGTCTCAGTCGTGTGTGACACATGGTCATGTTACACGGCCGTGTGTCCCCTGGTGTTGAAATTGAATTGAAGTCAGTATACTCCAGATGGTCTCACACACGGGCGTGTGACTAGTCGTGTGGTACAAGTTAGTATACCCCCTAAATGACACACGGCCTAGCACACGGGCGTGTGACTTGGCCGTGTTACATAAGTCAGTATACACTACAGGTTTGGCACAGCCTAGCACATGGCCTGGCACACGGGTGTGTGTGGCCACTTCGAAGGGCACACGGGCGTGTGGTTGGCCGTGTGACCCAAGTTAGTATGTATGCCCTGTTTCCACACGGCCTGAAACACGGGCGTGACTGGAGCCGTGTGAGGCACACGGCCTGTTCACACGGGCATTTGACCCCTGAATGGTTGAAATTTTTCTAAGTTTCCAAAAATTTCCCGAGTTATCGGTTTAGTCCCGAACCACTTCTAAAGCATGTCTGTGGCCTCGTAGGCCCTTATAAGGGACAATGTGATTGTGATTAAATGATATTTGAGTATGAATGCATAAAATGTATGAGTTATGTATGTTAAATGATATGTATTGATCGGTAATACCTCGTAACCCCACTCCGATGAAGGATACAAGTTAGGGGTGTTACAAGGATTAATAGTAGATTTTTTATTCATTATTTTGTTCTATTTTCTACTTCAATTTTTCTGTGTAGGAACCCCACATGATAGAAGCATGACATTTTTTGAGCTAACAACAAAAAAGGAAGGAAGAACCCACCAGTAGATTTAAGTAATGTCACGAACAATCGAGTAATTTCTTTCTTTATCTTTTTCGGGCTACACATTGAGAACAATGTCTAATCTAAAGTGTGGGGGTAACATCGGAAATTTAATTTTTTTTTATTTTTATTGTTAAATGTATGCTTGAGCTTGTAGAAATACAAGTGATTAACTAGGAATATATATAGGTTGATTGTGTTTACTATAAATTTGGCTTGATAGTGAATGATTTTAAATTTTTTATTATTATACTACTAATGTAACACCCCTTACCCGTATTCGACGTCGGAACCGGATACGAGGCATTACTGAACTTATCTTGCTTAAACTTACAACTTTGGGCTATAAACTTTCGTTCCAACTTAGAACTTTTTCATTTACAATCGTAACTTCCCTATTATGGGTATACGAGACCCTATATGTATACTCGTGATGTTTCGGGGCCAAACCGGAAAATTTCAAACACTTAGAAAATTTTGACATGAAACAGGGCCACACGCCCGTGTGAAGAATGGGACACGCCCGTGTGGCATTTCACATGCCCACGTGTTTACCCTGTGTCCCTCACACGGGCTCGACACGCCCGTGTCTTAGACCGTGTGCCAAAACCATGGCATTCTGTTTATGACATCATCACCTCACTATGGTCACACGGCCAAGGCACACGCCCGTGTCCTTAGACCGTGTGTCGAATTAAATTCCTAATTTTAGGTGTAGAATTCACACGGCCTAGGCACATGCCCATGCCCATGGCCGTGCCTCCCACACGGTTGAGACACACGGCCGTGTCTCTGCCCGTGTGTTTACTACTTAGCATACTGACTTGTAAACCTAACATGCAAGGGGACACACAGCCTCTCCACACGCCCATGGGGCTGACCGTGTGTCACACACGGCTTAGACACACGCCCGTGTATCTACTCGTGTGGACATTAAAAATGCTATATTCCAAGCCAAATGTCACCCTACATAGCAACCATACTTATACCAATACATTTCAACAAAATTCATGGCCCTAAGGCACATAAATAGCCTACACTTTGGCTATCAAAATGACATAACAAGATACCCAAGTCCTATACATGCCATACTCAAAACAAGTCTAACATGTTATACCAAAGAGATGTCGATAGTGTGATTTCTGAACTTCAACGTCCCGCGATTCTCAAATTATCTTGGCAATACTACAAGGAAAAAGGGAAAAGAGAGGGGTAAGCATATAGCTTAGTAAATTTGCATAGAAATAAATAGCAACAATAAGTTCATAATGACATCAATTTATGGCATTGGATAACAACACAAGGTCATAAGCACTTTGCCATAACTTACTCGTACTTGTTCTTATCTATCATATACCATGCCACATATCGTAAACGTTCCTCGTGAATTATTCACGGGTACCTGTATTCACTCAATCACATGACTTTAGTACTAATCTCATTTGTATTTCCAAGCTTATCTATTTATCCCACTAATTCATTAGGGATACTCAAAGACACATATTCATCATCATTAACATAAACACGAAACCAATGCCACATCCCAGATGTGGTCTTACATGGGGTCACCTCTGAGTGCCGATGCCATATCCCGAATATGGTCTTATACGGGATCTTACTTCAAGTATCGATGCCATATTCCGAATATGGTCGTATACGGTTCTCATATTCAACACCGAAGCCATATCCCAGATATGGTCTTATACGGAATCTCAATTCAGTTCTGAGGCCATGCCCCCGACATGGTCTTACACGGGACCTTGTTCATCTCATGTCTCGATGATAGTATTCTCACAATTATTATAGTCCAACCGGGACTTCAACATCTCAACTTTTATCATCTTTTTCATTCAACACCAATACTCAATTTCATAGAATATCATGTATTATTATAATATCAAACATTCTCAAGCATACTAGCATAAATGTTGAATTTATCACATACAAACTTACCTCGATTCCAAAATAAGCTAGATCGTCGATCTAGTCCGATACTTTGTTCTTTCCCCGGTCGAGGTAAGTTCTTGGTTCTTCTTGATCTATAATAGAAAATTAGCTCATTTAGCAGTCACATTAATAAATGCATTTCAATAACCATGCTTTGTCAAAATTACTAATTTGCCCTTAGACATTTGCAAAATGATCATTTTACCCCTAGGCTCGGAAATCAATTCTAATCAAATTTCTACCTTTATCAAGCCTAGGTGAACATTTATTTCTCTTATGGCTGCCATCAAATCTCAACATTTCACACATTTACTACATATTTTACAACCTTTACAAAAAGGTCCTTTTAGGTATTTTCATGGTAACACCTTTCACAAAAGTTGTTCATCTAAAAACTAAGGCTCATTTTCTTCCATAAAAATGCAGCAAACAACTTAAAATCTCTCATGAAAAAACTTTAAACTCTTCACCATCTTACGAAATAGTCCCCTCTTTAGAAAGCTTAAGCTTTAGGGGTTCCAAAAGTACAATTTTTATCAAGAAAGGATCACTAGAACACTTACTTGTATGGAGGAGAGAGTGCTGAAATTTTTGAAGCTTTCAAACCCCTATTTGCTGCTAATTTTCGGTGGAAGAATGAAGGAGAGAAGATGATATCTTTTCTTTCTTTAATTTAATATAAAACATCAATTTAGTCCACCTAATATCAACTACTTTCACCAATTTTTTCAATGTTTGTCTCCTATGGCTAGCCACCCTATCTTTAGGGGTCTAATTGCACATTAAAGGCCTCCAATTAATATTCTATGGCTATTAGGCACCTTTAGCTAAGAAAATGGAACTTTCGCACTTTATGCGATTTAGTCCTTTTTCGCGATTAAGCATGAAATCGCTAAAATTAAAGCACCAAAATTTTCATGCACTTATATAATCATGCTCTAACTCATAAAATAACATGAAAATAATTTTCTCTAACCTCAGATTAGTGGTTCCGAAACCACTATTTCGACTAGCCCCTTAAATCGGGCTGTTACAATTCTCCCTCCTTAAGGATTTTTGCCCCCGAAAATCTTACCGGTAAAAAGGCTGGGGTACTGGTTTCTCATAGTCTCTTCAGGCTCCCATGTAGCCTCTTCTATTCCATGTCTCTGCCAAAGTACTTTAACAAGGACTATACTTTTGCTTCTCCACTGTTTGACCTCTCGTGCCAAAATCTTAATCGGCTCTTCGCCGTAAGTCATGTCCGGTCGAATCTCTACCTCTGATGGTACAGTCACATGTGAAGGGTCTGATCGGTAGCGACGTAACATGGGCACATGGAAGACATCGTGAATCTTTTCCAACTCAGGCGGCAAGACCAAACAATAAGCTATCGGTCCTATCCTCTCGATAATTTCATAAGGTCTGATAAAACGCGGACTCAATTTTCCTTTCCGGCCAAATCTGAGGACTTTTCTCCATGGTGATACTTTCAGAAACACTTTATCACCGACTTGAAATTCAATCTCTTTCCGTTTCAAATCCGAATAGGACCTTTGTCTATCTGAGGCCTCTTTCAGACATTAACGTATCACCTTTACTTTCTCTTCAGTTTCCTTGACCAAATCAACCCCGTGAATCTGATTCTCTCTAAGTTATGTCCAATATAAGGGCGTTCGACACTTACGTCGTACAATGCTTCATGAGGTGGCATCTTCAAACTTGACTGAAAACTGTTATTGTAGGCAAATTCCACTAACGGTAACTATTTTTCCCAATTACCTTGGAATTCCAAAACGCAAGATCGAAGCATGTCTTCAAGTATCTGTATCACTCTTTCTGACTGCCCGTCGGTTTATGGATGGAAAGCTGTACTAAAACTCAATTTCGTGCCTAAAGCCTCTTGAAACTTTTTCCAAAACCGTGACGTGAATCTCAGATCTCAATCTGAAATGATCGACAATGGTACACCATGAAGTCTTACTATCTCTGACACGTACAAATCCGACAACTTATCAAGAGGATAATCAACTCGTACTGGTATGAAATGGGCTGACTTTGTAAGTCTATCGACTACAACCCATACAACATCCTTCTTTTTTGGCGTCAACGGTAATCCCGTCACGAAGTCCATAGAAATACGGTCCCATTTCCACTCAGGAACCATAATAGGCTGAAATAGACCCGAAGGTACTTGGTGTTCAGCCTTCGCTTGTTGACAAATTAGGCATTTCAATACAAACTCAGAAATGTCTTTCTTCATACTCGGCCACCAATACAATTTCTTCAAGTCGTTATACATTTTCGTGCTACCTGGATGTACAGACAAACATCCACTATGTGCTTCATGCAGAATCTTCCGGATAAGTTCTCCATTTTTGGGTACACAGACCCTATCTCGAAACATCAAACATCTGTCAGGACTTACCCGAAAGTTTGATTCAACATTTAACTCACATAGAACTCTTTTGGCTTGTAAGTTGCTGTCATCTTTCTGAGCTTCGCAAATCTCTTGGAGAAACAAAGGTCTAGCCCTCAACTCGGCTAGAATAAAACCATCATCTGACAAAGCCATCCATGTATTCATGGCTCTCAGTGCAAACAAGGATTTTTTGCTCAAAGCATCGGCGACCACGTTCGCCTTTCCCGGATGGTAGTCAATCACTAACTCATAATCCTTGATCAGCTCTAACCATCTTCGTTGCCTCAAATTCAAATCCTTTTGAGTCATAAAATATTTTAGGCTTTTATGGTCGGTGAAAATCCGACACCTTTCACCATACAAATGGTGTATCCATATCTTTAATTCAAACACAATGACAGTCAACTCTAAATCATGGGTCGGGTAATTCTTCTCGTGCGGCTTTAATTGTCTAGAAGCATATGCAATCACCTTGCCCTCTTGCTTAAGTACACAACCCAATCCATTCATGGATGCATCACTATGAACCACAAATTCTCTTCCCGGCTCAGGTTGCACCAAAACAGGAGCCTCAGTCAACAATGCCCTTAGTTTCTCAAAACTCTGTTGGCACTTTTCTGTCCAATCGAACTTCACATCTTTTTGCAATAATCTCATCATCGGAGTAGCTATCATGGAGAACCCCTTGACAAAATGCCTATAATAGCCGGCTAGGCCCAGAAAACTCCTCACTTCAGTTACGTTCCTTGGCGGTTTCCATTCAACAATTATCGAATTCTTACTCGGGTTGACTCTAATTCCATCTCCCGAGACAATGTGCCCCAAAAATCCAACTTTCTTAAGCCAAAAATCACTTTTACTAAACTTGGCATACAATTGTTTATCTCTCAAAATTTACAGAACCTTTCTCAAATGCTCGGCATGTTCATTTCATCTCGAGTGTAGATTAGTATATCATCAATGAATACCACGACAAATTTATCAAATTATGGCCGAAAAATGTGATTCATCAAATCTATGAAGATCGCAGGGGCATTGGTTAATCCAAAAGGCATGACCAAAATTTCGTAGTGGCCATACCTTGCCCGAAATGCGGTTTTCGGCACATCTGAGTCCTTGACTCTCAACTGATAATATCCTGACCTTAAGTCTATTTTGGAATATACTGTGGCTCCCTTCAATTGATCAAACAACTCATCGATTCTTGGCAATGGGTACTTGTTCTTTACAGTTACCTTATTAAGTTGCCGATAATCTATGCATAACCTCATAGAACCATCTTTCTTATTCACAAATAATACGGGAGCACCCCACGGAGAAAAACTCAGTCTTGCAAAGCCTTTATCCGTTATTTCTTGCAACTGTGCTGTCAATTCTTTTAACTCGGTTGGAGCCATTCTATATGGAGCAATAGAAATAGGGGCGGTACCCGGAGCTAACTCAATCCCAAATTCAATCTCCCTAACCGGAGGTAATGTAACACCCCTTACCCGATTCTGTCGTCGGAACAGGGTACGAGGCATTACCGGACATTATCCACACAATTGTACAAAATTTAATATGTAAAATCCGTATAAACTTAAAATTTTTCCATACATAATCATCACATTCTCATTCGACCAATTCAAGCATCAACATAAACATATAACTTGATTAATATTGAACATTATCAATACCCATAAGCAAAATAAACCATCAATTTTTTTTTAAAGGCCAGTATTTTAGCCCAATTCATTACTACAAGTAACAAAACAATTAAGCCTTCTATACATGCCATAATTCCCAAAATATTGTTTTCAAAATACCAAAAGAAGGCTGATAGTATGGATGGATCTCTGACGATCACCGAATCCCGAGCTAGCTTGATGACACTATAGGACAAGGAAAAGAAAAGAGAGTAAGCATATAGCTTAGTAAGTAAGTATGTAAATAATAAATAATGGATTTAACATGTTTACAAAATAACACAATCATATCTACATTCAAAGTCACTATTTATTCAAGTTCGGAGCAAGCTGTCTATTCGAGTCGTAGTCACTAAATTATTTTTATCTAGAGCTACGAAACTCGAAATTAAGATCCGTAAATTTTCCCTGAAACTAGACTCACATATATTGTTACCATAAAATTTTCATAATTTTTGGTTTAGCCAGTTAGTACAGTTTATTCTTCAAAGTCTCCCCTGTTTTGCTGTCCGACAATTCCGACCATTCTTTGCTAATTTTTTTTATCTTTTTTTACGAAATTCAAATGATGTTCTAGTTTGTTTATTATAAAATATAGACTAATTAAGGAATCTAACCATATAAATTATGTCCCAAAATTATTTTTGTACAATTTTCAATGATTTTTCCAAGTCAGAACAGGGGATCTCGAAATCACTCTGAACCAGTCTCACAAAAATCTAAATGTCTCAAAATATAGAAATTCTTTGCTTTCTCTGTTTCTTTCATATGAAAATAGACTCAATAAGATTTAATTTCATATCTCACTCAACTACTAATTTCATTTCTACCATTTTTGGTTATTTTTCAAACTTACTCTACTGCTGCTGTCCAAAACTGTTTTATTTTTAAATTTACTCTTTCATAATTTCACTTACTCCATTTCCTCTTACCGAAAGTTCGCTCAAATATCGAGCATATTGTTCATAAATTTTCACACTTATACCTGCACTTATCCATCACTTAGTCATATTCAATTACACTTAGTCGTTACATAGTCACATGTATTTTCACTTAGTCAATTTCCCGTTGAACTCATCGAATAATAATCGATACACTCGTGGCTCGCACATAGTACCACCCTTGTAGCCGAAGCTATCACGTGTGCGCATAGTAGCCTGCACTTAGTACTACACTTGTGACCAAAACCATCACTTACACATAGTGGCCTGCACTTAGTACCACACATGTGATCGAAACTATCAGGGCACGCATAGTAGCTTTGCACTTAGTACTACACATGCGACCTATCCGTCTGCGGTACACGTAGTAGCTCGCACTTAGTACTACACACGTGACCTAAAACCATATTGTAGCTCTCTTGTACACATAGTGGCCTACACTTAGTACCACACATGTGACCTAGCTACCTCATTCGTATCTTTTGTATTTTGAAGGTTCAACCGGGAATTCTCACTTTTCAACATTTTTCCAATTCATCCATAATCAATCACAATTCATAATTTGCATCAAGTAATTACTCCATATTCAACTAGATCTCATATAATATAACCAAAACACTAAAACATAAATAAAAATAGTGTATTATTTACATACAAGCTTACCTCGGTACAAAATATGGCAAATTTGCAATTTAGTCCACAACCTTTTCTTTTCCCCGATCAAGGTCAATTCCTCATCTTTCTTGATCTATGACAGCACATTTAACTCATTTAATACTCATATTATTCAATTTAGTCCAAAAATCACACTATGACAAAATTAAAATTTTGCCCCTAAAATTTCACATATTTACAATTTTGCCCCAATACTCGAAAATTAAACTTCAGCCCCTATTCTTATGTTTTATAACATGCTGATCATTTTTCCCTTCTATGGAAACATCAAATTCTCACTCTAACATGTACTTATGAACATTAGGTATTTTTACCGATTATGTCGTTTTTCTCATTTTAACGTAAAATCGCTTAGCAAAAGTTGTTTAACATAATTCCAGCCTTCATATTCTATCATAAAACATCAAAATAAACACATTTCACCTATGGGTATTTTTCCAAATATGAACCCTAAGTTAAATTATTGCTAGAATAAGCTAAACCAAGTTACCGGGATTCCAAAAACGTAAAGAACATGAAAAACGGGGCTTGGATTGACTTACTATGGAGCTTGGAAGCTTGGAAAACCTAGCTATGGAGTCCCCCCCTTGAAGTTTCGGCCTAAGGAAGAAGATGAGCATATTTTTCCATCTTTTTCCCTTTTAATTTCTTTTTATTACCAAATGACTAAATTACCCTTCATTAAAAACTTTGGTTCGTTCTACCTATATTTGTCCATTTTTGTCCATGAAAGCCTAATGGTATAATTACCATTTAAGGACCTCTACTTCAATTATGCTCTTCAATTAAATCCTTTGGTATCTAGAACTCTCATTTATCAACTTTTACAATTTAACCCTAATAAGCAAATTAGACATGAATTTCATAAAATTTTCTATCAATACTCTAACACATACATCCAATCAATTAGTAAATCATAAAAAATAATAAAAATAAACTTTTCTATCTTGGATTTGTGGTTTCGCAACCATTGTTCCGTTTAGGCCCTATTTCAGGATGTTACATTTCTCCCCCCTTTAGGGATTTTCGTCCCCGAAAATCTTACCTGTGAAGAGGTTTGGGTATTGTTTTCGCATTGCCTCTTCGGGCTCCCATGTAGCCTCGTCTACCCCATGTAATCTGACTATCTCTGAGATATATAATTTGGCCAACTTATCTAGTGAATAATCCATACGAACTGGGTTAAAATGAGCCGACTTCGTTAGCTTATCAATTACAACCCATACTGCATCTTTCTTTCTCGGTGTCAACGGCAGTCCTATCACAAAATCCATAGTAACTCGTCCCATTTCCACTCAGGGACTAACACAGGATGCAATAAACCTAAAGGTACCTAATGTTCGGGCTTTACTTGCTGATAGATCAAGCATCTAGAAACAAACTCTGAAATATCTCTTTTCATTCCTACCCACCAATACATTTTCTTCAAATCATTATACATCTTTGTACTACCTGGGTGAATAGAAAAAGAACTACTATGTGCTTCCTATAGGATCTTCTGAATAAGCTCGTCATTCTTCAGTACACATACTCTATGTCTGAACAACAAACAACCATCAGAATCGATCTGAAAATCAGACTCTAAACCTAACTCGCACTGAGCTTTTTTAGCTTGCAACTCACTGTCATCTTTCTGAGCTTCACAGATTTCTTCAAGAAACATCGGTTTAGCTTTCAACTCAGCTATAATGAAACCGTCATCTGATAAAGCCAAGTTAGTATCCAAAGCTCTCAATGCAAATAAAAATTTTCTACTCAAGGCATCAGCAACAACATTTGCTTTACCCAGATGATAATCGATCACTAACAAATAATCTTTAATAAACTCTAACCATCTTCTTTGCCTTAGGTTCAAGTCTTTCTGAGTCATCAAGTATTTCAAGCTTTTATGATCAGTGAATATTTGGCACTTCTCGCCATACAAGTGATGTCTCCAAATTTTCAGAGCAAATACAATAGCAGCTAGCTCTAAATCATGCGTCGGATAATTTTTCTCATGTGGTTTTAGCTGTCTAGAGGCACAAGCAATTACTTTGCCTTCCTGCATAAGTACACAACCCAATCCATTCAAGGATGCATCACTGTAAATCACAAACTCTTTACCTAGTTCCGGTTGTACTAGGACAGGAGCTTCAGTCAACAATGCCTTTAACTTGTCAAAACTTTGCTGACACTTCTCAGTCCATTCAAATTTGACATCTTTCTGTAGCAATCTCGTCAATGGTGTATCTATCATGGAAAATCCCTCTACAAATTGTCTATAATAACCAGCTAATCCCAAAAAACTTCTAACCTCAGATACGTTCCTGGGAGGCTTCCACTCAACAATGGCTGAGATCTTGCTCGGGTCAACTCTAATGCCTTCACCTGAGACAATGTGTCCAAGAAATCTGACTTCTCTGAGCCAGAACTCACTTTTGCTAAACTTGGCATACAACTGATTATCTCTCAAAGTCTGTAAGATAGTTCTCAAATGCTCTGCATGCTCAGCCTCATCATGAGAATAAATTAAGATATCATCAATGAACACGACTACAAACTTATCCAAGTAAGGTCTGAAAATTCGGTTCATTAAGTCCATGAAAATGGCAGGAGCATTAGTCAAGCCAAATGGCATCACAAGGAACTCATAATGACCATACCTAGTCCAGAAAGCAGTCTTCGGAACATCTGACTCTTTAACTCGCAACTGGTAGTATCCGGATCTCAAATCTATCTTAGAGAACATAGTGGCTCCCTTCAATTGATCAAATAAATCATCAATTCTAGGCATTGGATACTTGTTCCTAATTGTTACCTTGTTAAGTTGTCGATAATCTATGCACAATCTCATCGAACCGTCTTTCTTTTTCACAAATAGAACTGGTGCATCCCAGGGTGAATAACTAGGTCTTGCGAAGCCTTTATTAGTTAATTCCTGCAGGTGAGCTTTCAATTCTTTCAATTCCAACGGGGCCATTCTATATGGAGCAATAGAAATGGGTGTGGTACCTGGAATCAACTCAATACCAAACTCCACTTATCTAACAGGAGGCAAACCTGGTAATTCTTCCAGAAACACATCTGGATACTTGCATACCACTGGCACTGACTCAATTTTTAGCTCTGGATCTTTAGTGTTTAACAGAAAAGAAACATAAGCTTCATACCCCTTTCTCAAACATTTCTGAGCAGACATAATAGAAATCATAGCAATTGAACTATCTAACTCATCTGAGTTAACCCGAAGAATTTCACCAGTTTCATATTTTAGCTCGATGAATTTCTTCCCACAATTCACTATCACATTATGTGCAGTCAGCCAATCCATACCAAGGATCACATCAAACTCGTCAAATGGCAATAGCATGAGATCGACCGGAAAACAATGACCTCTAATCATTAAAGGGCAATTTCTACATACTTTATCTACTAACACATGCTTGCCTAATGGATTCAATACTTTAATCACAAATTCTGTAGATTCTATAGGCATACTTATACTAGGCATCAATTTCAAGCAAACATAGGAATAGGTCGAACCCGGATCAATCAGAGCAACAACATTAATATCATGTAGAGAAAATGTACCCGTAATTACATCGGGGGAGGATGCCTCTTCACGAGCTCGGATGGCATATGTCCTGGAAGGTGTTCTAGCTTCTGATCTCACAGCTTGGTCTCTCATCACACCTTTACTGCTAGCTCCACTTCCGGTATTTCTCGAAGGTCTACCTCGATTAGCACTGTTGGTCTATCTAGCACTCTGAATTTTTTCTTCCTTAGCTTTCTCCGGACAATCTTTAATAAAATGCTCGCGAGAACCACACCTGAAACAAGCTCGGCTAACCACCCAACACTCACCATGATGTTGCTTACCACAATGCTGACACTCGGGTTTATTAGACCTCACATTACCCACACTTGCCATTGAAGTAGCTTGGGCTTTAGAACCCGAATATGATCTCGCACGGTCTCGGTGCGAATATCTAGCTGAAACAACCAATAGAGGATTCATCTATTTGAAATTCTTTGATTGAGATTGGGGCGACTTGCTCATCAGTCTCTTTCTTGTATCTCGGGCCTCGATAGCAGCTTTCTTTGTTTGTTTGTTTAATTCTTCAGCTTTAAGGGCTCGATCGACCAATACCACGAATTCTTTCAATTCCAGAATTCCCACAAACACTTTAATGTCCTCATTAAGCCCATCTTCAAATCTCTTACACATGATAGCCTCGGTGGACACGCACTGTAACACCCTGGTTTAGGGGCTGTGCATATGGGGTATAAATCAAGTGTTAGTAGGTTTTTGGGAGTGCTTGGTTGAGTTTTAGAGGCTCTAAGAATGTTGGGATGAGAAGGGAAGGCTTTGGAAAATTTAGATTTTTAGGGTAAAAAGGAATTGGGCCTAGGAGAATTGAGCCCAATGGGCCTTAGGCGTAGTAGCGTTTAAATTTTTGGAGAACAAGAGACCGGCTTAAATGCAAGTTGGACCTATTGGATAAGTGATTTTGGAAGGTTAGAAGGCTTCTATGAAGTCCCGGGATCAAATATTAGCTTTGGGGAAATTTTGGTTTTAGGTGGAAAAAACACTGGAAGTTGGCAGGTAGGCCTTAAGAATAAAATGTGGGGAAAAATGACACAAGTGGAGTGTGTGGTGGAGTGGCAAAGTGACGCCACTTAAGAGGCAAGGGGGTGACGCCACAAGGGAAGGAAGGAGGTCCAAGGTTCAAGTCTTGGCTTTTGCATTTTGGTTTTCTTTTTACTTGGACCTCAGAATTTGGCTATAGTTTATATTTAGTTGCGCATGGTTTAGGACACAAGAGGAGCTTGTGGCCAAGTGGTTAACAGCGTGGATTATGTTGCAAGGGAGCACAGGTTCGAATCTCATGACAAGCAATGGAGTATTTATTTTCATGTGCAGGACGGGAAGAGTTTTAGTTGAATTTAAACTCTCATCTTGTGAAGGGATCCCACATCGGAAAGACATAAAGAATGAAGGTGAAGAGCTAGCTATATAAGGAGCATCCTAGGAGGAGAGTAAACACACCTTGGAAGGCGTTTGGGCACGGGAGTGGTCGAGCGCGGATTAGCACCGAGTCCTATCGGTGTGTAACTCTCTACTCTAGTTGTAGAGCGGCAAATGCCGAAGTGCGGTCATGGCAATAGTAGTTACACGAGCGTGCGGCGAGCGCACGTGTGGGCTTCGACGCGATAGTTGAGGCCATCGGTAGTATTCTTGTGGGTTGGGGTGCTTGGGCGCGATGGGCGAAGTGGGCCCAATGGGCCCGTGGGGCCTTATGAGTAAATTGTGCGATTGTGTAGTATATAGTGAACTAGACTAGGTGGAACTTATATACATGGCTAGATTTGTGCTAGGTGGGCCACACGAGCGCGTGGGGGCGAATGGGCGAAATTGGGCTTTAGGCCCAATAGTCCATTTCGACCGAGAAATGGTAGTTGGGTCGCTCGCGGGCGACAACGGGCCTTTAGAAAGGCCATTCCAGGTACGAAATTACCGATATACCCTTGGTGGGTAAATTACGAAAATACCCTTAGTAGGTAAAATTACGATTATACCCTTAAAGGTTGATTAGCATGATTATGTTGTTTAGTTTTGGCCGAATGGCCTAAGTGTTCATTGTTTTTATGCCAAGGCCGATTGTAGGGAAGAAGAGCACATCATTGGGAACCTTTTGTAAGTCCGTTAGTCTGCGGGGTGCAGAAGCGAAGTATAGCGTTTGGGTTTTGGTATCATTTAGGTGCGTAATCATCGCACTATTTCTGTGGTTTGGTTTGCTAACATGTTTATATGTGTATTATGTGTAATAGCCGTTTATAATGGCATAAGTGATGAGTAACTGGTGATGGTAAGTTAATCTTGATATACATTTATATGATATTCTTGCATGATTTATTGACACATGGGCATGGGATTGGATTGAAGAAGGAAGAAGTGTACACAGGATGTACGTGGTCTAATGATAGCTCAGGCTACATTAGCGCTTGAGGGTTAGCTTTGTGCTACCTCAAGGGAGGTGTTGGCTAGGTGCCCATCTCGGCGGTTGATTGCTATGTGCATCACCAGTAGGCGATTACGATATTTGGATCACTTTGGTTGATCGGTGGCTCACCACGACCTCGGCGGCGAGAATGCCGAGGTAAGATTTATGGATCACGATGTGATCGGTGGCTCAACCACGGCCTTGTGCTGCAGCAGTCCGCCGAGGTAACATATGTGGGATCACTCGGTTGTGATCGGTGGATTAGCCACGGCCTTAGGCGGGGGTCCGCTAAGGTTGGTGTCACGGTTGGATAGTAGGTTGGTGAGATGCATTCTTGCATGATTTGTTTCGATGGTCGTGTGGGTATGGGCCAAGCCCATACGGATGGAAATATGTGTTGTGGTTATGCTTCGAGTCGGTGGACTCACTCTTTTCATTAACCATTTCAGGTAGTGCATAAAGCTGGACCGGGATCGGAGAGGACAAGGTGGCCCATGCCGAGGATGATGTTCAATTATTCCATGCTTAATTTTGATATAAGCACTTTATTTGAATTGTTGGGTTGTAATAAAGGCCATTTTATGTTTTTGGTATTACTTTAACTATGGTTTATTTAAATTAAATTGCTACGTGAAAATGATTTATGGTTTGCAACCTATTTATTCAAATTGGATATTATAAACTAAAGTTTTAGAAATGAATGAGTTTTATAGCAAAGTTTTATTCGAAAGATATGTTTTCCAAAATTCAGCAAACTACGATGTTTTATTTTAAGATTTTAAACCGTCTTTTCCCAGTGACATAACCAGATTCGGTCGTAGCGAATGGGCCGGGTTTGGGGATGTTACACGCACTCCTGGGCATACTTACTAAGTCTAACAAATTCGCGTTCATACTCTGCCACAGACATCTTGCCCTGCTTCAATTCAAGGAACTCTTTCCGTTTCTGATCAATAAACCGCTGACTTATGTATTTCTTTCTAAATTCTTCCTGGAAGAAATCCCAAGTAATCTTTTCTTTTGGCACCACTGCTACTAAAGTCTTCCACCAATGATAGGCCGAATCTCTCAGAAGTGATACAGCACATTTTAAACACTCCTCTGGTGTACACAAGAGCTCATCAAACACACGGATAGAGTTTTCGAGCCAAAACTCCGCTTTCTCAGGATCATCATCAATATTTACTCTAAACTCTTCTGCTCCTTGCTTTCTAATTTTATCGACCGGAGGCTTGTTCATTCTTACCAAATCCATGCCTTGGGGAGCTATGGGAACCGTCTGAGGTATGGGAGGGGGTGGGGGAGGTTGAGCATTCAGATTTGCTTGAATAAACTTAGTATACCAGTTACTCATCATTTGGAGGAAGGCTTCCCGAGCCCTCTCTCCCTGCCCACGTGTTTCAGATCTATCTTCTACTGGCACGGTCCCTTGCGCGCGGAGTGGCGTGATTACTTTCAGCATTGTCGTGAGCTTCGGTCGGGATCCATTTACTATATAAAAAAACATTTTAATTTGTCATGAGTCATCACACTATCACAGTATATTTATGGCATGTATAGCTAGACTTTTACACACACTATGTTAGTCCGAGAACCGACTAAACCATAGCTCTGATACCACTAAATGTAACACCCCTTACCCGATTCCGTCGCCGGAACAGGAGTGCAGGCGATACGGACATTATCCACAAAATTGTACAAAATTTAATATTTAAAATCCGTATAAACTTAAAATTTTTCCATACATAATCATCACATTCTCATTCGACCAATTCAAGCATCAACATAAACATATAACATGATTAATATTGAACATTATCAATACCCATAAGCAAAATAAACCATCAAATTTTTTTTTAAAGGGCAGTATTTTAGTCGAATCCATTACTACAAGTAACAAAACAATTAAGCCTTTTATACAAGCCATAATTCCCAAAATATTGTTTTCAAAATACCAAAAGAAGGCTGATAGTGTGGATGGATCTCTGACGATCACCGAATCCCGAGCTAGCTTGATGACACTATAGGACAAGGAAAAGAAAAGAGAGTAAGCATATAGCTTAGTGAGTAAGTATGTAAATAATAAATAATGGATTTAAAATGTTTACAAAATAACACAATCATATCTACATTCAAAGCCACTATTTATTCAAATTCAGAGCAAGCTATCTATTCGAGTTGCATTCACTAAATCATTTTTATCTGGAGCTACGAAACTCTAAATTAAGATCCGTAAATTTTCCCTGAAACTAGACTCACATATATTGTTACCATAAAATTTTCATGATTTTTGGTTTAGCCAATTAGTACAGTTTATTCTTCAAAGTCTCCCCTATTTTGCTGTCCGACAATTCCGACCATTCTTTGCTAACTTTTTTTTTTATCTTTTTTTACAAAATTCAAATGATGTTCTAGTTTGTTTATTATAAAATATAGACTAATTAAGGAATCTAACCATATAAATTATGTACCAAAATTATTTTTGTACAATTTTTAATGATTTTTCCAAGTCAGAACAGGGGATCTCGAAATCACTCTGAACCAGTCTCACAAAAATCTAAATGTCTCAAAATATAGAATTTCTTTGCTTTCTCTGTTTCTTTCATATGAAAATAGACTCAATAAGATTTAATTTCATATCTCACTCAACTACTAATTTCATTTCTACCATATTTGGTTATTTTTCAAACTTACTCTACTACTGCTGTCCAAAACGGTTTTATTTTTAAATTTACTCTTTCATAATTTCACTTACTCCATTTCCTCTTACCGAAAGTTCGCTCAAATATCGAGCATATTGTTCATAAATTTTCACACTTATACCTGCACTTATCCATCACTTAGTCATATTCAATTACACTTAGTCGTTACATAGTCACATGTATTTTCACTTAGTCAATTTCCCGTTGAACTCATCGGAATAATAATCGATACGGTGTGGCTCGCACATAGTACCACCCTTGTAGCCGAAGCTATCCCGGTGCACATAGTAGCCTTTGCACTTAGTACTACACTTGTGACCAAAACCATCACTTACACATAGTGGCCTGCACTTAGTACCACACATGTGATCGAAACTATCGGGTACGCATAGTAGCCTGCACTTAGTATCACACATGCGACCTAGCTACCTCATTCGTATCTTTTGTATTCCGAAGGTTCAACTGGGAATTCTCACTTTTCAACATTTTTCCAATTCATCTATAATCAATCACAATTCATAATTTACATCAAGTAATTACTCCATATTCAACTATATCTCATATAATATAACCAAAAAACTAAAACATAAATAAAAATAGTGTATTATTTACATACAAGCTTACCTCGGTACAAAATATGGCAAATTTGCAATTTAGTCCACAACCTTTTCTTTTCCCCGATCAAGGTCATCTCCTCGTCTTTCTTGATCTATGACAACACATTTAACTCATTTAATACTCATATTATTCAATTTAGTCCAAAAATCACACTATGACAAAATTACAATTTTGCCCCTAAAATTTCACATATTTACAATTTTTCCCCAATACTCGAAAATTAAACTTCAGCCCCTATTCTTATGTTTTATAACATGCTGATCATTTTTCCCTTCTATGCAAACATCAAATTCTCACTCTAACATGTACTTATGAACATTAGGTATTTTTACCGATTATGTCGTTTTACTCGTTTTCACGTAAAATCGCTCAGCAAAAGTTGTTTAACATAATTTCAGCCTTCATATTATATCATAAAAAATCAAAATAAACACATTTCACCTATGGGTATTTTTCCAAATATGAACCCTAAGTTAAATTATTGCTAGAATAAGCTAAACCAAGTTACCGGGATTCCAAAAACGTAAAGAACATGAAATACGGGGCTTGGATTGACTTACTATGGAGCTTGGAAGCTTGGAAACCCTAGCTATGGAGTCCCCCCCTTGATGTTTCGGCCTAAGGAAGAAGATGAGCATATTTTGCCATCTTTTTCCCTTTTAATTTCTTTTTATTACCAAATGACTAAATTACCCTTCATTAAAAACTTTGGTTCTTTCTACCTATATTTGTCCATTTTTGTCCATGAAAGCCTAATGGTATAATTACCATTTAAGGACCTATACTTCAGTTATGCTCTTCAATTAAATCCTTTGGTATCTAGAACTCTCATTTATCAACTTCTACATTTTAACCCCAATATGCAAATTAGACATGAATTTCATAAAATTTTCTATCAATACTCTAACACATGCATCCAATCAATTAGTAAATCATAAAAATTAATCAAAATAAAATTTTCTATCTCGAATTTATGGTTTCGCAACCATTGTTTTGTTTAGGCCCTATTTCGGGATGTTACAGGTAACCCTTGCAATTCCTCCGGAAAAACATCTGGATATTCGCACACTATGGGTACCGACTCAATTTTCAACTCAGTCTCTTTAGCATTCATTACAAAAGCAAGGTAAGCTTCGTACCCCTTTCTCAAATACTTCAAAGTAAACAAGGATGATATCACTATTGGTGATCTGTCTTGCTCATTTGATTCAACACAAATAAGATCCCCACTTTCACATTTTAACTCAATAAACTTCTTTCCACAATTTACAATCACATCGTGAGTAACTAACCAATCCATCCCAAGGATGACATCAAACTCATCAAACGGTAATAACATGAGATTTGCAGGAAAACAATGACCCCTAATCATCAAAGGTCAACCTTTGCATATTCTATCAACCAATACACATTTGCTTAGGTGATTCGACACTCTTATCACAAATTCAGTAGACTCTATAGGCATGCTCATGCTAGAGACTAATTTCATGCAAAAAAACGAGTGGGTAGATCCCAGATCAATTAAAGCTTTAACACAAGTATCATAAAGAGAAAATGTACCCGTGATCATGTCAGGGGAGGACGCCTCTTCGCGAGCACGAATGGCATATGTTCTCGCTAGTGCTCTACCCTCCACTCTCGCAGTCTGCTCTCTAGATAAATTCTTGCCACTCATCTCATTTCCCAGGTTTCTCGGTGGTCTTCCTCTACCAATATTCCTCGGTCTTGCATTCTGAGGTTTCTCTTTCTCACCCGCCTCAGGGCAATCTCTGATAAAGTGGTCTAGAGACCCACACTTGAAACAAGCCTTCTCGTTTGCTCGGCATTCACTAGAATGACGTCTGCCACACTGCGGACATTCCGGTCTACTCGGTCGGGCATTGCCAACACTAGCAACCGAAGTAGTCTGAGCCTTAGACCCCAAGAATTGTTTGCTCTTACTTTGGTTTGAAAACTTGGCCGAAGTGATTGATCGAGTAGCAAAATCCCTTGATTTCTTAGATGAGGATTGGTAGGACTTACTCAGTTGTCTCTTTCTCGAGTCACGGGACTCAATCTCAGCTCTTCTTTTCCCTTTGGCCAACTCTTCAGCCTTATAAGCTCTATCTACCAACACCAAAAATTCTTTTAGTTCGAGGACTCCGACATATAAATGGATATCTTCAGTTAACCTGTCCTCGAACCTTTTGCACATGATAACCTCAGTAGACACGTATTACTAAGCCTTACGAATTCACGTTTGTATTCAGTCACCATCATTCGGCCCTGCTTTAGCTCTAATAACTCTTTCCTCTTCTGGTCAGTGAATCTTTGACTAACATATTTCTTCCAGAACTCCTCTTGGAAGAGTCCCCAATTTATCCTCTCCCTTGGTACCACCGACACAAGGGTGTTCCACCACTGATAGGCCGAATCTCTCAAGAGAGATACTACACAATTCATGCACTCTTCAAGCGTGCATGACAGCTCATCGAATACCATGATGGTATTCTCAAGCCAGAATTTTGCCCTCTCCGAATCATCAACCTTACTAGCCCGAAATTTCTCGGCTCCTTGTTTCTGGATCTTGTCAACCGGAGGCCTTTCTCTCCTTACTACCTCTACAACCTGAGGAGCTATAGGAGCGGGCTGAGGAATAGGTGGAGGTGGAGGGGGTTGAGTATTAGGATTTGCTCGAATGTACTCATGTACCAATTGCTCATCATATGGAGAAAGGCTTCTCGAGCCTCTTCTCCCTGACCCAAAGTCTCGAGTCTACTCTCTGCTGGCGCGATCCCTTGTGAGGAAGCTGGCACATTACTCGCAGCATCATCAGCTGCAGTCCGATCGGAATCTATTACTATATAAAAATACAAGTCAAACCGTCAGGAGTCGTCACACTATCATTACACAAATACTTTTACGTATGGCATGTATAGCTAGACTCATACTTAGGCTACATTAGTCCGAGAATCGACTAAACTGTAGCTCTGATACCGCTAAATGTAACACCCCTTACTCGTATTCAACACAGGAACCGGATACGAGGCATTATCAAACTTATCTTGCTTAAACTTACAACTTTGGGCTATAAACTTTTGTTCCAACTTAAAACTTTTTCATTTACAATCGTAACTTCCCTATTATAGGTCTACGAGACCCTATACGTATACTCGTGATGTTTCGGGACCAAACCGGAAACTTTCAAACACTTAGAAAATTTTGACATGAAATAGGGCCACACGCCCGTGTGAAGAATGAGACACGCCCGTGTGGCATTTCACATGCCCGTGTGTTTACCCCGTGTCCCTCACACGGCCTCGACATGTTCGTGTCTTAGAACGTGTGCCAAAACCATGGCATTCTATTTATGATGTCATCACATCACTATGGTCACACGGCCAAGGCACACGCCCGTGTCCTTAGACCGTGTGTCGAATTAAATTCCTAATTTTAGGTGTAGACTTCACACGGCCTGGGCACATGCCCATGTCCATGGTCATGCCTCCCACACGGCTGAGACAAACAGCCGTGTCTCTGCCCGTTTGTTTACTACTGAGCATACTGACTTGTAAACCTAACATGCAAGGGGACACACGACCTCTCCACACGCCCATGGGGCTGACCGTGTGTCACACATGGCTTAGACACACGCCCGTGTTTCTACCCGTCTGGACATTAAAAAGGCTATATTCCAAGCCAAATGCCACCCTACATAGCAACCATACTTATACAAATACATTTCAACAAAATTCATGGCCCTAAGGCACTTTTAAAACTCAATTCAAAGCATCCACACAAGCATGAACTTCATAATTTCATCATTGAATAAAAATAAACTTGACATGAATTGGCCCAATTCCAATGACCATTTACAAAATGACTTTGATAACATAAATAGCCTACACTTTGGCTATCAAAATGACATAACAAGATACCCAAGTCCTATACATGCCATACTCAAAATAAGTCTAACTTGTTATACCAAAGAGATGTCGATAGTGTGATTTCTGAACTCCGACGTCCCACGATTCTCAAATTATCTTGGCAATACTACAAGGGAAAAGGGAAAGAGAGGGGTAAGCATATAGCTTAGTAAGTTTGCATAGAAATAAATAGCAACAATAAGTTCATAATGACATCAATTCATGGCATTGGATGACCACACAATGTCATAAGCACTTTGCCATAACTTACTCGTACTTGTTCTTATCTATCATATACCATGCTACATATCATAAACGTTCCTCGTGAATTATTCACGGGTACCTGTATTCACTCAATCACATGACTTTAGTACTAATTTCATTTGTATTTCTAAGCTTATCTATTTATCCCACTAATTCATTAGGGATACTCAAAGACGCATATTCATCGTCATTAACATAAACACGAAACCAATGCCACATCTCAGATGTGGTCTTATATGAGGTCACCTCTGAGTGCCGATACCATATCCCGGATATGGTCTTATATGATTCTCATATTCAATACCGAAGCCATATCCCAGATATGGTCTTATACAGAATCTCAATTCAGTGCCGAGGCCATGCCCCCGACATGGTCTTACACGGGACCTTGTTCATCTTATGTCTCGATGATAGTATTCTCACAATTATTATAGTCCAACTGGGACTTCAACATCTCAACTTTTATCATCTTTTTCATTCAACACCAATACTAAATTTCATAGAATATCATGTATTATTATAATATCAAACATTCTCAAGCATACTAGCATAAATGTTGAATTTATCACATACAAACTTACCTCGATTTCAAAATAAGCTAGATCGTCGATCTAGTCTGATACTTTGTTCTTTCCCCGGTCGAGGTAAACTCTTGGTTCTTCTTGATCTATAATAGCAAATTAGCTCATTTAACAGTCACATTAATAAATGCATTTCAATAACCATGCTTTGGCAAAATTACTAATTTGCCCTTAGACTTTTGTAAAATGACCATTTTACCCCTATGCTCGGAAAACAATTCTAATAAAAGTTCTACCTTTATCGAGCCTAGGTGAACTTTTATTTCTCTTATGGCTACCATCAAATCTAACCATTTCACACATTTACTGCATATTTTATAACCTTTACAAAAAGGTCCTTTTAGGTGTTTTCATGGTAGCAACTTTCACAAAAGTTGTTCATCTAACAAATAAGGCTCATTTTCTTCCATAAAAATGCAGCAAAAAACTTAAAAGCTCTCATGGAAAAACTCTAAACTCTTCACCATCTTACGAAATAGTCCCCTCTTTAGAAACCTTAAGCTTTAGGGGTTCCAAAAGTACAATTTTTATCAAGAAATGATCACTAGAACACTTACTTGTATGGAGGAGAGTGTGCTAAAATTTTTGAAGCTTTCAAACCCCTATTTTGCTGCTAAATTTTGGTGGAAGAATGGAGGAGAGAAGATGATATCTTTTCTTTTTTTATATTAATATAAAACATCAATTTAGTCCACCTAATATCAACTACTTTGACCAATTTTGTCAATGTTTGTCTCCTATGGCCGGCCACCCTATCTTTAGGGGTCTAATTGCACATTAAAGGCCTCTAATTAATATTCTATGGCTATTAGGCACCTTTAGCTAATAAAATGGAACTTTCGCACTTTATGCGATTTAGTCCTTTTTCGCGATTAAGCATGAAATCGCTAAAATTAAAGCACCAAAATTTTCATGCACTTATATAATCATGCTATAACTCATAAAATAACATGAAAATAATTTTCTCCGACCTCAGATTAGTGGTTCCAAAACCACTATTCCGACTAGCCCCTAAATCGGGCTGTTACAACTAAGTTCTATATATTACACTATAAATAGGTATTGAGTAATTGAATATACCAAATGATATAGAGAATATAAGGAAACGAGCATGCTAGTATGTATGATAAATAGATGAATTTTTTGTTGTTTGATTGATTAAATTTTTGAATATTGAGATACCTAGGGATGACCTAAGGCATTGTTTGAGATACACTCAGAGCTAAAAATCTAACCTTTTTTATTCATCCTTAGTACCTATTTTGAGCCAAGAAACACTTCTGGATTAACCTTCATACAAAACCAAGCTAAAAACATTAAATTGTATTTACCCTTTTTCTTTGGACCTGAATTGCACGATTATAGACGTCTGCCCATACATATTGAGAGTTAAGTAGATACATCACGGTGGATTTTGTAAAAACAGAGTGAAATAGGAAGGATCAGTGTGATATAGTGATTATAGGTTAGCCAATATGTGAGACAAAAGAAAATTTCAAAAGGAAAATTAAACAAGTACAAAAGTACTTGAAAAGTAAAAGCATTGTGAGTGAGATGTAGTGAAAAAGAAAAAAAATTGTGATGACATCACGGAAATTAAAAAAAAACTCAGTCAATAGTGCACAAAAACACGTGAGCTAGTCGTAATTGTTGTATTGTGTTGTAACTTTCTATGTGGAGAAATAAGGAATGTGGGAGAATGAGAAATAAGGCGGTGAGTGGGTAAAGGTTACTAAGGGGGAAGAATAATGAATTATACGATGTGCCAAACTATTTTCATGCTTGAAACTATTTTTATGCTTCTTGTTCTTGAATTTCATGCCTGTCCTAAGCCTCAGAACGTTACAAGCTGAAAACCCCTATGTGACCTAGGTGGACTTTTTCATGAATTGACATAATATTAAGTAATTGCATTTATGATTGTATTCTACTAGGATAATCAAATTACCTGTATGCTTTATTGATTGATGCTTATATTTGAAAACCTTAATGCCCGTATACTTTGTAATATACTGAACTTAGGTGTTTGATATTGAGAGTGGTAAGTTGTTCATATATCATGCTAGGATTATGTGTAAACATGAAAATTCCTACTTATGTACTCCAAAATCAATCTTTGTATCATACTTGCTCAAGGGACATCTTTTACTTTTTTGTTTTTATTTTGCTTTGCTTGAGGACAAGTAATGAATTAAGTGTAGGGGAGTTTTATCTGTCGTAATTTGGTGTAGTAAATTAAACTAGTTTTCATACTTGAGGAGCATGAATATGAGAAATTTTAGTATGCTTTAGTTATGTTATCTTAGTTTAGTTTAAATTCAATAAAAAGTGTAACAGTCCGGTTTAGGCCCTAGTCGGAATAGTGGTTTTGGGACCACAAATTTGAGTCATAAAAATATTTTAATATTATTTTCTGTGCCTACAGTATGTGAACTCGTATGTGTGAAATTTCTGTGAGTTAATTTGTTCGTCTGTCTGCTTAATTTGATAAAAGGATTAAATTGCATTAAATGCAAAATTAGCATGCTATTTGTAAAGGTATCTATTTGTTGTGGCTTTTAAATGTGGAGGCCTTATGAGGCAATTAAGCCATTTATAAGATAGTGGATGGTGAAATGACATAATAACCTTAATGTTTATTTGTCTTATATGATTAATAAATGGGTAAAATAGTAATTGAATAATTATGTTAAGTTAAATAAAATAAATGAAAGATGATAGTGGATTGTTCATCCATCCACCACCGAAAATAGGAAAGAAAAACAAGGTTTGAGGATTTGAACATTCGGCCAAGGTTCAAGCATAAATCGGGTATGTGTTTTTGTTCAGTTTTTGATAATTTCTACGTTTTTGTAATTGTTGTTTCGAGTATTTTGAAACCCATGCTTTAATTTTGTGAATTGATGAATATTTTGTACTGTTCCATTGATGAACATATGAGTTTTTGGATGTTTGATGGTGAAATATGAATTATATGTGATAGAATAACATAGTTTGTCTTTGGAGTTTTGATGATTTTGAGTAATTTGGATTAAATTGAAAGAATAATATTTTGAAGGACTAAATTGTGAAATAAATGAAATGTTTGGACTTGAATGAGCATGGGTGATATTCGGCCAAGCATGAATATTATGAAATTTGGTGTATTTTGTGATTTTGTGTAAAAAGGACTAAAATGTCAAAATATGAAAATGTGAGGGATAATTTGTAAATTACCCTAAATGTGTGTTCTTGGATGGAATTGAATGATTTGGTGAATAAAAGGGTTAAATTTGAGAATGTATAGATCAAGAACCGAAGAAAACGGACTTAGATCGCGGAAAGTCGAAAGTGATCGAGTAGTCAAAATCGCTTGTTTATTCTGAATCCGAGGTAAGTCGATATAAAAATAAATGCATCTGAATTGAGTTATTTATGCATTCATGAAATTTAGTTTACGATGATAAATGCTCGAGATGATACGTACATGAAATCTTAGGGATTATTGACAAAGTATAAATATTCGAGAAGTCCCGTACGAACCTAGGAATAGATAGGGTTACGTATGTCATGACATAGGTGTCTGATATGTGATATCATGTAAGACCACGTCTGGGATGTTGGCATTGATTCGAGATTTTGTGTAAGACCACGTATGGGATGTTGGCATCGATATGAGATTTACGTGTAAGACCATGTCTGGGACATTGACATCGTATTGATTCGTGTAAGACCCTGTCTGGGACAGTGGCATCGATATTTGGTTACATGTAAGACAACGTCTGGGACATTGGCATTGTACGACTATTCTGAGCATTCCGAGTATCCTATTAGATTTCAAACGGTTCAACGGGCAAATTTAAGAAATGAATGTCTGTATGAAATGTATAAACGATTCAGGTACGTTGAAAAGTACACTATGTGTGTATGAAAGGTAAGTGTTATATGAGCTTACTAAAGTGAATATGTGTATAGATTTGATGAGATAATAAGTGAATATATGCTTGATTGAGCTATGAGTATAAGTGATATTTGAGTTGAGGAATGTGGGTAAGCAGTGGCTAAGCAAATAGGCCAAAGAATATGTGATGAATTTGCAAATAACAAAAATTAATGTCATTGTATCAATGTGGCTATGTGCATTTTTATGCTAAGTTTATTTGTATATGGCTTACTAAGCTTTTGAAAGCTTATTTTGTGTGTGTTTGGTCTGTTTTATAGATCGTCAAAGCTACTGAAGGCTCGGGGAGTCATCGAGAATCGTCATCACACTACTCAATCTTATTTTGGTACCTTTTGAAAATGTATATACTAAAATATGGCATGTATAGGCTAGTCACCTTGAGTTATGTTTGAGATATGTGTACATAGCCATGTGATATGGCTAGATAAGTGGTTGTGTTATGAATGAAATGCTATGCTATATGATGTTTGGTTTTGGTATGATTTTAAGGTTATGAAATGATCAAATGAATGGTAAGCTTAAGGATGCCAAGTTAGCATATTATTGATGGTAAATTGTGGATGAATCGTGCTTGAATTTGTTTGTGAATTAGTTGAGCTATTTGCCACATAAGTTGGCATGTTTAGAAATGAGATTGAATGGGTTGACATGATGACCATTTGGTGTGTTTTTGGTTGCCAATTGTGTTTAGAAATATACTTGTATGTGCTTGTAGGGATGACCCAAAGTGTGGGTGGCATTTTGGCCTTGCAAATGGCCTATATTTGCCCACACGGTTGAGCACACGGGTGTGTGGCTCGACCGTGTCCCTCGTGGTTGTATTTCAAAACAAGTCAGGTTTGACCACGGGCTGGACACACGGGCGTGTGACTGGCCGTGTGGTGCAAGTTAGGCTCGACCACGGGTGAGGCACACGGGCGTGTCCACGGCCGTGTGGACAAGTCAGTATGTATGCCCTGTTTTGACACGGCTTAGACACACGGGCGTGTCTGAGGCCGTGGGAAGTACACGGCCTGCCCACACGGGCGTGTGACCTCTGTAACTTAGAAAAATTTTTAAATTTCTGAGAATTTCCGTATGTGTTCAGTTTAGTCCCGGCCCTATTCTAAAGCATGCTTAAGGTCTCGTAGACCTATTTAAGGGACACTTTGGTTGGATTTGATGAATTATATTATGAGATATCTGTGAATGTTTCTGTCTGATCCGGTAACGCCTTTAACCCTATTCCGGCGACGGTTTCGGGTTAGGGGTGTTACAAAAAGTGTATTTTGAGTCTTTTATTTACCTTAAAGACCAAATGAGGCTTAAAGGTGAGCTAACATACTTAGTAAGTGTGTAGGAGACCATTCAAAGGCATAAAAACTCAAAACTGGTCATTGTGTTGCAACACGGGGAGTTTGATGTCGCAACATAGGGAGTAGAATGCCAGAACTGCTACATTGACATGAGTGTCGCGACATGACCAAGGGATGTCGCGACACGCCCCTGAAGTTACCCTAAACCTAAGCATATTGCCTTCTATGTTGCAACACAAACACTAAGGTGTCGTGACACTAGCCCTATACTAGAATAATTATGAATTTAGGGCATTTCGGTTAGCACAATCGAAATTAAACCCGAAAACGTCAACTAAGCTAAGGTTGAGCAAGACGGCTACCCTAAATCTATAAATAGACTCATTTAACACTTGTTTAAGAATGACTTTTGATACTTTTAGATTTTCTATGTAATGTACTATTTAGTTATTCTTCTTTTATGCTTTAGGTTTATTTTTAGTTCTTTTCTTTTAGTGTTCTTCGGAGAACTTGCTGTTGTAGACAACATCAACTCATGAGGATTTTCAGTGCTTCAAATAGGATTCTCTAAAGTCTACTCTTGTCTTATTTTTAATGCATATATTTTATATAAAGTTTACAATGTTTATTGATTCCATGAGGAACTAACCCTCTTATGGGGGATTAACGAGTAGAGGTGTGATTAACTTATTAGTATGTAGGGTTTTCTTAACAAATCAGTTGTTTGGGAGAGGAAGAACTTAAACCCTAGGCTTGTGGGAATTAACCCAAAATTGGTATGGCCTATTTGTGAACATCTTAGCACCAAATCGCTCTAGACTGTGAGGTCGAGAGATAAGTAGTTCTTGTCAATTCATTAGTTTAGTGGAAGATCAAGAGATCCTGCTAGGGTAATGACTAGTTGATTGATTAGAAACCTGAAATAAGAATTAGTTATGATCACCAAAGCAAGCTAATCACCCATAGCTAGATTTGATCATGTTTATAATTCAGTTCTCCAAGTTCTTTTTATTTATGTTATTTTTATTATTTTATTTATAAAAACCAAAAAACCTTCATTATGTTCTGTCGAAATATAGTTTATTTTAATTACTAATTAGATCTATTTATGTTCAGGTTAAAGTTAAATTAGTATTAGCCTCCCTTGGTTGTGATCCTCGGAATAGAAGCTATCTTCACATCCATCTTGTAACACCCCAAACCCGGCCTAGAAGTTAGGCCCGAATCTGGTGTGTCACATGGAAGTAAAAACCATCTTTGCAATTATTAAAAACTTGCTTGAGAAATACAGCCTCTTTGTTAAAACCAAAAACACTTAAGCAATTGTTAACTACTTGAAAACGTAATAATCTTTAAAAACCTTTTCGTTTGCGGATGCATATTTGAAATAAACATTTTACGAAAATGTGACGTTTATAAATAGAGTTGCAGAAGCATTTTGAAAACGTTGGGGGAACGTAGATAAAATACAAGTATTTTGAGAGGTTGTTTGATAAATCGATAATCGAACTAGTAATCTTTTAAAACCGTGACTTTTGAAAATGTCATTGATAATTTTAAAGAAAATCCGAGTTAAAATTATTTGTAAAAGTTTGTTATGAAATCCTTTTGTTAATCGATTTTGGAAACCATTGTTTAAGTTTTTAGAAAATTCTCCTTTTTAAACAATTTAAGAAAAATAATAAAAACATCCCAACCAAAAAGCAAAAAAAAAAAAAAAGTCCAGAGGCCTTATTACAACATTTAACCCAAAATAGTAAAGTAATAAAATAAACGAGAAAGAAGTCTAAAGTCCAAATAAACCATTTCCAAGTATGGCCTCCCTCGAGTCATCCATAGCCCAAGTCCATATCATCAAGCATTACCTACAAGGGTTAAGAGAAGGGGGTGAGTTACAAGAACTCGGTGCAGAAATCCCTTACCTTTATTCATTGGGCGAAACCCAATTAGCAATATTTTGGGCCTAAGCCCATTTACAACATCAATAATGTATCAAATATAATATGCATATGATATGCAATTCCCAAACCAAACCTAGTTTTCCATCCGCTACACACCACCCGTACCAACCAAAGACACCCGTGGGGAGCTTTAGTCACCACCCCGCCAACACACCAAACATAGGCATTAAGCTGATTATATCAAATTTGTGGACAAGCCACCAGATTAACAGAATTTACATGGCATCGCCATTTTTTATATTTGTGGCAGAGCCACCAGAATCATATACGGTAATATAATCGGCACACTGCCTCGGTAAAAATGATCGACACAGAGTCGTTAATTTATATGATAGGCACATAGCCCCGGTAAATACGTTTAGCACAAAGCCATAATCACGATGGCACAAAGCCAAAATCATGTTTATATTGGCACATAGCCTTAATCACGATGGCACAAAGCCAAATCACGTTTATATTGGCACATAGCCCTTATCGGTAATTGTGGCAATGCCACCGGTCTATACTTCTCTTCATTCATATTTTCCCATCCCATGCAAATCATGTATATAATGCATAGCCATTCACAACAATTTATTCAGATATTTATTACAAAATTATGACCCATTACAACAATTAATCAAAAGGCCCATTAAGCAAAATATTAGATTTGGCCCATTTAGCAAAATATCTAATTGGCCCATATAGCAAAATATCAGATCGGCCCATTTATCAAAATATCAGATTGGCCCATTCAACAATTTCGTAATTCGGCCCTTTAGGGGCATTTTCGTAATTTCGACCCATAGGGGCATTTTCGTAATTTTGATAATTTACCCACTAAGGGTAATTCGGTAATCTCGCAACCTAAAGGTATTTTGGAAATTTCGCAACCTAGACTTAACTACTAATGTGGAGCATAAAAATTGAAACTGTCCATCTGCGTCGTACTATCTAAATTGACTATAACTTGAGTTAGGAATCTCAAAATCTAACTCCGTAAATTTCCCTTGAGACTAGACTCATATATATTCTTATTATAATTTTTCCAGAATTTTTGACTTAGCCATTTAGTACAGTTTATTTCTTAAAAATTGCCTTGTTTCACTGACCAATGATTCTGACCTCTCTTAACCAAAATTCAAATATCTCACTGTACAATTTTCATATGTTGCTCCCACTTGTTTCTATTGAAACTAGACTCACTAAGGAATCTGTACATATAAACTATAGCTAATAATTCTCTTTTTACAATTTTATACGATTTTTCCAAGACAGATCAGGGAACCACAAATTCATTCAGAACTAGTCTCACTAAAATTAAGATATCTCAGAATATAGAATTCCTTTTCCTTCTCCGTTTCTTCCATATCAAAATAGACACAGTAAGATTTAATCTGATATCTTATTCATGTTGTAATTCCTTTTCTCCTATTTTTCGTGATTTTTCAAATACACGTCACTGTTTCTGACCGAAACTGTTTTATTACGAAATACGATTACCACTGTGATCATACGCATGCCCGAGTGATCACGGATGCCGGTTTTCGGTTTTCTTCGGTATTTTGACCAAATCAAAGAACATATCATACAAAATTTCAGAGAGATGTGAGATTACACACCATATCAAACATGTATTCGGAAGGTACGGGATTACACACCTGATTTTGATTTCCTAAAGAACCACTCGTCGATGACCTAGAACAATACCAACCAAAAGTTAGCCTCAGATTTCCAAAAGATTTCGTATCACTTACACTTGAATCACTTACCACTATGTCCGAAGGTGGAATATATCGGGTGATTTGTCCCTAAAACATATAGTCGATTATTTCAAATTATTACTCCGTTAGCAACCAATCAAATATTGAATAATATCAATAATCCATAAGAACTCCTTACCTTATTAATATTGGATCCGATTTCTCCGTTCGACTTAAGGCTAGAATGGTGTTCGGCCTCCCACTAGAATACTACAAAAGGGAGAATGATCTCGTTTGAGAGAGTGGAATAAAATGATGGTCTCGGTCAATATGACCATCCCAAACCAAAACTTAGATTCGCCATTAGGAGAAAGAAAATAAAAAAGTTGAATAGAGTACTTACCGATTGGTCAAGGAGTGAGTGACAATTCGAATGAAAAAGAAAGATTAATGAAGAAATGGAGGTTTTTCGGCTATGGAGAAGTAATGGGCACAATATTCGGATATGGAGGAAAGGATTAGAATAGAAGAGATGCTTGAAGGATTTTTGCGAAAAAGAAAAGAAGGAAGAAAAAGGAGAATGGTTCACTAGCTTGATTTCCAAGAAAGATGAAAGAACAACTTTTGGTCTCAATTGTTGGTGTACAATCGGCAACAAGAAGAAAAGAAGAAGAGAATATGCACACTCCAAGTTGAAAATTCGGCAAGAGGGATATGTGGAGAGAAGAGAAAATGTCACAAAAGTTGCATAATGAAATTTGACCCAAAACTAGCACTAAAGCCTTGCCAACACTAACAAAATTCGGCTCTCACCCCTTTAGCCCCAAAAAGCGTCCACATTCAAGCCATAAGAGTCAAAATTTTGCCAACCATTCTTTCCATAGCACTCTCCACAAAATAAGCCACTTGTTCCCTTTATATGCCTTATTTAATTGATTCCTTTCCCCAACCTCAACCTTTCCTTAATCTCTTTAGCCATCTTGCCATAAAAATGAAAGTCCAACTTACCATAATAACATGCTTGGCTGACACTTGATGGATGAGTGCAAAAATAAAAGTCCAAATTTTTACACAAAGGGATTTGAACCTCTTCCCTCAAGGTACTACATGTGGCGCCTTAACCTTCTTACCAATAGCTCATTTATGCTAGCAATTTACTCTTTTATTTCCATAAGCCTTGATGCCACTTACTATCTCTCCTTAATAGGCTTAAACACAAAATTTTACGAAGGCCCAACTTGAACCCGGAACTTCATAGAAACCTCTTAACTTTCCAAAATTACCTTCTTAATAAGTCCAACTTGAAATAATGTCGTTCTCTTGTTCTCAAAATTTTAAAACGCTTCTATGCTCAAGGCCCATTGGGCCCAATTCTACTAGGCCCAATTTCGGGATGTTACACATCTGATGTACCAGCAAATTGTGAATAGAAGCTAAAGAAAACAAAACATGAATGGTCAAGATCTTAGTCACAGGAGAGTATGTATCAAAATATTCTATTCCAAAATTTTGAGTGAATACTTTTACAACTAGTCTTGCCTTATACCTCTGTATTGATCCATCTAGTCTAAGTTTCTTTCTAAAAACTCATTTATTACCAATAGGTCTAAACCCTCTAGGCAAGTTTACTAGTTCCCAAGTGTGGTTAGACATAATACAGTCTAGTTCATCATTAATGGCATCTCTCCAAAAACTAGCATCTATTGATTTTCTGGCTTCGTCATAGGTTTTTGGATCCTCATCTATAAAAAAATGCATGAGCAATATAATCACTTATCAAGTCTAAATCACTAATCTTAGTTACAAAGCAAGTAAGGAAATCATGGCCAAAACTAGTGGCAATCCTTTTGTTTACTCCTCCTAGGTTCAACATCATTATTAAGAACATCTCTATTATGTGCACTAGAAGAGAAAACATACTCATCTATTTGTATATCAATACTTATGCTATATTTCTTTAAAGGAAAAACATTCTTAAGGAAAACAACATCTCTAGATTCATATAGAGAATGATTATGTAAAAACATGAATCTATATGCAACATTTTTTAGAGCATACCCAACAAATACAACATCAACATTTTTAGATCCAATAGTGCTCTTTTTAAAAGTAGGCAAGCTTATTTTTGCTAAGCACCCCCTCACTTTCAAGTATTGTAGATTAGGGACATAACCTTTCCACAATTCATATGGGGTATAGTCTAATTTTTTTGAGGTACTCTATTAAGAATATGATTTTCAAAAAGTATGGCCTCATCCCACATACTATTAGGTAAACCAGAACTTACTAGTAAAACATTCATCATTTCTGTTAAAGTTTTGTTTTTTCATTCTATTGTGGGAAATAAGGAGTAAAAACTTGTAACACCCCTAACCCGTATACATCGCCAGAACAGAGTTACGGAGCATTACCGGACTTACAGATTAGACAGACAAAAATTTTCAAACAATTCATAACATATAGCATTCATGTCAAAAATCAATCAAATTCATACATATTGTCTCTTATACAAGCCTTCGAGGCCCAAAATATGTATTAGAAACAAATCGAGACACAATCAAAAATTCATAGAATTTTTCAGAAACTTATAAAATTTTCAAAACTACAGGGGTCACACGGCCAAGAGACATGCCCGTGTCTTAGACCGTGTGGGTATTCGAAATAGGGACACACGACCGTGTCCCAGCCCGTGTAACTTACTGATTTGTGCCACACGGCCAAGCCACATGCCTGTGTGCTAGGCCGTGTGAGTATACTGAGTTGTGCTCTTTAAAAGATACAGGGGACACACGGCTGAGACATATGCCCGTGTCTCTACCCGTGTGGACGAAAATAGGCCATTTTACAAGCCACATTTCTCACCCAAATTGGGATCCACCTACACTCAACATTTTGCATATACACAAGTCATAAATAGGCATCCAAAACAAGCCAAAATCAAGCCTTAAACATTTAAAATCATCACATACAACCAATATGCCCTTAGGCACCTCAAATGACAACTTATAACATGTAAATCTAAACATTCAATATATCCAATTGTTTAACTAACTTATATGCATATTTGTACCAAAACTTACCATGTAGGTCATTAATCAAAACACACCATTTAGTACCATTTATGTTCTTTATCTCTAGCATCAAATGGTCATATAAGTCACTTGTAACTTGTGCACTAAAATCACCAATACAAACCATTCAAAAACTAACATCATTATAGATACGTGCTTTCCACAACCGGCACTAAATCACTCCAAATTATAATACATATTCATATGCATATTAAATTACCATTTAATTTTCATCCATCAAACATAAATCAATTCACATGTTAACCATACCAAACCATACATGAAACATAATAAGGCCATAAATATATACATAGCAAAATACACCAAAACACAAGCCAATTAAAATGGCTAAAAACACAACAAAACATGTAGGCTATCATTGGTAAAAATAATCTATACATGCAATTATAACCAAAATTAGATAACCAAAAGTACAAAAAGAGCCGATAATGTAACACCCCTAACCCGTATACGTCATCAGAATAGGGTTACGAGGCATTACCGAATAGATCACAACATACAATATACATTTATCAAACATAAATCCATTATCACATAAACATCAATCAAACATAATCACATTGTCCCTTATAAGGCTCTACGAGACCTCAAAACATGCTTGGAAGAGGTTCGGGACTAAACCGATAACATTTGAAATCTTTAGGAAACTTATAAAATTTTCATGCATTACAGGGTTCACACGCCCGTGTGAACAGGTCTGTACCTCACACAGCTCCAGACACGCTCGTGTCCCTGGCCGTGTGAAAACAAGGCATACATATTGACTTGGGTCACACGGCTGACCAGACGCCCGTGTGTCTAGCCCGTGTGCCCTTCGAAATGGCCACACACGCCCATGTGCCAGGCCGTGTACTAGGCCATGCCAATCCTATAGGGTATACTACTTATGCAACATGGCCAAGTCACACGCCCGTGTGCTAGGCCGTGTGCCATTTAGGGGGTATACTGACTTGTGCCACACAGCCGGTCACACGCCCGTGTGTGAGGCCGTGTGGAGCATACTGACTTCAATTCAATTTCAACACCAGGGGACACACGACCGTGTATCATGACCGTGTGTCGCACACGACTGAGACACACGCCCGTGTCTCTTCCCATGTGGACAAGAATAGGCCATTCGCAATGCCAATTTGCCACCCTTTCTCATGTTCACCTATACATCCAAATTAATACCATTTCAACACATTTATAGGCAACCAAAACATGTCAATTCATATACAAATCATGCCATTTCATCTTCAACCATTTCACTACTCAAATCATAACCATAAACATACCAAAACAATATATCATTACCAACAATTTCACCTATCTTCCCTATGCATTTTTCTCATCATTTTATCAACTAATTCATGCCACAAAATATACCAATTCATCATCCCTATATCATACCAAATCAACTATGATATATCATTGGTAAATAATCAAAACAATTAACCACTTAGCCATCACAACAATCATACCAAACATGCCAAAACACAAGGCCATATATACATCACATATCACTTCCCAAATTCATAAATTATGCCAACTTAGATGGCCAAATACACACCAACATGTACATCATTTACAAGCCAACTATCATGGCTAAAATCACAACTCAAAACATATCATCTTAACACTAGCCTATACATGCCATATACCATATATACATAACATCAAAAGTACCAACAAGTTGATCAATAGTGTGACGATGTTCCTGATGATCCCCGAGTCCGAGCTAGCTTCGATTATCTATAAAATAGGAAAATAACACACAAAGTAAGCTTTAAAAGCTTAGTAAGCCATATACAATATAAAATTACCACATGAATCAATATCATTTTCATTGATAGGCAAATCATGAATAAGCATACAAAAGCTCACAAACCTTTCCCATTGAACACATATTCAAAATCATAAGTGAATTCATCAGATACTTCCCTTTTCAATACTCGTAAGAATCTTGTACGTACCTGAGTCACTTAACTCATTCACACATTCTTTCTCGACTTGACTTTGCCCATTGAACCATTCAGAATTGTTAAGGATACTCAAAAATCACATATAACTCGTACAATGCCATCCCAGACAGGGTCTTTACGAAATCATATAACAATGCCAATGTCCCAGACATGGTCTTACACGTAATCACATCTCGGTAATCCTAATGTCATGACATTTGTATCCTATACTATTCCTAAGGTTCGTACAGGACTTTAGGATATTGTAACCCTGTCGATTCTTGCTCGTATTTGATCATTCATCATTCATAACAGTTCAATGACAATTAAACATATATAATTCAATTTAAAGACATTTATTTGCATATGAACTTACCTTGTATTCGGGATAAACGAACTGGATCGACTATTCGATAACTTTTGATTTCCCCGATCTAAATCCGATTTCTTTCGTTCTTGATCTATATACATTCAAAATTAACTCATTTATTCATCAAATCACTCAATTCAGTCCAAAAACACATATTTGGGCCTTTTTACACTTTAGCCCCTAAAGTTCCATATTTTTACAATTTAGTCCCTATTTCATAAATACACAAAATTCACACAATTTAATTCAAATACATGCTAGCCAATTTTCCTAGTGTACACATCAGCCCATATTTATCATTTATTCACACATTTAACCACACGTTTTCACATTTTCACAATTGAATCCCTATTTGACATTTTTATCAAAAATCACTTTACAAAACTTGTGTAACTATCAACAAATATTCATTTTTCATCATCAAACATTCAAAAGCTCAAGCATTCATCAATGGTACTTCACAAAACATTGACAACTTCAAAAATTAAGGCATGGCCTAGCTAGAATACAAAGCAATGATATGAAAAACGTAAAAATCATCAAAAATCGAGCTCAAAACACTTACCAATTAAGCTCCCAATTGACCGAACCCTAAAATGAACTAAATTTTTTCTTCTTCCCCCATATTCGGCCAAAGAAAGATTAAATGAAGCTTAATTTTGGTTTTGTTTTAATTAATGTACATTGTTTTATTTAATTACCAAATTAACCTTAGTTAAAAACCATTAAAAACATCCATTTAATGCCCATTTATGTCAAATTCCAGTATCAATGGTCTAATAACATCATAAGGACCTTTCATTTAATAAATCATAGCAATTAAACACATTTAACATATAGAATGCCATTTTTGCATTTTACGCAATTTAGTTCTTTTATCAAATTAAGCATTCAATCGATAAAATTAAATCACGAAACTTTCACACATATATAATCACATGCTATAAACACCAAAAATAATATTAAAATAATTTTCCGATCTCAGATTTGTGGTTCTGAAACCACTATTCTGATTTAGCTAAAATCGGGCTGTTACAACTCTCCCTCCCTTAGGGATTTTCGTCCCCGAAAATCTTACAAGAGAATAGGTTCCGGTATTGTTTTCTGATAGCATCCTCGGGTTCCCACGTAGCTTCCTCAACCCCTTGTCGATGCTATAATAATTTCACTAATGCAATTTTTTTATTTCTCAATTCTTTGATCTCACGAGCTAAAATTCAAATTGGTTCTTCAGCATATGACATATCAGATTGAATTTCAACCTCGGTTGGGGAAATAACGTGTGAAGTGTCGAATCAGTATCGTCGAAGCATCGACACATAAAACACATTATGTATTTTCTCTAACTCGAATGGTAGAGATAGTCGATAAGCAACTGGTCCGACTCGCTCAATAATCTCATACAGCCCGATGAATCGTGGACTCAATTTTCCTTTTCAACCAAACCGTAATATCTTTTTCCACGGTGACACTTTCAAGAATACTTTATCCCCGATCTGAAACTCAATATCTTTTTGTTTCAAGTTTGCGTAAGATTTCTATCGATCCGATGTTGCTTTCAAAGTATCACAAATTACTTTCACTTTTTCTTCAGTCTCTTTGATTAGATCAATTCCGTGAATCTTATTTTCGCTGAGCTCACTCCAATACAACGGTGTTCGACATTTACGACCATATAGATCTTCGTACGGTGCCATTTTAATACTCGATTGAAAACTATTATTATAAGCTAATTCAATCAACGACAAATATTTTTTCCCACGTACCTTCGAACTTAAGAATGCAACAACGTAACATATCCTCGAGTATCTGAATAACTCGTTTGGATTGACCATCCGTCTGTGAGTGAAACATGGTACTGAAATGTAGCTTTGTACCCAGTGCGTCTTGCAGTTTCTTCCTGTAACACCCTTAACCCATATCCGTTGCTGAATTAGGGTTACAGGACATTACTAGACTTAGCACAAACCATAGCAAAATAATTACTATACAAATAATCATAACCAAATACTTAGTTAATAATGATATACTTTCGAAGAATGATTAAACAATTATGCTCTTAGCTTAACCCTATTCAACCAAATACACGTATATATGTATACATTTATATCACCAAGTAAAAGTCACTATTCATTTGGTCATTTTAGTTACAAAAGCCGAATATGCACATTTTCTCTTAATCATTCTACCAAACATGCACCAAAAATTTTAAAACATTACCATAGTAACTATCTCACATACATATAGTTGAATGATAAACCGTAAAATTAACATATTTTAATCCCACATTTAGCATGCTTTTGGATGAATTATCCCTTATTTTATGTCATTTGGTGCTCTTAATCCTTTTTTTTCATGTTTTATACTCAGGAAAGCACCGGAGGATGAAAAGAATAAGAAACGGGCTTAAAACGGGCCAAATGGGCCACATCACGAAATTGACACGGCCTGGGCCCAAGACCACACGGCCGTGCCTCATCAACAGACTCCACACGGCCTACCCACGATTTACACGGGCATGTGCCATGGCCGTGCCCCTGCCGTGACAAAAAGAAAATTTAGTCGTATTAGGATACTTAGGGGCAAAGAAACACATTCCAAAGCCTATATAAACACCCTAAGTATGACCTAAAAGGGGGGCCCAAGGCTGTTGTCAAGGGGCATCTTGCTAGGCCAAAGGAGGCAGATTTGTGGAGGTTTATTTGAAGATAGCCAGTTGATCCATCTCAAGAAGCCGGAATCATACTCAAGACGGAGGATCTCTCCTTCAATTCCTTCAGGGGGTTTTAGGGATTTCTTATGTTTTGTTTTATCTTTTCTTCTGAGATGTTTTCTTTTATTGCTATGAACTAAACCCTCAGATACCTGAGGGGGATGAAACCTAAGATGAATCTTGTTATCGTGTGTTGAACTATATGATAAATATTTGACTTGTTTTTAATTATGTGTTCTGAATTCTTGTGTTGATATTTCTAAGATATTGATTCGAGTTTGATGTGCTTAGGTGGAGGAGCAAAAGTCCCTGCCTAAGAGTAGATCTAGCATAGTTAAGCGGAGTTTATCGCTCGCCTAGAGATAGGGTGATGAGATTTTGCCGGATTAGGGTGGAACCTAATATGGGATTCCATAGATCGAGTTAATGCAATTCTAGGGGTTTTAATTAGAAAGAGATTTCAATTAATCAACCTAGGGTTAGACGTTATTCGCTTCGAGAGAGGGTTTAATATACATTAGGGAATCTTACGGATCAAGTCAAATGAATAAATCGTTCAGTTGAGTTAGATAACAAGTGAAGTTTAGGTGGATTCTTCCTTGGGTATTGTCTTTATCAATTGGCTTTTCCCACAAGTATTTTCCCCAAATTCATTCTTATTTGTCTTAATTCTTTAGTTTAATAATTAGTTAATTTAGATTAAACAAAAAATTCCCTTTATTTTAGGCTAGATAATTAAAAGAAAGTTAGTATTAGTACTTTTAGTTTTTTTGGGTTCGACATTCCGGTCTTTCCTTAACTATAGTACTGTTCGATAGGTGCGCTTGCCTCAAATCATTGTCATAGTTAGTTTCCAGGTTCGATCATTCTGATTATAAATTTTAAGACTTTAACATCGCATAAACACAACGATCAAGTTTTTGGCGCCGTTGCCGGGGAACTAAAATATTAAGAAAGCTCAATTTTTATTACTTTAGCCATTTTTTTTATTTGGCAATTTACTTTTATTTCCTATTTTATTTTAACTTTGCTAAATTTTCTTCTTTTATTATTTCCTCCTTTCAGGTACCTCTAGTTTATGACTAGAAGGAACCCAACGGGACTCCTACTTTACGACAGTGATATTGAAACAACAGTTCGTAGAAATCGCAGAGAAATAAGGCGAAGCTTAAACTACATAGAAGAAGAGCAAGAAGGCGAAACCAATCCTACTGAAGGGATGGCTAAAAATAATCCACTACCTCCAGAGATGGTTGAAAATAATGCTCCTAGAACTATCTATGACTATGTTAAACCTAGTTTAACAGGAACTGAGTCAAGTATTGTTAGACCTGCTATTGCTGCAAATAATTTTGAACTAAAACCTAACACAATTCAGATGATACAGCAATTTGATCTGTTTGATGGTTTGCAGGATGAAGATCCAAATAATCACTTGGCAAATTTCCTAGAATTTTGCTATACTTTCAAGAAAAATGGCGTTACTGACGATGCCATCCGTCTTCGGTTATTTCCCTTCTCTCTGAGGAATAAAGCCAAACATTGGTTGCATTCTCTTCTACGAGGGTCAATCACTACATGGGATCAAATAACCGAAATTTTTTTATTAAAATATTTTTCGCCGGCTAAAATGGCCATGTTAAGGAATGATATCTCTTCTTTTGTGCAGATGGATTTAGAGACACTTTACGATGCATGGGAGATATACAAAGATTTCTTTGAGAAGGTGTCCACACCATGGATTACCCTTGTGGCTCTGAGTCCAAACTTTCTACAACGGTGTTAACCCTTCAACAAGGCAATTAATCGATTCAGCCACCGGCGGAACTCTGAATAACAAAACTCCTAAAGTAGCTTACGATTTTATAGAAGAGATTTCATTGAATAACTATCAGTGGCAAGTCACAAGGACAAGGCCAACAAAAGCAACCGGAGTTTATAACCTTGACGCAGTAACCATGCTATCAAATCAGGTAGAGATGTTACATAAAAAAATTGATGGTGTATATGGTTCCTCGCAGGTACAACCAGTTATACAGTGCGACACAAGTGGAGGCGTGGTGAATCCTGAGTACCCACCCTACGGACAGGGCATGGAGAGCGAACAAATGAACTATATTGGTAACAATTTTCGATCTAACAATAACCCTTATAGTAATACTTATAATCCAGGTTGGAAGAACCACCCCAATTTGTCATGGGGTGGTCAAGGTAATCAAAGACAACAAAACTTCCAACAACAGCCCTACCCACAGGAAAAGAAGCCCAACCTCGAGGAAATGCTGACAAAATTCATAGCAGACACAAAAACAAAATTTAAAAAACAGAAAGCATCGATACAGGAGCTCAAGGATCAAATTGGCCAACTTACTAAGTTAGTCTCTGAAATACGATCAGAAAGCTTAACAAGGGAAAAAGAGCAGGTAAAGGCAGTGACGCTAAGAAGTGGAAGGGAGTTAGTCGAAACAAGGAAAGAGATACCACATGATATCGATAAGGCAAAGGCAACCCCAACCCATGAGGAAATTAAACCAACAATCCCATATTCAGCAAAGTTAAAGAAAGACCGCTTAGACACACAATATGGTAAATTTCTTGAACTTTTCAAACAGTTACATATTAACTTTCCTTTTGTTGAAGCTATTTCGCAGATGCCAACATATGCAAAATTTTTAAAGGAGCTACTAACAAACAAAAAGAAGTTTGAAGAAATTTCAACAGTGGAACTTAATGAAGAATGCTCAGCTATCATTCAAAACAAGCTGCCAACCAAATTGAAGGATCCAGACAGTTTCACTATTCCTTGTGTAATTGGTAGTTTGAACATAGAAAAAGCACTTGCTGATTTAGGTGCTAGTATTAATTTAATGCCTTATAGAATGTTTAAGCAACTTGGTCTCGGGGAACCAAAACCCACTAGGATGAGTATTCAGCTAGCTGACAGCTCTGTTAAATATCCTAGGGGAATTATCGAAGATATTCTGGTAAAAGTGGATAAATTTATATTTCCTGTTGATTTTGTTGTGCTTGACATGAATGAGGACGTAGAGGTACCTTTAATTTTGGGGCGACCCTTTCTAGCTAGTGCTAGAGCTGTCATTGATGTTGGTGATGGTAAACTGGCGCTAAGGGTAGGCGATGAGGAAATTATTTTTCAAATTTACGATGCCATGCGATATTCTAGAGAACAAGATGATTCTTGTTACTTTGTTGATGCCACTGATCACATTATTCAAGAGTCTTTGTAGGAAATCATGTACACTGATACGATGGAACTGTGTCTTACACAAGGTGAGGGGATAGATGACGATACCGATGAATTGAATCCTAATACATCCTCCTCTAGACAGACGAAAATAGAGGGTATTGAACTCAACAATGAACTAAAACAGAAACCCTCTATCGATGAACCGTCCAAATTAGAATTAAAACAGTTGCCAAAACATTTAGAATATGTATTCCTCGGGGATAATTCTACGCTAACAGTAATCATCTCTTCAGAACTAGGACCCAAAGAGAAATAAGAGTTGCTAAAGGTACTAAGGAATCATAAAAGAGCCATAGCATGAAAAATGTCTGATATTAAAGGAATAAGCCCACCATTCTGCACTCACAAAATTTTAATGGAGGATGAGTATAAACCATGTGTGCAACCTCAGAGACGTTTGAACCCCAATATGAAAGAAGTTGTCAAAGATGAGGTAATTAAACTTCTAGATGCAAGAATAATTTATCCTATTTATGACAGTACTTGGGTAAGCCCTGTGCAGGTAGTTCCAAAGAAAGGAGGTATGACTGTTGTAGCCAACGAAAAGAATGAACTGATTCCCACAAGAACAGTCATAGGTTGGAGAGTCTGTATTGACTACAGAAAGCTGAACGACGCCACCAGAAAAGATCACTTTCCTTTGCCCTTTATTGATCAGATGTTAGAAAGACTATCTGGGCATATGTACTACTGATTCTTGGACAGACTCTACGGCTACTTCCAAATCCCAATAGCTCCTGAGGATCAAGAAAAGACAACATTCACATGTCCATACGGTACGTTTGCTTATCGTAGGATGCCTTTTGGATTATGTAATGCTCCTGCTACTTTTCAGCGCTGCATGCTAGCCATCTTTGACGAACTTGTGGAAGACATTATGGAGGTATTTATGGACGACTTCTCGGTATTCGATAATTCTTTCCATCTTTTCCTTAAAAAATTAGAACGATTTCTAATGAGATGTGAGGAAATGAATCTTGTCTTAAATTGGGAAAAATGTCACTTTATGGTTAGAGAGGGGATTGTGTTAGGACATAAGATTTCTAGTAAAGGGATCGAGATAGATAAAGAAAAGATCGAAACCATAGAAAAATTACCTTTCCCTAGTTTAGTTAAGGCTATTAGAAGCTTCCTAGGACATGCTGGATTTTATATAAGATTCATTAAAGATTTCTTTAAAATAGCAACCTTTAACGAGATTACTAGAAAAAGATGTTCATTTCAATTTTGATCAGGAATGTTTAGATGCATTTAATATCCTCAAAGACAAACTAATAAATACTCCGATTATAATTGCACCTGATTGGAATCTACCCTTTGAACTAATGTGTGATGTGAGTGATTTTACAGTAGGTGCAGTTTTGGGACAGCGAAGAAACAAGCATTTTCAGCCAATTTATTATGCTAGGAGAACATTGATGCCTGCACAAGAAAACTACACCACCACAAAGAAAGAATTGCTAGCTGTAGTTTTTGCATTTGACAAATTTAGCAAAGATTCGATATTATCTAAAGTTGTCGTTTACACTCGACCATCGACTCTTCGTTATCTTTTAACTAAACTCGATGCAAAACCCCGACTCATACGATGGATCTTACTCTTACAGGAATTTGATTTGGAAACTCAGGATAAGAAGGGAGCTAAAAATCTTACAGCAGATCACCTCTCCAGGCTTGAGAACCCACATATCGAAGTACTCGACGAGAGAGAGATAAATGACTCATTTCCTGGGGAACAACTCATTTCTATAACTTGCTCTGAGGTACCATGGTTTGCAGATATTGCAAATTATTTAGCTGCTAACATCCTACCAAAAAGGATAACACATCATCAAAAGAAGCGATTCTTTGCTGATGCGAAGAACTATTTTTGGGAGGACCCTTTTCTTTTCCGTATATGTGCAAATCAAGTAATTCAGAGATGAGTTACAAAGACAGAAGCAAGCAAAATCCTAGAACATTGCCATTCAGGACCTTCAAGAGGACATTACAGCGGGATTAAGACAGCATACAAAACACTCGAATCAGGATTTTATTGGCCAACTCTGTTTAAGGACGCCAATAGGTATGTCGCTTCATGTGATAAATGCCAAAGAACAGGTAGTATCTCTAAACGCGATGAAATGCCTCAAACATATATGTTATCATGTGAAATATTTGACGTATGGGGTATTGATTTTATGGGTCCATTCCCTAGTTCATTCGAAAATAAATACATCTTAGTAGCAGTAGATTACATGTCCAAATGGGTGGAAGCCCAACCTTTACCTACTAACGATGCTAGAGCTGTAGTAAAGTTTCTTAAGAAACTCTTCTCTCGTTTTGGAACACCCAGAGCGATTATCAGTCATAGGGGCACTGACTTTTGCAATACTCAAATTGATAAAGTCTTAAGAAAATATGTAGTACACCACAGAACATATACCCCTTATCATCCTCAAACCAGTGGGCAAGTGGAAGTGGAAAATCGAGAGCTTAAGCGGATCTTAGAAAAAACAGTTGAATCCAATAGGAAAGATTGGGCAATAAAAGTAGATGATGCTTTATGGGCCTATAGAACAACCTTTAAAACCCCTTTAGGAACATCCCCGTACAAACTTGTCTAAGGGAAAAGTTGTCATCTACCATTTGAGTTAGAACACAAAGCTTACTGGGCTATAAAATTCTTGAATTACAATCTTAAAATCGCAGGTGAGAAGAGGATGATGTAGTTGAATGAGCTGGATGAATGGCGAGCTAAAGCCTATGAAAACTCACGACTATATAAAGAGGGAACAAAAAGACGTCACGATGCTCGCTTAAAACAATCAAAGCAATTCGAAGTAGGAGACTTAGTCTTCTTTGTATAATTCAAGGCTCAAACTATTTCTGGAAATTTGAAATCAAAGTGGTCAGCCCATTTGTGATCAAAACCATTTTTCCCTACGGCACAGTTGAGGTAACCCATCCAACTCAGGGAACATTCAAGGTAAATTGTCACCGACTAAAACTTTATAATGGTGAGGATTTCAAGGAATTAAGAGAGGAGCTTCAGCTCCGTGAACCTCCATTAGAAATGAAAATAGGGTGAGTCTAGCTTAAGACTTTAAACGAGCACTTCTCGGGAGGCAACCTGAGCACTAACTTCCCTAACAATTTATTTTTGACTTTTAGCAACTAACCCCAAACTAACCGATTCAATGAAGCGCAGATTTACCAACCACACAGCCTTACACACAGGCGTGCTCGTGGCCGTGGGGACGCCATGGGACGAAGAACGGGCATGCAGGTAGTCGTACGAGAGGAAGAAGAAAATTTTTCCCAACACAGGCTGCGACAACAGGACCACGGCCGTGCAATACAACCGTGGTCTATCCTGAGTAAACCAGCACGGGCATAAGCCACGCCCGTGCCTACTAACCGTGTGAGATCCTGACTACATGGACACGGGCCTGGCAACATGAGCACGGGCATGGGAGAAGCGAACATAATAGCACATGCCCAAGAAACACGGGCGTGGCTAACGTCCTAAACGCGCTAAACCTTGAAAATTTTGAAAAACACGGGCAAAAAAAAATCAAGCACGGGCGTGGCTCCTGCCCGTGCTCTCACACCTATTTAAAGAACATGACATTCATCTCCCTCTCAGACATTTCTGCACGTCTCACTCAATTCGAGCACTACTGTACGCAGTAATTCAATAACACCGCTCGAAGATTTGATGGGATTGAGGCGACTCTTCAGCATATCTGTCATCACTTTCATATCTCATCACCGCCACCACCGCGCGATCCAGCCGACGACGAGGACCTTTGAGTCCTTCTATTTCCTTTATTTTCAATTTTATTTTCCATTTTCATCTTTTATTTTTATTTTTAAGACTTTTTGTAATTTATGTTTAAAACTTTCATTTATAGTTTAATTGCTTTTATTAACTAGCTGTCTAACCCACGAGTATCTCTAACAACTCTCATTATTTATTTTCCCCTGAACATTTAATTGATGACTTCGCAGATTAATTAGATTAAATATACAACTCAAGGAACAAAACCATCACTTTTACCTTGTCATCACATTTGTCATGGAACATCTTCCAAGGATTTCATCCATAATTCAGGAAGTTTCACTTCTCTCCCATATCTTATGATTTTATTATTATTGTTCTATTATCTATCTTGGTACATTGAGGGCAATGTACATCTTAAGTGTGGGGGGATTAACTATAGTATTATTTGAAAATCCCTGAATTATGCCTTGTCTTAAAGTAAATTTCTCATATTATGATTAGAATGAAACTTCCCTGATTTATGATTTTTATTGATGTGTTTTGGATTAAGTCATTGATAATTGTGCATTGATAATTAAACTTTAAGATACTAGAGAATCAAGCATGATAAGTCTATTTTTCAAAATTAAAAATTTTTCTAGGTTGTCTACTTGAATTTGAATATTACTTTGGAGTTTGAAATTTACAAGAATGACATCAAAATACCCATAATTTTTGTGAGATTTTGAGCCTTATAGAGCATATATTCTTTTTCTTGCTCACCTTATTGATTATGAGTGTGTCAACATTGATTTATTATTCTAGAACTTGCATCGATTATACATGCCGAGACCACACCTTTGATTTGATATACAGAGATGATGAAGGCACCTAGGATTTAACCCACTTACTCCACTAAAAGCCTACCTTCACAATTAACCCCTAGTGAACACCGTTTAATCCTAACAACCCTTTTTATTGACTCAACCGCTAATATTAACCCAAAACCATTCGTTTTTGTTGTCACCATCCCTTTTGACTACCCTTATATCGAGATTTGATTTGATCGATTGCCTAATTATTTCGATAGTAAATTCATCATTTATTATGTATTTGTTAATTGTTCAAAAAAAAAGCAAATCAAAGTATATTCATTATTAGTTCTGTGATCAAGTGAGCTTATACATTTAAATTCCAATTGTTGAAAAAGAAGCTCGTATTAGTAGTGGTATTATTATTACAAGTTTTCAATTGATGTAATTATTTATATTCAGTTCATTGTTTCTAGTTAGGTAATTTGTCAATTCAATCTCGATTCTAACGTTCTAATTTAGCCTTTATCCACACCTTTAACCCAAGCCCCATTACAACTCTATTAAAGACCTTTTGATTTGTGTATCATCTCATTTTACAGTGGTGGAGATTTGATTTTCATGCAAGCCTATGGGATTAACTTTTCATGTTTGACTTTTGAGTGCTTAATTCTGAACCTTAAACACTCCGAGTGATTTGAGTGAATCTTTAGTGAGGATGTCAATTCTTGTCGATTTTGAATCAGAGGTAATTATTTAGATGAGGGGAAACACCTACGTTTTGTGCTACACAAATGTATGACTTAGATTGTTTGAATCTTTAGGACTCTTAGAGTTGAATCATCCATGTATAAATTATCTTTGAATTATGATGAAACACTATTGATGAATATTATGAATTGAGGGAAGTTCGTTTTAATTATGAGTTGAGAATTTTGCTTGAGGACAAGCAAAAGCTTAAGTGTGGGGGTATTTGATAAACCGTAAAAGTAACATATTTTAATCCCTCATTTAGCATGCTTTTGGATGAATTATCCCTTATTTTATGTCATTTGGTGCTCTTAATCCTTTGTTTTCATGTTTTATACACAGGAAAGCACCGGAGGATGAAAAGAACAAGAAACGAAATTAAAACGGGCCAAATGGGCCACATCACGAAATTGACACGGCCTGGGCCCAAGACCACACGGCCGTGCCTCATCAACGGACTCCACACGGCCTGCCCACGATTTACATGGGCGTGTGCCATGGCCATGCCCCTATCGTGACAAAGAGAAAATTCAGTCGGATTAGGATACTTAGGGGCAAAGAAACACATTACAATGCCTATATAAACACCCTAAGTATGACCTAAAAGGGGGGCCCAAGGCTGTTGTCAAGGGGCGTCTTGCTAGTCCAAAAGAGGCAGATTTGTGGAGGTTTACTTGAAGATAGCCAGTTGATCAATCTCAAGAAGCCAGAATCATACTCAAGAAGGAGGATCTCTCCTTCAATTCCTTCAGGGGGTTTTAGGGATTTCTTATGTTTTGTTTTATCTTTTCTTCTGAGATGTTTTCTTTTATTGTTATGAACTAAACCCTCAGATACCTGAGGGGAATGAAACCTAAGATGAATCTTGTTATCGTTTGCTGAACTATATGATAAATATTTGACTTGTTCTTAATTATGTGTTATTAATTCTTGTGTTGATATTTCTGGGATATTGATTCAAGTTTGATGTGCTTAGGTGGAGGAGCAAAAGTCCCTGCCTAAGAGTAGATCTAGCATAGTTAAGCGGAGTTGATCGCGCGCCAAGAGATAGGGTGACGAGATTTTTTCGGATTAGGGTGAAACCTAATATGGGATTCCATAGATCGAGTTAATGCAATTCTAGGGGTTTTAATTAGAAAGAGATTTCAATTAATCAACCTAGGGTTAGACGTTATTCGCTTCGAGAGAGGGTTTAATATACATTAGGGAATCTTACGGATCAAGTCAAATGAATAAATCGTCTGGTTCAGAGTTAGATAACAAGTGAAGTCTAGGTGGATTCTTCCTTGGGTATTGTCTTTATCAATTGGCTTTTCCCACAAGTATTTTCCCCAAATTCATTCTTCTTTGTCTTAGAGTCTTTAGTTTAATAATTAGTTAATTTAGATCAAACAACAAATTCCCCTTATTTTAGGCTAGATAATAAAAACAAAGTTAGTATTAGTACTTTTGGTTCCTTTGGGTTCGACATTCCGGTCTTGCCTTAACTATATTACTGTTCGATAGGTGCGCTTGCCTCAAATCGTTGTCATAGTTAGTTTCCAGGTTCGATCATTCTCATTATAAATTTTAAGACTTTGACATCGCATAAACACAACGATCATTGAACAACTCATTTATCTAACCAAATTGTTACATTTCTTAACCAAAATGCATGAGCTCAATCTATCAAATTAAAAAAAAAAATAGCATATCATAATGTCGAATATGCCTAAAGTATTACCTATACATTAATCTAAATCTAAGGAACATTGCATCAAAACCATACTCAACCTCTCACGACATTTACACATTTACTCATATCCCATTAAACCTATTAAAAATACATTTCATATTTGTCAATTCAATACACATACTAAAACCGAATCTCATAGTCAATTTCAACTTCTAATTGAACATGATTTAAACTTAAATAAAGAGCTATTTATAAGTTATGCATATCTTTAAAAAATCTAGGTATATACTCCAAATTATTAATCATACATATCATGATACTACTTACCCAATTTCGCAAAGTACCATGGTAAATATTCTTCAACCTTTAACTAAATAAATAGCTAATCAAACCAAATGCATCACTCACATATATAAATACCATGAAATGAACTTCCAAAATAAGCTTATAACAAGGCCAAACATACACAAACATTAACACCATGATCAAGCATAACCAAATAAAACCCAAGCATAGAAATATAGCCATTTTCGCATGGCATTTATATACATCTTATTCATAATGAACTCAAAAGAGTAATATAGCCTATACATGCCATAGTTTCAAAAGTTCAACTTATAAAAAGGGTACCAAAGATAGTTGATAGTGTGATAGGCTTTGACGATGATCCCCGAGCTCGTAGCTAGACTTCAAAATCTATAAAACCATACAAATAAACACACACAGTAAGCTATCATAGCTTAGTAAGTTATAAGCAATTATATAACAATGCATTAATTCATTCAATTCGAAAATTGTTTTCACATTTCATGACCCTTAAGCCAAATATATATCACATTCAATAATGGTTTTCATGCACATCTTTAATCCAACTCACATCTCACAACAAATACATATATATATTTTACCTACTAAAATTTCTTATTTACATTTCAAACCGTATAAATCATAATTTGATGCGTATAATACATAGTTTCCATTTCATCAACCAAAACTTACCTTACTATCCATATATGATATAATATCACATACCTGCTCATTTTATTACGCTTAATCTTTCCAAAAATTGATATTCATGATGAGTCAATAAACCCGTATATTCAATGCCAAACTCTGTAACGTATCGCACACTTAGTCCCGTCACATTAACAATTCGCACACTTAGTGCCAAATTCTCGTAACGTATCGCACACTTAGTGCCGTTACTATTAATAACTCGCACACTTAGTGCCAATTAACCGATTTCGCACACATAGTGCTCGGTATTTACATTCGCACACATAGTGCACTACTCAAACTTTTTACTCTTTTAAAAATATGCATATGTATATATATAAACTTAAACCCCAATTATACATATATATATTTTTTCAAATCATCTTATTAATCTCCAAAACCACATCACATTCGGCTATATATATTCCTCCCACAACCAACATTACATTCGGCTATCTCACATTGTTCATATATACTTCTAATAAAACACAATTACAAATTTATAATAAAATAAATAAATTCAACTTAAATCAATTGCTTAAAAACTTACCTCGAGTATCAACGGACTTTGTTTTCCCGACTATTCGATTAACTTCGCCTTTCCCCGATCCACTCCCGATCCTTTTTGTTCTTGGTCTTAACAAATTACAAATTTAGCTCATTTAACATATTTTCATTCAATTTAGTTCAAAAACACATAATCAGCAAATTTACAATTTTACCCCTAACATTTTACACTTTTTGCAATTTAGTCCCTATAGCATAAAACACAAAATATGCAAAATTTGGCCACACTTCTTTAGGGCCGAATGTTCATAATCCTTACACAAGCTCATACATTTCATTTATTTGCAATTTAGTCCTTCAAAAAAAATTATTCTTGCCATTTAATCCAAATTTCTCAATTTCATCGAAAATTCAAAGACAAAACTTGTTAATCTAACACATATCATTAATATTTCATCATCAAACAACAAAAACAACAAACTTCCTTCAATGGCAACTCACGAAATACACATCAATTTCCAAAATTCAAGCATGGGCTTACTAAAACACTAAGCAACGATCTCAAAAACGTAAAAATTATCAAAAACTAAAACCAAATCATACCTTAATTTTTGCTTCAAGCTAGCCGAAACCTAAGAGCTTTTCTTTCTTTCTTTTTCTTGTGTTTTTTGAAACCAAGATGAGTGATAATGGTTTTCTACTTTGATGTTTTATTTGTTATTAACTTATAATATAAAATATAAACTTTAACTTATAAAATATGTATATAAAAAACATATTAATATAAAATCAATGCCTAATGCCGTCCACTATCATGCTAAATGGATAATTTACAACATAAGGCCACATATATAAGAAGACACATAAATTAAGCCACTCAATTAAATAAAAGGCTACTTTTACCACTTATACGATTTAGTCATTTTCCTTAAATTCAACACACAAACAAACAAATTAACTCACGAAACTTTAACACATGCTCAATTATAGATCATAGACACCAAATATAATATTAAAATATTCTACTGACTCAGATTTGTGGTCTCGAAACCACTGTTCTGATTAGGGTCAAAATTGGGCTATTACAACTCTCCCCCCTTAAGGATTTTCGTCCTCGAAAATCTTACCGGTGAATAAGTTTGGGTATCGTTCTTTCATTGAACCCTCAAGCTCCCAAGTTGCTTCTTCAACCCCTTGCTTATGCCACAGTACTTTCACTGTAACATCCTAAAAATATTAGAGTATCATCTTGTTATTTGTGTTAGCTCGGATATGATTGTTATTGTGTGCTTAGTATATTTGTGTGAAGGCTTGGAAATATTAGCTAAGCTAGAATAATTTTTAGTGTGGAAAATTTAATGAAGTGGATTAAGTGAGCTTGACACTTAAGATAATTTAAGTGTTAAATTAAAGCACATGAGGAGTTAGTGGCAAGGTGGTTATGGCGCATGAATGGTTGCTTGAGGGGAGTGATTCAAATCCCATGGATGGACTTTAGGTGACTTTTATTTTTCATTTATATGGCATGTGTTGGTCAAACTCTAATTAAGATAAGGTTGGACTATTGTCTTTTATGGATAGTAGACTAAGGAATAAGGCAAGTTATTAGTTAAGGTATGGAATCAAGATGTTATGGAAGGATAGGGGACAAAAGGCTTGGCTTAAGGAAGATGTTTTGGAAACTATTCCAAGGCCTTTAGTGCATGTATGTGGACGGCATGTATGGCTAGGGGGGTGGCCGAATATTGATAGGAGGTTTGGGGAAGGATAGTTGGCCAACTTTAGCATTTGTGCACCTTTTGGCATTTGTTTCTTTTCTCTCCAAAAACTCCTTCTTTGGCCGAATGTACCTAGGCATTTTTGTGCAAATTTGCTTTGGATTTTAGCTCTCATTTTTGTGTTGAACCAAATACCATTCTCTTTCTCTCATTTTTCCTTTTGAAACCGAAACTACATTTGAACTTTGTGCATTTTTGTGCACTTTTCTTCTTTGGTAAAATAGGTGTTGGCCGAATCTCTTAATCCCATTTTCTCTCTTTTCTTTCTTTTGAATATTGTTCAAAATCACAACATTTCTTTTACTTTCTTCTTGGCCGAATCTCTTTCTTCCCCTTTCCCCTTGATTTTTCTTTCATTAGTTGCTAAAGCCGAATCATCATTCTTCCCTTCTCATTTTTTTCTTCTTTTTCTTTTCTTCTTTGCCATACTAATTCTTCATCTCTTTTGAGCCGAATATCAATTGTTTTCTTTCAAAATCATAGCCGAAACTCTCATATCCTATTTGATTTGTCTTGGCTGAATTTCTTCAAGGGTAGGACTTCATTTGGTTTTCTTCAATCGGTTTTGGAAGACAGGTAAGCGTTATGGCCGTTTTTCCTTAGTCTTTTTATTGTTTCTATGTTGTTCCTCTTGTGGACAAAGGCCGAATTTTGGGCAATTGTTGCAAGGTTCTAATCATTCTTAGAAATCGATTTCTTTTAGGCTCCTCGGGACGTTGGAAGCAATCAATCTAAGCCTCGTTTCTTTGTCAAATTGTTTTGGGTAAGCTTTAGGTAAGACTTGGTATTTCAAGTGATAACTCATTGGGATTTAGTAGTATGGCCGAATGGCCTTTGTTTATAATTTAAATATTGGCTGATTGTAGGACAAGGAGATCTAGTGCAATAGATCGGGTCTTCAGATTTTAGTACTTGCGGTAGTGTCAGATGTGTATCTTACACACTTTATAACTTGGTTTATATATATATATATGTGTGTGTGTGTTAAATAACTATTCAAGTTGTTAAAGCCGAAACTATGAGATATTGATATGATACCTTGATGGGTATGAGCAAGGATACGGGTAAGTCCGTTTCGATATGATGTTGCTATATGTTGTTTAATATCATGATCTACGATATGTATTAGTTATATGTTCATATCAAAGTGTATTGACATGATTTGTTTATCTTTTGCATTGGTATGGGCAATATGACAGAGGGGGGAAGATTGATGTTCGTGTCTTCGGACACCGTGAGGTTTGGCACCTCGGTGATTTGGTATCACATTTGTGTCTTTGGGACACTGAGGTTTGGCACCTCATAGCGACTCGCCCTCGTGGATTAACACCACCGTGGGTTGGCCCCACTTTTGAGATATGGGATTGTCGCCAGTGATTTGGTATCACACGGGTTGGCCCCACAACTTGATTATTCGTGACTTTGGTCACCAAAGTGATTTGGTATCACATTTGTGTCTTTGGGACACCGGAGGTTTGGCACCTCATAGCGACTCGTCCCCGTGGATTAACACCACCGTGGGTTGGCCCCACTTTTGAGATATGGGATTGTCGCCAAGGTGATTTGGTATCACAAGTGGGTTGGCCCCACAACTTGATTATTTGTGACTTTGGTCACGGTGGTTTGGCACCACCGGTGGTTTGGTACCACACGGGTAGAAAAAGGAGTTACGGATGGCTAGGTTGGGTGCATAATATATATATTGCTTGGTTATAATTTGTGTAAGTATGTGGTATTTACTCGGGAGAGGGAATATGCACTCGAGTCTTGGTGACTCACCTTCTCCCTTACTTTTTCAGTAATTCAGAATTCGCGGATGAGGAGCCGGATGAACTCGAGGAGGCCATGCAATGAAATTTTGTTTTACATGAACTTCCATTTGGGTACTTGATTTTAATTTGGTTTTCATTTTATGGGTTTGTAATAAGGCCTCTTTAATTATGTTTTTGGATTATTTATATGCTTTGGATTTGTTTTAGGAATAACTTGCAAATTACATGATTGATTTAATGATATGTGAACAAAGTTTTCTAAAATACAAAGCGCGATGGTTTTAAAACGTTACCATCGGGTAACATAAATCAATTGATAGTATTTAACAACTTAAGTATTTTCGATAACTCAAACTATTTTCCAAAACTCCAGTTTCCAAATTTCTATTAGATACGATTTTCAACCTAATTGCTTTAGTTTCTCTTTAATTTATAAATGGTTTACTTAATCTAAGTGCGACTAAGTTTTAAAAATCTATTTACGGAATTGCAAAGTAAAATATCAGTTTTCAACTTAATTTTTTACGAATTTAGAATAATAAAAAGTTTTTCACTAAAATTTTTCAGTAACTCGCTTTTTCCTCAAAACGTTTTCCCTCGTGACATACCAAATTCGGTCGTGGCGTATTGACCGGGTTTGGGGTGTTAGAAATTGCATCGAGCCAAGTCAAAGCTCATTTGTGGGCCCGAGGCCCAAAATGTTTTAAAGTATGGTTTTAAAATGATTTTGTTGAAAATTGTATGGTTGGAAAGGCATGGCCCCGAGTCTCCGACATCAATCCGCTTCTAGTAAGTACATCAAATCGTTGATTTTGATGATATGATATGATGATGTTGGCATGATCTGTATAGTAGTAGGAACTACTCTAGAGACCCAAACTATAGGTTGAATGTACTCATGAAACAACTTCTTATTAAAATTATTCATAAACCGTGTTTTAAAGAAAGTAGAATAATGACTAATGCATAACGCTTTTAAATCGATAAGTCGAGACTTTAGACATGAGTACTCGTGGTCGAGGTCGCTTTACTCGTGGGACGCGGTCGGGGTAGGATGGTCGTGGTTCGAGCCGGTGAGGTCCGGTCAAAGATCCGAGAATGAGGTACCACCACCCCACCACCGGCCGGTTGGAGTTGAGCATCGAGGATCAAACGGGGATGACGCAGTTGTCTCAGCGATCTTCGCGAGTTCTTGAGAGGGTAGCTGGAATAGGTGGAGGCGCGGGAATTTGGAAATCCGTGATCCGAGCGACTTCGAGCCAATGGAGCCGAGGTATTTCGAGGTGTTTCGTGTGGCTCAAAGACGGCTGAGTATTGGTTAGAGGCGACGGAACGAATCATGGATGACTTGGATCCGAGTCTTTGAGGAAAAGTCAAAGGGATTGTATCGCTTCTTCGGGATGAGTCATATCGGTGGTGGCTCACGGTAAGGAATAGTGCTGCAGCGGAGGATCTCACTTGGGATTATTTTAAGGCAGCGTATCAGAAGAACTGCCGGGATTGCCTCTAGATCGTGAAGTTGAATTTGGTATAGATCATTTATCCCGAATCGCGCTGTTGTCTATTGCTCAATTATAGGATGGCACCGGAAGGAATTAGGGAATTGAAGGCTCAAATTCAAGAGTTGTTGGATCGAGGTTTCATCCGACCAAGTGTTTCGCCATAGGGAGCGCCGGTACTTTTTGTCTAGAAGAAATATGGTACGATGCGGATGTGTATAGACTACCGCCAGTTGAATAATCTGACGATCAAAAACAAGTATCCTTTGTCGATGATAGATGACTTGTTTGATCAGCTTAAGAGGGGCAGCGGTTTTTCCAAGATTGATTTAAGGTCCGATATCATCGGTGAAGGTGAAAGAGGCCGATATCCATAAGACGGCATTTTGCACTCGGTATGGGCACTACGAATTTACCGTAATGCCGTTTGGGTTGACTAACGACCGGCAAAGCATTCATGGACATGATAAATCGGGTATTCCAAATAGTTTTCGGATCGGTTTGTCATAGTATTTATAGACGATATTTTGGTATACTCAAAGTCGAGGAGGAGCATGATGCGCATTTTGCGAGTAGTGTTGCGATTCTCGAGGAAAAGCAATCGTATGCCAAATTTAGTAAGTGCGAGTTCGCTTAGGAGGTGACTTTCTTGGGTCACGTAGTATCGGTGAGGGGATTAGAGTGGATCCTCGAAAGATTGAGGCGATGTTGGATTGAAGCCGCCTAAGTCGGTGGGTGAGATTCGAGTTTCCTAGGTCCAGCGGGGTATTACAGAAGATTTGTGGAAGGATTTTCTTTGATAGCAGCACACCTATGACTAAGTTATTGAGGAAAGAAATTCCATTTGTGTGGTCCAAGAAGCAGAAGGAAGTTTTGACAAGTTGAAGAAGATTCTCGATCAAGCTCCGATTTTGATTCAACTCGAGGCGGTGCAAGGAATTCACTTCATCGTGATGCATCACATCTGGTTTGGGATGTGTCTTTGATGCAGAAGGGAAGGTAGTGGCTTATGCATATCGACAGTTAAGACCACATGAAGTTAACTATCCAACGGATGACTTGGAATTAGCTGCAGTGGTTTTTGCTTTGAAGATATGGAGACACTATTTGTATGGAGAGAAGTCGATAGTCTACACGGATCACAAGAGTCTTAAGTATCTTTTGACTCAGAAGGATTTGAACTTGAGGCAGCGTAGATGGATTGAGTTGTTAAAGGACTACGACTGTTGATTGAGTATCATCCAGGCAAGGCTAATGTGGTGGCAGACGCGTTGAGCCGTAAGGTTGTGACTGACTTAAGATCGATGTTTGCTCATTTTAGCTTATATGATGATGGGAGTCTTTTATTGAATTGCAAGTCAAGCCGACTTGGTTAGAGAGCAGTCAAGGAGAAACAGTTAGAGGATGATGGTTTGAATGATCGGAGGTTACAGGTTTAGAATGGTGGTTTAGAGGATTATAGTTTGTCCAAGGATGGAGTATTGTGTTTTAAAGGAAGAGCTTGTATGCCAAAGGATGTTGAGTTGAGGCAAAGGATTCTTCGGGACGCACATAGCAGCCCATACGCTATGCATCCTGGAGGTAGCAAGATGTATCGAGATTTAGAGAGAGCGATTTTGGTGGCGTGTCCAAGCGTGAGGTAAATCGAGTTTGTGGGTAAATGTCCGACGTGTCGCCAGGTCAAGGCGAACATCGCTTGCCGTGCAGGTTACTTCACCGGTAAAAGATTCCACAATGGAAGTGGGAAAGGATCACTATGGACTTTGTCGAGAGATTACCCCTTACACCTAGTAAGAAGGACTCAGTTTGGGTGATTGTGGATCGTCTGACTAAATCAGCTCATTTTATTCCGGTAAGGGTGGATTATTCACTTCAGAAGTTAGCTAAGTTGTATGTGGCGAAAATAGTGAGGTTGTACGGTGTACCAGTGTCGATCATCTCAGACAGAGATCCTAGATTTACGTCGAGGTTTTAGAGAGCGTTACATCAGGCTTTGGGTACGCGGTTGGATTTTAGTACCGCATTTCATCCACAGTCTGACGGGCAGTCGGAAAGAGTTATACAGATTTTAGAGGATATGTTGAGAGGTTGTGTATTGGACTTCAGAGGCAGCTGGGAAGAGTTTTTTCCATTAGCTGAATTCGCATACAACAATAGTTATCAAGCAAGCATTAAGATGGCACCATATGAGGCGTTGTATGGTAGGAGGTGTCGCACACCTACATGTTGGACAGAGTTGGATGAGCGTCAGATGTTAGGACCAGAGTTGGTTACAGAAACCGAAGATAAGGTTAAGACGATTCAGGCTTGTCTGAAGGAAGCTTCAGATAGGCAGAAGTCAGATGTGTATCTTACACACTTTATAACTTGGTTTATATATATATATGTGTGTGTTAAATAACTATTCAAGTTGTTAAAGCCGAAGCTATGAGATATTGATATGATACCTTGATGGGTATGAGCAGGGATACGGGTAAGTCCGTTTCGATATGATGTTGCTATATGTTGTTTAATATCACGATCTACGATATGTATTGGTTATATGTTCATATCAAAGTGTATTGACATGATTTGTTTATTTTTTGCATTGGTATGGGCAATATAACAGGAGGGGGAAGATTGATATTCGTGCCTTCGGACACCAAAGGTTTGGCACCTCCAGTGATTTGGTATCACATTTGTGTCTTTGGGACACCAGAGGTTTGGCACCTCATAGCGGCTCGTCCCTGTGGATTAACACCATCGTGGGTTGGCCCCACTTTTGAGATATGGGATTGTCGCCAGTGATTTGGTATCACACGTGGGTTGGCCCCACAACTTGATTATTCGTGACTTTGGTCACCAGTGATTTGGTATCACATTTGTATCTTTGGGACACCAGAGGTTTGGCACCTCATAGCGACTCGTCCCTGTGGATTAACACCACCGTGGGTTGGCCCCACTTTTGGGATATGGGATTGTCGCCAGTGATTTGGTATCACAAGTGGGTTGGCCCCACAACTTGATTATTTGTGACTTTGGTCACAAAGTGGTTTGGCACCACCGGTGGTTTGGTACCATACGGGTAGAAAAAGGAGTTACGGATGGCTAGGTTGGGTGCATAATATATATATATCTTGGTTATAATTTGTGTAAGTATGTGGTATTTACCCGGGAGAGGGAATATGCACTGAGTCTTGGTGACTCACCTTCTCCCTTACTTTTTCTGTAATTCAGAATTCGCGGATGAGGAGCCGGATGAACTCGAGGAGGCCATGCAATGAAATTTGGTTTTACATGAACTTCCATTTGGGTACTTGATTTTAATTTGGTTTTCATTTTATGGGTTTGTAATAAGGCCTCTTTAATTATGTTTTTGGATTATTTATATGCTTTGGATTTGTTTTAGGAATAACTTGCAAATTACATGATTGATTTAATGATATGTGAACAAAGTTTTCTAAAATACAAAGCGCGATGGTTTTTAAAACGTTACCATCGGGTAACATAAATCAATTGATAGTATTTAACAACTTAAGTATTTTCGATAACTCAAACTATTTTCCAAAACTCCAGTTTCCAAATTTCTATTAGATACGATTTTCAACCTAATTGCTTTAGTTTCTCTTTAATTTATAAATGGTTTACGAATCTAAGCTGCGACTAAGTTTTAAAAATCTATTTACGGAATTGCAAAGTAAAATATCAGTTTCCAACATAATTTTTTTTACGAATTTAGAATAATAAAAAGTTTTTCACTAAAATTTTAATCGGTAACTCGTTTTTCCTCAAAACGTTTTCCCCTGTGACATACCAAATTCGGTCGTGGCGTATTGACCGGGTTTGGGGTGTTACATTCACCAACGAGATTTTCTTATTACGCAATTCTTTCACTTCGTGAGCCAAAATACGAATCGGTTCTTCCTCATAAGTCAAATCAGACGGAATCTTAATTTCTGATGGACTAATCACATGAGAAGGATCGGATCTATATAGTCGAAGCATCAAAACATGGAAAACATTGTGGATCTTTTCTAACTCAGGTGGCAACATCAACCTGTACTCAACTGGCCCGATACGCTCAATAACCTCGTACGGCCCAATAAATCTCAGACTTAGCTTTCCCTTGCGACCAAATCTAAGTGTTTTCTTCCACGGTGAGACTTTCAAAAATACTCAGTCACCAATCTGAAATTCTATATCTTTACATTTCAAATCTGCATAGGATTTCTGACGGTCTGACGCTGCTTTCAAACTTTCACGGATCAATTTTACTTTCTGTTCAGTCTCTTTGATTAAATCAACTCCGTGTATCTTGCTTTCACTTAGTTTGGTCCAATACAAAGGTGTACAACATTTACGACCATACAAAGCTTCATAAGGTGTCATTTTGATACCCGATTTAAAGCTATTATTGTACGCAAATTCAATCAAAGGCAAGTATCGTTCCCACGTACCCTCGAACTCAAGAACACAACATCTCAACATATCCTCGAGTATTTGAATAATACATTCGGATTGACCATCCGTTTGAGGGTGGAAAGCGGTGCTAGAATGCAATTTTGTACCTAATGCATCTTGCAGTTTCTTCCAAAACTGCGATGTAAATCTTGGATCTCTATCCGAAACAATAGAAATAGGTACTCCGTGTAATCGTACAATTTGAGAAATGTATAATTCCGCTAGCTTATCAGGCGAGTAATCTGTACGGACCGGGACAAAGTGAGTCGACTTCGTCAATCTATCAACAATAACCCAAATTGCATCTTTCTTGCTCGACGTCAACGGTAACCCAGATACAAAATCCATCGTAATTTGATCACATTTCCATTCGGGTATCATAATCAGCTGAAGCAACCCAGATGGCACCTGATACTCGGCTTTTACTTGCTGACATATCAAACATTTTGACACAAAATCCAAAATATCTCGTATCATACCATGCCACCAGTAATGCTGTTTCAAATCATTATACATTTTTGTGCTTCTTGGGTGAATTGATGATCGTTGATTTCAGAGTTTTAAATTTATAATGATCGAACCTAGAACTAACTATAACAACGATTGAGGCAAGTGCACCTATCGAACAGTAGTATAGCTTAGGCAAGATCGGATTGTCGAACCCAAAGGAACCAAAAGTACTAATACTAACTTTCTTTTTATTATCTAGCCTAAAATAAGTGAAGTTGTTATTTAATCTAAATTTAACTAACTACTAAGCTAAAGACGCAAAAGACAAAAAGAATGAATTGGGGAAATCTTTGTTGGAAAAACTCAGTTGATTAAGACGATACCCTTAGGAAGAATCCACCTAGACTTCACTTGTTATCTAACTCTAAACTGCACAATTTATTCACTTGACTTGATCCGTAAGACTCCTAATGTATATTAAACCCTCTCTCGAAGCGAATAACGTCTAACCCTAGGTTGATTAATTGAAATCTCTTTCTAATTAAAACCCCTAGAATTGCATGAACTCGATCTATGGACTCCCATATTAGGTTTCACCCTAATCCGGCAAAATCTCATCACCTTATCTCTAGGCGTGCAATCAACTTCGCTTAATTATGCTAGATCTACTCTTAGGCAGGGACTTTTGCTCCTCCACCTAAGCACATCAAGCTTGAATCAATATCCTAAAAATATTAACACAAGAATTAAGAACACATAATTAAGAACAAATCAAGTATTTATCATATAGTTCAGCAAATGATAACAAGATTCATCTAAGTTTCATCCCCTTCAGGTATCTGAAGGGTTTAGTTCATAATAATAAAAGAAAACATCTCAGAAGAAAAGATAAAACAAAACATAAGAAATCCCTAAAACCCCCTGAAGGAATTGAAGGAGAGATCTGCCGTCTTGAGTAGAATTTCGGCTTTTTGAGATGAATCAACTGGCTATCTTCGAGTGTTTCCCACAAATCTGACCTTTTCGGCTCGGCTCCTTGGCCTAGCTCACCGCCCTCTTCTAGGTTATACTTAGGGTGTTTATATAGGCTTTTGAAATAGGTTTCTTTGCCCCTAAGTATCCCTTTCCGAGTGAAATTACTCTTCTCCATGACAAGGACACGGCCATGGCACACGCCCGTGTGAATCGTCTTTAGGCCATGTTTAGACTTTTAATGAGGTGACACGCCCGTGTAAATCATGATCTGGCCGTGTTCTAGTCTATCAAGGAGACACGGCCGTGTTGTCTCAAGTCCAGGCTGTGTCGATTTTCACTTTGGCCCAATTTGGTCCGTTTTGAGCCTGTTTCTCATTCTTTCCATCCTCCGGTGCTTTCCTGAGTATAAAACATGTAAAGAAAGGATTAAGAGCACCTTTTTACATAAATCAAGGGATAAATTATCCAAAAGTATGCTAAATGTGGGATTAAAATATGTTACTTTTACGGTTTATCACATACCCCCACACTTAAGCTTTTGCTTGTCCTCAAGCAAAATTCTCAACTTACAATTAAAACGAACTTTCCATGATTCAATATTCCTATCAAAAATGTCTCATCATAATTCATAGATAATTTACACATGGATAATTTAACTCAAAGAGTCCTAAAGATTCAAACAATATAGGTCATACATTTGTAGCACAAAACATAGGTGTTTCCCCTCATCTAAATAATTACCTCTGATCCAAAACCTACAAGGATTGACATCCTTACAAAAGATTCACTCAAATCACTCGAAGTGGTTAAGGTTCAGAATTAAGCACTCAAATGTCAAACCTAAAAAGTTAATCCCATAGGCTTGCATGAAAATCAAATCTCCACCACTGTAATATGAGATGATGTACAAATCAAAAGGTCTTTGAAAGGGTTGTAACGAGGCTTGGGTTAAGGTGTGAATAAAGGCTAAATTACAGGGTTAGAATCAAGATCGACTTGAAAAAATACCTAACTAGAAACAACGAACTGAAAAATAAATAATTACATGAATTGAAACTTTAAAACGAATAATACGAGCTTCTTCTTCAATAAATAGACTTTAATTGTACAAGCTCGCTTTTCATCATACTAATACTGAATATACTTCAATGTTTTTTTTTAAGAACAAATAAAGTAATAATAAAGAACTTTAACAACTGAAATAAAGAACATAGTTAGGCAACTGATCAAATCAAATCTCGACAAAAAAAGGGTTGTCAAGAAGAATGGTGATAACAAATACAAAGGGTTTTGGGTTAATATTAGTGGGTGAGTCAATAAAAAGGGTTGTTAGGATCAAAGGGGTTCACTAGGGGTTAATTATGAAGGTAGGATTTTTATTGAGTAAGTGGGGTAAATCCTAGGTGCCTTTATCATTTCTGTATATCAAATCAAAAATGTGGTCTCAACATGTATAATCGAGGCAAGTTCTAGAATAACAGTTCAATGTTGACACACTCATAATCAAAAAGTGAGCATGAAAAAGGATATATGCTCTTATAAGGCTCAAAATCTCACAAAAATTATGGGTATTTTGATATCAACCTCGTAAATTTCAACTTTCAAAGTAATATTCAAATTCAGGTTAACAACCTAGAAAAAAAATTAATTCTAAAAAATAAACTTATCATGCTTGATTCTCTAGTAACTTAGAATTTAGTTATCAATGCACAATTATCAATGACTTAATCTAAAACATATCAATAAAGATCATAAGTCATTGGAATTTCATTCTAATCATAATATGAGAAACTTACTTTAGAACAAGGCATAATTCAGGGATTTGAGAATAATACAAAAAGTTTGGAATCCTTAAGATTCACCCCCCACACTTAAGATGTACATTGCCCTCAATGTACGAAGATAGATAATAGCACGATAATAATAAAATCATAAGATATGGGGAAAAGTGAAACTTCCTGAATTATAGATGACATCCTTGGATTGGAGGTGAAAGATACGTTGGAGGTGTCGTTTTTTGTTGTAGCGGTTACTAACGAGCTCTGTGCTAGATGAAGAAATTGGGTAGCTCATGGAGGATTAGCCAGGACTTATTAAGACACATTTAAAATAAACTAAATATATAATTAAAGAAAAGAAAGATAAAGAGAAAGAAAATAGAAAGTAAAATAAAATTAAAAGAAAAGATGGATGGACTGAGGGGTCCTTATTGTTGGATGGTTCGCGAGTTGGGTGTGACCTCTAAGGCTGTGGATATGGTGGTGGTCGTGGTGTGATTCCCAAGCAGCCTGAAGAACCTAAAACGAAGAAACTAAAATAAAATAAGTTAAATTAAGCAGAAGAGAAGTAAAGATAAGGAAATTGAAGCAAAAGAGAAAAACGAAATAAAATCTAAATGGCCTCAAATATCCTTGGCTCGTCGAATGATTGAAGCGGCCGGCATGAACTTATATAGATCGGTCTCCCTCTAGGAGACAATGCTTGATTCCTTCTGCTTCTTCGGCATTCGGTGTAGCTCAAGGGTTTTGGGAATGTATTGGAGAAGAAAAGTAGGGGGAGGTCTAAATAATGGGATAGAATAAAGGGGATGAGAAGTAGGAAAGTGAGTAAGGGAAGAGATGGGAGGGGGTTTAAATAGATTTTCAGGCCTGGTGCAACCCCACGCCCGTGTACCACGGGCGTGTTGATTCACACGACCGCCTCGCATGGCTGTGTTATGCATCGTATCGTTTCTCCCACGCCCATGTTCAAGTCACCACGCCCGTGTATAATCTAACAGTGTCGACCACGGCTGCATTGCACGACCGTGGGGTTTTTTCGGTGCCCGTGGTGTGGTGGTTTGAGTCCGTGACTCTGAAAATTTATTCTCTCTGACTCGTACCATCTCTGCCGTGTCAGTACGGCGATTCGGTGCATCCACACGGCCACGGCCACGGCCGTGTCCAAGGCCGTGTGGCCTAGAATTCTGTACTTTTGGTTAGTTTATAGTTAGGTATTATAAAGAAAAAAATAGAATAAATAAGACAAAATAAAATGTAAAAGTTAATGGGGTTAGTGCTCGGGTTGCCTCCCGAGAAGCGCTCGTTTAAAGTCTTAAGCTAGACTTACCTCTCGTTTCCATTATCATGGTGGTTTGAGGAGTTGAAAGTCCTTCCTCATGCTATCGGTTTCATTGTCATGATAGGGTTTAAGTCGAGATGCATTTATATTGAAAGTACCAAAAATGGGATTACTTACCTCGACTATTCCGTATGGGAAAACACTGGTTACCCTAAAATGGATTTCTTTGTTTGTGTTAAGGTCAGGAGGAGATATTCGGGGGTCTGCTTTATCTAATAATACTTGATCTCTGATTTTGAATTTGTCTGCTTCGTGGAATGGCTCTGGTTCAGCTTTGTGTATCCCTTTTTTTTTTTGAAATGCGTCTTCACTCGTCTATATCATCGATCTGAATCCTTCGTTCCTCATGAGTTATTTCTTTGTTGGCACATGGTATAGGATTGGGTTCAGTTTTATTCTCTCCCGGTGTTTCCTAAAAAGAAGGGTTAACCGAATGGTTATCAATAGAATTTATTTTCTCACCTGGATTACTCGATGTTCTAGCCGAATCGAGAGCTTGAGAGTATTTGTCTCATTACCTACACGAAGTATTAGTTCTCCCGCATCAATGTCAATTTTAGTCGTGCAGTTGCTAAAAATGGTCTTCCTCAGATTAGGGGGATACTATTGTCCTCATCCATGTCTAAAACGACAAAGTCTACTGGGAATATGAATTTATCAATCTTTATGAGTACATCTTCGATTATACCCCAAGGAATTCTAACCGTTTTATCAGCTAATTGAATGCTCATCCTAGTTTATTTGGGTTTCCCTAGACCTAGTTGTTTAAACAATTTATAAGGCATGACATTTATACTTGCCCCTAAATCAGCTAACTGATAAACCGTAAAAGTAACATATTTTAAGCCCACATTTAATATGCTTTTGGATGATTTAAGCCCAAATTTATGTAAAAAGGTGCTCTTAATCCTTTCTTTTCATGTCTTATACTCAGGAAAGCACCCGATGATGAAAAGAACGAGAAACGGGCTTAAAACGGACCAAATTGGGCCAAGCCACAAAATCAGCACGGCCTGGACTTCAAGCCACACGGTCGTGCCACGATTCCTACTAGAAAATGGCCTTACCACGACTTACACAGTCGTGCCACATTCAACAGTGTCGAACACAGCCTGAAGACGATTCACACGGGCGTGTGCCATGGCCGTGTCCCTGCCGCGGGAAAGAGGAATTTTACTCGGATTTGGATACTTGGAGACAAAGAAAGGCATTCCAAAGCCTATTCAAACACCCTAGTAGGAACTCTACTTGAATTAGGATACTTTGGGGCCAAGTAAGGTATCTCAAGGTCTATATAAGCACCCAAGGGGGCAACTTGTTAGAGAGTTCGACAGAAGCCTCTACCAGGGCTTTTGTCTAGGGGCGTCGTGCTAGGCCAGAGAAGGCAGATTTGTGGGGATTCACTCAGGGATAGCCAGTTGATCCATCTCAAGAAGCCAGAGTTATACTCAAGACGGAGGATCTCCTCTTCAATTCCTTCAGGGGGTTTTAGGGATTTCTTGTGTTTTGTTTTATCTTTTCTCTTGAGATGTTTTCCTTTATTGTTATGAACTAAACCCTTCAGATACCCGAAGGGGATGAAACCTATGATGAATCTTGTTATTTGATTATTTGAATTATATGATAAATACTTATTTTGTTCTTAATTATGTGAGCTTAATCCAAAATTAATGTGCTTAGGTGGAGGAGGAATAGACCCTGCCTAAGAGTAGATTCAACATAATTAAGCGGAGTTGATCGCACGCCTAGAAATAGGGTGACGAGATTTTGCCGGATTAGGGTGAAACCTAATATGGGAGTCCACAGATCGATTTACTGATATTCTAGGGGGTTATTATAAGAGAACGAGAGTTCCACTAATTAACCTAGGGTTAGACGTTATCTACCCGGAGAGAGGGTTTAATATACGTTAGGGAGTCTTACGGATCAAACTAAGTGAATAAATCATATGGTTCAGTGTTAGATAACAAGTGAAGTCTAGGTGGATTCTTCCTAGGGTATCGTCTAAATCAACTGAGTTTTTCCCAAGTTATTTTCTAATTTCATTCTTCATTGTCTTAGAGTCTTTAGTTTAGTAGTTAATTAATTTAGATTAATAAACAACTTCACTTATTTTAGGCTAAATAATAAAAAGAAAGTTAGTATTAGTACTTTTAGTTCCTTTGGGTTCGATAATCCGGTCTTGCCTAAGCTATACTACTGTTCGATAGGTGCACTTGCCTCAATCGTTGTCAGAGTTAGTTTTCAGGTTCGATCATTCTTTTTATAAATTTTAAAGCTCTGATTCACAGCGATCAAGTTTTTGGTGCCGTTGCCGGGGAACTAAAATATTAAGAACGCTCTATTTTTATTACTTTAGCCATTTTTTTTATTTTTCGCAATTTACTTTTATTTTTAGTTTAAATTTTTACTTTGTTAATTTTTCTTTTATATGTTTTTATCAGATAATTTTAGTTTATAGAGAAGATGGCACTAAATAACTATCAGTGGCGAGTTATGAGAACAACACCAACAGAAACCGCCAGTGTCTTCAACCTCGACGCAATAACCATGCTATCAAACCAGTTAGAGATGATGAATAAAAAGATTGATGGTTTGTGTAGTCTCTCGCAGGTACATCCAGTTATGCAATATGACTCGAATCTAGGAGGCCTGGCGAATCTTGAGTACCCACCCTACAGATATGGCATGAAGAACGAACAAGTCCACTATATGGGTAACTATTCTAGATCTCAAAATAATTTTTATAGTGACACTTATAATACAGATTGGAGGTACCATCTCAATTTCTCGTGGGACGATCAAGGCAGCCAAAGAGAGGAACTTCCTCCAAATTTTCAACAACCACCTCACCAACAGGAAGATGAGTCGAACCTTGAAGAGACGCTGGCAAAATTCATAGCAAACACAAAGCACGTCTCCAAAATATAGAAACAAAACAAGAAACATCGATTCAAGGGATTGAGGATCATTTAGGTCAGCCTGTTAAGCTGATCTTAGAACAACCACAAGAAAGCTTGCCAAGCAACACTAAAACTAACCCAAAAGAGCAAATTCAAGCTGTAACAACTCATGACAGTGAAAGATTAGTGGAATCTGACCCAAGGCAAGATCCTGTGGTAAGTGAAGGTAAGGCTGAGGTGAGCCATGAAATACCAAAATTGGCAATTACAGAGTACCATCCTCGTGTACCATATCCCGAAACAATGAAGAAGGACAACACAGAGGAACAGTTTGGTAAGTTTATTAAACTTTTAAAGAAATTACATATTAACTTACCGTTTCTCGAAGCTCTTTCGCAGATACCCGATTATAGAAAATTTTTAAAAGAGCAGTTGACAAACAAACGAAAGCTAGACGAGGAATCACATGTGGAGCTAAAATTCTACAAAATAAACTGCCACGGAAATTAAAAGATCCAGGGAGTTTTACAATTCCATGTTTAATTGGTAGTTTATCTATTGATAATGCTTTAGCTGAGTTAGGGTCAAGCATCAATGTTATGCCTTATAAAATGTTTAAACAACTAGGTCTAGGGAAACCGAGACAAACCAGGATGAGCATTCCATTAACTGATAAAACTATCAGAATTCCTAGGGGTATAATTGAAAATGTTCTAATCAAAATTGATAAATTCGTATTCCCAGTAGACTTTGTCATTTTAGACATGAATGAGGACAATTCGATCCCTTTAATTTTAGGAAGACCCTTTCTAGCAACTGCCAGGACTAAAATTAATGTTGGTACATGAGAACTCATTCTTCGTATAGGTGACGAATCAATCAGTTTACAAGCTCTTGACTCGGCCAGAACATCGACTGATGAAGGTGAGAAAGTAATATCTGTTGATAATCAATCTATTCAAATTTCACCGCAGGAACAACCGCAGAACTACAAACCTGAGCCGAAACAGGAACCTTGTGTCAACAAAGAAGAAGCATATGAGGAACGAAGCCTTGAGATCAATAAACTAAAAGAGGGGAAGACACACTTTAAAGAGGAGCCGAAATCGCACGAAGAAAAACCGAAGGAACCCCCAGACGAGCTGATAGGAACAACAAATCACTTCAAAATAGGGGATCAGGTATTGTTGAATAAGGAAGACCCTCGAATTGCCAATTCAGACCTCAAGACAACCGAAGAAATCACTTTTGAGGTACTTAATGTCTTCCTATACGGGCCAGTCGAGGTAAGCAATCCTAAATTCAGTACTTTTGAGGAAAACATTACTCGACTTAAATTTTATATCAAAAATCGAGTTGATCGCATGAGGAAAGATTTTCACCTTCTCAAACCACCTTGACCATACGAATGAGAGGTAAGGTCTAGCTTAAGACTATAAACGAGCGCTTCTTGGGAGGCAACCCGAGCACTAACCCTATTAACTTTTACATTTTTTATTTTACTTTTATTTTTCATTTTAGCACCTAACCATAAACTAACCAAAGTATAGATTTCCATGCTCACACGGCCTTGCACACGGCCGTGGCCGTGGCTGTGTGGAAGCCAGAAGGACAAACCACGGACGTGATAGTAACCGTGCATGACAAAGAATGATTTCTTTTCCCAACACGGGCTGCGATAAAAAGCCATGCCCGTGTCGACTTCCCGTGCGAGGTTACTGACTTGACGAGCACGGGTTAAACACGGCCGTTCTAAAGGACCGTGATAAGAATACACGGGCGTGCTACGAGACCCACGGTCGTGGTAAAACACCTAAACGTGCCCAAAATTTAAAATCACGAAAAACACGGACTGATTAAACTCGAACAAGGGCGTGGACCGTATCACTATTTAAATATTTACTTTTATTTCTATTTTTATTTTTATTTCTATTTTCATTTTTATTTTCATTTTTATTTTCATTTTTATTTTTATTTTTATTTCCTTTCTTTTATTTTCTTTATTATTTTCTTCTTGTTATTCATTCCATTTAGATTTAGCTTAGGATACAAAAGAAATTAGGATGGCTGCTTCGATGACTCAACCAGTTCGAGACGCTTCCCAACGCTCACCTCCAATACTACCCGGTTTCTTTTGATTGGCTTCATCCAAAATTCAGGAAGTTTCCCTTCTCTCCCCATCTTACAATTTTATGATTATTTTGATATTATCTACCTTTGTACATTGAGGACAATGTACATTTTAAGTGTGGGGGGTTAACTATAGTATTATTTGAAAATCCCTGAATTATGCCTTGTTTGAAAGTAAATTACTCATATTACTAATTAAGATGAAATTTCTGATAATTTATGATTTTTATTGATATGTTTTAGATTAATTCATTGATAATTGTGCATTGATAATTAAATTCTAAGAATACTAGAGAATCAAGCATGAGAAGTCTATTTTTCAGAAATTAAAAATTTTCTAGGTTGTCGAACTGAGTTTAAATATTACTTTGAAGTTTGAATTTTACGAGGTTGACATCAAAATACCCATAATTTATGTGAGTTTTTGAGCCTTATAGAGCATAAATTCTTTTTCTTGCTCACTTTATTGATTATGAGTATGTCAACACTGATTTGTTATTCTAGAACTTGCATCAATTATACATGTCGAGACCACATTTTTTTGATTTGATACACAGAGATGATAAAGGCACCTAGGATCTAACCCACTTACTCCATTAACAGCCTACCTTTACAAATTAACCCCTAGTGAACCCCTTTTAATCCTAACAACCCTATTTATTGACTCACCCACTAATATTGACCCAGAACCCCTTTGTTTTTGTTATCACCGTTCCTTTTGACTACCCTTATATCGAGATTTGATTTGATTAATAGCCTAACTATGTTTTTTATTTCAGTTATGTATTCATGATTTGTTCTCAAAAAAAAATCGAAAGTATATTCAATATTCATTATTAGTTATGTGATTAAACGAGCTTATACATTTAAATTGCAAATATCGAAGAAGAAGCTCGTATTATTAGTATTATTAGTTTTCAATTGATGTAATTATTATTATTAGTTCATTAGTTCTTAGTTAGGTAATTTGTCAATTCAAACTCGATTCTAACCTTCTAATTCAGCCTTATTCCACACCTTAACCCTAGCCCCGTTACAACCCTAACAAAGACCTTTTGATCTGTGTTTCATCTCATATTTCAGTGGTGGAGATTTGATTTTCATGCAAGCCTATGGGATTAACTCTTCATGTTTGTCTTTTGAGTGCCTAAAATTTGAACCTTAAACACTTTGAGTGATTTGAGTGAATCTTTAGTGAGGATGTCAATCCTTGACAATTTCAAATCAGAGGTAATTATTTAGATGAAGGGAAACACCTATGTTTTGCGCTACAAAATATAAGGCTTATAGTGTTTGAATTTTTAGGACTCTTTGAGTTAAATTATCCATGTATGAATTATCTCTGAATTATGATGAGACACTATCAATGACTATTATGAATTATAGGATGTTCGTTTTAATCGTAAGTTGAGAATTTTGATTGAGGACAAGCAAAAGCTTAAGTGTGGGGGTATTTGATAAACCGAAAAAGTAACATATTTTAAGCCCACATTTAATATGCTTTTGGATGATTTAAGCCCCAATTTATGTAAAAAGGTGCTCTTAATCCTTTCTTTTCATGTCTTATACTCAGGAAACCACCCGATGACGAAAAGAACGAGAAACGGGCTTAAAACGGACCAAATTGGGCCAAGCCACGAAATCAGCACGGCTTGGACTTCAAGCCACACGGTCGTGCCACGATTCCTACTAGAACACGGCCTTACCACGACTTACACGGTGTGCCTCATTTCAACGATGTCGAACACGCCCCGAAGACGATTCACACGGTGTGTGCCATGGCCGTGTCCCCGCCATGCGGAAAGAGGAATTTTACTCGGATTTGGATACTTGGAGACAAAGAAAGGCATTCCAAAGCCTATTCAAACACCCTAGTAGGAACTCTACTTGAATTAGGATACTTTGGGGCCAAGTAAGGCATCTCAAAGTCTATATAAACACCCAAGGGGGCAACTTGTCAGAGAGTTCGGCAGAAGCCTCTACCAGGGCTTTTGTCTAGAGGCACCGTGCTAGGCCAGAGAAGGCAGATTTATGGGGATTCACTCAGGGATAGCCAGTTGATCCATCTCAAGAAGCCAGAGTTATACTCAAGACGGAGGATCTCCTCTTCAATTCCTTCAGGGGGTTTTAGGGATTTCTTATGTTTTATTTTATCTTTTCTCTTGAGATGTTTTCCTTTATTGTTATGAACTAAACCCTTCGGATACCCGAAGGGGATGAAACCTATGATGAATCTTGTTATTTGATTATTTGAATTATATGAATCTTGTTATTTGATTATTTGAATTATATGATAAATACTTAGTTTGTTCTTAATTATGTGAGCTTAATCCAAAATTAATGTGCTTAGGTGGAGGAGGAATAGACCCTGCCTAAGAGTAGATTCAACATAATTAAGCGGAGTTGATCGTACGCCTAGAGATAGGGTGACGAGATTTTGCCGGATTAGGGTGAAACCTAATATGGGAGTCCACAGATCAATTTACTGATATTCTAGGGGGTTATTATAAGAGAATGAGAGTTCCACTAATTAACCTAGGGTTAGACGTTATCCGCCTCGAGAGAGGGTTTAATATATGTTAGGGAGTCTTACGGATCAAACTAAGTGAATAAATAATATGGTTCAGTGTTAGATAACAAGTGAAGTCTAGGTGGATTCTTCCTAGGGTATCGTCTAAATCAACTGAGTTTTTCCCAAGTTATTTTCCAATTTCATTCTTCTTTGTCTTAAAGTCTTTAGTTTAGTAGTTAATTAATTTAGATTAATAAACAACTTCACTTATTTTAGGCTAAATAATAAAAAGAAAGTTAGTATTAGTACTTTTAGTTCCTTTGGGTTCGATAATCCGGTCTTGCCTAAGCTATACTACTGTTCGATAGGTGCACTTGCCTCAATCGTTGTCAGAGTTAGCTTTTAGGTTCCATCATTCTTTTTGTAAATTTTAAAGCTCTGATTCACAGTGATCACAAACGCATTATCAATAGATAAACTACCAATTAAGCATGGAATTGTAGAACTCCCTGAATCTTTTAATTTCCGTGGTAGTTTATTTTGCAAGACTGCCGAGCACATTGCGTTCAGTTCCACGTGTGATGCCTCGTCTATCCTTCGTTTGTTCGTCAAAAGGTCTTTAAAAATTTTCTAGAATCGGCGCATCCGTGAAAGAGCTTCAAGTAACATGTAGTTAATATGTAATTTCTTTAAAAGTTTAAGAAACTTACCGAACTTTTTCCTCTCAGATCGTCTCTCTTTATCGCTTCGAGATAAGGAATGCGAGGTTGGTACTTTTGATTACCGGTTTTGGCTTTTCTTGTGTTACCTCAACTTTACCTTTTCTACCTCGTTTTCTTATATTGGATTGGGTTCATCTAACCCTATACTATCATGAGTAATTTGTGATAGCTTGGATTTGCTCCTTTGGGTTAATCTCGGTGTTGCTTGGTAGACGCCCTTGCGGTCGTTCGAAAATTATCTTTGCAAGTTATCCAACTGTCTTAGTAAGTTCCCCAACTTGACTTTCGATCCCCTTAACTGATGCCTGTTGATTCTTAAGGGTGGTTTCAGTGTCTTGGAGACGGTTATCTGTGGCTGCCATGAATTTTGTCAGCATCTCTTTAAGGTTCGGCCTCTTTTCCTGTGGATAGGGCTGATTTTGGAAATTTTGAGGAGGTTGTTGTCTTTGAATTCCTTAATTTCCTTGTCCTCCCCATGAAAAATTTGGGTGGTTCCTCCAACCTGGATTATAAGTATTACTATAAGAGTTATTATTAGATCTGAAATTATTACCTATATAGTTCATCTGTTTGCTTTCTGTTCCCAGTTGGTAGGGTGGGTACTCAGGATTCGCCACAGTTCCACTTGCATCGCACTGTATTACTGGATGTACCTGCGAAGAAGACAAACTATCAAGCTTTTTATTCATCATCTCTACCTGTGTTGATAGCATGGTTACTGCTTCGAGGTTGAAAACTCTGGCTGATTTTGTTGGTTTTGTCCTTGTAACCTGCCACTGATAGTTATTCAGTGACATCTCTTCAATAAACTCGTGAGGTCGCTTCGGGAGTTACGTTGTTCAGTGGTTCCACCGACGGTGAATCAATTAGTTGCCTCGTTGAGGGGTTTACACCGTTATAGAAAGTTTGGACTTGGAGCCACAAGGGTAAACCATGGTGCGGACACCTTCTCAAGAGATCCTTGTATCTCTCCCATGCGTTGTATAATGTCTCTAAATCCATCTACACAAAAGAAGAGATATCATTCCGTAATTTGGCCGTTTTGGCCGGTGGGAAATATTTTAATAAAAATTTTCAGTCATTTGATCCCATGTAGTGATTGACCCTCGTGGTAACGAGTTTAACCACTGTTTGGCTTTATTCCTTAATGTAAAGGGAAATAACCGAAGACAGATGGCATCATCAGAAACGCCATTTATTTTGAAGGTATCACAGAACTCTAAAAAATTAGCTATATGAGTATTTGGGCCTTCGTCCTGTAAACCATCAAATTGAACAAATTGTTGAATCATTTGTATAGTGTTAGGCTTTAATTCAAAATTATTAGCAGCTATAGTAGGCCTAACAATACTTGATTCGCTCTCTGTTAAATGAGGTTTAGCATAATCATACATAGTACGCGAGCATTATTTTCTCGCCACATCTTGTGGTGGTGGATTATTCTCGTCCATCCCTTTAGTAGGATTGGATCCGCCTTCTCGCTCTTTTTCTCAGTGTAATTTAGGGCTCGCCTAATTTCTCTGCGATTCACGCAAGCGGTAGCTTCAATATCCTTTGTCAGATACTAGTGGTCCTCTCAAAGTTCCTTCTAGTCATAAACTAGAGGTACCTGCTAGGAAAAGAAAGAAACAAAATTTAGCAAAGTTAAAAACAAAACAAAAACAAAAATAAAAATAAAAGTAAATTGCGAAAAATAATGGCTAAAGTAATAAAAATAGAGCTTTCTTAATATTTTAGTTCCCCGGCAACGGCGTGATCGTATGTCTGTCGAGTTTTAAAATTTATAAAGAGAATGATCAAACCTGGAAACTAACTCTGACAACGATTGAGGCAAGTGCACCTATCGAACAGTAGTATAGCTTAGGCAAGACCGGATTGTCAAACCCAAAGGAACTAAAAGTACTAATACTAACTTTCTTTCTATTATTTAGCCTAAAATAAGTGAAGTTGTTTATTAATCTAAATTAACTAATTACTAAGCTAAATACGCAAAGACAAAAAGAATGAATTGGGGAAATACTTGGGAAAAACTCAATTGATTAAGATGATACCCTTAGGAAGAATCCACCTAGACTTCACTTGTTATCTAACATTGAACCAGACGATTTATTCACTTGACTTGATCCGTAGGACTCCCTAATTTATATTAAACCCTCTTTCGAGGCGAATAACGTCTAACCCTAGGTTGATTAATTGAAATATCTTTCTAATTAAAACCACTAGAATAGCAGTAAATCAATCTATGGACTCCCATACTAGGTTTTACCCTAATCCAAAAAAATCTCGTCACCCTATCTCTAGGCACGTGATCAACTCCGCTTAATTATGCTAGATCTACTCTTAAGCAGGGACTTTTGCTCCACCACCTAAGAACATTCAACTTGAATTAATACCACGAAATATCAACACAAGAATTAAGCACACATAATCAAGAACAAATCAAGTATTTATCATATAGTTCAGAAAACAATAACAAGATTCATCTAGGTTTCATCCCCCTTCAGGTATCTGAAGGGTTTAGTTCATAATAATAAAGAAAAACATCTCAGAAGAAAAGATAAAACAAAACATAAGAAATCCCTAAAACTCCCTGAAGGAATTGAAGGAGAGATCCTCCGTCTTGAGTAGAATTCCGGCTTCTGGAGATGGATCAACTAGCTATCCCTTGAGAGTTTCCCACAAATCTGACCTCTTCGGCTCGGCTCCTTGGCCTAGCTAACCGCCCTCCTTTAGGTTATGCTTAGGGTCTTTATATAGGCTTTTGAAATAGGTTTCTTTGCCCCTAAGTATCATTTTCCGAGTGAAATTACTCTCCTCCACGACAGGGGCACGGCCATGGCGCACACCCGTGTGAATCGTGGCCAGGCAGTGTTGGACTCCGTTAAGGAGGCACGACTGTGTAGATCGACATCAGGCCGTGTTCTAGTATATTTGAGGAGGCACGACCGTGTAGGCTTTAGTCCAGGCCGTGTCAATTTCTTCTTTGGCCCATTTTGGTCCGTCTTGAGCCCGTTTCTCGTTCTTTTTATTCTTGGGTGTTTTCCTGATTATAAGACATGAAAAGAAAGGATTAAGAGCACCTTTTTACATAAATCAAGGGATAAATCATCCAAAAGTATGCTAAATGTGGGATTAAAATGTAACACCCCAAACCCGGCCCACAAGCCCTAATCGGATCTGGTATGTCACTACGGAAAAACGGTTGAAAATTTGTTTTGACTTAAAATAAAACTTTAGAATCTGTGATCTTTTGGAAACCATGTCCAATTAAAATCTATTAAATAATATAAGCTTGATATCAAATATCCGAATTAAAACTTTATTATAAGTTATTATAATATAAATCATTTGTAAAAATATTTCTAAGTAAACATAAACTTCAACAACCATAAATAGAGTACTTTAAATCAAAAGTGGCCCTTATTACATCAAATAAATTCACAAAATACGGATAATATAAAAATCATTATTAATTAACTAAACAAGTAAAACATCTACTTCTGCATGAAAATCTGCTTCTGCATGGCCACCTTTGTATCCACTCCAACCCGGTCCATTAATCATGAATCACCTGCGATGTTTAAAAAATTGGGTGAGTGACACAGACTCAGTGTGTAATTAACCACTGAAATCCACCCACATGCTAACCACATAACAACCCATGCATATATCATATTCAGATCATATCACATTCTGCGCTTGGCCCAAACTCATAACACTTATCAGCTAGATGGGTAATTATCCACATACTCTCCACACACTGGGCTTAGCCCATTTATTCAAGTCCACAATCACACATATATTCACATACCACAATTTATGCAATAATGAATCCCGACCCAAGCCTAAGGTCCATCCTCTACACACCCCCTTATCCAGCCTACCCACACATATACAAATCAATAGTCACATCTCAACAGGTTCGGAACTAACCTGGTCATCGTCATACCCTTTAAGGGTATCTATATCACACTTATCACTGCACTTGTTAGTAAACATATTACACATGCAATTATCGTATAAATCCCGAAAATAGTAGGCTAGCTACACACCTTATTACTTGGAGTTCTAGACTCTCGATCCCCGACGCTATCGCTAAGCGAGACTACGGCTATCTGCCTATAGCTTTCTGCTGCTGGCCCACACCCTGGTGGCCAATCCCGAACCGCTGAGACAGCTCTTTTCTTAAACTTCGGGATAGGCGCTTTCCCTTGTCCTCCTTGACTGGTATTGGCCTCCATCAAAACGCTTAATCAGATAAACTGGTTAAACCCCGAGTTATAAGTCTAAACACCGAACTAATTTAAATATTTCTTACCAGAATATCTTGAATCCCGGTTACTCCTCTAACCCTGTCGAAATCCTAAAATAGTACCACATTAGATTCGGCTTTGACTTAAAGACATAACCTAAAGACATAATATTTTGAAACCCTTGGCCGAATAACTACCACTTCCTTACCTTGATGAATCGAACCTAAAAGCCCCCTTTACGGCTCCTCCCCGCTGGCTATACACAAAAGAAACACGATATTAAGGGCCTAAGAATATTCGGCCAACAAAGAGATTAACACCAAGGCCATTCGGCCAACCCAAACAACTCGAGGGTTAACACTTGGAACCCGAGACCTTACCTATCGCCCCTTGAACACAAGCCACCACACGTTAAGTGCTCCCGCTTCACTTCCTACAATCGGCAAATCATCAAAATCCATAACAATAGCCTTGGCTTTGCACACTAAAAAGAATAGACTACTATAATAAATCCTTACCACCTCTTACCGATCAACAGAGAAAGAAGGCTACGCTTGATTGCTTTCCAAGTCCCGGAGACCCTATAATAAAATGGTTCCAAAACAATCGATTAACACACTTCCAAACCAACGCTAAATCAACTCTTACCTTTGTAAAAGTCGACGGAGAACAGAGAGCAGAACATAAGGCATTCGGCCTTGAACACCAACCTTCCTCTAAAAACCCGATTGAAGAAAAAGAGAAGAGACCACCCTTGCTTGAAACTTCCGACCAACACTAAATAAAAGGAAGAAGAGGGTTCGGCCAAAGTGAACAAGTGAAAAGGAGGGACGTTATTGGTGTTGGTAGAGTATGGAAAGAAAATAAATGATGAAGGTTTAGAAGTAAAGGGCTAAAATTCGGCTAAAGGAAGAGCACACCCCCATTTATAGAATTCGGCCACTCCTCCCACATGAAGAAACCAAGATTCGGCCATCACTCATGGCCACTAATTCAAACCAATTTGAATTAGCCAAATCCTACTTTACTCCTCCCAATCCATTCAAATAAATAAAAAATAAAACCCAACTATTATCCAATATCACCTCTTCAATTTAAAAATACAAAATAAAAATACTAAAAGACCACCCTTCCAAATTAATTTAAACACCACCAAAAACCTTTGCTCGGCCACTATTTCCTCTTTAATTATAACCCAAATTCCTTTCCTATTTTATATCTTTATCCCCCATTCAAAAACAATTAAAAATAAAGGCCACCATTATCTTCTAATAAACAAAAATAAAATAAATCTAGCATTGATCCATTATCCCAATTGAATTAAAAAAAAACAACTAGCTTGATCCTTATCTTCCAAATCCATGTGCCGTCCAATTCACCCCACCTCTTCACGCTTGACTTGTAAAAAAATCAAACTCCAAGTTCTTTGTCCCTATGGTTCGAACATAGGCCCCGCTCAAACAAGCTACAAGCCATGCCCTGAGCCATTCTCGCCATGGCGCTCTTTGTGATATAAATTCGCCCCATTTTCTTTTAAAGCCTCATTCCTTGGTTCCCCCTTGCCTTAACGCCAAAACAAAAATAAAACCCCCATTTGCTGCCATTGAGCTTCGAACCAGCGACCTCCAGGAACCATGAACTTCAGCTAGCGCCCAAGACACTTTACCAATGCATTTCTTGTGTCCTAAACTCCACAAAATTCTTTTAAGGCCTTCTTGCCCAGTTTCCCCTTTTTACACTTAAATCCAATTTTTTTTCAAAGGCATTCCCTTATAATTTAAAGTTCCTGAAACCCTTAAAACATGTCCTAACATACTGCAAGCCTACTATCACTCGAATTATGCACGAACGCATAACCCCTAAACCAGGGTGTTACAATTCTACCCTCCTTAAAATAATTTCGTCCTCGAAATTACTTACTACCAGACAATCATAACTCGCTACTCTACGCCTCTGCTGCGACTGATCTTAGCAAATCTATCCCGCTTCTAGACACGTCTTAAGGTTCACATTCAAAGTTCCTACACTTCACTAGCCATACAAGAATGAGCTAAGTTCACATTAACAAGACAATAAATAGTGTCCCAAACAAAGGACGTACCTGATATCAAGTCCTTGGCTGTCTCGCATCCGATCCTTTAGCACCTCTGCCGGTACCATTTCCTCCGTGGCTTGAACCTCGACCTCTCGTTGCCTAGGAACAATTCTTAACCAAGTGAGCCTTCGACCCACACCGGAAACATTCCTTACTATTTCCCCAACATTCTCCTAAATGAGTTCTCCCACACTTAACACATGAATGATTCCGATCAGCTGGTACAAGTGCACGTACAGGATTCTCGATCCTTGGTCTTTTCTGGACATTACCAAGCGATGCTGATGGTCCAAAACTTCTCTTATTCTCGTTCCTATTCTTCTCTCGGTTTTCTCTTGTAGTCTTCTTAACCTCTTCACGATCCGAGCTTTCTCCACGAATGGCGAAGTCCTTTTCTCTCATGAGCGATCAACTCCCGCAACTCATCTCGCAGACCCATCTTCAAATCGAACACACCTTTCATAATCGGTGAGCCACGATTCCTTTGGTGATTGACTTAGCCGCACAAATTCAGCTTCATACTCGCTACCGACTTATTCCCTTGTACTAGATTTAGAAACGCTTTCCTGCGAGTCCAAATAAGCGGCTCCTACGTACTTCCCTTCAAACTTGGCCTTAAAGTAATCCCAATCCGGATCGATCTGCCGGTACACCTTGTTTTTGTGATGAGCCACCAACGATAAGCCGTCACGAAGCAACGAAACAAGACCCTTCGACTTTTCTTCATTGGTGCGGTCCAAATCGTCCATGATTTTTTTTCGATCGCTTCACCCAATACTCCGCTACGTTCGGAGCTACTCCAGATACCCCTCTAAAGATCTCACTCTGTTCAATCTAAGCCTTTCCGACATCGACTTACGAGTTCCATTTCCCTACTAGCTCCCCGCTACTCGTTCTAGCACTCGTAACATGGCCCACGACATCTGCGTCATCTTCACCTATCCGATCTTGCTCCTCTGCGCCCACCGCTGGTATGCACTTCACTTTTCGACCCATGGCGGACCCTACCGGTTCCGATGTCGCCATTCTACCTCTATCGCGTCCCCTAGAACTCATCTCTATCGTCGCGATTTAATGGATTAAGGAGTTTTATGCATTAGTATTTGTTCCATCTGTTTAACCGCGAACAATTTTATGAAAAGAATTTCTAGAGGTAGTTCTTTCGATCACACAAAGTTTCAGTTCAAGTTCCCTATTCTATTTCAGAATATCACATTCATCCATAAGGACACATCCATTCATCAACAAGAACACATTCATCACTAGCGACACCTTCATTTCCCAATGAAGCCACATTCCTTCCTCAGTAGAGGCACATTCGGTGGTATCTACCACCCACATTCACTATCCAGACATTTCTGCCCGTTTTTACCCCAGGGGTATTTTGGTAATTTTGTCGATCAGGGGTAATTTTGTAAATTTTTCAAATTAGGGTATCTCAAATGTTCGCAAAATAAAGTTTTTGAATACTTTTGCAAAGTAGGGAAACTTTATTAAAATTAGGGTTAACCCGGAAATTTTGAAAGCCAGGGGCATTTTAGTAATTTTCAACACAGGGTTATTTTTGTAAATTTCCCCAAATCAGGGTATCTTAATATTTTGAAACTCGAGATTTTGGTATTTTACAAAGTAAAATCATTTTAACAAAAGTTGAGGGTAATACGGTAATTTTACAATGCAGGGGCATTTTTGTAATTTTGCCACTAGGGGCATTTTGGTAATTTTGTAAATCGAGAAAACATCTTTCAAAATCAGATTTAGAGTTTACAAACCAAAGGGGTAAATTTTGGAAATTTTAAAACTAAGGGTTTTAAAATAATAAGGCTAATCCCTTTCGGGTTTTAATAATCGGTTTAGCCTATGAACGAGTCCTCTTGGTTAGGTGAACCGTAGCTACGCACCATGTAGGATTCGAGTAAAGAGGAGGTGAGTCGCTAGGACCTGCTTAAGTACCAAGCTCTTCATTGAATACCAATCCTCGACATGCGCATGATGGTTGCCACACCTTAACTCTGGGCGACTTACTTCACTGAGTTTGTTTAGTAACCTTAAGTCTTATGCATGTGTTTGAGTAGACTAGTCCTAGGGTTCAATAGCCCTAATGTTCTAATCTACGAGCCCATAAAAAGCCCATATAGCTCATATACACAATTCACTTGAAGTCCAAGTACTTACCAGTGGACTTGGGCCTGAGGTACAGTGCCATGCCAGAATAACTGAACATATTTCCTAAAAATCCATATTTTTGAAAAGCCCATTTGAAAATGTTTTGGGCCCAAAACCCTCAAAGCCGAGAGTTTTGAACCGGCTCGATACAAAGCAGTAACACCCCAAACTCGGCCCACAAGCCCCGACCGGATCTCGGTATGTCACTACGAAAAAGCGGTTGAAAATTTGTTTTGACTTAAAATAAAACTTTAGAATCTGTGATCTTTTGGAAACCATGTCCAATTAAAATCTATTAAATAATATAAGCTTGATATAAAATATCCGAATTAAAACTTTATTATAAGTTATTATAATATAAATCATTTGTAAAAATATTTCTAAGTAAACATAAACTTCAACAACCATAAATAGAGTACTTTAAATCAAAAGTGGCCCTTATTACATCAAATAAATTCCCAAAATACGGATAATATAAAAATCATTATTAATTAACTAAACAAGTAAAACATCTACTTCTGCATGAAAATCTGCTTCTGCATGGCAACCTTTGTATCCACTCCAACCCGGTCCATTAATCATGAATCACCTGCGATGTTTAAAAAGTTAGGTGAGTCACACAGACTCAGTGTGTAATTAACCACTGAAATCCACCCACATGCTAACCACATAACAACCCATGCATATATCATATTCAGATCATATCACATTCTAGGCTTGGCCCAAACTCATAACACTTATCAGCTAGATGGGTAATTATCCACATACTCTCCACACACTGGGCTTAGCCCATTTATTCAAGTCCACAATCACACATATATTCACATACCACAATTTATGCAATAATGAATCCCGACCCAAGCCTAAGGTCCATCCTCTACACACCCCCTTATCCAAATTTACTACACACCTGTGTGGATTATTAAATCACCCTCTCCTTTTAACTCCACAAAGGCATTCAATGGCATCCACGTGCAATTAAGCACAACAATCCACAACGCGACCTCAGTCAGCGCCAATCCACGATGTAGCCGTAGCTAACACCAAAACCACGATGGGACACATAGTCACTCATCAATCCACGATATGGCACATAGCCTATATCAATCACGATGAGGCACATAGCTACTCATCAACCACGCACTCAAAGTACACCCGCACCTTCTTTCATAGCCCACCCATGCACATGCAACATAAAATACAGTCATGATAATGCATGCACATGTTTATTCATAATCAAGGCATACTCACACATATACAAATCAATAGTCACATCTCAACAGGTTCGGAACTAACCTTGTCATCGTCATACCCTTTAAGGGTATCTATATCACACTTATCATCGCACTTGTTAGTAAACATATTACACATGCAATTATCGTATAAATCCCGAAACAAAGAGGCTAGCTACACACCTTATTACTTGGAGTTCTAGACTCTCGATCCCGACACTATCGCTAAGCGAGACTACGGCTATCCGCCTATAGCTTTCTCTTCTTTGGCCCACACCCTGGTGGCCAATCCCGAACCGCCGAGAGCGACTCTTTTCTTAAACTTCGGGATATGGACTTTCCTTATCCTCCTTGGACTGGTATTGGCCTCCATCAAAACGCTTAATCGGATAAATGGTTAAACCCCGAGTTATAAGTCTAAACATCGAACTAATTTAAATATTTCTTACCAAAATATCTTGAATCCTTGTTACTCCTCCAACCTCGTCGAAATCCTAAAATAATACCACATTAGATTCGGCTTTGACTTAAAGACATAACCTAAAGACATAATATTTTGAAACCCTTGGCCGAATACCTACCACTTCCTTACCTTGATGAATCGAACCGAAAAGCCCCCTTTCTCGCTCCTCCTCACTGGCTATACACAAAAGAAACACGATATTAAGGGCCTAAGAATATTCGGCCAACAAAGAGATTAACACCAAGGCCATTCGGCCAACCCAAACAACTCGAGGGTTAACACTTGGAACCCGAGACCTTACCTATCGCCCCTTGAACATAAGCCACCACATGTTAAGTGCTCCCGCTTCACTTCCCTACAATCGGCAGTCATCAAAATCCATAACAATAGCCTTCGGCTTTGCACACTAAAAAGAATAGACTACTATAATAAATCCTTACCACCTCTTACCGATCAACAGAGAAAGAAGGCTACGCTTGATTGCTTTCCAAGTCCCGGAGACCCTATAATAAAATGGTTCCAAAACAATCGATTAACACATTTCCAAACCAACGCCGAAATCAACTCTTACCTTTGTAAAAGTCGACGGTGAACAGAGAGCAGAACATAAGGCATTCGGCCTTGAACACCAACCTTCCTCTAAAAACCCGATTGAAGAAAAAGAGAAGAGACCACCCTTGCTTGAAACTTCCGACCAACACTAAATAAAAGGAAGAAGAGGGTTCGGCCAAAGTGAACAAGTGAAAAGGAGGGACGTTATTGGTGTTGGTAGAGTATGGAAAGAAAATAAATGATGAAGGTTTAGAAGTAAAGGGCTAAAATTCGGCTAAAGGAAGAGCACACCCCCATTTATAGAATTCGGCCACTCCTCCCACATGAAGAAACCAAGATTCGGCCATCACTCATGGCCACTAATTCAAACCAATTTGAATTAGCCAAATCCCTTACTTTACTCCTCCCAATCCATTCAAATAAATAAAAAAATAAAAACCCAACTATTATCCAATATCACCTCTTCAATTTAAAAATACAAAATAAAAATACTAAAAGACCACCCTTCCAGCCGAATTTAAACACCACCAAATACCTTTGGCCGGCCACTATTTCCTCTTTAATTATAACCCAAATTCCTTTCCTATTTTATATCTTTATCCCCCATTCAAAAATAATTAAAAAATAAAGGCCACCATTATCTTCTAATAAACAAAAATAAAATAAATCTAGCATTGATCCATTATCCCATTTGAATTAAAAAAAAAAACAACTAGCTTGATCCTTATCTTCCAAATCCATGTGCCGTCCAATTCACCCCACCTCTTCACGCATGACTTGTAAAAAAATCAAACTCCAAGTTCTTTGTCCCTATGGTTCGAACATAGGCCCTGCTCCAAACAAGCTACAAGCCATGCCCTGAGCCACTCGCCATGGCGCTCTTTGTGATATAAATTCGCCCCATTTTCTTTTAAAGTCTCCTTCCTTGGTTCCCCCCTTGCCTTAACGCCAAAACAAAAATAAAACCCCATTTGCTGCCATTGAGCTTGAACCAAACGACCTCCAGAACCATGAACTTCAGCTAGCTCCCAAGCCACTTTGCCAATTCATTTCTTGTGTCCTAAACTCCACAAAATTCTTTTAAGGCCTTCTTGCCTGATTTCCCCTTTTACACTTAAATCCAAATTTTTTCCAAAGCATTCCCTTATAATTTAAAGTTCCCGAAACCCTTAAAACATGTCTAAACATACTCCAAGCCTACTATCACTCGAATTATGCACGAACGCATAACCCCTAAACCAGGGTGTTACATAAAATATGTTATTATTTTGGTTTATCAAATACCCCCACACTTAAGCTTTTGCTTGTCCTCAAGAAAAATTCTAAACTTATAATTAAAACGAACTTTCTCTAATTCATAATTCCTATCAACAATGTTTTATCATAATTCATAGATAATTTATACATGGATAATTCAATTCAAAGAGTCCTAAGGATTCAAACAATCTAAGTCATAGAATTGTAGCTCGAAAATATAGGCGTCTCCCCTTATCTAAATAATTACCTTTAATTCAAAACTGACAAGGATTGACATCCTCACAAAAGATTCACTCAAATCACTTAAAGTGTTTAGGGTTCAAAATTTAGGCACTCAAAAGTCAAACATGAAAAGTTAATCCCATAGGCTTGCCTGAAAATCAAATCTCCACCACTATAATATGAGATGATGCACAAATCAAAAGGTCTTTAATTAGGGTTGTAACGGGGCTAGGGTTAAGGTGTGGATAGAGGCTGAATTAGAAGGTTAGAATTGAGATTGAATTGATAAATTACCTAACCAGAGATAATGAACTAAATAAAGGTAATCACATCAATTAAAAAAATACTAATACTACGAGCTTCTTCTTCAATATTTGGAATTCAAACGTATAAGCTCACTTAATCACAAAACTAATAATAAATAATGACTATACTTCAATTTTTTTTGAAGAACAAATCATAAATACATAACAAGGGATAAATTACTGAAATAAAAACATAGTTAGGCTATTAATCAAATCAAATCTCGATATAAGGGTAGTCTAAAGGAATGGGGATAACAAAAACAAAGGGTTTCTGGGTTAATATTAGTGATTATGTCAATAAAAAGGGTTGTTAGGATTAAAAGGGGTTCACTAGGGGTTAATTGTGAAGGTAGGCTTTTAATGAAGTTAGTGGGTTAAAACCTAGGTGCCTTAATCATCTCTGTATATCAAATCGTAGGTGTGGTCTCGATATGTATAAACGAGGCAAGTTCTAGAATAACAAATCAATGTTGACACACTCATAATTCAAAAAGTGAGCATGAAAAAGAATATATGCTCTATAAGGCTAAAAAACTCACAAAAATTATGGGTATTTTTGACATCAACCTCGTAAATTTCAAACTTCAAAGTAATATTTAAATTCAGGTAGACAACCTAGCAAATTCTTTTAATTTCTGAAAAATAGACTTATCATGCTTGATTCTCTAGTATTCTTAGAATTTAATTATCAATGCACAATTATTAATGACTTAATCTAAAACATATCAATAAAAATCATAAATCATCAGAAATTTCATCCTAATTAGTAATATGAGAAATTTACTTTAAGACAAGGCATAATTCAGGGATTTGAGAACAATGCGAAAAGTTTGGCACCTAATTTCAGGAATTTGAGAATAATGAAAAAAAAAGTTAGGCACCTTTTCAGGTTGTTCACCCCCACACTTAAGATGTACATTGCCCTCAATGTACAAAGATAGATAATAGCATGGTAATAAGAAAATCATATGGGGAGAAAGAATACTTCCTGAATTTTGGATGGATTCCTTGAGTTGGAGGTGGCAGATGACTTATGTAGCAGTGAATTACTCCTGTTGATTTATTTGTTATTTTGGAGGGTTCAATTGAAACTGCGAAGTCAGTAGTTAGATGTCTCGGGGCGGAATTAAATAAGTGTTTGTTAGTAATACTCTAAGGTTAGATAGCCAATGATAATATGAATAAAATAGAGGTGTGAAACATAAAGGCAAAAGGGTTTAAATTAAGACAAATAAAAATAAAGAAAATAAACATAAGGAAAATAGAAGAACTCAGAGGTCCTCATCGTCAGCTGGGTCCTGTGGTGGTGGTGTAGAAATGTTGAAGTGGTGACAAATCTGCTGGAGGGTGGCCTCGATTCTGTCAAAGCGTTGAAATTACTGGGTATAGTACTGTTTGAATCGATCGAGGCATGCAGAAATGTCCGAGAATGAAGCTGCTGTATAGGAGGGTTGCTAGCTCGGGGGTGGTGCCTCCTGTGCTGGTGGGATATCATCAGTAATGTCCTCGGGCTCCTCCTCGTCAATGGGGGGGCTAATCGGTACTGAGGAGGGATATCATTCTCATGTGTAGCATCGTCTGGATGCCTTATGGGGCCATCTGCCCTATCAATGTGAGTGAGGAGGTTTGTGCATCGATGTTGAGTAGCCCGAAGTACCAAGCTAAGCGTGTGATATAGGGACCCATCGATATAATCCCTCGTCGATGCTGCTCTGTCTTAGAGACGGTGCCAGGGCCGTCGCTTTTGAGCGACTGGGGTCATAATCGAAAGAGTGGGTAGCTATCTTGTGCCAACATTGGGTGGGGCTGAAATGTATATGGCGATGCAACTCCAAAAGGTCATTCTCTGCTACGAAGTCGTCTGTATAAAGTTCTAAAGCAGCACCGAACTGTGGCACGTTCAGCTGTCGTATAGTGCCGCCAAGATGGAATTGTATCATGCCAGGATCATCGTAATGGCTCATCACTGTTTGCAGTTGAAACGTTGAGCAGAGCTCCAGAGTGAGCTCTAGGTATGTGTGCTCGACAATGTTGAAGAATTGCTCCCATGGATCAGTGGTCAGGAGAGCTCGTAAATCACTGTCAAGATGGACCTTCTCTAAAGTGGCCTAGTCAATACATCTTCCTGTTCCGAGGGGTCGCGTGCACAGTAATTTATAACGATCCTCTTGGACCCCTGGAGCAAATTGAAGAAATGGATGACGGACTTCGGCAGATGCGCTTGCAGATGATGATCCTGATCCCTTTCACTTTTTCGAGCTCGGGGCTGTTGTTTTCTTTCCTCGAGATGACGACATTGTACCTGAAAAAAATTGATATTCAAGTACTACTAAAGCAATTACTATGTTCAATGCCCAAAATATTTAAGGTTTAAATAAGAGCATTTCAATCATGATAAATTATATTGTCAAAATTAACTAAGTTAAACAAATATAGCAATCTAGTTAGTTCTAAAATTCAAGAATTTATACTTAAAACTTAAATAATACTAAAAGTAAGAAACTAAATATCATGAAGTTTTTAATCAAACAATAGGTAAAATGAATGAAAATGAAATAATGAAGAGTGACCAGCAGTGGTTGTGTGGCGAGATGAACAGCGGAGCACGGGCGTGGATGGGGACGCACGGTCGTGTTCTGTAAAATTTTCTAGGTACCACGGTGGTGGAGCGGGGGTGGCTCTGCTAACACGGGCGTGGCTTCGAATTTTTTGTGTTTATGTGAAATGGAGAGGGTTGAGGAGGTGGTGGGAGGCAATGGGGATGAGTTTTGTGAGTGATGGCCGGAGTGGGGGTAGGTATTTTTGGAGAAATTGATTTAGGGTTATGAAATTTAGGGAAGATGAGTTTCATGTTCTATATATAGGGGATCGGCCACGGGCAAAGGACACGCCCGTGCTCGATTCTTTTCAGCCTGTGCTTTTCACAATTTTCAAATTTTGGGCGCGATCAGGGTGCTTGGCCACGGCCGTGGTTAAAGTGACATGCCCGTGTTCTTCTTCACACGGTTGTTCAAAACGGGCGTGTTCCGCCCGTGTTCGACAAGTCAGTATAGTCCACGGTTGTGAAGCACAGGCGTGTTGAGCCCGTGTTTGGCAAGTCAGTATAGTCCACGGTTGCTCAGCACGGGCATGGGGCTATTATCGTAGCCCGTGTTTGGGGATAAAAGTCACCTTTGACGAGCACGGCTATAAGTACGCCCGTGTTTCGTTCTATGGCTTCCACACGGCCATGGGCACGCCCGTGTACAAGGTCGTGCGATCTAAAACCTGCGCTTTATTGGATTAATTAGTATGGGATTAAATGCTAAAAATTAAGAATCTAATGTTAGTGTGGTTAATGCTCGGGTTGCCTCCCGAGAAGCGCTCGTTTAAAGTCTTAAGCTAGACTTACCCTATTTTCAGTTTTTAAAAGAAGGTTCACGGAGCTGAAGCTCCTCTCTCATATCCCTAAAATCTTCACCATTATAGATTTTGAGTCGGTGACCATTTACCTTGAATGTGCCTTGAGTGGGATGAGTTACCTCGATTGTGCCATAGGAAAAATTGTTTTGATCATGAATGGACTGACCATCTTGATTTGATTTCAGGAACGATTTAAGCCTCGAGTTGTATAGCAGGACCAAGTCCCCTACTTCAAATTGTTTTGATTTCTTTAGACAAGCATCATGGCGTCGCTTAGTTGCCTCATTGTATAGTTTTGAGTTCTTGTAGGCATCAGCTCTCCATTCGTCGAGTTCGTTCATTTGCATCATTCTCTTCTCACTTGCAGTTTTAATATCGTAATTCAAAAATTTTATAGCCCAGTAAGCTTTGTGTTCTAACTCAAATGGTAGATGACAACTTGTCCCGTAGACAAGTTTGTACGGGGATGTCCCTAAAGGTGTTTTAAAGGCTGTTCTATAGGCCCATAAAGCGTCATCTACTTTTATTGCCCAATCATTCCTGTTGGATTCAACTCTTTTCTCTAAGATCCGCTTAAGTTCTCGGTTTGCTACTTCTACCTGCCCACTGGTTTGAGGGTGATATGGGGTAGCTATCCTATGGTGTACTCCATATTCTTTTAAGACCTTATCAAATTGAGTATTACAAAAATGAGTACCCCTATCACTAATGATGGCTTTAGGTGTTCCAAATTAAGAAAACAGTTTCTTGAGAAACTTAACTACTACTCTGGCATCATTGGTAGGTAAAGCTTCAGCTTCCACCCATTTTGACATGTAATCAACTGCTACTAGGATGTACTTATTTCCGAATGAACTAGGGAATGGACCCATAAAGTTAATACCCCATACATCAAATATTTCACAAGATAGCATATATGTTTGAGGCATTTCATCATGTTTAGAAACATTACCTGTTCTTTGGCATTTATCACATGAAGCGACATACCTGTTGGCATCATTGAATAGAGTGGGCCAATAAAAACCTGATTCGAGTATTTTATGTGCTGTCTTAATGCCACTGTAGTGTCCTCCTGTGTAACACCCTGGTTTAGGGGCTATGCATGTTGGGTATAAGTCATGTTCTAGTAGGTTTTGGGTATGCTTGGATGTGTTTGAGAGGTGGTAAGAATGTTTGGACTCAAGGGGAAGACTTTAGAAAATTTTGGATTTTTAAGTGCAAAAAGGGGAGCTTGGCGATGGGTGTCTTAAGAGAATTATTTGGGAGATTATGACATAAGAATTGAGCTAGTAATGTGGCAAGGGAGACGCCACTAAGAGCTTGGGGAAGTGACGCCTCAGGTGCAAGGAAGGGGCCAGTGTTCGAGTTGCAAGGATGGCATTGTGGGTTGTTTTTTTTTGGCGTCATGGAGGAGGGGTATTGGACGGTTTTGGGAGGCTTGAAAGGTGGAGGAAGACTTGGTCTTCTCTTTTTAAATTTGGCTAGGTAAGTTTGACCCATTCAAATTAAATTGAATGGATGGAAGGGAGGTGTTTTAGGAGAGATTTTAGGTTTTTTTTTGGGAGCTTGGAGCTTGGCCGAATAGTATAAATAGGGGGGGGAGGTGCTCATTTTCATTCACCATTTGCTTTCTCCCTTACCAAAAAGTTCTTCCCTTTGTTTTTATTTATTTTCCCTTGTCCATTGCCGAAAGTTAGTCCAAGCAAACCCCTTTTTCATCTTATTTCTTTGTAGCCGAAAGTAGCAGAGGGCTTAACCTTTTATGAACCTATATCCCTCTCCCTTCTCACCTTTTTCTTTTAAACCTTGCTTAAACTGTAGCCATCCATAGAAAACTACCACTGCTGAATATCCCAAACCATCTAAGGAGCCTTGCCGAATCTTTTGTTATCCTATTTTCTCCATTTTGGTTACAAGTCCCTGAAGCCGAACCTTACTCTTGTGTTGACCGATTCTTTGTTAGGACATAAGTGAGTGGTTATTAAGGTGTTCTCTGATTTTGTGTTAAGGCCGATTGTAGGGGGGAGAAGAACCTAACGTAGGAGACCTTATCGGGATTTAATCGTTTGTGCCTTAGCAGGTGCGTAATCACCGCACTGATTCTCCGGTTAGTTGTTTTTGATGTGTATTCAGATGTGTTGTGTGTGGTAGCCAGTTATGTTGGCTTGAATGGTGGATACCATAATTATGGGTAATTAGACATCAGGTGAGTAACACTTGGATATTATGTTAATGTGATGTATGTGTAAATATATGGTAATGTTGTGATATATCTGAGATATATACTCATGTTATATGATGACTTCACATGTAGCATCTGCATAATTGCATGAGGTTGGGTTTGATTCGGTGGAGGAAGAAGTGTACACATGATGTACGTGGTCTAATGTTGGCTCAGGCTACATTAGCGCTTGATGGTCAGCTTTGTGCTACATCAAGGGAGGTGTTGGCTAGGTGCCCATCTCGGCGGTCGATGGCTATGTGCATCACCGTAGGCGGAGTATGTTGTTGGATCACTTTGGTTGATCGGTGGCTCAGCCACGGCCTTGAGTAGTGAGCTTGCCAAGGTAAGATGTTAGGGATCACGATGTGATCGGTGGGGAGTTTCCACGGCCTTAGGGCGGAGTCTGCTAAGGTTGGTGTCACGGTTGGACTTTAAGTGGGGCTGAAGTGCATTCTTGCATGAACTGTTTCGATGGCTGTGTGGGTATGGGCCAAGCCCATACATGTGGAAATCTGTGTTTTGGTTATGCACTGAGTCTGTGACTCACCCAATTATTTTCCAAACATTTCAGGTGATTCATGAGATGGACCGGGATCGGAGAGGACACATGGTGGCCCATGCCGAAGGCGTTGTTTTTAGTTTAATTAAATATTAAGTATTTCTTTTAAATAATGGTTGTAATAAGGATTTATTTTATTATTTTTGGTATTATTTTATTATCAACTCTATGATGGTTTGTTCAAATTGAAACACTATGTGACGATGGATATATTTTTATAACTTACTTATTCAATTATGGAATTATTAAACATGTGGCTATAATTTCAAAAGAACATGGTTTCCAAGAGCAAATAAATTTTTACTATTTTATACTAAGTCTAAAATATTTTCACTAACATAACCAGATTCGGTCGTGGTGAATAGGCCGGGTTTGGGGATGTTACAGTTTGGTATCAGAGCCCGGTTCAAAACTCGGCTTTGAGGGTTTTGGGCCCGAATCAGTTTTCAAAATGGGCTTTTAAGAAACTTTTCAGGTTATTCTGGCATGGCACCTGTACCTCCGACCCGAAGTCCACCAGGTAAGTACTTCGGACTTTTGGAAGTGATTTGTTATTATGAACTGTTATGGGCTTAGTTGGGCTCGTAGATTAGTGAACTAGGATCTGTTGAACCCTAGGACTAGTCTACTCAAACACGTGCATAAGATTTAAAGTGCCTAATAAACAAACCTGTGATTACGTCGCCGAGTTAAGGTGTGGCAACCATTGTGCGCATGTCTAGGAGTGGATCCGGAAGAGCCTGGTACTTAAGCAGTCCTCGTGACTCACCTCCTCTTCGCTGGAATCCTACCTGGTGCGTAGCTACGGTTCACCTTAACCAAGAGGACTTGTTCATAGGCTAAACCAATTATTAAAACCCGAAAGGGATTTGCCTCACTGTTTTAAAACCCTTAGTTTTAAAATTTCTAAAAAAATACCCCTGTAGGAAAATGACGAAATTACCACAGGTAGGGAAGGAAACTTGATTGCTCGAAAGAACTACTCTCGGAAACTTCTTTGCATAAAATTGCTCGTGGTTAAACAGTGGAACCCAATTGCTAATGCATAAAATTTCTAATCAGACTAAATCGAGGCGCTAGATATGAGTTCTAGGGGGCGTGGTCGCAATACTCGTGGACGTGGTAGAGGCAGGATGTCGATCTCGAACCGGTTGGGTCTTGCCATGGGTCGAGAGCGATGTGTGCCGCCACCGGTGTTGAGGTGGAAACAGCAGGATCGACCGAGGAGACGACGCAGCGAAGATCGCGAGCTATGCCGCTGGTGCTTGAGCGAGTGGCGAGGAGCCAATGGGCGATGTGGGACTCGGAAGTCGATGACCGAAAGGCTTAGGGCGAATGGAGCCGAGGTCTTCAGAGGAGTATCTGGGGTAGCTCCGAACGTGGCGGAGTACTGGCTTGAGGCAGTGGAAAGGATTATGGACGACTTAGACTTAACTACTGAGGAGAAGCTTAAGGGTGTTGTTTCGTTGCTGCGAGATGAGGCCTACCAGTGGTAGCTCACGGTTAAGGAAAGTACCCGCAGATCGAGTGGTGGGGGTTATTTTAAGATCAAGTTCGAAGGAAAGTATGTCGAGCGAGCTATGTGGATGCTCGAGGAAGGCGTTCCTCAATCGGTGCAAGGTAACAAATCGATAGCGAGTACGGTCGAAGTTTCTGCGTTTGAGCCGGTATGCTCGGGGAATCGTGGCAACTGATTATGAGAGATGCGTCAGATTTGAAGATGGGCTACGGGATGAGTTGCGAGTTTTGATTGCTCCGCATCGTGAAAGAGACTTCGCCGCTTTAGTGGAGAAAGCTCGAATAGCCGAGGAGGTCAAGAAGGTGAGAGGCTCAATAGGAAAGGAACCGTGATAAGAGAAGTGTTGGATCGCCGTAGTGGTTGAGAGGGTCCGTAAGAGACCGAGGGTTGAGACTCTGCTCATATTGTTAAGACAACCGAGAGGAATCCAGATCGTCTGGTGCGCAGTGTGGAAGGTACCATGTTGGCGAATCTTTGGAATCGTGTTCGAGAGTGCTTCAGATGCAAATCCAAGTCTCATCGATTAAGGATTGTCCCGAATCCGAATGGGACTCGAGAACAGAAGGCCAAGGTTATGTGCAACCAGCGCAGGTGGTTTGGCAAGCGGCGAAAGGGGTCGCGGTTTGAACCATAGAGGAAATGGATTCGGCCGAGGTCGCGGTGGCGATGAGACCACGATAATGGTGGCACCGAGGCAAGCGCGCCGTGTCCGTTTATGCGATTCGTCGGAGAGAGGATAATGATGTGCCTGATGTGTCAGCTGGTAAGTTCCTTGTGTTTGGAATATTCGTTGTTGGTTCGTTCGTGTTGATGACTGTTTGATTTGTTGCTCGTAAAGTAGTTGGAACCTTGGGTATGAACTTAGAAACTGTGCCTAGAAGGTATGTTAGCTCTTTAAGATCAGAGTGCGCACCGATAGTGTAAGTTTGGAGAGTTAGGACGTGGACCGTTAGTCTAGCCAAGTAATTTCGAGGACGAAATTATTTTAAGGAGGGTAGAATTGTAACACCCTGGTTTAGGGGCTATGCATGTTGGGTATAAGTCATGTTCTAGTAGGTTTTGGGTATGCTTGGATGTGTTTGAGAGGTGGTAAGAATGTTTGGACTCAAGGGGAAGACTTTAGAAAATTTTGGATTTTTAAGTGCAAAAAGGGGAGCTTGGCGATGGGTGTCTTAAGAGAATTATTTGGGAGATTATGACATAAGAATTGAGCTAGTAATGTGGCAAGGGAGACGCCACTAAGAGCTTGGGGAAGTGACGCCTCAGGTGCAAGGAAGGGGCCAGTGTTCGAGTTGCAAGGATGGCATTGTGGGTTGTTTTTTTTTGGCGTCATGGAGGAGGGGTATTGGACGGTTTTGGGAGGCTTGAAAGGTGGAGGAAGACTTGGTCTTCTCTTTTTAAATTTGGCTAGGTAAGTTTGACCCATTCAAATTATTTTGAATGGATGGAAGGGAGGTGTTTTAGGAGAGATTTTAGGTTTTTTTTTTGGGAGCTTGGAGCTTGGCCGAATAGTATAAATAGGGGGGGGAGGTGCTCATTTTCATTCACCATTTGCTTTCTCCCTTACCAAAAAGTTCTTCCCTTTGTTTTTATTTATTTTCCCTTGTCCATTGCCGAAAGTTAGTCCAAGCAAACCCCTTTTTCATCTTATTTCTTTGTAGCCGAAAGTAGCAGAGGGCTTAACCTTTTATGAACCTATATCCTCTCCCTTCTCACCTTTTTCTTTTAAACCTTGCTTAAAACTGTAGCCATCCATAGAAAACTACCATGCTGAATATCCCAAACCATCTAAGGAGCCTTGCCGAATCTTTTGTTATCCTATTTTCTCCATTTTGGTTACAAGTCCCCAAGTCGAACCTTACTCTTGTGTTGACCGATTCTTTGTTAGGACATAAGTGAGTGGTTATTAAGGTGTTCTCGATTTTGTGTTAAGGCCGATTGTAGGGGAGAAGAACCTAACGTAGGAGACCTTATCGGGATTTAATCGTTTGTGCCTTAGCGGTGCGTAATCACATGACCGATTCTCCTGTTAGTTATTTTTATGTGTATTCAGATGTGTTGTGTGTGGTAGCCAGTTATGTTGGCTTGAATGGTGGATACCATAATTATGGGTAATCAGACATCAGGTGAGTAACACTTGGATATTATGTTAATGTGATGTATGTGTAAATATATGGTAATGTTGTGATATATACAGATATATACTCATGTTATATGATGACTTCACATGTAGCATCTGCATAATTGCATGAGGTTGGGTTTGATTCGGTGGAGGAAGAAGTGTACACATGATGTACGTGGTCTAATGTTGGCTCAGGCTACATTAGCGCTTGATGGTCAGCTTTGTGCTACATCAAGGGAGGTGTTGGCTAGGTGCCCATCTCGGCGGTCGATGGCTATGTGCATCACCGTAGGCGGAGTATGTTGTTGGATCACTTTGGTTGATCGGTGGCTCAGCCACGGCCTTGAGCAGTGAGCTTGCCAAGGTAAGATGTTAGGGATCACGATGTGATCGGTGGGGAGTTTCCCACGGCCTTAGGCAGGGAGTCTGCTAAGGTTGGTGTCACGGTTGGACTTTAAGTGGGGCTGAAGTGCATTCTTGCATGAACTGTTTCGATGGCTGTGTGGGTATGGGCCAAGCCCATACATGTGGAAATCTGTGTTTTGGTTATGCACTGAGTCTGTGACTCACCCAATTATTTTCCAAACATTTCAGGTGATTCATGAGATGGACCGGGATCGGAGAGGACACATGGTGGCCCATGCCGAAGGCGTTGTTTTTAGTTTAATTAAATATTAAGTATTTCTTTTAAATAATGGTTGTAATAAGGATTTATTTTATTATTTTTGGTATTATTTTATTATCAACTCTATGATGGTTTGTTCAAATTGAAACACTATGTGACGATGGATATATTTTTATAACTTACTTATTCAATTATGGAATTATTAAACATGTGGCTATAATTTCAAAAGAACATGGTTTCCAAGAGCAAATAATTTTTTACTATTTTATACTAAGTCTAAAATATTTTCACTAACATAACCAGATTCGGTCGTAGTGAATAGGCCGGGTTTGGGGATGTTACATCCTGAAGGTCCTGAATGGCAATGTTGTAGGATTTTGCCCGCTTCTGTCTTTGTAATGCATCTCCGAATTACTTGATCTGTACAAATGCGGAAAAGAAAGGGGTCCTCCAAGAAATAGTTCTTCACATCAGAAAAGAATCGCTTTTTTTGATGATGTGTTAGCTTTTTTGGTAGGACGTTAGTGACTAAATAATTCGCAATATCTGCAAACCATGGTACCTCGGAACAGGTTATAAAAAAGAGTTGTTCCTCAGGGAATGAGTCGTTTATCTCACTTTCGTCGAGCTCTTCGAGATGTGGGTTCTCAAGCCTGGAGAGGTGATCTGCTGCAAGGTTTTCAGCTCCCTTCTTATCCTGTATTTCCGAGTCAAATTTCGTAAAAGTAAAATCCATCTTATGAGTCGTGGTTTTGCATCGAGTTTAGTTAAAAGATAACGAAGAGCGAGTGGTCGAGTGTAAACGACAACTTTAGATAATACTAAATATTGTGCGAATTTATCAAACGCAAAGACCACCAAACTAGTAATTCTTTTTTCAAAGTAGTAGTATAATTTTCTTGTCTGGTATTAATGTCTTCTTGTTGGCGTAATAAATCATTTGGAAGTGCTTGTCTTTTCAACGTCCTAAAAGCGCACCTCTTTGCAAAATCACTTGCATCACACATTAGTTCAAAAGGAGATTCCAATGTGGGCAATTATAATTGGGGCGTTTATTAATTTCTCTTTAAGAATATTAAATGCATCTAAACATTCTGGTTAAAATTAAAAGGTACATCTTTTTCTAGCAATTTCATTAGAGGCTTAGCTATTTTAGAAAAATCTTTAATAAATCTTCTATAAAATCCTGCATGTCCTAAAAAGCTTCTAATAGCCTTAATTGAACTAAGAGGAGGTAATTTTTCTATGGTTTCGACCTTTGCTTTATCTACCTTGATTCCTTTACTAGAAATTTTATGTCCTAATACAATTCCCTCTTGTACCATAAAGTGGCATTTTTTCCCAATTTAAGACAAGATTTGTCTCCTCACATCTCATTAGAACTTGTTTTAAGTTTTTAAGGCAAAGATGGAAAGAATTACCGAATACCAAGAAATCGTCCATAAATACCTCCATAATGTCTTCCACAAGTTCGTCAAAGATTGCCAACATGCAACGCTGAAAAGTAGCAGGAGCATTACATAATCCAAAAGGCATTCTACGATAAGCAAACGTACCATATGGACATGTGAATGTTGTATTCTCTTGATCTTCAGGTGCTATTGGGATTTGGAAATAGCCAGAGAGTCCATCTAGGAAGCAATAGTACATATGCCCAGATAACCTTTCTAACATTTGATCAATGAAGGGCAAAGGAAAGTGATCTTTTCTAGTGGAGTCGTTCAGCTTCCTGTAATCAATGCAGATTCTCCAACCTGTAACTGTTCTAGTGGGAATTAGTTCATTCTTCTCGTTGGCTACCACTGTCATGCCTCCTTTCTTTGGAACAACCTGCACAGGACTTACCCAATTGCTGTCAGAAATAGGATAAATTATTCCAGCATCTAGAAGTTTAATTACCTCAGCTTTCACAACATCTTTTACATTGGGATTCAATCGTCTTTGAGGTTGTATTCCTCTTCCATTAAAATTTTGTGGGTGAAAAACGATGGGCTTATTCCCTTAATGTCAGAGATTTTCCAAGCTATGGCTCTTTTATGTTCTCTTAGTACCTGTATCAACTCCTCTTTTTCCTTGGGTTCCAATTCTGAAGAGATAATTACTGGTAGCATAGAATTATCCCCGAGGAATGCATATTCTAAGTGTTTCGGTAACTGTTTTAATTCTAATTTGGGCGGCTCATCAATAGAGGGTTTTTGTTTTATTTCGTCATTGACTTCAATGCTCTCTTTTTTCGTTTGTCTAGATGAAGATGTATTCAGATTCAGCTTGTCAACTTCATCTTCTTCCCCCTCTTCTTGAGTAAGGCACAGTTCCATCGTGTCATCATGTATAATTTCCTGTAATGAGTTTTGAACGATATGATCAGTAGTATCAACAAAATAACATGAATCATCTTGTTCTTTAGAATATCACATGGCATCATAAATTTGAAAAATAATTTCGTCATCGCTTATTCTTAATGCAAGTTTACCGTCACCTACATCGATAACAGCCCTAGCAGTAGCTAAAAAAGGGCGCCCTAAAATTAAGGGAACCTCAATATCCTCATCCATGTCAAGCACAACAAAATCAACAGGGAAAATAAATTTATCATTTTTTACCAAAACATCCTCGATAACTCCTCTAGGATATTTAATTGATCTATCAGCTAATTGAATACTCATCCTAGTGGGTTTTGGTTCCCCTAGATCTAGTTGTTTAAACATTTTATAAGGCATTAAATTAATACTGGCACCTAGATCAGCTAACGCTTTCTTAATATTTAAACTACCAATTAAACAAGGAATAGTAAAACTTCCTAGGTCTTTTAATTTGGTTGGTAACTTGTTTTGGAGGATGGCTGAACATTCTTCATTAAGCTCCACAGTTGATACTTCTTCAAGCTTCCTTTTATTCGTCGGAGTTCTTTTAAGAATTTTGCGTATGTCGGCATCGTGAAATGGCTTCAACAAAGGGTAAGTTAATATGTATTTGTTTAAAAGTTCAAGAAATTTACCGTATTGGGCATCTAATCGGTCTTTCTTCAACTTTCTTTGGGTATGGGATTGATGGTTTACTTTATTTGTGCACTGGAGTTACATCCTCAACTCCCTCATCCTTTTCTTTGTCATCTTCATGTAGTATTTTTTTCTTTGGTTCGACTAACTCATTTCCACTTCTCGATGTAATCGCTTTACACTGCTCTGTTTCTTTAGAAAAAATCTCTGATCGAATTTGAGAAACTATCTTAGTAAGTTGCCCAACTGACTTAGTAATTTCCCCAACTGACTTAGTAAGTTTTCCAACTTGGCTCTCGATCCCTTTGATCGATGCTTGTTGGGTCTTAAGGGTGGTTTCAGTGTCTTGGAGACGGTTTTCTGTGGATGCCTTGTCAGAATCTCTTCAAGGTTCGGCTTCTTCTCCTGTGGATAGGGCTAATTTTGGAAATTTTGAGGAGGTTGTTGTCTTTGATTTCCTTGACCTCCCCACGAAAAATTTGGGTGGTTCCTCCAACCTGGGTTATAATTATTACTATATGGGTTATTATTAGATCTGAAATTGTTACCTATATAGTTCATATGTTCGCTCTCTGTGCCCGGTTGGTAGGGTGGGTACTCAGGTTTCGCCACGGTTCCACTTACGTCGCACTGCATTACTGGATGTACCTGCGAAGAACACAAACTATCAAGCTTTTTATTCATCATCTCTACTTGTGTTGATAGCATGGTTACTGCATCTATGTTGAAAACTTCGGCTGATTTTGTTGGTTTGGTCCTTGTAACCTACCACTGATAGTTATTCAGTGACATCTCTTCGATAAACTCGTAAGTTGCTTTAGGAGTTCTACTGTTCAGGGTTCCATCGGCGGCTGAATCAATTAGTTGCCTCATTGAGGGGTTTACACCGTTATAGGAAGTTTGGACTTGGAGCCTCAAGGGTAAACCATGGTGCGGACACCTTCTCAAGAGATCCTTATATCTCTCACATGCGTCATATAATGTTTCTAAATCCATCTGCACAAAAGAAGAGATATCATTCCGTAATTTGGCCGTTTTGGCCGGTGGGAAATATTTTAATAAAAAAATTTCGGTCATTTGATCCCATGTAGTGATTGACCCTCATGGTAACGAGTTTAACCATTGTTTGGCTTTATTCCTTAATGAAAAGGGAAATAACCGAAGGCGTATGGCATCATCAGAAACGCCATTTATTTTGAAAGTATCGCAGAACTCTAAAAAATTAGCTATATGAGTGTTTCGATCTTCGTCCTGCAAACCATCAAATTGAACAAATTGTTGAATCATTTGTATAGTGTTAGGCTTTAATTCAAAATTATTAGCAGCTATAGCAGGCCTAACAATACTAGATTCTGCTCCTATTAAATGAGGTTTAGCATAATCATACATAGTACGCGAAGAATTATTTTCTGCCACATCTTGTGGTGGTGGATTATTCTCGTCCATCCCTTCAGTAGGATTGGATTTGCCTTCTCGTCCTTCTTCTGTGTAATTTAGGGCTCGCCTAATTTCTCTGCTATTTCTACAAGCGGTAGCGTTAATATCACTGTTGTATACTAGTGGTCCTCTCAGGTTCCTTCTAGTCATAAACTAGAGGTACCTGATAGAAAAAGAAAGAAATAAAATTTAGCAAAGTTAAAATTTAAACTTAAAAATAAAAGTTAATTGCAGAAAATAAAAAAAATAATGGCTAAAGCAAAAAAAAAATAGAGCTTTCTTAATATTTTAGTTCCCCGGCAACGGCGCCAAAAACTTGATCGTATGTCTGTCGAGTTTTAAAATTTATAAAGAGAATGATCGAACCTAGAAACTAACTCTGACAACGATTGAGGCAAGTGCACCTATCGAACAGTAGTATAGCTTAGGCAAGACCGGATTGTCGAACCCAAAGGAACCAAAAGTACTAATACTAACTTTCTTTTTATTATCTAGCCTAAAATAAGTGAAGTTGTTATTTAATCTAAATTTAACTAACTACTAAGCTAAAGACGCAAAGACAAAAAAGAATGAATTGGGGAAATACTGTTGGAAAAACTCAGTTGATTAAGACGATACCCTTAGGAAGAATCCACCTAGTCTTCACTTGTTATCTAACTCTGAACCAGACAATTTATTCACTTGACTTGATCCGTAAGACTCCCTAATGTATATTAAACCCTCTCTCGAAGCGAATAACGTCTAACCCTAGGTTGATTAATTGAAATCTCTTTCTAATTAAAACCCCTAGAATTGCATTAACTCGATCTATGGACTCCCATATTAGGTTTCACCCTAATCCGGCAAAATCTCATCACCCTATCTCTAGGCGCGCGATCAACTCCGCTTAATTGTGCTAGATCTACTCTTAAGCAGGGACTTTTGCTCCTCCACCTAAGCACATCAAGCTTGAATCAATATCCCGAAAATATTAACACAAGAATTAAGAACACATAATTGAGAACAAATCAAGTATTTATCATATAGTTCAGCAAACAATAACAAGATTCATCTAAGTTTCATCCCCTTCAGGTATCTGAAGGGTTTAGTTCATAATAATAAAAGAAAACATCTCAGAAGAAAAGATAAAACAAAACATAAGAAATCCCTAAAACCCCCTGAAGGAATTGATGGAGAGATCCACCGTCTTGAGTAGAATTCCGGCTTCTTGAGATGAATCAACTGGCTATCTTCGAGTGTTTCCCACAAATCTGACCTTTTCGGCTTGGCTCCTAGGCCTAGCTCACCGCCCTCTTCTAGGTTATACTTAGGGTGTTTATATAGGCTTTTGAAATAGGTTTCTTTGCCCCTAAGTATCCTTTTCCAAGTGAAATTACTCTTCTCCACGACAGGGACACAGCCATGGCACACGCTCGTGTGAATCGTCTTTAGGCCGTGTTTGGACTTTTAATGAGGTGACACACCCGTGTAAATCGTGATCCGGCCGTGTTCTAGTCTATCAAGGAGACACGGTCGTGTTGGCTCAAGTCCAGGCCGTGTCGATTTTCACTTTGGCCCAATTTGGTCCGTTTTGAGCCTGTTTCTCGTTCTTTCCATCCTCCGGTGCTTTCCAGAGTATAAAACATGAAAAGAAAGGATTAAGAGCACCTTTTTACATAAATCAAGGGATAAATCATCCAAAAGTATGCTAAATTTGGGATTAAAATATGTTACTTTTACGGTTTATCAATTGACAATCCAGTGTTATGAGCTTCATTAAAAATCATCCGAATCAACTCTGGATCCTTTGGTACACATATTCGATTTTTGAACCGTAAGCATCCCTCAGCATCAACCTGAAATTCTGAGTCAGTATTTGAACCACAGTGGTTCCTTTTTGCTAATAAGTAATTATCAACCATTTGAGCTTCGTAAATCATTGAACGAATAACGGTCTCGCTTTCAATTCTCGCAATAATCACACCATCGGTAGTCATAGCTATATTTGCATTCATTGGGCGTAAAGCAAAGCGGTGATTTTCGCTTAAAGCATCGGCAACCACATTAGCTTTTCCGGGTGATAATCAATCACGAGCTCGTAGTCTTTTAACAATTCCAACCATAAATCGTTGTCTCAAATTCGGATCCTTCTGAGTCATTAAGTATTTTAGACTTTTATGGTCAGAATAGACATGGCATTTTTCACCAAACAGATAGTGACGCCATATTTTCAGAGCAAAAACTATGGCAGCTAACTCGAGATCGTGCGTCGGATAGTTCTTTTCGTGTAGCTTCAACTGTCTCGAAGCGTAGGCTACAACTTTACCCTCCTGCATCAAAACACAGCCCAAACCATTTAAGGATGCATCGCTGAAGATAACAAACTCTTTACCCGACTCTGGCTGAATAAGCACTGGAGCTTCGGTCAAATGAGTTTTCAACTGATCGAAACTTTTCTGACACATCTCTGACCATTCAAATTTAACATTTTTTTGTAACAGCTTTGTCATCGGAGCTGCAATCATTGAAAACCCTTTCACAAAGCGTCTATTGTAACCAGCAAGTTCCAGAAAACTCCGAACTTCAGAAACATTTAGCGGGGGTTTCCAATCAAGTATAGCCGAGATTTTATTCGGATCAACCCGAATACCTGATGCTGAAATAACATGCCCCAGAAAACTAACTTCACTTAGCCAAAACTCACATTTGCTGAATTTCGCGTACAACAGCTTATCACGCAAAATCTGTAGCACAAGTCTTAAATGTTCGGCATGCTCGGTTTCATCATGCGAATAGATAAGAATGTCATCTATAAACACAACCACAAACCGATCTAGATATTGTCTGAATACCCGATTCATCAAATCCATGAAAACAGTGGGGGCATTAGTGAGTCCGAACGGCATCACCAAGAACTCGTAATGACCATATCTCGTCCGGAAAGCAGTCTTAGATACATCTGAGTCTCTAACTCGCAGCTGATAATAACCTGATCTCAGATTGATCTTCGAAAATACTGAGGCTCCCTTTAGCTGATCAAATAAATCATCGATAGGTGGCAATGGATATTTATTCTTTATGGTCACTTTATTGAGTTGTCGGTAGTCGATGCACATTCTCAAAGTTCCGTCTTTCTTTTTCACAAATAGAACTGGCGCACCCCAGGGAGAGAAACGCGGTCAAGCAAAACCCCTATCTGTCAATTCTTGCAACTGGGCTTTCAACTCTTTTAATTCAGTCGGTGCTATTCTATACGGAGCTATCGAAATTGGAGTCATACCTGGCACCAACTCAATACCAAACTCTACTTCCCGAACAGGTGGCAAACCCAACAATTCTTCCGGAAACACATCCGCATACTCACATACAACTGGTACAGATTCTATCTTCTTTTCGGTCACTTTACTATCGATCACATAAGAAAAGTAAGCTTTGCAACCCTTTCTCAAATACTGTGGAGCCAACATCGAAGATATCACTGTTGGTAGCCTATTCAAATCCGCAGATTCAATTCGAATTATCTCATTATTCTGGAACCGCAGATTAATAGTCTTTCGTCTGCAATTCACTACTGCATCATGCATAGTTAACCAATCCATACCGAGGATGATATCGAACTCAGCAAATGGTAGTAACATCAAATCAGCCGAAAAACACGAATCTCGAATCATCAAAGGGCAATTCTTGCACACCTTATCAACTAGTACACACCGGCCCAGGGGGTTTGAAACTCGAATCACAAACTCAGTAGACTCAACAGGTAGAGTCTTACTGGATACTAATGCTTCACACACATAGGAATGAGTTGAACCGGGATCAATCAAAGCAATTACACTAGTATTAAAAAGAGTAAATATACCAGTGATAACATCTAGAGATGATACTTCCTCACGGGCACGGATGGCATAGGCTCTGGCAGGTGCACGAGCCTCGGATCGAACAGCTGTATCTGAAGTCCCTCTCTGAATTCCACTTCTACCTCATATATTTCGAGGTGGTCTACCCCTAGCTACAGTTGTAACACCCCTTACCCGTATTCAATGCTGAAACCGGGCACGAGGCGTTACCGTAATAAAATCCACAAGATCGCCACTTAGGCACAACATGACCACTCTCTTTGGCCATCACAACAACCTCAATCCCGACTTACGAAGCCTCTCTCAAACACACGAGGGCTCTCGAGACCATATCAAAAACTCTTACGATCTTTAAAATTATTTTCCATCTATACATGGGTCACACGCCCGTGTAAGATTTGGCACGCCCGTGGATGTCACACACGCCCATGGTCATCACCCGTGCATGAAAACTCAAGCATTCTGCCAATGCCCCATGGTTAGGGAACACGCCCGTGCCCTCCACCCGTGGTGCACACTGACTACCTTAACACGGCCTAGAGTCTAGACACACGCCCGTGTGGCTAGCCCGTGGCCAACACTGATTAATCCCACACGCCCTAGACACACGCCCGTGTGGTTAGTCCGTGGTCTATTCTGACTTAAAATACTAACATGCAGGGGACACACGGCTGAGTCACACGCCCGTGGGCTGGCCGTGTGTCACACATGGCCTAGACACATGCCCGTGTGTCTATCCACATGGACAAGAATAAAGCTTTATGCCAAGTTCTTTTCACCCCTCTAGCATACACAACATGCACTCACTCAACACATCCAGTAATCAACTCATAATCTTACAATCTCACATAGATAACTACATCTTTTCATATATTAAAATGCCAATAACTACGGCATAGTACAAGAGAGATCATCCATCTAAAGGCTAACACATCATAGCCATAAACAACAAAATTCACTAACTTGTCTAGCCCCTATACATGCCATATACAAAACATTGAGTCTAATGTACCAGAGTGTGCTGATAGTTTGGGCGATCTTCCAATTGATCCTCGTATCTCGATTCAACACTTTTTCTCTGTATGACAAGGGAAAAGAAAGAGAGTAAGCTTTGAGCTTAGTAAGTTTACACATAAACAATTAATCAACATAGTATAAGCTAAACAATAATTAGCATTATACTAACATATAATGTACAACTATGCTTACTCTTTCTATCCCTTACCACATTTCTGACACATCATGAGTCACTTACTCATAACCATTGACATGCACCCCTGCATTCAATATCACATTTACACAATATACAACAAATCATTATTTCTCAATAATACATCCACACAGCTATGCTACTCACTATTACATCCACACAACAAATCTCTCGGTGGTTCCGCACTAAGCCCACCACAATAAAATAATAAGGTAGTATCGCACTTAGCCTACCAACAAGGTATTCATAGTGGTTTCGCACATAGCCCACCAGATAATATATCTAACGATTGCATCGCACATAACCAGCTCATCGTCAATATGCATTAGGATGGTATCGCACTTAGCCCACCATTTAGCATTATTACAACACATTCACAAATCTACTTACTTAATCATTCATTTCACTTGAACCACATAGGTTCTCAATCATTCTCAACCATGCTATACACTAGCTAGCATTAACAAAGTGTAAGTATGAATGCATTGTTTGTGCATAGACTTACCTCGATACTCAAAAGTATAGAAACATGCAATTTAGTCAACCACTTTGCTCTTGCCTCGGTTTCGATCCGGACTTTGTCTTTCTTGATCTATAATGAATAAATCAGCTTATTCAATACACACGTTGACCAAATTGACCCACATCTCATACTTTGGAAAAATTACTTTTTTGCCCCAAATCTTTCTCATAATTACACTATTGCCCCCAAGGCTCGTAAAGTGATTTTTATTCAACTTTCTAGCCTTTCATGCTTAGCCGAATCACTTACTCAACTAAAGCAATCATCAATTCTCATCACAACACATATGTATGACCAAACTCAATATTTTTACAAACTAGTCCCTACATGCATTTTCTATGGAAACTCATTTAGCAAAAGATGTTTCTACTACATCAAGCTTTCATAATCTTCCATAAAACATCAAAATACATGCATGTCATACATGACCACATTTTTGAACATCCATCATAGCTCATCAAATAGCTAAAAATAGCTTACTCATGCAAAAAGGACTTCAAAAATACAAAGAATATAAAAAACGAGGCTAGATGCACTTACTAGCAAGCTTGAAATTTTTGAAGAACCCTAACAATGGCTCTTGAAAATTTCGGCAACCTTGGAGAAGAAGATGAATGAATTTTTGTCATCTTTTCTCCGATTTTAATCACTTAATTGATAAATGACCAAAATCCCATTTTTGATAAACTTTCTATTTTAACTCATCCATGCCCAATTTTGTCCAAATATTAGAAATTGAAAAATTGCTATTTAAGGACCTCTAATTAATATTCTAAAGCTATTTCACACAAATAGCTTCTAGAATCTCACATTTTGCAACTTTTGCAATTTAGTCATTTTGGACAATTCAACCGTAATTTCACAAAATTGCTTCATGAAACTTTCACACTAGCATGCATACATAGCATAAACCTCAAAAACTCATTCATAACCCTCGGATTTGTGGTCTCGTACCACTATTTCGACTAGGCCCTAAATCGGGATGTTACAACTCTCCCCCTTTTAGAGATTTTCGCCCCCAAAAATCTTACCGGTAAAGAGGTTTGGATGTTGCTCTCTCATAGCTTCTTCCGTTTCCCACGTTGCCTCTTCCACACCGTGTTTCTGCCATAACACTTTCACTAGTGCTATGCTCTTATTTCTCAACTGTTTCACTTCTCGAGCCAAGATCTTAATCGGCTCTTCATCATAAGACATATCCGGTCTTATCTCAATTTCCATCGAAGGAATCACATGTGAAGGATCGGATCGATACCGTCGCAACATCGACACATGGAAGACATTATGAATCTTTTCCAACTCTACCGAAAAAGCCAACCGGTATGCTACTGGCCCAACTCTATTTGTAATCTCATACGGCTCTATGAATCTTGCACACAATTTTCCTTTTCGTCCAAATCTCATAATCTTCTTCCATGGGGACACTTTCAAAAACACTTTGTCGCCCACTTTAAACTCAATTTCTTTTCTTTTCAGATCTGCGTATGAATTCTGTCGGTCCGAAGCAACTTTGAGACTATTACAGATTATTTTCACTTTCTCCTCGGTCTCTTTTACTAGATCGACCCCATGGATCCGCTTCTCACTAAGCTCGGTCCAATACAAAGGAGTTCGACACTTACGACCATACAGGGCCTCATACGGAGCCATCCGTATACTTGACTGATAACTATTGTTGTAAGCAAATTCGACTAAAGGTAGATATCTCTCCCAACTACCCTCGAATTCTAACACACAGCATCGAAGCATATCTTTGAGAACTTGAATCACTCTTTCAGACTGACCATCGGTTTTCAGATGGAACGCAGTACTGAAATTCAACTTTGTTCCCAAAGCCTCTTGCAACCTCTTCCAAAATCTCGAAGTGAACCTCGGATCCCTATCTGATATTATAGACACAGGTACACCATGTAACCTCACTATCTCTGCAACATACAACTCAGCTAACTTATCCAGTGAATAATCAACACGTACTAGAATAAAGTGAGCCGACTTCGTTAGTCTATCCACAACAACCCAGACAACATCTCTCTTTTTCGGAGTCATCGGCAACCCCGTCACAAAATCTATGGTAACCCGATCCCACTTCCATTCGGGTACCATCACTGGCTGAAGCAATCCCGAAGGTACTTGATGCTCAGCTTTCACTTGTTGACAAATCAGACACTTTGTCACGAACTCTGAAATATCTCTTTTCATACCCGGCCACCAATAAGACTTCTTCAAGTCATTATACATTTTCCTACTGCCCGGATGTACTGACAAACATCCACTGTGGGCCTCATGCAAAACCTTTTGGATTAACTCCTCATCTCTAGGTACACAAATTCTGTCACGATACATCAAACAACCATTCGAGCCCACTCAAAAATCAGAATCACTTTCTAACTCACGCTTATCTCTCTTAGCTGACATCTCACTGTCATTTCTCTGAGCTTCACATATCTGTTGAACAAATAGTGGCTTAGCTATCAACTCTGCCAGAATAGCACCATCATCAGACAATGCCAAACTCGTCCTCAGAACTCTTAGAGCATACAAGGATTTCCTACTCAGGGCATCCGCAACCACATTCACTTTTCCCGGGTGGTAATCAATGACTAACTCATAGTTTTTCAACAACTCAAGCCACTGTCTCTATCGCAAATTCAGATCCTTTTGATCCATCAAATATATCAAACTTTTCTGATCCGTAAAGATTCGGCACTTCTCACCATATAAGTAATGTCGCCAAATCTTTAACGCGAAAATAATCGCAGCCAACTCTAAGTCATGAGTTAGATAATTCTTCTCGTACGGTTTCAACTGTCTCGAGGTGTAAGCGACTACCTTACCCTCTTGCATCAACATGCAACTGAGACCATTAAACGACGCGTCACTGTAAACCACGAACTCTTTCCCTGATTCTGGTTGAACCAAAATCGGCACCTCAGTCAATAATGTCTTCAGTCTCTCGAAACTCTGTTGACATGTCTGAGTCCATTCAAACTTGACATCTTTGTGCAATAGTTTTGTCATCGGGGTAGCAATCACAGAGAACCGTTTTACGAAACATCTGTAATATCCTGATAATCCCAAGAAACTTCTAATTTCTGACAAGTTCCTCGGCGGTTTCCAATCCACAACAGTCGATATCTTACTCAGGTCAACTCTAACACCATCACCTAACACAATGTGTCCTAGGAATCCGACCTCACGGAGCCAAAACTCACTCTTGCTAAACTTAGCGTAGAACTGTTTATCTTTTAAAGTTTGTAAGACAATTCTCAAATGTTCTTCATGATCACTCTCATCCCGAGAATAGATCAATATGTCGTCAATGAAGACAACTACAAACTTGTCCACATATGGTCTGAAAACACGATTCATCAGATCCATAAAAATCGTCGGTGCATTCGTCAACCCAAACGGCATAACCAAAAACTCATAATGGCCATACCTTGTTCGAAATGTAGTTTTCAACACATCCTGCTCTTTCACTCTCAACTGATAATAACCAGACCTCAGGTCAATCTTGGAGAACACTGTAGCTCCCTTCAGTTGATTAAAAAGATCATCAATCCTTGGTAAAGGATATTTATTCTTAACCGTCACTTTGTTAAGTTGTCTATAGTCTATACACAACCTCATAGACCCATCTTTCTTCTTCACAAATAGTACTGGAGCACCCCACGGTGAATAGCTCGGTCTTCCAAAACCCTTATCTGTCAACTCTTGCAACTGAACCTTCAGTTCTTTCAACTCTAAAGGTGCCATCCTATACGAAGCAATCGAAATAGGTGCCATTCCCAGAACTAACTCAATTCCAAACTCAACTTCTCTCACTGGAGGTAATCCAGGTAACTCTTCCAGGAATACATCCGGATACTCACATACCACTGGCACTATTTCAAACTTTACTCCAACCTCTTGAGTATTCAACACAAAAGCAAGATAGGACTCATACCCTTTTCTCAAACATTTCTCAGCCACTAGGGAAGAAATCATCACTGGTAGACTATCCCATCCACCTGATTCAACCCGAGCCACATCTCCACTCTCACATTTCAATTCAATAAACTTACTACCACAGTTCACTAAGACACTATGGGTAGTCAACCAATCCATGCCTAGGATTAAATCAAACTCATCAAACGGCAACAACATTAGGTTTGCCAGAAAGCAATGACTCTCAATCATCAAAGGACAATTCTTACACACCTTATCCACTAACACATGCTTACCTAATGGGTTTGACACCTTAACCACAAAGTCCGTAGACTCAACAGTCATACTCAAACTAGATGCCAATCTCATGCAAATATAAGAATGAGTAGACCCTGGATCTATTAAAGCAATAACAAGGGTGTTAAAGAGAGAAAAAGTACCTGTTATCACATCAGGGGAGGATGCCTCTTCGCGAGCGTGAATGGCATACGTCCTCGCAGGTGCCTGACCCTCCGGTCTCACAGCAGAGTCTCTAGATGCACCTCTACCACTATTCCTACCTCTCAGGTTCCTTGGTGGTCTACCCCTTGTAGACACATCATTGGATCTCATCTCTAGCTTCTCTTCCTTATCATCCCTCTTGGGGCAATTTCGGATTAAATGGTCGGGGGAACCACACTTATAACAGTTTCGACTGATACCCCAACACTCCCCGGTGTGATATCTACCACAACTTGGACACTCCGGTTTATTCTTTGGATTGCCCACACTTTTCATCGAAGTATCTTGGACTCTCGAACCCAAACGAGTATTGCCCAAGTATCGATGCGAATAACCCACTGGTGCTATCGTCTTAGGACTCACTTCCTTGGACCTTTTCGACTGGGCTTGATACGACTTGCCCATCGACCTCTTTCTAACATCTCGGGCTTCACTCACAACCCTTTTCTTTTCTGTACTCAACTCTTCGGCCTTACTTGCCCTTTCGACTAACACTACAAATTCTTTCAACTCTAAAATACCCACTAGGAGTTTGATGTCCTCATTCGGTCCATCTTTGAACCTCTTACACAATATGGTCCCTGTCGACACACATTCTTGAGCTTATTTGCTAAGCCTAACAAACTCACGCTCATATTCCGCTACTGACATTCTTCCTTGCTTCAACTCAAGGAATTCCTTCCTTTTCCGATTAGTAAATCGTTGGCTTATATACTTCTTTCAGAACTCTTTCAGAAAGAAGTCCCACGTCACCCGCTCTCTCGAGACTACTGACATCAACGTCTTCCAACAATGGTATACTGAGTCTGTAACATCCCGGTTTAGGGCCTAGTAGGAATAGTGGTGTGAGACCACAAATCTAAAATTTATGAATGAGTTTTTGAGGTTTATATTATGTATGCATGCTATTGTGAAAGTTTCATGAAGCAATTTTGTGAAATTATGGTTGAATTGTCCAAAAGGACTAAATTGCAAAAGTTGCAAAATGTGTGTTTCTAGAAGCTATATGTGTGAAATAGCTTTAGATTATTAATTAGAGGTCCTTAAATAGAAATTTATCCAAATTCTAATTTTTGGACAAAAATGGGCATGGATGAGTTAAAATTTGAAGTTTATCAAAAAGAGCATTTTGGTCATTTAGTTATTAAGTGATTAAATAGGTGAAAAGATGACAAAAATTCACTCATCTTCTCCCCCAAGCTACCGAAAATTTCAATAGCCATTGTTAGGGCTCTTTCAATTTTTCAAGCTTGCTAGTAAGTGCTCTTAAGCCCGATTTTTGATATTCTTCGTATTTTTGAAGTCCTAGTAGCATGAGTAAGCTATTTATAGCTTTTTGGTGAGCTATTATGGATGTTGAAAAATGTACATATGTATGACATGCATGTATTTTGTTGTTTTATGGAAGAATATGAAAGCTTGATGTAGTAGAAACATCTTTTGCTAAGTGATTTTCCATGAAAATGCATGTAGGGACTAGTTTGTGAAAAACTTTAGTTTGGTCATACATATGTGGTTTAGTGAGAATTGATGATAGCTTTAATTGAATAAGTGGTTCGGCTAAGCATGAAAGACTAGAAAGTTGAATAAAAATCACTTTACGAGCCTTTGGGACTAAAGTGTAAATATGAGAAAGTTTAGGGGCAAAATAGTAATTTTTCTAAAGTATGAGATGTGGGTCAATTTAGTCAATATATGTATTGAATAAGCTGATTTATTCATTATAGATCAAGAAATACAAAGCCCGGATCAAAATCGAGGCAAAAGCAAGGTGGTGGACTAAATTGCATATTTCTATACTTTTGTGTATCGAGGTAAGTCTATGCATAAACAATGCATTCATACTTACAAATTGTTGATGATAGCTAGTGTGTAGCTTGTTCGAGATTGATGGAGAACCTATGTGGTCCAAGTAGTAGAATTGTGAATGGATGTTTAATTGAGTAAGTAGACATGTGAATGTGTAGTGATAATGCTAGATGGTAGGCTAAGTGCGATACCATCCTAATGCATATTGGTGATGAGCTGGCTATGTGCGATGTTATCGTGAGGTATATCATTTAGTGGGCTAAGTGAGAAACCCTATGATTACCTTTGTGGTAGGCTAAGTGCGATACCACCTTATTAATCGATTGTGGTGTGCTAAGTGCGAAACCACCGAGACATTTGCTGTGTGGGTTAACTGTGTGGATTAGCCATGTGATTGCATTATTGTGTAAAATAGCTGTGTGGATGCATTATTAAGTTATTTAGCTGTGTGGATAAATTATTGAGAAATAGTGATGTGTTGTATATTGTGTAAATGCGACATTGAATGCAGGGGTGCATTTCGATGGTTATGAGTATGTGACTCATGATGTGTTGGAATTGTGGTAAGGGATAGAAGAGTAAGCATAGTTGTGAATTACTTGTTGGTATAATGCTAATTGTTGCTTAGCTTATACTATGTTGCTTAATTGTTTATGTGTAAACTTACTAAGCTCAAATCTTACTCTCTTTCTTTTCCTTTGTCTTATAGATTAAAAGTGTTGAATCAAGATACGAGGATCATCAGAAGACAGCCCACATATCAGCACACTTTGGTACATGAAACTTAATATTTTGTATATGGCATGTATAGGGGCTAGACAAGTTAGTGGATTTTTTTGTAAATGGCTATGGTGTGGTGGCCTTTAGATGGATAGCTTATTTTGTATAATGCCATGGTTGTTGGCTATTACATTATATGAAAGAAAGATGTATTTTTCTATGTGAGAATGCACTTCAATTTGAGTTGATTATGCTGGTGTTAGATGAGTATATGTTGCGTATGCTAGAGGGGTGAAAAGAGCTTGGCACATAGCTTTATTCTTGTCTATGTGGATAGACACACGGGCGTGTGTCTAGGCCATGTGTGACACACGGTCAGCCCACGGGTGTGCGCTTTGGCCGTGCGTCCCCTGCATGTTAGTATTATAAATCAGAATAGACCATTAACTAGCTGCACGGGCATGTGTCTAGGGCATGTGGGATTATCCAGTGTTGGCCACGGGCTAGCCACACGGGCGTGTGTCTAGACTCTAGGCCGTGTTAAAGTAGTCAGTGTGCACCATGGGTGGTAAGCACGGGCGTGTGCCTTGGCCATGGGGCATTGGCAGAATGCTGGGTTTTTAGGCACGGTCTGGGGACATGGGCGTGTATGTCTATGTACGGGCGTGTCTAATCTTGCACGGGTGTGTGAGGCCTCGTAAGTCAAGAATGAGGTTGTTGAGATGACTTTAGAGAGTAGTTATGACGAGCCTAAGTGGCAATCAAGTGGTTTAAGTTCGGTAACGCCTCGGGCTCGATTCTGGCGTAGAACCCGGGTAAGTGGTGTTACATTTAGTGGTATCAGAGCTATGGTTTAGCCGTTTCTAGGACTACCGTAGCGAGTGTAAGAGTCTAGCTATACATGCCATAAGTGTACAATGATAGTGTGGTGGTTTCGGATGATTTAAATCTTGTTTTATATAGTATATGGATTTTGATCCATTGACTGCTGATGAAGTAGCTAGTAATGCGTGGCTCTGCGCAAGGAACCCTTTTTGTTGAGTGGACCCGAGGTTAGGGGTCAAGGGGAAGAGGCACAGGAAGCCTTTCTCTAAATGATGAGTAATTGGTACTCGGATTATGTTTGAGCGAACCCTAATGCTCAACCTCCTCCACCTCCTCCTCCTATACCTCAGCCAAATCCAGTGGCTCCTCAAGGTATGGATGTAGTGAGGATATCGAAGCCCCCGGTGGATAAGATTAGGAAGCACGTGGCTGAGGAGTTTAGAGCTAAGGTAGATGATGACCCTGAGAGGGTGGAGTTCTAGTTGGAGAACTCGATGAGGGTGTTCGATGAACTCTCATGTACGCCTGGAGAGAGTTTGAAGTGTGTCGTATCCTTGCTGAGAGGTTCGGCATACCATTGGTGGAAAACATTGACGCTAGTGGTCCGGAAAGAGCGGGTGACGTGGTACTTCTTTCTGGAAGAGTTCCAGAAGAAGTATATAAGCCAGAGGTTTACTGATCGAAAAAGGAAGGAATTCCTTGAGTTGAAACAAGGAAGAATGACAGTGGCGGAATATGAGCGTGAGTTTGTTAGGCTTAGCAAATACGCTCAAGAATGTGTATCGACTGAGACCATCTTGTGTAAGAGGTTCGAAGATGGGCTGAATGAGGACATCAAACTCCTAGTGGGCATTTTGGAGTTGAAAGAATTTGTGGTATTAGTTAAGAGGGCAACTAAAAAGGTCAAGAGTGAGTTCGAGTAAAAGAGGAGGGCTGTGAGTGAAGCCCGAGATGCTAGAAAGAGGCCGTTGGGCAAGTCATATCAAGCCCAGTCGAAAAGATCTAAGGAAGTGAATCCTCGGATGACATCACCAGTGGGTTATTCGCATCGAGACTTAGGCAATACTCGCTCGGGTTTGAGAGTCCAAGCTCCCTCGATGGAAAGTGTAGGCAATACAAAGAGTAAATCAGAGTGTCCAAGTTGTGGTAGGTATCACACCGGAGAGTGTTGGGAAAATATTTGAAAATGTTATAAGTGTGGTTCCCCTGACCACTTTATCCGTAACTGTCCCGAGAGGGATGAAAAGGAAGAGAGGCAAGAGCTGAGACCTAGTGATGTGTCTATGAGGGGTAGACCACCAAGGAACCCGAGAGGCGAGAATAGTGGTAGAGGTGCGCCCAGAGATTCTACTGTGAGACCAGAGGGTCGGGCACCTGCGAGGACGTATGCTATTCGAGCTCGCGAAGAAGCATCCTCCCTTGATGTGATAACGGGTACCTTTTCTCTCTATGACACCTTCGTTATTGCTTTAATAGATCCAGGGTCTACTCATTCTTATATTTGCATGAGATTAGCATCTAGTTTGAGTATGACCGTTGAGTCTACGGACATAGTGGTTAAGGTGTCAAACCCGTTAGGAAAGCATGTGTTAGTGGACAGAGTGTGTAAGAATTGTCCTTTATTGATTGAGAATCATTGTTTTCCAGCAAACCTTATGTTGTTGCCTTTTGATGAGTTTGATTTAATCCTAGGTATGGATTGGTTGACTACCCACAGTGTCTTAGTGAACTGTGGTAGTAAGTTTATTGAATTGAAATGTGAGAGTGGAGATGTGGTTCGGGTTGAATCAGGTGGATCGGATAGTCTACCAGTGATGATTTCTTCCCTAGTGGCTGAGAAATGTTTGAGAAAAGGATGTGAGTCCTATCTTGCTTTTGTGTTGAATACTCAAGAGGTTGGAGTAGAGTTTGAAACAGTGCCAGTGGTATGTGAGTACCTAGATGTATTTTTAGAAGAGTTACCCGGATTACCTCTAGTGAGAGAGGTTGAATTTGGAATTGAGTTGGTTCTGAGAACGGTACCTATTTCGATTGCTCCGTACAGAATGGCACCAGTAGAGTTGAAAGAACTGAAGGTTCAGTTGCAAGAGTTGACGGATAAGGGTTTTGCAAGACCGAGCTACTCGCCGTGGGGTGTTCCGGTATTATTCGTGAAGAAGAAAGATGGGTCTATGAGGTTGTGTATAGACTATAGACAACTGAACAAGGTGAAGGTGAAGAATAAGTATCTTTTACCAAGGATTGAAGATCTTTTTGATCAACTAAAGGGAGCTACAGTGTTCTCCAAGATAGACTTGAGGTCTGGTTATTATCAGCTCAGAGTGAAAGAGCAAGATGTGTTCAAAACTGCATTTCGGACAAGGTATGGCCATTATGAGTTTTTGGTTATGCCGTTTGGTTTGACGAATGCACCTGTGATTTTTATGAATCTGATGAATCGTGTTTTCAGACCGTATGTGGACAAGTTTGTAGTTGTCTTCATTGATGACAAATTGATCTATTCTCAGGATGAGAACAATCACGAAGAGCATTTGAGAATTGTCTTGCAAATTTTAAGAGATAAGCAGTTTGTACGCTAAGTTTAGTAAGAGTGAGTTTTGGCTCAGGAAATTGATTCCTAGGACACATGGTGTCGGTGATGGTGTCGAGTTGACCCGAGTAAGATATCGGCTATTGTGGATTGGAAATTGCCGAGGAACGTGTCAGATATCAGAAGTTTCTTGGGATTAGCTGGATATTACAGACGTTTCATAAAGGGGTTCTCTGTGATTGCCACCCCGATAACAAAACTATTGCATAAAGATGTCAAGTTTGAATGGACTGAGACATGTCAATGAGCTTGAGAGAGATGAAGGCAATGTTGATCGAGGCACGATTTTAGTTCAACCAGAATCAGGGAAAGAGTTCTTGGTTTACAGTGATGCATCGTTTCATGGTCTCGGTTGCGTTTTGGTGCAAGAGGGTAAGGTAGTCGCTTACGCCTCGAGGCAGCTAAAGCCGCACGAGAAGAATTATCCGACTCATGATTTAGAGTTGGCTGCGATTGATTTTGCGTTAAACATTTGGCGACATTACTTGTATGGTGAGAAGTGTCGAATCTTTATGGCTCACAAGAGTTTAAAGTATTTGATGGATCAGAAGGATCTGAATCTGAGACAGAGACGGTGGCTTGAGTTGTTGAAAGACTATGAGTTAGTCATTGATTACCACCCAGGAAAAGCGAATGTGGGTACGGATGCCCTGAGTAGGAAATCCTTGTATGCTCTAAGAGTTATGAGAACGAGTTTAGCATTGTCTGACGATGGTGCTATTTTGGCAGAGTTGAGAGCTAAGTCGCTATTTGTTCAACAAATATGTGAGGCTCAGAAAAATGACAGTGAGATGCAAGCTAAGATAGCTAAGTGCAGATCAGAAAATGATTCTGATTTTCGAGTGGATTTGAATGGTTGTGCGATGTTTCGTGTGAGAATTTGTGTTCCTAAAGATGAGGAGTTGATTCGAAGGTTTTGCATGAGGCCCTGGTGGATGTTTGTCGAGTACATCCAGGCGATGCATTTAAAATGTACAACAATTTGAGGAAGTTTTATTGGTGGCGAGGAATGAAAAGAGATATTTGAGTTTGTGGCAAAATGTCTAATTTGTCAACAAGTGAAAGTGAGCATCAAGTGCCTTGGGATCGCTTGACTGTGATGGTTCTGAATGGAAATGGGATCGGGTTACCATGGATTTTGTGACGGGGTTGCCGATAACTCCGAGAAAGAGAGATGTTGTGTGGGTTGTTGTGGATAGAGTGACAAAGTCAGCTCACTTTATTCCAGTACGTGTTGATTATTCACTGGATAAGTTAGCTGAGTTGTATGTGGAAAAGATAGTGAGATGCATGGTGTACCTGTGTCTATTCTATCGGATAGAGATCCGAGGTTTACTTCGAGATTTTGGAAGAAGTTGCAAGAAGCCATGGGTACAAGATTGAATCTCAGCACTGCGTTCCATCCGCAAACCGATGGTTAGTCTGAAAGAGTGATTCAAGTTCTTGAAGATATGCTTCGATACTGTCTGCTAGAATTCGAAGGTAGTTGGGAGAGATATCTACCTTTGGTCGAATTCGCCTATAATAACAGTTATCAGTCGAGTATACAGATGGTACCGTATGAGGCTTTGTATGGTCGTAAGTGTCGGACTCCTTTGTATTGGATCGAGCTTAGTGAGAAGCGAATCCATGGGGTCGATCTAGTGAAAGAAACCGAAGAGAAGGTAAAAGTAATCCGTAATAGTCGAGAAGTCGCGGACCAGAATGAAGTCATACGCGGATTTGAAAAGAAAAGAAATTGAGTTTGAAGTGGGCGACAAAGTGTTTTTGAAAGTGTCCCCGTGGAAGAAGATTATGAGGTTTGGACAAAAAGGGAAATTGAGTCCAAGGTTCATAGGGCCGTATGAGATTTACAGATAGAGTTGGGCACAGAGCATACCAGGTTGGCTTTGCCGGTAGAGTTGGAAAAGATTCATAACGTGTTCCATGTGTCGATGTTGCGACGGTATCGCTCCGATCCTTCACATGTGATTCCTTCAACGGAAATTGAGATAAGACCGGATATGTCTTATGAAGAGGAGCCGATTAAGATCTTGGCTCGAGAAGTGAAACAGTTGAGAAATAAAGGCATAGCACTAGTGAAAGTGTTATGGCAGAAACATGGTGTGGAAGAGGCTACATGGGGAAACGAAAGAAGCTATGAGAGAGTAACATCCAAACCTCTTTACTGGTAAGATTTTTGGGGACGAAAATCTCTAAAGGGGGAAGAGTTGAAACATCCCAATTTTGGGCCTAGTCAGAATAGTGGTACGAGACCACAAATCCGAGGGTTATGAATGAGTTTTTGAAGTTTATATTATGTATGCATGCTAGTGTGAAAGTTTCATGAAGCAATTTTGTGAAATTGTGGTTGAATTATCCAAAAAGACTAAATTGCACAAGTTGCAAAATGTGTGTTTCTAGAAGCTATATGTGTGAAATAGCTTTAGATTATTAATTAGAGGTCCTTTAATAGTAATTTATCCAAATTCTAATTTGTGGACAAAAATGGGCATGGATGAGTTAAAATTTGAAGTTTATCAAAAAGGGCATTTTGGTCATTTAGTTATTAAGTTATTAAATAGGTGAAAAGATGACAAAAATTCACTCATCTTCTCCCCCAAGCTGCCGAAAATTTCAATAGCCATTGTTAGGGCTCTTTCAATTTTTCAAGCTTGCTAGTAAGTGCTCCTAAGCCCGGGTTTTGATATTCTTCGTATTTTTGAAGTCCTAGTAGCATGAGTAAGCTATTTATAGCTTTTTGGTGAGCTATTATGGATGTTCAAAAATGTATATATGTATGACATGCATGTATTTTGTTATTTTATGGAAGAATATGAAAGCTTGATGTAGTAGAAACATCTTTTGCTAAGTGATTTTCCATGAAAATGCATGTAGGGACTAGTTTGTGAAAAACTTTAGTTTGGTCATACATATGTGGTTTAGTGAGAATTGATGATAGCTTTAGTTGAATAAGTGTTTCGGCTAAGCATGAAAGACTAGAAAGTTGAATAAAAATCACTTTACGAGCCTTTGGGACTAAAGTGTAAATATGAGAAAGTTTAGGGGCAAAATAGTAATTTTGCTAAAGTATGAGATGTGGGTCAATTTAGTCAATGTATGTATTGAATAAGCTGATTTATTCATTATAGATCAAGAAAGATGAAGCCCGAATCGAAACAAAAGCAAGGTGGTGGACTAAATTGCATATTTCTATACTTTTGAGTATCGAGGTAAGTCTATGCATAAACAATGCATTCATACTTACAAATTGTTGATGATAGCTAGTGTGTAGCTTGTTCAAGATTGATTGAGAACCTATGTGGTCCAAGTAGTAGAATTGTGAATGGATGTTTAATTGAGTAAGTAGACATGTGAATGTCTAGTGATAATGCTAGATGGTAGGCTAAGTGCGATACCATCCTAATGCATATTGACGATGAGCTGGCTATGTGCGATGCTATCGTGAGGTATATCGTTTAGTGGGCTAAGTGAGAAACCCCTATGATTACCTTCGTGGTAGGCTAAGTGTGATACCACCTTATTAATCGATTGTGGTGTGCTAAGTGCGAAACCACCGAGACATTTGATGTGTGGGTTAACTGTGTGGATTAGCCATGTGATTGCATTATTGAGTAAAATAGCTGTGTGGATGTATTATTAAGTTATTTAGCTGTGTGGATGAATTATTGAGAAATAATGATGTGTTGTATATTTTGTAAATGCGACATTGAATGTAGGGGTGCATTTTGATGCTTATGAGTATGTGACTCATGATGTGTTGGAAATGTGGTAAGGGATAGAAGAGTAAGCATAGTTGTGAATTACTTGTTGGTATAATGCTAATTGTTGCTTAGCTTATACTATGTTGCTTAATTGTTTATGTGTAAACTTACTAAGCTCAAAGCTTACTCTCTTTCTTTTCCCTTTTCTTATAGATTAAAAGCGTTGAATCGAGACACGAGGATCATCAGAAGACAGCCAACATATCAGCACACTTTGGTACATGAAACTTAATGTTTTGTATATGGCATGTATAGGGGCTAGACAAGTTAGTGGATTTTGTTATAAATGGCTATGATGTGTTGGCCTTTAGATGGATAGCTTATTTTGTATAATGCCATGGTTGTTGGCTATTACATTATATGAAAGAAAGATGTAGTTTTTTATGTGAGAATGCACTTCAATTTGAGTTGATTATGATGGTGTTAGATGAGTATATGTTGTGTATGCTTGAGGGGTGAAAAGAGCTTGGCACATAGCTTTGTTCTTGTCCATGTGGATAGACACACGAGCGTGTGTCTAGGCCATGTGTGACACACGGTCAGCCTACGGGTGTGCGTTTTGGCCGTGCGTCCCCTGCATGTTAGTATTATAAATCAGAATAGACCACGGACTAGCTACACAGGCGTGTGTCTAGGGCGTGTGGGATTATCCAGTGTTGGCCACGGGCTAGCCACACGGGCTGCCACACGGGCGTGTGTTTAGACTCTAGGCCGTGTTAAAGTAGTCAGTGTGCACCACTGTAACATCCAGGATTTAGGGGTTATGCGGTTAGTGCATAATTCAAGTGATAGTGGGCCTAGTGTGTGTTTGGATGTGTTTTAAGGGTTTGGAGAACCCTAGGATGTAGGGGAGTGCCTTAGAAAAATATTACATTTTAAAGTTAGTAGGGGGAGCTGGGTTAAGGAGGCCTTAAGGAATTTGTGAGGGAATTTGGACATGGGGTTGGGCTTCGTAAAGTGGCATGGAGGCGCCACTTAGGGCCTTGGTACATGACGCCTCAAGCAAGTGGAGAAGAGCTCAGGTTCGAGTCATGTTGGCAGCAGGGAGTATGGCTTTATTTTGCATTTTGGCTTCAAGAAAGGGGGAAGGTGTTGGACGGCATATGGGACTTTAAAAGATGAGGATAAAAACTTGTTTTCTTCTTTTAAAATTCGGCTATGGTAGGTGGATGAAGGTTTGACTCATTCAAACTTTTTGAATGAGTGTTGAAGAGAGAAAATAGGAGAAAATCGTGGGATAAGGGTGAGGTGAAAGCAATGGCCGAATATAGGACTCTAGGGGTAGCATTTTCGGTTTGAATATAGTGGTAGTGTGTGCCGAAATTTAGCCTTAGTGTGTGTGCCAAATTTTGTTCTTTCTCCTCTTTTTCATGCCGTTTTCTTTATGTGAAGAAGCCACCTAGTTTCGGTAAGGCCATTTGTATTTTATTCTTTTCTCCCTATTTGCTAGCTTGGCCAAATCTATCACCTTTCCCAAACTTCTTCTTTTATTTTGTGTTAGCCGAATATCTCATCTCCATTTGGGAGCTCTAATTCTCTTCTCTTTACCTTCTCTGTGTTCATTCGAATCATCATCTTCCCCAAGACCAATCTTTATTCTCATTATTGACAAAAGCCGAAACCTCTCTACTATTGATCACCATTGCAGAGAATCTTTGACCTCTCGCTCTCTCTCTTTTATTTCGCAAATCTTTGAGGCCAAATCTTCTAAAGTGGTGCCATTGACTACTTTCTTGTAGTCCCTTCAAGCGGCGTTAGTGGTAAATAACGTGTAAGGGTAAGCATTTTCTATCCTAGCAATCGGTTTGGGCTCTCTTTCTATTAGTGTGTCGAAATCATGTAGTTAGGCCTTGGTTTAAGGATGGCGAATGTGTATTAAGCCATGATCTTGTGTTTTGTTTGTAGCCATTGTGAAGGAGGTCTTTCGGGATCAGAAGAGATCAAGGTAAGTGATATGTGGTATTTGGCCAAGGGCCTTTTTCTTAGATTATTGCTAATAGCCGATTCTAATGGTGGTTAAGTAGGGATCTCGACAACTTCAAGAGCAAGTGACAGAGTTTGGGATTTGGATAAGCAAGGAATAAGCAAAGCCTTGGGATTCAAGTACATTTCGGTAAGGGTACTTAGTAAGTATAGATTCGATATATTTGGATTAAGATGTTATCGATTAACCATTTGGTTACGATTAAGTATTGTTGATAGAGGCGAATACCGGTCAAGGAGAGAAAGGGGTAGTCCCTATCCTAAGTTTAAGAGAAGATCGGTCTCTGGCATGCGGGATTGGCCACCGGGGTGTGGGCGTGGCGGGGCGGGACTATAGGCGGATAGCGGTAGTTCCGCGCTTAGTGATAGCATCGGTATTGAGAGCGTAACGCTTCAAGTTATCAGGTGTGTGGTTAACCCACAATTTCCCAGTTGTATGTTATATTTGCATGTGTTGTGTATATGTTGATTAATGCGATGGCAATAATGAGATGGTTACCCTAAAATAGGGGTATAACGATAACCAGGTCAGTGTTAATTATTTATGAGATTGTGAATATGCCTATGAAAGTATGATTGTATGTCGGAATAACTTGTCCATTCATTATTCATTATGACACTACCGTATGTTGCATGTGCATGGGGGGGATTGATATATGTGAAAGAAGGACAGGGTGTACATTTATGTGCGTGGTTTAGTGAGAGCTCACGAGCCTCACGTGGACTGATGAGAGGCTCTGTGCCTCATCGTGGTTGGTATCGGCTTTGTTCCATATCGTGGTTGGTGACGGCTATGTGCCCCATCGTGGTTTGATGTTGGCTATGAGCTACATCGTGGATTGTATTGGCCCGAGGTCGCGTTGTGGATTATTTGCGATTTGGTTCGCGTGGGCGACATTAATTGCCAAATTTGTGTGTAGAGGTTGGAGGGTGATTTAGTAATCCCCTGGTGTGTGGTGGTTTGGATACGGGGTGTGTAGAGGATGGACCCTAGGTGGGGTGGGTGCACTTTGCATAAACATGTGTGGTGTGTGGATTGGTGTGGTTATGGGCCAAGCCCAATATGTGGAATTATGTGGATAAGTTGCCTTATTATCGATATGTGGTTTGATGTGGTTGTGGGCTAAGCCCACGTGGGTGGAAATCTGTGGACTAATTACACATCGAGTCTGCATTCGACTCACCCAAATGTTTACCAAACATCGCAGTGATACATGATGCTTGGACCGGGTTGGAGTGGATACGAGGTGGCCATGCAGAAGCTAATTTTTATTTATTTCATGCAGAAGATGTTTTATTTAATTTTATGCACTTTATATTTTATGTTTTTTTTTGAATAATTATTTGATGTAATGAGGGCTATTTAAAGTAATTGAAGTTTATTATTATGTTTTAGTTGGATTGACGATTAAATTTCTAGTTGGAAATGATTTTATTTTTAGCAACTTACAATTTAGAATATATATTAAAGTTTTAATTCCGGATATTTTGTAACTACCAAATTTTACCTAGAAATCTAAATATATACAATGTCTTACAACCGACAACCAATTTCTATGTTTCCTCCACTACGTCAAACGCTTTTCAAACGTTTTCTTCAGTGGCAGTCCAAATTTGGCCGTGGTGTTTGGGCCGGGTTTGGGGTGTTACAGTTTGGTATCAGAGCCAGGTTCAAAACTCGGCTTTGAGGGTTTTGGGTCGAAAAACATTTTCCAACGATGGGCTTTTCAAAAATAAAGACTTTTGTGAACTTTTGAGTTATTACGGCATGGCTTTGTATCTCTACCGAAATCCACGGTAAGTACCTAACTCATCGAGGTGAATTGTACATATGAGCTTTATGGGCATCATGGGATCGTAGATTAGCAGATTAGGGCTATTAAACCCTAGGGCTAGTCTACTCCAACACAAGAATGCATAAGACTTAAGTATAGCCAAACAAACTGTGAGTAGGTCGTCGAGCTAGGGTGTGTGTGATTGTGCGCATGTCTAGGATTGGATTCGGTAAGAGCTTGGTATTTAAGCGGTCCTAGTGACTCACCTCCTCTTTACTCGAATCCTGCAGTGCGTAGTGTGATTCACCCTAACCAAGAGGACTTATTCATCGGCTAAACTTGATAATTAAAACCCAAAAGGGACCGACCATCTTTGCTTTATAAAAATCCTTAGTTTTTTTTAAAATCACCAACTCACCCCTTTTGATTTGTAAACACTAAATTAGATTTTGAAAAACATTTTGAAATGTTCCGATTTACAAAATTACCCAAATACCCACGGGTTGGGAATGGATAAAAATGCCCAAAGTAGTGTGTGAATGTTGTTGATGAATGTGAATGTGACTCTACGAATTAGAATAGTAAGCTTGAGTGAAACTTTGGTTGATCGAAAGAACTACTTTTAAACACCTTTCTTCATGAAATTTGTTCGCGGATAAGCAGTGGAACAAAATACTAATGCATAAAACTTTTTAATCAGATTAAATCGCGACGTTAGATATGAGTTCTAGAGGACGTGGTAGAATGACCGTATTGGAACCAGCAAGGTCTGGCCATGGGTTAGAAAACGATATGCCACCGCCAGCAGTGGGCGCGGAGGATCAAGACCAGACAGGAGGAGATGATGCGATGCTCGCGGGCTATCTTTGCGAGTCTTTGGAGCGAGTGTGGGAAATGGAGCTTGAAAGTCAGTGTCGGAGAGACTTAGGTCAAACGGAGCCGAGGTTTTCAGAGGAGTATCTGGGGTAGCTCCGAATGTAGCAGAGTATTGGTTGGAGGCGATCGAAAGGATTATGGATGATTTGGACCGCAATGCGGAGGAAAAGCTGAAGGTCTTTGTTTATTTGCTCGGGACGAGGCTTATCGGTGGTGGCTCATTTGTCGGACAAGGTACCCTGCAGGTCGAGTGGATTGGGGATATTTTAAGGATAAGTTTGAAGGGAAATACGTTGGAGCTAGTTACCTAGACTCGCAGAGAAAGGCGTTTCTAAACTTGGTTCAAGGAAGTAAGTCGAGTAGCAGTCTGAAGCGGAATTTGTGCGGTTAAGTCGAGACGCCAAAGGAATCGTGGCTCCGATTATGAAAGGTGTGTTAGATTCGAAGATGGGTTGCGGGATGAGCTACAGTGTTGATTGCTCGCAAAGAGAGAGGACTTTGCTATTCTAGTGGAGAAAGCTCGGATAGATGAAGAAGTTAAGAGAGGACAGAAAGGCGAATCGAGAAAAGGATAGGAATTGGAATAATAGGAGTTTTGGACCGTCGGTATCATCCGGGATTTTCAAAAAGACCAGGGCGAGAGGAGTGCAATGCGCACACTGTACCGATTCTTTGAGAATCGAAGTCGTTCATGTGCTCGATGTGGGAGAACTCACGCGAGGAGAGTGTTGGGGAAATAGTAAGGAATGTTTCGGTGTGGGTCTAAGGCTCATTTGGTTAGGAATTGTCCTCGAGCGACGAGGGTCGTGGTCCGAACCATGGAGGAAATGGTTCGGCCGAGGTCGTGGAGCTCGGCAGAGGTGCTTTGAGGATTGGACGAGAGACCACGGGGTTACTCTACGTGATCGGCGTCGCGAGGGGGAAGACGTGCGGATGAGATAACAGCACGTTCCTCAAGCTGGAATACCCTTTATTGCCTTGTTTGTTATAGGGATAGCTCATTCTTATAAGGCTAGTGAGGTGCTTGGAACCTTGGAGGTCAACTTTGAGAGTGTATTTGGAAAGGTGAGCGTACTTGGTCCTTTAGGGCAATCGGTGGTAGTAGATAAACCGTAAGCAAGTGCCTTTAGAAGTTCAGGGAGTAGTCAGCATTACCTAGCTTAGGTTAGCAAAGTAATTTCGAGGACAAAATTATTTTTTTAGGAGGGTAGAACTGTAACATCCAGGATTTAAGGGTTACGCGGTTAGTGCATAATTCAAGTGATAGTGGGCCTAGTGTGTGTTTGGATATGTTTTAAGGGTTTGGAGAACCCTAGGATGTAGGGGAGTGCCTTAGAAAAATATTAGATTTTAAGGTTAGTAGGGGGGCTAGGTTAATGAGGCCTTAAGGAATTTGTGAGGGAATTTGGACATGAGGTTGGGCTTGGTAAAGTGGCATGGAGGCGCCACTTAGGGCCTTGGTAGGTGACGCCTCAAGCAAGTGGAGAAGAGCTCAGGTTCGAGTCATGTTGGCAAGCGGGGAGTATGGCTTTATTTTGCATTTTGGCGTCAAGAAAGGGGAAGGTGTTGGGCGGCATATGGGACTTTAAAAGATGAGGATAAAAACTTGTTTTCTTCTTTTAAAATTCGGCTAAGGTAGGTGGATGAAGGTTGAACTCATTCAAACTTTTTGAATGAGTGTTGAAGAGAGAAAATAGGAGAAAATCGTGGGATAAGGGTGAGGTGAAAGCAATGGCCGAATATAGGACTCTAGGGGTAGCATTTTTGGTTTGAATATGGTGGTAGTGTGTGCCGAAATTTAGCCTTAGCGTGTGTGCCGAATTTTGTTCTTTCTCCTCTTTTTCATGCCGTTTTTTTTATGTGAAGAAGCCACCTAGTTTCGGTAAGGCCATTTGTATTTTATTCTTTTCTCCCTGTTTGATAGCTTGGCCGAATCTATCACCTTTCCCAAACTTCTTCTTTTATTTTGTGTTTACCGAATATCTCATCTCCATTTGGGAGCTCTCATTCTCTTCTCTTTACCTTCTCTGTGTTCATTCGAATCATCATCTTCCCCAAGACCAATCTTTATTCTCATTATTGACAATAGCCGAAACCTCTCTACTAATGATCACCATTGCCGAATCTTTAAGCCTCTCGCTCTCTCTCTTTTATTTCGCAAATCTTTGAGGCCGAATCTTCTAAAGTGGTGCCATTAACTACTTTCTTGTAGTCCCTTCAAGCAGGCGTTAGTGGTAAGTAACGTGTAAGGGTAAGCATTTTCTATCCTAGCAATCGGTTTGGGATCTCTTTCTATTAGTGTGTCGAAATCATGTAGTTAGGCCTTGGTTTAAGGATGGCCGAATGTGTATTAAGCCATGATCTTGTGTTTTGTTTGTAGCCATTGTGAAGGAGGTCTTTCGGGATCTGAAGAGATCAAGGTAAGTGATATGTGGTATTCGGCCAAGGGCCTTTTTCTTAGATTATTGCTAATAGCCGATTCTAACAGTGGTTAAGTAGGGATCTCGACAACTTCGAGGAGCAGATGTGATTTCGGGATTTGGATAAGCAAGGAATAAGCAAAGCCTTCGGGATTCAAGTACATTTCGGTAAGGGTACTTCGTAAGTATAGATTCGGTATATTTGGATTAAGATGTTATCGGTTAACCATTTGGTTCTGATTAAGTATTGTTCATAGAGGCGAATACCAGTCAAGGAGAGAAAGAGGTAGTCCCTATCCCTAAGTTTAAGAGAAGATCAGTCTCTGCTGTACGGGATTGGCCACCGGGGTGTGGGCCAGCGGCAGGGCAGGACTATAGGCAGATAGCGGTAGTTTCGCTTAGTGATAGCATCGGTATTGAGAGCGTAACGCTTCAAGTTATCAGGTGTGTGGTTAACCCACAATTTCCCAGTTGTATGTTATATTTGCATGTGTTGTGTATATGTTGATTAATGCAGTGGCATTAATGAGATGGTTACCCTAAAATAGGGTATAACGATAACCAGGTCAGTGTTAATTATTGATGAGATTGTGAATATGCCTATGAAAGTATGATTGTATGTCGGAATAACCTGTACATGCATTATTCATTATGACACTACCGTATGTTGCATATGCATGGGGGGATTGATATATGTGAAAGAAGGACAGGGTGTACATTTATGTGCGTGGTTTAGTGAGAGCTACGAGCCTCACGTGGACTGATGAGAGGCTCTGTGCCTCATCGTGGTTGGTATCGGCTTTGTGCCATATCGTGGTTGGTGACGGCTATGTGCCCCATCGTGGTTTTGATGTTAGCTACGAGCTACATCGTGGATTGACGCTGACTGAGGTCGCGTTGTGGATTATTTGCGATTTGGTTCGCGTGGACGGCATTAATTGCCAAATTGGTGTGTAGAGGTTGGAGGGTGATTTAGTAATCCCCTAGTGTATGGTGGCTGGATACGGGGGTGTGTAGAGGATGGACCCTAGGCTGGGGTGGGTGCACTTTGCATAAACATGTGTGGTGTGTGGATTGGTGTAGTTATGGGCCAAGCCCAATATGTGGAATTATGTGGATAAGTTGCCTTATTATCTAATATGTGGTTTGATGTGGTTGTAGGCTAAGCCCACGTGGGTGGAAATCTGTGGACTAATTACACACCGAGCACATTCGACTCACCCAAATGTTTACCAAACATCATGGTGATACATGATGCTTGGACCGGGTTGGAGTGGATCTGAGGTTGCCATCTGAAGCTAATTTTTATTTATTTCATGCGAGAAGATGTTTTATTTAATTTTATGCACTTTATATTTTAAGTTTTTTTGAATAATTATTTGATGTAATGAGGGCTATTTAAAGTAGTTGAAGTTTATTATTATGTTTTAGTTGGATTGACGATTAAATTACTAGTTGGAAATGATTTTATTTTTAGCAACTTACATTTTAAAATATATATTAAAGTTTTAATTTCGGATATTTTGTAACAACCAAATTTTACCTAGAAATCTAAATATATACAATGTCTTACAACCGACAACCAATTTCTATGTTTCCATCACTACGTCAAACGCTTTTCAAACGTTTTCTTCAGTGGCAGTCCAAATTCAGCCGTGGTGTTTGGGCCGGGTTTGGGGTGTTACAACCACGGGTGGTAAGCACGGGTGTGTGCCTTGGCCGTGGGGCATTGGCAGAATGCTGGGTTTTTAGGCACGGTCCGGGGACATGGGCGTGTATGTCTATGTACGGGCGTGTCTAATCTTGCACGGGCGTGAGAGACCTGTATAAAGAGAAAAATTTTAAGATTGGAAAAAGTTTCGGTTTAGTCTCGAGAGCCCTCGTGTGTATGAGTGAGGCCTCGTAAGTTGAGAATGAGGTTGTTGAGATGACTTCAGAGAGTAGTTACGACGAGCCTAAGTGGCGATCAAGTGGTTTGTGTTCGGTAACACCTAGGGCCCGGTTCCGGGATAGAACCCGGGTAAGGGGTGTTACAGAGACCCTCAACAAGGATACGGCACGCTTCAAGCTCTCTTCCGGAGTACAAGAGAGTTCCTCAAAAACTCTCATCGAGTTCTCTAACAAGAACTCTGCCCTCTCAAGGTCATCATCAACCTTAGCTCTAAACTCCTCAGCCCCGTGTTTTCTAATCTTATCTATTAGGGGTTTCGATATCCTCACTACATCAATACCTTGAGGAGCCACAGGAATTGGTTGGGGTATAAAAGGAGGAGGTGGAGGAGGTTGAGCATTAGGGTTTGCTCGAACATAGTCCGAGTACCAATTACTCATGATCTGGAGAAAGGCTTCCCGAGCCCCTTCCCCTTGACCACTAGCCTCGGGTCCACTTTGAACAGGCACGGTTCCTTGCGCAGGATCCGGTGCATTATTAGCTGTTTCATCAGCAGTCAATGGATCGGAATCCATATTCTATATAAAACAAGATTTAAAATCATCAGAAGCCACCACACTATCATTGTACACTTATGGCATGTATAGCTAGACTCTTACACCCGCTACGGTAGTCCTAGAACCGACTAAACCATAGCTCTATTACCATTAAATGTAACACCCCTTACCCGTATTCAATGCTGGAACCGGGCACGAGGCATTACCTAATAAAATCCTCAAGATCGCCACTTAGGCATAACATGACCACTCTCTTTGGCCATCACAACAACCTCAATCTCGACTTACGAGGCCTGTCTCAAACACACGAGGGCTTTCGAGACCATATCGAAAACTCTTATGATCTTTAAAATTCTTTTCCATATATACAGGGCTCACACGCCCATGTAAGATTTGGCACGCCCGTGGATGTCACACACGCCCATGGTCACCACCCGTGCATGAAAACTTAAGCATTCTGCCAATGCCCCACGGTTAGGGAACACGCCCGTGCCCTCCGCCCGTGGTGCACACTGATTACCTTAACACGGCCTAGAGTCTAGACACACGCGCCCGTGTGGCTGCCCGTGGCCAACAACGATTAATCCCACACACGCCCTAGACACACGCCCGTGTGGCTAGTCCGTGGTCTATTCTGACTTAAAATACTAACATGCAGGGGACACACGGCTGAGTCACATGCCCGTGGGCTGGCTGTGTGTCACACATGGCCTAGACACACGCCCGTGTGTCTATCCACATGGACAAGAATAACGCTTTATGCCAAGTTCGTTTCACCCCTCTAGCATACACAACATGCACTCATTCAACACATCCAATAATCGACTCATAATCTTACAATCTCACATAGATAACTACATCTTTTCATATATTAAAATGCCAACAACTATGGCATAATACAAAAGAGATCATCCATCTAAAGGCTAACACATCATAGCCATAAACAACAAAATTCACTAACTTGTCTAGCCCCTATACATGCCATATACAAAACATTGATTCTAATGTACCAGAGTGTGCTGATAGTTTGGGCGACCTTCCAATTGATCCTCGTATCTCGATTCAACACTTTTGCTCTATAAGACAAGGGAAAAGAAAGAGAGTAAGCTTTGAGCTTAGTAAGTTTACACATAAACAATTAAGCAACATAGTATAAGCTAAACAACAATTAGCATTATACTAACATATAATGTACAGCTATGCTTACTCTTTCTATCCCTTACCACATTTCTGACACATCATGAGTCACTTACTCATAACCATTGACATGCACCCCTGCATTCAATATCACATTTACACAATATACAACACATCATTATTTCTCAATAATACATCCACACAACTATGCTACTCACTATCACATCCACACAGCAAATCTCTCGGTGGTTCCGCACTAAGCCCACCACAATCAAATAATAAGGTAGTATCGCACTTAGCCTACCAACAAGGTATTCATAGTGGTTTCACACATAGCCCACCAAATAATATACCTAACGATAGCATCGCACATAGCCAGCTCATCGTCAATATGCATTAGGATGGTATCACACTTAGCCCACCATTTAGCATTATTACAACACATTCACAAATCTACTTACTTAATCATTCATTTCACTTGAACCACATAGGTTCTCAATCATTCTCAACCATGCTATACACTAGCTAGCATTAACAAAGTGTAAGTATGAATGCATTGTTTGTGCATAGACTTACCTCGATACTCAAAAGTATAGAAACGTGCAATTTAGTCCACCACTTTGCTCTTGCCTCGGTTTCGATCTGGGCTTTGTCTTTCTTGATCTATAATGAATAAATCCGCTTATTCAATACACACTGACCAAATTGACCCTTATCTCATACTTTGGAAAAATTACTCTTTTGCCGCAAATCTTTCTCATAATTACACTATTGCCCCCAAGGCTCGTAAAGTGATTTTTATTCAACTTTCTAGCCTTTCATGCTTAGCCGAATCACTTACTCAACTAAAGCAATCATCAATTCTCATCACAACACACATCTATGACCAAACTCAAGATTTTTACAAACTAGTCCCTACATGCATTTTCTATGGAAACTCATTTAGCAAAAGATGTTTCTACTACATCAAGCTTTCATAATCTTCCATAAAACATCAAAATACATGCATGTCATACATGACCACATTTTTGAACATCCATCATAGCTCATCAAATAGCTAAAAATAGCTTACTCATGCAACAAGGACTTCAAAAATACAAAGAATATAAAAAACGAGGCTAGATGCACTTACTAGCAAGCTTGAAATTTTTGAAGAACCCTAACAATGGCTCTTGAAAATTTTGGTAGCCTTGGAGAAGAAGATGAATGAATTTTTGTCATCTTTTCTCCTATTTTAATCACTTAATTGATAAATGACCAAAATGCCCTTTTTGATAAACTTTCTATTTTAACTCATCCATGCCCAATTTTGTCCAAATATTAGAAATTGGAAAAATTGCTATTTAAGGACCTCTAATTAATATTCTAAAGCTATTTCACACAAATAGCTTCTAGAATCTCACATTTTGCAACTTTTGCAATTTAGTCCTTTTGGACAATTCAACCGCAATTTCACAAAATTGCTTCATGAAACTTTCACACTAGCATGCATACATAGCATAAACCTCAAAAACTCATTCATAACCCTCAGATTTGTGGTCTCGCACCACTATTCCGACTAGGCCCTAAATCAGGATGTTACAGCAGTACCACTCGGTCTTGCACTCTGAGCATTATCCTTCTCAGCTAATTCCGGGCAATACCGATTGAAGTGATCCTGTGAACCACACTTGTAGCAAGCTCGGTTGTTGGACTTGCCCCAACATTCACCAAAATGTCGTCTACTGCAATGTTGACGCTCAGGTTTATCCGATCAAGTATTTCCAACGCTAGCAACCGAGGTGGCTCGTGAACTTACTGGTAGTCATTCTCGTATGGAGATCCCTGTATTAGCCTTAGATCGGCTACCGTCATTTCTAAACTTCTTTGAGGCCGATTGAGAAAATTTACTCACTGATCTCTTACGGAAGTCTCTAGCTTCGAACTCAGCTTTTCGTTTTTCTTCTCCTAGCTCTTCGGCTTTGCAAGCTCACTCAACAAGTACCACGAACTCATTTATTTCAAGTATACCAACCACTAATTTTATATCTTCGTTTAACCCTTCTTCAAATCTTCTACAAATAGCAGCCTCAGATGAAACACACTCGCGGGCATATAGGCTAAGTCTCACAAACTTGCGTTCATACTTAGATACGGTCATACGACCCTGTTTAAGCTCGAGAAATTTCTTGCGTTTCAGATCTATGAATCGCTGGCTGATGTATTTCTTGCGAAACTCTGTCTGAAAGAAGTCCCAAGTAACTCGTTCCTTTGGAACAACCGATACGAGAGTGTTCCACCAATAGTAGGCAGAATCCCGTAATAAAGATATAGCACATTTCAGGCACTCATCAGGTGTACAGGATAGTTCATCGAAAACATGAATTGTATTATCGAGCCAAAATTCAGCTCGTTCAGCATTATCATCCGCTTCAACTCTAAACTCTCGAGCCCCGTGTTTTCTGATTCTGTCAACCGGAGGCTTATTTATTCTTTCAGAATTAATGATCGGAGGTACCACAGGTACTACAGATGGATTAACAAGGTTCGGGGGTTGTTGAAAAGCCGGATTGGTCCGAATGTATTGATTGAACCAATCATTCATTATACTAAAGAAGGCTTGTTTAGCCCCCTCATCTTGGTTACTCGCAGCTGGTCGAGATTCAATCGGTGCGGTTCCTTGCGCGGGAGCAGGCGCCACACTCTCGCCATCATCGGCTACGACTCGCTCAGGATCAGGATCAATTTACTATACGAAAGAAGAAAACACATTTCACGAATAGAAGTCATCACACTATCACAGTAAAAATTATGGCAGGTATAGCTAGACTCACACACACTACGTTAGTCTGAGAATCGACTAAACCGTAGCTCTGATACAAATCAAATTGTAACACCCTTAACCCATATCCGTCGCCGAATTAGGGTTACAGGACATTACTAGACTTAGCACAAACCATAGCACAATAATTACTATATAAATAATCATAACCAAATACTTAGTTAATAATGATATACTTTCGAAGAATGATTAAACAATTATGCTCTTAACTTAACCCTATTCAACCAAATACACGCATATATGTATACATTTATATCACCAAGTAAAATTCACTATTCATTTGGTCATTTTAGTTACAAAAGCCGAATATGCACATTTGCTCTTAATCATTCTACCAAACATGCACCAAACATTTTAAAACATTATCATAGTAACTATCTCACATACATATAGTTGAACAACTCATTTATTTAACCAAATTGATACATTTCTTAACCAAAATGCATGAGCTCAATCTATCCAATTTAAAAAAAAATAGCATATCATAATGTCGAATATGCCTAAAGTATTACCTATACATTAATCTAAATCTAAGGAACATTGCATCAAAACCATACTCAACCTCTCACGGCATTTACACATTTACTCATATCCCATTATACCTATTAAAAATACATTTCATATTTGTCAATTCAATACACATACTAAAACCGAATCTCATAGTCAATTTCAACTTCTAATTGAACATGATTTAAACTTAAATAAAGAGCTATTTATAAGTTATGCATATCTTTATAAAAATCTAGGTATATACTCCAAATTATTAATCATACATATCATGATACTACTTACCCAATTTCGCAAAGTACCATGGTAAATATTCTTCAAGCTTTAACTAAATAAATAGCTAATCAAACCAAATGCATCACTCACATATATAAATACCATGAAATGAACTTCCAAAATAAGCTTATAACAAGCCCGAACATACACAAACATTAACACCATGATCAAGCATAACCAAATTAAACCCAAGCATAGAAATATAGCCATTTTTGCATGGCATTTATATACATCTTATTCATAATAAACTCAAAAGAGTAATATTGCCTATACATGCCATAGTTTCAAAAGTTCAACTTATAAAAAGGGTACCAAAGATAGTTGATAGTGTGATAGGCTTTGACGATGATCCTCGAGCTCGTAGCTAGACTTCAAAATCTATAAAACCATACAAATAAACACACACAGTAAGCTATCATAGCTTAGTAAGTTATAAGCAATTATATAACAATGCATTAATTCATTCAATTCGAAAATTGTTTTCACATTTCATGACCCTTAAGCCGAATATATATCACATTCAATAATGGTTTTCATACACATCTTTAATCCAATTCACATCTCACAACAAATACATATATATATATTTTACCTACTAAAATTTCTTATTTACATTTCAAACCGTATAAATCATAATTTGATGCGTATAATACATAGTTTCCATTTCATCAACCAAAACTTACCTTACTATCCATATATGATATAATATCACATACCTGCTCATTTTATTACGCTTAATCTTTCCAAAAATCGATATTCCTGATGAGTCAATAAACCCGTATATTCAATGCCAAACTCTGTAACGTATCGCGCACTTAGTGCCGTCAGATTAACAATTCGCACACTTAGTGCCAAATTCTCGTAACGTATCGCACACTTAGTGTCGTTACTATTAATAACTCGCACACTTAGTGCCAATTAACCGATTTCGCACACATAGTGCCCGGTATTTACATTCGCACACATAGTGCACTACTCAAACTTTTTACTCTTTTAAAAATATGCATATGTATATATATAAACTTAAACCCCAATTACACACATATATATATTCAAATCATCTTATTAATCTCCAAAACCACATCACATTCGGCTATATATATTCCTCCCACAACCAACATTACATTCGGCTATCTCACATTGTTCATATATATTTCTAATAAAACACAATTACAAATTTATAATAAAATAAATAAATTCAACTTAAATCAATATATTAAAAACTTACCTCGAGTATCAACGGACTTTGTTTTCCCGACTATTCGATTAACTTCGCCTTTCCCCGATCCACTCCCGATCCTTTTTGTTCTTTGTCTTAATAAATTACAAATTTAGCTCATTTAACATATTTTCATTCAATTTAGTTCAAAAACACATAATCAGCAAATTTACAATTTTACCCCTGACATTTTACACTTTTTGCAATTTAGTCCCTATAGCATAAAACACAAAATATGCAAAATTTGGCCACACTTCTTTAGGGCCGAATGTTCATAATCCTTATACAAGCTCATACATTTCATTTATTTGTAATTTAGTCCTTCAAAAAAATTTATTTTTGCCATTTAATCCAAATTTCTCAATTTCATCAAAAATTCAAAGACAAAACTTGTTAATCTAACAAATATAATTAATATTTCATCATCAAACAACAAAAACAACAAACTTCCTTCAATGGCAACTCACGAAATACACATCAATTTCCAAAATTCAAGCATGGGCTTACTAAAACACTAAGCAATGATCTCAAAAACGTAAAAATTATTAAAAACTAAAACTAAATCATACCTTAATTTTTGCTTCAAGCTAGCCGAAACTTAAGAGCTTTTCTTTCTTTCTTTTTCTTGTGTTTTTCGGCACCAAGATGAGTGATAATGGTTTTCTATTTTGATGTTTTATTTATTATTAACTTATAATATAAAATATAAACTTTAACTTATAAAATATGTATATAAAAACATATTAATATAAAATCAATGCCTAATGCCGTCCACTATCATGCTAAATGGCTAATTTACAACATAAGGCCACATATATAAGAAGACACATAAATTAAGCCACTCAATTAAATAAAAGGCTACTTTTACCACTTATACGATTTAGTCCTTTTCCTTAAATTCAACATACAAACAAACAAATTAACTCACGAAACTTTAAGACATGCTCAATTATAGATCATAGACACCAAATATAATATTAAAATATTCTACTAACTCAGATTTGTGGTCCCAAAACCACTGTTCTGATTAGGGTCAAAATCGGGCTGTTACACTTCCAAAACTGCGATGTGAACCTCGGATCTCTATCCGAAACAATAGATAGTGGCACTCCATGTAATCGAACAAATTCTGAGATATACAACTCAGCCAATTTATCAAGTGAGAAATTTGTACGTACAGAAATGAAATGAGCTGATTTCATCAATCTGTCGACAACGACCCAGATCGCATCTTTCTTTCTTAGAGATAGGGGTAAACCCGATATAAAATCCATAGCCACTCTATCCCATTTCCACTCGGGAATCATGATTGGCTGCAATAACCCCGACGGTACTTGATGCTCAGCTTTGACTTGCTGACAGATTAAACATTTCGAAACAAACTCGGAGATATCTCTTTTCATGCTGTGCCACCAATACAACTGTTTCAAGTCATTATACATTTTCGTGCTTCCCGAATGAATAGATAAACGACTACTATGTGCTTCATTCAAAATCATCAGAATCAACTCTGAATTTCTCGGAACACATATTCGGCCTCTGAATATTAAACAATCATCAGAATCAACTTGAAACTCTAAATCAAGGTTCGAATCACATTGAGCTCGTTTTGCTAACATTTCATTATCTACTTTCTGAGCTTCGCAAATCTGTTGTAAAAATAATGGTCTCGCTTTCATCTCAGCCACAATCGAACCATCATTATACAAAGCTATTTGAGTGTTCATCGCACGCAGAGCGAATAGGGATTTTTGAGTCAAAGCATCAGTAACGACATTAGCCTTTCCCGAATGATAATCGATCACTAACTTGTAATCTTTTAGTAATTCAAGCCACCTCTGTTGTCGCAAATTCAGATCTTTTTGAGTCATCAAATATTTCAAACTCTTGTGATCAGTATAGATGTGGCATTTCTCACCAAACAAATAGTGACGCCAAATTTTCAATGCGAACACAATAGCTACTAACTCCTAATCGTGCGTCGGGTAATTCTTTTCATGCGGTTTCAACTGTCTCGAGGCATAAGCTATAACTTTGCCTTCCTGTATCAAAACACAACCCAGACCATTCAACGATGCATCATTGAATAGTACGAACTCTTTACCCGATTTAGGCTGAACTAACATTAGTGCATCTGTCAATAAAGCTTTCAACTGATCAAAAATTTTCTAACATTTAACTGACCACTCGAACTTAACATCTTTTTGAAGCAATTTCATCATCAGAGTCGCAATCATCGGAAAGCCTTTCACAAATCATCTATAATAGCCGGCGAGGCCCAGGAAGCTACGGACTTCAGATACATTTCTTGGAGGCTTCCAATCCATTATTGCAGAAATCTTGCTTGGATCGACTCGAATACCTGATGCTGACACAATATGCCCTAGAAAACCAACCTCGCACAACCAGAATTCACATTTGCTAAACTTTGCAAATAATTGCTTATCTCGTAGAGTCTGTAGTACAATTCTCAGATGCTCTGCATGCTCGGATTCATCATGTGAGTAAATCAAAATGTCATCAATGAATACAACGACAAATCGATCTAGATACGGTCTAAAAATCCGGTTCATTAAGTCCATAAAGATAGCAGGTGCATTCGTTAGTCCGAAAGGCATAACTAAAAATTCATAGTGACCATATCTCGTTCTAAATGCAGTCTTTGGCATATCAGAGTCATTTACTCTCAACTGGTAATAGCTCGATCTCAAATCTATTTTTGAAAACACTGTAGCCCCTTTCAATTGATCAAACAAATTATCTATTCTGGGCAGAGGAAACTTATTCTTGAACGTCACTTTGTTGAGCTGTTAATAGTCTATACACATTCTCATCATGCCATATTTCTTTTTCACAAATAATACCGGTGCACCCCAGGGAGAGAAACTCGGTCTAGCAAAACCTTTATCTGTCAACTCTTGCAACTGAGCTTTCAATTCTTTTAATTCTGTCGGGGCCATTCTGTACAGAGCTATCGATATCGGTATAGTTCCTGGCACTAACTCAATGCCAAACTCAACCTCTCGGATCGGTGGTAAACCCAGTAATTCTTCAGGAAACATATCCGGATACTCACACACAACTGGCACTGATTCGATCTTCTTTTAAGTTACTTTCATATCAAGAACATAAGCAAAATAAGCTTCGCAACCCTTTCTCACATATTTCTAAGCTAACATCGATGAAATCACTGCTGGTAAACCATTAAAATCATCTGACTGAATCTGGATAATCTCATTATTCTGACATCTTAGATCAATCGTCTTTCGTTTAAAGTTTACTATATAGCATCATGTAGCGTTAGCCAATCCATACCCATAATTATATCAAATTCATCAAATGGCAACAACATCATATCAGCCGAAAAACAAAAATCCTGAATCATCAATGGATAGTTCTTGCACACTTTATCAACCAAAACACACTTGCCTAAAGGGTTCAATACTCTAATAACAAATTCAGTAGACTCTACAGGCAAAGTCTTACTAGATACTAAATTCACACATATATACAAATGAGTTGATCCTGGATCTATCAATACAATCACATTAGTATCATAGAGAGTAAAAGTACCGGTAATAACATCTGGAGATGACGTTTCTTCGTGAGCGCGAATAGTGTAGGCTCGTACAGGTGCTCTGGCCTCTGACCTCACAGCAGAATCTTTAGTCGCTCTCTGGCTACCACTCACATTTTTCGTTTTTCTGGGTGGTCTACCTCTAACTGCAGTGTTACTCAATCTCGTGTTTTGTACTATATCTTGCTCAGCTAACTCAGGACATTTATGAATGAAATGATCTAATGATCCACATTTAAAACAGGCCTGACCATTCAATCTACAATCACTGATATGTCATTTTCCACAATGTCTACACTCGGGTTGGTTTTGTCTCACATTGCCAACACTAACAATAGATGTAGCTTGAGCTTTAGAACTCACAGGTTACTTTTCACTATCCCTGATTGGATATCTCATTGATGCATTGGAACGATCGAACGAGTCTCAAATTTTCTTTGATACAGACTGATAAGATTTACTCGTCGATCTCTTTCTGGAGTCTCTAACTTCAAAATCAGATCTTCTCTTTTCTTTTCTGAGTTCTTCAGCTTTACATGCTCGTTCGACGAGTATCACAAACTCTTTGATTTCCAGAATCCCAACTAAAAGCTTGATGTCTTCATTTAAACCATCCTCAAATCTCTTGCACATAATAGCTTCAGTTGAAACACATTCCCGAGCGTATCTGCTCAATCTCACAAATTCTCGCTCGTATTCTGAGAATGGACATACTGAAGATTGTTCAAATTCACTCGAGAAACTCTTTGCGTTTCTGATCAATGAATCTCTGGCTAATATATTTCTTCTGGAATTTGGTTTGGAAAAACTCCCAAGTAACTTATTCTTTTGGAACCACCGATACTAATGTATTCCACCAGTGATACGCAGTGTCTCTTAACAAAGATATGACACATTTGATACATTCATCAGGAGTACAAGATAACTCATCGAATACTCGGATTGTATTATCGAGCCAGAACTTAGCTCGTTCAACATCATCATCCACATTAGCCCAAAACTCTTCAGCCTCATATTTATGAATCTTATCAACAGGTGGCTTACTCAATCGAATCAGATCTATCACTTGTGGCACAACTGGGACTTGTTGATGAATAGGCGAGGGTGGAGGTTGTTGAGCAGCAGGATTTATTCGAACAAACTCCGTGAACCATTCACTCATCATTTAGAAGAAGGCTTGTTTAGCCTTTCCCTCGTGGCTACTAGTTACAAGTCTAGAGCCAGATTGCACTGCCCTCTGAGCAGGAGCGAGCCCATTACTCTCTACATCGTCAGCTACAGCTCTTCCGGGATCCATTACTATACGAAAACACAATTTAAGGTGTCAGGAATCATCACACTATCGCAGAGTATATATGGCATGTATAACTAGAATCTCACATACGCTATGTTAGTTCTAGAATCGACTAAACCATAGCTCTGATACCAATAAATGTAACACCCCTAACCTGTATCCGTTGCCGAAATAGGGTTATGAGGCATTACCGATCAGATCACAACATACAATATACACTTATCAAACATAAATCCATTATCACATAAACATCAATCAAACATAATCACATTGTCCATTATAAAGCTCTACGAGACCTCAAAACATGCTTGGAAGAGGTTTAAGACTAAACCGATAACATTTGAAATCTTTGGGAAACTTATAAAATTTTCATGCATTACAGGGTTCACACGCCCGTGTGAATAGGCTGTGTGCCTCACACGGCTCCAGACACGCCTGTGTCCCTGGCCGTGTGAAAACAGGGCATACATACTGACTTGGGTCACACGGCTGACAACATGCCCGTGTGTCTAGCCCGTGTGCCCTTTGAAATGGCCACACACGCTCGTGTGCCAGGCCGTGTACTAGACCATGCCAATCCTGAAGGGTATACTGACTTATGCAACACGGCCAAGTCACACGCCCGTGTGCTAGGCCGTGTGCCATTTAGAGGGTATACTGACTTATGCCACACGGCCGGTCACACGCCCGTGTGTGAAGCCGTGTGGAGCATGCTGAATTCAATTCAATTTCAACACTAGGGGACACACGACCATGTATCATGACCGTGTGTTGCACACGACTGAGACACATGCCCGTGTCTCTGCCCATGTGGACAAGAATAGGCCATTTGTAAGGCCAATTTGCCACCGTTTCTCATGTTCACCTATACATCCAAATTAATACCATTTCAACACGTTTATAGGCAATCAAAACATGTCAATTCATATACAAATCATGCTATTTCATTTTCAACCATTTCACTACTCAAATCATAACCATAAACATACCAAAACAATATATCATTACCAACCATTTCACCTATCTTCCCTATGCATTTTTCTCATCATTTTATCAACTAATTCATGCCATAAAATATACCAAATCAACTATGATATATCATTGGTAAATAATCAAAACAATTAACCACTTAGCCATCACAACAATCACACCAAACATGCCTCAACACAAGGCCATATATACATCGCATATCACTTACCAAATTCATAAATTAAGCCAACTTAGATGGCCAAATAAATACCAACATGTACATCATTTACAAGCCAACTCTCATGGCTAAAATCACAACTCAAAACATATCATCTTAACACTAGCCTATACATGCCATATACCATATATACATAACATCAAAAGTAACAACAAGTTGATCAATAGTGTGACGATGTTCCTGATGATCCTTGAGTCCGAGCTAGCTTCGATTATCTATAAATTAGGGAAATAACACACAAAGTAAGCTTTAAAATCTTAGTAAGCCATATACAATATAAAATTACCACATGAATCAATATCATTTTCATTGATAAGCAAATCATGAATAAGCATACAAAAGCTCACAAACCTTTCCCATTGAACACATATTCAAAATCGTAAGTGAATTCATCAAATACTTCCCTTTTCAATACTCGTATAAATCTCGTACGTACCTGAGTCACTTAACTCATTCACACATTCTTTCTGGACTTGACTTTGCCCGTTGAACCATTCGGAATCGTTAAGGATACTCGAAAATCACATTTAACTCGTACAATGCCATATCCCGGATATGGTCTTAGATGTTAACACATATCAATGCCACTGTCCCAGAAAAATCATATAACGATGCCAATGTTCCAGACATGGTCTTACACGTAATCACATCTCGGTAATCCTAATGTCATGACATTTGTATCCTATACTATTCCTAAGGTTCGTACGGGACTTTTAGATATTGTAACCTGTCGATTCTTGCCCGTATTTGATCATTCATCATTCATAACAGTTCAATGAAAATTAAACCCATATTTATCATTTATTCACACATTTAACCACACATTTTTACATTTTCACAATTGAATCCCTATTTGACATTTTTATCAAAAATCACTTTACAAAACTTGTGTAACTTTCAACAAATGTTCATCTTTCATCATCAAACATTCAAAAGCTCAAGCATTCATCAATGGCACTTCACAAAAACATTGACAACTTCAAAAATTAAGGCATGGGCTAGCTAGAATACAAAGCAACGATCTCAAAAACTTAAAAATCATCAAAAATCGAGCTCAAAACATTTACCAATTAAGCTCCCAATTGACCGAACCCTAAAATGAACTCAATGTTTTCTTCTTCCACCATATTCGGCCAAAGAAAGATGAAATGAAGCTTAATTTTGGTTTTGTTTTAATTAATATACATTGTTTTATTTAATTACCAAATTAACCTTAATTAAAAACCATTAAAAACATCCATTTAATGCCCATTTATCTCAAATTCCACTATCAATGGTCTAATAACATCATAAGGACATTTCATTTAATAAATCATAGCAATTAAATACATTTAACATATAGAATGCCACTTTTGCATTTTACGCGATTTAGTCCTTTTATCAAATTAAGCATTCAATCGATAAAATTAAATCACGAAACTTTCACACATATATAATCACATGCTATAAACACCAAAATTAATATTAAAATAATTTTCCAACCTCATATTTGTGGTTCTGAAACCACTGTACCGATTTAGCTAAAATCGGGCTGTTACAGATAAATAGTGTGATATAGCTCCGACAAGCTTCCAACCCGAACGAGCGTCCGAATCACTATAAGACACAGAAAAATAACACAGAATAAACATTTAAGCGTAGTAAGTTCGTACAATAAAGAAATTAACTTACCATTTAGTCAGATTTAAGGTAATCAAACAAAGCATATCCAAACTCAATTTGGCAAAAAGCCTAGACACATATCCTCATCAACCATGTAAGTCATGGAATTCATATAAATATCTAGAAACATGTATGGGCTCAAAAACAATCAAACTTCAGTGAGCATATAATTTCCAAATCATGTATCTATATATAGTGTACAAATAATTTTCATATATCTCATGCAAATACCTATGGTAGTTCGTATCGAACTCATGTAATCTCGTAACAAAACAATGCCCGTTGAACCACTTAGAATATCATTGGTTACGCGGATAATACACACGAGGTAACTGAACTGTAACTCGTCAATTCCTGTACATGTATGCTCATACGAGCTATAAATGGTAAGCTCCTCCGAGCTAAATAACGATAAGCTCATACGAGCTGAGTAATGGTAAGCTCATATAAGCTGAAATCGGTAACCCTAATGACATGTCATTTGTATCCTACGAATTCCTAAGGTTCAAACGGGGCTCGATAATCGTTGTACGTCATCGGATATGCAATCGGTACTCAAATATAATGGTAATGCAAATAACATACATCTAATTCAATCAAAGCATATAATTACACAATTTAATTACATGAACTTACCGTTTACGTAGATATGTAGGCGACTAATCTGATATTTTTCCTTTCCCTCGATCTAACTCCATATGAGGTCTAACTGGATCTATACGAATGAATTTAACTCAATTCAATATAATTCATATACAATTTAGTCCAACAAACATTTTGGCAAAATTACCATTCTGCCCCTATACTTTTAATTCTTTGTAATTTAGTCCCTAGGCTCAAAAAATGAAATTCATTCAATTTTATCCCTACCTAAGCCTAGCGGAACTATATACATGCTTATAGAAGACAACATATTTCACAAATTCATAATTTTACCCCATAATTTATCATATTTTTCAATTTAAACCCTATTTGACAATTTCACTAAAAATTCCTTTACAAAAGTTGTTTATCCAACAACAACCATTCATTTTCTATCATCAAACATCAAAACACAAGCATGCTAATCAATGGAAAAATCGTAATACTTTAAAATTTTCACAAATTAGTCCCCGGGCTAGCTAGATTAAGCTACAATGATCTTAGAAACATAGAAATTATAAAAAAAGGGGACAAAACACATACCTAATTGATGGAAACAAGCTTGCCTTCGGTAGAAGAAACAAAGAAAGATGAAAGCTTTTTAATTTGTTTGATCATTTATTACTTATTTACAAAATTAACCTTAATTAACCTTAAAAATTACACTAATGCCAAGCCATGTACATCCACTATCACATTTAATGGTCTAATTACCATATAAGGACCTACACTTTAAATTTCTATAGCTATTTGACACCTTTAGCTATTAGAACACAACTTTTACACTTTACGCGATTTAGTCCTTTTTATCAAATTGAGTATGTAAATGGTAAAATTTCTTAACGAAATTTTTATACAGTAATAATATCATGTTGTAGACCATAAAATAATAATAAAATATTTTTTTGACTTCAGATTTGTGGTCCCGAAACCACTGTTCTGATTTTACTGAAAACGGGTTGTTACAAAACTCGTGAATAATGTTGTCTTTCTCACAAACATCTTTAAGAAAATTAGTGTCATATTCACCACCTTTATCGGATCTAAGATGTTTTATTCTCCTATCAAACTGGTTTTTGTAGTTTTGCTTTATAAAGAAAAAAAGTTTTATCAGCTTTATCTTTCGATCTTAGGAGATAAACCTTTGTATATCTAGAGTAGTCATCTACAAAGGTGATATAGTAGTGATTTCCACTCTTACTCTTTGTGTTTCTAAAGTATGTTAGATCAGTATGAAGTAACTCTAGAAGTTCAATCTTCCTATCAATAAGAGTTTTTAAGAAAGGTCTAGCATGCTTGGCTTCAACACAAATTCCGCATTTAATAAAGCTACTATCATCTAAATTAGGGATTAGATTCATTTTTATAAGGTTTTTTAGGGAATGAATATTCACATGACCTATACTAGCATGCCACATGTCAATGGATTCAACAATATAAGCAGAAGTGGTGACTTTATCATTAAACATAGACTCAATCACAAATAAACCACCACTTAGATAACCTTTCCCAACATAATCTCCATTACAGGAAAGTACAAGTTTATCAGATTCAAAGACTAGTTTAATGCATGCCTTATTTAGTAATCCACCACTAATAAAATTTCTACATAGGGCAGGTACATAAAGAACATTATTCAATTCTAATGTTTTTCCAGAAGTAAGTTTAACTAAGATATTTCCTTTACCTAGTACTTCTAAACTGCTAGAATTACCCATGTAAACTTGTTCACCTTTAGTTATACTTTCAAACTCGGTGAGCATTTCTCTGTTGGCGTATTAATGTTTGGAAGCACCTGTGTCTACAATCCACTTAACATAGTTCTCAACCAGGTTCACTTTAGAAATCACAATGGTTATTATCTCTTATGGATTTTCAACTAGACGTGCTTATGGTTTATTTTCATTTTGGCGGTCAAAGCATTGGTAGCATTGGTATGCTTTGTGTCCAACCTTACCACACACACAGCAATTCACAGAGTTGTTGGATTTTCTATTCTTTCCCAATTTCCTGAAGTTGACAACCTTCTTGTTCTAGGGTTTTGCTTTCTTCTTTGAATTTCTAGTGCTTTTTATCCTGTTAAACTTAGGACCAAAATTAGATTCCAGAAGATTACTTTTTAAAGGAAAATCACTTGAGGTAAATAAAGTCTTATCTTTAATACTATTGACTTCCTCAATTTTTATATGAAAAATCAGTTCCTCCAAAGATATGTCTCGCTTCTTATGCTGTAGGACATTATGGTAGTCGGACCAGAACTTTGACAATTTTTCAACTAGGATGTTTGCTTGCAGGATTTTGTACATCTTCATCCCTTTAGCTAAGATGTCAGAACTTCTTGTAGGAATGTACTTGATCCATTATCGGCTTATCACCAATCACCTGGAATTTGAGCCACTCTCCAACAACATACTTCTTGATTCCAACATCATCAGCTCCATACTTCTTCTCCAAGGTATCCCAGATGGATTTGGCAGACTTATTCTTGGCAGACTTCTTCTCCAAGGTTCTTTCGGCTTTTGAGCAAAGTTGTAGACAAAGGGCAGTAGATCCGATTAGCGAGGGTATCGACATAGAGGGTAGTCCTACGTATTAATCAGGTGTGTAACATTCTCACGCCATTTGGATTGCTTGTTAGTATATGTTTATAAATCTGTTATATTTTGCTAAATGCCGAAATACCGGCATGGCTGTTGAAAACCCGAGGAGGGTAAAGGCGAATCACCAGGTTAGTGATCTCTGTCATTCTAAAGTGAATGTTTCTGTCGATTTGGTATGATGAACGTGTATGCCGGTTTGTGTGATTGCATGGGGTTGGGTGATTGATGAAAGGGGAAGGGTTCTATTGTGGTGGCTTTTGCCATGATCTGTTGTAGTGGCTTTTGCCATGATCATTGTAGTGGCTAATGCCATGATCTGTTGTAGTGGCTATTGCCATGATCTGACGATGAGCAGCTATCTGCAGCATGACTGCCATCGATGGTGTGTAGCGGTGTGGGTTGATTGTAGAAATCCCCAATGGTGTGATTGGCAGGTAAGGGTGGTGTGTAGTGGATGGAAACCTAGGACTGGGTTGGGCTTTGCATATTTTTACGATATATTATACTGTTATTCTGTTGCTGGGGCTAAGGCCCAACTGATGGTGCACGAGGGTTGCACACTGAGTCTCGCGACTCACCCCATTATTTAACATCTTTCAGGTAGCAGCTAGTGCATCGGACCGGGTTGGAGAAGAGCGCAAGGTGGCCACGCGAGGGATTATTTTAATTCAGCAAAAGACTTCACTAGTGTATTTATTTTTAATATTTTTTATTAGTGGGTTTAAATTTCATTGTAATAAGGCCATGGGCCACTAGCTTCATATTTTCGTTTGTTTTGGGCTTTTATTATTATTAGACATTTACATTTTAAGTTTTAATTAAGTTAAGGCATGTATCAAATTTCGGTTTTTAATCCACTAAGGCATAAATATAAAATGTATATCTTTTACAAATCATCCAACCATTTAGTTTTCTAGAATAAAATGTTAAACTCAAGAAAGATATTTTTCCGAAATTGCGACATCTTTTAAAATCTCCCTAAGTGACATGCCAGATCCGGTCATGGTGTTTGGGTCGGGTTTTGGGTGTTACAAACTATCGAGGTGAGCATATTACTGTCTTATGACTTGGTTCATATGTGATGATATAGTATGTCGAAAATTGAATTGAGATGAACATGTAGATGATTTGTAATTGGAACACTAGTTACCCTATTATCTGTCTCGTGCAAAGTTGTATATAGCTGACATGCCATAGGATTAGAATGTGTACGGGTTATAAATCAATTATATATCTATGAGTGTCGGGTGCATATTCCTTCAAACCTTCCGATGAGTGTGGTGCACACATTTTACTTCGGATATACTGATGAGCCTTGGGCACAGATTATACTTCGGGAGTTCCAATGAGGCATTGGGTTTCAGATTGGTGTGATGGTCGAATGATCCATGTATCTGTCTTGAGTCCGTGTTCAATTAATAGGGATTATAAAACATGAACTTGATAAATGATAATTGAACTGAAATGATTATATGAAATGGTACAATATGTTTGTATATATATATATATGAAATATAACAAATGACAACATGTGAAAGATCATGCGAACCAATTAAAATGAGCCTTGGGGGTCAATATGGTAAAGAAGTGAATCAATAGATTCGAGAAAGAAATGATGTAATGAAATTAATATTTGGTATGTTACTATTTGAAAGTGAAAAAGATTTGTTATTTGAAAGTTTGGTATCATATGTTTATATAGATCGTCAATTGAGATTTTGATATGAAATATGATTGATGAAATGAATTGGTTGAAATTTGATCACATTGTTTATTTTGTGATATGTTGTGACATATATGGACTTATGATTTGATAATAGTAATAATGTATGATATGTTAATTTGTGGTTAGTAAATGAACAATGGCATGATTTGGTACATGATATATGAGTTGAAGTTTTTATATTTGTTGGAAACTAATTGACATTATCAGTGAATTGTTGTTATGATATGCCTAAGTTATTATTGTCTTGAATCATGAAAGTACCACTGAGATTTATCGCTCAACGTACATATTGTTTATTCCGTGCGTAGGTATTAGTAGATCTTGAAGACTCGAGGATTTATTTAGCATCCAAACCGTAACTCTCGACTCATCAATGTTTGTATAGTTTCTTTATGTTTTTCGATATATGACATGTACCTAAGTTTTGATTTCGTTTTGTATCATGTATGGTCATTTTGATTATTTGGATAATAAATGTTGAATTGAGTACGAGTAAATGGTATTGCATATGGTATATTTGTAGTTTTTAATGTCTGAATGAACTTTGATATGCAACTGAACAATTATGTTAAGTTATTATGAAATTGTGCTTAATGGATATTGTACAAACAGTAGGTGATGTTGCGACGAAAAACCTTCAACGTCGTGATGTGAAATCGATAGAGACTGGAGTTTACGACCACGGACCTCTGATGTCGTGACATGATATCTCTATTATATTAACTAATCTATCTATATTTATATTATATTTAAGTATTTGATTGAGTTGGTTTTAAGAGTCAACCGAAGACTTAGATGGAAATGATTAAAAATACATCATTTCTACAGAAGTAACAAATATTGCTATGATGATATTTTTATATTTTATATTTTTATATAAATTTATAACAAAACGATTTAGACCCAGGATATATCTAGAAAAATACTCACACATGATGAGACTTGAACTTATGACTCCATGGTTTCCAAAACTTCAACTTTACCATATGAATCAAAATGTTATTTTTTTTATATAAACTTTGGGTAATTATTTGGTACACAAGCAATAGAAAGTTTTTATTCCAACAGCAGTGTTGAGATTTTGTTACATGTCTTATTTTTTTTATTTTTTTAAATGCAACTTAGTAACGTATTACAAAATCCACTTGTGATATAGAGTAAAAATTTTCTACAACTAATGTACCAAATAATTATTCATAATTTTTTATATAAATATATTTTTTACATAATTTTTTCATAATTATGTGATAATCAAGTTATTTATAACAAAAATAAATTTTAAATTAGTTTTTAACTCTATCAAATTGCAACTTATTTAAGTATAGAAAGGCGAGGCTAATTATAAAAAAGAAACAACTCACATTTAATACCGTGACATTTGATAATTAAATGAGATAATATATAATTTGGTCCTTAAACTTGTCCACCTGTATGTAGATGGTTCCTAAATTTTTTTTGACTTAATTGGTTTCCTAATTTATATTCTGTCAACTAGGTTGGTCATCCACATTAACATCATTAGTTTGCATTGGTGTGACATTGCTAACCAATCTGGTAGTTCCACCGTTAGTTTGTCACGTGGCATTTTGAAAGATTGTCATGTGGAATCATCAAATTAGTTAGCAATACCACGTCAGCACAAACTAACTGTGTCAATGCGAAAGAATAACTTAATTGATGATATATAAAATCAAATACTAACTAATTCCAAAAATAAGAATGAACTACGTACAACAAATTCAGAGCATCTAACTTTTCTCAAATAAAAACAAAACGGCAAGATTGTGAATTCCCAAACGATAAGTGTAGTACACGAGGGAAATGGAGAGAGAAAAAAAAGTGGAAGAGAGACCAAAAAATGAGATAGATTCCTCCTACTTGTAACATCCTAAAATTTAAAATTTTATGTGTTGCATGATATCTTGTGTGAGGCTAGTTAAATTATTAATCGTGTATATTTTAAGGTCCTAAGAAGGCTCGGGGTTTAATTGGGCCTTAGTAAAAATTTTGTGTTTTAGCACTTTAAGGAGAGATAGTAAGTGGCATCAAAGCTTAGGGAAATAAGTGAGTAAATTGCTAACATAATTGAGCTTATGGCAAGGAGGTTGAGGCGTCACATGAAGGGACTTTAGGGAAGAGGTTCGAATCCCACTTGGTGCAAAATTTTGACTATTTTTTTTGTTTTCTTTCCCTAAGTGTCGGCTAAGGTGGTATTTAAGGCAAGGTGGACTTTTTAATTTTGGAAAGGTGGCTAAGGAAATAAGGTAAGAATGAGGGTAAGGAAAGAAATGAAAGAAAAGGAGCAAGAAGGGGGATATGTTGGCCGGTTTTGGGGAGAGTGTTTTGGGAAGTTTTGTTGGCCAATTTTTGACCTTATTGTCAACGTATACACGGTTTTGGTAAAGGGAGAGGGTAGCCGAATTTTGCTAGGAGCATTTTGATAGTTTTGGTGCTTGTTAGGCCTAATTCCTTTTGGCATCCTTTGTGTTCATTCCTCCAACTTATCCTCTCATTGCCGCAACTTCAAGACAATAGTGAGCATTTTTCTCTTTTCTTTCTTGTCTTGCCGAAAACACCTAGCCATTGTGACCAATTATTTTCACTCATCTTCTCTTGAAAACCGAAACTAGTTAAGCATTCCTTCTCCACTTTTCTTTTCTTTTTCACAAAACTCTTCAAGCCTTCTTTCTTCTTCTCTAATCTATACTCTCATAGCCAAAATTATTATTGTTCATTTTTCCTCCATAGCCGAACTTTTCAATCCATAATCTCTCCTTTGCAATTTCTTTCTCATTCGGGTTGACACTCTTTTCTTTGATTTAATCGGTAAGTGATTTCTTTTCTATTTTCATATTCTTTTCCTTCTAGCCGAATAGGTATTTATCACTATTTCGTTCCAAATCTTGATTTTAACCGAAATGGTGTTACCTTCCACTCCTTCATATTTTTTTAATCACCCTCTTTTTCGTAGTATTCTAAGTGGGTGGCCGTGAATCATTCTAGCCCTAAGTCATACGGTGGAAATCGGATCCAATATCGATAAGGTAAGGAGTTCTTCATGGATTATATGAAATCGTTCTTTATTCGTTTAAGTTGTTATCAGAATAGTGGTTGACTAATCGATTATAATTTTAGGGACTAAATCGCGCGATCTATCCACTTGTTGATCATACGGAAATAGTGGTAAGCCGACCCTTTTTCCTTAGTCAATCATTCCATATCAACGTAATATCGTTTTGACTAAGATTTTATTCAATGGAGGCAAGCGGTACCAAATCGAAAGGGAAAGCATTTAGAGATCACAAAAGGAGCGGATTAGCGATTCCTACTCCTAAATTCAAACGAAGGGCGGTATCGGCGGTTCGGGATTTTCCACCGGGTTATGTACCATCATTCGGTGAAAATAGACAAATTATGGTCGTTCACGATTCTAAGGGTAAACACTTTAGATCGTTTATTTTAGAGTTAGATTAATAAAATCACGTATGTCGATTAATCGAGTGTTATGATATTTTAGGTGTTGACGATTAAGAAGGCCTAGTACTTACCGTAATCAGGTGTGTAATCCCACACCGTAATTTCGTAGGTTTATGATTCGGTAACATGACGAATAAGTAGATTGATATCATTATAAGGCTATAAACGTAAAATTGGTATAAAACGAGGAATATGTTTAAAGTATACTATTTTGAAAGATTTGACAAAATCAGCATTTAGATTGTTTGTAACAGTCTGAATTTGACCCTAATCAGAACGGTGGTTTTGGGACCACGAATCTGAGTCCGAAAATTTTTTAAATATTATTTTCGATGCTTATTATATGTGAATTAATGTGTGTGAAAGTTTCGTATGAAAATTTGATCGTTTGTGTGCTTAATTTGACAAAAAGGACTTAATCGCGTAAAGTGCAAAAGTTGCAAACTATAGTGAAAAGTGCTAAAATGATAATGGCTTTTTAATATGAGGTATTAAAAGGGAAAATAGCCCATTTTTAAGGTTAGTGGGTGGTATATGACAATAGTAACCTTAAGTTATATGTTATAAAATATTATAATATAAGGTTATATTAGTAAATAAATAAATAACATATTATATGTTAAATAAAACACATGAAAAGCCATTATCAACTTTTTGTTTCTTAAGGCCGAATGTGCTAAGGAAGAAAAGAGAAATACAAGCTTAAATTTTGGCACTTGTAAGCTTAAATCCAAGGTTAGTTTGATTTCGGTTTTTGATAATTTTTACGTTTTTGTAATCGTTGCTTTGAATACTATCCGACCCATGCTAGAATTTTTGAGATTAGTGTGTATGTGATGTTCGGCCATGATAGAAGCTTATGCTTTGTGATGTTTGATGAATATATGTTAAAGTTATGTTATAGATTAAAATGTTTTGTATTGGAAATTTTGGTGAATTTGAGTATTTTGGGCTAAATTGCAAAAATAAAATTTTGAAGGGTTAAAATGAAAAATAAATTAAATTAATGGACTTGTATAGTCCCTATGAATATTCAGCCCTTAGGTTGTGTAATGAAATTTTGTGTATTTTATGTTTTGTGCAAATAGGACTAAATTGTAAAAATGTGAAACATTAAGGGTAAAATGGTAATTTGCCTATTTATGTGTTTTGGGATTAAATTGAGATGAAATGTGCTTGAATGAGCTAAATTTTAATGTGTTTAGATCAAGAACAAAGAAAAACAGATTTGGATCGGGGAAAGGCAAAGGTTATCGAATAGCCGGTATTCGTTGTCAGTCGATAGTCGAGGTAAGTCTTTAAGCAATTATATGTCGAAAATTATTTACGTAATATAATAAATGATGAAATTCAGAAATTTTGGAATTATATATGTGGAATTGCCGAATGTGGTTAGTATAATATTGAATTGATTTTATTTGATGTAATGTGGTTAAGTTTATCCAAATTTGATATGTGATATTATGAAATATATGTGTTATATGTGGCTTTGGAATTAATAAATGTGCATGGAATGGTTAATTATGTTGATATTCGGGCTTCGAGCCTAGCAGGCCTCGTTCCGGTGATTTATATCAGGCTAAATGCCTAGCAGGCCTTGTGCCGGTAATTTATATCGAGCTAAATGCCCAGCAGTGCCTCGTGCGATGAATTATATCGGGCTTATTGCCTAGCAGTGCTAAATGCGGTGTTTAAATCTCGGACCTCTGTTCTAGCAGCTCAATGCCGGTGTGTATTTCGGGCTTTGATGCCTAGCGAGCTTAATGCAGGTGATACATTATAAACAGAGATTGGGAAACATACAAGGTGAGGCATATTTAGTGCAATGAGCTAAAAGCTCGGGTAAGTATAAGCCTTATATATATTAGTAAGGAATGAGGTAAGTCGGTATATCATCATTTGAGTTAAGTATGAACATTATATATACGAAATTGAGTTTAAATGCATTATTTTGAAGAATCGGCTATAAGTGGCAAGGTGGATGGTGAGAGAGTTTTGGATGTGTTTGTATATGTGTACAAATAAGTATATGTGAACGATATGCATGATATATTCATTTGACTTGGATTATGTGAATACATGTTATATTTATGTGTTTTGATGATGTATATGTCCTTGGAAATAAAGTGCTAATACTTAGGTTAAGGGTAATGACAACATTCGGCTATGATTAATGTACATATTGAAAAATTTATACTCAATTCCATAAACCTAATGATTAAAATGTTTAATTGTTATAGATAATTTGCTTAAGACTTACTAAGCTAGTAAGCTTACTCCTTTTATGTTCAGTGTTCTGTTTTATAGATTTTGGTCAAGCTACGGGCTCGAAAAATCGTCAGCAAAGCCAACCACACTATCATCTTTTTGGTACTCTTTTAGTTTGGTTTATTTTGGATAAAGGCAAGTATAGAATGGATAATGTCTATGTTTGAGTTGAAAACTTTGTCTTTATATGTATTATAGCCATACGAATATGGCTTATATCCTGTGTTAGTTTGGTGATAAAACGTATGATTTTAATGATCAAATGGTGTATATGTTTATGTCATTATGATGCAAGGGTTGTATGGATTTTATTTAGCTTATATTCGGCTATGGTATATGTGCATATAGTAGGTGTAATCCAGTCTTGTGGGAAATTGCATTATGGATTAAGATAATGTCTTAATAATGTGTAATTAGCCATGGAATACAAGTGTGATGTGCTTGTTATGTTTATGTTCTGTATTCGATTATGTTTGATGAAGACCTAAACTCATTTTTTCATAAAATGTTAAATGACACATGTAATTGGTAAATGTGAAACGTTTGGTGTATATATATATAAGAGTTTTGGCATGATTAATTGGTTTGAAATGATGAGTATAGGCCGAATAGGTATTTAGATAGCTTGATAATATGATTTGTTGGAAATGATAAAAATGCATGAGTTGATATAATCTTATTAAATTATAATAAATGTCTGTATATGAATCTAACTATTACAAAAATAATGTATATATCATATAGTTATTTTCGATTCAATTATGTGCATGCAAACAAATTCATGTGAACATTGATCTGATTGATTATTTGGATCTATCTGAACTTTGGTATGAGCTAGGTACATATAATTGCATATATGTGTCTTTGTATAAATATGATGTTTATTGAGTTTGTAAGTTTGGACATTTGCTAATATCTTTTATGCTGGTATATTCGGCCCTTTTAAGTGAGTTAGTATAAAATGATAATTGAATCATGTTATTTAATCATATAGATACTAATAGGTTAATTGCTTGAGTATTTCATAAGTAAATAAGGACATAGCAAATGAGGCTTACGGTACTTGCATTATTTTCTAATTTTAATAAAATGTATTTTGCATGTTCAGCTTATGTTTGTCAATGCTTGTGTCATATATGATTTGGTAGTGGAATAAATATGTTTTATGCATATGTAATTGTTTGCTTATATGTGTATTATTATATAAATTTGTTTAAATATAATCTAATTGATTGAATAAAAGTAATGATTATCTGGTAATGCCCGTAACCCTAATTCGGCGACGGATACGAGTTAGGGGTGTTACATTGTTAAAATTATGAAAATGCCCTCATGGGCTGAATTACGGAAATGCCCTCATGGGCCGAATCACGAAAATGCCCTCATGGGCCGAATTACGAAAATGCCCTCATGGGCCGAATTACGAAAATACCCTCATGGGCTGAATTACGAAATTGCCCTTAATGGGCTGTTATGTTGGAATGCCTTAATGGGCCGATTATTTTTGCTTAAATGGTTGCTATTTATATGCGAACATTTTATTATGTTATTTCATTTTCATATATTGCATGGGTTGGGAAAAATGTGGAAGAGAAGTGTAGTCTGGTGGCATTGCCACAATAAACTGTTTACCATAATGTTTACATATGATATCGGTGGCTTGGCCACAATAAATTTTATTAAATGGAAAATTGCCTACGTTTTGGTGTGATGGCGGGGTAGGTTGACTTGATCCCCACAGGTGTGATGGTTGGTACGGGGGTGTGTTGGATGGATGGGTTGGGTTGCATACTTTCCTTATATAAATGTTTATAAATTATGATATGTAATTGGGCTTAGGCCCAAGATATTGAAATATGGGTTCAGGCCCAGTGGACAACGGTAAGAGAATTATACACTGAGTTCTAGTAACTCACCCTGTTTCCTTAACCCTTGCAGGTAATGCTCAGTGACGTGGACTTGGGCCATGGATGACTCGGTGGGGGCCATACTTCAGAAATGGTTTTTATTGGACTTTAGGTTTCTATTTCGTTTACTTATTACTTTTACTATTTTGAGTTGTATGATGTAATAAGGCCTCTGGATTTATTTTTATATTTGCTTTATGCTTGACGTATTTATATCTTGCTCAAATTACTTTAATTGGGATTTTTCTAGAAACTTAAATAAAGTTTTTCTAAAATGAATTCACAAATGGATTTCATAATAAACTTTTACAAATATTTTAACTCGAAAGTTTTCTCTTGAATTATTATCAATATTTTCAAAAGTCTCGGTTTGAAAAATCACTAGTTCAAATTTATCGATTTATCAATCAATATTCGAAATTAGTAAAATTTTATCAAATATTTCAAATCAAACTTGTTTTCTTGATTTTAACAAATAAATACTTATTTACGAACGAATAAAAAGGACTTAACATGTTTTCCTCATGTGACATGTCAGATCCGGTCATAACGCATGGGCCAGGTTTGGGGTGTTACATTTTATGGTATCAGAGCCCGATTTCAAAATTCAGTTGTGGTTTGGGTTCAAAAACGTTTTCCAAAGCTGTTTGAATTTTAAGTTAAAAATGCATGTTTTAAAGGAAGTATGGCACCACGGGTATCCGGCACCAAGTCAAGTAAGTATATGTTTTATGATTATGATTATTATGGTATGACGGTAGAAATACTATGGAACTTTTAGCCTTAGGAGCTGAAACTATAGAGATTGAGACTATAGGATGCGTATTTGCGAAAACAACCTTACTCTCTATACTTCATAAAACATTGTTTAATAAACACTGAAACAGCATACTGATTCATAAGACTCTTAATCAGATTAAATTGAATTAGCGAATATGAGCGCTAGAGGACGTGGACGCGGTAGAGGTGGCCGTGGTAGAGGCTGAGGCGCTAGAGTTGTATTTGAGGCGTCTGGACATATGCCTGAAATGGACGCACCTGCGTCACCTGTGACTGAAGCTGGGTCACATGATCACATGAAGTGGAAGAGAGACCAGAAAATGAGATAGATTCCTCCTACTTGTAACATCCTAAAATTTAAAATTTTATGTATTGCATGATATCTTGTGTGAGGCTAGTTAAATTATTAATCGTGTATATTTTAAGGTCCTAAGAAGGCTCGGGGTTTAATTGGGCCTGTAACACCCCAAACCCGGCCCAAACACTACAACCAGATCTGGTATGTCACTTGAGTGATTTTGCAAAACATGTTGCATTTTGGAAAACGACCTCTAGGTTTAATCATTAATACCGAAAACTTAATAATTTATTAAGTCATATAAGATATAAAGTTATAAATTGCCTTGATGAATTTTAATTAAAATCCAAAAAAAAGAAACCTTGTACATGTCTTAGCTTAATTTTAATCATAAAAATAAAAATGTCTAATAATTAAACCCAACTTAAACCCAAAAACATAAATAATAGTCTAGTGGCCCAAGGCCTTATTACAATGAAAAATAAAACCCACTTAAGACAAATTTCTTAAAAATAAATAAAATAAAGTCTTTTTTCGGAATCCTCAGTACTCTATCGCATGGCCACCTTGCCCTCCTCTCTAGCCCGGTCCGATGCACTAAGTGCGACCTGAAATTGTTAAAATAATAGGGTGAGTCGCGAGACTCAGTGTGCAACCCACATGCACCATTAGATTTGGGCCTTAGCCCCACGAACATATATCGAATATATTATAACAGAAATTATGCAAAGCCCAACCCAACTCCTAGGTTTCCAACCGCTACACACCACCCTTACCTGCCAATCACACCATTGGGGATTTCTACAATTAACCCACACCGCTACACACCATCGATGGCAGTCATGCTGCAGTTAGCTGCTCATCGTCAAATCGTGACAGAGTCACCAGGCTGAAATGGCATAAGCCACCAGAAAACAGAGTTGTGACAGAGTCACCAGGCTGAAATGGCATAAGCCACCAGAAATAGAGTTGTGACAGAGTCACCAGGCTGAAATGGCATAAGCCACCAGAACAGAACACTTCCCCCTTTTCATCAATTACGCTACCCCGAGCATACATAGAAATTTACATGCAAAACATATCTTTTTAACAGAAACATTCACTGAAGAATGGCAGAAAGCACTAACCTGATATTTAGCCTTTACCCTTCTCGGGTTTTCATACGTTATGCTGGGATTTCAGCATTTAATAGAGTATAGCAGATTCATTGCACATATACATATATATATAAATATACAATCAATCTAATGGTGTGAAAAGCTACACACCTGGTTACCGTTAGGACGACACTTTCTATGTCGACACTATCAGAAGCTGCTAAAACTGCTATCTATCTAAGATTTTGTTCGGATGTCGGTCCACAACCTACTGGCCAATCCCGAACTGCTGACACCGCTCGCTTTTTAAATTTAGGGATTGGTTTTACAGATCCAATCCCCTCCTTTGCCTGATCCATATTTGATTCCATCGAGGGACCATATCAGTTGCTACCATCGTAACATGTGGTTGTTGATCCATAACATAGGGTTAAGATTACGAATACGATAATCTAACGTAACGAAAATCTAGAGAAAACTACCTTACCTTAAAATCCCGAAAAGAGGCATGATACTTAGAGACTAACAATTTTCGGCTTTTAGATCTAGACGATTAGGTCTCCTTCAAATCCCGAAAGGCCGCCCAACAGAGCACCATTAAACTATTAGTTTTTCGAATTTTGCCTTTCAAGAACCGAAATAGAATATGAGATCTAACAGAAGTCGACACTTACCTTAGTATAGGGAATTCGGCTAGCACTTGCAGAGAAGATTCAGTAATGTCAAAGAAAAAGATTTAAATGCCGGAAGAACTAATTCTTAACTAGGATGAATAAAGAAAAACTATGGAGATTTCGGCTTTTTAGGAAATCGGCTCAAAGGGAAAAAGAATGGAGAAGAGGTTTCGGCTTTTGAAGAAATTGAAGAAAAGAAATTGGAGAGGGAGAGACTAAGAATTTCGGCACAATGGAAGGAGAAGAAATTAGGGTTTAAATGTCAGAATCAATGAGATATCCTCCCCTATTTATAGAAATTTCGGCACCTATTGTTCAAACCCGAAAACGCCCTTCCTGATAACTAAAAGTCAAGCTAAAAGAAAAGGGAAAATTCGGTACCCATATATACTAAAATAAATAAATAAATAAATAAATAGAATAAACCTACACTCCCTAATCAACTCAAACTTATCACTAATTAAATTCCTTTATTATCTTAAAAATTTATCCTCATCAAAAAGTCCTTTTATTTAGCCCAAAAATTCAATTTGAATTTCATTTAAATAGCTTCCCGAACAGCAGCCATCTTTTGGCATTTTGGTCCAATTCAAATACCTTCCCACAGCAGCGGCAAAATTTCAAGCTATTGCGCACAAGGCAACTAGAACCCGAGACCTCCAAGCACAACCACACGCTACCAGCCACTGCACCAGAACCATTCTTGTGATATATTTCGTTGTCAACTTCTTTTAAAGTATACTTTCCAGCGACCGAATCATCCTAAGAAATCCAAAAATATTAACCGACACCCAGATTCGAACCTCCGCCCTTTTCACTATGAGGCACGTCCCTTGCCACTGCGCCACCCGTTTCATTTGAGTCATAATTCCTTCCCAATTAATTATCAACCTTTATTCCGAGCTCCAGGTTTACTTAAAAAAAATCCAACATTTCGCACACAACGCGACTAGAACCTTGTTCCCCCTACTACTCCTAACGCCTTTGCCACTGGGCCAGGCGTTTCCTTGTGTCATGAAACAGCCCCAACTAATTATAAGGCCTAAACTCTGGCCTTCATACTATCATATGCGCAATAAAATTTTTTGCCATACCCAAGACTTGAACCTTTGACCTCCAACTTATTCACAACGCCCTAAGCCACCAGACCACCTACTTCTTTGTGATATCTTTTAACCCAACAATATTTTGAAAGCCTTATGACTACCACCAACCTCCCTAAAAAAAACAACATTTTTGCTAAAGCCCTAGATCGAGCCTAGGATTTTTCCAACACTACCAACCCTTTCTAAACCTCCTAAAAAATTAAACTAAACATGCAATAATATGTTTTTTTAAAAGACAATGTCCATTCAAACTTTTCATGATAAAATAATTTATTTCTGTTTGAATAATATTTTTAAGAAAAAATAACTATTTAAATGCATTAGTGACATTATAAAAGTAGAGGGACAAACTGTGTAAAAGTAAAGCATATAAATTAAATCCCCAAATTTTAGCATAATCTAGGGGTCAATTAAAAATTGACCATTATCTTATTTTAGTATAAACCACATATTAATTTTTTTTTGTACATTCAAATTGTATATACTCATATTGTATATTAACGAAAATTTAACGATAGAAATTGATATTATAAAAATAATATAAGAACTAAATTATATTAAAATATAAAAATTAAATCGAGAATAATAGAAAAATTAATATTTCTAAATTATAACTTCGTTCATCACACTGATAACATAAATAAAATAATTAATTATATGACAAGGACAAAGTTATGGAAAATATTTGATAAATTGATGCATAAATTGACTACATAGAGTTTAATATTATGCCACATTAAATTTTATTATAATTCAGTTAATATATTTAAAAGGGAGGAAAAATTAGTAAACAGTAATTACAAGTTTTTTTTTAACGACAAAAATCCATTCTCTCGACACACGAACCCACTTATTCTAGGCCCAAATTCAGGGTGTTACAATTCTACCCTCCTTAAAGAAATTTCGTCCTCGAAATTTCCAACTAACTAGTAATCATACTACCTAAGTCTCACTACCATGCTTTCGTTGCGCACTCCAATACTAAACCCAAAATAAATACTTAGTATTCTATGGTAGAGTACGCATCGGTATTCAAATTTAGAGCGTCCTCGTCCCCTTGTACTCATGCTATCAGTCCGTGTTTATCTGATTAAAAATTTTATGAATTATTAGTTTTCTTCCACTGATTATCCACGAACAATCTTATGAAAAGTAATTTTAAGAGTGATTCTTTCGAATTCGAACCTATCTACAAGTTTCAGTCTCAAGTTTGCCTCCTATTTCTAGGAAACACGTACATTCAATCGTTTAATATCCACATACAAATAGCATCCACGAACTTACATTCATCACCTAAGGGTATTTTCGTCATTTCACTACCTGTGGGTATTTCGTAATTTATCCTCTGAGCTGGGTATTTTCGTGATTTTTGAAATAGGGTTCCTTGGTGATTTTGTGAAATTTGGAAATCCGGGGGTATATTGGTAATTGTACAAATCAGGGACATTTTGGTCACTTATAAATCAGGGGTCATTTAGTAATTTTACAAAGTAGAATGGCTGATCCCTTTCGGGTTTTAAATTATTAATTTTGGCCCGTCAACAAATCCTCGTGGCTAGGGTGAACAGTCACTACGCACCAGGTAGGATTCCAGCGAAAAGGAGGTGAGTCACTCGGACTGCTTAAGTACCAGGCTCTTCCGGATCCAATCCTAGACATGCGCATGCCGGTTGCCACACCCTAGTCTTTCGACTCGTTCACGGGTTTGTTTGGTTGAATTAAGTCTTATGCAATTGAGAGTTGTTTAACTAGGCCTAAGGTTAATCAAGTTCTAATCTAGATAGTCTACATCCTATACAGCCCGTCAAGCCCATATATATATATATCACACAATGGTTCAGAATACTTACCTGGCGGACTTGGGTCGGAGACGCAGGTGCCATGCCGAGCTAACAAACCTGTCATCATTTAAAACCATTCATGTTTTAAAAGCCCATCTTTAGAAAACGTTTTGAGCCCATAAACCCCCATAGCCGAGTTTTGAACCGGGCTCTGATACAAATTTGTAACACCCCAAACCCGGGCCAAACACTACAACTGGATCTGGTATGTCACTTGAGTGATTTTGCAAAACATGTCGCATTTTGGAAAACGACCTCTAGGTTTAATCATTAATACCGAAAACTTAATAATTTATTAAGTCATATAAGATATAAAGTTATAAATTGCCTTGATGAATTTTAATTAAAATCCAAAAAAAGAAACCTTGTACATGTCTTAGCTTAATTTTAATCATAAAAATAAAAATGTCTAATAATTAAACCCAACTTAAACCCAAAAACATAAATAATAGTCTAGTGGCCCAAGGCCTTATTACAACGAAATATAAAACCCACTTAAGACAAATTTCTTAAAAATAAATAAAATAAAGTCTTTTTTGGAATCCTCAAGTACTCTATCGCATGGCCACCTTGCTCTCCTCTCGGCCGATCCGATGCACTAAGTGCTACACGAAATTGTTAAAATAATAGGGTGAGTCGCGAGACTCGGTGTGCAACCCACATGCACCATTAGATTTGGGCCTTAGCCCCACGGAACATATATCGAATATATTATAACAGAAATTATGCAAAGCCCAACCCAACTCCTAGGTTTCCAATTGCTACACACCACCCTTACCGCCAATCACACCATTGGGGATTTCTACAATCAACCCACACCGCTACACACCATCGATGGCAGTCATGCTGTAGTTAGCTGCTCATCGTCAAATTGTGACAGAGTCACCAGGCTGAAATGGCATAAGCCACCAGAAAACAGAGTTGTGACAGAGTCACCAGGCGGAAATGGCATAAGCCACGTAGAAGCGAGTTGTGACAGAGTCACCAGGCTGAAATGGCATAAGCCACCAGAACAGAACACTTCCCCCTTTTCATCAATTACCCTACCCCGAGCATACATAGAAATTTACATGCAAAACATATCTTTTTAATAGAAACATTCACTGAAGAATGGCAGAAAGCACTAACCTGATATTTAGCCTTTACCCTTCTCGGGTTTTCATACGTTATGCCGGGATTTTGGCATTTAACAGAGTATAGCAGATTTGTTACACATATACATATATATATATATACAATCAATCTAATGGTGTGAAAAGCTACACACATGGTTACCGTTAGGACGACACTCTCTATGTCGACACTATCAGAAGCTGCTAAAACTGCTATCTGTCTAAGATTTTGTTCGGATGCCGGTCCACAACCCATCGCCAATCTCGAATCACGACACCACTCGCTTTTTAAATTTAGGGATTGGTTTTACAGATCCAATCCCCTCCTTTGCCTGATCCATATTTGATTCCATCGAGGGACCTTATCAGTTGCTACCATCGTAACATGTGGTTGTTGATCCATAACATAGGGTTAAGATTACGAATACGATAATCTAACGTAACGAAAATCTAGAGAAAACTACCTTACCTTAAAATCCCGAAAAGATGCATGATACTTAGAGACTAACGATTTTCGGCTTTTAGATCTAGACGATCAGGTCTCCTTCAAATCCCGGAATGCCGCCTAACATAGCACCATTAAACTATTAGTTTTTCGACTTTTGCCATTCAAGAACCGAAATAGAATATGAGATCTAACAGAAGTCGACACTTACCTTAGTATAGGGAATTCGGCTAGCACTTGGAGAGAAGATTCAGTAATGTCAAAGAAAAAGATTTAAATGCCGGAAGAACTAATTCTCAACTAGGACGAATAAAGAAAAAATATGGAGATTTTGGCTTTTTAGAGAAATCGGCTCAAAGGGAAAAAGAATGGAGAAGAGGTTTCAGCTTTTGAAGAAATTGAAGAAAAGAAATTGGAGAGGGAGAGACTAAGAATTTCGGCACAATTGAAGGAGAAGAAATTAGGGTTTAAATGTCAGAATCAATGAGATATCCTCCCCTATTTATAGAAATTTCGGCACCTATTGTTCAAACTCGAAAACGCCCTTCCTGATAACTAAAAGTCAAGCTAAAAGAAAAGGGAAAATTCGATACCCATATATACTAAAATAAATAAATAAATAAATAAATAGAATAAACCTACACTCCTAATCAACTCAAACTTATCACTAATTAAATTCCTTTATTATCTTAAAAATTTATCCTCATCAAAAGTCCTTTTATTTAGCCTAAAAATTCAATTTGAATTTCATTCAAATAGCTTCCCTAACAGCAAGACCATCTTTTGGCATTTTGGTCCAATTCAAATACCTTCCCACGCCAAGAAAAAATTTCAAGCTATTGCGCACAAGGCAACTCGAACCCGAGACCTCCAAGCACAACCACACGCTACGACCCATCGCGCACGGGACCATTCTTGTGATATATTCCGTTGTCAACTTCTTTTAAAGTATACTTTCCAGCGACCGAATCATCCAAAGAAATCCAAAAATATTAACCGACACCCAGATTCGAACCTCCGCCCTTTTCACTATGAGGCACATCCCTTGCCACTGCGCCACCCGTTTCATTTGAGTCATAATTCCTTCCCAATTAATTATCAACCTTTATTTCGTGCTCCAGGTTTACTTAAAAAAAACCCAACATTTCGCGCACAACGCGACTAAAACCTTGTTCCCCCTACTACTCCTAACGCCTTTGCCACTGGGCCAGGCGTTTCCTTGTGTCATGAAATAGCCCCAACTAATTATAAGGCCTAAACTTTGGCCTTCATACTATCATATGCGCAATAAAATTTTTTGCCATACCCAAGACTTGAACCTTTGACCTCCAACTTATTCACAACGCCCCAAGCCACCAGACCACCTACTTCTTTGTGATATCTTTTAACCCAACAATATTTTAAAAGCCTTATGACTACCACCAACTTCCCTAAAAAAACAACATTTTTACTAAAGCCCCAGATCGAGCCTAGGACTTTTCCAACACTACCAACCTTTCCTAAACCTCCTAAAAAATTAAACTAAACATGCAATAATAATTTTTTTAAAAGACAATGTCCATTCAAACTTTTCATGATAAAATAATTTATTTCTGTTTGAATAATATTTTTAAGAAAAATTAACTATTTAAATGCATTAGTGACATTATAAAAGTAGAGGGACAAACTGTGTAAAAGTAAAGCATATAAATCAAATCCCCAAATTTTAGCATAATCTATGGGTCAATTAAAAATTGACCATTATCTTATTTTAGTATAAACCACATATTATTTTTTTTGTACATTCAAATTGTATATACTCATATTGTATATTAACAAAAATTTAACGATAGAAATTGATATTATAAAAAAAATATAAGAACTAAATTATATTAAAATATAAAAATTAAATCGAGAATAATAGAAAAATTAATATTTCTAAATTATAACTTCGTTCATCACACTGATAACATAAATAAAATAATTAATTATATGACAAGGACAAAGTTATGGAAAATATTTGATAAATTGATGCATAAATTGACTACATAGAGTTTAATATTATGCCACATTAAATTTTATTATAATTCAGTTAATATATTTAAAAGGGAGGAAAAATTAGGAAACAGTAATTACAAGTTTTTTTTTTTTAACGACAAAAATCCATTCTCTCAACACACGAACCCACTTTAAGGAGAGATAGTAAGTGGCATCAAAGCTTATCGAAATAAGTGAGTAAATTGATAACATAATTGAGCTTATGGCAAAGAGGTTGAGGCGTCACATGAAGGGACTTTAGGGAAGAGGTTCGAATCCCACTTGGTGCAAAATTTTGACTATTTTTTTTTTGTGTTCTTTTCCTAAGTGTCGGCCAAGGTGGTATTTAAGGCAAGGTGGACTTTTTAATTTTGGAAAGGTGGCTAAGGAAATAAGGTAAGAATGAGGGTAAGGAAAGAAATGAAAGAAAAGGAGCAAAAAGGGGGATATGTTGGCCAGTTTTGGGGAGAGTGTTTTGGGAAGTTTTGTTGGCCAATTTTTGACCTTATTGTCAAGGTATACACGGTTTTGGTAAAGGGAGACGGTAGCCGAATTTTGCTAGGAGCATTTTGATAGTTTTGGTGCTTGTTAGGCCTAATTCCTTTTGGCATCCTTTGTGTTCATTCCTCCAACTTCTCCTCTCATTGCCGCAACTTCAAGACAATAGTGAGCATTTTTCTCTTTTCTTTCTTGTCTTGCCGAAAACACCTAGCCATTGTTACCAATTATTTTCACTCATCTTCTCTTGAAAATCGAAACTAGTTAAGCATTCCTTCTCCACTTTTATTTTCTTTTTCACAAAACTCTTCAAGCCTTCTTTCTTCTTCTCTAATCTATACTCTCATAGCAGAAATTATTATTGTTCATTTTTCCTCCATAGTCGAACTTTTTAATCCATAATCTCTCCTTTGCAATTTCTTTCTCATTCGGGTTGACACTCTTTTGTTTGATTTAATCGGTAAGTGATTTCTTTTCTATTTTCATATTCTTTTCCTTCTAGCCGAATAGGTATTTATCACTATTTCGTTGGAAATCTTGTTTTTAACCGAAATGGTGTTACCTTCCACTCCTTCATATTTTTTTAATCACCCTCTTTTTCGTAGTATTCTAAGTGGGTGGCCGTGAATCATTCTAACCCTAAGTCATACGGTGGAAATCGGATCCAATATCAATAAGGTAAGGAGTTCTTCATGGATTATATGAAATCGTTCTTTATTCGTTTAAGTTGTTATCGGAATAGTGGTTGACTAATCGATTATAATTTTAGGGACTAAATCGCTCGATCTATCCACTCGTTGATCATACGAAAATAGTGGTAAGCCGACCCTTTTTCCTTTGTCAATCATTCCATATCAACGTAATATCGTTTTGACTAAGATTTTATTCAATGGAGGCAAGCGGTACCAAATCGAAAGGGAAAGCGTTTAGAGATCACAAAAGGAGTGGATTAGCGATTCCTACTCCTAAATTCAAACGAAGGGCGGTATCGGCGGTTCGGGATTTTTCACCGGGTTGTGGACCATCATCCGATGAAAATAGACAAATCGTGGTCGTTCACGATTCTAAGGGTAAACATTTTAGATCGTTTATTTTAGAGTTAGATTAATAAAATCACGTATGTCGATTAATCGAGTGTTATGATATTTTAGGTGTTGACGATCAAGAAGGCCTAGTACTTACCGTAATCAGGTGTGTAATCCCACACCGTAATTCCGTAGGTTTATGATTCGGTAACATGACGAATAAGTAGATTGCTATCATTATAAGGCTATAAACGTAAAATTGGCATAAAATGAGGAATATGTTTAAAGTATACTATTTTAAAAGATTCGACAAAATCAGCATTTAGATTGTTAAATTTACGAAAATGCCCTCATGGGACGAATTACGAAAATGCCCTCATGGGCCGAATTACGAAAATGCATTCATGGGCCGAATTACGGAATTGCCCTCAATGGGCCATTATGTTGGAATGCCTTAATGGGCCGATTATTTTTGCTTAAATGGGCCTAGTCACTGTAACAAATTACTTGATAAATGGTTGCTATTTATATGCGAACATTTTATTATGTTATTGCATTTTCATATATTGCATGGGTTGGGAAAAATGTGGAAGGGAAGTGTAGCCTGGTGGCATTGCCACAGTAAACTGTTTACCATAATGTTTACATATGATATCTGTAACACCCTGGGTTCAGGGGTTATGCGTTCGTGCAAAAATCGAGTGATAGTAGGCTTGGAGTATGGTTGGACATGTTTTAAGGGTTTCGGGAACTTTAAATTATAAGGGAATGCTTTGGAAAAAAATTGGATTTAAGTGTAAAAAGGGGAAACTGGGCAAGAAGGCCTTAAAACAATTTTGTGGAGTTTAGGACACAAGAAAGGAATTGGCAAAGTGGCTTGGGCGCTAAGTGCAAAGGGGGAAGGGGTTCGAATAACATGGGAAGCAGTTGGGCTTTTATTATATTTTTTTTTTAGCGTTAAAGGAAGGGACTAAGGAAGTAGGGCTTAAAAGAATATTGTGGGCGTTGGTGGACAAGAAAGATGGGGTCAGTAAAGTGGTGGGGCGTTGTAAGGAGGGCTTGGGGCGGTCGTGAGTTCAAGGCGCAAGGGAAGCAGAATTTTGGATATTTATTTTGCAAGCTGGCGTTGGAGATGGAGAGGGCTTAAAAGAAAATGGGGCGAATTTATATCACAAAAAACGCTTTGGCCGAATGGCCTAGGGCACTACCTGCAGCATGGGTTCTAGCAGGTCCCATGTTCGAGACCTATGGGCAGCAGTCTGGGAGTTTTATTTTGGTTTTATTTTGCAGTAGTTTGGAGAGGCAGTGGACGACACATGGGAGCTTCAAATGGATAAAGATTAAGCTGCTGTTGTTTAGTTCTTTTAGAATTCGGCTGGAAGGTAAGTGATAAGGGTTGGGTTATTTTAATTATTTTAGATAGTGGTAGGATAATTGTAGGATTATTTTATTTAGTTTAATTAGTAAATAGGAGTTGTTGTTGGTTTATTTTGATTGTGATAAGTATGGGTTAAAATAAGAATTTTAATAGGGATTAGATGGTGGCAAATTGTAGGACTCTTGGGGGGTTTGTTTTATTTATTTTGAATGTAGGATAAGGGATAAATAAGGCTTATTTATTTATTTATTTGAATGGATTGGGAGGAGTAAAGTAAGGGAGTTGGCTAATTCAAATTGGTTTGAATTAGTGGCCATAAGTGATGGCCGAATCTTGGTTTCTTCGGGAGGGAGGAGTGGCGAATTCTATAAATAGGGGGTAGAGTGTAGAAATTATTCTTTTAGTCTCTTCTTAGAAAATTAGTATTTGTGTCTCCTAAATTCTGCTAGTAGCCGAATGTTCACTTGAACCCCTAAACCTCATTTTGTCTACTTCTATTTCTTTTGTTCTTAGCCGAATTATTCACCCTTCCATATCTCTTTTCTTTTTATTGTGTTAGCCGAAACCTTACCCTCCTAAACATTCCCTATTCACTTTGTTCTCCATTTTAATTGTTGACCGAATACCAACATTCTCCCTCTCATTTCTTTTGATTTCTTTCATCGCTTTGCAAGCCGAATCTCTCCCTTTTATTGCCGAAATCTCCCTTTTCTATTTGTCTTCATCTTGGCCGAATAGTAGAGTGGTCTTGATCTCCTTGGGGGTGTCTCTTTCAATCGTTGGAAAAGGATTTGACGAGGGTTGGAGGAGTAACAAGGGATTCAAGATATTTTGGTAAGAAATATTTAAATTAGTTCGGTGTTTAGACTTATAACTCGGGGTTTAACCGGTTTATCTCGATTAAAGCGTTTTTATGGAGGCCAATACCAGTCAAGGAGGACAAGGGAAAGTTCCTATCCCAAAGTTTAAGAAAAGAGCTGTCTCAGCGGTTCGGGATTGGCCACCAGGGTGTGGGCCAGCAACAGAAAGCTATAGGCAGATAGCCGTAGTCTCGCTTAGCGATAGCGTCGAGGATCGAGAGTCTAGAACTCCAAGTAATAAGGTGTGTAGTTAGCCATTATTTTCGGGTTTTGTGTGATATCTGCTTATGTTATATGCTTACTAATAAGTGCGGTGGTAAAAGCGTGATAGATACCCTAAAAGGGGTATGACGATGATCAGGTAAGTAGCACATTGTAAATATTGTTGTCATTTATTTAAATATGAGTGTATGCCTATATTTGTGAATGACATGCACATGCATCATATTGTCGTTATATCATGTTACATGTGCATGGGTGGGTTATGAAAGAAGGACCAAGGGTGTACTTGAGTGCGTGGTTGATGTCGACTTTGTGCTACATCGTGGATTGGCGCGACCGAGGTCGCGTTGTGGATCTTTGCGATTTAGTTCGCGTGGTTACCTTGATTGATATCGGCTCTATGCCATATCGTGGCTTGATGGATTCTTTGTGTGCTCCATCGTGGTTTGATGTTAGCTATACGCTACATCGTGGATGGCATTGGTTGCCTTTTTGGAGGGAAAAGGAGAGGGTGACTCGATAGTCCCCGGTGTGTGGTAGGTGGATAAGGGGGTGTGTAGCGGATGGACCTTAGGATTGGGTTGGGTTTCATGTTGCATTGTTCCGTTGTGAAATGATATGGAAATGGGCCATGCCCAATATGACATGTGGAAAGGTATGTTTTGAGAACATACGTGGAAATGGGCCAAGCCCAGCGATCAGTGGATTGATGAGAAAAGGGCCTAGCCCAAAGTGCTTGAATATGATTTGATTGTGGGCCAAGCCCAGTTGTGGTAATGTTTAAATGATTATATTTACATCTTTGCATTTTATAATTGGGTTGATTTGTGGCTAACATGTGGGTGGATATCAGTGGTTTAATTGCACACTGAGTCTGTATGACTCACCCAATTGTTTATCCAACATCGCAGGTAACAGGATGATCGGACCGGGTTGGAGTAGATACAAGGTGGCCCATGCAGGAGACGTTATAAATATTTTTATTTCAAGAATTTTAATTTGAAGCACTTGGATTAATTATTTTGTAATAAGGGCCTTATTATTGTTACTATTGTTATTGCTATTTTTGATATTATTTTAGATTATGTTCTACTTAAAATAATTTACTATGTGAAAATGTTATTAATTGTGGCAATCTTTTATTCAAAGTATGTGTAATCTTTACACCAAAGTTTTAATGTGGATTATTTTTAATAACAAAGTTTTATTTAAAATTTTAGAAAGGGCAAAATTTTCAAAAGTTAACAATTTTCATGTTTTATTCGAAAGACAAAAAGGATTTTTAACCGTTCTTCCACAGTGACATAACCAGATCCGGTCAAGACTCGTGGGCCGGGTTTGGGGATGTTACAGATTGGTATCAGAGCCCGGTTCAAAACTCGGCTTTGAGGGTTTTGGGCCCAAAAACGTTTCAAAATGGGCTTTTCAAAATATGGGTTTTTATGAAATATTTTTCAGGTTATTCTAGCATGGCACCTGTACCTCCTACGAAGTCCACAGTAAGTACTTGGACTTTCAAGTGAATTGTGTATATGAGCTATATGGGCTTTTATGGGCTCGTAGATTAGAACATTAGGGCTATTGAACCCTAGGATTAGTTTACTCAAACATTGAACACATAAGACTTAAGGACCATTAAACAAACACGTGATTAAGTCGCAGAGAGTTAAGGTGTGGCAACCATTGTGCGCATGTCAGGAGTGGATCCGGAAGAGCACGGTACTTAGATCCTCGTGACTCACCTCCTCTTCGCTGGAATCCTACCAGTGCGTAGCTACGGTTCACCTTAACCAAGAGGACTTGTTCATAGGCTAAACCAATTATTAAAACCCGAAAGGGACTAGCCGTGCCGTTTTATAAAATTCCTAGTTTTAAAACCCTTAGTTTTAAAATTTCCAAAATTTACCCCTTTGGTTTGTAAACTCTAAATCTGATTTTGAAAGATGTTTTCTCGATTTACAAAATTACCAAAAATACCCACTGTAGGAAAATGACAAAAATACCCTGGGTAAAAGCAGGCGAGAAATGTGCGGATAGTGAATGTGGGTGGTAGATACCACCGAATGTGCCTCTACTGAGGAAGGAATGTGGCTTCATTGGGAAATGAAGGTGTCGCTAGTGATGAATGTGTTCTTGTTGATGAATGGATGTGTCCTTATGGATGAATGTGATATTCTGAAATAGAATAGGGAACTTGAACTGAAAATTTGTGTGATCGAAAGAACTACCTCTAGAAATTCTTTTCATAAAATTGTTCGCGGTTAAACAGTGAAACAAATACTAATGCATAAAACTCCTTAATCAGATTAAATCGTGACGATAGAGATGAGTTCTAGGGGACGCGGTAGAGGTAGATTGGCAGCATCGGAACCAGTAGGGTCTGGCCATGGGTCAGAAAGTGAAGTGCCGCCACCAGCAGTGGGCGCAGAGGAGCAAGATCAGATAGGTGAAGATGACGCAGTATCGCGGGCCATGTTACGAGTGCTAGAACGAGTAGCAGGAGCTAGTAGGGGAAACGAAACTCGAAAGTCAGTATCGGAAAGGCTTAGATTGAACGGAGCTGAGATCTTTAGAGGGGTATCTGGAGTAGCTCCGAACGTAGCGGAGTATTGGCTAGAAGCAGTCGAAAGAATCATGGACGATTTGGACTGCACCGATGAAGAAAAGTCAAGAAGTGTCTTTGTTTGCTTCGCCGACGAAGCTTATCGTTGGTGGCTCACTTTGTCAAACAAGGTGTACCGGCAGATCGACTGGATTGGGATTACTTTAAGGCAAAGTTTGAAGGGAAGTACGTAGGAGCCAATTATTTGGACTCGCAAAGGAAAGCGTTTCTAAATCTAGTACAAGGGAATAAGTCGGTAGCGGAGTATGAAGTGAATTTGTGTGCTAAGTCAAGTCGCCAAAGGAATCGTGGCTACTGACTATGAAAGGAGTGTTCGATTCGAAGATGGGCTGCGAGATGAGTTGCGGGAGTTGATCGCTCCGCAGAGGGAAAGAGACTTCGCCATTCTGGTGGAGAAAGCTCGGATCGCTGAAGAGGTTAAGAAGACTATAAGAGAAAATCGAGAGAAGAATAGGAACGAGAATAAGAGAAGTTTTGGACCATCAGCATCGCTTGGTAATGTCCAGAAAAGACCAAGGATCGAGAATCCTATACGTGCACTTGTACCAGCTGATCGAAATCATTCATGTGTTGAGTGTGGGAGAGCTCATTTAGGAGAATGTTGGGGAAATAGTAAGGAATGTTTCCGGTGTGGGTCGAAGGCCCATTTGGTTAAGAACTGTCCTCAGGCAACGAGAGGTCGAGGTTGGAGCCATGAAGGAAAAGGTACCGACAGAGGTGCTAAAGGATCGGATGCGAGTCAGCCAAGGACTTGATATCAGGTACGTTCTTTGGACCCCCTTTATTGTCTTGTTGATGTGAAGTTTAGCTCATTCTGGTATGGCTAGCGAAGTATAGGAACTTTGGATGTGAACCTTTAGACTATGTCTAGAAGGCAGGATAGATTTGTTAAGATCAGAGTGCGCAGCAGAGACGTAGAGTAGCGAGTTATGATAGTAAGAAATTTCGGGGACGAAATTATTTTTTAAGGGGTAGAATTGTAACACCCCAGGTTCGGGGTTATGCGTTAGTGCAAAAATGAGTGATAGTAGGCTTGGAGTATGGTTGGACATGTTTTAAGGGTTTTGGGAACTTTAAATTATAAGGGAATGCTTTGGAAAAAATTGGATTTAAGTGTAAAAGGGGAAGCTGGGCAAGAAGGCCTTAAAACAATTTTGTGGAGTTTAGGACACAAGAAAGGAATTGGCAAAGTGGCTTGGGCGCTAAGTGCAAAGGGGGAAGGGGTTCGAATAACATGGGAAGCAGTTGGGCTTTTATTATATTTTTTTTTTAGCGTTAAAGGAAGGGACTAAGGAAGTAGGGCTTAAAAGAATATTGTGGGCGTTGGTGGACAAGAAAGATGGGCTGGTAAAGTGGCTGGGGCGTTGTAAGGAGGGCTTGGGGCAGGTCGTGAGTTCAAGGCGCAAGGGAAACAGAATTTTGGATATTTATTTTGCAAGCTGGCGTTGGAGATGGAGAGGGCTTAAAAGAAAATGGGGCGAATTTATATCACAAAAAGCGCTTTGGCCGAATGGCCTAGGGCGCTACCTGCAGCATGGGTTCTAGCAGGTCCCATGTTCGAGACCTATGGGCAGCAGTCTGGGTGTTTTATTTTGGTTTTATTTTGCAGCAGTTTGGAGAGGCAGTGGACGGCACATGGGAGCTTCAAATGGATAAAGATTAAGTCTTTGTTGTTTAGTTCTTTTAGAATTCGGCTGGAAGGTAAGTGATAAGGGTTGGGTTATTTTAATTATTTTAGATAGTGGTAGGATAATTGTAGGATTATTTTATTTAGTTTAATTAGTAAATAGGAGTTGTTGTTGGTTTATTTTGATTGTGATAAGTATGGGATAAAATAAGAATTTTAATAGGGATTAGATGGTGGCAAATTGTAGGACTCTTGGGGGGTTTGTTTTATTTATTTTGAATGTAGGATAAGGGATAAATAAGGCTTATTTATTTATTTATTTGAATGGATTGGGAGGAGTAAAGTAAGGGAGTTGGCTAATTCAAATTGGTTTGAATTAGTGGCCATAAGTGATGGCCGAATCTTGGTTTCTTCAGGAGGGAGGAGTGGCCGAATTCTATAAATAGGGGGGGTAGAGTGCCGAAATTATTCTTTTAGTCTCTTGCTTAGAAAATTAGTATTTGTGTCTCCTAAATTCTCGCTAGTAGCCAGAATGTTCACTTGAACCCCTAAACCTCAATTTGTCTACTTCTATTTCTTTTGTTCTTAGTCGAATTATTCACCCTTCCATATCTCTTTTCTTTTTATTGTGTTAAGCGAAACCTTACCCTCCTAAACATTCCCTATTCACTTTGTTCTCCATTTTAATTGTTGACCGAATACCAACATTCTCCCTCTCATTTCTTTTGATTTCTTTCATCGCTTTGCAAGCCGAATCTCTCCCTTTTATTGCCGAAATCTCCCTTTTCTATTTGTCTTCATCTTGGCCGAATAGTAGAGTGGTGTTGATCTCCTTGGGGTGTCTCTTTCAATCATTGGAAAAGGATTTGTGTGGTTGGAGGAGTAACCAAGGGATTCAAGATATTTTGGTAAGAAATATTTAAATTAGTTCGGTGTTTAGACTTATAACTCGGGTTTTAACGGTTTATCCGATTAAGCGTTTTGATGTAGGCCAATACCATCCAAGGAGGACAAGGAAAGTCCCTATCCCAAAGTTTAAGAAAAGAGCTGTCTCGGTGGTTCGGGATTGGCCACCGGGGTGTGGGCCAAAGAATGTAAAGCTATAGGCGGATAGTCGTAGTCTCGCTTAGCGATAGCGTCGAGGATCGAGAGTCTAGAACTCCAAGTAATAAGGTGTGTAGTTAGCCATTGTTTCCGGGTTTTGTGTGATATCGCTTATGTTATATGCTTACTAATAAGTGCGAGTGGTAAAAGTGTGATAGATACCCTAAAAGGGGTATGACGATGATCGTAAGTAGCACATTGTAAATATTGTTGTCATTTATTTAAATATGAGTGTATGCCTATATTTGTGAATGACATGCACATGCATCATATTGTCGTTATATCATGTTACATGTGCATGGGTGGGTTATGAAAGAAGGACCAAGGTGTACTTGAGTACGTGGTTGATGTCGACTTTGTGCTACATCGTGGATTGGCCCCGATCGAGGTCGCGTTGTGGATCTTTGCGATTTAGTTCGCGTGGTTACCTTGATTGATATCGGCTCTATGCCATATCGTGGCTTGATGGATTCTTTGTGTGCTCCATCGTGGTTTGATATTAGCTATACGCTACATCGTGGATGGCATTGGTTGCCTTTTGGAGGGAAAAGGAGAGGGTGACTCGATAGTCCCCGGTGTGTGGTAGGTGGATAAGGGGTGTGTAGCGGATGGACCTTAGGATTGGGTTGGGTTTCATGTTGCATTGTTCCGTTGTGAAATGATATGGAAATGGGCCATGCCCAATATGACATGTGGAAAGGTATGTTTTGAGAACATACGTGGAAATGGGCCAAGCCCAGCGATCAGTGGATTGATGAGAAAAGGGCCTAGCCGGTGCTTGAATATGATTTGATTGTAGGCCAAGCCCGCATTGTGGTAATGTTTAAATGATTATATTTACATGCTGCATTTTATAATTGGGTTGATTTGTGGCTAACATGTGGGTGGATATCAGTGGTTTAATTACACACTGAGTCTGTATGACTCACCCAATTGTTTATCCAACATCGCAGGTAACAGGATGATCGGACCGGGTTGGAGTAGATACAAGGTGGCCCATGCAGGAGACGTTATAAATATTTTTATTTCAAGAATTTTAATTTGAAGTACTTGGATTAATTATTTTGTAATAAGGGCCTTATTATTGTTACTATTGTTATTGCTATTTTTGATATTATTTTAGATTATGTTCTACTTAAAATAATTTACTATGTGAAAATGTTATTAATTGTGGCAATCTTTTATTCAAAGTATGTGTAATCTTTACACCAAAGTTTTAATGTGGATTATTTTTAATAACAAAGTTTTATTTAAAATTTTAGAAAGGGCAAAATTTTCAAAAGTTAACAATTTTCATGTTTTATTCGAAAGACAAAAAGGATTTTTAACCGTTCTTCCACAGTGACATAACCAGATCCGGTCAAGGCTCGTGGGCCGGGTTTGGGGATGTTACAATATCGGTGGCTTGGCCACAATAAATTTTATTAAATGGCAAATTGCCTGCGTTTTGGTGTGATGGCGAGGTGGGTTGACTTGATCCCCACAGGTCTGATGGTTGGTACGGGGGTGTGTTGGATGGATGGGTTGGGTTGCATACTTTTCTTATATAAATGTTTATAAATTCTGATATGTAATTGGGCTTAGGCCCAAGATATTGAAATATGGGTTCAGGCCCAGTGGACAACGGTAAGGGAATTATACACTGAGTTCTAGTAACTCACCCCGTTTCCTTAACCCTTGCAGGTAACACTCAGTGAGGTGGACTTGGGCCATGGATGATTCGGTGGGGGCCATACTTCAGAAATGGTTTTTATTGGACTTTAGGTTTCTATTTCGTTTACTTATTACTTTTTCTATTTTGAGTTTTATGATGTAATACGGCCTCTGGATTTATTTTTATTTTTGCTTTATGCTTGACGTATTTATATCTTGCTCAAATTACTTTAATTGGGATTTTTCTAGAAACTTAAATAAAGTTTTTCTAAAATGAATTCACAAATGGATTTCATAATAAACTTTTACAAATATTTTAACTCGGAAGTTTTCTCTTGAATTATTATCAATATTTTTAAAAGTCTCGGTTTGAAAAATCACTAGTTCAAATTTATCGATTTATCAATCAATCTTCGAAATTAGTAAAATTTTATCAAATATTTCAAATCAAACTTGTTTTCTTGATTTTAACAAATAAATACTTATTTTCGAACGAATAAAAAGGACTTAACATGTTTTCCTCATGTGACATGTCAGATCCGATCATAACGCATGGGCTGGGTTTGGGGTGTTACACTACTTGATTCTACAAAATTTAATAGTTAGATTAAAATCCAGCTGAGTTGTATTTCAAGTCTAAGACTTTCTATATAAAGAGCCCAAAGGCTATAGCTTTTTCACGTAGCAAAGTAAAAGAGGCCAAGGCGAGCAAGGGCGAGAGGCAGAGCGAGAAACATAGTGAGAGAGAGGGAGAGAATTATTAGAGCCTGGGCTATTGCAGTGCATGGTGGCGCTGGTATAGACCCAAATCTCCCTAAGGAAAGACAAGAGGAGGCTAAGAGACTCCTCGCTCATTGCCTTGATATAGGCATCTCTGCTCTCCGCTCTAACCTCCCTGACATTGACGTCATTGAACTTGTTGTATGTCCCCTTTTCTTGTTCCCCTTCCTTTCTCCCCATTCAATTGATAAAAAACGATGCTTTGATCATTTTTTAAAAAATATTATTACTATAATAATGGGAGATTATTATATAACTATAATATTCATGATGACAGGGAGAGTTTATGTTGTTATCATTTATTTATTTCTTCCGTCATTTTCTTCTAGAATGATAAAAGAAGTAGAGGTTCTTTTGGTAGGTTACAGAACTGGAAACAGATCCTCTGTTCAACTCCGGACGTGGATATGCTCTTACGGAGAATAGAACGGTGGAAATGGAAGCCAGCATTATGGATGGCCCAAAGAGGAGATGCGGCGCCGTTTCAGGCTTAAGCACTGTTAAGAACCCTGTCTCCCTTGCCCGTCTTGTCATGGACAAATCACCCTATTCTTATCTGGCCTTCTCCGGTGCCGAAGACTTTGCCAAGAAACAGGTTTCTTTTCACTAGTTTAGCTTTAATGGTTGAAACCCACTTATTTTTTTGGGAATCTTGGATTCTATAATCCACTAGATTCCCCACACACTTTCATTAAAACGGTTGTGTTTTGTGTAGGGAGTGGAGTTGGTGGACAATGAATATTTTATTATGGAAGATAACGTGGGGATGCTTAAGTTGGCAAAAGAGACAAACTCGATCCTGGTACGTTTCTTTTTACTCTACTTTCCTCCTAAAAGACATTGATGAAGATGAAGCTATATCACATGGTGGAACCCATGCCTAATCTTTTCCAACTTCTATGACCAGTTTGATTACCGTATCCCAACGGTTGGCACCTGTGGTGCGGGGGCAGCCGCCATGGAAAGTCCTTTGCAGATGAATGGGCTCCCCATCAGCGTCTACGCCCTAGAGACGGTTGGTTGCGTGGTGGTTGACAAGGAGGGTCGGTGCACTGCCACCACCTCCACAGGTGGGCTCATGAACAAGATGACCGGAAGGATTGGTGACTCCCCGCTTATTGGCTCCGGAACCTACGCTTGTGACTTGTGTGGGGTGTCATGCACTGGGGAAGGAGAAGCAATCATCCGAAGCACCTTGGTGAGGGAAGTAGGCTCAGTGATGGAGTACAAAGGGTTGAACCTACATGAGGCTGTGGATTTTGTGATCAAGAATAGGTTGGATGAAGGCAAAGCTGGACTGATTGCTGTTTCAAAGAACGGTGAGGTTGCTTGTGGGTTTAACACCACCGGGATGTTCAGGGGCTGTGCCACTGAGGATGGGTTCATGGAGGTTGGTGTCTGGTAAAATGTCTTGGGGTTGCAATACATTAAGCTAGTTGTGTTTAGGTTATGTTACTCGTGTACTTCACGATATCTCTTTGTTTGGTTATAACTAAGTGAAGTGCATTTTGTAATCGAAATGCCCCAATAATAAACTAGGTTGCAGTATCGATCCATTTTCAAAAACTTTTTACATTTTCAATCTGATCTGATCTTTGTTATGTAGGGATAAACTCGGTTGAGCAACAAACAAGTAAAATAACGAATAAATTAAAAAAATCGAATATAAATATTTTATGTAGAAAAATCTCTCCAAAGATAATAAAAAATCATAGGCAAAAATAATTTCACTAAAACGGAAAAAACGAAGAATACAAATGATGGAGATAAAACTAAACCTCGAAATCCGAAATAAAAACCCTCAAAATATAAATACAAAATTCTTTAAAAGCTTGTAAAAATTAATATCTAAATGTGTAATGGACTTTTTATTCTAGGATGGAAAAAAGTCCATTTATAGGCTAAATTCATAAGTCAAATAATATTAAAATAACTATAACCTCCCCAACCCAATATAGACGTTAGACCTGAATTCGTGAGATTACATCAGCCACTGCGATGGACTAGTAGCGATCGGGGTTTTATAAAATATGCAATATAAAAACATTTGTTTATCTTAGAAGAAAACTTAACTTATTTTTAGAAAACTCGTAAGTGGACAAAAACCCGATTAATCTAATGTTTTTTATCGAATGGGGAGTGAGCTATGAAGCTCAATGTGAGTTTCGTCACAAGAAAACCAGAACAAAATAACAAACAAACAAAGTACATATATTAGCAATTCTGAGATTAAACACAACCATATAAAGCACATAAGATTAACAGTTTTTCATATAAAACATTTCACTTTACTATCTCGGTATTCACAGTTTTGTATGCACGTGCTTATGAATGCAATGCAGTTTCAAATTTATAGAAAAAGTCCTACCCAACTCCACTACACACCTCACTTATAAGTTCCTCAGAACTCATGTAACACCCCCAACCCGTATCCGTCGTCAGAACAGGGTTACGAGGCATTACCAAGGAGTATAGAACACTTACAAATAATTTGAAATCATTATCATTCAAATACCGAGACTAATTATAAACATTCCTTTAACGGACCTTCGAGGTCCAAATCATGCATTAAGATTGGGTCGAGACTAAACCGGATCCTCAGGAAAATTTTTCGCGACTTTTAAATTTTTTCTTGCATATAAGGGTCACACGCCCGTGTGACTGGGTACACACAGCCGAACCATACGCCCATGGGGTAGACCGCTTGTCACACACAGCCTAGACACACGCCCGTGTCTACCCGTGTTGACAAAAATTAGGCTATTTTCCAAGCCATATTTCTCACTCACTTGATCCTTTATCTTTACCAACATTTTAATACAGTCAAGAACCAATTTAAGATATTCAACCAAGCCTTATACTTATTACCATTTGTTAGTCGTATACTTCATATAAATAACAAGAAATGTATATAAGCTTGATAAACCGTAATATATACATATTTTAATCCCACATTTAGCATACTTTTGGATTATTTAATCCCTTGAATTGTGGAATTTGATGCTCCTAATCCTTTAATTTCATGTTTTATACTTAGGAGAGCATCAGAGGATGAAAAGAACGAGAAACGGGCCGAAAACGGAGAAAATGGGCCAAAATAAGAAATTGACTCGGCCTGGAGTTCACCACACAGTCGTGCCACCTTAGCAGGCTCGAACACGGCCTGGGCTCGATTCACACGGGCGTGCTCCACGGGCGTGTCTCTGTCGTGACCCGTTGTAATTCTACTCGAAAAATGATACTTAGGGGCGAAGAAAGACATTTCGAAGTCTATATAAACACCCTAAGTATGACCTAAAAGTGGGGGGCTGTAACATCCCGAAATTGTGCCTAGTAGGATTGGGCCCAATGGGCCTTGGGCGTAGGAATGTTTTAAAATTTTGAGAACAAGAGAACGGCATTATTTCAAGTTGGACTTATTAAGAAGGTAATTTTGGAAAGTTACGAGGTTTCTATGAAGTTCCGGGTTCAAGTTGGGCCTTAGTAAAATTTTGTGTTTAAGCCTATTAAGGAGAGATAGTAAGTGACATCAAGGCTTATGGAAATAAAAGAGTAAATTGCTAGCATAAATGAGCAATTGGTAAAAGGGTTATGGCGCCACATGTAGTACCTTGAGGGAAGAGGTTCGAATCACTTTGTGTGCAAATTATGATTTATATTTTTGCACCCTTTCGTTAAGTGTCGGCCAAGAGGCATTCATGGCAAGGTTGACTTCATTATTTTGGTAAGGTGGCTATGTAATATCCCGGGTTAGGGGGCTGTTTTGTGGCTGCATGATATTGCATGTTTGTAGTGTGCTGTGTTGCTATTTTTATGTTTTAGGGACTTAATTATAGCCTAGGTGTATGCCTGAGGTAATGGAAGAATTTTGGTTTTTGGGTATTAAGTGTAGGGGGTTGAGGAAGCTGGGGTTTTTAAGTTATTTTTTGGTGTTTCGTAGCACAAAAAGAAGGGTGGCAGAGTGGCAGAGCATGCGCCACATGGAGCTTGGTATGGCGTCAACACCAAGGGGTGGAGGTCCAGTGTTCGAGCAGCAGGATTCCCCATTTTGGGTTGTTTTTTTGGGACGGCATGGTGGAGTGGTAGAAGCCAAATCAAACACTACCTTGGACCAAGTCTTACCTTTCAAATGAAAGGTAGGGAGTGAATTTAGGAGTGTGACTTGGTCCACTCAATTCAAAGGAGTGGATGGGAGTTGTTTGTGGGATTTGGCCGATTTTTGGAGAGGTTTGGGGAAGGTGGACGGCTAGGTAGTGTGTTGTGGAGTAGTGCCGAATGTACCTTGGCACTTTGGGTGATTTTCGGCAATGAAACAATTGGTAAGGCCACACACTTTTGTTTTCTTTCTTTTGTCAAAACAAACCGAAACTCTAAGCTTTTCTCTCATTTTTCTCTTTGACCGAAATTGTTTATTCCTCTCAACTTTCTTTTCTTGTGTTTGAAACCTTGATAGCCGAAATCCATCCTCCAAAACTCTTTTCATTTTCTTCTCTCTTCTTGAAAAACACTAGTGCCGAAACTTACCATTCCTCTCCCAACCGATTTCTCCATTCTTCTTGTCCATCTTTTTTTTGTGTGCCGAACCCATATCAACTTGCCAAGCTTTCTTTTGTTCTCCTCAAAACTCTGTTCTTGTAATCTCTAATTCTTCTCTTGTTTACACTCCTTTTCTCACCTTTGAAAGCCGTACATAGGTGGGTGTTAAACATCAATACCGAATCTCTTTTTTTTTTTTTTCTCCTTGTGGTTCAAGGTCTTTGCCGATTTCCCTCCCCTTGTTTTGTTGGTGAACATTGGTGGTTGGTTGGAGTCTTTGGTTTCCAATCGCTTGGAATCGGGTAAGGGCTTGGCCGAATGGCCATTCTCGCTTTCTCGTCTTTTTGTATGGTGGTGAGTAAGGACCGATTCCGTTATTGGTTGTTGAGTGCTAATCTTTTGTGTAAATCGTTTTCATTATAGGACATCGGGATTATTAGAGGAGACAGGTGAAGCCTTCCTTTCTTCGATTGACTGTTTGGTAAGTGATGGTAATGGCTACTATTAGTCCATTCTCTTTGGTCTTGTTAAGCCAAATTATTAAGGTGGGATTTTTATTATTTTAGGGGTGGCCGATTGTCACAAGAGGAACCGGTGGGCTCGGATTTGGTAGGAAACCAAATCACCTTCAAGGTAAAGGATTGGAACTAACCCCTTGGGTTTAGATGTCTTTTGGCCGAATGGTCTTAGTGCCTAACCCCTATGTTTGGCCGATTGTAGGAGTTAGCAATCGAGGGTCATAGATCGTTCGTTGGGATTTTAGACTCGTAGCTATCAGGTGTGTATACTAACACACTTATATTTAGTAATATCGTTAATAACCTGTGCAATGACTAATGAAACAGTGGTGACTATTATGATACCCTCATGGGTACGAGTTTGGACTCGAGGTGTAAGTCGATTGCTATTATTATGAGTTATTGATGATGCGTATGATACCATGGTTATGGATATGTGACATGGGGTATGAGATTAGCCATATTGGCATGATATGCATGATAGTATGATATGCATGATAGCATGATATTCATGATTACATGAGTTTGGCATGTTGATGGGTGATACGAGAGGAGGGAGCAGTGATGTATTGTCTTGACGAGCACGGTGCTTTGGTAGCACACTTTGTGACTTTGGGTCACAGAGGTTTGGCACCTCCAGAGGTTTGGTACCTCGCCTCGCCCCGATGGCTCAGCACCACGATGGGTTGGCCCCACAGATGATTATACGGGATTGACGCCGGTGTTTTGGTAACACACGATGGGTTGGCCCCATCACCGCATTTGTGACTACGGTCACCGGTGCTTTGGTAGCACATTGTGTCTTTGGGACACCAGAGGTTTGGCACCTCATTGCGACTTGTCCTCGTGGTTTAACCACCGTGGGTTGGCCCCACTTGAGTTATGGGATCGATGCGCTAGTGTTTTGGTAACACACGATGGGTTGGCCCCATCATCATTGGATTTGTGACTTGGTCACGGTGCTTTGGTAGCACAAGCGTGTCTTTGGGACACCCGGTGCTTTGGTAGCACATTGACGGATATTGTGTCTTTGGGACACCAGTGCTTTGGTAGCACCTTGTGACTATATGTCACGGTGGTTTGGCACCACCAAAGTGGTTTGGTACCACACGGGGTAGAAAAGGCGATATGGATGGTTAGGTTCGGGTTGCATTAGTCATGTTGCTATGTATGATGTGTGTTAGCATGTTGATTCTTTGGGAGCGGGATTTACACTTTGAGTCACTCGACTCACCCTCTCCTTTGACATTTCGGGTGACTCGTAGACGCGGACTTGGAGCCGGGATGGACTCGAGGTGCTTATGCCATGTTGAATAAAGTCTTTACTCGGACTCTATATTTTGGGTACTTTAGTTATTTACTTTTATTTGGGTTTTTATTTGGGTTGTAAAAGGCCTCTAAATTTATGTCTTAAGTTGGTTGATGTTTTAATTAGATTTAATATGCCTTAACAAAATAAGCCGGGTATAAGTTTTACTAAAACACGGAAAGATAATGTTTTCAAAATTATAACGCGACGTGTTTTTAACTATACCATCGGGTATCACATTAAGTCTTTGTGACAAACAAATTCAACTAGTTTCCAATTCTAACTTGTCATTCACCTAAGTCCGAAAGTGTTTTATGTATCATTAAGTAACTAATGAGGTTTTATATGGTTTAAACTCGTTTGACTTCAAATTCGCTAAGTTTTAAAAATCTCAGGGTTTTAAATACATCAAAAGTTTTTCAAACAAGTCTACTCAAATCTGTTTCAAGCACACGGTGTTTTCACCCCACTTTTAAACGAAAAATCTAGTTTTCCCAAGACGTTTTCCCCGTAGCATACAGCATTCGGACGTGGTGTCTTGTCAGGGTTTGGGGTGTTACATTTTTGTATCGAGCCAAGTTCAAAGGTTCGGTTTGTGGGGCTGAGGCCCAAAATGTTTTCAAAAGTCTGCATTTTAAGTGTTGTTTTGGAATATATGACTTTGAAAGGCATGGCACCGAGTCTCCGGCATGACGATTCGCCTGTAAGTACCGGACTATTCTTTGTGATTTGATTGGATGTTATATGATCGACGAATAGCTATAGTATGCTACCTTAGAGATTGGCGATAGGATTTTGTGAAACTTGCGAGAACAAATCCTCTTTAATATTCATAAGACTTGCTTTTTAAACAAGTGGAATAAATACTCGATGCATAAGATTCTTTAATCGACACGTAGGAAGATTAGTCATGAGCACTCGAGGCGGACGTGGTCGTAATACTCGTGGTAGAGGTAGGGGTAGAATGACAGTTTCGAGCCCGTAGGATCCGGGGCGGTGGTTGAGAAAATGAGATACGGTTCCGCCACCGGTGGAGGTGGTGAGTTCCAAGATCGACGGAGGCGACGCAGCGATGTCACGAGCGTCTTGCCGCGAGTGTTGGAAAGGGTAGCTGGGGCTAGTGGTGGTGCGGGAGTTAGGAAATCGGTTCTGAGCGACTCCGGGCTAACTGAGCTGAATTCTTCCGAGTGTGTATCCGGTGTTGCTCCTAGCACCGCTGAATATTGGCCGAGGCAGCGAGCGGATCATGGATGATCTGGACTGGATGCAGTAAGAGAAGTCGAAGGGTATCGACGCTTCTCGGGGACGAGTCATATCAATGGTGGCTCACGGTGCGAGAGGCGATGTGGCGGTGAGGATTTGACATGGGATTATTTCAGAGTGCATATCAAAAGAAGTACATCGGAGCTAGTTATATCGACTCCCAGCGAAAGGCATTTTCGAGGCTTGTTCGGGGAGTAAGTGCATTATGCGAGTACGAGGCCGAGTTCTGGTGAGTAGGTATGCCGAGTGGGCATTGTGGCCACCGAGCATGAGAGGTGTGTTCGTTTCGAGGATGGTCGAGGCGAGTTGAGGTGCTGATTGCTCCTCGGCGAGCGAGAGTTCTTGTCTTAGTTGAGAAGGCTAAGGTGGGTGAGGGTGTTAAGGAGTCGGTGAGAGACAGAGCATGGACAGGAGTAGGCTTAAGAGGAGCTTTGGGTCTTCGGTTCGCCGGCAATCCGCAGTAAGAGGGCTAGACCGAGTGGGGCGTAATCGATCTGCTAGGTTTGTTCTTTGCTAAGCGGGGACCACCGCATGTAATCGATGTGGGAAATCTCATTGGGGTGGTTCTTTGGGTGGAGGTAAAGGTTGCTTCGAGTGTGGTTCTCTGGAGCATCGCATTAGGGATTGTCCGCGTAGGATGGCCAGGATTCAGTCTGAGAGTCAGGGCCGTAATCAGTTCAGAGGTAATGGACCGCCACTGCAGAGGGGCCGTGGTAATGGCAGAGGTGGTTATGGATCTGGTCGGGGCCGTGGAGCACCGGGCAGAGGTACGGGTAGTTCTGAGGCCAGGCAGCCTGGATTGGTGTATGCTGCGAGACGCCGAGAGGAGGGCGACGCACCGGACGTCATAACCGGTACGTTTTTGATTTTTGGTACTCCTTATACTGCTTTAATCGATGTGGGTTCTACGCACTCTTATGTTGCCAGTAGTATAGTAGAGACAATGGACTTAGACTCTGAGATATCTTCTAGGCAGATGACTGTGATTAGTCCTCTGGGTCACTCTGTAGTAGTAGATAAACTGTTTAGAGAGGTACCCCTAGAACTCCAAGGGGTAGTGTTTGCTGCTGATCTGATGGAACTGCCGTTTGGGGAGTTCGATCTGATTCTCGGGATGGATTGGTTGGCTAAGTACCAGGCGAAGTTGGATTGCGCGGCCAAGCGCATGGTTCTTAAGACGGTTGACGGTGATGAGATGGCTATGATAGGTAATAGGAGGGATTACTTATCAAATGTGATATCTGCTCTGAAAGCGGAGAAGATGGTCAGGAAGGGCTGTGATGCGTATGTGGTTCATGTGTATGCCTTGGAGGCTAAAGAGTCTGCTGTTGAGAAGGTTCGTACTGTTAAGGAATTTGCTGATGTTTTTCCTGAGGAGCTTCCGGGTTTGCCGCCAGATCGAGAGGTAGAGTTCGGGATTGATCTCATTGCCGGATGCGCGCGGTGTCTATTGCTCCGTATAGGATGGCACCAAAGGAACTGGTGGAGCTTAAGGCTCAGATCCAGGAGTTATTGGATCGAGGTTTTATCAGGCCGAGTGTTTCGCCGTGGGATGCGCCGGTACTCTTTGTTAAGAAGAAAGATGGCACGATGCGGATGTGCATAGACTACCGCCAATTGAACAAGCTGACGATTAAAAACAAGTATCCGTTGCCACGGATAGATGACTTATTTGATCAGCTGAAGGGTGCGGCGGTATTCTCGAAGATCGACTTGAGATCCGGGTACCATCGGCTAAAGGTTAAGGAGGTGATATCCATAAAGCAGCGTTTCGGACTCGGTATGGGCACTCACGAATTCTGGTAATGCCATTCGGGTTGACTAACGCACCGGCAGCGTTTATGGATATGATGAATAGGGTGTTTCAGCAGTATCTGGATCGGTTCGTGGTGGTTTTTATAGACGACATCTTAGTATACTCAAGGTCAGAGGAAGAGCATGATAAGCATTTGAGGGTGGTGCTGCAGATTTCGAGGAAAAGCAACTCTATGCTAAGTTTAGTAAGTGTGAGTTCTGGCTTAGGGAAGTGACGTTCTTGGGGCATGTAGTGTCAGCTGAGGGTATTCGAGTAGATCCTCGCAAGATTGAGGCAGTTCTGGATTGGAAGCCACCTAGGTCAGTGGCTGAGATTCGTAGTTTTCTGGGTTTGGCTGGATACTACAGAAGATTTGTTGAGGGTTTCTCGTTGATAGCAAGCGTATGATGACTAAGTTGTTAAGGAAAGAGGTTCCGTTTGTTTGGGTGAGAAACAACAGAAAGCTTCGATAAGTTAAAGAAGATCTTGACCGAGGCTCCGGTTCTAATTCAACTCGAGGTGGTAAGGTATACGTCTTCATCGCGATGCATCACACACAGTGCAGGTTGTGTCTTTGATGATGCAGAAGGTAAGGTTGTGGCTTACGCTTCTAGGCAGTGAGGCCACATGAGGTCAACTATCCGACGCCACGATCCGGAGCTAGCGGCCGTAGTTTTCGCCTTAAAGATTTGGAGGCACTACTTATATGGAGAGAGATCAATAGTCTACACGGATCATAAGAGCTTGAAGTATCTACCGACTCGGAAGGATTTGAATTTGAGGCGGCGTAGATGGGTTGAGTTCTTGAAGGATTACGATCGTTCTATTGAGTATCATCCGGGCAAGGCTAACGTGGTGGCGCACGCGTTGAGCCGTAAGGTTGTTTCGGACTTAAGAGCTTTGTTTGCCCATTTGAGCTTGTATGACGACGGAGTATTTTGGCAGAGCCGCAAGTTAAGCCTACTTGGGTTGGAGCGATCGAGAGAAAGCGATTAGAGGATGAGGTTCTCGTGCCGAAGGTTGTAAGTGCGAGAATGGTGGTGTGGATGGTTACGACTTGTCTAGTGACGAGGTTACGTGTTTTCAAGGTAAGGCTTGTATGCCTAAAGATGTTGAGCTAAGGCAAAAGATTCTTCGGGACGCACATAGCGATCCTCATGCTATGCATCCCGGAGGTAGCAAGATGTATAAGGATCTTAGAGAGAGCGATTTTGGTGGCCTCGGTCTCGAAGAAAGAGGTGACGGAGTTTGTTGGAAAATGTCCGACTTGTCGTAGTCAAGGCTGAACATCGATTGCCGTCGGGTTTGCTTGACTGTAAAGATTCCTCGGTGGAAGTGGGAAAGGATAACCATGGATTTTGTCGGTGGGTTACCGCTTACGCCAAGCAAGAAGGATTCATTTGGGTAGTGGTGGATCGTCGACTAAATCAGCTCACTTTATTCCGGTGAGAGGTTGACTACTCACTTGAAGCTTAGCGAAAGTGTATGTTTCGAGAGATAGTGAGGTTGCACGGTGTGCCGATTTCGATAATCTCGGATAGGGATCCTGTGTTTACTTCAAGGTTACGGAAGGCATTGCATCAAGCATTGGGTACTCGTTTGGATTTTAGCACGGCTTTTCACGCATGATCGACGGACAATCGAAAGGGTTATTCAGATCTTAGAAGACATCTTTGAGAGGTTGTGTCTTGGATTTCAGAGGTAGTTGGGAGGAGTTTCTACCGTTAGCCGAGTTTGCCTACAACAACAGTTATCAAGCGAGCATCAAGATGGCTCCATATGAGGCGTTGTATGGTAGGAAGTGTCGCTCACCTACGTGTTGGACGGAGTTAGGTGAACGTCAATTGTTGGGACCCGAGTTAGTAAATGAGAGCAGAAGACAAGGTTAAGTTGATTCAAGCTAGATTGAAGGAAGCTTGCGACCGGCGCGTAAGTCTTGGCGCCGATCTTAAGCGAAGAGATATAGAGTTTCTTGTTTGGGATCGAGTGTTTCGAAGGTCTCGCCTTGGAAGAAAGTACCGAGGTTGGAAAGAAAGGCAAGCTTAGTCCGAGGTTCATTGGGCCGTATAAGATTTTGAGACGAGTTGGACCCGATGGCGTATCGGCTTGAGTTGCGGCGGGGCTTAGTCGATTCACGACGTTTTTCATGTTTCGATGCTTGGAGGTATCGTTCGGATCCGTCACGGTGGTAGCGATGGAAGAGATCGAGGTGAATCCGGACGACTATGGAAGAAGAACGCATGCTGATTCTTGATCGAGATGTAAAGGTTCTACGTAGGAAGTCGGTGCCTTTGGTTAAGGTACTTTGGCGGAATCATGGCGTAGAGGAAGCGACGTGGGAACCCGAGGATACGATGAGACAGCAATACCCGCAACTCTTTTGATCGGGTAATTTCGAGGCGAAATTATTTTTAAGGGGGTAGAAGCGTAATATCCGGGTTAGGGGGCTGTTTTGTGGCTGCATGATATTGCATGTTTGTAGTGTGCTGTGTTGCTATTTTTATGTTTTAGGGACTTAATTATAGCCTAGGTGTATGCCTGAGGTAATGGAAGAATTTTGGTTTTTGGGTATTAAGTGTAGGGGTTGAGGAAGCTGGGGTTTTAAGTTATTTTTTGGTGTTTCAGTAGCACAAAAAGAAGGGTGGCAGAGTGGCGAGCATGCGCCACATGGAGCTTGGTATGGCGTCAACACCAAGGGGTGGAGGTCCAGTGTTCGAGAGCAGCAGGATTCCCCATTTTGGGTTGTTTTTGGGACGGCATGGTGGAGTGGTAGAAGCCAAATCAAACACTACCTTGGACCAAGTCTTACCTTTCAAATGAAAGGTAGGGAGTGAATTTAGGAGTGTGACTTGGTCCACTCAATTCAAAGGAGTGGATGGGAGTTGTTTGTGGGATTTGGCCGATTTTTGGAGAGGTTTGGGAAGGTGGACGGCTAGGTAGTGTGTTGTGGAGTAGTGCCGAATGTACCTTGGCACTTTGGGTGATTTTCGGCAATGAAACAATTGGTAAGGCCACACACTTTTGTTTTCTTTCTTTTGTCAAAACAAACCGAAACTCTAAGCTTTTCTCTCATTTTTCTCTTTGACCGAAATTGTTTATTCCTCTCAACTTTCTTTTCTTGTGTTTGAAACCTTGATAGCCGAAATCCATCCTCCAAAACTCTTTTCATTTTCTTCTCTCTTCTTGAAAAACACTAGTGCCGAAACTTACCATTCCTCTCCCAACCGATTTCTCCATTCTTCTTGTCCATCTTTTTTTTTGTGTGCCGAACCCATATCAACTTGCCAAGCTTTCTTTTGTTCTCCTCAAAACCTGTTGCCGTAATCTCTAATTCTTCTCTTGTTTACACTCCTTTTCTCACCTTTGAAAGCCGTACATAGGTGGGTGTTAAACATCAATACCGAATCTCTTTTTTTTTTTTTCTCCCTTGTGGTTCAAGGTCTTTGCCGCATTCCCTCCCCTTGTTTTGTTGGTGAACATTGGTGGTTGGTTGAGTCTTTGGTTTCAATCGCTTGGAATCGGGTAAGGGCTTGGCCGAATGGCCATTCGCGCTTTCTCTCGTCTTTTTGTATGGTGGTGAGTAAGGACCGATTCCGTTATTGGTTGTTGAGTGCTAATCTTTTGTGTAAATCGTTTTCATTATAGGACATCGGGATTATTAGAGGAGACAGTGAAGCCTTCCTTTCTTCGATTGATTGTTTGGTAAGTGATGGTAATGGCTACTATTAGTCCATTCTCTTTGGTCTTGTTAAGCCAAATTATTAAGGTGGGATTTTTATTATTTTAGGGGTGGCCGATTGTCACAAGAGGAACAGGTGGGCTCGGATTTGGTAGGAAACCAAATCACCTTCAAGGTAAAGGATTGGAACTAACCCCTTGGGTTTAGATGTCTTTGGCCGAATGGTCTTAGTGCCTAACCCCTATGTTTGGCCGATTGTAGGAGTTAGCAATCGAGGGTCATAGATCGATTCGTTGGGATTTTAGACTCGTAGCTATCGTGTGTGTATACTAACACACTTATATTTAGTAATATCGTTAATAACCCGTGCAATGACTAATGAAACAGTGGTGACTATTATGATACCCTCATGGGTACGAGTTTGGACTCGTAAGTCAGTGCTATTATTATGAGTTATTGATGATCCGTATGATACCATGGTTATGGATATGTGACATGGGGTATGAGATTAGCCATATTGGCATGATATGCATGATAGTATGATATGCATGATAGCATGATATTCATGATTACATGAGTTTGGCATGTTGATGGGTGATACAAGAGGAGGGAGCAAAGTGATGTATTGTTGACGAGCACCGGTGCTTTGGTAGCACACTTTGTGACTTTGGGTCACCAGAGGTTTGGCACCTCCAGAGGTTTGGTACCTCGCCTCGTCCCGAGTGGCTCAGCACCACAGTGGGTTGGCCCCACAGATGATTATACGGGATTGACGCCCGGTGTTTTGGTAACACACGATGGGTTGGCCCCATCACCGGATTTGTGACTACGGTCACCGGTGCTTTGGTAGCACATTGTGTCTTTGGGACACCAGAGGTTTGGCACCTCATTGCGACTTGTCCACGTGGTTTAACCACCGTGGGTTGGCCCCACTTGAGTTATGGGATCGTCGCTAGTGTTTTGGTAACACACGATGGGTTGGCCCCATCATCATTGGATTTGTGACTTGGTCACGGTGCTTTGGTAGCACAAGCGTGTCTTTGGGACACCAGTGCTTTGGTAGCACATTGACGGATATTGTGTCTTTGGGACACCAGTGCTTTGGTAGCACCTTGTGACTATATGTCACCAGTGGTTTGGCACCACCAGTGGTTTGGTACCACACGGGGTAGAAAAGGCGATATGGATGGTTAGGTTCGGGTTGCATTAGTCATGTTGCTATGTATGATGTGTGTTAGCATGTTGATTCTTTGGGAGCGGGATTTACACACTGAGTCACTCGACTCACCCTCTCCTTTGACATTTCAGGTGACTCGTAGACGCGGACTTGGAGCCGGGATGGACTCGAGGTGCTTATGCCATGTTGAATAAAGTCTTTACTCAGACTCTATATTTTGGGTACTTTAGTTATTTACTTTTATTTGGGTTTTTATTTGGGTTGTAAAAGGCCTCTAAATTTATGTCTTAAGTTGGTTGATGTTTTAATTAGATTTAATATGCCTTAACAAAATAAGCCGGTATAAGTTTTACTAAAACCGGAAAGATAATGTTTTCAAAATTATAACGCTGACGTGTTTTTAACTATACCATCGGGTATCACATTAAGTCTTTGTGACAAACAAATTCAACTAGTTTCCAATTCTAACTTGTCATTCACCTAAGTCCGAAAGTGTTTTATGTATCATTAAGTAACTAATGAGGTTTTATATGGTTTAAACTCGTTTCAGCTTCAAATTCTGGCTAAGTTTTAAAAATCTCCGGGTTTTAAATACATCAAAAGTTTTTCAAACAAGTCTACTCAAATCTGTTTCAAGCACACGGTGTTTTCACCCCACTTTTAAACGAAAAATCTAGTTTTCCCAAGACGTTTTCCCCGTAGCATACCAGATTCGGACGTGGTGTCTTGTCCGGGTTTGGGGTGTTACAGGCTATATGAATAAGGCAAGGTTGAAGTTTGGGAAAGGAATCAAGGGAAATAGGAAAGAAAGGGGGACATGAGGCTTATTTCGTGGGTGATGTTTTGGAAAGCTTGGGTGGCCAAACTCTTATCCTAGGGGGGATGCATGTGGACGGTTTTTGGGAGAATAGGTAGCTGAATTTTTAGTTGGCATTTGGTAAAGACTTAGTAGTGTTTTGGCAAAAAATCCCTTTGGCAACTTTGTGTCATTTCTCCCAAATTGCAACCCTCCTTGCCGAAACATATTAGCACAATAGTGCATTGTTTCTCTCTTTTGTTTGGTCACATACTCATTTTCTTTCCACCTTCCTTGATTGCCGAATTCTCCTTTGCCTTTTGATTGAATTTTTGGTGCTTGTTAGGCCAAAACCTTTCTCTTTGCACTATTTGGTATTCTCCAAATTTCTTTCTACCTTGTGCCGAAATTACAAGTCACTAAAGAACATATTCTCTTCTTTTCTTTCTTCTTGTTGCCGAATGTACCCAAACCATTGAGACCAAAATTTGTTCATTCATCTCTTCTTTATCATTTTCTCAAGTGGGTTGACACTCTTTTCTTCGATTGAATCAGTAAGTGAATTCTTTTCTATGATCATATTCTTTTCTCTTTAGCCGAATAAGTATTTATCACTATTCGGTTGTAAATCGTGATCGTAACCAAAAATGGTGTTATCCTCCACTTCTTCATGTCTTAATCACTCTCTTTTCATAGTGCTTTAAGTGGGAGACCGTGTATTGTTCTAGCCGAAGTCAAACGGTGGAAATTGGATCCAATATCGATAAGGTAAGGGGGTTCATTTTTGGATTTTTCGTTATATCTCTATTTGGCTATGTTGCAAATCGGATTGAAGTTTTGACTAATCGACTATATGTTTTAGGGACAAATCACTCGATATATTTCTACCTTTGGATATAGTGGTAAGTGATTCAAGTGTAAGTGATACGAAATCTTTTGGAAATCCGAGGCTAACTTTTGGTTGGTATTGTTCTAGGTCATCGACGAGTGGTTCTTTAGGAAATCAAAATCACGTGTGTAATCCCGCACCTTCCGAATACATGTTTGATATGATGTGTAATCTCACATCTCTCTGAAAGTTTGTATGATATGTTCTGTGATTTGGTCAAAATACCGAAGAAAACGAAAACCGGCATCCGTGATCACTCGGACATGCATATGATCTTAGTGGTAATCGTATTTCGTAATAAAATAGTTTTGGTCAGAAATAGTGACGTATTTTTGAAAAATCAAGAAAAATAGGAGAAAAGGAATTACAAAGTGAATAAGATATCAGATTAAATTTTACTGTGTCTATTTTGATATGGAAGAAGCGGAGAAGGAAAAGGAATTTTATATTTTGAGATATCTTAATTTTTGTGAGACTGGTTTTGAATGACTTCGTGGTTCCCAGATCTGTCTTGGAAAAATCGTATAAAATTGTAAAAAGTGAATTATGAGTTATAGTTTATATGTACAGATTCCTTAGTGAGTCTATTTTCAATAGAAACAAGTGGGAGCAACATATGAAAATTGTACAGTGAGATATTTGAATTTTGGGTAAGAGAGGTCAGAATCGTTGGTCAGTGAAACAAGGGAATCGTTAAGGAATAAACTGTACTAAATAGTTAAGTCAAAAAATTCTGGAAAAATTATCGTAAGACGATATATGAGTCTAGTTTCAAGGAAAATTTACGGATCTAAATTTTGAGTTTCCTAATCTGAGTTATGGTCAGTTTAGTCAATATGACGCAGATGGACAGTTTCAATTTTCTATGCTCAAATTAGTAGTTAAGTCGGTTGCCGAATTACCAAATAACCCTTGGAGGGTAAATTACCGAAATACCCCTGGGTTACGAGATTACCGAATTACCCTTAGTGGGTAAAATTACCGATTTACCGAAATGTCATTATGGACCGATTTACCGAAATGTCCTTATGGACCGATTTACCGAAAATGCCCTTATGGGCTGATTTGATAGAATGCCTTAATGGGCCGAATTGCAAAGTGTTATAATGGGCCGATTTATCGTAACAAATCCCTGGAGTAATAATTGTTGTTTATATTTGTAAATATGATGCCTTACTATGAATGTTGCATTTATATAATTTTGCATGGGATGGGAAAATATGAATGAAGAGAAGTATAGACCGGTGGCATTGCCACAAATACCGATAAGGGCTATGTGCCAATATAAACGTGATTTGGCTTTGTGCCATCGTGATTAAGGCTATGTGCCAATATAAACGTGATTTGGCTTTGTGCCATCGTGATTAAGGCTATGTGCCAATATAAACGTGATTTGGCTTTGTGCCATCGTGATTATGGCTTTGTGCTAAACGTATTTCACAGGGACTATGTGCCTAACATATGAATTAACGACTACTGTGTCGATCATTTTTACCGAGGTTTGTGTGCTGATTATATTACCAGTATATGATTCGGTGGCTCGACCACAAATAGTATAAATGGCGACTTGGCTGCAAATTGAGAGATCGGCGGGGTGGGTTGACTTGATCCCCACGGGGAGAGATTGGTTGGTACGGTGGAGAGTTAGACGGGGTGGTAGGATGGGATGGGTTGCATTCATTTCATTTATTTATTATTTGTTGATGGGCTTTGGTCCAAAATATTGCTAATTGGGTTCCGGCCCAATGAATAACGGTAAGGGGATTTCACACTGAGTTCTTGTAACTCACCCCCTTTCTATTAACCCTTGTAGGTAATGCTTGATGATATGGACTTGGGCTATGGATGACTCGAGGGAGGCCATACTTCGGAAATGGTTTATTTAGACTTTAGACTTCTTTCTCGTTTATTTTATTATTTTACTATTTTGGGTTAAATGTTGTAATAAGGCCTCTGGACTATTTTTATTTTTGCTTTTTGGTTGGGATGTTTTTATTATTTTTCTTAAATTGTTTAAAAGGGGAATTTTCTAAAAATTAAACAATGGTTTCCAAAATCGATTAACAAATGAATTTCAAAATAAACTTTTACAAATATTTTTAACACGGATATTTTCTCTCGAACTATTAACGATATTTTCAAAAGACTTGGATTCTCTTTCGAATTTTCAACGTCGTTTTCAAAAGTCACGGTTTTGTAAGATCATTAATTCAAATTTATCTATCTATCAATCAAATCTTTGAGGATAGTAGTATTTTATCAAATCAAACTTGTTTTCTTGATTTTTAACAAAGCAATATTTTAGTACGAATAAAAAGGGTTTAACATGTTTTGCTCGTGTGACATGCCAAATCCGCTCATAACGCATGGGTCGGGTTTGGGGTTTTACAGGGGCGAAGCCAGAGAGGGCTGAACACAGAGAAATTACTCGAAGACAGCCAGTTGATTCATCTCAGAAGCCGGAATCACGCTCAAGACGGAAGATCTTCCCTTCAATTTCCTTCAGTGGGTTTTAAGGTTTTTCTTATGTTTTGTTATTTACTTTCTTCTGAGATGTATTCTTTATTAAACATGAACTAAACCCCTCAAATACCTGAGGGGGATGAAACCTAAGACGGATCTTGTTATGGTTTTTTGAACTATATGATAAATACTTGATTTGTTCTTAATTATGTGTTCTTAATTCTTGTTTCAATATTTCAGGATATTGATTCAAGTATTGATGTGCTTAGGCAGTGGAGCAAAAGTCCCCGTTTAGGAGTAGATCTAGCATAGTTAAGCGGAGTTGATCGCAACCCTAGAGATAGGATGACGAAAATCTGCCGGATTAGGGTCAAACCTAATATGGGAGTCCATAGATCGAGTTAATGCAACACTAGGGGTTTTAATTAGAAAGAGATTTCAATTAATCAACCTAGGGTTAGACGTTAGTAGCCTCGAAAGAGGTATTAATATAAATTAGGGAATCCTATGGATCAAGTCAAGTGAATAAATCGGTTCATAGTTAAATAACAAGTGAAGTCTAGGTGGATTCTTCCTCGGGTATTGTCTTAATCAACTGGTTTTCCCACAAGTATTTTCCCAGTTCACTCTCTATGTTTTAGCATCCTTAGTTAGTAATTAGTTAATTAAACATCGATTCCCTTAATACTTAGGCTAAATAATAAAAAGATAGTAACTACTAGTACTCTTGATCCTTGAGGATACGATATTTCTGGTCTTGCCTGAAACACCCCAAACCCGGCCCACGAGTCCTGACCGAATCTGGTATGTTCCTCGAGTAAACATTTGAAAGTCCGTTTGTTACTTAGGAAAAATTCGTGTGGTTTGAAGATGGATTTGCTTGTGTTGGGTTCAATTGAAAACCTTGTATATATATATTTTTAAGAAAAACCATTTAACCTTGATTTAAACTTAATCGTATAGTAATAAACTCCAATAAAAAGCATGCATAAAATAGTTCATATTAACGGCCTTATTACATCAAAACAAACCCAAATAATTTAAAGTACTTAAATGAAATAAAATAAATTCCTTGCTGAGCATGGCCATCCCTAAGCTTCTGCCGACCCGGTCCGTTACTGATCGTCACCTGAAACATGATCCCATAACGGGGTGAGTCAACAGACTCAATGTGTACTACAACACTAAATCTTAACAACTTAGGCATACATAATCATATCACATATCAATTCTTATAACAGATCAAAATAATGATGCAATCCCAAACCCAAACCTATATGCCATCCGCTACATGTCCCCGTACCAAACCGCTGCACCGTGGGGACTACTAAGTCGACCCTCCATCCGCTACACACCATCAAGAAAGCGATCGCTGCAGTCGACGTGCTCATCGCCCTTATAAATATTTGTGGTCTTAGGTCACCACATTCAGATATCGTGGTCTTAGGTCACCACATTCAAATACCGTGGTCTTAGGTCACCACATTCACTTCCCCTTTTCAATAACCCATATGCCCCATATCATACTTATTATGCATTAATCATGCCAACTTTCACATTCTTATAACTTATCACATGTTAAATATAACATATTTCATAATCCTAGTAGGAGTAGGAAACGTACCTGAGTACTTTGTACCATAACATGGTACCTTAGCCATATTCTTGCACATTCTTATAATCACATATAGATTAATTATTGCCATAACTATATTAAGAAATAGTGTGAGGTACACACCTGATATGCTTAACGAATTCCTTGAAATCCCAAAAACCGATCTACTATTTTAGATCTTAAGTTCCTTGTGCCGATTGGATTAAGAATCAAATCCTGAAAAGAATCACTTGCTTAGGGAGCTGTCGAAATACCTTGATTCTTTAAATCCCGAAAAGTAGTCTCTTCTTCCTGGTAGTCGACACTATACAAAATCCCGAAAGATCCTTACTACAGAAGTCGACCCACTCTTGCTTTAAGCTCCACAAAGATTCAGCTATGGAGACTAGATAGTGATCAAAGAGGTTTCAGCTTTTGATGGATTGGAAAGAAAAGAAATCGGCTATGGTGGTATCTTGAATTTTCGGCTTTGGCTAACAAAAAAGAAGAAGAACGAGGCTCTAGGGAATTTCGGCAGAGAGAGGAGAATTTGCTTAGGAAATTCGGCAAAGGAAGAGTCAATGGATGAATGGCCTCTTTTCCTCTAGTAGCCGAAATTACTAGCTAGAGTCCCTTACTTGGCCACCACTCTCCCTTAATTTGATAGCTTTATCTCTTAATTTTTTTAAAATTAAAGAATAAATCCTCCTTTATCTCTCTTAAAAATAATCTAAAATAAATCCATTATTTATCCCCTATTTAGCCGAAATTTAAAGAGAATAAAACTCCTCTTTTAAGAGCCTCAATGCCGTCCACCTCTCTGCTCCTTGTAGCAAAATAAAAATTCTTTTATTTGCTTCCCATGTGACTCGAACTCAAGACCCTTTTGCTCCTGCATGTGGCGTCACTTGCTAGGCCCTTAAGTGGTGCCTTGTAGCCATTTTACCAAGGCTATTTGTATGTCATATTTCCTCTATAAATTTTCTTAAGGCCACCTTGTCTTAGTTTCCCCTTTTTAAACTTTAAACTTAACATTTTCTATGACATTTCCTTACATTTCCGAGTTTCAAAAAATGTTCGCTTTCCTCTTTTAAACTTAACATTTCTAAATCATTTCCTTGCATTTCCAAGTTTCCAAAAATGTTCACTTTCCTCTTTTAAACTTATCATTTCCAAAGCATTTCCTTACATTTCCAAGTTTCCAAAAATGTTCACCATACATTCATAACACATAAGACATGCCATTTCGTATAATTGAATCAAAAATGCATAGGCCCGTTTTCAGGATGTTACAGTTCTACCTCCTTAAAATAATTTCAACCTCAAAATTACCTGGCTAAAACAAATGAGGGTATTGCTGTCGCATTGCCTCTTCTGGCTCCCACGAAGCTTCCTCCGCTCCATGATTGCGCCATAACACTTTAACTAGAGGAACTGATTTCCTTCGTAGCACTTTCACGTCTCGTTCTAAGATCTGAATCGGCTCTTCTTCGTAGGATAAGTCTGGCCTTAGCTCCACCTCTTCAACCGATACTACGTGAGATGGATACGATCGATATCGACGTAGCATGGAAACATGGAATACGTCGTGCATCTGCTTCAACTCCGGTGGCAACTCTAAGCGATATGCCCTTTGGTCCAACTCGCTTCAACACTCGATAGGGCCCTATAAACCTTGGGCTTAACTTCCCTTTGCGACCAAACATCATCACCTTCTTCCAAGGCGAGACTTTCAGAAACACTTGGTCCCCCACTTCAAACTCTATTTCCTTCCATTTGAGGTCCGCGTACAACTTTTGTCTATCAGATGCTTCCTTCAACCGTGCCCGAATTGTCTCAACCTTCTCTTCAGATTCTGCCACTAACTCTGGACCCAAAACTCGACGTTCTCCTAACTCAGTCCAACACGTAGGAGTTCGACACTTCCGACCGTACAATGCTTCATACGGTGCCACCCGAATGCTGGCTTGATAGCTGTTGTTGTATGCAAACTCTGCTAAAGGCAAATACTCCTCCCAACTTCCTCTGAAGTCCATCACACAGCCCCTCAACATATCCTCTAACACTTGGATTACTCGTTCGGACTGCCCGTCCGACTGTGGATGAAAGGCCGTAGTGAAATCCAACTTAGTGCCTAAAGCTTGATGAAGTGCCCTCCAAAACCGAGACGTAAATCTTGGGTCTCTATCCGAAATAATTGACACCGGCACTCCATGCAACCTTAAAATTTACGCCACGTACAATCTTGCCAACCACGAAGAGAATAGTCGACTCTCACCGGAATGAAGTGCGCGGACTTGGTCAAACGGTCCACTATTACCCATCCGAGTCCTTCTTAGTAGGCGTAAGGGAAGCCCACTAACGAAGTCCATGGTGATTCTCTCCCACTTCCATTGCGGAATCTCGATTGGTGAAGTAATCCGATGGAACTTGGTGTTCAGCTTTAACTTAGCGACATGTCGGATTTTTCCACGAATTCAAGTAACTTCCCACTTAAGATCAAAGCCACCAAAACTGTTCCCTTAGATCCCTGTACAACTTAGTGCCTCCGGGGTGCATAGCATAAGGGCTACTATGCGCCTCCCGAAGAATCTTTTGTCTTAGGTCCTTGTCCTTAGGCATACATACCTTTCCCTTGAAGCACAATACTCCCTCATCATTAACACCATAATCCTCTAACTCTCCGTTTCGTACTTGTTGTAACTTAACACTTAGATCCTCATCCACCAACTGACTTTCCTTTACCTCATTTAACCATGTTGGTTTGACTTGCAATTCCGCCAATAGGCTGCCATCATCATACAGACTCAAGTGTGCGAACAACGCCCTCAGATCCGACACTACTTTTCGACTTAGAGCATCCGCCACTACATTTGCCTTGCCCGGATGATACTCTAATGAACAATCATAGTCCTTCAATAATTCTACCCACCTTCATTTGTCTCAAGTTTAACTCCTTACGGGTCAACAAATACTTGAGGCTCTTGTGGTCCGTGTAGATCACCGACTTTTCTCCATAAAGGTAGTGCCTCCACACCTTAAGAGCAAAGACCACCGCCGCTTGGTTCCAAGTCATGCGTCGGGTAGTTAACCTCGTGAGGCCTTAGTTGTCGAGACGCATAAGCTACCACCTTCCCGTCTTGCATCAGTACGCAACCCAAGCCTGTATGGGAAGTGTCACAATACACCACGAAATCCTTTCCTGCCTCAGGTTGAATCAAAACCGGTGCCTCGGTCAAAACCCTCTTAAGCTTCTCGAAGCTCTCCTGTTGCTTATCCGTCCATACAAAGGGTACTTCTTTCCTTAACAACTTTGTCGAAGGCGCGGCTATTGACGAGAACCCTTCCACGAACCTTCTGTAATAGCTTGCCAAACCTAAGAAACTACGAATCTCAGCCACGGACCTAGGTGGTTTCCAATCCAACACTGCTTCGATCTTCCTAGGATCCACCCTTATTCCTTCCGCAGACACCACATGCCCTAAGAATACAACCTCCTTAAGCCAAAACTCGCACTTGCTGAATTTGGCATATAGATTCTTCTCCCTTAACACTTGCAACACTTTCCGGAGATGCTGGTCATGTTCTTCCTCAGACTTGGAGTATACTAGGATATCGTCGATGAACACAACAATGAACCGATCCAAGTAGGGTTGAAAAACTCGGTTCATCATATCCATGAACGCGGCTGGGGCGTTCGTCAACCCAAACGACATTACCACAAACTCAAAATGGCCGTACCTTGTCCTAAAGGTCATTTTATGGATATCTGCCTCCTTCACCTTCAACTGATGATATCCAGACCTTAGATCAATCTTTGAAAATACGGCGGCCCCCTTAAGCTGATCGAATAAGTCGTCTATCCGTGGCAAAGGATACTTGTTCTTGATGGTCAGCTTATTTAACTGACGATAATCTATGCACATTCGTATAGTTCCGTCCTTCTTCTTCACAAACAGGACCGGTGCTCCCCACGGAGACACACTGGGTCGAATAAACCCACGATCCAACAACTCTTGGATCTGAGCCTTGAGCTCCACCAACTCCTTTGGCGCCATTCGGTATGGAGCGATTGACACCGGAACTGTTCCTGGTAGCAAGTCTATTCAAATTCCACCTCCCTATCTGAGGGTATTCCTGGTAGCTCCTCTGGAAAAACATCCACGAAGTCCCTTACCGTTCTAACTCCACTAATTCCCCCTTCTTTTGCGTCCAAAGCACTAACGAAGGCCAGAAATGCCTTGCACCCTTTCCGGACCATTTTCTCCGCCTTTAACGCCGAAACTACATTAGATAGGTAATTTCTCCTTTCTCCTATCATAATGACCACCTCATCCTCTGGGGTCCTTAACTCCATTCGCTTAGCCGCACAATCCAACACGGCTCGATGCTCTACTAGCCAGTCCATGCCAAGTATGAGATCGAATTCTCCGAAGGGTAGTTCCATTAAGTCAGCAGGAAATACTACGCCTTGGATTTCTAAGGGTACACTCAGAAAGATCTCATTCACCACTACTGATTTTACCTAGTGGCTTACTTACTCTGATCATCTCCCTATCGAGAAAGTTCGAGTCTAGGCCTAGTGTTTCCACTACACTACATGCAACATAGGAGTGAGTCGAGCCCACATCAATCAGAGCATAATAAGGTTTTCCAAATACAAGGAACGTACCGGTTATAACGTCCGGCGCGTCTCCATCTTCCTACGATTTAACCGCATATACCAAGCCCTACTGTCTAGCCTCAGATACCCACACCTCTCGCGGTGTTCCACGTCCTCTTCGGCACCATTACCTCGGCCATTCGGACCACGGCTTTCTTTGAGGCTGCTGTCCACCTCTACCGGCTTGATTAACATTACGAGTTCTTGGTCGATTTCCATCCGCCTCATAGGGCAATCCTTAATCATATGGTCCTTTGACCCACACTTGAAGCATCCTCCTGTCTTTTCCAACACTCCCTAAGTGTTTCTTCCCACCCCGATTACAAAGTACGATAATGCCCTCCTGTACCAACTTGCCGACCTCGCGGCCCATCAGCTCTGGGCCTTTTCTGCACATTTCCAGACAATCCAGACGATCCAAAACTTCTTTTTCATGCGCTCCGATCGAGTTCTGCCTCACGGAGTCCTTAATTCCCTTAGCTACTTTTGCCTTCTCGACTAACACAGCAAATTCTCGCTCTTGCTGCGGAGCTATCAATAACTTCAGATCATCTTTCAGTCCATCCTCAAACCGGACACATCGTTCATGCTCCGTAGCCACTATCCCTCGAGCATACCGGCTCAACCTTAAAAATTTAGCCTCGTACTCCGTTACGGACTTATTCCCTTGAACCAGCCCCAGAAAAGCCTTTCTCTGTGCATCAACATAATGAGTTCCAACATACTTCTTTTGATATGCCGCTTTAACATATTCCCAAGTGAGTTCCTCAGCCGTAGCACTATCCCGAACTGTGAGCCACCATTGATATGCTTCATCGCGTAGCAGTGACACCATTCCTTTCAGTTTCTCTTCAGAGGTCAGATCCAACTCATCCATAATTCGTTCCGTCGCCTCCAACCAATATTTAGCTGTACTGGGTGCCACACCAGATACACCACGAAATACCTCAGCCCCATTGGCTCAGAGTCTCTCGGGTATAGATTTCCGAGCTCCCATACCTCCACCTGCTCCAGCCACCATCTCAAGAACTTGCAGCATCGCCTGTGATACTACATCATCCCCGTCGATCTTGCTTTGCCAACACCAACGGTGGTGGTGGGGGGGTGGTGGTACCTCATTCTCGGACCCTTGACCAGACCTAACGGGTTTCGATACGGTCATTCTGCCTCTACCGCATCCTTGCACATTACGACCACGTCCCCTAGAACTCATGTCTACGATCGCGCTTTAATCTGATTAAGAAATTTTTATGCATTAGTATTTTGTTCCACTATTTATCCATGAAGAAATTTTATGAAAGAAGTTTAGAAGTAGTTCTTTCGATCGATCAAAGTTTCAAGTCTTCTATCCTAATTTAAAGTAGCACATTCATTCAACACACATTCATCATTCAAACATTTTCGTCTTATTCCTATCCTGTGGGTATTTTCGTCATTTCACCTCTGGGGGTATTTTGGTAATAAATCGGGGTCAATTTAAAAATTTTGTAAATCGGGGTAATTTCGTAAATTTTTCAATTCGGGGTTCCTTGGTGATTTTATGAAATAAGGGCATTTCGGTAATTTTGAAATCTAGGGGTATTTTTGGTAAAATTCAAACTAGGGTGGTTTGGTCTCTTTCGGGTTTTAATTATAGGGTTTAGCCCATCAACGAGTCCTCATAACTAGGGTGAATAGTCACCACGCACTGCAGGTAGGATTCAGTGAAGAGGAGGTGAGTCGCTAGGATCGCTTAAATACCAAGCTCTCCTGAATCCACTCCTAGGCATGCATCCGCCTATTGCCACACCCTAACTCGACTAAGGTGAGCAGTCACTACGCACTGCAGGATTCCAGCGAAGAGGAGGTGAGTCACTAGGATCGCTTAAATACCAAGCTCTTAGGATCCAATCCTAGACATGTGTATGACGGTTACCACACCCTAGTCTTGCGGCTCATTAACGGGTTTGTTTAGAGAAATTAAGTCTTATGAAAATTTAAGAAGTGGTTTAAACTAAGCCTATAGTCCATCAGAGTCTATTTAAACTAGTCTACATCCCATAAAGCCCATAAAGCCCACATGTATATCACACAATGGTTTAGGGTACTTACCTGGCGGACTTCGGGTCGGAGACTTAGGTGCCATGCTGAGCTAACAGACCTGTTATCCTTTAAAGAGCCCATTTTTAGAAAACGTTTTGGAGCCCAAAAACCCCATAGCCGAGTTTTGAACCGGGCTCTGATACCAAGATGAAACACCCCAAACCCGACCCACGAGTCCTGACCGGATCTGGTATGTTCCTCGAGTAAACATTTGAAAGTCCGTTTGTTACTTAGGAAAACTTCGTGTGGTTTGAAGATGGATTTGCTTGTGTTGGGTTCAATTGAAAACCTTGTATACATATATTTTTTAAGAAAAACCATTTAACCTTGATTTAAACTTAATCGTATAGTAATAAACTCCAATAAAAAGCATGCATAAAACAGTTCATATTAACGGCCTTATTACATCAAAACAAACCCAAATAATTTAAAGTACTTAAATGAAATAAAATAAATTCCTCTTTGAGCATGGCCATCCCTAAGCTTCACGACCCGGTCCATTACCGATCGTCACCAAACATGATCCCACAACGGGTGAGTCAACAGACTCAATGTGTACTACAACACTAAATCTTAACAACTTAGGCATACATAATCATATCACATATAAATTCTTATAACAGATCAAAATAATGATGCAATCCCAAACCCAAACCTATATGCCATCCGCTACACGTCCCCGTACCAACTTTGTATAATCGTGGGGACTACTAAGTCGACCCTCCATCCGCTACACACCATCGAAGGCGATCATTTGCGATCGACGTGCTCATCGCCCTTATAAATATTTGTGGTCTTAGGTCACCACATTCAGATATCGTGGTCTTAGGTCACCACATTCAAATACCGTGGTATTAGGTCACCACATTCACTTCCCCTTTTTAATAACCCATATGCCCCATATCATACTTATTATGCATTAATCATGCCAACTTTCACATTCTTATAACTTATCACATGTTAAATATAACATATTTCATAATCCTAGTAGGAGTAGGAAATGTACCTGAGTACTTTGTACCATAACATGGTACCTTAGCCATATTCTTGCACATTCTTATAATCACATATAGATTAATTATTGCCATAACTATATTAAGAAATAGTGTGAGGTACACACCTGATATGCTTAACGAATTCCTTGAAATCCCGAAAATCGATCTACTGTTTTAGATCTTAAGTTCCTTGTGCCGATTGGATTAAGAATCAAATCCCGAAAAGAATCACTTGCTTAGGGAGTTGTCGAAATACCTTGATTCTTTAAATCCTGAAAAGTAGTCTCTTCTTCCTGGTAGTCGACACTATACAAAATCCCGAAAGATCCTTACTACAGAAGTCGACCCACTCTTGCTTGAAGCTCCGCAAAGATTCGGCTATGGAGACTAGATAGTGATCAAAGAGGTTTCGACTTTTGATGGATTGGAAAGAAAAGAAATCGGCTATGGTGGTATCTTGAATTTTTGGCTTTGGCTAACAAAAAAGAAGAACGAGGCTCTAGGGAATTTCAGCAGAGAGAGGAAAATTTGCTTAGGAAATTCGGCAAAGGAAGAGTGAATGGATGAATGGCCTCTTTTCCTCTAGTAGCCGAAATTACTAGCTAGAGTCCCTTACTTGGCCACCACTCTCCCTTATTTTGATAGCTTTATCTCTTATTTTTTAAAAATTAAAGAATAAATCCTCCTTTATCTCTCTTAAAAATAATCTAAAATAAATCCATTATTTATCCCCTATTTAGCCGAAATTTAAAGAGAATAAAACTCCTCTTTTAAGAGCCTTAATGCCGTCCACCTCTCTGCTCCTTGTAGCAAAATAAAAATTCTTTTATTTGCTTCCCATGTGACTCGAACTCAAGACCCTTTTGCTCCTGCATGTGGCGTCACTTGCTAGGCCCTTAAGTGGTGCCTTGTAGCCATTTTACCAAGGCTATTTGTATGTCATATTTCCTCTATAAATTTTCTTAAGGCCACCTTGTCTTAGTTTCCCCTTTTTAAACTTTAAACTTAACATTTTCTATGACATTTCCTTACATTTCTAAGTTTCCAAAAATGTTCGCTTTCCTCTTTTAAACTTAACATTTCTAAATCATTTCCTTGCATTTCCAAGTTTCCAAAAATGTTCACTTTCCTCTTTTAAACTTATCATTTCCAAAGCATTTCCTTACATTTCCAAGTTTCCAAAAATGTTCACTATACATTCATAACACATAAGACATGCCACTTCGTATAATTAAATCAAAAATGCATAGGCCCGTTTTCAGGATGTTACATTGCCATAGCTATACTACCGAACGATAGGTGCGCTAGCCTTATTCGTTGTCATAGTTAGTTTGGACACGATCAAGTTTTTGGCACCGTTGTCGGGGACTAAGATATTAGGAACACTTGATTTTTATTATTGTAGCCATTTTATTTTTGCAATTAATTTTTATTTTATTTCTAGTTTGCTAATTTTTCTTTTTCTTGCTTCTGGCAGGTATTCTAGTTTATGACTAGAAGGAACCCGTCAGGACCTCTTGATCATTGTTTTCATAGTTTTAAATTTATAATGATCGAACCTGGAACTAACTATAACAATGATTGAGGCAAGTGCACCTATCGAACAGTAGTATAGCTTAGGCAAGACCGGATTGTCGAACCCAAAGGAACCAAAAGTACTAATACTAACTTTCTTTTTATTATCTAGCCTAAAATAAATAAAGTTGTTATTTAATCTAAATTTAACTCACTACTAAGCTAAAGACACAAAGACAAAAAAGAATGAATTGGGGAAATACTGTTGAAAAAACTCAGTTGATTAAGATGATACCCTTAGGAAGAATCCACCTAGACTTCACTTGTTATCTAACTCTGAACCAGACGATTTATTCACTTGACTTGATCCGTAAGACTCCCTAATGTATATTAAACCCTCTCTCGAAGCGAATAATGTCTAACCCTAGGTTGATTAATTGAAATCTCTTTCTAATTAAAACCCCTAGAATTTCATTAACTCGATCTATGGACTCCCATATTAGGTTTCACCCTAATCTGGCAAAATCTCGTCACCCTATCTCTAGGCACGTGATCAACTTTGCTTAATTATGCTAGATCTACTCTTATGCAAGGACTTTTTCTCCTCCACCTAAGCACATCAAACTTGAATCAATATCCTGAAAATATCAACACAAGAATTAAGAACACATAATTAAGAACAAATCAAGTATTTATCATATAGTTCAGCAAACGATAACAAGATTCATCTAAGTTTCATCCCCTTCAGGTATCTGAAGGATTTAGTTCATAACAATAAAAAGGAAACATCTCAGAAGAAAAGATAAAACAAAACATAAGAAATCCCTAAAACCCCCTGAAGGAATTGAAGGAGAGATCCACCGTCTTGAGTAGAATTCCGGCTTCTTGAGATGGATCAACTGGCTATCTTCGAGTGTTTCCCACAAATTTGACCTTTTCGGCTCGGCTCCTTGGCCTAGCTCACCGCCCCCTTCTAGGTTATACTTAGGGTGTTTATATAGTCTTTTGAAATAGGTTTCTTTGCCCCTAAGTATCCTTTTTCGAGTGAAATTGCTCTTATCCACGACAGGGACACGGCCATGGCACACGCCCGTGTAAATCATCTTTAGGACGTGTTCTGACTTTTAATGAGGTGACACGCCCATGTAAATCGTGATCAGGTTATGTTCTAGTCTATTGAGGAGACACGGCTGTGTTGGCTCAAGTCCAGGCCGTGTCGATTTTCACTTTGGCCCAATTTGGTCCGTTTTGAGCCCGTTTCTCGTTCTTTCCATCCTCCAGTGCTTTCCTGAGTATAAAACATGAAAAGAAAGGATTAAGAGCACCTTTTTACATAAATCAAGGGATAAACCATCCAAAAGTATGCTAAATGTGGGATTAAAATATGTTACTTTTACGGTTTATCACCTCTACTTTACGATAGTGATATAGAAGGAACCGTTCGCAAAAACTGAAGAGAAATTAGGCAAGACCTACAGTACATACAAGAAGAGCACGAGAACAATACCAATACTACCGAAGAGATGGCTGATAATAATCCGCTACCTCCTGTAGTCGCCGCAAACCCGGTTAATCAAAATCCTGTTCCTTGAACTATGTATGATTATGCTAAACCTAATTTAACAGGAATTAAATCAATTATTGTTAGACCTGCTATCACTGCAAATAATTTTGAACTAAAACCTAACACTATACAGATGATACAACAGTTTGTTCAGTTTGATGGTTTGCAAGATGAGGATCCTAACACACCCTTAGTGAACTTTTTGGAATTATGCGATACGTTTAAAATTAATGGCGTTTCTGATGATGCCATTCGCCTTCGGTTATTTCCCTTTTCTTTAAGGAATAAAGCCAAACAGTGGTTGAATTCTCTTCCACGAGGATCAATCACTACATGGGAGCAAATGACCGAAATTTTTTTTGTTAAAATATTTTCCGCCAGCTAAAACGGCTAAGTTAAGGAATGATATCTCTTCTTTTGTGCAGATGGATTTAGAGACACTTTACGATGCATGGGAGAGATATAAGGATTTATTGAGAAGGTGCCCTCATCACGGGTTACCATTATGGCTACAGGTTCAAACCTTTTACAACGGTGTGAACCCCTCGACTAGGCAGTTGATTGATGCATCCGTCGGCGGTACACTAAACAATAAAACACCTGAGGCTACTTATGAATTCATTGAAGAGATGTCACTGAATAATTATCAGTGGCAAGTTATGAGAACAAAACCAACAAAAGCCGCCAGTGTTTTCAACCTCGACGCAGTAACCATGCTATCAAATCAGGTAGAACTTTTAAGTAAGAAAATTGATGGTTTGTGTGGTTCTTCGCAGGTACATCCAGTGATGCAATGTGATACAAATGGAGGAGGGTCAAACAATACAGAATACCCACCCTACAACCTTGGCATAGAAAATGAACAGATGAACTATATGGGTAACAATTCTAGACCTCAAAATAACCCTTATAGTAACACTTATAATCCAGGGTATAGAACCATCCAAATTTCTCATGGGGAGGTCAAGGAAATCAAAGACAACAACCCCCTCCAGGCTTTCAACAGTAACCCCATCAACAAGAGAAAAAGCCGAACCTTGAGGAGATGCTAACAAAATTTATCGCGGTGTCAGAAACCCATTTTCAAAACAACGAGACAATGCTCAAAAATCAGCAGGCATTGATTCAAGGGATCGAGAACCAGTTAGGTCAGCTAGCTAAGCTAATCTCAGAACGACCGCAAGGTTGCTTGCCAAGCAACACTGAAACTAACCCAAAGGAGCAAATCCATGCCATTACTGATCACGATAGTGAAGGGTTAGTAGAATCCGAATCTAAGCCCAGGAAAGAACCCGTGGTAAATAAAGGTAAGGTTGAGGTAAGCCACGATACACAGAAACCTGTCATTAAAGAGTACACACCTCGAGTGCCATATCCCAATGCGATGAAGAAAGACCACAGAGAGGAATAATTTGGTAAATTTCTTAAAATTTTAAAGAAATTACATATTAACTTACCGTTTCTTGAAGCTCTCTCGCAGATGCCAGATTCAAGGAAATTTTTAAAAGAGCTTCTAACAAACAAACGGAGGTTAGACGAGGTGTCGCATGTGGAGCTAAATGCAGCATGCTCAGCAATTCTATAAAACAAACTACAATGAAAATTAAAAGATCCAGGGAGTTTTACGATTCCTTGTTTAATTGGTAGTTTATCTTTTGATAATGCTTTAGCAGATCTAGGGGCAAGCATCAATGTTATGCCTTACAAATTGTTTAAACAACTAAGTCTAGGGAAACCCAAACAAACTAGGATGAGCATTCAATTAGCTGATAAAACCATTAGAGTTCCTAAGGGTATAATCGAAGATGTGCTAGTGAAAGTTTATAAATTCATATTCCCAGTAGACTTTGTCGTTTTAGACATGGATGAGGAAAATAATATTCCTTTAATCCTAGGAAGACCCTTTTTAGCAACTGCCAAAACTAAAATTGATGTTGGTACAGGAGAACTTATACTTCGTGTAGGTGACGAGACGATCACTCTTCAGGCTCTTGACTCGGCTAGGACGTCAAGTGAAAAAGGTGAGAACATAAATTCTATTAATGACCATTCGGTTCAACCTCCCTCTCAGGAAGCACCTCGAAAGTACACATCTGAGCCAGATCCTAGATCTCATGCAAAAAAGGAAGTAATTCATGAGGAACGAAGGCTTCAGGTCGAGGAACTAGACGAGTGGAAGACACATTTCAAGGAGAAACTAGGAACACACGAAGCAAAATTGAGGGAACCCCTAAACGAGCTTATAGGAACAACAAATCACTTCAAAATAGGAGATCGGGTATTGTTGGATGAGAAAGACCCTCGAATCGCCATTTCAGACATTAAAACGAACAAAGAAATCCCTTTTAAGTACTCAATGTCTTCCCATATGGAACAATCGAGGTGACTCACTCTGAATTCGGCACTTTTAAGGTAAACGCCACTAGACTCAAAATATATAAGAATCATAGGACTGATAGCAGAGGAGAGGAGTTTCAACTCCTCAAACCACCATGAATACGCGAATGAGAGGTAAGTCTAGCTTAAGACTTTAAGCGAACGCTTCTCGATAGGGAACCCGAGCACTAACCCCCTTTATTTTTATATCTTTGATTTTTAGCACCTAACTAAAGACTAACAAAGTTAAATAAAGCGTAGGTTTCCGTACCACACGGCCTTGCACACGGGCGTGGTCGTGGGCGTGTGGGCATCACGGATTTACACACTGGCATGGTAGAGGTCGTACGAACCGAGGATGAAAAATCCCCAAATCACGGACGGCTATAAAATGCCACGGCTGTGCAATACAGTCGTGGTTGACACTGAGAAAGTCACACTGGTATAAGCCACGCCCGTGCTTTGAGTCCGTGGCCGACACTAAGAAAGATACATAGGCGTGGAAACCTCTACACAGGCGTGGGAGAAACTAACGAGCCACCACACGACCGTGCGATACGACCGTGTGACCAAACACGCCCACAGCACACGGGCGTGGGCAGCAACCAGGTCCTTGATTCTTATTTAAGACCCCCTATTCTTCTCACTTTCTCCCCAAATTCTTCTTCTCCCAACCCCCAGCCACCACACCCTTTTCTCTTCTCACTATCTTCTCCCTTCATTTTCCGTTCCCCTTCCCCTCATTCCTTTTCTTTCACCATCGTCACCACCATCTCCATTTCGAAGAAGCGAAAGGACCCTAGCATAGTCTCCCTGTGCAAGACCGATCTACATAAGTTCATACCGGCCGCTTCATCGACTCGACAAGCCAAGGACATTTAAGTCCATTTATTTTTCTTTTTCTTTTCTCTTCTCCTTTAATTTCCTTCTATTTATTTTTCTTATCTTTAAATACATATTTAGTATATTTTGAATTTTGCTTATTATTTCCTGGCTATTTATTCACAAGTTACCCAATTTCTTCATCTAGTGCAGTGATTGTTGGCGGCCACCATACCACCACTAGAGACGCCTCCTCCAACTTATCTTTCACCTCCGAATCAAGTTTCCACACTTCTAACTCAAGAAATCCATCCAAAATCTAGAAAGTTTCACCTCTCTCCCTCTCTTATGATCTATTACTACATGGTTATTATCTTTCTTTGTACATTGAGGGCAATGTACATCTTAAGTGTGGGGGGTGAAGTTTATTTAGAAAAGTGCCTAACTTTTTGCATTATTCTCAAATCCCTGAATTATATCTTGTTCTTAAGTAAATGTTCTCATATCACTTTTAGAATGAAATTTCTTTTGATTTATGATTTTCATTGATATGTTTTGGATTAAGTCATAGTTAATTGTGCAGTGATGATTTAAACTTTAGAAGAATAGAGAATCAAGCATGATGAGTTTATTTTCAGAATTAAAAATTTGTTAGGTTGTCTACCTGAATCTAATTATTACCTTGAAGTTTGAAATTTACATGGTTGACATCAAAAGCCCATAATTTTTGTGAGATCTTGAGCCTTTTAGAGCATACATTCTTTTCTTGCTCACTTTATTGATTATGAGTGTGTCAACATTGATTTGTTATTCTAGAACTTGCTTCGATTATGCATGTCGAGACCACACCTATGATTTGATATACTGAGATGATAAAGGCACCTAGGTTTTAACCCACTTATTCCACTAAAAAGCCTACCCATTTAATTAACCCTTAGTAAACCCCTTTGAGACTAACAAACCATTTCTTGACTCACCCCTTAATATTAACCCAAAACCCACTTTGTATTTGTTATCACCATTTCTCTTGACTACCCCTATATCAAGATTTGATTTGATCGGTTACTTAACTATTTTCTTTATTTCGGTTGTTAAATTCTATCTTATTATTATTGTACTTGATTTGTTCTTAAAAAATAAAAATAAAATAATAAAAAAATAATAATAATACAAATTCTGGGAATCTATTCATTATTACTTCTTTGTTATTGGAGCTTAAGTAGTTAATTTTACATTTTGAGAAGAAGCTCGTGTTATTAATTCTTAATTGATGTAATTATTTAAGTTTTAGTTATTTTTCTAGTTAGGTAATTTATCAATTCAATCTCGATACTAACCTTCTAATTCAGCCTTTATCCACACCTTTAACCCAAGCCCCATTACAACCCTTTCAAAGCTTAATTCTTATTAAATTCCTCTTATACCTATACTTTTTCACATTATGTATTCATATCACATATAATAATCATACCTTTGTATTTCATATACATTTTCATAACAATTTGTCTTGGTTTCTAACTACTTCATATTTGAGTTCTACTCATCAAATCATTTGAACATCATCTTTACACAAATAGTACACTTGAGGTGTACAGTTCTATAATTATGAATAAACACATTTATCAAACATATTCCATGTTTTTATATATCACAGTCTCAAATTTCCATGTATCAAGTACCATCATTTCCTCGTATTTCAGACAAATACGTGTAACAATTCATAAACATGCAACTCACTAAATCATCCTGCCAATCACAATTTAAATTGACAAATCACTTATTGAGTCCAATTTCAATGTTCACTAAAATTTATCATATAAATTTGGATGTACGTATCCACCAATAGGTTCCATGTACAGATATCTTCATCTCAAATTTCCACATACATTTACTTTCCACGTTATGAATTCAAATAACATATACAAGATATACCAATGTATTTCAAGTACGTTTTCATAATATTTCATTTTCGAATTCAGATTATTTCATATTAGAACTTTTCTCATTAACTGTAACGCCCCGAATTTTGGGCCTAAAAGAATTGGGCCTTGGGCATGGGAGCGTTAAAAATTTTTGGGAATAAGAGAACGGCACAATTGTATGTTAGGTCTGTTGGGTGAGTGATTTTGGAAGGTTAGGGGGCTTCTACGAAGTCCTGGGTTCAAGCCATGGCATATGGAAAATTTTTATTTTTAGCATTAGGGGAACCATGGCTCCTGATTTAAGCCTTTTAAGTAATTGTGATTAAAAAGAGACACAAAAGAGCCTGTGGTGTTGTGGCAAGGTGGTGACACAGGTGTGGCAAGGAGGTGGCATCACAGGTATGGCAAGGAGGTCAGAGGTTCAAGTCTCACTGCATGCAAGTGGGATTATTTATTTTGCTTATGAGTGGGCAAGAGTTGGTGTTGGATTCGAACTCTGTGTTGGAGAGTTTGAATGGGTCAAGTGAGGGATTTAAGGAGTGGATTATGGAGTGATAAGGGGAGGAAATCAAAGGGATTTGATTTGTTGGGGAGTTGGAGCTGAAATGGACAATAGGTAGGCACAGGTTTCCGTTTTGGCCATTTGTTTTCGGGTGTTGGAGTGTTGTTTTTGTGATAGCCGATTTTTTCTTGTGTAAGTTCTCTCGTTTTCTTTTTCGTTTTGTCCCTTTTGGCCACTCGATTTCAGGACTCTTTATTTCGGGTCCACTTTGTTTTTAGCCAAAATAGCATCATCATTTAGGTCATTCTTGGTGCCGAATATACTTGTTCAACCTTTGGTCGATTTATTTCTCATTCTTCTCTTCACAATTTCTTTTCCTTCCTTTCTTACCTTTTCATCTCTAAACTGAATCCTTCTTCCTACTCTTTCAAATTTCTGCAGTGCTACTCACTTGCATAAAGCCGAAAACTTTCACGTTGCTTATTGAGAATCTTTAGTCGACTTCTATACTTTCCTTCTTCTATCTTTTTTGTTTTCGTCATCCATCTCCAATCCCTTTAGTTTCAAATCTTCGACTGTTTAGCCAGTGAGCTCGAGTTAGGGATCTCTCCTCTTTGCCGAATGTGATAGTAAGTGATGGTTAATGCTTTTAATGGTTTTCGGTATTGATGGTATTCCTCTTTATCTGTCGAATCTCCCTTTCTTATCTTGACCGATGATTGGTTTGTTTAAGGTTCCTCGAGGGGCGATTAAAGGGCAAGTGAGTAGTAGTAGCCGACTTTTTACTCTAAAGTTTCGATCAAGGTAAGTACTCGGTCAAGGAATCTTGGGTAAGGCCGAATGTTAGTTCTTGTTTGGGCACGTGTTTTCATTGAATTAGCATGTGATTAACTCTAGTTAGTAGATAATGTTAACTGATAGATTACATTTTCGGTTCAGATAAGCCACGAGGAGGGGGAATCGATTCTTAACCAAGCGACCTAAGGAAAAGGATAGGCTGTTGTTATTCAGTCAAGGTAGGTAGTGGTTAATCGGTTTGGGGAATAAGTGTTATGATCTTTGAAGATGAAAAGGCTAACTATACCCCTTGATTGAATATAGGTTTGTTGCTAAGGGCTTGGAAGTACGCTTCATAAACTAGGTTTGTACACACACCATTCCAACTGTAGATCGGCAAATGCTGAAATGCTGAAATGCCAAAAATACAGCAATGGTTACCATACGAGTGCACGAACACTCGTGTGGGGAAGTCAATACAATGACGGAGGCCACCATGAGCGGTCTTATGGTCTTGGACCGTTTTTGGGTCTAATGGGCCGAAATGGGCCGTGTTGGCCCAATGGGCTCATGGGCCCCACACAGATAAAATTTACGAAAAGTAGAAGAAATTGAACTGGGCTATAACGTTCACATAGCCGTAATTGAAATTGGGCTGAATGGGCCACACGAGAGTGTGGGCCCACTTGGGTAGAATATTGGGCTTTGGGCCCATTTACACCGTTTGATCATATATGTTATCGGTGTCGCTCGAAGTGACTGTAGACCTTCGGGAAGGTTGTTAAACGACCGAAATACCCCCATAGGGTAAAATGACTAAAATGCCCCTACATGTTATATGATTGTTATTGTATGCCGTTTATAGTATGTTTGCATTCATGTGATATTATGTTGCATGGGGGAATGGGATTATTGATTTGGAGGAAGTGTATGATTTGTTAGGGTCGCATGTTCGCTTGACGACTGTGGATCCACCGATGGCTTTAAGCCGATTATGAGATTGGCAGCTCTGCTGCAATATTGGTTAGTGCCGCAACCGGTGCTATATAAGGAGTGTAGGGATGGGTGGGTCGATTAAATCCCCACAGGAGTGTAGGGTTGGAAGGGATTCGGAGTGCAGGGTTGGTTGGGCATTTGTGCATTGCATGATTTGATTTGATTGAGATATGGGCTCAAGCCCAACTGAGGCTATTATGGGCTAAGGCCCAAATGCCACCATTATTGTGTTAGGCTTAGGCCCACATTGGTTACTGTAATGGGCTTAGGCCCGGATTGATGTGATGCATGCTTTGAGATCGATGAGGGTTGTACACACTGAATTTTCGTAAACTCACCCCCTCTTTTGAATTTTTTTCAGGTAATCCTCAGTAAGCGGTTCGACGTACTGGAGGACTCGAAGGTGGCCACACTACGAACAGCTTTAAATTTTAGTATTCTATTACCTTACTTAAATCGCTTTCTTATTGGGTTGTAATAAGGCCTCTTTTAATTGCGGGTTTTAAATTTGGGATTTTTAGTTATTACGTTTTCTATCTGTTAAAAGTAGATCGTGGTTTTCCAAAACAATAACTGTTTTCAAAACACTGCGGTTCCACAACTTAATCTTTAAACATCACGTTTTCATAAATCAGTTACTTTTAAACTTAGCTTCCGCAACTGAAAAGAAATTTTGGGAATAAACTTAATAATTTTTCTAAGCATCACATTTTAATAAATAAACTAACGTAACTGGGATTTTACTCACGCTGTTAATTAAGAAGGGTTTTTAATGAAAACGTGGTTTTCGAAAAACACTTCAATGTGACATGCCAGATTCGGGCCTAACTTCTAGGCCGGGTTTGGGGTGTTACATTAACTCATTTGGAATACCAATTCATACGGATAATACACTCAAGGTGTACAAATATATAATCACAAATGAACTCATTCATCAACCAAGATTTATGTTCATGTCTCATCAACTCGTATTTCCTTATATCACATAATTCCATGTAACAGTTACCAAACTTTGTCGAATTAGTGAACGTCTTCTGAGAATTGGTGCACTTTGCATGCACTGAATTTCACTGATAATCACTGATGTCATAGCATAGCTATGGTCTTTTCACTAGAATGCCATAGCTCAGCTATGGTCTTACATCTTCACTATCATTATGCCATGGTGAAATCATGGACTTATCCGTCAATTCATCACATAGTCATATTCAATTACACTTAGTCGTTACATGATCACATGTATTTTCACTTAGTCAATTTCCCGTTGAACTCATCGGAATAATAACAGATACACGGTGGCCTGCACATAGTACCACCCTTGTAGTCGAAGCTATCTGGTGCACATAGTAGCCTGCACTTAGTACTACACATGTGACCAAAACCATCATTTACACATAGTGGCCTGCACTTAGTACCACACATGTGATCGAAGCTATCGGGTGCGCATAGTAGCCTGCACTTAGTACTACACATGCGACCTATCCGTCTAGTACACATAGTAGCCTGCACTTAGTACTACACACGTGACCTAAAACCATATCATAGCTCTCTTGTACACATAGTTCCCTACACTTAGTACCACACATGTGACCTAGCTACCTCATTCGTAACTTTTCTATTCCGAAGGTTCAACTGGGAACTCTCACTTTTAAACATTTTACCAATTCATCCATAATCAATCATAATTCATAATTTACATCAAATAATTACTCCATATTCAGCCATATCTCATATAATATAACAAAATATTAAAACATAAATAAAAACAATGTATTATTTATATACAAACTTACAAATTCAATTTTTATATCATAACGATAATCACAATTTCATAGTAAATATTCGAAATAAAACATTATATCATTTCTAATTTAACATTTATCGATTATAATCGGGCATGTGATCAATTTATACACAATTCATTCATATATTTTTCCTCCTCCTCCGCTCCATCCATATCCTTAGTATAAATAACACACTTGTAAGTAACATTATCTATAATTTTCACTATTTACTTATATAGATATTCAAGCTGTCCATCCATGTCACAGTCGCTAAATTATTTTTATCTTGAGCTACAGAACTCCAAATTAAGATCTGCTAATTTTCCCTGAACTATACTCACATATCTTTTTACCATAAAATTTTTAGAATTTTTGGTTTAGCCAATAAGTACAATTTATTCTTTAAAGTAACCACTGTTCCACTGTCCAACAGTTCCAATCCCTCTTCACTAAAAATTAATTATCTCATTGTACATAATTTGTATAATGTTCCCATTTATTTCTTTTGAAAATAGACTCATTAAGGATTTTAATAATATAAATTATAACCCATAATTATTTTTCTCCAATTTTTTATGATTTTCCAAAGTCAGAACAGGGTAACACGAAATCATTTTGACCTTTTCTCACAAAATTTATTATATCTCATGATTCACAATTCCATTGCTTACACTATTTCTTCTATAAAAAACTAGACTCAATAAGATTTAATTTCTTATTTTATTCATCCTCTAATTCAATTTCTACAATTTTTGGTGATTTTTCAAATCTAGACTACTGCTACTGTCCAAAATTGTTTTAGTGCAAAATGTTGATTTTCATTTTGCCCCAAATTTCACAGTTCATACAATTCAGTCCTTGCTCATTTAACCCCTCAATTGAGCTAATTTTTCTCAATTAATACTTTATTCTATCATTTTAAACTACTTCATAACCCTTGGAAATCAAAACTTTAGCACTAGACTTTAATTCAAAACTCTTTCCCTATTAGGTCCTAAAGTCAATTTCCATCAATTTTACTTGATAAAATCATCATATATCAAAATTAAAGCTTCAATTCTATGTTTATTCATCATATGCTTCCAGCACTCATCCATAGCAACTTTAAAAATTAGCCATGGAATCAAAAACTAATGACATAGTAAGTTGGACCCAATTGTAAAAGTCCAAAAACTTAGAAATTTCAAGGAGAAAGCAAGAATTAAACTTACATGAAGCTAAAGTATGAAAACCAGCTTGAACCCTCTTCCATGGCTGTTTTTCAGTTGATGAATATGAAGAAAAATGATGAGAATTCTAGATATTCCAATTTGGTCCCATTTTTATTTAACTAATTTTGGCAATTTTCTAATTTTGCCCTTATTTCACCCATTTCCTGATTTTTCTCAGCAATTGCGGCCCAAATATCTCCTTTGGGCTTATTTTCACTTTAGGTCCTTCCTCCTTTGACAATTGAGCTATTTAATCCTTCTAGCAACTTTTACACCTTTTTCAATTTAGTCCTTTTTATTTAATTAACCACCCGAACGTCAAAATTTTCTAACGAAATTTTAATACTACCTTATTGACACTCCGTAAATATTCATAGAAATATTTATGGCTCAGTTTATAACACCGAGATCTCAGTACCTCTTTTTCTTAATTTCTTAACCAAATAAATCTTTATAAAACACAATTTATGTAACAGCCCGGTTTAGACCCTAGTCGGAACAGCGATTTCGGGACCACAAATTCGAGGTTAGAAAAATAAATATGTGATGGTACAGGTATGTACAAAACCTATGTGGTTGATGATATCGTGTATGAAATAGATGGATGATTATGTGAATTAATGAGAAAAAGAATTGGATTGAGAAGTATTATAAATTCTTGTACATAAACCTGTAGATGTGGTATGAAAGTGAGTAATGGTTATGAGTGAGATTGAATGGTGATGCAAATTGATCTATGTGTTAGTTAATTTGGCATATTGAATTTGAAATGTTGAGTTATTTGTGTTATGTTACGAACTTACTAAGCTTTAAAGCTTACTGTGTGAAGTCTTTCTCTGTTTTACAGTGTTATTAAAGCTAGCTCGGATCCGGGGATCGTCAGCGACTCAATCACACTATCGGCCATCTATTTTGGTACCTTTTTGGAAGTTGTATTGTAACACCCCAAATGCTACGACCAGATCTGTTATGCTACGGGGTTTTAAAATTAAAAACTTCACTTGGATGATTTTTGGAAATTCAGTTTGTTTATTTAGGTATTCGCTAAAATAAGTGATATTTGAAGAAAACCTTTGCTTTTCCGTTGAACATGTTTGGAAAACCCATTTTATTACTTTTTATGACTTAAGTCATTGAACATAAATTTTTAAACTGTAAACATTAACAAATATAAAGCGATAACCTAAGCCATGGGGCCTTATTACATAAATAGTCCCAAAATTAAAACTTAAAGGAAAATTGAAAATAGTTTATGAAAATAAAAAAAAAACTTGATGGCCCCTCGAGTCCGCCTCGGCTCCCATGTCCACGATCTACTGCTCATCTGAAAAGTCAGGGAAATTAAAGGGGGTGAGTCACCAAGACTCAGTGTGCAAATCCCGAAAACAGATAAAAGGCTTTAGGCCCACAAACACATTATGGGCCTTGGCCCATACACAATGGCAACAGAATATTTACATGCAACATGACCCAACCCAACCTAGAAATCCATCCTCTACACACCGGCCCGTACTACAGCCCAACACACCTTGGGGATTTCTACAATCAACCCACCAAGCACTACACACCATATCGACAGTCATGCTGCCTATTCTTAATAATCAGGAATAAATTTAACGTGGCTTAGCCATCGATCACTATTATGACCTAATTTTACAGTTCGTGGTTTAACCACTGATCACCAAGTGACCTATTAACATGCTCTTCCCTTCATCGTATTAACCCTATCCCATGCATACATCCATGCAAATTCAAAAGCAAAGATACTACCTAAAAGATCACGAGTTTTTACATACATCGATACACACATAGAGAAGTTTCTATGGTTACGCACTGCATCCTTTGCCTACCCTTTTTGGGTAATACGATCATCCATACTGACCTTTTCCGGCTTTTAGCCCATAACATATATAGTACTGATTAATTAGGGTGTTAGAGATCTACACACACGATTCTGATCAAGACGAGACCTTCTATGTCCTATCAGAAGCCGATACGACTACTAACTGTCTAAGATTTTGTTCCGAAGCCGGTCCATAACCTGGCGGCCAATCCCGAACTGCTGACACCGCTCGTTTCTTAAACTTAGGGATTGGTTTAACAGATCTAATCCCCTCCTTCGCCTGATCGATATTTGATTCCATCAAAAGACCTTATCAGTTGCTACCATCGTAACATATGGTTGTTAATCCATAACATATGGTTAAGATCACAAATACAATAGCCGATCCTAACGAAAATCTAAAGAGAACCCCTTACCTTGAAATCCCGAAAAGAGGTATGGGACTTAGAGACTAGTGGTTTTCAGCTTTTGGAATCTAAATGATTTGATCTACTCCGATTTCTCAAAATGTCGCCCCAAGATGTGAACACAAGAACAATCAAAACGTTACTCAGGGGATAACCTTGCCACATCAATTAGCCTTTCAGCTTTGGCCTCCAAAAACTGAAAGAGAAGAAGTGAAGGAAGAATTCGGCACTTACCTTAACACAGGGAATTCAGCAACTCCTAGAGAATTTCGGCTTTTGAGAAGATTAAAAAGAAAAGATGATCTCAAAAGATCTATGAAGATTCAGCTTTGATGAAGACATCGACAAAGAGAAAGGAATAGACAAGGGTATTCGGCTATGGAGATGAAAGCAGAGAAAATAATGGAATTTCGTCTTTTGCCTAAAAGTGGAGATGAGAGAATAGAATTAGGGATTTCGGCTTAAGCAGAGAATGAGAGAAAAGAATGAGAGAAAAAACCCAAAAGTCAGAATTGAAGAAAATAATGGAAGAATAAAAACCTAATGCCGAAAATAAAAAGGTATTCCCCTCACTTAAACACAAAATTTCGGCACCTACTCCCTAAAAATCGAAAATGCCCCTTTTTAAAACTAAAACTAAGCTACTAATCAAGGGAAATTTCAGCACCCCTTAGCCATATTAAAATCGATTCCTCCTCCCCCTCAATGTTGGAATTTCGGCCACCACTGTGACCAGCAGATAAATCCTAAATTTCCTCCCTTATCTTTATCTGATCACATCTCCAAAAGAAGCCTAGATCACACCACCTCTTCCTCCCTTTATCTGCCATATTATCTGCATTTTCCACTCAAATTAATCCTCCTAATTTCAAGCATCATTGCCGTCCCACTCTACCCACTTAAATGCCGAAAATTAACAAATCTTAATTAAAATAATTGGGCTTCATGTGACTCGAACTTGAGCATCCTCAGCTGACGCCACCTCCCTGCTCTCTAAGTGGCGCCACTTTGCCACTGGGCCACAAGCCCATCTGTGTCTTATAATCACAGATAACATCTTTTAAGCCCTATCCTATCATGCTTTCCACTAGAGTGTCCGAACAGAAAATTTGATTAAGGCCTCGACCCAACCCTGAGCCCAATCTGAACCCCTTAAACACTCCAATTAACACATTAAGCATAACAACATATTAAACGCAAAGGCCCATTAATTCAGGATGTTACATGTATATATGGTATATGGCATGTATAAGCTAGTAAGGTTGTGGGATGATTTTGGTACATGTTTTGCTATGTGAAAATGGTCTAAGTAATGTGTAAATATGGTTTGGTGTGAATGGCCATTAGAGTATGTTTTGGTGATATTGAAATGGTATTTTATACTTGATTTGGTAGTTGAGAATGGTGACTAAAATGTATGTTAATTGATGTTGGAATTGAGCATGTAGGGTTGACCCAAATTGGGTGGCAATTTGGCCTTGTATATGGCCTATAATTGTCCACACGGGTGAGTACACGGGCGTGTGTTTTGCCTGTGTCCAACACTATCCTTATTCGGTGTAGGTGAGACTTGCACACGGGCCAGACACACGGGCATGTGACAAGCCGTATGAATATAGTCAGAGTTGCGCACGGGGTAAGATATGGTCTGAGGCATGGCCGTGTGAGGCACACGGTCTAGCCAGACAGGCGTGTGCCCTGTTTAAAATGAAATTTTTTTCTAAGTTTTGTTAAGTTTATGAATGAGATCGATTTAGTCCCGAACCTTCTCTAAAGCATGTGTAAGGTCTCGTAGACCTACTAAAGGGATTTTGTGCTGTTGATTGCTATGATGTGTTGATGTGTGAGCCATGATGGTATAAATTTTATGATTTGACCGGTAATGTAACAGCCCGAATTAGACCCTAGTCAGAACAGTGGTTTCGAGACCATAAATCTGAGGTCGGAATAATATTTTAATGTTATTTTTGGTGTTGATTATATGTGATATAGCCTGTGTGAAAATTTTGTGTGGTAATTTTATCAACTGTGTGTCAAATTATGAGAAAAGGACTTAATCGCATAAAGTGAAAAATGTTGTGTGCTGATTGTTAAGTGCTTAATTGTTATTGTCTTTATAATGGGGAGGCCTTATGTGGAAATTAGCCCATTTTATAGTTAGTGGGTGGTGGATGGACATTTATAGCCAATTATAATGTATGTTATAATGTTTTAAATGATGGGTAAAATAGTAAATAGGCATTAATATGTGAATTAAATAAAACAAAACCAAATTGTTTCTTATCTTTTATCCATCTTTGCCGAAAATCATAAGAAAAAGAAAAGAAGAAGACTACTCTAGGGTTCGGCCATTGTTGTCCTTGATTGAGGTATGCTTTAAGCTCGGTTTTTGATAATTTCTACGTTTTCGTAATCGTTGCTTTGTGCTCTTCCAAACCCATGTTTAAATTTTGTGAATTGATGATGTCTTTGAAATGTACAATTTATGGACATGTGAGTTCTTGAATGTTTGATGGTGAAAAATGAAAACTTAGTGTTGGGTTAACATAGTTTATGTTTGGATTTTTGATGAAATTGAGTAATTTGGGTTAAATTGTGAAAATGATAAATTGAAGGACAAAAATGTGAAATAAATGAAATGTGTGGGCTTGTATGAACACAAGGAAAATCCAGCTAGGCTTGTTTGAGGAGAAATTATGTGAATTTGATGATTTTATGAATTAAGGACTAAAGTGTCGAAATGTGAAAATGTGAGGGCTATTTTGTAAAATGCCCTAAATATGTGTGTTTGGACTAAAATGAATTATTTGGTGATTGAATGGATTGAATTTGAATGTGTATAGACCAAGAAAGGAGAGGTTCGGATCGAGATCGAGGCAAAGATAAAGTGCTCGATTGACCGACCGTTGCGATAGTTCAACGTCTGAGGTAAGTTCGGACATAATACGAACATCTAGTTATGTTAAATGCTATGAAATGAATGTAATAATGATATTGAAATGTGGATGCTATTTGAGAGTTGAGTTTGAGTTATGTGGCACTAAGTGTGCGTATTCAGAAACACGATCAAAATGATCAGCACTGTGTGTGCGAAATAATATAAGTTTCGACTTCGTGGTTGGCACTGTGTGTGCGATACCGATTGAAGAAGGGTTTGATGTAAATGCACTATGTGTGCGATGATAATTAAGCTTTCGCTAAATATCGGGGCACTAAGTGTGCGATTGAATCAAAGAAGAGACGGAAGTTGATCGAAAGAGAAAAGTGAGTATTGAGTAGCAAATATAATTAACTACTAGGTGTTGGCTAAGGTACGCTTGGAACCTAAGTGGTTGATGAATCTACGAATGAGATTACAAAATGTTAAATGAGCAATTTAGTGTTGGATGGTATGATATATATGTATATGTGAAATAATCTATGTAGTGGTTTGTTTGATTTAAATGTGTTATGGTACAAACTTACTAAGGTTTGGAAAGCTTACTGTGTGATTTGTTTCTCTGCTTTGTAGTGTCAGTAAAGCTAGCTCGGATCCGGGAATCGTCAGCATTCTCTATCACACTATCGGCAATCTATTTTGGTACTTTCGGGAAAGATGTACATAGTTGAAATATGGCATGTATAGGCTAGTTTTGTAAGACATGTTTGAGATGTGTAAATAGCCATGTGATGTGGCTAGATAAATATTGGTAAAATGCATGTGTGCCTTTGATATATGGTGCATATTTTGGTATAGCTTGTGAATGTCTTATGAATGGTAATCTTAGTGATGGTATGATGCTAGTATGATTTAGTAAATTTGGGTATGAATCATGATTGATATTGAATGTATTCAAGTTGTGTAATTTAGTTCCTAAGTTGACATGTTAGAAATGAGATGATATGAGATGATATGTTGATCATTTGACATGAAAATTGGTTGCCAATTTGTGTGTGGAAGTATGCTTAAATGTGCTTGTAGGTTTGACCCTTGTGTGGGTGGCAAATTGGCCTTGTAAATGGTCTATTCTATCACACGGTTATGGCACACAGGCTTGCCTAGTGACCGTGGGGCTAAGTCAGTAGCTAGCCTAATAGCACACGGCCAAGACACACGGGCTTGTCTAGTAGCCGTGTGAGAAAGTCAGTATATGGCCTAAGAGTACATGGCCTTAGCACTGCGGAGGGTCTTTGGGTGGCCGTGGATGTGAGGTCAGATTCGACCACGGCCAAGGCACACGGGCGTGCTTGGTGGCCGTGGATGTGAGGTCAGATTCGACCACGGAGAGGACACACGGGGGTGTCTAATAGCCGTGGGAGGCACACGGCCTGCCTACACGGACGTGTAACCCCTGAAACTTAGAAAAGTTTTAAATTTCTGTGAAATTTTGTATGTGTTTCGGTTTAGTCCCGACCCGGTTTATAAGTATGTTTTAGGTCTCGATGACCTACTAAAGGGACATTATGTTTGAGGTTGATATGAAATTGTATGACATTTCTGTAAATGTTTTCGATTTGTCTGGTAACGCCGTTAACCCTAGTTCAGCAACGGATACGGGTTAGGGATGTTACATGTAATACCTCATAACCTTATTTCGACGATGGATACGGGTTATGGGTGTTACAATTTACTATTTCAAAAATCTTTTAAAAGCTATATTTGGCTCGTAAATATTAAATAATATAATCTACGAATTTATTTGTCAGATTTGGTGGTCTCGAACCATTATTTTCGACATCGCTGAAATTTGGGCTATTACAACTCTCCCCCTTTAAGAATTTTCGTCCTCGAAAATTCCTTCAGTGGAGAGGTTCAGATATTTTTCACTAACTAATAGTATCTCCAGTTTTCAAGGCTGAAACATTAACGGCCACTTCTGAATCATATATTATGTAATTATTTTCATACAATTTTTAATTGTTTAAAAGTATAGACCATTACTTTGTCTTACTGCATTAAAATACAGTTTACCCACTCAATGATATATCACTGTAAATCACAACTTTCATACCCGATTTAGGCTGAACTAGAACTGATGCTTCGGTCAACAGAACTTTCATCTTCGGTTAAAGAATGTCTTTCACGAATAAATCATATTTGTAATTCGGAGCTTCGACCCAATAGAAGTAGAAAGCAATATCATATGAATGTTTCCATCAAGTGTTCTCTCAAGCATAATCGATTAGAATACCAGAGAAGGATAGAACAGTACCGCTCATAGTTTATCAAGACTTTCAATAATTCCTTCCAACATCATAATCAAACAACCTTTCCATGTAAATAAGAATCACATTTGAAAATGAACATTCACATATATTTCTGAAAATAGCAGATAATGTAAAATACCCAAAGGATATCGCTACATCATATCCAATTACAACAACTGCTTTCAGATATTTTTATGACTTCATTACTACTCCACTGAATACTAAAGCAATCAATAATATCAAATTATCCAGTTCACTAAAGGAACTAATTCAGAAGAATTTTTTTTTTCAGAAATTTCGTTTTGTAAATACCATACTTGAATAAATCGATTCCTCATGAATAAGTTCTTTCTTATTAATAATATTGTATATTCTTAATAATCTTCAAAATAAATAATCTGATATCTTAATTATAATCATTTTTACTAATTAACCCATTCTTAGTTCTATCTGCGTTATTAATCATTTAGCCACTGAACTCTTCAATTTCATACTTGTAAACTTAATCAATATAAATCTGGTAACTTTCTCTGTATAAAACTATACTTATGAGGGGGCAGAGGTCATAAAGCCTCAAATTTTAGCTTTCATATATGCATACATAACATAACTTTTATCATCAACATATTCATTACAAAAATTTATTTCGTACCTTTATAAATCTTTACTCATCATAGGCAATTCCCCTTTTTCTATTAAATACTCAAATATCACTTTCATCACTATTGGAATTAGCTCGGTTGGAAGCATTTCTATCTATTAGTAAAATAATTCTCATCAATGTCGAGAGATATCACACTATCACAGGTTTTATAATGACATGTATTTCTAGACTTAACATATGCTACGTTCGGTCCGAGAATCGACTAAACCGTAGCTCTGATAACACTAAATGTAACACCCCCAACCCGTATCCGTCGCCAGAATAGGGTTACGAGGCATTACCAAGGAGTATAGAACACTTATAGATAATTTGAAATCATTATCGTTCAAATATCAAGACTAATTATGTAACACCCCAAACTCGGCCCATGCGGTATGACCGGATCTGACATGTCACATGAAGAAAACGTGATAAATCCTTATGATTCGTACTAAAATAGGTGTAATTTGATTATGGTTTAATAAAACAAGTTTGGATGTGAATATTTGATAAAATACAACTAATTTTTGAGAGGTTGATTGATGAGTCGAAAATCGAGGTAGTGAACTTTAAAACCATGACTTTTGAAAATGACGTTGAAAGTTTGAAAGAGAAACCGAGTTAAATTATTTGTACATATATATTATGAAAAACGTTTACTAATCAATTTTGGAAAACCGTTATTTATGATTTTATAAAAAATCCCAATTTAAAATAATGTAAGAAAAATAATAAGTACGGCTAAACATAAAACCAAATAAAAATATCCCAGAGGCCTTATTATAACTTTAAAACCCGAAATAATAAAAGCAACAAAATAATACGAAAAATAAGTTTACTAAAGTCCGAATATACCAATCCAAAAGTATGGCCTCCACCGAGTCATCCATGGCCCCAAGTCCTCGTCACTGAGCATTACCTACAAGTGTTAAGAAAAAGGGGAGTGAGTTACAAGAACTCAGTGTATAATCCCCTTACCGTCATCCACTGGGCCTGAATCCATATAGCAATATCTTGGGCCTAAGCCCATTTATAGAAAAGTATTTAAAATGAGACAAATGTATGCAACCCAACCCATCACTCCAACACACCTTCGTACCAGCCTATCACACCTGTGGGGATCAAGTCAACCCACCCTACCAATCACACCAATTCGCAGGCAAGTTGCCATTTATTTCGCAGGCAAGATGCCATTTAATTCGCAGGCAAGATGCCATTTATAATATATTTGTGGCAGAGCCATCGGAGTATCGCTGTAGTCGAGCTGCTTTCATATAGTATTTTCGTGGTCAAGCCACCGAAAATCATAAGTAAACATTATAATAAACATTTTATTGTGGCAATGCCACCAGGCTACACTTCTCTTCATCATTTTTCCCATCCCATGCAATATATGAAAATGCAGCATACATAATAAGATGTTCACATATAAATAGCAACCATTAATCAAGTAATTTATTACAATGACTCAGCCCATTTAAGGCATTCTAGCAAATCGGCCCTCTAGGGGCATTTTCGTTATTCAGCCCATAAGGGCATTTTCGTAATTTGGCCCATAAGGGCATTTTCGTAATTTGGCCCATAAGGGTATTTCCGTAAATTTAACAAATTTTAATGCCGATCTTGTCAAATCTTTCAAAATAGTATACTTCAAGCAAATTCCTCGTTTTATGCCAATTTTTACGATTTTTAGCCGTATAATAATAACAATCTACTATTCGACATGTTACTGAACCATAATTCTACGGGATTACAGTGTGAGATTACACGCCTGATTACGGTAAGTATTAAACTCTCTTGATCATCGGCACCTATGACATCATAACACTCGATTAATCTAATGAACGAGATTTTTATTAATCTAAATCTAAACCAAGCGATCTATTGAAACACTTACCCTCGATATCGTGAACGACCACGATTTGTCTATTCTCACCGGATGATGGTCCACAACCCGGTGGGAAATCTCGAACTGCCGAAACCGCTCCACGCTTGAACTTAGGAGTAGGAATGACAATTCCACTCCTTTTGTGTTCTCCAATCGCTTTTCCTTTCAACACGGTTCCACTTGCCTCTATTGGAAAAATCTTAATCAAAACGATATTACGATGATATATATATATATCGATTGTTTAAGGAAAAAGGGTTCGTCTTACCACTATTTCTGCAGAATCAACAAGCGAATATCAACGATCGATATAGTCCCTAGAATAAACGTATATACCTAATCGTCAATCCGTTTTAGTGGAATAACCAAGTATTGAGATATTGAACCTTAAAGAAATCCCTTACCTCGACAATAATAGATCCACTTCGATCGATTGGGCGCAAGACTAGAAGTGATTCGGCTAAGATGTGATATTCGGCCAATCCATTAAACTACTACAAATAGAAGATTATCAAAATATGAGGGAGTGTGGGAAAACACCATTTCAGTTTAGAAACAATATGAAATAACCAAATGATGAGGAATACTCATTCGGCTAAGGAGAAAAAGATTGAAAAGATTTGAATAAAACACTTACCCGGTTTAATCAAGAAAGAAAAATCCAACTTGTAAGATGAAGAAGAGAAGATGATCAAGGTTCGGTTAGTGGAGGAAAAATGGAGAAAGATTGAAGGAGTAGTGAATAGGAAAAGAAGCGATAACCCAAAAGAAATTAGAGAGTTTCGGCCATCCAAAGAAAATGAGCAAAAGTGGTTTGAGGGTCACGGCAAAACAAAGGAGAAAAATGACCAAATGAATTAGGAGGTTTCAGCCAAAACAAGGGGAAAATAAATTGGAAGAGATAGTACCAAAATGACTTTAGTGATTCGGCATAACAAAGGAAAAAATGAACTATTTTGGCCTAGAGTGTTTCGGCAAGAAAGGAAAAAGGTTTAGAAAAGAAACACAAAATGTTCAAACAAAAGAAAATTTTACCTCTCATTCACTAAACTAGCAAAAATTTAGCTCTCAACTCCCCTCTCAAAACAGTGTGGCATCTTTTGCCCAAAAGGATGGATGTTGACCAAAATGTCTTTCCAAAACATCACCCACAATATTAGCAACCATGTTCCCTTCACTTGCCTTTTTCTTTTGATTCTTTCCTTCATCATCCCTTATCTTCCCCCATACCATATTTCTTTAGCCACCTTTCCATAATTAAAAAGTCTTCCTTGCCTTAAATACCACCTTGGCCAACACTTCGGGAAGGAATACAAAAATAAAATCCCAAAATTTGCACTAGGTGGAATTCGAACTCCACCCCTCAAGCCCATACATGCAACGCCACACCACTCATCTTCTAGCTTCACTTGTGCTAGCAAAATGCACACTTATTTCCATAAGCCTTGATGCCCTTTACCTTCTCCCCCCTTAAGTGCATAAACACAAAAAATTACCTATAGCCTAACTTGAATCCGAAACTTCCTAGAAGCCTCGTAACTTTCCAAAATCACCTTCTTAAAAAATCCAACTTGAAATAATGTCGTTCTTTTGTTCTCAAAAATTTTAAACACTCCTACGCCCAAGGCCCATTGGGACCAATTTGGGTTGTTACTGTAACACCCCAAACCCGGCTCAAACGTTACGACCAGATCTGGTATGCTACGGTTTTAAGGTTAAAAACTTTACTTGGAATGATTCTGAAAAACTTAGTCGTTTTTGTAGATAATCTTTAAATAGGTGGCACTGGTAGAAAATCTTTGAAATTTTAATTTTTTCCAAAACAAGTGTTATTTTAAATAACGTGTGAAAATCCCATTTTTATTTCTTTTAAACATAATTCCTTGATCATGAATGAAAAAACCATAAACATTGACAAGTATCAAATGATAACCTAAGCGATGGAGGCCTTATTACATCAAATAATTCCAAAATTTAAACTTAAAATAAAATGGAAATTTAATAAATAAAAGACTTGTTGGCCCCACGAGTCCGCCTCGACTCCCTTGTCCACGATCTACTGCTCATCTGAAAGGTTAGGAAAAAAATAATAGGGTGAGTCACCAAGACTCAGTGTATAAATCCCTAAAACACTGACCTGAGGCCCACAAACACATTATGGACTTGGCCCGTATACAAGGGTAACTATATATGCATCATGGCCCATCCTAGCCTAGAAATCCATCTTCTACACACCAACCCGTACCAACCATCACACATTGGGGATTTCTACAATCAACCCTCCAACCGCTACACACATTATCGCATTTGTCTTTGCTGCTGTCTTAAAGACCGATCTTTGTGTGACCTATGTGGCAAAGCCACCGATCGCCATGCGACCTTAATAATACATTGTAGTATTTTGACAATTTGAGTCGTTGTCATAAAGACCGATCACTATGTGACCTATGTGGCAAAGCCACCGATCGCTATGCGACCTTTTCCCCTTCATCATATCAATCCCATCCCATGCATACATACATGCGAGAATCAAAACAATATACTACCTAAAAGTTCACGAGTCTATCACATATATCGATACACATAGAGAAGTTTCTATGATTACGCACTTGGCATCCCTTGCCTACCCTTTTTGGGTAATTCATTTGTCTATCTGACCTTTTTTCCGCTTTTAGCCCATAACATATATTTAGTACTGATTACTATACTGACTTTTTTCCGACTTTTAGCCCATAACATATATTTAGTCTGATTACTATACTGACCTTTTTTTGACTTTTAGCTCATAACATATATTTAGTATGAGATTACTAGTGTGTTAGAGATCTACACACTGACACAGTTAGAATGAGACCGTCTAAGTCGACGCTATCCGTAGCCAACACCACCGCTATCTGCCTTGAAATCCTGAAAAATGATATGAGATTCAGGAACTAGTGTTTTCGGATTTTAGATCTAAGAGATCTTACTAGAGAAGATTCGGCTACTCCTAGAGGATTCCGGCCTTTTGCGAAAAATCAGGAAGAGAAGATGATTCGAAGAAATCTATAGAGATTCGGCTTTTAGAAGAAAGAAGAGAAAAGAATAATGGAGTTTTCGGCTTTCGATTTTTTGGAAGAAAGAAGAGAAGAGAATAATGGAGTTTTCAGATTTTAGAAGAAAGAAGAGAATAATGGAGTTTTCGGCTTTTAGGAGAAAGAAGAGAAAGGAATAATGGAGTTTTTGGCTTTCAGCTTTTAGAAGAAAGAAGAGAATAATGGAGTTTTCGGCTTTTAGAAGAAAGAAGAGAATAATGGAGTTTTCGGCTTTTAGGAGAAAGAAGAGAAAAGAATAATGGGGTTTTCGGCTTTTAGAAGAAAGAAGAGAAAGAAAAGGTGGAAACCCTAAATGCCGAAAAATAAAGAAGAGAACCCTCCCTATTTATAGAAATTTCGGCACTTACCTATGAAAAACCAAAAGTGCCCTTCCACGATAACTAAAAATTAATCAAATAAAAGGAAAATTCGGCACCCCTTTGCCATAAAGAAACCGATTTCTTCACTTCTCTAGGTGATGGAATTTCGGCCAACTCTAGCCTTGTAGATAGCTCCTATCTTTTCTCCTTTTTTTCTTCCATATTATCAACTATATTATCTACATTATCTCATTCACATAAATCCTCCTATTTTTGAGCCTTGTTGCCGTCCACTCTACCGAACCCTAATGCAGAAATTTAGCTAACTTAAATTAAAAGAGTTGGGCTCCATGTAACTTAAATTTGGGGCCCCTTACTCCCTTGTGTGGCGTCACCTCCTTGCTCCCTAAGTGGCACCACTAACCACTGGGCCACAAGCCCATTTTGATATTTTAATCTCAGATACCACCTTTTAAACCCTATAGTGCCCAAACAAAAATTTAACTAAGGCTTCAGCCCAATCCTTAGCCCAATTTGGACCCCTAATGCTCAAATTAACTCATTACACATATTCACCCATTAAATGCATAGGCCCAAAATTTCAGGATGTTACAGTTCTACCCCCTTAAAGAAATTTCATCCTCGAAATTTTTAACTAACTAGAAATCATACTACCTAAGTCTCACCACTATGCTTTCGCTGCGCACTCTAATTCTAAAGCCAAAATAAACACTTAGTATACTATGGTAGGGTACGCACCATCATTCGCATCTGGAGCGTCTCCGTCTCCTACCACGGCCACGCGGCGGTCGTCCTCGACCCCTTGTACTCATTCTACCGATCGACGTTTATTTGATTACGAATTTTATGAATTAATAAGTTTCTTCCGCTGATTAACCACGAACAGTCTTATGAACAGTAGTTTAAGAGTAGTTCTTTCGAATTCGGAATTACATCCACAAGTTTCAGTCTCAAGTTTGTCCCCTAGTTCTAGGAAACACATACATTCAATCATTACACATCAACAAACAAATAGCATCCACGAACTTACCTTCATCACCTAAGGGTATTTTCGTCATTCCACTACCTAAGGGTATTTTTGTAATTTATCCTACATGGGTATTTTTGTAATTTTCCAAAATAGGGTTTCTTGGTGATTTTGCGAAATAAGGGTATTTTGGTAATTTTGCAATCTGGGGGTATTTTGGTAATTTTGTAATTCGGGGGTATTTCGGTAATTTTACAAATCAAGGATATTTTGGTTATTTATAAATCAGGGGTAATTTAGTAGTTTTACAAAATAGAGTGGTGGTCCCTTTCGGGTTTTAGTTATAAATTTTGGCCCCTCAACCCGTCCTCGTGGCTAGGGTGAATAGTCACTACGCAACCCAGGTAGGATTCAGTGAAGAGGAGGTGAGTCACTAGGACTGCTTAAGTACCAGGCTCTTCCGGATCCAATCCTAGACATGCGTATGCCTGTTGCCACACCCTATCTCGGCGACTTGTTCACAGGTTTGTTTGGTTGGATTAAATCTTATGAATTTAGAGAGTTGTTTAAACTAGCCCTAAAGTCCATCAATACTATCATACTTAGTCTACGTCCATAAAACCCATCAAGCCCCACATTCATATCACATCCAAAAGTTCAGAATACTTACCTACGTGGATCGGGTGCCGGTAGACTCGAAGGTCATTTCTCAACCCAAACTTTTCCAAATTCTTATCAACTTTAAAACAGTACTAGACCCATTTCACAGCCCGAGTTTTGAACTGGGCTCTGATACCAAAATGTAACACCCCAAACCCGGCCCAAACGTTACGACCAGATCTAGTATGCTACGATTTTAAGGTTAAAAACTTTACTTGGAATGATTCTGAAAAACTTAGTCGTTTTTATAGATAATCTTTAAATAGGTGGCACTGGTAGAAAATCTTTGAAATTTTATTTTTTTCCAAAACAAGTGTTATTTTAAATAATGTGTGAAAATCCCATTTTTATTTCTTTTAAACATAAGTCCTTGATCATGAATGAAAAAAAACATAAACATTGACAAGTATCAACTGATAACCTAAGCGATGGAGGCCTTATTACATCAAATAATTCCAAAATTTAAACTTAAAATAAAATGGAAATTTAATAAATAAAAGACTTGTTGGCTCCACGAGTCCGCCTCGGCTCCCTTGTCCACGATCTCTTGCTCATCGAAAGGTTAGGAAAAATAATAGGGTGAGTCACCAAGACTCAGTGTATAAATCCCTAAAACACTGACCTGAGGCCCACAAACACATTATGGCCTTGGCCCGTATACAAGGGTAACTATATATGCATCATGGCCCATCCCAGCCTAGAAATCCATTCTCTACACACCAACCAGTACCAACCATCACACCTTGGGGATTTCTACAATCAACCCTCCAACCGCTACACACCATATCGGCCAATTTGTCTTTGCATGTCTTTAAGACCGATCACTGTGTGACCTATGTGGAAAAGCCACCGATCGCCATGCAACCTTAATAATACATCGTAGTATTTCAACAACGGTGAGTATTGCGTCATCATAAAGACCGATCACTATGTGACCTATGTGGCAAAGCCACCGATCGCTATGCGACCTTCTCTTCCCTTAATCATATCAATCCCATCCCATGCATACATACATGCAGAATCAAAACAATATACTACCTTAAAGTTCACGATCTATCACATACATCGATACACATAGAGAAGTTTCGATGATTACGTACCTGGCATCCCTTGCCTACCCTTTTTGGGTAATCCGACTGTCTATACTGACCTTTTTCCCGCTTTTATCCCATAACATATATTTAGTCTGATTACTATCTGACCTTTTTACGGCTTTTAGCCCATAACATATATTTAGTACTGATTACTATCTGACCTTTTTCTATCTTTTAGCCCATAACATATATTTAGTATAGATTAGTAGTGTGTTAGAGATCTACACACCTGATTACCGTTAGAATGAGACCCTCTAAGTCGACGCTTTCCGTAGCCAACACCACCGCTATCTACCTTGAAATCCCGAAAAGTGATATGAGATTCAGGAACTAGTGTTTTCGGCTTTTAGATCTAAGAGATCTTACTAGAGAAGATTCGGATACTCCCAGAGGATTACAACTTTTTGCGAAAAATCAGGAAGAGAAGATGATTCGAAGAAATCTATAGAGATTCGGCTTTTAGAAGAAAGAAGAGAAAAGAATAATGGAGTTTTCGGCTTTCAGTTTTTTAGAAAAAAGAAGAGAAGAGAATAATGGAGTTTTCGGCTTTTAGAAGAAAGAAGAGAATAATGGAGTTTTCGGCTTTTAGGAGAAAGAAGAGAAATGAATAATGGAGTTTTCGGCTTTTGGCTTTTAGAAGAAAGAATAGAATAATGGAGTTCTCTGCTTTTAGAAGAAAGAAGAGAATAATGGAGTTTTTGGCTTTTAGGAGAAAGAAGAGAAAAGAATAATGGGGTTTTCGACTTTTAGAAGAAAGAAGAGAAAGAAAAGGTGGAAACCCTAAATGCCAAAAAATAAAGAAGAGAACCCTCCCTAATTATAGAAATTTCGGCACTTACCTATGAAAAACTGAAAGTACCCTTCCTGATAACTAAAAAATAATCAAATAAAAAGGGAAAATTCGGTACCCCCTTTGCCATAAAGAAACCGATTTCTTCACTTCTCTAGGTGATGGAATTTCGGCCAACTCCTAGCCTTGTAGATAGCTCCTATCTTTTCTCTTTTTTTTTTCTTCCATATTATCAACTATATTATCTACATTATCCCATTCACATAAATCCTCCTATTTTTGAGCCTTGTTGCCGTCCACTCTACCTAACCCTAATGACGAAATTGAGCTAACTTAAATTAAAAGAGTTGGGCTCCATGTAACTTAAATTTGGGGCCCCTTACTCCCTTGTGTGGCGTCACCTCCTTGCTCCCTAAGTGGCACCACTAACCACTGGGCCACAAGCCCATTTTGATATTTTAAACTCAGATACCACCGTTTAAACCCTATAGTGCCCAAACAAAAATTTAACTAAGGCTTCAGCCCAATCCTGAGCCCAATTTGGACCCCTAAAGCTCAAATTAACTCATTACACATATTCACCCATTAAATGCATAGGCCCAAAATTTCAGGATGTTACAGTTCTACCCCCTTAAAGAAATTTCGTCCTTGAAATTTCCAACTAACTAGTAATCATACTACCTCAGTCTCACCACTATGATTTCGCTGTGCACTCTAATTCTAAAGCCAAAATAAACACTTAGTATACTATGGTAGGGTATGCACCATCATTCGCATCTGGAGCGTCTCCGTCTCCTACCACGGCCACGTGGCGGTCGTCCTCGACCCCTTGTACTCATTCTACCGATCGACGTTTATCTGATTACGAATTTTATGAATTAATAAGTTTCTTCCACTGATTAATCACGAACAGTCTTATGAACAGTAGTTTAAGAGTAGTTCTTTCGAATTCGGAATTACATCCACAAGTTTCAGTCTCAAGTTTGTCCCCTAGTTCTAGGAAACACATACATTCAATCATTACACATCAACATACAAATAGCATCCACGAACTTACCTTGATCACCTAAAGGTATTTTCGTCATTCCACTACCAAGGGGTATTTTTGTAATTTATCCTACAGGGGTATTTTTGTAATTTTCCAAAATAGGGTTTCTTGGTGATTTTGCGAAATAAGGGTATTTTGGTAATTTTGCAATCCGGGGGTATTTTGGTAATTTTGCAATTCGGAGGTATTTCGGTAATTTTACAAATCAAGGATATTTTGGTTATTTATAAATCAGGGGTAATTTAGTAGTTTTACAAAATAGAGGGGCTGGTCCCTTTCGGGTTTTAGTTATAAATTTTGGCCCGTCAACTTGGTCCTCGTGGCTAGGGTGAGCAATCACTACGCACTGTAGGATTTTGTGAAGAGGAGGTGAGTCACTAGGACTGCTTAAGTACCAGGCTCTTCCAGATCCAATCCTAGACATGCGTATGTCTGTTGCCACACCCTATCTCGGCGACTTGTTCACAGGTTTGTTTGGTTGGATTAAATCTTATGAATTTAGAGAGTTGTTTAAACTAGCCCTAAAGTCCATCAATACTATCATACTTAGTCTACGTCCATAAAACCCATCAAGCCCCACATTCATATCACATCCAAAAGTTCGAATACTTACTGCGTGGATCGGTGTGCAGAGACTCGAAGGCCATTTCTCAACCCAAACTTTTCCAAATTCTTATCAACTTTAAAACATTACTAGACCTATTTCACGGCCGAGTTTTGGCGGGCTCGATACTAAAATGTAACACCCCAAACCCGGCCCAAACGTTACGACCAAATCTGGTATGCTACGATTTTAAGGTTAAAAAGTTTACTTGGAATGATTCTGAAAAACTTAGTCATTTTTATAGATAATCTTTAAATAGGTGGCACTGGTAGAAAATCTTTGAAATTTTATTTTTTTCCAAAACAAGTGTTATTTTAAATAATGTGTGAAAATCCCATATTTATTTCTTTTAAACATAAGTCCTTGATCATGAATGAAAAAAAACATAAACATTGACAAGTATCAACTGATAACCTAAGCGATGGAGGCCTTATTACATCAAATAATTCCAAAATTTAAACTTAAAATAAAATGGAAATTTAATAAATAAAAGACTTGTTGGCCCCACGAGTTCGCCTCGACTCTCTTGTCCACGATCTACTGCTCATCTGAAAGGTTAGGAAAAAATAATAGGGTGAGTCACCAAGACTCAGTGTATAAATCCCTAAAACACTGACCTGAGGCCCACAAACACATTATGGCCTTGGCCCGTATACAAGGGTAACTATATATGCATCATGGCCCATCCCAGCCTAGAAATCCATCTTCTACACACCAACCCGTACCAACCATCACACCTTGGGGATTTTTACAATCAACCCTCCAACCGCTACACACCATATCGACAGCTGTGCTGCATGTCTTAAAGACCGATCACTGTGTGACCTATGTGGAAAAGCCACCGATCGCCATGCGACCTTAATAATACATCGTAGTATTTCGACAGCTGAGCTGCCTGTCATAAAGACCGATCACTATGTGACCTATGTGGCAAAGCCACCGATCGCTATGCGACCTTCTTCCCCTTCATCATATCAATCCCATCCCATGCATACATACATGCAGAATCAAAACAATATACTACCTAAAAGTTCACAGTCTATCACATACATCGATACACATAGAGAAGTTTTGATGATTACGTACCTGGCATCCCTTGCCTACCCTTTTTGGGTAATCCGACTGTCTATATAGCCTTTTTCTGGCTTTTAGCCCATAACATATATTTAGTTCAGATTACTATACAACCTTTTTTCTGGCTTTTAGCCCATAACATATATTTAGTACAGATTACTATACAGCCTTTTTCCGGCTTTTAGCCTATAACATATATTTAGTACAGATTAGTAGTGTGTTAAAGATCTACACACCTGATTACCGTTAGAATGAGACCCTCTAAGTCGACGCTATCCGTAGCCAACACCACCGCTATCTACCTTGAAATCCCAAAAAGTGATATGAGATTCAGGAACTAGTGTTTTCGGCTTTTAGATCTAAGAGATCTTACTAGACAAGATTCGGCTACTCCTAGAGGATTACGACTTTTTGCGAAAAATCAGGAAGAGAAGATGATTTGAAGAAATCTATAGAGATTCAGCTTTTAGAAGAAAGAAGAGAAAAGAATAATGGAGTTTTCGGCTTTCAGTTTTTTAGAAAAAAGAAGAGAAGAGAATAATGGAGTTTTTAGCTTTTAGAAGAAAGAAGAGAATAATGGAGTTTTCGGCTTTTAGGAGAAAGAAGAGAAAGGAATAATGGAGTTTTCGGCTTTCGGCTTTTAGAAGAAAGAATAGAATAATGGAGTTTTCTGCTTTTAGAAGAAAGAAGAGAATAATGGAGTTTTCGGCTTTTAGGAGAAAGAAGAGAAAAGAATAATGGGGTTTTCGGCTTTTAGAAGAAAGAAGAGAAAGAAAAGGTGGAAACCCTAAATGCCAAAAAATAAAGAAGAGAACCCTCCCTATTTATAGAAATTTCGACACTTACCTATGAAAAATCGAAAGTACCCTTCCCGATAACTAAAAATTAATCAAATAAAAAGGAAAATTTAAGCACCCCCTTGCCATAAAAAACTGATTTCTTCACTTCTCTAAGTGATGGAATTTCGCCAACTCTAGCCTTGTAGATAGCTCCTATATTTTCTCCTTTTTTTTCTTCCATATTATCAACTATATTATCTACATTATCCCATTCACATAAATCCTCCTATTTTTGAGCCTTATTGCCGTCCACTCTACCTAACCCTAATGCCGAAATTTAGCTAACTTATATTGAAAGAGTTGGGCTCCATGTAACTTAAATTTGGGGCCCCTTACTCCCTTGTGTGGCATCACCTCCTTGCTCCCTAAGTGGCGCCACTAACCACTGGGCCACAAGCCCATTTTGATATTTTAAACTCAGATACCACCTTTTAAACCCTATAGTGCCCAAACAAAAATTTAACTAAGGCTTCAGCCCAATCCTGAGCCCAATTTGGACCCCTGATGCTCAAATTAACTCATTACACATATTCACCCATTAAATGCATAGGCCCAAAAATTCAGGATGTTACAGTTACAATTCTACCCTCCTTAGAGAAATTTCGTCCTCGAAATTTCCAACCAACTACTAAATGCACCGCTCAAATCACACCACTATGCTTTCGCTGCGCACTCTGATCTTAATAACACTAATATACTTTCAACATAATCTTGAATCCTCTTTCACACAACCAAACATCTAACCACAGAAGCAAGCAGTTATCTACATCTTATACCTAAAATTTTCTACATTCAATCATCACGTCCAACCAAAACATACCTGACTTGATGATGATGAAACAATCCCGAGCCTTATGCTCCTTAGACCCGTATCTCAAGCATGCTCCTGACCTCCTCCAGCATTCTCCCGGGTGACGTCTTCTGCAATAATCGCAAGCCAAAAAGTTTGGACGTGCCTTAACACACTTTACGGAATGAGACTGCGACCTAAAAGAACCGCGATCTCTTTTCTTCTTACAGTCCATACACCCAACTCGAAGTGCTTCACTGATTCCTTTAACCTCCTCCAATACCTCCTTAACTATCTGAGTCAGGTCAACAATCCCCAGCTCGATCATGAGATCCGTCTCACCATTTGGCGATGCGGCGCCTCCCTTCGAGCACATGCCTCGGTCTTTGAAAATCCCAATTCTAGCACCTCGGCCTCTATCACGGTCGCGTCCACTATGTCCACGTCCTCTAGCACTCATATTTGCTAAGTCGATTTAATCTGACTAAGAGTCTTATGAATCATTATGCTAATTAATGTTTTATTAACCAATATTTTATGAAGTATAGGAAGTAAAGTCGTTTTCGCAAAACGCATCCTATAGTCTCAATCTCTATAGTTTCAGCTCCTAAAACTAAAAGTTCTAGAGTATTTCTACAGTCATACCACAATAATCATAATCATAAAATGATATCATATACTTACTTGACTTGGTGCCGGATACCCGTGGTGCCATTATTCCTTCAAAACATGCATTTAAAAAAAATTCAAACAGCTTTGGAAAATGTTTTTGAACCAAAACCACAGCTGAGTTTTGCAACCAGGCTCTGATACCATAAAATGTAACACCCCAAACCCGGCCCATGCGATATTACCGGATCTGACATGTCACATGAAGAAAACGGGATAAATCCTTATAATTAGTACTAAAATAGCTGTAATTTGATTATGGTTTAAGAAAAAAAGTTTGGATGTGAATATTTGATAAAATACAACTAATTTTTGAGAGGCTGATTGATGAGTCAAAAATCGAGGTAGTGAACTTTAAAACCATGACTTTTGAAAATGACGTTGAAAATTTAAAAGAGAATCTGAGTTAAATTATTTGAACATATTTATTATGAAAATCGTTTATTAATCAATTTTGGAAAACTGTTATTTATGATTTTAGAAAAAATCCCCATTTAAAATAATGCAAGAAAAATAATAAGTACGACTAAACATAAAACAAAATAAAAATATCCCAGAGGCCTTATTACAACTTTAAAACCCGAAATAATAAAAGCAACGAAATAATATGGAAAAGAAGTTTACTAAAGTCCGAATATAACAATCCAAAAGTATGGCCTCCACCGAGTCATCCATGGCCCCAAGTCCTCGTCACTGAGCATTACCTACAAGGGTTAAGAAAAAAGGGGAGTGAGTTACAAGAACTCAGTGTATAATCCCCTTACCGTCATCCACTAGGCCTGAACCCATATAGCAATATCTTGGGCCTAATCCCATTTACAGAAAAGTATTTAAAATGAGACAAATGTATGCAACCCAACCCATCCATCCAACACACCCCTGTACCAGCCTATCACACCTGAGGGGATCAAGTCAACCCACCCCGCCAATCACACCAATTCGCAGGCAAGTTGCCATTTATTTCGCAGGCAAGATGCCATTTAGTTCACAGGCAAGATGCCATTTATTTCGCAAGCAAGATGCCATTTATAATATATTTGTGGCAGAGCCACTGGAGTATCGCTGTAGTCGAGCTGCTTTCATATAGTATTTTCGTGGTCAAGCCACCGAAAATCATAAGTAAACATTATAATAAACACTTTATTATGGCAATGCCACCAGGCTACACTTCTCTTCATCATTTTTCCCATCCCATGAAATATATGAAAATGCAGCATACATAATAAGATGTTCACATATAAATAGCAACCGTTAATCAAGTAATTTATTACAATGACTCGGCCCATTTAAGGCATTCTAGCAAATTGGCCCTCTAGGGGCATTTTCGTAATTCAGCCTATAAGGGCATTTTTGTAATTCGACCCATAAGGGCATTTTCATAATTCGGCCTATAAGGGTATTTTTGTAATTCGGCCCATAAGGGCATTTTCGTAAATTTAACAAATTTTAATGTCGATCTTGTCAAATCTTTCAAAATAGTATACTTTAAGCAAATTCCTCGTTTTATGCCAATTTTTACGATTTTTAGCCGTATAATAATAACAATCTACTATTCGACATGTTACCGAACCATAATTCTATGAGATTACGGTGTGAGATTACACACCTGATTACGGTAAGTATTAAACTCTCTTGATCGTCGGCACCTATGACATCATAACACTCGATTAATCTAATGAACGAGATTTTTATTAATCTAAAAACCAAGCGATATATTGAAACGCTTACCCTCGATATCGTGAACGACCACGATTTGTCTATTCTCACCGGATGATGGTCCACAACCCGGTGGGAAATCTCGAACCGCTGAAACCGCTCTACGCTTGAACTTAGGAGTAGGAATGGCAATTCCACTCCTTTTGTGTTCTCCAATCGCTTTTCCTTTCAACGCGGTTCCACTTGCCTCCATTGGAAAAATCGTAATCAAAACGATATTACGATGATATATATATATATATATATCGTTTATTTAAGGAAAAAGGGTTCGGCTTACCACTATTTCTGTAGAATCAACAAGCGAATATCAACGATAGATATAGTCCCTAGAATAAACGTATATACCTAATCGTCAATCCGTTTTAGCGGAATAACCAAGTATTGATATATTGAACCTTAAAGAAATCCCTTACCTCGACAATAATAGATCCACTTTGATCAATTGGGCGCAAGACTAGAAGTGATTCAGCTAAGATGTGATATTCGGCCAATTCACTAAAGTACTACAAATAGAATATTATCAAAATATGAGGGAGTGTGGGAAAACACCATTTCGGTTTAGAAACAATATGAAATAACCAAATGATGAGGAATACTCATTCGGCTAAGGAGAAAAAGATTGAAAAGATTTGAATAAAACACTTACCCGGTTTAATCAAGAAAGAAAAATCCAACTTGTAAGATGAAGAAGATAAGTTGATCAAGGTTCGGTTAGTGGAGGAAAAATGGAGAAAGATTGAAGGAATAGTGAATAGGAAAAGAAGTGATAACCCAAAAGAAATTAGAGAGTTTCAGCCATCCAAAGAAAATGAGCAAAAATGGTTTGAGGGTCACGGCAAAACAAAGGAGAAAAATGACCAAATGAATTAGGAGGTTTCGACCAAAACAAGGGGAAAAGAAATTGGAAGAGAAAGTACCAAAATGACTTTAGTGATTCGGCATAACAAAGGAAAAAATGAACTATTTTGGCCTAGAGTGTTTCGGCAAGAAAGGAAAAAGGTTTAGAAAAGAAACACAAAATGTTCAAACAAAATAAAATTTTACCTCTCATGAACTAAACTAGCAAAAATTTGGCTCTCAACTCCCCTCTCAAAACCGTGTGGCATCTTTTGCCCAAAAGGATGGATGTTGACCAAAATGTCTTTCCAAAACATCACCCACAATATTAGCCAACATGTTCCCTTCACTTGCCTTTTTATTTTGATTCTTTCCTTCATCATCCCTTATCTTCCCCCATACCATATTTCTTTAGCCACCTTTCCATAATTAAAAAGTCTTCCTTGCCTTAAATACCACCTTGGCCGACACTTAGGGAAGGAATACAAAAATAAAATCCCAAAATTTGCACTAGGTGGGATTCGAACTCCACCCCTCAAGCCCATACATGCAACGCCACACCACTCCTCTTCTAGCTTCACTTGTGCTAGCAAAATGCACACTTATTTCCATAAGACTTGATGCCCTTTTCCTTCTCCCCCCTTAAGTGCATAAACACAAAAATTTACCTATAGCCTAACTTGAACCCGGAACTTCCTAGAAGCCTTGTAACTTTCCAAAATCACCTTCTTAATAAGTCCAACTTGAAATAATGTCGTTCTTTTGTTCTCAAAAATTTTAAACACTCCTACGCCCAAGGCCCATTGGGCCCAATTCTACTAGGCCCAAATTCGGGTCGTTACAATTCTACACTCCTTAAAGAAATTTTGTCCTCGAAATTTCCAACCAACTACTAAATGCACCGCTCAAATCACACCACTATGCTTTCGCTGCGCACTCTGATCTTAATAACACTAATGTACTTTCAACATAATCTTGAATCCTCTTTCACACAACCAAACATCTAACCACAGAAGCAAGCAGTTATCTACCTCTTATACCTAAAATTTTCTACATTCAATCATCACATCCAACCAAAACATACCTGACTTGATGGTGATGAAACAATCCCGAGCCTTATGCTCCTTAGACCCGCATCTCAAGCATGCTCCTGACCTTCTCCTGCATTCTCCCGGATGACGTCTTCTACAATAATCGTAAGCCGGAAAGTTTGGACGCGCCTTAACACGCTTTACGGAACAAGACTGCGACCCAAAAGAATCGCGATCTCTTTTCTTCTTACAGTCCATACACCCAACTCGAAGTGCTTCACTGATTCTTTTAACCTCCTCCAATACCTCCTTAACTATATGAGTCAGGTCAACAATCCCCAGCTCGATCATGAGATGCCGTCTCAGCCACTGGCGATGCCAGCGCCTCCCTTTCGGGCACATGCCTCGGTGCTGAAAATCTAGCCCTAACACCTCGGCCTCTATCATGGTCGCGTCCACTACGTCCACGTCCTCTAGCGCTCATATTTGCTAAGTCGATTTAATCTGACTAAGAGTCTTATGAATCATTATGCTATTCAATGTTTTATTAACCAATATTTTATGAAGTATAGGAAGTAAAGTCGTTTTCGCAAAATGCATCCTATAGTCTCAATCTCTATAGTTTCAGCTCCTAAAACTAAAAGTTCTAGAGTATTTCTACAGTCATACCACAATAATCATAATCATAAAATAATATCATATACTTACTTGATTTGGTGCCGGATACCCGTGGTGCCATACTTCCTTCAAAACATGCATTTAAAAAAAATTCAAACAGCTTTGGAAAACATTTTTGAACCCAAACCACAGCTGAGTTTTGCAACCGGGCTCTGATACCATAAAATGTAACACCCCAAACCTGGCCCATGCAGTATGACCGGATCTGACATGTCACATGAAGAAAACGTGATAAATCCTTATGATTCATACTAAAATAGGTGTAATTTGATTATGGTTTAAGAAAACAAGTTTGGATGTAAATATTTGATAAAATACAACTAATTTTTGAGAGGTTGATTGATGAGTTGAAAATCGAGGTAGTGAACTTTAAAACCATGACTTTTGAAAATGACATTGAAAATTTGAAAAAGAATCCGAGTTAAATTATTTGTACATATTTATTATGAAAACCGTTTATTAATAAATTTTGGAAAACCGTTATTTATGATTTTAGAAAAAATCCCCATTTAAAATAATGCAAGGAAAATAATAAGTACGGCTAAACATAAAACAAAATAAAAATATCCCAGAGGCCTTATTAAAACTTTAAAACCTGAAATAATAAAAGCAACGAAATAATATGGAAAAGAAGTTTACTAAAGTCTGAATATAACAATCCAAAAGTATGGCCTCCACCGAGTCATCCATGGCCCCAAGTCCTCGTCACTGAGCACTACCTACAAGGGTTAAGAAAAAGGCGGAGTGAGTTACAAGAACTCAGTGTATAATCCCCTTACCGTCATCCACTGGGCCTGAACCCATATAGCAATATCTTGGGCCTAAGCCCATTTACAGAAAAGTATTTAAAATGATACAAATGTATCCAACCCAACCCATCCATCCAACACACCCCTGTACCAGCCTATCACACCTGTGGGGATCAAGTCAACCCACCCCGCCAATCACACCAATTCGCAGGCAAGTAGCCATTTATTTCGTAGCAAGATGCCATTTATAATATATTTGTGGCAGAGCCACCAGAGTATCACTGCAGTCGAGCTACTTTCATATAGTATTTTCGTGGTTAAGCCACCGAAAATCATAAGAAACATTATAATAAACATTTTATTATGGCAATGCCACCAGGATACACTTCTCTTCATCATTTTTCCCATCCCATGCAATATATGAAAATGCAACATACATAATAAGATGTTCACATATAAATAGCAACCATTAATCAAGTAAATTATTACAATGACTCGGCCCATTTAAGGCATTCTAGCAAATCGACCCTCTAGGGGCATTTTTGTAATTCGACCCATAAGGGCATTTTCGTAATTCGGCCCATAAGGGCATTTTCGTAATTCGGCCCATAAGGGCATTTTCTTAATTCGGCCCATAAGGCCATTTTCGTAAATTTAACAAATTTTAATGCCGATCTTGTCAAATCTTTCAAAATAGTATACTTTAAGCAAATTCCTCGTTTTATGCCAATTTTTACGATTTTTAGCCGTATAATAATAACAATCTACTATTCGACATGTTACCGAACCATAATTCTACGGGATTACAGTGTGAGATTACACACCTGATTACGGTAAGTATTAAACTCTCTTGATTGTCGGCACCTATGACATCATAACACTCGATTAATCTAATGAACGAGATTTTTATTAATCTAAATCTAAACCAAGCGATCTATTGAAACGCTTACCCTCGATACCGTGAACGACCACGATTTGTCTATTCTCACCGGATGATGGTCCACAACCCGGTGGGAAATCTCGAACCTCCGAAACCGCTCTACGCTTGAACTTAGTAGTAGGAATGGCAATTCCTCTCCTTTTGTGTTCTCCAATCGCTTTTCCTTTCAACACGGTTCCACTTGCCTCCATTGGAAAAATCTTAATCAAAACGATATTACGATGATATGTATATATCGATTGTTTAAAGAAAAAGGTTTCGGCTTACCACTATTTCCGCAGAATCAACAAGCGAATATCAACGATCGATATAGTCCCTAGAATAAACGTATATACCTAATCGTCAATCCGTTTTAGCGGAATAACCAAGTATTGAGATATTGAACCTTAAAGAAATCCCTTACCTTGACAATAATAGATCCACTTCGATCGATTGGGCGCAAGACTAGAAGTGATTCGGCTAAGATGTGATATTCGGCCAATCCACTAAAGTACTACAAATAGAAGATTATCAAAATATGAGGGAGTGTGGGAAAACACCATTTCGGTTTAGAAACAATATGAAATAACCAAATGATGAGGAATACTCATTCAGCTAAGGAGAAAAAGATTGAAAAGATTTGAATAAAACACTTACCCGGTTTAATCAAGAAAGAAAAATCCAACTTGTAAGATGAAGAAGAGAAGATGATCAAGGTTCGATTAGTGGAGGAAAAATGGTGAAAGATTGAAGGAATAGTGAATAGGAAAAGAAGTGATAACCCAAAAAAAAATTAGAGAGTTTCGGCCATCCAAAGAAAATGAGCAAAAGTGGTTTGAGGGTCACGGCAAAACAAAGGAGAAAAATGACCAAATGAATTAGGAGGTTTCGGTCAAAACAAGGGGAAAATAAATTGGAAGAGAAAGTACCAAAATGACTTTAGTGATTCGGCATAACAAAGGAAAAAATGAACTATTTTGGCCTAGAGTGTTTTGGCAAGAAAGGAAAAAGGTTTAGAAAAGAAACACAAAATGTTCAAACAAAAGAAAATTTTACCTCTCATGCACTAAACTAGCAAAAATTCGGCTCTCAACTCCCCTCTCAAAACCGTGTGGCATCTTTTGCCCAAAAGGATGGATGTTGACCAAAATGTCTTTCCAAAACATCACCCACAATATTAGCCAACATGTTCCCTTCACTTGCCTTTTTCTTTTGATTCTTTCCTTCATCATCCCTTATCTTCCTCCATACCATATTTCTTTAGCCACCTTTCCATAATTAAAAAGTCTTCCTTGCCTTAAATACCACCTTGGCCAACACTTAGGGAAGGAATACAAAAATAAAATCCCAAAATTTGCACTAGGTAGGATTCGAACTCCCCCCCTCAAACCCATACATGCAACACCACACCAATCCTCTTCTAGCTTCACTTGTGCTAGCAAAATGCACACTTATTTCAATAAGCCTTGACGCCCTTTACTTTCTCCCCCCTTAAGTGCAGAAACACAAAAATTTACCTATAGCCTAACTTGAACCCAGAACTTCCTAGAAGCCTCGTAACTTTCCAAAATCACCTTCTTAATAAGTCCAACTTGAAATAATGTTGTTCTTTTGTTCTCAAAAATTTTAAACACTCCTACGCCCAAGGCCCATTGGGCCCAATTCTACTAGGCCCAAATTCGGGTCGTTACAAATTATAAACGTTCCTTTAACGGACCTTCGAGGTCCAAATCATGCATTAAGATCGGGTCGAGACTAAACCGGATCCTCAAGAAAATTTTTCGCGACTTTTAAAATTTTTCTCGCATATAAGGGTCACACGCCCATGTGACTGGGGAGACACAGCCGGACCATACGCCAATGGGGTAGACCGCTTGTCACACACGGCCTAGACACACGCCCATGTCTACCCGTGTGGACAAAAATTAGGCTATTTTCCAAGCCATATTTCTCACTCACTTGATCCTTTATCTTTACCAACATTTTAATATAGTCAAAAACCAATTTAAGATATTCAACCAAGCCTTATACTTATTACCATTTGTTAGTCATACATTTCATATAAATAACAAGAAACGTATATAAGCTCAATTCTTATTAAATTCCTCTTATACCTATACTTTTTCACATTATGTATTCGTATCACATATAATAATCATACCTCTGTATTTCATATACATTTTCATAATAATTTTTCTTGGTTTCTAACTACTTCATATTTGAGTTCTACTCATCAAATCATTTGAACATCATCTTTACACAAATAGTACACTTGAGGTGTACAGTTCTATAATTATTAATAAACACATTTATAAAACATATTCCATGTTTTTATATATCAGTCGCATATTTCCATGTATCAAGTACCATCATTTTCGCGTATTTCAGACAAATACGTGTAACAATTCATAAACATGCAACTCACTAACTCTTCCTGCCAATCACAATTTAAATTGACAAATCACTTATTGAGTCCAATTTCAATGTTCACTAAAATTTATTATATAAATTTGGATGTGCGTATCCACCAATAGATTCCATGTACAGATATCATCATCTCAAATTTCCACATACATTTACTTTCCACGTTATGAATTCAAATAACATATACAAGATATACCAATGTATTTCAAGTACGTTTTCATAATATTTCATTTTTGAATTCAGATTATTTCATATTAGAACTTTTCTCATTAACTCATTTGGAATACCAATTCATACGGATAATACACTCAAGGTGTACAAATATATAATCACAAATGAACTCATTCATCAACCAAGATTTATGTTCATGTCTCATCAACTCGTATTTCCTTATATCACATAATTCCATGTAACACTTACCAAACTTTATCGAATTAGTGAACGTCTTGCAGAATTGGTCTGCACCGGTATGCACTGAATTTCACTGATAATCACTGATGTCATAGCATAGCTATGGTCTTTTCATTAGAATGCCATAGCTCAGCTATGGTCTTACACCTTCACTATCATTTTGCCATGGTGAAACCATGGACTTATCCGTCAATTCATCACATAGTCATATTCAATTACACTTAGTCATTACATGATCACATGTATTTTCACTTAGTCAATTTCCCGTTGAACTCATCGGAATATTAACAGATACACAGTGGCCTACACATAGTACCACCCTTGTAGCCGAAGCTATCTGGTGCACATAGTAGCCTGCACTTAGTACTACACATGTGACCAAAACCATCACTTACACATAGTGGCCTGCACTTCGTACCACACATGTGACCGAAGCTATCGGGTACGCATAGTAGCCTGCACTTAGTACTACACACGTGACCTAAAACCTTCTCGTAGCTCTCTTGTACACATAGTGGCCTACACTTAGTACCACACATGTGACCTAGCTACCTCATTCATATCTTTTCTATTCCGAAGGTTCAATCGAGAATTCTCACTTTTCAACATTTTACCAATTCATCCTGTAATATCCCGAAATTGGGCCTAGTAGAATTGGGCCCAATGGGCCTTGAGCGTAGAAGTGTTTTAAAATTTTGAGAACAAGAGAACGACATTATTTCAAATTGGACTTATTAAGAAGGTAATTTTGGAAAGTTATGAGGTTTCTATGAAGTTCCGGGTTCAAGTTGGGCCTTAGTAAAATTTTGTGTTTAAGCCTATTAAGGAGAGATAGTAAGTGGCATCAAGGCTTATGGAAATAAAAGAGTAAATTGCTAGCATAAATGAGCAATTGGTAAAAGGGTTATGGCGCCACATGTAGTACCTTGAGAGAAGAGGTTCGAATCACTTTGTGTGTAAATTTTGACTTATATTTTTGCACCCTTTCCTTAAGTGTCGGCCAAGAGGCATTCATGGCAAGGTTGACTTCATTATTTTGGTAAGGTGGCTAAAAGAAAAAGACAAGGTTCAAGTTGGGGAAAGGAATCAAGAGAAATAGGTAAGTAAGGGGAACAAGTGGCTTATTTCATGGAGAATGTTATGGAAAGTATGGTTGGCAAAATTTTGACCCTTATGTCTATGCATGTGGACGGTTTTGGGGGTAGATAGGTAGCAGAAATTTTACTTTGGCTTTTGCTAAGGTTTTGGTATTGTTTTGGCCAAAAATCCCATTTGTAACTTTGTGTTATTTTCTCCCAAATTGCTACTCTCTCTTTGCCGAAATCTTCTAGCACAATAATGCATTTTTTCTTCTCTTTGGATTGGTCACATATTCATCTTTTGTACATCTTCCTTGATAGCCAAAACTTCAAGTTGATATTAAACAAATTCTTCTTCTTTCTTCTTGATTTTCGAAACTCTAAAGCCATTAGTGAGTACTTTTCTTTCTTTGTTTTGCCGAAACCACCTAGCCTAATTGATCATCTTCTCCATCTTCCAAGTTGGGTTTTTCTTTCTTGATTAAACCGGTGTTCTAAGTGGGTGGCCGTGTATCATTCTAGCCCTAAGTCAAACGGTGGAAATTGGATCCAATATCGATATGGGACAAAATCACTCGATATATTCTACCTTCGGACATAGTGGTCATCGATGAGTGGTTCTTTAGGAAATCAAAATCAGGTGTGTAATCCCGTATCTTCCGTATACATATCTGAACTGGTGTGTAATCTCACACTTCTCTGAAAGTTTGTATGAAATATTCTGTGAATCGGTTGGAATACCGAATAAAACTGAAAACTGGCATCCGTGATCACTCGGACGTGCGCATGATCGTAGTGGTAATCGTATGTTGTAATAGAACATTTTCAGTCAGAAATAGTGACGTGTATTTGAAAAATAACGAAAAATAGGAGAAAAGTAATTACAAAGTGAATAAGATATCGGATTAAAGTATGGAAGAAACGGAGAAGGAAAAGGAATTTTATATTTTGAGATATCTTAATTTTAGTAAGACTGGTTCTGAATGACTTTGTGGTTCCCTGATCTGTCTTGGAAAAATCTTATAAAATTGTAAAAAGTTAATTATGAGTTATAAGTTATATGTATGGATTCCTTAGAGAACCTATTTTCAATAGAAACAGGTGGGAACAGTATATGAAAACCGTACAGTGAGATATTTGAAATTAAGGTAAGAGAGGTCAGAATCGTTGGACAGTGAAACAAGGGAAATTTTAAGGAATAAACTGTACTAAATGGTTAAGCCAAAAATTCTGGAAAAAGAGTAGTAAGAAGATATATGAGGCTAGTTTCAAGGAAAATTTACAGATTTAGATTTTGAGATTCCTAACTCGAGTTATAGTCAATTTAGTTAGTACGACGCAGATGGATAGTTTCGATTTTTATGCTCCACATTAGTAGTTAAGTCTAGGTTGTGAAATTATCGAATTACCCTTAGTGGGTAAATTATCGAAATTACAAAAATGCCCCTAAAGGGCCGAATTACAAAATTGTTATATGGGCCAATCTGATATTTTGATAAATGGGCCAATCTGATATTTTGATAAATGGGCCAATCGAATATTTTGATAAATGGGCCAATCTGATATTTTGATAAATGGGCCGATATGATATTTTGCTATATGGGCCAATCTGATATTTTGCTAAATGGGCCAAATCTGATATTTTGCTTAATGGGCCAAATCTGATATTTTGCTTAATGGGCCTTTTGATTAATTGCTGTAATGGGCCATAATTTTGTAATAAATATCTGAATAAATTGTTGTGAATGGCTATGCATTATATACATGATTTTCATGGGATGGGATAATGATGAAGAGAAGTTCTGGTAGCTCTGCTACATAATTCTGGTAGCTCTGCCACAAATATGAAAAATGGCAATGCCATGTAAATTCTATTAATCTTGTGGCTTGTCCACAAATTTGATATAATCGGCTTAATGCCTATGTTTGGTGTGTTGGCGGGGTGGGTGACTAAAGCTCCCCACAGGTGTGCTAGTTGGTACGGGTGGTGTGTAGCGGATGGAAAACTAGGTTTGGTTTGGGAATTGCATATCATATGCATATTATATTTGATACATTATTGTTGTTGTAAATGGGCTTAGGCCCAAAATATTGCTAATTGGGTTCTGGCCCAATGAATAACGGTAAGGGGATTTCACACTGAGTTCTTGTAACTCAGCCCCCCTTTCTCTTAACCCTTGTAGGTAATGCTTGATGATATGGACTTGGGCTATGGGTGACTCGAGGGAGGCCATACTTCGGAAATGGTTTATTTGGACTTTAGACTTCTTTCTCGTTTATTTTATTACTTTAATATTTTGGGTTAATTGTTGTAATAAGGCCTCTGGACTATTTTTATTTTTGCTTTTTGGTTGGGATGTTTTTATTATTTTTCTTAAATTGTTTAAAAAGGGGAATTTTCTAAAAACTTAAACAATGGTTTCCAAAATCGATTAACAAATGGATTTCAAAATAAACTTTTACAAATATTTTTAACACGGATATTTTCTCTCGAACTATTAACGATATTTTCAAAAGACTCGGATTCTCTTTCGAATTTTCAACGTTGTTTTCAAAAGTCACGGTTTTGTAAGATCATTAGTTCAAATTTATCGATTTATCAAACAATCTCGAGGTTAGTAGTATTTTATCAAATATTTCGAATCAAACTTGTTTTCTTGATCTTAACAAAGCAATATTTTAGTACGAACAAAAAGGGTTTAACATGTTTTGCTCGTGTGACATACCAAATCCGTTCATAACGCATGGGTCAGGTTTGGGGTGTTACATTTTATGGTATTAGAGCCCAGTTGCAAAACTCGGCCTGGTTTGGGTTCAAAAGCGTTTTCCAAAACTGTTTAGAATTTTGATTTATAAATATATGTTCTAAAGGAAGTATGGCACCACGAGTATCCGGCACCAAGTCAAGTAAGTATTTGTTTTCATTTTATGATTATTGTGTTATTACTGTGGTATGAAAATTCTACGAAATAGAATACTCTAGAACTGTTAGCTTTAGGAGCTGAAACTATAGAGATTGAGACTTTAGGATGCGTTGTGCGAAAACAACTTTACTTCTTGTACTCCATAAAACATTGCTTAATAAACACTGAAATAGCATAATGATTCATAAAACTCTTAATCAGATTATATCGACCTAGCAAACATGAACGCTAGAAGATGTGGACGCGGTAGACGTGGACGTGGTAGAGGCCGAGGTGCTAGGGCTAGATCTTCGACACCGAGGCATGTTTCTGAAAGGGAGGCGTTAGCATCGCCAGTGGCTGAGACGGGGTCTCATGACCGAGCTGGGGTTGTCGAGTTGACTCATATAGTTAAGGAGGTATTGGAAGAGGTTAAAGGAATCGGTGAAGCGCTTCGAGTTGGGTCTGTAAGCTGTAAGAAGAAATTAGATCGCGGTTCTTTTGGGTCGCAGTCTCGTTCCGTGAAGCATGTCAAGGCACGACCAAACTTTTCGGCTTGTGATTATTGCGGAAGGCGTCATCCGGGAGAATGCCGGAGGAGGTTAGGAGCATGCTTGAGATGCGGGTCTAAGGAGCATAAGGCTCGAGATTATTTCATCACCATCAAGTCAGGTATGTTTTGGTTGGACGTGATGATTGAATGTAGAAAATTCTAAGTATAAATGGTAGAAAACTGTTTGCTTCTGTGGTTAGACGTTTGGTTGTGTGAAAGAGGATTCAAGATTATGTTAAAGGTACATTAGTGTTATCAAGATCAGAGTGCGCAGCGAAAGCTTAGTGGTGTGATTTGAGCGATGCGTTTAGTAGTTGGTTGGAAATTTCGAGGACGAAATTTCTTTAAGAAGGGTAGAATTGTAACATCCTGAAATTGGGCCTAGTAGAATTGGGCCCAATAGGCCTTGAGCGTAGAAGCGTTTTAAAATTTTGAGAACAAGAGAACGACATTATTTCAAGTTGGACTTATTAAGAAGGTAATTTTGGAAAGTTACGAGATTTCTATGAAGTTCCGGGTTCAAGTTGGGCCTTAGTAAAATTTTGTGTTTAAGCCTATTAAGGAGAGATAGTAACTGGCATCAAGGCTTATGGAAATAAAAGAGTAAATTGCTAGCATAAATGAGCAATTGGTAAAAGGGTTATGGCGCCACATGTAGTACCATGAGGGAAGAGGTTCGAATCACTTTGTGTGCAAATTTTGACTTATATTTTTACACCCTTTCCTTAAGTGTCAGCCAAGAGGCATTCATGGCAAGGTTGACTTCATTATTTTGGTAAGGTGGCTAAAAGAAAAAGGCAAGGTTGAAGTTGGGGAAAGGAATCAAGAGAAATAGGTAAGTAAGGGGAACAAGTGGCTTATTTCATGGAGAATGTTATGGAAAGTATGGTTGGCAAAATTTTGACCCTTATGGCTATGCATGTGGACAGTTTTGGGGGTAGATAGGTAGCTGAAATTTTACTTTGGCTTTTGGTATTGTTTTGGCAAAAAATCCTATTTGCAACTTTGTGTCTTTTTCTCCCAATTTGCTACTCTATCTTTGCCGAAATCTTCTAGCACAATAGTGCATTTTTTCTTCTCTTTGGATTGGTCACATATTCATCTTTTGTCCATCTTCCTTGATAGCCGAAACTTCAAGTTGATGTTAAACAAATTCTTCTTCTTTCTTCTTGATTGCCGAAACTCTAAAGCCATTAGTGAGTACTTTTCTTTCTTTGTTTTGCCGAAACCACCTAGCCTAATTGATCATCTTCTCCATCTTCCAAGTTGGGTTTTTCTTTCTTGATTAAACTGGTGTTCTAAGTGGGTGGCCGTGTATCATTCTATCCCTAAGTCAAACGGTGGAAATTGGATCCAATATCGATAAGGGACGAAATCACTCAATATATTCTACCTTCGGACATAGTGGTCATCGACGAGTGGTTCTTTAGGAAATCAAAATCAGGTGTGTAATCCTGTATCTTCTGTATACATATCTGAACTAGTGTGTAATCTCACACTTCTCTGAAAGTTTGTATGAAATATTCTGTGAATTGGTTGGAATACCGAAGAAAACTAAAAACTGGCATCCGTGATCACTCGGGCGTGCGCATGATCGTAGTGGTAATCGTATGTTGTAATAGAACATTTTCGGTCAGAAATAGTGATGTGTATTTGAAAAATCACGAAAAATAGGAGAAAAAGAATTACAAAGTGAATAAGTTATCAGATTAAAGATTACTGTGTCTATTTTGATATGGAAGAAACAGAGAAGGAAAAAGAATTTTATATTTTGAGATATCTTAATTTTAGTGAGACTGGTTCTGAATGACTTCATGGTTCCCTGATCTATCTTGGAAAAATCTTATAAAATTGTACAAAGTGAATTATGAGTTATAAGTTATATGTATGGATTCCTTAGAGAACCTATTTTCAATAGAAACAAGTTGGAACAATATATGAAAAATGTATAGTGAGATATTTGAAATTAAGGTAAGAGAGGTCAGAATCGTTGGACAGTGAAACAAGGGAAATTTTAAGGAATAAACTGTACTAAATGGTTAAGCCAAAAATTCTGGAAAAATAGTAGTAAGAAGATATATGAGGCTAGTTTCAAGGAAAATTTATGGATTTAGATTTCGAGATTCTTCACTCGAGTTATAGTCAATTTAGTCAATACGACGCAGATGGACAGTTTCGATTTTTATGCTCCACATTAGTAGTTAAGTCTAGGTAGCGAAATTACCGAATTACCCTTATTGGGTAAGTAATCGAAATTACAAAAATACCCCTAAAGGGCTGAATTACAAAATTGTTATTTGGGCCAATCTGATATTTTGATAAATGGGCCAATCTGATATTTTGATAAATGGGCCAATCTGATATTTTGATAAATGGGCCAATCTGATATTTTGATAAATGGGCCGATCTGATATTTTGTTATATGGGCCAAATCTGATATTTTTCTAAATGGGCCAAATCTGATATTTTGCTTAATGGGCCTTTTGATTAATTGATGTAATGGGCCATAATTTTGTAAAAAATATCTGAATAAATTGTTGTGAATGGCTATGCATTATATACATGATTTGCATGGGATGGGATAATGATGAAGAGAAGTTCGTAGCTCGCTACATAATTCAGTGGCTCGCCACAAATATGAAAAATGGCGATGCCATGTAAATTCTGTTAATCTGGTGGCTTGTCCACAAATTTGATATAATCGGCTTAATGCCTATGTTTGGTGTGTTGGCGGGATGGGTGACTAAAGCTCCCCACAGGTGTGCTGGTTGGTACGGGTGGTGTGTAGCGGATGGAAAACTAGGTTTTGTTTGGGAATTGCATATCATATGCATATTATATTTGATACATTATTGTTGTTGTAAATGGGCTTAGGCCCAAAATTGTAACAACCCAAACCCGGCCCAAACACTACGACCAAATCTGAGTTATTACGAGGTAAAACCTTGTGATCGCTTTTTCGAAAAACATTTAATTTTCTATTGAAACCTCCTCGTTTCGGTTGTCTTGTTAAGCTAACCTTAGATCCAATTTGGGATTTTAATTAAGCCCAATTATTTTATCAGTTTCAAGTGTACCCGATGGCACGATTAAACTTTTTCGTGTTTACCAAAAGAAAACATGTGATTTAATTTAATTTAATGATATAGTTTAAGTCGACATCCAACATATAAAAAAAAAACCGCAACTATAGTTTATGGAGGCCTTATTACAACCCAAAATAAAAATTAAACAACTTTAAAGTTACAGTAAAAATCCTTTGCATGGCCGCCTCGAGTCCCACCGGCTCCTCAACCGCCATCTACGAGTCACCTGAAAAATATTAAAGGAGAAGGTGAGTCACCAAGACTCAGTATGTAACCCTTCCCCCGGTTAATACAACATTTCATACACCACATATATGACCAATTAAGCAAAGTATCGAGTACCCAACCTAGCCAACCAAACACCTTTGTCTACCCCACGTGGTACCAAACCACTGGTGACCGCGATCACGATGTGTTACCAAAACACCGGTGGTGCCAAACCACTTTGGTGACATATAGTCACGATGTGCTACCAAAGCACCGGTGTCCGTGAGACACAAATCGGGTGATGGGGCCAACCCATCGTGTGATACCAAATCACCGCGGGCGATCCCATATCTCAAGTGGGGCCAACCCACGGTGGTGTTAACCACAGGGGACAAGTCGCTATGAGGTACCAAACCTCCGGAGGTACCAAACCTCCGTGACGTATAGTCACAAGTGTGCTACCAAAGCACCGGTGCTCACAAAGACGAATACACCGCCCCTCCACTCAATCAACCCACATAGTCATCAGTCACATATAGATTTATCATATGTATTATCACAAAGATGCTTCCCAAAAGCATAAAATAGCAATCATATGCACAGTACTTACCAGATTACCCCATATACCGTTATGGTATTCAAGCCATTGCTACATACATCAAGCTAGCAATCACATTACTTAGCATAATTAACAAGTTAAATGGTGTGTATGTACACACTGTCACCAACAAGGAGTCTAAATCCGAGAAGAGAAGTCGGCCACACTCAAGTCTTTGCCCCTATATCGGCCAACTCTCAAGGTTAGTGATATGGCCCATTCGGCCAAACCAAACAATTTAAAGGGGTCATACTTTGTACCCGAATCCTTACCCAATCGCTTCGAGTACTAGCCTTAGCGTCCGATTTGCGAATCGGTTTACAACCTTGGTTAATTAATAACACTAATAACCACGACCTTGGCTTTTAAACACCAATATAAGCCTTACCTATACTTACCCAGAGATCGAATTCTAGAGATCGGCTTTGAGTTGATCGCTTTACGTTCTCGAGCACCTAGAGGAAATCGGTTACCACTTATTTAAAGGCATTATAACCATTGCCGAAATCGGCACTTCCTTTATAGAAATCGACGGGATATAGAGAAGAGAAAACCATAAGTATTCGGCCAAACTCACCTTCACAATCGAGAGGAATCCAAAAGCCTCAATGCCAAAGAGGAAGTAGGGAAGAGGAGGTAGAGTTTCGGCTAAAGATCGAGAAGAATGGGAGAGTGAATGTTAATAGGATTTTCGGCTTGAGAGAACTTGAAAGAGAATAGTAAAAGATGGGATGTAGGCTTGCCGAAATTTTATGAAGTAAGTCACCAAGGCATTCGGCTTTGTGTAAGGTTGAGCAAAACGAAAATAGGGTGCTAGGTATGTGCTTTATATAGGATTCGCCCCCTTTCAAGCTTGCCGTCCAACCTTGGCAACAAGGAGTCCAACCCCTAGCCAACTCCTCTTTACCAAGGAGCCCCACTTTCGGCCATCACCTATTTTTGCTCCAAGCCACCCATTTAATTTAATTCAAATAATTTTGAATTAGCCACCTAATAATCCCTTTAAAATAAAAATATCCTTGATGCAATTATCATATCTCTTATATTATCAAAAAGGTTTAAGCAAATTAAAACTAATTAAAATGCTTAAATTATCCTTTGATAATTACACCTAAAAAAAAAGAGTTTGAAGGGAGAAAAACTCTCCTTGTGCCGTCCAAATAAAACAAAAACAAAGGGGATTTCCGTGACTAACACAAGCTCTCCCTTGCTCCTTGGTGGCGTCACATGTAGCTCTTAAGTGGGCTTCTTTTTGCCACTTATCCAAGGCCTATTTTGTGTTAAAAATACCCAATTTATTCTTATAACACCACTTACCAAGGCCCCCTTCTTTTAAAAGTTAAAAATTAAAATTTCCTACCAAATCGAGCCAACACTAAGCCTTAAATTGACCATTATTATTCCATAAATAATGACTCGTGATTCATACATAAGAACATAATGAAATTTCAAATAACCCGCTTTTGGGATGTTACGATTCTACCCCCTTAAAATAAATTTCGTCCTCGAAATTTCTTAACTAGAAAAGGTGGGGGTATTGTTTGCCTCATTACATCCTCGGGTTCCCACGTAGCTTCCTCTATACCATGGTTCCGCCACACACCTTTACCAAGGGCACCGACTTCCTACGTAGAACTTTCTCATCTCGGCCTAAGATCCGAACGGCTCCTCTTCAAAAGATAAATCTGGATTCACTTCGATTTCTGCTACTGGCACAACGTGCGAAGGATCTGACCGATACCGTCTCAGCATTGACACGTGAAAGACGTCATGAATCTGACTCAGTTCCGCCGGCAACTCTAGCTGATAAGCCACTGGTCCTATTCGCTTCACAAACAGTATATGGCCCAATAAACCTTGGGCTTAACTTCCTTTCCGTCCAAATCTCAACACCTTTTTCCAAGGCGACACTTTCGAGAAAGACCTTGTCTCCACAAAGATACTCCATTTCCTTGCGTTTGAGATCGGCATAAGACTTCTGCCTATCCGATGCTTCCTTGAGACGAGACCGAATCACCTTGACTTTGTCTTCCGTCTCGGTTACCAGTTCTGGACCCATAACTTGTCGTTCTCCCAACTCCGTCCAACATGTAGGAGTACGGCACTTTCGTCCATATAGGGCCTCGTATGGAGCCATTTGAATACTCGCTTGATAACTATTGTTATAAGCGAATTCCGCTAATGGTAGGTACTCCTCCCAACTACCACTAAAATCCAAGACACAGCCCCTTAACATGTCTTCTAAAATCTGTATCACCCTTTCCGATGTCCGTCGATTTGTGGATGGAAAGCCGCATCTTGAAATCTAACCGTGTACCCAAAGCTTGATGCAACGCTTTCCAAAACCTTGACGTGAATCGGGATCCCTATCCGAGATAATCGACATCGCACGCCATGCAACCTTACTATTTCACCCACATACGACTTTGCTAGCTTCGGAGAGAGTAATCCATTCTCACCGGCATGAAGTGAGTGACTTAGTTAGGCGATCCACAATTACCCAAATCGCATCCTTCTTAGTGGGCGTAAAAGGGTAGCCCACTAACAAAATCCATGGTGATCCTCTCCCATTTCCATTGAGGATCTTTATCGGTTGAAGTAGTCCCGATGGTGACTGATGTTCAGCCTTAACCCGCCGACACGTCGGACACTTTCCTACCAACTCCGTTATCTCACGCTTCAACCACGCCACCAAAATCTGTTTCCGCAAATCTCCATACATTTTGCTTCCTCCGTGGTGCATAGCGTATGAGCCGCTATGTGCATCTTGAAGAATTTTTCGCCTTAAATCTGGATCCTTTGGCATACTGGACTCGTCCTGAAAACAAAGCGCTCCTTCACTAGTCGATTTGTATCCTTCCAAACCACCGTCTTGAACTTGTACCCTCTTCGAACTCAAGCCTTCATCCACTAACCGCTTTCCCTTAATCTCTCAATCCATGTCGCTTAACTTGAAGTTACGCCAAAAGACTCCCATCGTCATATAGACTTAACCGAGCGAACATCGCTCTTAAGTCCGTCACCACCTTCCGGCTCAATGCGTCGGCTACTACATTAGCCTTACCCGGATGGTATTCAATTGAGCGATCGTAGTCCTTTAGTAGTTCAATCCATCGACGCTGCATCTCGATTCGAGATCCTTCGAGTCGGAAGATACCTCAAGCTTTTGTGATCTCTGTAGACCATCGACTTCTCTCCATACTGAGTAATGTCTCCATATCTTGAGCGAAGACGACCCGCTAACTCTAAGTCGTGAGTTGGGTAGTTAACCTCATGCGATCTTAAGCGACGGGATGCATAGGCTACTACCTTCCCATCCTGCATCAACACACATCCCAAGCCGGTGTGAGATGCATCACAATAAATCTGTGAATAACTTTCCCGCTTCAGTTGTACCAAAACCGAGCTTAGTCAAAATCTTCCTTAACTTATCAAAGCTTTCTTGCTTTGCTTTTCCGTCCATACAAATGGGACACCCTTCCTTAGCAACTTAGTCAACGCGGCGCGCTATTAGAGAGAATCCTTCCACGAATCTCCGATAGTATCCCTGCTAAACCTAGAAAACTTCAGTATTTCACCACCGCGCCCTAGGTGGTTTCCACTCCAATATTGCCTCAATCTTGCGGGGGTCTACTCTAATTCCTTGGTGACACTACATGACCTAAGAAAGCCACCTCCTTCACCCAAAATTCACACTTCATGAATTTGGCATACAAGCGCTTCTCCTCAATACTTGCGGAACTATCTGTAGATGCTTGTCATGCTCCTCTTACGTCCTTGAATAAACCAATATGTCGTCTATGAATACCACGCACGAACTGGTCCAAATCTTCTATGCTGGAATACTCTGTTCATCAAGTCCATGAATGCCGCCGCGCATTAGTCAACCCAAATGGCATTACCAAGAACTCAAAATGCCCATACCGAGTTCGAAATGCCGTTTTGTGAACATCGACCTCCTTTACCTTAAGTTGATGATAACTTCGACCTAAGGTCTATCTTCGAGAACACCGAGGCACCTTCAGATTGATCGAACAAGTCGTCAATCCGAGGCAAGCGGATACTTGTTCTTGATCGTCAACTTATTTAATCGACGGTAGTCGATGCACATCCGCATAGAACCGTCCTTCTTCTTGACAAACAACACAGCGCTCCCCACGGAGATACACTTGGTCGTATAAACCCCTATCCAAGAGCTCACGAATTTGAGCCTTCGGCTCCACCAATTCCTTTGGTGCCATTCGGTATGGTGCTATGGACACAGTGCCGTTCGGTAGCAAGTCTATACCGAATTCGACTTCCGATCCGAGGCAAACCGGAAGTTCTTCCGGGAACACATCGCAAATTCCCAACCGTTCGGACCTTTTCAACTTCCAACTCCTTAGCTTCCAAAGCATAGATTTGAACCAAATACGCCTCACAACCCTTCTTGACCATCTTTTCAGCCTTTAAGGCGGTCACTACGTTGGATAGATAATTCCTCCTATCTCCTATCATAACCACTTCATCACCTTCCGCCGTCTTAAGAACCATGCGCTTGGTCGCGCGATTCAACCTTGCTTGGTACTTAACCAACCAATCCATGCCAAGGATCAAATCGAACTCTCCAAATGGTAGTTCCATTAGATCGGCTACAAACACTACCCCTTAAAGTTCTAGGGGTACGCCTCTATAGAGTTTATCTACGACTACGGAGTGACCTAAGGGGGCTAACTACGGTCATCTCCTAGAAGCGCTTTGAGTCTAGGTCCATAGTTCCTACCACATTACTAGCAATGTATGAGTGTGTCGAGCCCACATCAATCAATGCAACATAAGGAAAACCAAAAATTAAAAACGTATCGGTTATGACATCCGGTGCGTCACCTTCTTCGCGACACCTTGTCGCATAGACTAAGCCAGCCGCCTAGCCTCTGTGTTGCCCGAACCTCGCCTTGAGTTCCACGACCTCGGTTGGGACCGTTGTTTCCTCTACCATTACCACGACCCTCCGTGGTCCTACATTTCTATCTTGTGCAGTTACGCCCTTCCGGTCGCTTCTTAGCTAGCTTTTGGGGACAATCTCGACGCGATGCTCCAAAGACCCACACTCAAAGCATCCTTTATCACCGGCCCAACAACCTCCCCAATGGGTCTTCCCACAGCCGATTGCAGACCGAGTCGGCCTCACGATTAGCGGTTGTGGGCCTTGTCTTGCGATTGGGCCCACTTGGCCTAGCCTTTTCTCGAGTACTACCGCTTGATCCGGTGACCCAAAACTTCTCTTCCGATTGTTCTTACTATAATTACGCCTCACGGCCTCCTTGATTCCCTCGGCTACCTTAGCCTTCTCCACTAGGGATGAGAACTCACGAACTTGCGCTTTGTGGGGCAATCAGCAACCTTAAATCATCTCTGAGTCCATCCTCAAAGCGGACACAGCGCTCATGTTCGAGAGCCACTATGCCTCTCGTGATACCTACTTAGCCTTAAAAATTCCGCCTCATATTCCGACACGGACTTAGTTCCTTGAACTAATCCCGAGAAAAGCCTTTCTCTCTTGGCGTCGGTGTAGCTAGTGCCCACATACTTTTTTTCGATGGCGGTTCAAATACTCCCAAGTCAAATCATCGGTGTAGCCCCATCTCGAACCGTAAGCCACCACCGATACGCTTCATCCTTTAGAAGCGACACCGCCCCTTTCGGCTTCTCTTCTTGATCAGTCAAGGTCATCCATTATCTCTCTCGATTGACTCTAGCGATATTCCACTGACCGGGTGCCACTCCCGACACACCTCGGAATACCTCCGCTCCGTTAGATCGAGTCGCCGGGACGATTTCCGAGCTCCAACATTTCCACTGGCCCGACCACCATCTCCAAGACTCGCAACACGCTTGCGATACCGATTCGCCACCGTGCCGCGCTCGGGCCTCACTCTAAAAGTAGGAGGTGGTGGTGGCGGTGGTACCTCATTTTCTCGAGCCTTGTGTCGACTGACGGTTCGGACAATCGTCATCCTACCCCTACCACGTCCACGGCGCCCACGTCCTCTAGAACTCATTCTATCTACCGCGCTTTTAATCGATTAAGAAAAATTTTATGCGTTAGCATTTGTTTCACTTTATTACTCGCGAAGAAGTTTTATGGATGAGGTTTAATCAGAGATTCTTTCGAGCAACCAATGTTTGATTTCCTATCCTAGTTCACACAAAGAAGTCCATGCATCCATTCCTTAATACTTTCCATACCTATTCACTCATCGGACATTTCGCCCATTTCTAACCCTTGGGGTATTTTCGTCTTTTTCCTACTGTGGGTATTTTCGTACTTTTCCGGGGCCAAGATATTTCTTGATGATTCCCAAAGCTAATTATTGAATGTTTTATAAAATAGTTGAAATTTTTAGGCAAAATCATTGAATCAATATTTTAGGGTCGGGGGCATTTTGGTAATTTTACTCCTAGGGGTATTTGGTAATTTTTCACAAGTCAAGTTTTCCGAGAAAACATGGTATACCTAGTGTTCTAGGGTTTAAGAGGGTTATTGGATACGTTTTTAAAACATTAGGGCTTATTATTCCCTTTTAGAAAAATATGGTGATTCCCTTTTTTTGGGTTTTAATCATTGTGTTTAGCCTATGACCAAGAGCCCTCCTGGTCGGGGTGAACCAAAGCTACGCACCAGTGCGTAATTCAAGTGAAGAGGAGGTGGGTCACGCGGACCGCTTAAATACCAAGCTCTCAATGAACCTTTCTAGACATGCGCATTGCAGAGGTTACCACACCACAGAGCCTTCTGAGTTAGGGTGAACCGAAGCTACGCACCAGGTAGGATACTGCGAAGAGGAGGTGAGTCACGAGGACCGCTTAAATACCAAGCTCTTCCGGATCCAATCCTAGACATGCGTTACAGGGGTTACCACACCCTACCTCATTGACTAAGTTATAGGTTGGTTTAGTTCTTTAAGTCTTATGCTTCGTTGTGTTTGAGTAATCTAACCCTAGGGTCCAAGTCCTATAAGTCTATCTACGTTCCATGCTTCCTACCCTTCTACAGAATATATTTCACACAAAGGTTTAGATGTACTTACCTAGGCGGATCGGTGCCGGAGACTCGGGCCATGCCGCTTAAAAACCCAGAAATCATACCATAAGGCCTACCAAAAACATTTTTGGGCCGGGCCCCCACAGCCGAGCTTTGAACTGGCTCGATATCACACTCAGTAACAACCCAAACCCGGCCCAAACACTACGACCAAATCTGAGTTATTACGAGGTAAAACCTTGTGATCGCTTTTTGAAAAACATTTAATTTTCTATTGAAACCTCCTCGTTTTTGGTTGTCTTGTTAAGCTAACCTTAGATCCAATTTGGGATTTTAATTAAGCCCAATTATTTTATCGATTTCAAGTGTACCCGATGGCACGATTAAACTTTTTCGTGTTTACCAAAAGAGAACATGTGATTTAATTTAATTTAATGATATAGTTTAAGTCGACATCCAACATATAAAAAAAACCGCAACTATAGTTTATGGAGGCCTTATTACAACCCAAAATAAAAATTAAACAACTTTAAAGTTCTGTAAAAATCCTTTGCATGCCGCCTCGAGTCCCACCAGCTCTCCTCAACCGCCATCTACGAGTCACCTGAAAAATATTAAAGGAGAAGGTGAGTCACCAAGACTCAGTATGTAACCCTTCCCCCGGTTAATACAACATTTCATACACCACATATAACAGTCAATTAAGCAAAGTATCGAGTACCCAACCTAGCCAACCAAACACCTTTGTCTACCCCACGTGGTACCAAACCACCGGTGACCGCGATCACGATGTGTTACCAAAACACTGGTGGTGCCAAACCACTTTGGTGACATATAGTCACGATGTGCTACCAAAGCACCGGTGTCCGTAGACACAAATCGGGTGATGGGGCCAACCCATCGTGTGATACCAAATCACCGCGACGATCCCATATCTCAAGTGGGGCCAACCCACGGTGGGTGTTAACCACGAGGGGACAAGTCGCTATGAGGTACCAAACCTCCGGGAGGTACCAAACCTCGGTGACGTATAGTCACAAGTGTGCTACCAAAGCTTTGGTGCTCGTCAAGACGCGAATACACCGCCCCCTCCACTCAATCAACCCACATAGTCATCGGGTCACATATAGATTTATCATATGTATTATCACAAACATGCTTCCCAAAAGCATAAAATAGCAATCATATGCACAGTACTTACCGGAGTTACCCCATATACCGTTATGGTATTCAAGCCATTGCTACATACATCAAGCTAGCAATCACATTACTTAGCATAATTAACAAGTTAAATGGTGTGTATGTACACACTGTCACCAACAAGGAGTCTAAATCCGAGAAGAGAAGTCGGCCACACTCAAGTCTTTGCCCCTATATTCGGCCAACTCTCAAGGTTAGTGATATGGCCCATTCGGCCAAACCAAACAATTTAAAGGGGTCATACTTTGTACCCGAATCCTTACCCAATCGCTTCGAGTACTAGCCTTAGCGTCCGATTTGCGAATCGGTTTACAACCTTGGTTAATTAATAACACTAATAACCACGACCTTGGCTTTTAAACACCAATATAAGCCTTACCTATACTTACCCGCAGATCGAATTCTAGAGATCGGCTTTGAGTTGATCGCTTTACGTTCTGAGCACCTAGAGGAAATCGGTTACCACTTATTTAAAGGCCTTATAACCATTGCCGAAATCGGCACTTCCTTTATAGAAATCGACGGGATATAGAGAAGAAAACCATAAGTATTCGGCCAAACTCACCTTCACAATCGAGAGGAATCCAAAAGCCTCAATGCCAAAGAGGAAGTAGGGAAGAGGAGGTAGAGTTTCGGCTAAAGATCAGAAGAATGGGAGAGTGAATGTTAATAGGATTTTCGGCTTGAGAGAACTTGAAAGAGAATAGTAAAAGATGGGATGTAGGCTTGCCGAAATTTTATGAAGTAAGTCACCAAGGCATTCGGCTTTGTGTAAGGTTGAGCAAAACGAAAATAGGGTGCTAGGTATGTGCTTTATATAGGATTCTACCCCCTTTCAAGCTTGCCGTCCAACCTTGGCAACAAGGAGTCCAACCCTAGCCAACTCCTCTTTACCAAGGAGCCCCACTTTCGGCCATCACCTATTTTTGCTCCAAGCCACCCATTTAATTTAATTCAAATAATTTTGAATTAGCCACCTAATAATCCCTTTAAAATAAAAATATCCTTGATGCAATTATCATATCTCTTATATTATCAAAAAGGTTTAAGCAAATTAAAACTAATTAAAATGCTTAAATTATCCTTTGATAATTACACCTAAAAAGAGTTTGAAGGAGAAAAACTCTCCTTGTGCCGTCCAAATAAAACAAAAACAAAAGGGGATTTCCGTGACTCGAACACAAGCTCTCCCTTGCTCCTTGGTGGCGTCACATGTAGCTCTTAAGTGGGCTTCTTTGCCACTTATCCAAGGCCTATTTTGTGTTAAAAATACCCAATTTATTCTTATAACACCACTTACCAAGGCCCCCTTCTTTTAAAAGTTAAAAATTAAAATTTCCTACCAAATCGAGCCAACACTAAGCCTTAAATTGACCATTATTATTCCATAAATAATGACTCGTGATTCATACATAAGAACATAATGAAATTTCAAATAACCCCGTTTTGGGATGTTACAAAAATATTGCTAATTGGGTTCCGACCAATGAATAATGATAAGGGGATTTCACATTGAGTTCTTGTAACTCACCCCCTTTCTCTTAACCCTTGTAGGTAATGCTTGATGATATGGACTTGGGCTATGGATGACTCGAGGAGGCCATACTTTGAAATGGTTTATTTGGACTTTAGACTTCTTTTCGTTTATTTTATTACTTTACTATTTTGGGTTAAATGTTGTAATAAGGCCTCGGACTATTTTTATTTTTGCTTTTTGGTTGGGATGTTTTTATTATTTTTCTTAAATTGTTTAAAAAGGGGAATTTTCTAAAAATTTAAACAATGGTTTCCAAAATCGATTAACAAATGGATTTCAAAATAAACTTTTACAAATATTTTTAACACGGATATTTTCTCTCGAACTATTAACGATATTTTCAAAAGACTCGGATTCTCTTTCGAATTTTCAACGTCGTTTTCAAAAGTCACGGTTTTGTAAGATCATTAGTTCAAATTTATCGATTTATCAAATAATCTTCGATGTTAGTAGTATTTTATCAAATATTTATCAAATAATCTTCGAATATAAATTATAACCCATAATTATTTTTCTCCAATTTGTTATGATTAACCCGAAATCATTCTGACCTTGTCTCACAAAATTTATATCTCATGATTCACAATTCCATTGCTTACACCGTTTCTTCTATAAAAAACTAGACTCAATTAGATTTAATTTAATATTTTATTAATTCTCTAATTCGATTTTTACAATTTTTGGTGATTTTTCAAATCTAGACTACTGCTACTGTCCAAAACTGTTTTAGTGCAAAATGTTGATTTTCATTTTGCCTCAAATTTCACTGTTCATAAAATTCAGTCCTTGCTCAATTAACCCCTCAATTGAGCTAATTTTTCTCAATTAACACTTTATTCTATCATTTTAAACTACTTCATAACCCTTGGAAATCAAAACTTTAGCACTAGACTTTAATTCCAAACTCTTTCACTATTAGGTCCTAAAGTCAATTTCCATCAAATTTACTTGATAAAATCATCATATATCAAAATTAAAGCTTCAATTCTATGTTTATTCATCATATGCTTCCAGCACTCATCCATAGCAACTTTAAAAATTAGCCATGGAATCAAAAACTAATGACATAGTAAGTTGGACCCAATTGTAAAAGTCCAAAAACTTAGAAATTTCAAGGAGAAAGCAAGAATTAAACTTACATGAAGCTAAAGTATGAAAACCAGCTTGAACCCTCTTCCATGGCTGTTTTTCAATTGATGAATATGAAGAAAAATGATGAGAATTCTAGATATTCCAATTTGGTCCCATTTTTATTTAACTAATTTTGGCAATTTTCTAATTTTGCCCTAATTTCAGCCATTTCCTGATTTTTCTCAGCTATTGCGGCCCAAATATCTCCTTTAGGCTTATTTTCACTTTAGGTCCTTCCTCATTTGACAATTGAGCTATTTAATCCTTCTAGCAACTTTTACACCTTTTTCACTTTAGTCCTTTTTATTTAATTAACCACCCGAACGTCAAAATTTTCTAATGAAATTTTAATACTACCTTATTGACACTCCGTAAATATTCATAAAAATATTTATGGCTCGGTTTTATAAACCTAGATCTCAGTACCTCTTTTTCTAAATTTCTTGACCAAATAAATCTTTATAAAACACAATTTGTGTAACAGCCCGGTTTAGACCCTAGTCGGAACAGTGGTTTCAGGACCACAAATCCGAGGTCAGAAAAATATTTTAATATTATTTTCCGTGTTTGCAGTATGTGATAAAGTATGTGTGAAAGTTCTGTGTGAAAATTTTATCGTTTGTGTGTCGATTTGCGGAAAAGGACTTAATCGCGTAAAATGCAAAAGCTGTGTGCTAGTTGTTAAAAGTGCTTAATTGCCATGGCTTATTAATTGAGAAGTCCTTATGTTGTAATTAGACCTTTGATAGTGGGGATGGTCATAAATGGGCATATATTTGATGATTAAATGGTTTAATAACTAAGGGTAAAATGGTAAAATATGTATTAATGTATATTAAACAAAACCAAAGTGATTTCTTTTTTATGTTCATCTTTTACATCTCTTCACTAAAAATTGAAAGGAAGATAGGGTTTGGAACCTTTAACATTTCGACACACTTTTGGTTTGATTAAGGTACGATTTTAGCTCAGTTTTTGATGATTTTTATGTTTTTGTGATCGTTGCTTTGAGCACTAGCTAGCTCGTACCTTGATTTTCGGAATTTATGATGTTTTGAAGATGTGCCATTAATGGGTATATGAGCTTTGTGTTGATAGTTGATAAAATATGAAAGCTTGGTGATTGATAAATATGTTTTGTATTTGGAAACTTTGATGAAATTGATTATTATGGGCTAATTTGTGAAAATGAAACTTTGAAGGGTTAAAATGTGAAATAAATGAAAGAATTGGGCTGCTAGGGACTAGTGTGAAATTCGGCCAAGCTTGGGTGTGAGTAAATTATGTGTATTTTGTGTAATTGTGAAATAGGGACTAAAATGTCAAAATGTATAATTATGAGGATTAAAGTGTAAAATACCCTAACTATATGATTGTGTATAGTTTTGGATGAAAATGTGATTGAATGAGTTGAGTTTAATATTATATAGATCAAGAAAAGAGAGATTCAGACCGAGATCAAGGCAAAGACAAAGTGCTCGATTGATCGACTAGTGTTGTTATTTCTACGTCCGAGGTAAGTTCGTGTATAATACATATTGTTTAAACGATGTTCATATGTGTTGAAATGAATGGGAATGTGATTGTGGAATTCGAAAATGTGAAATGTGAGTTGGAAGATATATGGCACTAATGGAAGATATATGGCACTAAGTGTGCGTAAATAGAATCGATACAATGATGAACGACACTAAGTGTGCGAGATAAAGAATTGCATCGGCTATATTAGTTGGCACTATGTGTGCGATACCGAGACAACTTCGGTTTTAATGTGATGGCACTAAGTGTGTGATGATATTATAGCTTTAGCTTAGTAATTGGCACTAAGTGTGCGAGTTCATCGAACGTTTAAAGAAGATCGAACGAGTTATGGCATCGAACATTGAGTGATAAATGTGATAAATAAATATGTGATGGTACAGGTATGCACAGAACCTATGTGGTTGATGATATCGTGTATGAAATAGATGGATGATTATGTGAATGAATGAGAAAAAGAATTGGATTGAGAAGTATTATAAATGCTTGTACATAAACCTGTAGATGTGGTATGAAAGTGAGTAATGGTTATGAGTGAGATTGAATGGTGATGCAAATTGATCTATGTGTTAGTTAATTTTGCCTATTGAATTTGAAATGTTGAGTTATTTGTGTTATGTTACGAACATACTAAGCTTTAAAGCTTACTGTGTGAAGTCTTTCTCTGTTTTACAGTGTTATTAAAGCTAGCTCGGATCCGGGGATCGTCAGCGACTCAATCACACTATCGGCCATCTATTTTGGTACCTTTTTGGAAGTTGTATATATGGTATATGGCATGTATAAGCTAGTAAGGTTGTGGGATGATTTTGGTACATGTTTTGCTATGTGAAAATGGTCTAAGTAATGTGTAAATATGGTTTGGTGTGAATGGCCATTAGAGTATGTTTTGGTGATATTGAAATGGTATTTCATACTTGATTTGGTAGTTGAGAATGGTGATTGAAATGTATGTTAATTGATGTTGGAATTGAGCATGTAGGGTTGACCCAAATTCGGTGGCAATTTGGCCTTGTATATGGCCTATAATTGTCCACATGGGTGAGTACACGGGCGTGTGTTTCGCCTTTGTCCAACACTGTCCTTATTCAGTGTAGGTCAGACTTGCACACGGGCCAGACACACGGGCGTGTGACAGGTCGTGTGAATATAGTCAGAGTTGCGCACGGGGTAAGATATGGTCTGAGGCATGGCCGTGTGAGGCACACGGTCTAGCCAGATGGGCGTGTGCCCTGTTTAAAATGAATTTTTTTTCTAAGTTTTGATAACTATCCAAATGAGATCGGTTTAGTCCCGAACCTTCTCTAAAGCATGTGTAAGTTCCCGTAGACCTACTAAAGGGATTTTGTGCTGTTGATTGCTATGATGTGTTGATGTGTGAGCCATGATGGTATAAATTTTATGATTTGACCGGTAATACCTCGTAACCCTATTCCGGCGATGGATACAGGTTATGGGTGTTACAATTTACTATTTCTAAAATCTTTTAAAAGCTACATTTGGCTCGTAAATATTAAATAATATAATCTATGAATTTATTTGTTGGATTTGGTGGTCTCGAACCACTATTTCTGACATCGCTGAAATTTGGGCTATTACAACTCTCCCCCCTTTAAGAATTTTCGTCCTCGAAAATTGCTTCAGTTGAGAGGTTCAGATATTTTTCACTCACTAATAGTATCTCCAGTTTTCAAGGCTGAAACATTAACGACCACTTCTGAATCATATATTAGGTAATTATTTTTCATACAATTTTTAATTGTTTAAAAGTATAGACCATTACTTTGTCTTACTGCATTAAAACACAGTTTACCAACTCAATGATATATCACTGTAAATCACAACTTTCTTACCCGATTTAGGCTGAACTAGAACTGGTGCTTCGGTCAATAGAACTTTCATCGTCGGTCAAAGAATATCTTTCACGAATAAATCATATTTGCAATTCGGAGCTTTGACCCAATAGAAGTAGAAAGCAATATCATATGAATGTTTCCATCAAGTGTTCTATCAAGCATAATCGATTAGAATACCAGAGAAGGATAGAACAGTACCGCTCATAGTTTAGCAAGACTTTCAATAATTCCTTCCAGTATCATAATCAAACAACCTTTCCATGTAAATAAGAATCACATTTGAAAATGAACATTCACATATATTTCTGAAAATAGCAGATAATGTAAAATACCCAAAAGAAATCGCTACATCATATCCAATTATAACAACTGCTTTTAGATATTTTTATGACTTCATTACTACTCCACTGACTACTAAAGCAATCAATAATATCAAATTATTCAGTTCACTAAAGGAACTAATTCAGAAGAATTTTTTTTCAGAAATTTCGTTTTGTAAATACCATACTTGAATAAATCGATTCCTCATGAATAAGTTCTTTCTTATTAATAATATTGTATATTCTTAATAATCTTCAAAATAAATGATCTGATATCTCAATTATAATCATTTTTACTAACTAACCCATTCTTAGTTCTATCTGTGCTATTAATCATTTAGCCACTGAACTCTTCAATTTCATACTTGTAAACTTAATCAATATAAATCTGGTAAATTTCTCTGTATAAAACTATACTTATGAGGGGGCAGAGGTCATAAAGCCTCAAATTTTAGCTTTCATATATGCACACATAACATAACTTTTATCATCAATATATTCATTACAAAAATTTATTTCGTACCTTTTTAAATCTTTACTCATCATAGGCAAATCCCCTTTTTCTATTAAATACGCAAATATCACTTTCATCACTATTGGAATTAGCTCGGTTGGAAGCATCTCTATCTATTAGTAAAATAATTCTCATCAAGGTCGAGAGATATCACACTTACCAAACTTTGTCGAATTAGTGAACGTCTTACAGAATTGGTCTGCACCGGTATGCACTGAATTTCACTGACAATCACTGATGTCATAGCATAGCTATGGTCTTTTCACTAGAATGCCATAGCTCAGCTATGGTCTTACATCTTCACTATCATTATGCCATGGTGAAATCATGGACTTATCTGTCAATTCATCACATAGTCATATTCAATTACACTTAGTCGTTACATGATCACATGTATTTTCACTTAGTCAATTTCCGTTGAACTCATCGGAATAATAATGATATACTACGGTGGCACGCGCATAGTACCACCCTTGTAGTCGAAGCTATCCGGTGCACATAGTAGCCTGCACTTAGTACTACACATGTGACCAAAACCATCACTTACACATAGTGGCTGCACTTAGTACCACACATGTGATCAAAGCTATCAGCACGCATAGTAGCTCGCACTTAGTACTACACATGCGACCTATCCGTCTGGTACACATAGTAGCCTGCACTTAGTACTACACACGTGACCTAAAACCATCTCATAGCTCTCTTGTACACATAGTGGCCTACACTTAGTGCCACACATGTGACCTAGCTACCTCATTCGTATCTTTTCTATTCCGAAGGTTCAACCGGGAATTCTCACTTTTCAACATTTTACCAATTCATCCATATTCAATCACAATTCATAATTTACATCAAATAATTACTCCATATTCAGCCATATCTCATATAATATAACAAAATATTAAAACATAAATAAAAACGATGTATTATTTACATACAAACTTACAAATTCAATTTTTATATCATAACGATAATCACAATTTCATAGTAAATATTCGAAATAAAACATTATATCATTTCTAATTTAACATTTATCGATTATAATCGGGCATGTGATCAATTTATACACAAGTCATTCATATATTTTTCCTCCTCCTCCTCTCCATCCACATCCTTAGTATAAATAACACACTTGTAAGTAACATTGTCTATAATTTTCACTATTTACTTATATGGATATTCAAGCTGTCCATCCGTGTCACAGTCACTAAATTATTTTTATCTTGAGCTACAGAACTCCAAATTAAGATCCGCTAACTTTCCCTGAAACTAGACTCAAATACCTTCTTACCATAAAATTTTCAGAATTTTTAGTTTAGCCAATAAGTACAGTTTATTCTTTAAAGTAACCATTATTTCGCTGTCTGACAGTGTAACACCCCAAACCCGGCCCAAAACACCACGGCCGAATTCGGAATGTTACTGGGAAAAACGTTTGAAAAGAATTTACTTGAAGGGTGAAAACACGTGTTGGGTTTTAATCAAATATCCCATCCATAGGAGTTAACTTGTTTATAAGAAGTTTGTCGTTTTGGAAATCGATTTGCCGGAAAAGTACAACTTTAAAGTTCGTGTGAAGTTGAACATCGTATACGTTTGAAACTTTAGGAAAGTTGGGTTGTTACGAGTGTCCAGATTTGAAAATCTTAACTTAAGTTTTTAAGTTGTAAAAACTTGATTTCGAAATCATTTGCAATTATTAATCGATAGTCGATCTAGCATAAAACATAATGAAAATCCCAACTACTTAAAATGGCCTTATTACAATAAAATCATCCCGATGTAATCGAAATTAAAGAAAATGTATTTAAGTAAGTAAAATCGCATCTGCATGGCCATCTCGAATCCACTCCAAACCCGATCCAAGACATCATGTATCACCTAGATTGTTTGGTAAATATTGGGTGAGTCAAACCGACTCAGTTGTGTAATTAACCCACAAATTTCTGCATATGGGCGTGGCCCAAAACCACACAAATCCACACGGCATGTAATAATGCAAAATGTACCCAACCCAGCCTAGTGTCCATCCGCTACACACCCCCGTATCCAGGCACCACACACCAGGGGATTACTAAATCGACCCTCCAACCGCTACACACCAATTCGGCAATCAATGCCGTCCACCTAGTGGCCTAGCCACTGGTCCACGTGATTAAATCACAAAAATCCACAATGTGACCCATGGTCAACGTCAATCCACGATGTAGCTCAAGGCTAACATCAATCCACAGTGAGGCTCGAGGCCGTCACTAAACAACGTACATAAATGCACACCCTGTCCTTCATTCCATATATATACCACCCCATGCATATGCAACATGTTATAATGACATGGCCAAATAATGCATGAACTGATTATATAGGCATATGACATGCTACGTGTATCCACAACAATCATCCATAGCCACACCATAAATAAAAGACTAACCTGGTTACCGACATACCATTAAAGGTAACAATTCCACCACAACCACTGTTTCGGCCATTTCACACATAATACATACAACTAATTAATTAACAGGGAAACTGCGAATTAACCACACACCTGATAACCTGAAGCACTACACTCTCGATTTCCCTAGCGTCCTCACTCGAAGAGACTACAACTTGTCCCTTTTCGACGCTGGCCCACACCCTGGTGGCCAATCCCGAACTGCAAAAACCGAAGGTTTCTTGAACTTAGGGGTAGGGACAACCCCTTCCTCTCCTCGACTGGTACTCGTATCCATTGAATAGCACTTAATCAGAATACCCGGTTAATTGATAAATCAAATTCTAAACGAGGCAAAGACCTCATCTTAATTGAGTACTCTTACCGAAGTAGATCCGAATCCCGAAGCTTCTCCTTAACCTCTGTCGAAACCTCCCTACAACAGTCTAGTTAGAATTGGCTAACACTTCTTAGCTAAAAGATATGGCCTTTGCCCGAATATCACTATCTCCTTACCTTATTCGATAAAACCCCGAAGGCTCTTGCTCCTAACGCTGGCTTTAAAGAAAAGTTATGAACCCAAGACCTTGGATAGATTCGGCCACACACCTAAATACAGAGTTAAGTCTCTGATTTTGGCAACCAAAGTAAGAAAAGGGAGATTTAACCCAAGAGAGATCCCTTACCACACTATTGAGGTCGATTGGAAGGGATTGCACAAGATGGCCGACGGCACCTCACTACAAGTCGTCTATCGAAATAAGTCTTTCCTTCACGATATGATCGGCACTGGAAGATTCAACTTGATGACAACCCTTGGAGATGAATGTGATAGAAAAAGAATAGAAGAAAAGTGTAGATAAGAATAAAAGAAAACGATGGGTAGAAGGTTCGGCCAAAGCACTAATCGGTTTTGAAGAAAGCAAAAGAAGAAAAGAATGATGGTGAGGCTCAAATAAAGGTTCGGCTATAGGGAATTATGGAGAGAAAACTCGATTTAAGAGAGATGGAAAAGTGATGAAACGAGACTGAGATGAAAAGATGAAGGCTTAGGGAAATTCGGCTATGGTGATGGGTGCATTCGGCTTTCAATCACAAAGGGAAAGAAAGAAAACAAATGAGCTTTTGGAAGAGAGAAAACGCAAAAAGGGTGCCTCATACCACACTAAGCAAATTCGGCCTCTACCCCCCTATCATAACCGAAAATGCCATCCCAAGAGCCCTACTGCCGGCCAACTCTCTCCCCCTCTCCACATCCCTTATTTTCCTCCACATTTTCCTCCCCTCCCCACATTCAAATGAGTTTGAATGAGTCAAACTCTCATCTCTTCTCCTAGCCGCACATTCAAAACAATTTGACTCAGTCAAATTCCACCTTCCCAGTGCCATAGCCGAATCCAACTCTTCACTCCCCTTGACGCAAAAACAAATGCCAAAATGCTGCCAGTGCTGCTCGAACCAAGGCCCTTCTCACTCCCTGAGGCGTCATCCACTTGCACCTTAAGTGGCGCCTCCCTGCCACTTTACCAACTGAGTTCTTGTGTCCCTAAACGCAACCTTAAACCCCTTAAGGCCTAGCTCCCTTAGCTCCCCCCTAATCAGCTTAAACCAAAAAGTGTCACTAAGGCTTCCACCTAACCCCAAGGTTTCTCGGAGCCCCTAAACACAATCAAACAGAACACAGAGCATACTCACACACACACACATATATGCAAAATGCGAGACCCCTAAATCCCTGATATTACAGTTCCACCCTCCTTAAAGAAATTTTAGCCTCGAAATTACCTGGCTAAAATAGGTGAGGGTACTACTGTCGCATTGCTTCCTCCGACTCCCACGAAGCTTCTTCTGATCCATGATTCTGCCATAACACCTTGACTAGAGGAACTGATTTCCTCTGTAATACCTTCACATCCCGCTCCAAGATCTGAATCGGTTCTTCCTCGTAAGATAAGTCTGGTCTCAACTCAACTTCCTCAACTGGCACCACGTGAGATGGATCCGATCGGTAACGACGTAGCATCGACACGTGAAATATATCATGCATCTGTTTCAATCCCAAGGGCAACTCCAACTGATAAGCCACTGGTCCAACCCGCTTCAAAACCCGATAAGGCCCTATAAACATGGGACTCAGCTTACCCTTGCGTCCAAATCTCATCACCTTCTTCCATGGTGAAACCTTTAGGAACACCTGATCACCCACTGCAAATTCTATTTCTTTTCGCTTAAGATCTGCGTACAATTTCTGTCTATCTGATGCCTCCTTCAACCGCGCCCAGATTACCTTAACCTTTTCCTCTGATTCTGCCACTATCTCTGGACCCAAGACATGACGTTCTCCCAATTCTGTCCAACACGTAGGATTGCGACACTTCCGTCCATACAACGCTTCATACGGGGCCATCCGAATACTTGCTTGGTAACTGTTGTTGTACGCAAACTCTGCTAAAGGCAAAAACTCCTCCCAGCTACCCTTGAAGTCAATAACGCAACCCCTCAACATATCTTCTAACACCTGAATTACCCTTTCAGACTGGCCGTCCGTCTGCAGATGAAATGCCGTACTAAAGTCCAACCTGGTGCCCAATGCCTGATGCAGTGCTCTCCAAAATCGAGACGTGAATCTAGGATCTCTGTCTGAAATAATTGATATCGGCACCCCGTGTAGCCTCACAATTTCTACCACATACAACTTTGCCAACCTCTGTAGAGAATAGCCGACTCGCACCGGTATGAAATGTGTAGCTTTGTTAACCAATCCACAACTACCCAGACTGAATCCTTCTTGCTAGGCGTAAGGGGAAGCCCGCTAACGAAGTCCATTGTGATTCTCTCCCACTTCCACTGCGGAATCTTTACTGGTTGCAGCAACCCTAAAGGCACTGGTGTTCGACTTTGACCTCTTGACACGTTAAGCACCTCCCACAAATTCTCAGAACTTCCCGCTTGGACTGTGCCACCAAAAGCGATCCGTAGATCCCTATACAACTTACTCCTCTAGGATGCATAGCGTAAGGGCTACTATGCGATTCCGAAGAATATTCGCCTTAACTCCCCATCCTTGGCATACATACTTTACCGGAAACACAACACCCCGTTCTTTGTTTAATCGTAGTCTTCCACTCCCCCGTTCTATACTTGCAGTAGCTTAGCACTCAGATCGTCATCTACTAACTGCTTCTCTTTCACCTGACCTAACCATGTCGGCTTCACCTGCAACTCTGCTAACAAACTCCCGTCATCATAAAGACTAAGATGTACAAACATCGCCCTCAGATCCGATACTACCTTCCGACTTAGGGCATCTGCCACCACATTCGCCTTACCCGGCTGATACTCAATTGAACAGTTGTAATCCTTCAGCAACTCCACCCACCTTCGCTGTCTCAAGTTCAGCTCCTTCTGAGTTAGCAGATATTTCAGACTCTTGTGGTCTGTGTAGATCACCGACTTCTCTCCGTACAAGTAATGTCTCCACACCTTTAACGCGAAAACCACTGCAGTCAACTCCAAATCATGTGTCGGATAGTTAACTTCATGCGGCCTTAACTGCCGAGACGCATAGGCAACAACCTTTCCTTCCTGCATCAGCATATAGCCTAACCCCGTGTGCGAAGCATCACAGAACACTACAAAGTCTTTCCCCACTTCAGGCTGAATCAAAACCGGAGCCTCTGTCAAAACCCTCTTCAGCTTCTCGAAACTCTCCTGTTATTTATCCGTCCACATGAAAGGTACCTCCTTTCTTAACAACTTCGTCAGAGGTGCTGCTATTGACGAAAACCCTTTAACAAATCTCCTGTAGTAGCCTGCTAACCCCAAGAAACTGCGAACCTCACGCCCGCGACTTAGGTGGTTTCGGTCTAACACCGCCTCAATCTTCCGAGGATCCACTCTTATCCCTTACTGCGCAGACACACACACATGACCCAGAAAGCAACTTCCCTTAACCAAAATTCGCATTTGCCGAATTTGGCGTACAACTTCTTTTCCCTCAAAATCTGTAGCACTACCCGGAGATGCACATCGTGCTCCTCCTAAGACTTGGAATATACCAAGATTTCGTCTATGAACACCACGACGAACTAATCCAAGTAGGGTTGGAAAACTCAGTTCATCATATCTATGAACGGTGGGGCGGGCGTCCTTCAACCCGAACGGCATTACTAGGAACTCATAATGCCCGTATCGAGTCGGAAATCGTCTTATGGATATCCGCTTCCTTCACCTTAAGGCGATGATATCCCGAGCCTCGGATCTATCTTTGAAAATACGCATGACCCCTTTGGTGATCAAACAAGTCGTCTATCCTCGGCAGCGGGTACTTGTTCTTGATTGTCAGCTTATTCAACTGCCGGTAGTCTATGCACATACGCATAGTCCCATCTTTCTTCTTCACGAATAGGACCGGTGCTCCCCATGGAGACACACTGGGTCAGATAAACCCGCGATCTAACAATTCTTTGATCTGGGCCTTGAGTTCCCCCAACTCTTTTGGTGCCACTCTGTACGGAGCGATAGACACTGGCGCTGTACTTGGCAACAAATCGATTCTGAACTCTACCTCGCGATCCGGAGGCAATCCTGGAAGTTCTTCCGGAAAGACATCCACAAACTCCTTCACTGTCCTGACCTCTCCTACAGCTGCTTCCTTAGTCTCCAAAGCACTGACAAACATCAGGAAAGCCATACATCCCTTCTTTACCATCTTTTTCGCCTTAAGGGTAGACACTACATTAGACAAGTAATCCCTTCTCTCACCTATCATCACAATCTCATTGTCTTCGGGAGTCCTCAACGACATGCGCTTGGCAGCACAATCCAAATTTGCACGGTACCTCACTAACCAGTCCATACCTAAGATTAAGTCAAATTCCCCGAATGGCAGTTCCATCAAGTCAGCCGGGAACACCGTCCCCTGAGCCTCTAAAGGCACCTCCCTAAAGAGTTTGTCTACTACCACTGATTGCCCTAAAGGACTAACTACGGCCAACTTCCTAAGGACAGTCTCAAAGTTCCCATTCAAAGTTCCAGAAACTTCACTAGCAATGTAAGAATGAGTCGACCCCACATCAATTAAAGTAGTAAAGGGTAATCCGAAAATAAGGAACGTGCAGTGATCACATCCGCGCATCCCCCTCCTCACGACGCTTTGTTGCATAAAACCACCCCAGGCCGCCTTGCATCCGAACCCCAGACTACCTGCTCGATGCTCCACGACCTTAGCCAAAACCATTTCCTCCACGGTTTGGACCACGACCCCTGGACACCTGTTGACCACCCCTTCCGGGCTGCACATACCCCTGACCTACTGTCCGAGCCCTATCCATATCCTGAGGACAATTCTTGACCAAGTGAGCCTTGGACCCACACCTGAAACACTCTTTACTCATTCCCCAGCACTCTCCTACATGATTCCTCCCACATTGAGCACTTGGACGGAACTGATTCCCAGCGGCTGGCATAGGAGCGCGAGCAGAATTCTCTACCCTAGGTCTTTTCTGATAACCCCCAGATGATGCTGACGGTCCAAAACTCCTCTTGTTCTGGCCACTGTCCTTATCTCTGTTCTGCCTCTCAGTTCACTTAACTTCCTCTAGTATCCGAGCTTTCTCTACCAGAATAGCAAAATCCCTCTCCCGCTGAGGAGCTATCAACACTCGCAGCTCATCTCGCAACCCATCCTGAAATCTGACACAGCACTCATAATCAGTAGCAACAATCCCTCTGGCATATTGGCTTAACCGCAAGAACTCCACTTCATACTCCGCTACTGACTTGCCCCCTTGCACTAAATTCAGGAACGCCTTCCTCTGTGCGTCCACGTAACTGGCTCCGACGTACTTCCCCTCGAACATAATCTTAAAGTAACCCCAATCCACTCGATCCGCCGGAGTACCCTCTCTGACAGTGAGCCACCACTGGTAGGCCTCATCCCGGAGCAAAGAAACAGTGCCCTTCAACTTCTCTCGCGGATGCGGTCCAAGTCGTCCATGATCCTTTCGATCGCCTCTAACGATTGCCGCCACATTCGGAGCTACCCCAGATACCCCTCTAAATACTTCAGCTCCGTTTGCTCTAAGCCTCTCAGACACGGACTTTCGAGCCCCATTACCCATATTAGCTCCTACGACCCTCTCCAAAACTCGAAGCATAGCCGGCGACACTGCGTCATCTCCTCCCGTTTGATCCTGAAACTCCGCTCTGACGGCCGGTGGCGACGCCTCATTCTCTGAACCCTGACCAGACCCAACTGGTTCCGATACGGTCATTCTGCCTCTACCACACCCACGGATACTACGACCACATCCCCTAGAACTCATGTCTAACGTCGCTTCTTAATCTGATTTAAGAAATTTTATGTATTAGCTTCTTTTCACTTATTGACTAAAAGAGTAGTTTTATGCTATAGGATTTCAAGTTATTCTTTCACAAAGAACACATATCCCTAAAGTTTCAGTCTCTAAAGAGAATATCTTAAGTTCTAATGTCCATATCCACCACAATACATCACATACCCACTTCATTTCGTTTAACAAAGCGGAAGACTTACAGCGGACTGGGCCTAAGAAGATTCGAGTGCCATGCCTTCATAAACCCTTTCCATGAAAAAATTTCTTTAACCAACTTAAAACACAGAGTTTAAAAATGTTTGTGGGCCTCAAAATCCATAGGCCGAGTTTAAAACCTGGGCTCTGATACCAAATTATAACACCCCAAACCCGGCCCAAAACACCACGGTCGAATTTGGAATGTTACTGGGAAAAATGTTTGAAAAGAATTTACTTGAAGGGTGAAAACACGTGTTGGGTTTTAATCAAATATCCCATCCATAGGAGTTAACCTGTTTATAAGAAGTTTGTCGTTTTGGAAATCGATTTGCCGGAAAAGTACAACTTTAAAGTTCGTGTGAAGTTGAACATCGTATACGTTTGAAAATTTAGGAAAGTTGGGTTGTTACGAGTGTCCAGATTTGAAAATCTTAACTTAAGTTTTTAAGTTGTAAAAATTTGATTTCGAAATCATTTGCAATTATTAATCGATAGTTGATCTAGCATAAAACATAATGAAAATCCCAACTACTTAAAATGGCCTTATTACAATAAAATCATCCCGATGTAATCGAAATTAAAGAAAATGTATTTAAGTAAGTAAAATCGCATCTGCATGGCCATCTCGAATCCACTCCAAACCCGGTCCAAGACATCATGTATCACCTGCATTGTTTGGTAAATATTGGGTGAGTCAAACCGACTCAGTTGTGTAATTAACCCACAAATTTCTGCATATGGGCGTGGCCCAAAACCACACAAATCCACACGGCATGTAATAATGCAAAATGTACCAAACCCAGCCTAGTGTCCATCCGCTACACACCTCCGTATCCAGCCACCACACACCAGGGGATTACTAAATCGACCCTCCAACCGCTACACACCAATTCGGCAATCAATGCCGTCCACCTAATGGCCTAGCCACTGGTCCACGTGATTAAATAATAAAAATCCACAACGTGACCCATCGTCAACGTCAATCCACGATGTAGCTCAAGGCTAACATCAATCCACAATGAGGCTCGAGGCCGTCACTAAACCACGTACATAAATGTACACCCTGTCCTTCATTCCATATATATACCACCCCATGCATATGCAACATGTTATAATGGCATGGCCAAATAATGCATGAACAGATTATATAGGCATATGACATGCTACGTGTATCCACAACAATCATCCATAGCCACACCATAAATAAAAGACTAACCTGGTTACCGACATACCATTAAAGGTAATAATTCCACCACAGCCACTGTTTCGGCCATGTCACACATAATACATACAACTAATTAATTAACAGGGAAACTGTGAATTAACCACACACCTGATAACCTGAAGCACTACACTCTCAATTTCCCTAGCGTCCTCACTCGAAGAGACTACAGTGATCTGCTTGTCCCTTTCCGACGCTGGCCCACACCCTGGTGGCCAATCCCGAACTGTAGAAACCGAACGTTTCTTAAACTTAGGGTAGGGACAACCCCTTCCTCTCCTCGACTGGTACTCGCATCCATTGAATAGCACTTAATCAGAATACCCGGCTAATTGATAAATCAAAATCTAAACGAGACAAAGACCTCATCTTAATTGAGTACTCTTACCGAAGTAGATCCGAATCCCGAAGCTTCTCCTTAACCTCTGTCGAAACCTCCCTACAACAGTCTAGTTAGAATCGGCTAACACTTCTTAGCTAAAAGATATGGCCTTTGGCTGAATATCACTATCTCCTTACCTTATTCGATAAAACCCCGAAGGCTCTTGCTCCTAACGCTGGCTTCAAAGAAAAGTTACGAACCCAAGACCTTGGATAGATTTGGTCACACACCTAAATACAGAGTTAAGTCTCTGATTTCGGCAACCAAAGTAAGAAAAGGGAGATTTAACCCAAGAGAGATCCCTTACCACACTATTGAGGTCGATTGGAAGGGATTGCACAAGATGGCCGACGGCACCTCTTTACAAGTCGTCTATCGAAATAAGTCTTTCCTTCACGATATGATCGGCACTGGAAGATTCGACTTGATGACAACCCTTGAAGATCAACGTGATAGAAAAAGAATAGAAGAAAAGTGTAGATAAGAATAAAAGAAAATGATGGGTAGAAGGTTCGGCCAAAGCACTAATCGGTTTTTAAGAAAGCAAAAGAAGAAAAGAATGATGGTGAGGCTCAAATAGAGGTTCGGCTATAGGGAATTATGGAGAGAAAACTCAATTTAAGAGAGACGGAAAAGTGATGAAACGAGACTGAGATGAAAAGATGAAGGCTTAGGGAAATTTGGCTATGGTGATGGGTGCATTCGGCTTTCAATCACAAAGGGAAAGAAAGAAAACAAATGAGCTTTTGGAAGAGAGAAAACGCAAAAAGGGTGCCTCATACCACACTAAGCAAATTCGGCCTCTACCCCCCTATCATGACCGAAAATGCCATCCCAAGAGCCCTACTGCCGGCCAACTCTCTCCCCCTCTCCACATCCCTTATTTTCCTCCACATTTTCCTCCCCTCCCTACATTCAAATGAGTTTGAATGAGTCAACCTCTCATCTCTTCTCCTAGCCGCACATTAAAAACAATTTGACTCAGTCAAATTCCACCTTCCCAGTGCCATAGCCGAATCCAACTCTTCACTCCCCTTGATGCAAAAACAAATGCCAAAATGCTGCCAGTGCTGCTCGAACCAAGGCCCTTCTCACTCCCTGAGGCGTCATCCACTTGCACCTTAAGTGGCGCCTCCCTGCCACTTTACCAACTGAGTTCTTGTGTCCCTAAACGCAACCTTAAACCCCTTAAGGCCTAGCTCCCTTAGCTCCCCCCTAATCAGCTTAAACCAAAAAGTTTCACTAAGGCTTCCACCTAACCCCAAGGTTTCCCGGAGCCCCCAAACACAATCAAATAGCACACAGAGCATACTCACACACACACACACACATATATGCAAAATGCGATACCCCTAAATCCCAGATATTACAGACAGTTCCGACCCCTCTTCAGTAAAAATTAATTATCTCATCATACAAAATTTGGATAATGTTTTCGTTTTTTTTTTTTTTTTTTGAAAATAGACTCATTAAGGATTGTAAGAATATAAATTATAACCCATAATTATTTTCCTCAAATTTTTGATGATTTTCCAAATTCAGAACAGGGGAACCCGAAATCATTCTGATCTTGTCTCACAAAATTTATTATATCTCATGATTCATAATTCCATTGCTTACACTGTTTCTTCTATAAGAAACTAGACTCAATAAGCTTTAATTTCATATTTTATTCATTCTCTAATTCGATTTCTAAAATTTTTGTTAATTTTTCAAATTTAGACTACTGCTACTGTCCGAAACTGTTTTAGTGCAAAATGTTGATTTTCATTTTGCCCTAAATTTCACAGTTCATACAATTCAGTCCCTGCTCAATTAACCCCTCAATTGAGCTAATTTTTTTCTCAATTAATACTTTATTCTATCATTTTAAACTACTTCATAACCCTTGGAAATCAAAACTTTAGCACTAGACTTTAATTCCAAACTCTTTCACTATTAGGTCCTAAAGTCAATTTCCATCAATTTTACTTGATAAAATCATCATATATCAAAATTAAAGCTTCAATTCTATGTTTATTCATCATATGATTCCAGCAATCATCCATAGCAACTTTAAAAATTAGCCATGGAATCAAAAACTAATGACATAGTAAGTTGGACCCAATTGTAAAAGTCCAAAAACTTAGAAATTTCAAGGAGAAAGCAAGAATTAAACTTACATGAAGCTAAAGTATGAAAACCAGCTTGAACCCCCTTCCATGGCTATTTTTCAGCTGATGAATATGAAGAAAAATGATGAGAATTCTAGATATTCCAATTTGGTCCCATTTTTATTTAACTAATTTTGGCAATTTTCCAATTTTGCCCTTATTTCACCCATTTCCTGATTTTTCTTAGCTATTGCCACCCAAAATATCTCCTTTGGGCTTATTTTCACTTTAGGTCCTTCCTCATTTGACAATTGAGCTATTTAATCCTTCTAGCAACTTTTACACCTTTTTCAATTTAGTCCTTTTATTTAATTAACCACCGACGTCAAAATTTTCTAACGAAATTTTAATACTACCTTATTGACACTCCGTAAATATTCATAAAAATGTTTATGGCTCGGTTTATAACACCGAGATCTCGATACCTCTTTTTCTCAATTTCTTGACCAAATAAATCTTTATAAAACACAATTTACTATTTCAAAAATATTTTAAAAGCTACATTTGGCTCGTAAATATTAAATAATATAATCTACGAATTTATTTGTCAGATTTGGTGGTCTCGAACCACTATTTCTGACATCGCTGAAATTTGAGCTATTACAACTCATCTACCATATCACTCCGGATTGTGGATGAGCCACCACTGTTTTTGCAGTGAAGCTACCACTTTGTAAAAAAAACGTGGATAAACCACTAGTATTTTATATAAAAACATTTACAATTACTGTCACTTGTTGTGAGTGCACAACATAGTTGCAGATTAAAAAAACTGCAATAGGGCTTATCGATGAGCCACATATTTGCAGTTATTACCACTTATTATAAGTGCACAACATATTTGTAGATTAAACAAACTGCCACTAGGTTTGTGGACGAGTCACATATTTGCAGTTACTACCACTTGATGTGAGTGCAAAACATATTTGCAAATTAAAAAATTGCCACTGGGTTTGTGGACGACCCACATATTTTTAGATACTACCACTTGTTGTGAGTGCACAACATATTCATAGATTAAACAAACTACCATTGGGTTTTTTGGACGAGCCACCACTTGTTTACAGATTTAATAAACTACGACTCTTCCTCCATACATTGTCCTACCCCACGCAATACATTATGTCATGCTTTGTATTATAACAAATCAACACTAATAGTAGACATGTAACATGTACTCAATTCATCACTAACACTTAACATGTTTACCATGTTTTTCGCAAGGCGGTAACGATATTATCACTTTCAATTTAATAGTTTCACTTTACCAGAAAACACATAATATTCATGTATAATGCGATGTAATAAGGGAACTTAAGGCATTAAACACAAATTTTAGAATTCACCCAATACCAGGGACCTAACTGAGTAAGGATAAACACTAAAAATAATTCAGGGAATGTACAGGGATTAAACTGAACATATCATGCTTTTACATAATATTAATAATTTCAATCAATCAATCATGGATTCTAGCCTAAATCATTCAGTTAGGGACTTAATTGAAGAAAATAAAAAACTAAAAATAGTTTGGAAATCAATCAGGGACTAAATAAATAAATCATAAAATTCTGGGTAAAATTGTAAAATTTGAAAAATAGGGTCACATGATCATGTGAAATGCCTCAGGCCGTGTCGAAGGGTTACACGACCGTGTAACAGACTGAGGCCATGTGGAAATTGCAAAATCAACCTACATGGGAGACACAGCTTTGGGGCAAGCCATGTGAGAAGTGAAAATCCTAGGGTTTCAGGGGGAAATGGTTGTGTAAGGGAGTCCTGTGGTCCACACGGGTAGCCCACATGCCCGTGTGGTCTAACCTAGGCTCGATTTTTTTAGTTTTCTCGTAAAAGAACACACACCTGACTTTCGGGGTTTCGAATGTCACTCCTTGCGCCTATGTTTTCTCCGGGGTACCTAGATCGGGTCTTTCAAATGAAAAAATCTCACGTACTACAATGGGTATCAAGGTTTGTCAAGATTATTGAAGAATTGGATGAGAACCGAGAAAGATTGTTCAATCAATTGCAAGATTAGTGTTGGATAGAAAATCTAAAAAAAATTAGGATTTAATCGAGGGAAACAACATGCACTTACTGGTTCTTGGCAAGGATCGAGATTCTATTGATGATATTCTAAAATCGATGGAAATAACGATTGGATGAAGAACATTTTGAATCGGGAAAGCAAAATAATTATCAAAAATTAAGATGAAAATATGGTGTAAAGATAAAATAAATAGAAATATGGAGAGAAATTCTATTCGGATTTGAAAAGGGCAATATGAAAATCCAATTAGGAAAAGAAGATAAAAAGATGGTGGAATTCTTGATCAAATAGGAGTAGGAAGGACTAAATAGCTAAGGTTTTCAAACTTTGATGGGTTGAATGGTAAATTACCCAATTTGGTTGAAATTAAAATGGAAACGGGGAAGGGTGGCATGATTCGAACTTGGGAAAGTAAGGAACTAAGGAGAATGTTTAACCATTGGGCTATTACACACACTTGTTTATTTTCTACTACATTTAATATATATTATAGAGTGACTTTCATCCTAGTTTGCTGAAAATTAAAAGAAAAGAAATGGTAGAGGTGTGGATAGAATCTAGGACCTCTAGGGAGTGCACTAACAACTTAACCAACAAGCTTATTCAATTGTTTGGTTATTCATTTCATCTGACCCCCTATATTTTAAGGCATTACAATAACCTACAATAATAAAAGTTTAAGTGAGAAACTAAAAACATAGTTTAACTAGGATAAGAAAAGCCGAAATACGAGGCATAACTCCAAAAATCTCCACCTTGACTCGTATTTCCACAACGCCTTCTTTGCCAAAGCCCGACACGGGCTTATCTCAAACTATGTAGGATGTTAACAGAGTTGAATTTGTGCTTAGAAGCTGGAAGACTTCTAGTCTTCGACTTGTGCACTGCCAAATTAAAACTGACCCGGGTCTAATTTCCACGAACACAATGCCCTATCTTTTTAAAACCTATATCCAAAAGAGAACATTTCTTATACGAAACAATCATACCTTTTTCCCTCTTATGATCAAGTTGTCTCCATTTCAAACGAGTCGACTTCAACTCCTTAACAGACAAGGGATGTCCTGTTTCACTGGTCACTATTGATCCTTCGAGAGCATAAAGATTGCTAATATTTTTACCTTTCATCAAAACAAGAGTGCCACGAGTTACCTTAATGCTGCTTAACTCAATTTTAATTCTACAACCCTTTGAGTCCAAAATCGCCTAGAAGATGAGATTTTTCTTTAAGTCAGGTACATACCTGACGTCTAATAGTGTCCTGATTGTCTCATCGTGCATCCGTGTAACAGTCCAATTTCAGTGAAATCGGAATAGTGGTTTCGGGACCAAAATCTGAGTCGAAAATAAAAATTTATTTTAATTTTATTACATGGTCCGTATTATGTTAGAAATGTCATGTGAAAATTCTGATAAGAAAATTTTATCGATTAAGTGCTTAATTACGGGATGGAATAAATTACATAAAATGCAAAAGTTGAATTCTAGTAGTTAGAAGGATTAAATAGCTATGGAATTCAAAACTTGAGGTCCTTATATGGTAATTAGACCATTAAAGAAAAGTATGTAGATTTTTTGGTGACTCATCCATGGAAATTTAGAAAAAGGGCAATGACTAAATTGGAAATTGAAATAACTTAATTAATTAAAAGATGATAAAAGAATTATCATCTTATTTTATATCATCTTCAACCTCAAAATACATGGAAACCCTAGGAGAGAGAGAAGAAACTTTTTTGGCTTAATTGGGTAAGTTTTCTTGTCTCGTTTTTAGTAATTTTGATATTTTTGAAACCGGGATAGCTTAATCTATCTATTTGGGGGATCAATTTGAAAAGTTATCAAAGTATGGAAATTAGATATGCTGAAATTTTGAAATTTATGGTAGAAAATAAAAGGTTGTTGATAGATAAATAACTTTTACTAAGTGATTTTTGATGGAAACATGATTTAGGGACTAAAATGTAAAGTTGTGAAAATTGAAGAAAATTTATGAAATTTATAGAATATATGTTCTGCAAATTCTATATTGAAATTTTGGCTAGGCTTGGAATAGGGAGTAAATTGTATAAATTTCATTTTCCGAGCCTAGGGACGAAATTAGAATTTATGGAAAAGTTGGGGGCAAAATGGTAAATTTGCCTAGGATGTAAATAGAGTCCTCTTGAATTTGAAATGTGATAAATTGATGAATAAATTCATTTATATAGATCTAGACAACACAAATTCGAGGTTAGATCGAGGAAAAGAAAAAGTTTCAGATTAGTAGATTTTTAAACGCAAGCAAGTGTCGAGGTCAGTTCGTGTAACTTAATCGAGCAAGTAAATATGTTAAATTAAATGTTGTGTTTGTATGGAATGTGACTTATATTGATGTGAATTATTTGATTTCTATAAAGGAGAATTGAATACATGTTTGAAACGGTGAAAAATGGTTAAGTTTTGTTTGAATATTGAATTCCGATGAATATATGTGCTTTCCCGAAATGAATGAGGTCCTGCATTTATTGCTGACGGGATTTGGCTCGAATGAGTAATCCTATTGACCTCTTTATAGAAAAGATTTATCCCAGTCGGGTAATCCTAATATAATTCCTCTCGAGCATATGTTACAATTAGGATTTAGCCTGGACTAGTAATCCTAATTGAGCTCTTCTGAGCAAACGTTACATAAAGGGTTTAGCCTGGACTGGTAATCCTGTTATACGATATGTGGCTCGAGAGTATGGTCTTTGATTAAGAGCCCTAATGGGTACTGTTGAATAAGAATTGATGGGTTATTGAATTGTACACCTTGAGTGTACTACCTGAGTATCCATTGGAATTTTAATGATTCAACGGGCAAAACTCTTGGCATGATAAGAGAATTATGGGATGAAATGAATGATGTCTTGAAGGAATATAGTATGATGAGCTCGTCTATGCTTACTTGATGCATATGTGATTATTTATGTGACTAACTTGTTTGATTGAGTGTAAGTGCTTAGGTAAATTTGCCAAATTGATGAAAATCATGTTATTGAATGCTTAATGTTACTAAATGTGAATTGGTAAGTTTTAATTCCCATTATACAAACTTACTAAGCATGTAATGCTTACTAGATTTTATTTTCCCTGTTTATAGTGCTCGGAAGCTCGCGAAGGTTGGAAATCGATTGGAGCATCATCACACTATCCACTAGCTTATTTTGGGTATATATAGTAAAATCATTTTGGTATAATGGCATGTGTAGGCTAATTTGGCCATTGTTGGCTTGAAAATGATGCTTGTAATCTAGCCATTGGAATGGCTAGTAACGGTTTATTTTGATATACTTATAATGTTATACTATGGTAGCTACATACATGTTAAGTAGTTGATCAAATTATGTCTAACATATGGACTAAACTAAGGTAAGATTATAAACATTTATGCATGTGATGATATGCCATGTTAAATGATAGAATTTGCTTAATTTGAATGCTAAAATTGGTTGGTTTATGGATGTAAATTTTAGTCTAGGTCATTGGCAAAACTTTTGGGTGAGAAATGAAGCTAGAAATGACTTCATTTTGTCCACACGGGTGTGTGTCTTGGCCATGTGTGACACACGGCTTGGTACACGGGTGTGTGATTAGGCCATGTGTCCCCTGCACCTTAAATTTGAGAAACAGAATGGTCAAAATTGAGCACACGGGTAGAGACACGGGCATGTGTCTCAGCCGTGTGTGCTACACGGCCTAGAACACGAGCATGTGTCTTGGCCGTGTGAAACCTGTACCTAATTTCAAAAAAAATAAAATTAACCACATAGCCTTGCACATGGGCGTGTGGCCGGCCGTGTGGTACAAGTCAGAGAGTTACACGGGGTCGAACACGGCCTGCAGCACGGGTGTGTCCCTTAGACCACACGGGCGTGTGAACCCTGTACCTTGGAAAATTTTTGAAATTTCACGAAAAATTCTTAGAGTTTACGATTGAGTCCCGACTTGATTCTAAAGCTCATATAGGGCCTCGAGGGTCCATTTAAGGGACGTTATGAATAATCTCGAAAAATGAACAGTGATTGACATGATTTATCTGTAAATGTTCTGTAAACTCTGGTAATGCTCCGTAACTCTATTCCGACAATGAATACGGGTTAGGGGTATTATATTTAGTGGTATTAGAGCTACAGTTTAGCCGATTCTCAGAATTAACGTAGCAAACACGAGTTTAGTTATACATGCCATTATATAATTTGTGGTCGTGTGATGTATCCTAATCATTTTAAATATGTTTTTCATAGAGTAATGTCATCCAACCGTGCTAGAGCTGAATCCGAGGAAGCTGGAAGCAATGCTTCAGCTTCAGTTCAAAGAGTTGCATCTGCATCTGGTAGTGAGAGGTCCGTATCTGAGGGCCGAAGTAAAGAGGCAAAACAGTCCTTCTTTCAATTGATGATTGAATGGTTTACTGAGTATTTAAGAACAAACCCCACTATACAATGAACTCACCCACCTGCTCCTCAATCGGTTCCTGAGATACCACAGGGTGCTAAGCCTGTTAGAACTGGTAAGCCCCCGGCAGATAAAATTCGTAAGCATGGGGCAGAAGAATTTAGAGCTACCGCAGATGATGATCCAGAAAGGGCTGAATTTTGGTTGGAAAATACCATCCAAGTTTTAGATGAATTATCTTAACCAAAGTACAGATTTCCATGCTCACACGGCCTTGCACACGGCCGTGGTCGTGGCCGTGTGGAAGCCAGAAGGACAAACCACGGACGTGCTAGTAATCGTGCATGACAAAGAATGATTTCTTTTCCCAACACGGACTGCGATAAAAAGCCACGCCCGTGCCGACTTCCCGTGTGAGGTTACTGACTTATTGAGCACGGGCGAGACACGGCTGTGCCCTACAACCGTGCGAGGTTACTGACTTGACAAGCACGAGTTAAACACGCCCGTTCTAAAGGACCATAAGAAGAATACAAGGGCATGCTACGATATCCATGGCCGTGGTAAAACACCTAAACGCGCCCAAAATTCAAAATCACGAAAAACACGGACTGATTAAACTCGAACAAGGGCGTGGACCGTATCACTATTTAAATATTTACTTTTATTTCTATTTTTATTTTTATTTTTATTTTCATTTTTTATTTTTATTTTTATTTTTATTTCCTTTCTTTTATTTTCTTTATTATTTTCTTCTTGTTATTCATTCCATTTAGATTTAGCTTAGGATACAAAAGAAATTAGGATGGTCTTTGAGGACTCAACAGTTCGAGACGCTTCCCCACGCTCACCTCCAATCCTATCCGGTTTCTTTTCATTGGCTTCATCCAAAATTCAGGAAGTTTCCCTTCTCTCCCCATCTTCAGATTTTATGATTATTTTGATATTATCTACCTTTGTACATTGAGGACAATGTACATCTTAAGTGTGGGGGGTTAACTATAGTATTATTTGAAAATCCCTGAATTATGCCTTGTCTTAAAGTAAGTTTCTCATATTATGATTAGGATGAAATTTTTGATGATTTATGATTTTTATTGATATGTTTTAGATTAAGTCATTGATAATTATGCATTGATAATTAAATTTTAAGAATACTAGAGAATCAAGCATGATAAGTCTATTTTTCAGAAATTAAAAATTTTCTAGGTTGTCGAACTGAGTTTAAATATTACTTTGAAGTTTGAATTTTACGAGGTTGACGTCAAAATAACCATAATTTTGTGAGATTTTGAGCCTTATAGAGCATAAATTCTTTTTCTTACTTACTCTATTGATTATGAGTATGTCAACACTGATTTGTTATTCTAGAACTTGCATCGATTATACATGTCGAGACCACATTTTTTGATTTGATACATAAAGATGATAAAGGCACCTAGGATCTAACCCACTAACTCCATTAAAAAGCCTACCTTCACAATTAACCCCTAGTGAACCCCTTTTAATCCTAACAACCCTATTTATTGACATAACCACTAATATTAACCCAGAACCCTTTTTTTTTGTTATCAGCATTCCTTTTGACTACCCTTATATCGAGATTAGATTTGATTAATAGCCTAACTATGTTTTTATTTCAGTAATTTATCTTTTGTTATGTATTTATGATTGTTCTTAAAAAAAATTCATCAAAAGTATATTCAATATTCATTATTAGTTATGTGATTAAATGAGCTTATACATTTAAATTCCAAATATCGAAGAAGAAGCTCGTAGTGTTAGTATTATTAGTTTTCAATTGATGTACTTATTATTAGTTCATTAGTTCTTAGTTAGGTAATTTGTCAATTCAATCTCGATTCTAACCCTCTAATTCAGCCTTATTCCACACCTTAACCCTAGCCCCGTTACAACCCTAAAAAAGACCTTTTGATTTGTGTTTTATCTCATATTTCAGTGGTGGAGATTTAATTTTCATGCAAGCCTATGGGATTAACTCTTCATGTTTGACTTTTGAGTGCCTAAATTTTGAACCTTAAACACTTTGAGTGATTTGAGTGAATCTTTTGTGAGGATGTCAATCCTTGTCGATTTCGAATCAGAGGTAATTATTTAGATGAAGGGAGACACCTATGTTTTGTGCTACAAAATCTATGACTTATAATGTTTGAATTTTTAGGACTCTTTGAGTTGAATTATCCATGTATAAATTATCTCTGAATTATGATGAGACACTATTAATGACTATTATGAATTGAGGGAAGTTTGTTTTAATTATGAGTTGAGAATTTTGCTTGAGGACAAGCAAAAGCTTAAGTGTGGGAGTATTTGATAAACCGAAATAGTAACATATTTTAATCCCACATTTAGTATGCTTTTGGATGAATTATCCCTTCATTTATGTAAAAAGGTGCTCTTAATCCTTTCTTTTCATGTTATATACTCAGGAAAGCACCAGGGGATGAAAAGAACGCTAAACGGGCTTAAAATGGGACAAATGGGCCAAACCATGAAATCGACACGGCCTAGACCAAAGATCACACGGCCGTGCCTCCTTAAAGATCTCGAACACAGCCTGGACCATGATTTACACGGTCGTGCCTCATCAACGAAGTCCACACGGCCTGACCACGACTTACACGGGCGTGTGCCATGGGCGTGTCCCTACCGCGGCCAAGAGAAGTTTTACTCGGATTTGGATACTTGGAGGCAAAGAAACATATTCCAAAGCCTATTCAAACACCCTAGTAGGAACTCTACTTGAATTAGGATACTTTGGGGCCAAGTAAGGCATCTCGAAGTCTATATAAACACCCAAGGGGGCAACTTGTCAAGAGAGTTCGGCAGAAGCCTTCTGCCAGGGCTTTTGTCAGGGCGCCGTGCTAGGCCAGAGAAGGCAAATTTGTGGGGATTCACTCAGGGATAGCCAGTTGATCCATCTCAAGAAGCCAGAATTCTACTCAAGACGGAGGATCTCCTCTTCAATTCCTTCAGGGGGTTTTAGGGATTTCTTATGTTTTGTTTTATCTTTTCTCTTGAGATGTTTTCCTTTATTGTTATGAACTAAACCCTTCGGATACCAGAAGAGATGAAACCTATGATGAATCTTGTTATTGTTTTCTGAATTATATGATAAATACTTAGTTTGTTCTTAATTATGTGAGCTTAATCCAAATTTAATGTGCTTAGGTGGAGGAGGAATAGACCACGCTAAGAGTAGATCCAACATAATTAAGCGGAGTGATCGCACACCTAGAGATAGGGTGACGAGATTTTGCCGGATTAGGGTGAAACCTAATATGGGAATCCATAGATCGATTCTTTGCTATTCTAGGGGTTATTATAAGAGAAACGAGAGTTCCACTAATTAACCTAGGGTTAGACGTTATTCGCCTCGAGAGAGGGTTTAATATACGTTAGGGAGTCTTACGGATTAAACTAAGTGAATAAATCGTATGGTTCAGTGTTAGATAACAAGTGAAGTCTAGGTGGATTCTTCCTAGGGTATCATCTAAATCAACTGAGTTTTTCCCAAGTTATTTTCCAAATTCATTCTTCTTTGTCTTAGAGTCTTTAGTTTAGTAGTTAATTAATTTAGATTAGATAAACAACTTCACTTATTTTAGGCTAAATAATAAAAAGAAAGTGAGTATTAGTACTTTTAGTTCCTTTGGGTTCGATAATCCGGTCTTGCCTAAGCTATACTACTGTTCGATAGGTGCACTTGCCTCAATCATTGTCAGAGTTAGTTTACAGGTTCGATCATTCTTTTTATAAATTTTAAAACTCTGATTCACAACGATCACCACTCAAATGAATCTTCATCACTATCAGAATTGCTATGGAAAAATCTCGTGAACTCTTCCTCCACTGCTATTTCTATCAAGTCAATGGCTCGGTATTCTTCATTCTCATCTACACATTTCAAGGCATTAAATACATTGAATGTGATCTGTTGATCATTCATCCTCATGGTTAGTTCACCTTTTTGCACATCAATTAAAGTCTTGTAAATAGCAAGAAAAGGTCTTCCGAGAATAATTGACACATATTGGTCAACTTCACATTCTAAAACAAGGAAATTCGCAGGAAAGATAAATTATCTACCCTTACCAGTACGTCATCAATTTTACCTTTCAGATGGGCATAGGATCGATCAGCCAATTGCAACGTAACCGTAGTAGGTATTGCTTTCCTGATTCCCAACTTCCTGAAAATAGACAAAGGCATTAGATTTATACTCACTCCTAAATCACATAATGCCTTACCAATATAATGACTTCCAATGGAACATGGAATAATGAAACTCCCTGGATCCTTCAAATTTGGAGGTAATTTATTCGTCAACATTACTGTGCATCCTTTATGAGAGCAATAGTCTCAAATTCTCCTAATCTGTGCTTCTTCGACAATATATCTTTCATAAATTTCACATAATTGGGCTGTAACATCCCTTACCCGTATTCAAGCCGAAACTGGGTTTGAGGCATTACCTAACTAATCTTGCTTAAACGTATCGAATAGGGTTATAAAATTTCATTTAAACCCATCAGTTGCACATACTCGGCCTAAGAAGCCCTAAACATACCTCCGAGAGGTATCAGAACTATTCTGGGAACTTTTACGAACTCGAGAAACTTTTCAACAAAACAGGGGCCACACGCCCGTGTGGGTCTAGGGACACGCCCGTGTTCCCCTAAGACACGCCCGTGTCTTCCACCCGTGGTCGATCATGACTATGACATCATCATTTCACTAAGGTCACACGGCCAAGGCACACGCCCGTGTCCTTAGCCCGTGTGTCGAATTAAATTCCACAATTAAGGTGCAGACTTCACACGGCTTGGGCACACGCCCATGTCCTTAGGCCGTGTCTCCCACACGGCTGAGACACACGGTCGTGTCTCTGCCCCGTGGAGCATACTGACTTGCAAACCCAACATGTAACAGGACACACGGTCGATCCACATGCCCATAGGGCTGACCGCGTGTCACACACAGCCTAGACACACGCCCGTGTGTCTACCCATGTGGACAATTAGATGGCTATCTACCAAGCCCTTTGGCACCCTATATTACACACATACATACTCCAATTCAAAACAACACAACTCATAACCTAGAAGCACATCTAAAAACTCATTCAAAAACATTCCAATATAAAAGATAGCCAAAAGGTATCTCTAGGAACTCAAAGAATCATGACATACACAAGGGCATACACTTCATGAAATTTATCTTCATTTAGCAATAGAATTTGCCAAGTACTTGCCTAACTTATAAGGCCATTTACAAAATGACTTTAATAACATACATAGCCAACACTTTGACTAACAATTACAACTTAACAAAATACCCAAGTCCTATACATGCCATACTCAAAATAAGTCTAAATTGTTATACCAAAGTAATGTCGATAGTGTGATTTTTGAACTCCTACGTCCACATTCCTCGAGTTATCATGGCAATACTATAAGGAGAAAGGGAAATGAAAGGGGTAAGCATAAAGCTTAGTAAGTTTGCTTGAAAATAAATAGCAACAATAAGCTCGATATATATATTCCATCAAGGCATTAACTAACCATACACAAGTCACAGGCTTCTTGCCATACTTACTTACAATTGCCCTTATTTAGCACATACCGTGCTACACATCATAATCATTTCTTCGTTACTCATTCACGAGTACCTGTATTCACTCATTCACATGACTTTAGTACAATTCTCATCTCTACTTCTAAACTTACCTACTTATCCCATTAGTCACTAGGGATAGTCAAAGACGCATATTTATCGCCATTCATGTAGGTATGAAGCGAACGCCACATCCTCGAGGTTGTCTTATATGGAGTCACTTCTAAATGCCAATGCCATATCCCGGATATGGTCTTATATTGACTTTCACATCAAGTATTGATGCCATATCCCGAATACGGTCTTATACGATTATCATATTCATTACCGAAGCCATATTCTGAATATGGTCTTATACTAAAATCTCAATTCAATGTCGAGGCCATGCCCCGGACATGGTCTTATACGGGACCCTACACATTTCTCATCTCGATGATAGCATTCTCATATTCATTATAGTCCACTAGGACTTCAACATCATATTCAACATCAATTTCTCAATTTAATAGAGTATCATGCACCAATATGATACCAATCATTCTCAATTATGCTAACATAGATGTTGCATTAATCACATACAAACTTACCTCGTTTTCAAAATGAGCCAACTCGTCGGTCTAGTCTAAGACTTTGTTCTTTCCCCGATCGAGGTGGATTCTTGGTTCTTCTTGCTCTATAATAGCAATTTAGCTCATTTCAATCACCACATTAATAAAAGCATTTCACTAATCATGCTTATGCAAGATTACTATTTTTCCCCTATACTTTGGCAAAATGACCATTTTGCCCCTAGGCTCGGAAATAAATTCTAATCACATTTCTACCTTCAACAAGCCTAGGTGAACATTTAATACTCTTATAGCTATCATCAAAACTCAACATTTCACATAACTACTACAAATTTGTAACCTTTTTCATCAAGGTCCAATTAGGTGTTTTCAAGATAACACCTTTCACAAAAGTTGCTCATCTAATAACTAAGACTCATTTTCTTCCATAAAAATACAGCAAATAACAGTGATAGATCTCATGGAAAAACTCTAAAATCTTCACCATATTGCACATTAGTCCCCTCATTTGAAAGCTTAAGCTTTGGGGGTCTCAAAAGTACAACTATTTTCAAGAAAAGGTCACTAGAACACTTACTTGTGAAGAGAAAAGTGTGCTAAATTTATTTTGAAGCTTTCAACCCCTATTTTGCTTCCAATTTTTGGTGGAAGAGATGAGCAAGAAAGATGGATATCATCTTTTTTTATTCTAATATTAAACTATCAATTAAGTCCACCTACCATCACCAACATTGACAAATTTGTCTCCTATGCTAGTCTATGGCCGGCCAAGCCTTTTTAAAGGGCTAAATTACCTTTTAAGGACTTCAATTTAATAACCTATGCCTATTTAGTACCTTTAGCTTATAGAATGGAACTTTCACACTTTATGCGATTTAGTCCTTTTTCGCTATTAATCAAGAAATCGCTAAAATTAAAGAACCAAAATTCTCATGTACATATACCATCATGCTCTGACTTATAAAATGACATGAAAATAAATTTCTCAAATCTCGGATTAGTGATCCTGAGATCACTATTCTGACTAGCCCCTAAATCGACCTGTTACATGGGCATTTTCTCCAAAGCTTCTACTAATGGTATGTTAATATGAAGTTGCTTCAAAACATCCAAAACTCTTTTGAACTAAATATTCTCCTTAGAATTGTGAAATCATTGAGGAAAAGGTAGAGATGGTCGTTCTTCAGGTTGCTGATATTGTTTTACCGTGGCATTTTCATTGACAACATGATCTGATTCTGCTGCAACAATCTCAGTTGCAGTGTACTTTTCAGATGGCTCTGCTATCTTTACATGGTTGTTATTTGAGTTATCTTCTCCTTTCGTGGCATCTTGAATAATGCCATTCAAATGAGTTCCACTTCTGAGAGTGATCACTTTGCAATGCTCTTTTCCTTGTGATCTCAAATTCTCAGTATCACTTGGCTGTGCTGCTTGTGATCTTGAATATAAAGCATTTGCTATTTGCCCAACTTGATTCTCAAGAGCTCGGAGGGAAGCAACTTGACTCTGAATTATGGCATCATTCTTGGCCATATATTCTTTCAACAAGTCTTCAATAGATGGTTATGCCTGACCTTGTTGGACATTTTGCCTCGGCATAGGTTGATTATAACCAAGTGGTGCACTGATTGCATTCTGTCTTGCAGTATTGTTAAAATTCTCATACCGTGATTATTCCAACCAAAGTTTTGATGTTGCTTCAACCCTGGATTATAGGTGTTGGAATATGGATTATTGTTCCAATTGAAATTACCCATGTAGCACATAGATACTGGATTGGATGGGCATTGATCGAACACATGATTTTCCTCGCGATAAACACATGATAGCTTTGCTGATTTCATCTCATGGACTACAATTGGATTTTTCATGGTTTTAATCATATTAGCTAGAGAAGATACCTGGGCCGTTAACAAAATGATTGCATGAAGCTCAATGGTACCGATAGCTCTCTTACCTGCCTCAACTCTCGTGGTTGGATACTGAAAATCGTTGTTGGCAATCTTTTCCAAGATCTCGTATGCTTCATTATAAGTTTTGTCCAACAATATACCATTGGCAGACACATCAACTACCATCCTTGTGTGTGCATTCAACCCGTTGTAAAACATGTCCATTTGAGTCCAGTGTTGGAATTCATGCATCAGACATTTCCAAATTAAATCTTTAAATTGCTCCCAAGCTTTATATAGCGTCTCGTCCTCTATCTACCGAAAAAATTTAGTGGTATCAGAGCTATGGTTTGTCAGTTCTCAGACTACCGTAGCGTGTGTGAGAGTCTAGCTATACATGCCATAAATATATTATGATGTGTGGGGACTCCTGACATTTTCAAACTGTGTTTTCATATAGTAGAATGGATCCTAACCGAGCTGCTGCTGATGATGCTGCAAGTAATACGCCGGCTCCCGCGCAAGGGACCGCGCCAATAGAAAGTAGACCTGAGACCTTGGGTCAGGGAGAGGAGGCTCGGGAAGCCTTACTCCATATGATGAGTAATTTGTATACTGAATTTGTTCGAGCAATCCTAATGCTCAACCTCCTCCACCCCCTCCCATACCTCAGCCGGTCCCTGTAGCTCCTCAAGGTATTGATTTGGTAAGATTGACTAAACCCCTGGTTGATAAGATTTGAAAATAAGGGGCCGAAGAATTTAGAGCCAACATAGATGATGATCCCGAGAAGGCAGAGTTTTGGCTTGAGAATTTTATGCGGGTATTTGGCGAACTCTCTTGCATGCCCGAAGAATGCTTAAAATGTGTTGTATCATTACTGAGAGACTCGGCATATCGCTGGTGGAAGACGCTGATATCTGTGGTTCCAGAAGAGAGAGTGACATGGGATTTCTTCCTACAGGAGTTCCGAAAGAAATATATAAGTCAGCGGTTCATCAATCAGAAATGGAAAGAGTTCCTCGAATTGAAGCAAGGTAAAATGTCTGTGGCAGAGTATGAACGTGAATTTTTCAGACTCAGTAAGTATGCTCAAGAGTGTGTGTCTACCAAAGCTATTATGTACAAGACATTCGAAGATGGGCTGAATAAGGATATTAGATTGTTAGTTGGGATCTTAGAGTTGAAAGAATTCGTTGTATTGGTCAATAGAGCTTGCAACGCTGAAGAGATGAATAAAGAAAAGAGAAAAGTTATGATTGAGGCTCGAGATGCAAGAAAGAGGCCGATGAGTAAGTCGTTCCAATCCCAATCAAAGAGGTCCAAAGAAACGAATCCTCGGATGACAGTTTCAGCTAGGTATTCACACCGAGATCGTGGTTAAACATATTCGGGCTTTAGAGTTCAAGCTACATCGATGGCAAGTGTGGGTAATGTGAAGTCTAATAAACCCAAGTGTCAGAATTGTGGTAGACAAAATGTCGTAGAGTGTTGGGGAAACAACCGAGCTTGCTACAAGTGTGGTTCTCGAGAACATTTTATCAGAGGCTGTCCTGAGAATGTTGAAGAAGAGAAACTTTAGAGTGTTAGACCGAGTAACACTGCTAGCAGAGGTAGACCTCCGTGAAATGTCAGAAATGGAGATAGTAGTAAAAGTATATGAAGGATTCAGCTGTAAGGACAGAAACGAGAGCACCTGCTAGAGCTTATGCCATACGTGCTCGTGAGGATGCGTCATCTCCCGATGTGATTACTGGTACATTCTCTCTTTATGATACTAATTTTATTGCATTAATTGACCCCGGATCCACTCATTCTTATATTTGTGTGAATTTGGTAAATAGTAAGAAAGTGTCTATTGAATTGGCTAAATTTGTGATTAAAGTGTCAAACCCTTTAGGCAAGTATGTGTTAGTAGATAAGGTTTGCAAGAATTGTTTTTTGACGATTCAAGGTCACTGTTTTTCAGCTAATTTGATGTTGTTTCCATTTGACGAGTTTGATGTTATTTTGGGCATGGATTGGTTGACATTACATGATGCCAAGGTAAATTGTAGACAGAAAACTCATGAGTTGAAATGTGAAAATGGTGAGATTCTTTGGGTTAAAACAGATGACTCAAATAAGGTGCCTGTGGTGATTTTGCACATGTCTGCTCAGAAATACATGAGATAAGGGTGTGAAGCTTATCTTGCTTATGTGTTGAATACTGAGGTGTCCGGGTCGAAGCTTGAATCAGTGCCAGTAGTCTGTGAATTTCTAGATGTGTTTCCAGAAAAATTGCCTGGGTTACCTCTAATTAGAGAGATTGAATTTGCCATTGATCTATTGCCTGGGACTGCACTGATCTCGATTGCTTCATATAGAATGGCTCCGACTGAATTGAAAGAATTAAAAGCTCAGTTGCAAGAATTGACAGATAAGGGATTTGTGAGACCGAGTTTTTCTCCTTAGGGCGCTCCCGTATTGTTTGTAAAGAAAAATGGCGGATCTATGAGACTTTGTATTGACTATCGGCAGCTCAACAAGGTGACCATAAAGAACAAGTATCCATTGCTGAGAATTGATGATTTGTTCGATCAATTGAAGGGAGAAACAGTGTTCTCAAAGATAGATTTGAGATCCGGCTACTATTAGTTGAGGGTCAAAGAATCCGATGTGCTGAAAACTGCTTTTCGAACAAGGTATGGACACTATGAATTTCTTGTGGTGCCTTTCGGTTTAACTAATGCACTAGCTATGTTTATGGATTTGATGAACCGAATTTTTCGGCCATATTTGGATAAGTTTGTGGTAGTGTTCATAGATGATATACGGATTTATTCCCGAGATGAGTTCGCGCATTCCGAACACTTAAGAACGGTATTGCAGATTCTACGAGAGGAGAAATTGTTTGTTAAGTTCAGTAAAAGTGAGTTTTGGCTTCTTGAATTCGAATTTTTGGGACATATAGTTTTAGGTGATGGTATTCGGGTTGATCCGAGCAAAATTTTGGCGATTGTTGATTGGAAATTGCCAACTAACGTATCCGAGGTTAGAAGCTTTTTAGGCTTAGCTGGATATTATAAACGTTTTGTCGAGGGGTTCTCGATGATTGCTTCTCCTATGACTAAGTTACTTCAAAAGAGTGTTAAGTTCGAGTGAACTGAAAAATGCCAGCAAAGTTTTGAGAAGTTGAAAACGAAATTGACTAAAGCACCAGTGCTAGTGCAACCTGAGTCGGGGAAAGAGTTTGTGATCTATAGTGATGCGTCATGGAATGGTCTTTGGTGTGCATTGATGCAAGAAGGCAAGGTAGTAGCGTATGCCTCGAGACAGCTAAAACCACATGAAAAGAATTACCCGACGTATGATTTAGAATTGGCCGCCATCGTCTTTGCTTTAAAGATTTGGCGTCATTATTTGTATGGTGAAAAATGCTGAATTTTTACTGATCACAAGAGTTTGAAATATTTGATGAATCAAAAGGAATTGAATTTGCGACAACGGAGATGGCTCGAATTGTTAAAGGATTATGAGTTAGTGATTTAATATCATCCCGGAAAGGCAAATGTGGTTGCGAATGCTTTGAGTAGAAAATCCTTGTATGCCTTGAGAGCTATGAGTACGAGTTTGGCTTTGTCTGACGACGGTTTGATTTTGGCCGAGTTGAAGTCTTGACCGTTGTTTCTTCAGCAGATCTGTGAATCTCAAAAGAATGATAGTTTAATGTAAGCTAAGAAAGCTCAGTGTGAATCGAGAAGTAACTCTGATTTTCGAATCAGACCGGATGATTGTTTGATGTTCCGTGATAGGGTATGTATACTGAAAGATGATGAGTTAATTCAAAAAAATTTACACGAGGCACACAGTGGTTGTTGGTCAATACACCCTGGCAGTACAAAAATGTATAATGATTTGAAGAAGTAATATTGGCGGCCGGGTATGAAAAGAGACATCTCTGAGTTTGTGACAAAGTGTTTGATCTTCCAACAAGTGAAAGTCGAGCATCAGGTGCCTTCGGGTTTACTTCAGCCAGTGAGAGGGTCAAGGTTGTGCTCAGTTTAGAAATGAGGGACCGCCACCACATAGAGGTCGTGGTAATGATAGAGGAGGTAATGGTTCTGGTCGAGGTCGAGGAGCATCTGGCAGAGGTGCTGGCAACATGGAGGCAAGACAGCCTGGTTTGGTGTATCTGTGAGACGTCGAGAGGAGGGCGACGCACAGACGTCATAACGATGACGTTCTTAATCTTTGGTGAACCATATACTGCTTTGATAGATGTGGGTTCGACACATTCGTATGTTGCCAGTAACATAGTAGAGACCATGAGCTTAGTTTCTGATACTGCTTCTAGGAGGATGACCATACTTAGCCCTCTAGGTCACTCTGTAGAAGTAAATAAGCTGTATAGAGATGTACCCCTAGAACTTCAAGGGGTAGCGTTCGTAGCTGATCTGATGGAATTACCATTTGAGGAGTTCGATCTGATACTTGGGATGGACTGGTTAGCCAAGTGCCGAGCAAGTTTGGATTGCGCTGCTAAGCGCATGGTTTTGAAGTCAGTTGAGGCCGAAGAGGTGGTCATGATAGGTAATAGAAGAGATTATCTATCCAACGTGGTATCTGCGTTGAAAGCTGTGAAGTTGGTTAGGAAGGGCTGTGAGGCATTCGTGGTCCATGTATGTGCGTTGGAGGCTAAGGAGTCTAATGTGGGGAATGTCCGCACGGTAAAGGAATATGTTGACGTATTTCCTGAAGAACTTCCGGGACTACCTCCGGACCGTGAAGTTGAATTTGGTATAGATCTGTTACCCGGAACGGCGCCAGTGTCTATAGCTCCGTATAGGATGGCATGAAGGAATTGATGGAATTAAAGGCTCAAATTCAGGAGTTGTTGGATCGAGGTTTCATTCGACCAAGTGTTTCGCCATGGGGAGCGCGGTACTTTTTGTCAAGAAGAAAGATGGTGCGATGCGGATGTGTATAGACTACATGCTTGATTGAATAAGTCGACGATCAAAAACAAGTATCCTTTGCCGAGGATAGATGACTTGTTTGATCGACTTAAAAGGCGCGATTTTCTCCAAGATTGATTTAAGGTCGGATATCATCACTAAAGGTGAAAGAGGGTGATATCCATAAGACGCCTTTTCGCGCACTCGGTATGGGCACTACGAGTTTCGGTGATGCCGTTTGGGTTGACTAACGCACCGGCTGCATTTATGGATATGATGAATCGAGTATTCCAGCAGTTTTTGGATCAGTTTGTTGTGGTATTTATAGACGATATTTTGCTATACTCAAAGTCAGAGGAGGAGCATGATGCGCATTTGCGAGTAGTGTTGCAGATTCTGAGGAAAAGCAAACAGACGCCAAATTTAGTAAGTGCGAGTTACGCTTAGAGAGGTGACTTTCTTGGGTCACGTAGTATCAGGTGAGGGGATTAGAGTGGATCCTCGGAAGATTGAGGCAATATTGGATTGGAAGCCGCCTAAGTCGGTATGGTCGAGATTCGAGTTTTCTAGGTCTGGCGGGGTATTACCGAAGATTTGTAGAAGGATTTTCTTTGATAGCAGCACCTATGACCAAGTTATTGAGGAAAGGAGTTCCATTTGTGTGGACCGAGAAGCGACAAGGAAGTTTCGACAAGTTGAAGAAGATTTCGATCAAGCTCGGTTTTGATTCAACTCGAGGCGTGCAAGGAATTCACAGTTTCTTGTGATGCATCACATCTTGGGTTTGGGATGTGTCTTTGATCTGAGGAAGGGAAGGTAGTGGCTTATGCATCTCGGACAGCTTGAGACCACATGAGGTTAATTATCGGACGCATGACTTGGAATTAGTGCTTTGTGGTTTTTGCTTTGAAGATATGGAGACACTATTTGTATGGAGAGAAGTCGATAGTCTACACGGATCACAAGAGTCTTAAGTACCTTTTGACTCGGAAGGACTTGAACTTGAGGCGGGGTAGATGGATCGAGTTGTTGAAGGACTACGATCGCTCGATCGAATATCATCCCGGCAAGGCTAACGTGGTGGCGAGCGCGCGTTGAGCCGTAAGGTTGTATCGATTTAAGATCGATGTTTGCTCGTCTTAGCTTATATGACGATGGGAGTCTTTTGGTGAATCGCAAGTCAAGCCGTTAGTTAGAGCAAATCAAGGAGAAGCGATTAGAGGATGATGGTTTAAATGATCGGAGGTTGCGATTGAGAATGGAGGTTTAGAGGAATATAGTTTGTCCAATGATGGAGTAATCGTGTTTTAAAGGGAGAGCGTTACATCAGGCTTTGGGTACGCGGTTGGATTTTAGTACCGCATTTCATCCACAGTCTGACGAGAAGTCGGAAAGGGTTATTCAGATTTTAGAAGATATGTTGAGAGGATATGTTTTGGACTTCAGAGGCAGCTGGGAAAAGTTTTTACCATTAGCTGAGTTCGCATACAACAATAGTTACCAAGCAAGCATTAAGATGGCACCATATGAGGCGTTGTATGGTAGGAGGTGTCGCACGCCTACATGTTGGACCGAGTTGGGTAAGCGTCAGATGTTAGGACCAGAGTTGGTTGCAGAGACTGAGGATAAGGTTAAGACGATTCAGGCTCGTCTGAAGGAAGCTTCGGATAGGCAGAAGCCATATGCAGATCTCAAGCGGAGGGATATAGAGTTTGCCGTGGGTGACAAAGTTTTTTTGAAGGTCTCGCCATGGAAGAAAGTGTTAAGATTTGGGAGAAAAGGCAAGTTAAGTCCAAGGTTCATTGGACCGTATAAGGTGTTGAGACGAGTGGGACCAGTAGCCTATCAGCTCGAGTTGCCATCAGAGCTGAGTCAGATTCACGATGTGCTCCATGTCTCCATGCTTAGACGCTATCGTTCTGATCCATCGCATGTTGTGGCAGTAGAGGAAATAGAGGTGAGTCCAGATCTGACGATAGAAGAAGAACCTGTGCAGATCCTAGATCGAGATGTGAAAGTTTTGCGTAGGAAGACAGTTCCTTTAGTGAAGGTTTTATGGCGGAATCATGGCGTGGAGGAATCTACGTGGGAACCGAAGGATGTAATGAGGCAGCAATATCCTCAACTCTTTTGATCGAGGTAATTTCGAGGCGATGAAATTTTCTTAAGAGGTAGAATTGTAACATCCCAAAATTTGAGTATTATTTGTGTTGGCTCGGGTATGAATTTTGTGTGTTAGCATAGTCTTGTGAAGGCTTGATTTTATTAAGGAAGCTAGAATAATTTTTAGTATGGTTTATTTAATGAAGTGGATTAAGTGAGCTTAGCACTTAAGTTAATTTAAGTGTTAATTAAAGCACAAGAGGAGTAAGTGGCAAGATGGTTAAGGAGCTTGAAAGGTTGCTTGAGGTTAGAGGTTCGAGTAGCATGTTTAGCATTTTGAAGGCTTATTTTTGAATCCTAGCATTTATGGACGGTCAACCATTGTTTATGATAGGTTGGACTTTCATCTTTTGGCAAGTTGAATTTTTGTTTAAGGAAAGCTTGAAATTGGGGATAAGAATCTTAAGGTTATGGAAGGTTGGGGAGACATAAGGCTTGGTTTTAGGATGATGTTTTGGAAGGTATTCCTAGGCCTTTAGTGAATGTATGTGGACGGCATGGGTGTCTAAGGGGGTGGCCGAATGTGATAGGTAGCTTGGGGGGGATAGTTGGCCAATTTTTGTCATTTGAACATCTTTTTGCAATTGTTTTTTTTCCTCTCCAAAAACTTTCCTCCTTGGCCGAATGTGTCTTGTGCATTTTGGTGCATTTTGCTTTTGATTTTAGCCTCATTTTGTTGAATCAAATCATACCATTTTCCTTTCTTTCATTTGCTCTTTTGAAACCGAAACTACAATCTATCTTTGTGCATTTTTGTGCACTTTCTTTTAGCGAGAGAAGTGTTTGGCCGAATCTCTCCCACATCTCTCTCTTTTCTTTCTTTCAATATTATTCAAATCACATTTTCCTTTACACTCTCTTGGCCGAATCATTCTTCATCTCAAATCCCATTTCTTTTTCATTTACTCAAAGTTAAAACACCCATTTACATTTTATTTCTCCTTCTCTTTTTGTAGCCGAAACTCTCATATTCTTTTGATTTATTTTTTTGGCTGAATATTCAAGGGTAGGACTTCATTTGATTTCTTCAATCAGTTTTGGTAATAGGTAAGTGTTCATGGCCAATTTTATTATTATTTCTTTTCTATTTTCTATGTCATTTTCTTGTGGACAAAAGCCGAATCTTTGGGCATTGTTAGCAAGGTTCTAACCATTATAGGAATCGATTATTCATTTAGGCTTTTTGGGACTTCGGAAGCAATCGATCTAAGTTTTCTCTAGCGATCAAAGGTTGGTAAGTCAAGTGGTAAGAAATCTTGTCGATTCATTATTCTTTAATGGATGTAAAGCCAAAGGCTATGGTGGATAAGGATTGTGGTTGGCCGAATGGTCTATAGTAATGATTTAAGTATTGGCCAAATGTAGGGGCAAGGTGATCTAGTGCGGTAGAGCGGATCTTTGGATTTTAGTATTGCGTTGGTGAAAGGTGTGTATCTTACACACTTTATAACTTGGTTTATATATGTATATTTGTGTGTTATAACTAATCATATTATGAAAGTGGGTAAATCGATGAGATCTGGATATGATACCATGATGGTATAAATGAGGATTCGGGTAAGTCCGTTTCAATATGTTGTTAATACATGTGGATTGAAATTATGATCTACGATTTATGATATATTCGTTATGAGATACATATCAAAGTTTATTTACGTGATTTGTCTATCTATTGCATTGGTATGGGCAATATGAGTGGAGGGGGAAGATTGATGATTCGTGTCTTCGGACACCAGTGGTTTGGCACCACCAGTGGTTTGGCACCACCAGTGATTTGGTATCACATTCGTGTCTTGGACACCGAGAGGTTTGACACCTCATAGCGACTTGTCCCCGTGGTTAATTCCATCGTGGGTTGGCCCCACTTTTGAGATATGGGGATCGTCGCGGTGATTTGGTATCACACGTGGGTTGGCCCCACAACTTGATGATTCGTGTCTTGAACACCGGTGGTTTGGCACCACCCGGTGATTTGGTATCACATTCGTGTCTTGGACACCGAGGTTTGGCACCTCATAGCGACTTGTCCCCGTGGTTAATTCCACCGTGGGTTGGCCCCACTTTTGAGATATGGGATAAATGCGCGGTGATTTGGTATCACACGTGGGTTGGCCCCACAGATGGATTATTCGTGACTACGGTCACCGATTATTTGGTATCACATTTGTGTCTTTGGACACCAGTGGTTTGGAACCACCAATGGTTTGGTACCACACGGGGTAGAAAAGGAGTTATGGATGGCTAGGTTGTGTGCATTATACATATATGTTGCTTTGTTATAATTTGTGTAAGTATGTGGTATTTATTCGGGAGAGGGAATATGCATTGAGTCTTGGTGACTCACCTTCTCCCTTATCTTTTCAGGTGATTCGTGAGATCGCGGATATGGAGCCGGATGAACTCGAGGAGGCCATGCAATAAAGTTTGGTTTTACATGAACTTCCATTTGGGTACTTTATTTTAATTTGGTTTTCATATTTTATGGATTTGTAATAAGGCCTGTTTAATTATGTTTTGGATTATTTTTATGTTTTGAATATATTTAAAATATGGCTTATAAATTACTTGGTTAATCTAATAATTGAGCTCAAAGTTTTCTAAACTAAAAACTCGCAATGGTTTTAAAAATCTTACCATCGGGTAATATGAATAGTTCGATAGAAAAATTACAAGTTAAGTGTTTCCAACAAATTAAGTGATTTCCAAAATTCAAATTTCTATACTCGATTGCAAACGGATTTTCAAAGTGATATTTCAAATTTTCTTAAAAATATATAAATGTTTTCTATCCTATGATTTATCAACTAAGTTTTAAAGTTTTATGTAATTCAAAGTAAATCTCAGTTTTAACTTATTTTCGACAAATAAAGAATTTCAAAGAGTTTTTCACAAAATTTAATTGTTAATTCGATTCTTTCAAAAATATTTTCCTTAGTAACATACCAGATTCGGTCGTGGCGTATTGACCGGGTTTGGGGTGTTACAAATTGGTATCAGAGCCAAGTTCAAAAGCTCGGCTGTGGGCCCGAGGCCCAAAATGTTTTAAAGAATGGATTTTAAAGTGTTTTGATTATATGGTTGGAAAGGCATGGCCTCGAGTCTCCGACATCAATGCTTTTCAGTAAGTACATCAAATCGTTGATTTTGATGATATGATATGTTGATGTTGGCGTGATTGTATAGTAGTAGGAACTACTCTAGAAACCCAAACTATAGGTTGAATGTACTCGCGAAACAACTTCTTATTAAAATTATTCATAAAACTGTGCTTTAAAGAAAGTGGAATATTGACTAATGCATAAAACTTTTTAATCAAATAAGTCGAGACTTTAGACATGAGTACTCGTGGTCGAGGTCGTATGATTCGTGGGACGCGGTCGGGGTAGGATGCACGTGTGCCGAGCGATGAAGTCCGGTCAAGGATCCGAAAATGAGGTACCACTACCCCCACCACCAGCAATTGGAGTTGAGCAACAGGATCAAACGAGGGATGACGCAGTGTCTCAGGGGATGCTGCGAATTCTTGAGAGGGTAGCTGGAATAGGTGGAGGCGCGGGAATTCAGAAATCCGTATCTGAGCGACTTCGAGCCAATGGAGCAGAGGTATTTCGAGGTGTTTCAGGCGTGGCTCCTAGTGCGGCTGAATATTGGCTAGAGGCGACGGAGCAAATCATGGATGATTTGGATCTGAATGCTGAGGAAAAGCTAAAAGGAATCGTATCGCTTCTTCGGGATGAGTCATATCAGTGGTGGCTCACGATCTGAGAATGGTGTTGCGTGGAGGATCTCACTTGGGATTATTTCAAGGCGTATCGTGGAAATACGTTGGGTCTAATTACATTGATGTGCGGCGTAAGGCATTTCGAGTTTGATCCAAGGTAGTAAGTGCGTGTCGAGAATATGAGGCGAATTTTTAAGACCGAGCCGGTATCTTTGGAGGTATTATGGCATCGAACACGAGCGATGTGTTCGATTTGAAGATGGTTTGATGGACGAGTGAGATTGTTGATTGCTCCACATCGGGAGTGAGAGCTTGTCGCTTTGGTTGAAAAGGCTAAGATAGCCGAAGGAATCAAGGAATCTGCAAAGGCGAGTTACGACTGGAACAAGCATAAGAGAGGTTACGGATCATCTGGATCGTAGGTAATTCTCAAAAGAGGCTAGGCAAAGTGGGCGAATCGATGCGGGAGGCTCATTATCGCTAATCGGGGACCAGCCACGGTGTATTCGATGTGGGAAATATCATTGGGGCGAATGTTGGACCGGAGGGAAAGGATGTTTTGAGTGTGGCTCATCTTTGGATCATCGTGTGTGAGACCGCCCACGTAAGCTAGCGAGGAATCGGTCGGAGGTCAGGTGTCGTGCTCGGTTCAAAAATGAGGACCGCCACCACATAGAGGTCGTGGTAATGATAGAGGAGGTAATGGTTCTGGTCGAGGTCGAGGAGCATCTGGCAGAGGTGCTGGCAACACTGAGGCAAGATAGCCTGGTTTGGTGTATGCAGCGAGACGTCGAGAGGAGGGCGACGCACCGGACGTCATAACCGGTACGTTCTTAATCTTTGGTGAACCATATACTGCTTTGATAGATGTGGGTTCGACACATTCGTATGTTGCCAGTAACATAGTAGAGACCATGAGCTTAGTTTACGAGATCGCTTCTAGGAGGATGACCGCAGTTTTAGCCCTCTAGGTCACTCTGTAGAAGTAAATAAGCTGTATAGAGATGTACCCCTAGAACTCCAAGGGGTAGCGTTCGTAGCTGATCTGATGGAATTGCCATTTGAGGAGTTCGATCTGATACTTGGGATGGACTGGTTAGCCAAGTACCGAGCAAGTTTGGATTGCGCTGCTAAGCGCATGGTTTTGAAGTCGATTGAGGCGAAGAGGTGGTCATGATAGGTAATAGAAGAGATTATCTATCCAACGTGGTATCTGCGTTGAAAGTCGTAAAGTTGGTTAGGAAGGGTCGTGAGGCATTCGTGGTCCATGTGTGTGCGTTGGAGGCTAAGGAGTCTAATGTAGGGAATGTTCGCACGCGATAAAGGAATATGTTGACGTATTTCTGAAGAACTTAGGGACTACCTCCGCACCGTGAAGTTGAATTTGGTATAGATGCATTGCGAACGCAGCGCCGGTGTCTATAGCTCCGTATAGGATGGCACCAAAGGAATTGATGGAATTAAAGGCTCGATTCGTGGAGTTGTTGGATCGAGGTTTCATTCGACCAAATGTTTCGCCATGGGGAGCGCCGGTATTTTTGTCAAGAAGAAAGATGGTACGATGCGGATGTGTATAGACTACACGCCGATTGAATAAGTCGACGATCAAAAACAAGTATCCTTTGCCGAGGATAGATGACTTGTTTGATCACGGCTTAAGAAGCAGCGATTTTCTCCAAGATTGATTTAAGGTCCGGATATCATCGACTAAAAGTGAAAGAGGTCGATATCCATAAAGATGACTTTTCGCTTTTCGGTATGGGCACTACGAGTTTACGGTGATGCCGTTTGGGTTGACTAACGCGCGGTGCATTTATGGATATGATGAATCGAGTATTCCAAAGCAGTTTTTGGATCAGTTTGTTGTGGTATTTATGGACGATATTTTGCTATACTCAAGTCAGAGGAGGAGCATGATGCGTATTTGCGAGTAGTGTTGCAGATTCTGAGGGAAAAGTAGCTGTACGCCAAATTTAGTAAGTGCGAGTTCTGGCTTAGGGAGGCGACTTTCTTGGGTCACGTAGTATCAGCTGAGGGGATTAGAGTGGATCCTCGGAAGATTGAGGCAGTATTGGATTGAAGCCGCCTAAGTCGGTGCACGAGATTCGGAGTTTTCTAGGTCTGGCCGGGTATTACCGAAGATTTGTAGAAGGATTTTCTTTGATTGCAGCACCTATGACCAAGTTATTGAGGAAAGGAGTTCCATTTGTGTGGACCGAGAAGCAGCAAGGAAGTTTCGACAAGTTGAAGAAGATTTCGATGAAGCTCGGTTTTGATTCAACTGAGGCGAGCAAGGAATTCACGGTTTCTTGTGATGCATCACATCTTGGTTTGGGATGTGTGCCGATGCGAGAAGGGAAGGTAGTGGCTTATGCATCTCGACAGTTGAGACCACATGAGGTTAATTATCCGACGCATGACTTGGAATTAGCTCTTTGTGGTTTTTGCTTTGAAGATATGGAGACACTATTTGTATGGAGAGAAGTCGATAGTCTACACGGATCACAAAAGTCTTAAGTACCTTTTGACTCGGAAGGACTTGAACTTGAGGCGGCGTAGATGGATCGAGTTGTTGAAGGACTACGATCGCTCGATCGAATATCATCCCGGCAAGGCTAACGTGGTGGCGCACGCGCGTTGAGCCGTAAGGTTATATCGGATTTAAGATCGATGTTTGCTCGTCTTAGCTTATATGACGATGGGAGTCTTTTATTGAACCGCAAGTCAAGCCGACTTGGTTAGAGCAAATCAAGGAGAAGCGGTTAGAGGATGATGGTTTAAATGATCGGAGGTTGCGATTCGAGCGGAGATTTAGAGGAATATAGTTTGTCCAATGATGGAGTATTGTGTTTTAAAGGGAGAACGTTACATCGGGCTTTGGGTACGCGGTTGGATTTGAGATCGCATTTCATCCACTGATCGACGGCGATCGGAAAGGGTTATTCAGATTTTAGAAGATATGTTGAGAGGATGTGTTTTGGACTTGAGGCGGTACCGGGAAGAGTTTTTACCATTAGGTGAGTTCGCATACAACAATAGTTACCAAGCAAGCATTAAGATGGCACCATATGAGGCGTTGTATGGTAGGAGGTGTCGACGCCTACATGTTGGGTGAGTTGGGTGGCGCGGATGTTAGGACCCGAGTTGGTTCTGAGGATCGAGGATAAGGTTAAGATGATTGGGCTCGTCTCAAGGAAAGCCGGATAGGCGAAGTCATATGCAGATCTCAAGTGGAGGGATATAGAGTTTGCCGTGGGTGACAAAGTTTTTACTCAAGGTCTCGCCATGGAAGAAAGTGTTAAGATTTGGGAGAAAAGGCAAGTTAAGTCCAAGGTTCATTGGATGTATAAGGTGTTGAGACGAGTGGGACCAGTAGCCTATCGGCTCGAGTTGCCATCGAGTGAGTCGATTCACGATGTGCTCCATGTCTCCATGCTTAGACGCTATCGTTACGATCCATCGCATGTTGTGGCGAGTAGAGGAAATAGAGGTGAGTCGGATCGGCGATAGAAGAAGAACTCCGTGCGGATCCTAGATCGAGATGTGAAAGTTTTGCGTAGGAAGACGGTTCCTTTAGTGAAGGTTTTATGGCGAAATCATGGCGTGGAGGAAGCTACATGGGAACAGGAGGATGTAATGAGGCAACAATATCCTCAACTCTTTTGATCGTGTAATTTCGAGGAGGACGAAATTTTCTTAAGGGGTAGAATTGTAACATCCCAAAATTTGAGTATTATTTGTGTTGGCTCGGGTATGAATTTTGTGTGTTAGCATAGTCTTGTGAAGGCTTGATTTTATTAAGGAAGCTAGAATAATTTTTAGTATGGTTTATTTAATGAAGTGGATTAAGTGAGCTTAGCACTTAAGTTAATTTAAGTGTTAATTAAAGCACAAGAGGAGTAAGTGGCAAGATGGTTAAGGAGCTTGAAAGGTTGCTTGTGGTTAGAGGTTCGAGTAGCATGTTTAGCATTTTGAAGGCTTATTTTTGAATCCTAGCATTTATGGACGGTCAACCATTGTTTATGATAGGTTGGACTTTCATCTTTTGGCAAGTTGAATTTTTGTTTAAGGAAAGCTTGAAATTGGGGATAAGAATCTTAAGGTTATGGAAGGTTGGGGAGACATAAGGCTTGGTTTTAGGATGATGTTTTGGAAGGTATTCCTAGGCCTTTAGTGAATGTATGTGGACGGCATGGGTGTCTAAGGGGTGGCCGAATGTGATAGGTAGCTTGGGGATAGTTGGCCAATTTTTGTCATTTGAACATCTTTTTGCAATTGTTTTTTCCTCTCCAAAAACTTTCCTCCTTGGCCGAATGTGTCTTGTGCATTTTGGTGCATTTTGCTTTTGATTTTAGCCTCATTTTGTTGAATCAAATCATACCATTTTCCTTTCTTTCATTTGCTCTTTTCAAACCGAAACTACAATCTATCTTTGTGCATTTTTGTGCACTTTCTTTTGGCAAAGAAGTGTTTGGCGAATCTCTCCCACATCTCTCTCTTTTTCTTTCTTTCAATATTATTCAAATCACATTTTCCTTTACACTCTCTTGGCCGAATCATTCTTCATCTCAAATCCCATTTCTTTTTCATTTACTCAAAGTTAAAACACCCATTTACATTTTATTTCTTCTTCTCTTTTTATAGCCGAAACTCTCATATTCTTTTGATTTATTTTTTTGGCCGAATATTCAAGGGTAGGACTTCATTTGATTTCTTCAATTAGTTTTGGTAATAGGTAAGTGTTCATGGCCGATTTTATTATTATTTCTTTTCTCTTTTCTAAGTCATTTTCTTGTGGACAAAAGCCGAATCTTTGGGCATTGTTAGCAAGGTTCTAACCATTATAGGAATCGATTATTCATTTAGGCTTTTTGGGACTTCGGAAGCAATCGATCTAAGTTTTCTCTAGCGATCAAAGGTTGGTAAGTCAAGTGGTAAGAAATCTTGTCGATTCATTATTCTTTAATGGATGTAAAGCCAAAGGCTATGGTGGATAAGGATTGTGCTTGGCCGAATGGTCTATAGTAATGATTTAAGTATTGGCCGAATGTAGGGGCAAGGTGATCTAGTGCGGTAGAGCGGATCTTTGGATTTTAGTATTACGTTGGTGAAAGGTGTGTATCTTACACACTTTATAACTTGGTTTATATATGTATATTTGTGTGTTATAACTAATCATATTATGAAAGTGGGTAAATCGATGAGATCTGGATATGATACCATGATGGTATAAATGAGGATTCGGGTAAGTCCGTTTCAATATGTTGTTAATACATGTGGATTGAAATTATGATCTACGATTTATGATATATTCGTTATGAGATACATATCAAAGTTTATTGACGTGATTTGTCTATCTATTGCATTGGTATGGGCAATATGAGTGGAGTGGGGAAGATTGATGATTCGTGTCTTGGACACCGGTGGTTTGGCACCACCGGTGGTTTGGCACCACCCGGTGATTTGGTATCACATTCGTGTCTTGGACACCGCAGGTTTGGCACCTCATAGCGACTTGTCCCCGTGGTTAATTCCACCGTGGGTTGGCCCCACTTTTGAGATATGGGATCGTCATCGGTGATTTGGTATCACACGTGGGTTGGCCCCACAACTTGATGATTCGTGTCTTGGACACCGGTGGTTTGGCACCACCGGTGATTTGGTATCACATTCGTGTCTTGGACACCGGAGGTTTGGCACCTCATAGCGACTTGTCCTCGTGGTTAATTCCACCGTGGGTTGGCCCCACTTTTGAGATATGGGATAAATGCGCGGTGATTTGGTATCACACGTGGGTTGGCCCCACAAATGGATTATTCGTGACTACGGTCACCGGTGATTTGGTATCACATTTGTGTCTTTGGACACCGGTGGTTTGGCACCACCGGTGGTTTGGTACCACACGGGGTAGAAAAGGAGTTATGGATGGCTAGGTTGGGTGCATTATACATATATGTTGCTTTGTTATAATTTGTGTAAGTATGTGGTATTTACTCGGGATAGGGAATATGCCTCTGAGTCTTGGTGACTCACCTTCTCCTTATCTTTTCGGGTGATTCGTGAGATCGCGGATATGGAGCCGGATGAACTCGAGGAGGCCATGCAATAAAGTTTGGTTTTACATGAACTTCCATTTGGGTACTTTATTTTAATTTGGTTTTCATATTTTATGGATTTGTAATAAGGCTTGTTTAATTATGTTTTGGATTATTTTTATGTTTTGAATATATTTAAAATATGGCTTATAAATTACTTGGTTAATCTAATAATTGAGCTCAAAGTTTTCTAAACTAAAAACTCGCAATGGGTTTAAAAATCTTACCATCGGGTAATATGAATAGTTCGATAGAAAAATTACAAGTTAAGTGTTTCCAACAAATTAAGTGATTTCCAAAATTCAAGTTTCTATACTCAATTGCAAACGGATTTTCAAAGTGATATTTCAAATTTTCTTAAAAAGATATAAATGTTTTCTATCCTATGATTTATCAACTAAGTTTTAAAGTTTTATGTAATTCAAAGTAAATCTCAGTTTTAACTTATTTTCGACAAATAAAGAATTTCAAAGAGTTTTTCACAAAATTTAATTGTTAATTCGATTCTTTCAAAAATATTTTCCTTAGTGACATACCAGATTCGGTCGTGGCGTATTGACCGGGTTTGGGGTGTTACATGTATATTGATGAAATTGTGAGATTGCATGGAGTACCTATGTTTATTATTTCGGATAGAGATCCGAGATTTACTTCGAGGTTTTAGAAAAAGTTGCAAGAAGCCTTGGTATAGAATTGAATTTTAGTACCGCGTTTCTTCCGCAAACTGACGGTCAATCCGAAAGAGTAATTCAAGTTCTTGAAGACATGCTCCAATGTTGTGTTTTAGAATTCGAAGGTAGTTGGGAGAAATATCTACCATTGGTTGAATTTGCCTACAACAACAGTTATCAATAGAGTATACAGATGGCACCGTATGCAGCATTATATGGTCGCAAGTGTCGAACTCCTTTATATTGGACCGAGCTCAGTGAGAAACAGATTCACGGGGTTGATTTAGTTAGAGAAACTGAGGAGAAAGTGAAAATAATCTGTGATTGTCTGAAAGCTGCTTCAGATCGACAAAAGTCATACGCAGATTTGAAAAGAAAAGAAATTGAGTTTCAGGTGGGTGATAAAGTGTTTCTGAAAGTATCTCCGTGGAAGAAAATTTTGAGATTTGGTCGAAAGGGCAAGTTGAGTCCGCGTTTCATTGGGCCATATGAAATTATTGAGAGGATTGGACCAGTAGCTTACCGGTTAGCGTTGCCGACGAAGTTGGAGAAAATACACAATGTGTTCCATGTGTCGATGTTGCGACGATATCGTTCCGATCCTTCACATGTAATTCCTCCGACAGAAATTGAGATACGACCGGATATGACATATGTTGAGGAACCAATTAAGATTTTGGCTCGGGAGGTTAAGCAGTTGAGGAATAAAAGTATAGCCTTAGTGAAAGTGTTGTAGCAAAAGCATGGTGTAGAGGAGGCTACGTGGGAACCGGAAGAAGCCATGAGAAAACAGTACCCAAACCTCTTTATCGGTAAGATTTTCGGGGACAAAAATCCCTAAAAGGGGAGAGTTGTAGCAGCCCGAATTAGGTCCTAAATGGAATAGTGGTTTTGAAACCATGAATCTGAGGTCGAAATATTTATTCCGATTGAGTTTTAGTGTTTATTGGGTGATTGAATGTTTATGTGAAATTTTGGTTAAGAAATTTTATTGTTTGAATGTCCAATTTTATAAGTTGGACTAAATTGCAAATGGTGAAAAGTGTGTATTATAATCCATATAGGTACTTGATTGAGATGGGTTTTCAAATTAGGAGTCCTTAGTTGGTAATTAGACCATTATATTATAGTTTGGACACAAAATGCCCATAGAAGGATAAAATATCTAAAGGATTTAATGAAGGGCAATTTGGTCATTTGGTTAATAAAAGAAATAAAAGGGAAAATAAGGCTAAAATGTTGTCCATCTTCTTCCTCCATAGCTGAAAATTTCAAGGGAGCCATAGCTAGGGTTTTGTTTCACTTTCAGGCTTGATTGTAAGTACCTCCTAGCCCCGTTTTTGATATTCTTCATATTTTTAAAATTCTCGTAGCTCGATCTAGCTATTTCTAACACTATTTTGAGCTAGAGCTTGTGTTTAAAATTTTACCCATGGATGACATACATGTATTTTGATGTCTAGTGGTAGAATATGAAAGTTTGAAGTGTGATAAACAACTTTTGCTAGATGATTTTTGGTGAAATTGATAAAAAGGACTTATTTGCAAAAGATGAAATAATATGTGTATAAAATGTAAAATAGTTAAAATTTTGGGCTGCTATAAGAGAGAATATGAATCGGCTAGGCTTGGGTGTGTGAAAAATGAACATATTTCATTTTACGAGCCTAGGGACTAAAATGTAAAATTGAGAAAGTTAGGGGTTGAATTGTAAATTTTGCCATAGGAAGATTTTGGACTGATTTGAATAATGTGTATATTAAATAAGCTAAGTGTGTCATTATAGATCAAGAAGAACATGGAACCGACCTTGACCAAGGAAAATGCAAGGTTTCGGACTAAATTGCAAATTAACACCTTTTGTATCGAGGTAAGTTTATATGTGAACGATACATCCTTTTTATTTATGTTTTTACATATTAATGTCTTATGTGAAATGTGAGTAAATATTATTGATATTTATGGAAACGTTGAAAAGTGGTGAAATTCCCAGATGAACTTTTGGAATAGAAAAAGGATACGGATACCAACGTATTTACTGTTATTGGTGGGCTGTGTGCGATACCATCGTATTTACTATTATTGGTGGGCTGTGTGCGATACCACCGTAATCACTATTATGGGTGGGCTGTGTGCGGTACAACTATATTTATTGTTATTGGTGGGCTAAGTGCGATACCACCATGTGTGTATGTATCCGGTATTATTCTGAAGTGTTCATCAGGAAAACTTGATTAAGTGAAATTACGTGTGACAATATGGTGACAAGTGAAGGGTTATAAGTGTATATAATTGTGAGCAATGTCTATGATATGTATTTGGAATGTGGTAAGGTTTGAAATGAGTAAGTTCAACTACTAGGATCTGAATTGCTCTTGATTAGTATGTAACATTTTGATTGATAAGTATGTGGTATGATGTTCATTGTTTACATATAGACTTACTAAGCTTAAAGCTTACTCCCTTCTCTTTTCCCTTGTTTTATAGTGTTGCCAAGCCAGCTCGGGATACGGAGATCGTCGGAGGATCATCCACACTATCTACACAATTTGGTATATTGAGATTTACATTGAATTATGGCATGTATAGAAATTTGGTTATTTTGTAAGTGTCATAATTGTTCGGCCAAGAATGCGGTCTATGTAATTTGATATACCATTTTGTATAAGGCCATGTGATGTGGCTAATATTGATTGTGTTACAAGTCCTGCATGAGGCCTTTCATTAATTAGTTTGCTTGCCTAAGTGGGAATGACTGATAGCATGGAATTGAAGTGTGGAAAGTGTGACATGATAATGGTTGTGTAGTTGAATGTGTGATGGTTAGGTATAAGTGTGGTTATACATGATGAGAATGGTTATTAAATGGTGCGTGAATGCTCTTAATGTGGACAAATAGATGTCTAATAATAGCATGTTAAGTTTTTGGAAATGGTTTAAGTGTGGATGTTTTTTTAGGGTGGCAAAGGGCTTGGTAAATAGCCTTACAATTGTCCACACGGGTAGACACACGGGCGTGTGTCTAGACTGTGTGTAACGCACGGTCTGCCTCATAGGCGTGTAGCCTGGCCGTGTGTCCCTTGCACCTAATTTGCAAAAAATTCAGTTCGTCACACGGGCTAACACACGGGCATGTGCCTTGGCCGTGTGGCCTAAAATGCGTACTGACATCATAAACAGAATACCCAGGTTTTTGCACACGGGCAGAGACACGGGCGTGTGTCTCGACTGTGTGAAAGACACGGCTTAAGACACAGGTGTGTACTCGGCCATGTGAAAACCCCTGTCAGTTTGAAATGAAAAATAAATCTACACGGGCTGGGGACATGGGCGTGTGCGACCACACGGCCTTTCCACACGGGCGTGTCCCTGCGCTACACAGGCATATGCCCAATTTTTATGTAAATTTTCTAAATTTTTTTCTAAAGTTCTCGGTTTGGTCCCGGACCATTCCCAAAGTACTTTTTGGGCCTCGTAGACCCATTTTAGGGACTTTATGATTGAATATGAAAAATTTTAATTTGAATGAAATTCTATGGCCTGGTTTTTGCATGAATGTCTGTGTTATTGTCTGGTAATGCCTCGTACCTTGTTCCGGCGTCGAACATGGGTAAGGGGTGTTACAAAAAACGTAATATTGTTTCTCAACTTTGCATTCATAATAGGCGGGTTATATTGTAGCAAGAATATCTGGTAAAAATAATTCCATGATGCCACTGTTCTCGATAGCAAAGCATTTAGCCATGCTCTCGCACGATCTCTTAAAGAATACGGGAATAGATTAAGTCTCAAGGCGTCTTCAGGAACACCCTACTATTTTAATGAATCACATGCATTTAGAAAGAGTCTTAAATGTAATCGTGGGTCTTCAGTGGGGAGTCCATCGAACTGTCCTACGGTTTGTAACACCTGGAACATTACCAGTTTCAACTCGAATTGATGAGATTGTATATTTGGTTTAACTATCCTTGGATTTAGATCATCTAGCATTGAGACGACATGCTCTCTAATTGGCCTATCTCGATCATCTACCATACGTCCAATGGGAGGATTTTCATTGCGATCATTTGGATTATCGTTAAGATCATTCCTGTTTCAAACCATTTTTCTCAATTCTTTTCTCTTTCTCCGCAAGGTTCTATCAATCTCCATATCAAAAAGGTGTTTTGTGTTAGCAAGAATTCCTCTTCTCATGCACTGATTGGAAAACCTCTAGAAAGTAAATACAATAAGTTAAATAAAACTAAAAAGTAAAATAACCAAACAAAATTTCACCAAATTGTCGATCCCCAGCAACGGCGCTAGGAACTTGTCGCGTGTGAAGTGATATGCGATTTGTGCAAGTATACACGTCGAATCAAGTAATAAAGTGGTGAGTGAGTATCGTTCCCATCAGGATCGGATTGAGGCACAAAATTGGTCAAGTTATTATAATAATATGTGATTAATCCAATGGAAAAGCTATGGTAAGTATGCAGTGGCAATTAAAGGAATAATGATGTGTGCAATAAATGGAATTAATAAATACTTGGAAATTCTATGGTAATGTAAGAGTAAAAATGCAATGGGAATTACGAAAATGATTATATGAATAATATGTAACTGAACAAGTAAATAACTAAGAATGCTACGAAAAAGATACTACGACAATAGTAAAGGGATATACGATGTTGATTTGGAAGGTCGAGATTACTAAAAATCTACCCTTACTGTCAATAATGCCTCGAAAAAATCATACTCAGTTTACTTCTTAGAAGAGTTCTAAAATGGTCTGATTCTTTTGAGAGCAAAAACCTCAAGTTACCTTGCCCATGTCTGTGGGCTTTTAATATGGTACCCTGCACTATTTTTCTTTTGTATGAACACTGCTCTATATCTAAAGTCTTCTACAAGTATCTGTTGAGTACTTTCTCATATCATTCAATATCGATCCAACTAATCCAACCTTTTCAAAATTAAATTACTTTATAGGCATGCTAAACATTCATCTATGTCTAGGGATTGCACGCATACAATTTAGAAATAAAACAATTGAATAAACAGTAAATTAATTCAGATCTATGCTTCAACCATTAAAGAAAATAAAGGTTTCATCAAGTAATCCCAACCCTATGAGATTTAGCTCATGGGTTGGAAAATAAAATTCAAAACCAAAATATCATTCAACATTGTTTTAACCAAATTAATTCACGGAGGAACAGATTAAGAAATAATAGAAGAACTTCGGGAAGACAGCTTTCGCGTGTCCAGTTCACACTCCAATTGCACAGTGTCCTGTGGTGGCTGAGAGGGACTGCCTTCATCTTCTTCTTTTCGTCTGTACTCAACCGCTACACTCTAGTTTCGCCTATGGATCTCCACACTTATTCTGTTCGTCTTTTTTGGTTTCCTCCTTCGACTTTTTATAGACTTTTTCCCTAGGGTAAATCCAACAACCCATGTTTATCTTCTCCTTTTTTAAATTCTTTTTTCAACAACCCAAGATTATCTTCATTTTAAATTCATTTTTCTAGGATAAAAACAAACAGCCCAGGATTTTCTTCTCCTCTTTTTTAGTTAGATTTTTCTAGTACAAGTACAGTTAGTCTGAAACTGGTATGCGTTGAGTGTTGACTCAATTTTCCTAGATTTGTCACAACATTCTTACTGAAAAAATGTCCAACCTTTTGTCCCGGCAAACCTTCACTCATTTATTTCTTGCTCCTCAACCTGCACCTGCCAAACCACCAAACACAGCCCTTCCACATGCAATTAAAAGTAACAAATATTTAAACAAAGTCCAAGTTCCTCATACAATGATAAAAATACTAGTGAAATGTCCTAAAATGCTACTAAATGTACCTAAGTACAAGAAATTGACTAGGTCTAAAGGCATGAAATATAACTCTTTTCAAGAGTTATCAACTACCATCCCGGATTGTCCGGCAACGATGGTTTTTTACAATCTGGTTATTCTTTCATCCCAGGTTGCCTGTCAATGATGACTCTATATGTACATTCTACCATTCTATTTTTCTCGGCGACGATGGTTTTTATCAATATCCTTATCCTATAGTATGCCAACTATATCTGACCATATTCAAACAGCTAATAGGGTAACCAATTTTCCAATTTCATTATATGATTCAATTCATATTCCAACATTCTCAATTCATCAATATTTCACAGTTTCATTATATTATATAAAATGTTCCAATTAATTCCATACAAAATATCATAAATTAATTAACTCATTCTACTTTTTGTTCTATTCAATTTTGTAATAGCCCATTTTTGGTCAAATCGGAACAGTGGCTTTAGGACCACAAATATGAGGTCAAAATATTTATTTTATTATTATTTTAATGTTTACAGCATGATTGAATGTTGGTGTGAAAATTTCGTTAAAAATTTTATCATTACACTGGTTAATTTGATAAAAAGGACTAAACCGCGTAAAGCGTAAAACTTTAGTTCTAATAGCTAAAGGTGTTTAATAGCTATAGAACCTTAAAGTTAAGGTCCTTAAGTGGTAATTAGACCATTTTAATTGTGGGTGGACAAAGATGGACAAGCATTTAGTGATTTATATGTTTATTAATTAAGGTTCAAAATGTAATTTATTAAATAAATGTTAATAAAATAAAACAAAGTCAAAATTTGCTTCATCTTTATGCTTATGGCCGAATTTGAGGGAGGAAGAAAACTATCTTAGGGCTTGAAACATTCGGCTACTTCAAGGTTCAATTGTAAGTCCGTTTTTGTCCCGTTTTTAATGATTTCTATATTTTTGTGATCGTTGCAACTAGTACTAGCTAGCCCAGGGACTATTTTGCAAAACTATTAAAGATTTTGAATGATTCCATTGATGAAAACATGTGTGTTTTGATGTTTTATGATAGATTATGAATATTTGCTATGAATTATACAAGTTTTGTTAAGTGATTTTTAGTGAAAATGCAAAATAGGGATTAAATTGAAAAATGTTGAAACTTTGTGGTTAAAATGTGAAATAAATGAAAAGTATGGACCATTAGGGGCATAATAGTAATTCGGCTAGCATGGGTTTATTGTAAATTTCATTAATTTGTGATTTTATGAAATAAGGACTAAATTGTGAATAATGTGAAAGTTTAGGGGCACATGTGTAAAATAGCCCTAAAGTATATTTTGGATTGAATTGAATAAATATATGATTAAATAAGTCAATTTTTAATATATTTAGATCAATAAAGGAGAAATACGGACTTAGATCGGGGAAAGAACAAAGTTACGGAATAGTTGGCTCAATTCGCCGTTTTAGCAACCGAGGTAAGTTCGTATGTTGTAATTTCATTTTAAATGTATTTTATATGCTTTGATATAGCATAAATTGCGATTATGTGACTATGGACAAGTTTGGAAATGATTCGATGATAATTCGACAGTTCAAAATCCCGGTTGAACCTTAAGAATAGTTTAGGATACTAGTGAAATGTCATTAGGGGATACAATGAGTTGGCTTCAGGCCATGATATAGCACTTTGTGTGTGAGATAAACCGATTTGGCTTCGAGCCATGCATATCGGCTGATCTGGCTTCGGGCCATGATATTATTATTTCGGATAAGTTACCTTGATTTGGCTTCGGGCCATGGTATAGGTACTTATTGTGTGAGAACCTTGAGTATCCAACTTCTATTATGAATGGTGCAACGGGTAAATGAAAGTTGAGAATGTGTATGAGATTTGTACGAAATGGTACAGGTATGTACATAAACTACTTTATCATTGAATTGAAGAAATGATGATGAAATTATATAGTCTTGTGAATGAGCATTTGAAAGGTTTGTTAGTTATTATGAGTTACATGTTGATGTATTCAAATTATTGATTTATATTTATGTGATTGTATTAAGTTTATTTCTTACGAGCTTACTAAGCTTTATAGCTTACTTTGTGTATTTTCCCGTGTTTTATAGTGATATCGAAGCTAGCTTAGATTCGAGAATCATCGGAGATCATTTCACACTACCACCTATCATTTGGTAGCTTTGAACTTTGGTATTTTAAGTATATGGCATGTAGAGGTATTTTGAGTCATTTTGATTATGGGTTGATAGTGATTTTGATTATTTGTAATGACTTGTAATGGTATATGTTTTGGTTTGTAAATATGGCTATGAGTGTTGGCTTAATTTAGTGGATTTGGTTATGTGCATATATGGTTGATACCTTGAGTTCATGGATAGATATGTGAATGGCTTATGTTATAAGGCTTATGGATATTGACATAGTAAATGTTAAATGGTTGATATTAGATTTGAATTGTGTTTGTGAATTGGTGTAAAATGATGTATGTTAGGTAAAGGTTAAACTGGTTGATTGGTATATGTATTTTGGTATGTTTTGATTGAGTAAAATTTGAGGTATAAGCATGTTGGTTGCTAGTATTGGAAATGGTATGAATTAGCCTTGATTGTGGCTAAATTAGATGTTCATTTGTACTATGGATTGGTGCCATTTTGGTTGTTTAGGTGAGCATAAGTGTGGGTGGAAAATTGGCTTGGTAAATAGCCTATTTCTGTCCACACGGGAAGAGACACTGGCGTGTGTCTCAGTTTTGTGTGACACATGGTCATGTTACACGACTGTGTGTCCCCTGGTGTTGAAAATGAAATGAAGTCAGTATGCTCCACATGGTCTCACACACGGGCGTGTGATCGACCGTGTGGTATAAGTCAGTATACCCCCTAATTTGCACACGGCCTGACACATGGGCTAGACACACGGGTGTGTGGTTGGCCGTGTGACCCAAGTTAGTAAGCTCACTTGTTTGGACACGGGGTAGGACACGGGCTGGGACACGGCCATGTGCTCCCATTTCAAATGACCACACGGCCTGTGACACGGGCGTGTCTTGTGGTCGTGTGAGACACATGGCCTGTTCACAAGGGCGTGTATCCCCTGTTTTGAATAAAATTTTCAAAGTTCATGAAAGTTTCTTAAGTTATCGGTTTAGTCCCAAACCACTCCCAATGCACGTTTAGGGCCTTGTAGGCTCATATTAGGGACAAATTTATTGAGATTGAATGATGATTGCATGTATTGATTAAATGTATGAGAAAAGTATGTTTAAATGTGTTGTAAGTCCGGTAATGCTCCGTACCCCTATTTCGGTGTTGAATACGGGTGAGGGGTGTTACAAATTTAGTCCCTATGTCGGTAATCTAACTAAATCAGAACAATTCATTTCAAATTACCATTCTCAACTCACCTCAATATCATATTATGCAAAATATAATGAATACGCAATAACTAAATTGATCCCAAATCTAGAATACAAACGGAAAGCTCGTGTCAATTGTCGTTGGCTCTCGTCTTTTTCTATCGACGACCCCACGTTTTTTAGATACGAATAATAATTAAACAATTACACAGTATCAAATTCCATCCAATTTACATTAAAATACAAAGCCAAGCATATTTTTCAATTTATTCAATGTAGTCCCTAAACCCAAGACACACATAACTTTCGGTATAGAGCTTTAGATTAAAATCTAATTTCACATTTACTCATTAGGGACCCTCTACTTTCTATTCCTACCAGAATTTCGTAACAACTTTGCATTTTATGCAATTTGGTCTCTAATGTAACAAAGCTAACAATCAAGCCTGTTAAGCTTTACAATTTAGTCCTTTTTCATAATCTAAGATTAATTTTTATAATTTCACACCTAATTCATCCAATTCTCAACAATGACTACTTCGTAAAACTTTAACATTTTATCAAATTGATACATGGGCCAGCTAAATTAAGCTCTCATGATCATAAATCTATAAAATTACAAAAAAAAAGACTATATTTCATTACCTATTAAATGGCTGAAAGTTTGATGAAAACCTTTCAAGCTTTCATCCAATTCAACTATAGTGGACGGTGGTGAATGGAAAAAGATGGAGTCCGCTAAGTTTAATTTTTTATACTTTAATCGTTTTATAATTAACTTAATTTAATTATTTAAACATAATTTAATTAACTTAAATTAATATTTAATCTTACTTAATGAATTTGCCATCACCATCCAGTACCACCTAACTAAAAACGATTTAACTACCATTTTAAACCATTTTTTAATTTCCATATAAGTCCTCAAGTCTTTTTTTCATTTAAAAATCTATAGTAATTAAACTTTTACAATTTAACCCCTCAGCCTTCATTAACTACTTTTTTGGCTAAATTTTTTGCCGAATTTCAATATATTTTTATAAAATGTCCATAAAAATATTCCTATTTAATACTTAAGGACTAAGTTTACGAAAATGAGGTCTCGAAATCACATTTTCTGACACCATTGGAAACTAGGTCAGTGCAATGGTAGTCCCTAGACACATGCACCAACAAAGGAATCAGAAAAGGGGACTGAGTCGATCTCATACTCCTCAAAGACATCCGCCTCTTGCTCTCAAGCTCGACCCCAAACTTGCGAGGACACAAAAACAATCGGAGGGTAGTTCTTATCATCTAGAGTTGTGCAATGACAGTTTTGTGCCAAAGTTCCAAGGCTACACTATCGTCTGGAGATACCCGATTCCAGTTCTGATTATTGATCTGTCGTAATTTGATATGTCAAATTAGGCTCCCTAATACGCTTAGCAAGCTTTGTTTCCGAGCAATTTAGGTGTTTTTGTTATACTTTCTCTTGATTTCTATTATTAACTTTAATAAATGAATTAGTGCGCTTTTTATCACTTTTGAGACTTGAAATAGCCAATTACGCCATCGAGGACCTAATGGTTGGTTAAGTGTTGTAGGGAGTCATTGGAGGCCCGAACGTGAGTGAATACATCACTTAGAAGGAGGGGTATCGCGATATCGAAGCTTGGAAGTTGTGATACCCCTAACAGTGCTGAATTGAAGAAAAACTAAGGCTTTCCCAGTCAAAAAATAAGCAGAAGGGTAGTCTTTGTCCAACATGTCCCCCAATCAAAGACACAAGCTCAGGGGTAATTTGGTCAACAAAATCGGGTCTAATGTCTTCTAAAAATGGCCAAAATATTGGCTGGAGAGGGAGACCCATTTAGACACAAGTTTAGGATAGTTTTCTTTTAGTGTTCTCTTCATCTTGTTTAGGGTTTAGTCTTTCCATAGCTGTAGAACTTAGTTTTTCTGCAATTTCTTTGTTTTGTTAGCATTTTCTTATGTAGATAAGTTAGTTTTTATTGTACCTGAGGTTTATTTGCAAGTTTAGTACTTTAACCTATGTTGTAATCCCAATTTAATCTCTAGTTTAATGTTAATTCAGTTTACTTTCTTTTCATTAATTAAAAATTGTATTTTTATTATTCTTGCTCATTTACTTTGTTGTTAGTTGCTTGTCTTTCAACTCTTTCCAGTTAAAAATCTAACCTTTCATTTCTTTTTGCTGAGTTTGTTTCAATGGCGTTCATTGTTGTTTGTTAGTTTAGAGGTTTACGCTAATTTATGCTAATTTAAAAGGTTTATAGGGGAAACCGTGTACTGGTTCGAGGTACATATATTGAGATTTTCACTAGTGCCATCTGCCCGCACTATGGTGTTCTTGCTACCGAAAGGATGATATCGAATAAATGGACCTCGAATTATATAAAAATGTTGACATGGATGCCATTCTTGCCTACCTAACGGAAGGTAAATGGGAATGGAAGATAGATCAATACAAGAAATTTCTTCTCTCATTTAATTAAGTAGTTGTGTTTCCAATTGCAAAATTATGGATGCAATTTATCTCAACCCTTGTTAGTCCTATGCTCAACACTAACACAATTAACGTCTTTCGAGCAGTTTTTATTGTTTGCTATTTTGCAATGTAAGTGGGTCTGCCTTGGCAAATGGATCAATTACGAAATGAAGAAATGTGTTGGGGAAAGCAAAGTCCATATCTACTTCCCTTATCTGATTACAGACTTGTTTTGTAAGAAGGCAGTGAAGGTGGACCCGACCGAGCAATTTCACTGCCCCACACAGAGTGTTAAAGGTGACACCCTGATACTTCAATTTTTTGATTTGCAGAGGAAGCAAATTCAAAAGTGGAATCAAAGGTGCAAACATAATATGGAAATGGCTCCGGCCTTGAAGAAGAAAATTAGGATGAAGAAGGCCAATGAAGCTACATGGTGGCAACATAGGTTGTGTCACGACGTGCGCTATAACACTTGACTGCTTGAGGCAATGACACCATTCATGGAACGATTCTTATCGAGCCAGGGGATAGAGGGCATACAGTGGCTCGAACGGTCTAGTGATTCATCCCCGAGCAATGAGGAAGAGGAAGAAGCAAGAGATGAAGAAGAAGAGGAAGATGACGAAAAGACGAAGGACGACACCTATGAACACTACCAAGATGACTTCGAGGCAACATTTGCTCCTGAATGCCCCTCCACTGTAGGTTTCATCATCCAAGACACGAAACCACCAACTCACCAGTCTTACAAGAGGTTGGTGGTGAAGGGCAAAGGGAAAGGAATAGTTGGACCAGATCTGCGATCCGACGACGACAATTAGTTACATGTCTTTGCTTTTTTAGTTTATTTTTGTTTATGTGGCATGTAAACTATAAACTACTGAACTGTAACACCCCAAACCCGGCCCATGCGTTATGAGCGGATTTGGTATGTCACACGAGCAAAACATGTTAAACCCTTTTTGTTCGTACTAAAATATTGCTTTGTTAAAAATCAAGAAAACAAGTTTGATTTGATAAAATACTACTAACCTCAAAGATTTGATTGATAGATCAATAAATTTGAACTAATGATCTTACAAAACCGTGACTTTTGAAAACGACATTGAAAATTCGAAAGAGAATCCAAGTCTTTTAAAAATATCGTTAATAGTTCGAGAGAAAATATCCGTGTTAAAAATATTTGTAAAAGTTTATTTTGAAATCCATTTGTTAATCGATTTTGGAAACCATTGTTTAGGTTTTTAGAAAATTCCCCTTTTTAAACAATTTAAGAAAAATAATAAAAACATCCCAACCAAAAGCAAAAATAAAAATAGTCCAGAGGCCTTATTACAACATTTAACCCAAAATAGTAAAGTAATAAAATAAACGAGAAAGAAGTCTAAAGTCCAAAAAAACCATTTCCAAAGTATGGCCTCCCTCGAGTCATCTATAGCCCAATTCCATATCATCAAGCATTACCTACAAGGGTTAAGAGAAAGGGGGTGAGTTACAAGAACTCAGTGTGAAATCCCCTTACCGTTATTCATTGGGCCGGAACCCAATTAGCAATATTTTGGGCCTAAGCCCATTTACAACAATAATAATGTATCAAATATAATATGCATATGATATGCAATTCCCAAACCAAACCTAGTTTTCCATCCGCTACACACCACCCGTACCAACCAAGACACCTGTGGGGAGCTTTAGTCACCCACCCCGCCAACACACCAAACATAGGCATTAAGCCGATTATATCAAATTTGTGGACAAGCCACCAGATTAACAGAATTTACATGGCATCACCATTTTTCATATTTGTGGCAGAGCCACTGCATTATGTAGCAGAGCTACGTAACTTCTCTTCATCATTATCCCATCCCATGCAAATCATGTATATAATGCATAGCCATTCACAACAATTTATTCAGATATTTATTACAAAATTATGGCCCATTACAGTAATTAATCAAAAGGCCCATTAAGCAAAATATCAGATTTGGCCCATTAAGCAAAATATCAGATTTGGCCCATTTAGCAAAATATCAGATTGGCCCATATAGCAAAATATCAGATCGGCCCATTTATCAAAATATCAGATTGGCCCATTTATCAAAATATCAGATTGGCCCATTTATCAAAATATCAGATCGGCCCATTAAACAATTTTGTAATTCGGCCCTTTAGGGGCATTTTCGTAATTTCGATAATTTACCCACTAAGGGTAATTTGGTAATTTCACAACCTAAGGGTATTTTGGAAATTTCGCAACCTAGACTTAACTACCAATGTGGAGCATAAAAATCGAAACTGTCCATCTACGTCGTACTAACTAAATTGACTATAACTTGAGTTAGGAATCTCGAAATCTAACTCCGTAAATTTTTCTTGAGACTAGACTCAAATATCTTCGTACTATAATGTTTCCATAATTTTTTACTTAGCCATTTAGTACAGTTTATTCCTTAAAGATTCCCTTGTTTCACTGACCAATAATTCTGACCTCTCTTACTCAAAATTCAAATATCTCTCTGTACAATTTTCATATGTTGCTCCCACTTGTTTCTATTGAAAATAGACTCACTAAGGAATCTGTACATATAAACTATAACTCATAACTCACTTTGTACAGTTTTATACGATTTTTCCAAGACAGATCAGGGAACCACGAAGTTAATCAGAACCAGTCTCACTAAAATTAAGATATCTCAGAATATAAAATTCCTTTTCCTTCTCCGTTTCTTTCATATCAAAATAGGCACAGTAAGCTTTAATCTGATATCTTATTCCCATTGTAATTCCTTTTCTCCTATTTTTTGTGATTTTTCAAATACACGTCACTGTTTCTGACCGAAACTATTTTATTACGAAATACGATTACCATTACGATCATACGCACGCCCGAGTGATCACGGATGCCGAATTTTGGTTTTCTTTGGTATTTCAACCGGTTCACAGAATATTTCATACAAACTTTCAGAGAGATGTGAGATTACACACCATATCAAACATGTATTCAGAAGGTACGGGATTACACACCTTGATTAGGATTCCCTAAAGAACCACTCTTCGTTGACCCACTATATCCGAAGGATTTGCAAATAGGATATATCGAGTGGTTTCGTCCCTAAAACATAATTGATTAGTCGAAACTTCAATCTGATTTGCAACATACCCAAATAGAGATATAACGAAAAATCCAAAATGAACCCCCTTACCTTATCGATATTGGATCCAATTTCCACCATTTGACTTCGGCTAGAACAATACACGGTCTCCCACTTAAAACACTACGAAAAAGAGAAAATAATCTCATTTGAGAGGGTAGAATAAAATGATGGTCTCGGTTAAAAGGACCATCCCATGCCAAGACATATATTCGGCTAGGAGAAAGAAAAAATAACAAACTGTTTGAATAGAACCACTTACCGATTGATCAAAGGAGTGAGTGTTAATACGGATGAGAAGAACGATAAAGAAGAAATGAAGGGTTCGGTTTTTCCAAAGGAAAACGAGTGAACAATTTGATCTCCAAGGCTTAGGTACTTTCGGCAACAAGGAAGAAAATAAGAAACAAAAATGCACACTAAAGGCTTGAAAATTCGGCAAAGAGAAGAGGAAATTTGGAGAGAAAGAGAATGATACAAAAAAAACTAAAGAGAACAACCTCTCAAGCACTAGCTTTGCCAAAAACTCCTAGCAAAATTCGGCTATCACCCCCTTTAGCCCCAAAACCGTCCACATTCATGTCCCTAATAGTCAAAATTTTGCCAACTACCCTTTCCATAATACATCCCTTGAAAAAGGCCACATGTTCCCCCTACTTTCCCCTTTCTCTTGATTCCTTTCCTCACATTCATCCTTTCCTATTTTCCTTAGCCATCTTGCCAAAAATAAAAGTCCACCTCGCCTTATTTACATGCTTGGCCGACACTTAAGGAAAGAGTGCAAAAAATAATAGTTAAAGTTTGCACACAATGGGATTTGAACCTCTTCCCTCAAAGTCCATCACTTGATGCCATAACCTCTTTACCAATAGCTCATTTATGCAAGCACATTACTCATTTATTTCTATAAGTCTTGAAGCTACTTATCATGTCTCCTTAAAGTGCTAAAATACCAAAAAAAAAAATTCCTAAAGCCCAATTAAACCCGAGACTTCATAGAAACCTCGTAACCTTCCAAATTCACTTAACTAATAAGTCCAATTTGCAATAATGCCATTCTCTTGTTCTCAAAATTTTAAACACTCCTACACTCAAGGCCCATTGGGCCCAATCCTACTAGGCCCAATTTCGGGATGTTACATGAACTATTTTTTCTTTTGTTTTAGGATTTGGAATTAATTTTTATTCTTCTTTATTTTCTTTTTCTTTTTCTCTTCTTTTTTTTTGTTTTTGTGTGTAACCATTCACCCGGAAGATACAAAAATTTTGAGCTTCAATAAGAAGGGGGATGACCTGAGCCAGTCTAATGCTCCCTTTTAGGAAGTTCGGTACCTTTTAAACTTTTATTTTGGGCACACATTGGAGATAATGTGTAACTTAAGTGTGGGGGGTGCACAGCATTTTAATTGTTCTATTTTTGTGTATTTAGTTTCATGTTTTCTGTTTTTATGTTAAATTTTCAAAAAATATTCAAAAAAATTCTTTTATTTCTTTGAGTTTATTATTTTTGCATGGTGCTTGGACAATAATTGAGTAATATACCATTGGTTGTAAATATTGAGTAAGTATTTTTGGATTGTTGAGCATATAAAATTTGATTGGTAATAGATGATTCGATATTCTTAGAAGTAGAATGATTAGTTTGATAAGTTAAATTACATAATAGACTAGAGAAAACCATTCTTAATGAAAAATATGTAAATTATGTCATAAGATAAATGGATTGTGTAGATACTTGTAGATAAATAAAGCTTGAATTTTTAATTTTTCATCTGAATAATAGTAAGCATGATAGAGAATGTAACTTCTGAAATGTTTGGGAAAGACCTTAGGCATTGATTCATGAGCCTAGAGTCAAAAGATTACCCTTATGCTCTTAACCAATAGTTCCCATGTTTGAGCCTCAAGTATCATTTTCTTGTTAAGCCATCATGGAAGCCTTGAGCCTAAATACACCTTCTCTACCCCATACTCAAATACACTATGAAATGGATGGAGAGCCACGGATATTAAGAGTAGGTGGGAATATTATGGTGGCTTCAAAATGCATGTGAGAGAAAAAGAAGAGATTATATGATATGGAAGGTATAGAACCTTTATAAATAAAATAAAATGAAATAAATTGTGTAAATATGAGCAAAGTTAGAGTAAAAGAGTTATGATTGAAAAAGTAACAATAAGAAAATTAGCTCAAATCAAAATCGAGCTGCAAAAGAAACCTTTCATTTCATAATGTGTAATACTTGTTATGTTTTTTTTTTGTTTATGAGCAATTTAGGTTTTTTTTTGTTATGTTTTTGCTTGACTTCCGTTATTAGCTTTAATAAGTGAATTAGTGCACTTTTTATCACTTTTTAGACCCGAAATGGCCAATTGTGCAATCAAGGACCTAAAGGTTGTTTAAGTATTGTAGGGAGTCATTGGAGGCTCGAACGTGAGCGAAAACATCGCCTAGAATGAGGGGTATTGCGATATCGAAGCTTGGAAGTCGTGATAACCCCAACAGTGCTAAATTAAAGAAAAAATGAGGTTTTTCCAGTGGTATCACGATACCCAACTCCCAAGGACTTAGCCATTTCAAGAATGTCAAGGATATCGTGATACCAAGCCTTGAGTATCGCGGTACAACTGTCGAAGAGAGATAATAAATTACCACAAGGGTGGACCTTGTCCAACATGTCCCCCAATCAAAGACACGTGCTCAGGGGCAATTTGCTCAACAAAATTGGTCTAATGTCTAGTAAAAAGGGCCAAAATATTGGCTGGAGAGGGAGAGCCAGTTAGACACAAGTTTAGGATAGTTTTCTTTTAGTTTTCTCTACATTTTCTTTAGGGTTTAGTCTCTCCATAACTGTACAACTTAGTTTTTCTGCAATTTATTTGTTTTCTTAGCATTTTCTTAGGTAGTTAAGTTAGTTATAACTGTAACTGAGGTTTATTTGCTGGTTTACTACTTTAACATTTATTGTAATCACACTTTAATATCTAGTTTAATTTTACTTCAATTTACTTTCTTTTTACCCACTAAAAATTGCCTATTTATTGTTCTTGCTCATTTACTTTGTTTTAAGTTGCTTGTCCAAAAATCTAACCTTTCATCTCTTTTTATTGAGTTTGCTTCAATGGCTTTCATGGTTGTTTCTTTGTTGTTTGTTAGTTTAGAAATGGTAATGAGTAGTTAGATATTTAGGGGTTGGTTGATGAAAATGTTGGTTAAATGATTTTTGGGTTCGGGGACTAAAGTACAAAACTAGACTAAATCGAATAGACTTAAAAACTTCGAATTGATGCCCTTAAGGGAAAATCAAGATAACTGAGACCAAGAGGAGATCTTATTAGGCACCAATTTGATAAGTCCTGGGTTAGTTGGTGAGGTAAAGAGATAAACTAGACTAATTTGTCTAATTTGGTAAAGTTGAGGCCGAGAGGTAAAATGGAGCCAATTTAGGAGTATTAGCAATTTAGATCCCTAACTTGAAATTCAAGCAACCACTCTTTGTTATCGTATTTACTCGTATTTGATAGTTGCGTAATTTTCTTTCTGTACAATTTAGTCCTTTTTTTGTTTTAGGTAATTAATTATTTTTAATCAACTTTATTTATGGTTTGTCATACTATAGTATCTAGCGAGTAATTGTATAGACTATTTAGTTGCATGTTTGTAGCTAGAATCCGCTTAATATCCAACTACTCTGGGTTTGATCCCTGGAGTACTCTTGTACCCTTTTGTACAACTTTGTAAAAATATATTAGAACTGACTTGTCACACTTGCAGACATCGTACGTTATTATTTTGATTTGATTGTTTTTCTTTGCGTTGATTTCTCTCATGGTTCGCAAGGACGGTGAGAGGCGATCAATTATCAGCAACAGAGGTTATCAATGATTATTGATATGCTTAGCTCTACACCCCAGTACTCTACACCTCCCAGAAAAACCTTTGGAACATACAATTTTTCGAGTTACTTCTGTACACCCCAAGGTTCGTTGATGGATAATGAGAATGCAAGTTCAGATGAGGAAAAAAATTCGATTGATTGTTGCAAACAACCTAGATGTCAATGAAGGGCTCCACAACATTTCACCCTATGGACAACTCCATCCAACCATCAATTTTGACACATGTATATTGTGAAGTAATTGTACCATTTATTTTCTAATAAACTTTATTTGTAATTATATACGAAGATTCATTTTTTCCCTTCATTTTTTTTTAAAAATTTTTTAATTATTTTTTCAAAATATATATAATTAGTAAATTGTTTAAATTAAAAAATTGTAATTAAAAATTTTTCTTGCCATATATTTTTAATTAACTTATAAAATTTTTTCAATGTAATTGTCTAAATTAATTTTAATAGGAAACCAAATACTTTTCTTGCCATGTATTTTTCTTATCATTATTTTAAATTAATATATGAGAGAAAATATTTTATTATCATGATTTTAACTTATTGTCGTATATGAATTTAATCCATATTATTTCAATTTTGTAATAAGGGCAAGCTTGCCCATAGTTATGGGGGATCACGACAAAAGCGTAGAAACAAATTTAATTCAATCTATGAAAATGATTGAGATACAATTGAACATTGGGTACATAAATTTATATTTTCCTTGAGTCTGACAATTGTCCAATATGGAAGTTCTTATGTGAGCACTTCTTTCGACTGTGGCCAATGATTTTACATAGACTACAATGTTTGGATTTTCCCTTCTCCCTCAAGTCCATGTCATTTTGAATCCTACTGGCCTGCGGCCGATTTTTAGGTACCTATGTAGCCTCAGGTCTGGGAGCAACTCAAAAATTAGGCAAAGACACTTCCCATGTCGAGATATTCCTGAATGTGGCAAAATTATTTTCCTAAATATGTCATGTGCGTTCTAGTGTGTAGACCTCATCAATATATCGGTCACAATCGACATTGATCTATGCACATTTTGCAACGTGTGAACATGGGTATCAAAGAGTTTGGAACCTCCTACAGTCGCACCGCCTATTTCAGATATCAACTCCATATGACCTAGTCGATAATCGCTTGATGGCCAACGAAATTTGTCACCTTAAAAGTTTTCGAGTGCTGGGAAAATAGTTATACATTCATCGACCTCACTCTCTGTATGGTGACTACCATCGCCTTCCTAACCTCCTCGTAGTAAACGTGTCCTAGCTCCATCTATTTTGCTTGTTTCTCCTCTATTCCTGGCATCAAGGTTTCCAACCTGTAGAACGTAGCTAAGAAAATTGTTTAATTGGGCGAATCTCATGTGTGCTTCAAGATGACATTTACAGACTCTATGAGGTTGGTGATTATATGTCCATAGCGAGATCCTTCATCAAAACATTAAGCCCGTTAATATGACTATTGGAAAAAACTTGGTTTGAAAACGACTTTCTTGCACAGCGAAAAAATAAAATTTTGAAAATCGACTCGGTTTGTAATATTTATAGCAATAAAGCTTAACCAAATTAGTACCTGTGCTTTTGGCTTAGTGGACGTTCATTGTTACCGACTTTCAACCAAATGATCTTCTCCGCTATTCTCGTACCGCGCACTACTTTGAGTGTGGACTCGAACAAATTAAATCGAAACATAAAACTAGAAAAAAAATTCTCTTCTTTTAGGGTGAAAACGAAAATTCTCTCTATTTCAAGAAAATTCTCCGTTAAAATATAGAGAATTTATTCTCAACTTATAAACATATTTTACCAGTTTCTATTAAAGAAGAGAAAATTTTAGTTTTCACCCCAAAAAGAAAACTTTTCCTAGTTATGTATTTTGGTTCAATTAGTTCGAGCCCAAACTCGATGCAATTCATTGTACAAGAATAGAGGAGAAGATCATTTGGTTGAAAGCTAGAAAACATGAAGGATCCGTGTAACACCCCAAACCCAGTCAACACACCACGACTGAATCTGGCATGTCACAGAGTGAAAACAATTCGAAGAAAACAGGTTACCGATTTATTTTCAGTTAAAAGCTCTTCGATTGCCTGTGTTTGGGGAAAACCGATGTATGTATAGTGGAAATTGTTAAGTTGTTTTGAAATCATGTTAATTGTATTACCCGATGGTAGAGTTTAGAAAACGCGTTGCGTAGCTTAGTTTGAAAACTTTGATTACCAAGTTATTAAAGCAAATCAAGTAATTACTTAGTCATATTTAAAACCAAATCCAAAGCAGATAAAATAATCCAAAACATAAGTTAAAGGCCTTGTTACAACCCAAATAAAACCAGAATTTTAAAGTAAAATACCCAAATCAAATGTCCATGTAAAACCGAAGCAATTATAGCATGGTCACCTCGAGTCCACCCAGCTCCTCATCTGCGATCTACGAATCACCTGAAAAGATAAGGGAGAGGGTGAGTCACCAAGACTCAGTGCATAATCCCCCTCCCAATTATAGGAATGTGCTTACACAAATCATAATCAAGCAAACATATCATGCACCGAAACCTAGCCATCCACAACTCCGTTTTCTACCCGTGTGGTACCAAACCACCGGTGGTGGTGCCAAACCACTTTGGTGACCCAAAGTCGCGATATCAATAATAATGTGGTGCCAAACCACCTTTGGTGACCCAAAGTCACGAATAATCCAATTGTGGGGCCAACCCACGTTGTGATACCAAATCACAAAGCGACAATCCCGTTTTATCAAATGTGGGGCCAACCCTTCGTGGTGCTAAGCCACTGGGACGAGTCGCTATGAGGTGCCAAACCTCTGGTGACCCAAAGTCACGAAATCAAGCTGTGGTACCAAACCACTTTGGTGGTGCTAAACCACTGGTGACCCAAAGTCACAGAGATATCAATCTTCCCCCTCCTCTCATATCACCCACAATAATGCAATGCACATACAACTCATGCCATCATGCTTAATCATTAGACATTTATCGAACATACATAGATATTATCATCGAAATCATGTAACATCCTGGAAAGGGCCTATGCATTTTCGGTTTAATTGTATGCAAGTAACATGTTTTATGTACTAAGAATAAATTTTGAACAATTTTGGAAACACGAAAATGTATGGAAATGTTAAGTTAAAAAAATGGAAAGTGAACATTTTTGGAAACTTGAAATGGATGGAAATGATTTGGAAATGATTCAAAATAGGAAAGTGCACATTTCTGGAAACTTGGAAATGTAAGAAAATGTCAAGTTTTCTGAGCCGAACGAAAATTTTTGGAAACTTAGAAATGACTTAGAAATGTCGAGTTTTAAAGTTTAAAGAGGAAATTAAGGCAAGGTGGCCTTAAAAGAAAAAGTTTGTGAAATTTGACACACAAACAGGCTTGGAAAAGTGGCACAAGATGCCACTTAGGGCCTCTGGAAATGGCGCCACATGCAAGGTGTTGGGCACAGGTTCGAGTCACTTGGGAAGCAAATAAAAGAAGTTTTATTTTGCTCCCGGAAGCTCGAGGTGGACGGCACAAGCCTTCTAGAAAGGAGGATTTTTATTCTCTTTAATATTCGATTAATAAGGTGATAAATAAGGGATTTAATTTGGATTATTTTTGAAGAGATAATAAAGGATTATTCTCTAATTATTTTAAATTAAGAGATAAAGCTATCAAATAAAGAAGAGTGGTGGCCAAGTAAGGGATTACGAGGAGTAGTTTTGGCTATAAAAGGAAGGAAATAGGGCTACTCATCAATTTTTCTTCCTCCTCCTCTCTCTCGCCGAATTTCGAGTGCTCTCTCTCTCCTCTCTTCTCTTTTTCTTTTGTCAAGCCGAATTTATAGTCCACCATTGCCAAAATTCTCAAGTTTCTTTTCCTTATTTTCGTGGAAACCAAATACCCCAAGAGAACCCCTAGTCGACTTCTCCATTAAATCCCAAAAGCCGAAACTTTATCATCTAGTCATCAAGGCCGATTCTTTAAGGGGCTTTTAACAAAGGGTGCTCCGATTTCTTAAAAAGGGTAAGATCCAAAGTTTGGTTTCAATTCTTTTATATTTTAAACCTATCTAAAATTTAGGGACTAATCTCTATTATGGATTTTGGTAGGAGTTATGGAAGGGTGTTTTGAGATTTAAGAAATTGTCAACTACAAGAAGGTATCTTTCGGAACTTCTAAGATCTAAGGTAAGTTATGAATACCATTCGGCCATAAGCTATATTATTATGATTTAATGTTAGATTGGATCTAACATGGGTACATAGGGATTTCGACAGCAATAAAGAAGCAAGGATCCAATTCGGGATTTAAGATTTGGAAGGTAAGAACAAAGGTAAATTCGGCCAAGGCCTATTTTAGTAGTAGATCTATTATTATGTGTTTTAAGCCGAAAACTAACCAATTCAAGGGATTTAGTGACTAGCCAATTTCAAAGGGAAAAATACGAGTTTCGGGATTTGATTAAATCATCAAATCGACACCAAGGTAAGCTTTAAGAATACAAATCCTACTAGGATTTGGTTTTCTAGCCGAATAGGCTTTGTGCTAAATAGTAAGTGATTAATCAATTGTAGGAACTTGAGATCTAAGGCGAGAGATCGATTTGGGATTTCAGTGAAGTGGTTAAGCAAATCGTGTGTGTACCCCACACTACTTCTTAATATGTTTCATGGCCTGCTTTATTAAAATATGTGATATTAAGAATATGAAAGTGGCTAGGGTACCATGTTATGGTACTAAGTACTCAGGTACATTTCCTACTTCTACAAAAAATCTGAAAAATGTCATTAGTAACATGAGAATATGATAAGAATGTGAACTCTGGCATAATTATGCATATCATCATTATATGGGGCATATGGGTTGTTTGAAAGGGGAAGTGAATGTGGTGACCTAAGACCACGAACACAGTGACCTAAGACCGTGGTATCTGAAGGTGGTGACCTAAGACCACAGTAATCTGAATGTGGTGACCTAAGACCCACGATGAATCGAATGCGGTGACCTAAGACCGCAATATCTGAATGTGGTGACCTAAGACCACCAATGCGGTGACCTAAGACCGCGATATGGAGTGTAGCGGAAGGAGGGTCGACTTAGTAGTCCCCACGGTGTACAGGTTGGTACGGGGGAGTGTAGCGGATGGCTTATTAGGTTTGGGTTTGGGAATGCATCATAATTTGTATGCTATGATATGAATGCGTAACATTTGTATGCCTGATTCTATTTTGATTTAGTGTTTGTGTACACATTGAGTCTGTTTGACTCACCCCGTTGGGGAATATTTTTCAGGTGATGATCAGTGATGGACCGGGACGGCAGAACTTGTGGTGGCCATGCTCAACATGAAGTTTTTATTTTATGAACTACTATTTCTATTTAAGTACTTGAATTACTTGGAAATTATTTGATGTAATAAGGCCATAAGGCCATAGTTGGATTGTTTTCCATTTATTTCTATTTATTATGATTATGAGTTTTACCTATTAAAGTTTAAGTAAAATTTTTAATATAAAGAATTGAATTCGTTTTCAACACAAGCCCAACCCAAAACAATTTTTTTAAAATCGCACAAGTTTTCTCTAGGTAACGAAAGAATTTTGAAACCGGTTTACTTGAGGAACATACCAAATCTGGGCAAATCTCGTGGGCCGGGTTTGGGGTGTTTCAGTTTGGTATCAGAGCCCAGTTTTAAAACTCTCGGCCTATGGGCCAAGGCCCAAAGCGTTTTCAAAGCGAGCCCAAATGAGTTTTTTTTGAAAATATTTTATGAAACAAGCAGGTTTTCTAGCATGGCACCTAAAGTCTCCGACCCGCAGTCCACCAGGTAAGTACCCCTAACTACTTATGTGATTATGTGTAATGAATATTAGAAGAGTAGAAAAGGAATGGAACGTAGAATAGCATGATAGGAACTTGAACCCTAGGACTAGTCTACTCAAACACAAACACATAAGACTTAAGGAACGTTAAACAAACCCATGGCTAAGTCACTAAGTTAGGGTGTGGTAACCCCTGTGCGCATGTCTAGGATTGGATCTGGAAGAGCCTGGTATTTAAGCGATCCTAGTGACTCACCTCCTCTCGCGCAGAATCCTACCAGTGCGTAGCTTCGGTTCACCCTAACCGAGAGGGCTCGATGAGGTGTGGCAACCTGCATGCGCATGTCTAGGAATGGTTTGGTGGGAGCTTGGTATTTAAGCAGTCCGCGTGACTCACCTCCTCTCCACTCAAATCCTGCACAGTGCGTAGCTTTAGTTCACCCGACCAAGAGGACTCGGTCATAGGCTAAACACAATAACTAAAACCCGAAAGGGAATTAGCCGTGTTTTTATAAAAACAACAAAACCCTAGTTTTAGAACTCTTAAAACTTTCTTCTAAATTCATGAAAACCATCTTTACAAAATTTTTGAAAGATTTTCGATTTATACAAAAATGCCCCTAGTGGTAAAATTACCAAAATACCCTTGGTTATTAAAATGACCAACTACCCAACATGATTTTGCCAAAATTTCATTATTTTATCAATGTTCAAAACCCTAATTTGTAAATTATCAAAAATACCTTGAATTTTGGGAATTTCAAAATTGCCCCTAACTTATAAAATTACCAAAATGACCCTGATTTCCAAAATTTTTGCAACATCACCGTTTTGAAAAGTACAATTCTCAAAAAGAACCCTCAAAGTTTTGCAACCTTTGAAATATCCCTGATTTATAAGATTTTACAAATTTACCCGGCTTGGAAAAAAAATCACCAAAATACCCCCGAGGTCCAAAATCACCGAAATACCCCTGGATTTCAAAATTTTTCAAAATACCCAAGAATTTAAAAATACCAAAATACTTTGTGACAAAATCACCAAGGAACTTTTTCCTTTTGAAAAATTACGAAAAAATACCTGTAGGATGAATTACGAAAATACCCACGGGTAGTGGAAGGAAAAAAAATAATAACAATGAAAACTACAACCTTTCTCCGAATGAACGAGAGTTCATGATTGTTTGATGGATGTATGGATGAATGAATGGAAAGATCTGCTGTGTGCATACGAAAGAACCACTCCTAAAACTCTTTTCATAAAATTTCTTCGCGGGTAATCAAGTGAAACAAAGACTAATTCATAAAACTTAATCAGATCACGACGTTAGAAATGAGCTCTAGAGGACGTGGTCATCGTGGGACGAGGTAGAGGAAGGATGACGGTGTCGAACTCGTTAGATCGGGTCAAGGGTCCGACAATGAGATACCATCGCCACCACCACCCCCGTTTGTTGGTGTTGAGCAAAGCAAGCTCGGACGGGGATGATGTTGTGTCGCGGTCGTACTCTGAGTTTTGGAGTTGGTGGCTAGTGCGGGAGGAAATTTGGGAACCCGTAAGTCCGCGTGCCCGAGCGGCTCCGAGCTAATGGAGCTGAAATGTTTCGTGAAGTATTGGGTGTGGCACCCAGTTCACCGAAGTCTTGTTTGAAGCAACAGAGCGCATCATGGATGAGCTTGACTTGACCCCTAAGGAGAAGTTAAAAGGAATGGTGGCACTGTTACGCGATAAAGCGTATCAGTGGTGGTTGACTGTTCGGGATGGTGCCACGGCTGAGGATCTGACCTAGGAATATGTTAAGGAAGCATTTCGGAAGAAGTATGTGGGAACCGGGTATACTTGATGAGCAAAGGAAGGCATTTTCGGGTGGTTCAAGGGAACAAGTCCGTGGCGGAGTATGAGGCTGAATTCCTGAGGTTGAGCCGATATGCTCGAGGAGTAATGGTAACTGAGCATGAGTGCTGCTGTGTCTATTTTGAGGATGGGCTAAGGGATGATCTGAGACTGTTGATAGCACCGCATCAGGAGCGGGAGTTTTCTCGCTTTGGTAGAAAAGGCCAAGGTGGGTGAGGAATCAGATTCTACAAAGCAGGCTATGGATAGGAATAGGCCCAAAAGAGGTTTTGGAACGTCTGGAAAGGTTCATAAGAGGCTTAGAGTTGATGGGCCGCGAGGTCAGCAAGTTGGTTCAGAATGGCAGTATCGACCTTGTGATGTGTGTGGAAAGAAGCACTTAGGAGAGTCTTTGGAAGAAAATAGGAGGATGTTTTAGATGTGGGTCCAAGGACCATGTGATCAAGGATTGTCCTAAGCAATCGGATGAAAGTCGACCAACACTCGGAATGTTAGTCGACCGGTAGAGGAGGACTACTGACCTCAACGAGGTCGTGGTTCGAGTAACAAAGGTAATGGTCTTTGCAGAGGCCGTGGAACACAAGGTAGAGGTTTGCTAATCTTCGAGGCAAGGCAACCAGGTTTGGTTTATGCGATTCACGGAGGAAGATGGAGACGCCACGGACGTTATAACCGGAGACGTTCTTTATTTTTGACAAGCCCTATTTTTCTCTAATTGATGTGGGCTCGACCCATTCCTATGTTGCATGTAGTGTAGTGGAAACACTAGGCCTAGACTCGAACCTTCCGATAGGCGGATGTTCTGTAGTAAGCCCATTAGGCCTAAGCGTAGTGGTGGATAAGATCTTTCGGAATGTACCCCTAGAGATTCAGGGAGTGAACTTTCTGGTCGACTTAATGGAACTACCTTTCGGGAGTTTGAACTTATACTTGGAATGGGTAGCTAGTAGAGCACCGAGCCGTGTTGGATTGTGCGGCTAAACGAATGGAACTAAGGACCAGAAGGATGAAGTAGTAGTAATGATCGAGCGAGAAGAAACTACCGCCCAACGTAGTTTCGGCGTTGAAGGTGAGAAAATGGTTAAGAAAGGGTGCAAGGCGTTCTTAGCCTTCGTAAGTGCGTTAGGTGGAAAGGAAGAAGGTGTCGTGGAGTTAGAACGGTGAAAGACTTTGAAGATGTATTTACGGAGGAATTACCAAGAATACCCCGAGATAGGAGGTGGAGTTTGGAATAGACTTACTACAGGAACAGCTCTGTGTCAATTGCTCCATACCGAATGGCGCCAAAGGAGTTAGTTGAGCTCAAGGCTCAAATCCAAGAGTTGTTGGATCGTGGGTTCAAACGACCCAGTGTGTCTCCATGGGGAGCACCGATTCATTTGTAAAGAAGAAGGACGGAACTATGCGTATGTGCATAGATTACCGTCGATTGAATAAGTGACCATCAAGAACAAGTATCCTTTGCCAATGATCGATGACTTGTTCGATCACCAAAAGGGGCCTGATATTCTCAAAGATAGACTTAAGGTCGGGATATCACGATTGAAGGTGAAGGAGGCAGATATCCATAAGACCGCTTTTAGGGCAAGATACGGCCATTTTGAGTTTGTGGTGATGCCGTTTGGATTGACAAATGCTCGGTAGCGTTCATGGATATGATGAACCGAGTTTTTCAACCCTACTTGGATAGGTTTGTCGTTGTGTTTATCGACGATATTTTGGTGTATTCTAAGTCCAAGAGGAGCATGACGAACATCTCCGAGTGGTGCTACAAGTGTTAAGGGAGAAGAAGCTCTATGCCAAATTCAGCAAGTGTGGATTTTGGCTTAAGGAGGTGGCATTCTTAGGGCATGTGGTATCCGCAGAAGGAATAAGAGTGGATCCTAGGAAGATCGAAGCGTTGTTGGATTGGAAACCACTTAGGTCCGTGGTGAGATTCAAGTTTCTTAGGTTTGCAAAGCTATTACGGAAGGTTCGTAGAAGGATTCTCGTCAATAGCCGCGCCTTTGACAAAGTTACTAAGGAAGGAAGTACCCTTTGAATGGTGCGATAAGCAAATGAAGAGCTTTGACAACCTTAAGAAGGTGTTGACGGAGGCTCGAGTGTTAATTCAACCGAGAGGTGGGAAGGATTTTGTGGTGTCTTCGTGACGCTTCGCATACGAGATTAGGATGTGTGCTAATGCAAGAAGGAAAAGTAGTCGCTTATGCGTCTCGGCAACTAAGGCCTCATGAGGTTAACTACCCAACTCATGACTTGAACCGGCGCATGGTTTTCGCCTTAAGGTTTGGAGGCACTACCTCTATGGAGAAAGGTCGGTGATCTACATAGACCACAAGAGCCTTAAGTATCTGTTGACTCGAAGGAGTTGAACTTGAGGCAACGAAGGTGGGTGGAGTTGTTGAAGGACTACGACTATTCGATAGAATATCATTCGGGCAAGGCGAATGTGGTAGCTGATGCCCTAAGTCGGAAGGTTGTGTCGGATCTAAGGGCTATGTTCGCTCACTTAAGTTTGTATGCGATGATGGAAGCTTTGTTGGCGAGTTGCAAGTCAAGCCCACATGGTGAAGGAGGTGAAAGAGGGACAGTTGGTTGATAAGGATCTAAGTGCTAAGTTACAGCAAGTGCGGAACGGAGAGTTAGAGGATTATAGTGTTAATGATGAGGGAGTATTGTGTTACAAAGGAAAAGTCAGTATGAGAAGGACAAGGAGTTAAGACAAAGGATTCTTTGGGAGCGCATAGTAGCCCTTATGCTATGCATCCCGGAGGCATTAAGTCTCATCAGAGATCTAAGGGAACAATTTTGGTGGTCCGATCTTAAGCAAGAAGTGGTGAAATTGTGGGGAAATGTTTGACGTGTCGCAAGTTAAATTTGAACACCAAGTTCCATCAGGATTGCTTCAACCAATCGAGATTCCGCAATGGAAGTGGGAGAGAATTACCATGGATTTCGTTAGTGGGCTTCCCTCACGCCTACTAAGAAGGACTCGGTATGGGTGATAGTGGACCGTTTGACTAAGTCCGTGCACTTCATCCCGTAAGAGTTGACTATTCTCTTGAGAAGTGGCTAAGTTATATGTGGCGGAAATTGTGAGGTTACATGGTGTACCGGTATCGATCATCTCCGACAGAGACCCAAGGTTTACGTCTCGGTTCTGGAGGGCACTTCATCAAGCTTTAGGCACTAAGTTGGACTTCACTACGGGTTTTCATCCACAATCGACGGCAGGCGAACGAGCGAGTTATACAAGTGTTGGAGGATATGTTGAGAGGTGTGTGATGGATTTTTGAGGAAGTTGGGAAGACTATTTGCCTTTAGCCGAGTTCGCCTACAAACGGCTATCGAGGATAGCATGCGGATGGCACCATATGAAGCATTGTATGGTCGGAAGTGTAGAACTCCTACTTGTTGGGTGAGTTAGGAGAACGTCGAGTTTTGGGTCCGAGTTAGTGGTCAAAATCGAAGAGAAGGTTGAGATGATTCGAGCACGGTTAAAGGAAGCCTCGAGCAGGCGAAGTCGCACGCAGACCTTAAGCGGAAGGAAATAGAGTTTGAAGTGGGAGACCAAGTGTTTCGAAAGTCTCACCTTGGAAAAAGGTAATGAGGTTCGGTCGCAAAGGAAGTTAAGCCCAAGGTTTATAGGGCCCTATCAGCAATGAAGCGAGTTGGAGCAGATGGCATACCAATTGGAGTTGCCACCGAGTTGCGGCGAGATGCACGACGTATTCCATGTATCCATGCTACGTCGTTACCGATCGGATCCGTCTCATGTGGTACACCGTCGAATAAGTAGAGCTAAGGCCAGACTTATCCTACGAGGAAGAGCCGATTCGGATATTGGAACGTGATGTGAAAGTGCTACGGAGGAAGTCAGTTCCTCTAGTCAAGGTGTTATGGCGCAATCATGGATCGGAAGAAGCTTCGTGGGAACCAGAAGAGGCAATGCGACAACAATACCCTCAATTATTTTAGTTAGAAAATTTCGAGGACGAAATTATTTTAAGGGGGGTAGAATTGTAACATCCTGGAAAGGGCCTATGCATTTTCGGTTTAATTGTACGAAGTAACATGTTTTATGTACTAAGAATAAATTTTGAACAATTTTTGAAACCTAAAAATGTATGGAAATGTTAAGTTAAAAAAAATTGGAAAGTGAACATTTTTGGAAACTTGGAAATGGATGGAAATGATTTGGAAATGATTCAAAATAGGAAAGTGCACATTTAAGGCTGGGAAATGTAAGAAAATGTCAAGTTTACAGAGCGAACGAAAATTTTTGGAAACTTAGAAATGACTTAGAAATGTCGAGTTTTAAAGTTTAAAAGAGGAAATTAAGGCAAGGTGGCCTTAAAAGAAAAAGTTTGTGAAATTTGACACACAAACAGGCTTGGAAAAGTGGCTGAAGATGCCACTAGGGCCTCTGGAAATGGCGCCACATGCAAGGTGTTGGGCACTGGTTCGAGTCACTTGGGAAGCAAATAAAAGAAGTTTTATTTTTGCTTCCGGAAGCTCGAGGTGGACGGCACAAGCCTTCTAGAAAGGAGGAGTTTTATTCTCTTTGATATTCGATTAATAAGGTGATAAATAAGGGATTTAATTTGGATTATTTTTGAAGAGATAATAAATGATTATTCTCTAATTATTTTAAATTAAGAGATAAAGCTATCAAATAAAGAAGAGTGGTGGCCAAGTAAGGGATTACGAGGAGTAGTTTCGGCTATAAAAGGAAGGAAATAGGGCTACTCATCAATTTTTCTTCCTCCTCCTCTCTCTGTAGAATTTCGAGTGCTCTCCTCTCCTCTTTTCTCTTTTCTTTTGTCAAGTCGAATCTATAGTCCACCATTGCCAAAATTCTCAAGTTTCTTTTCCTTATTTTCGTGGAAACCAAATACCCCAAGAGAACCCCTAGTCGACTTCTCCATTAAATCCCAAAAGCCGAAACTTTATCATCTAGTCATCAAGGCCGATTCTTTAAGGGGCTTTTAACAAGGGTGCTACCGATTTCTTAAAAAGGGTAAGATCCAAAGTTTGGTTTCAATTCTTTTATATTTTAAACCTATCTAAAATTTAGGGACTAATCTCTATTATGGATTTTGGCCGAGTTATGGAAGGGTGTTTTGGATTTAAGAAATTGTCAACTACAAGAAGGTATCTTTTGAACTTCTAAGATCTAAGGTAAGTTATGAATACCATTCGCCATAAGCTATATTATTATGATTTAATGTTAGATTGGATCTAACATGGGTACATAGGGATTTCGACTGACAATAAAGAAGCAAGGATCCAATTCGGGATTTAAGATTTGGAAGGTATGAACAAAGGTAAATTCGCCAAGGCCTATTTTAGTAGTAGATCTATTATTATGTGTTTTAAGTAGAAAACTAACCAATTCAAGGGATTTAGTGACTAGCCAATTTCAAAGGGAAAAATACGAGTTTTCGGGATTTGATTAAATCATCAAATCGACACCAAGGTAAGCTTTAAGAATACAAATCCTACTAGGATTTCGTTTTCTAGCCGAATAGGCTTTGTGCTAAATAGTAAGTGATTAATCAATTGTAGGAACACGAGATCTAAGGCGATAGATCGATTTGGGATTTCGGTGAAGTGGTTAAGCAAATCGGTGTGTACCCACACTACTTCTTAATATGTTTCATGGCTGTTTTATTAAAATATGTGATATTAAGAATATGAAAGTGGCTAGGGTACCATGTTATGGTACTAAGTACTCAGTGCACGTTTCCTACTTCTACAAAAAATATGAAAAAGGTCATTAGTAACATGAGAATATGATAAGAATGTGAACTCTGGCATAATTATGCATATCATCATTATATGGGGCATATGGGTTGTTTGAAAGGGGAAGTGAATGTGGTGACCTAAGACCACGAACACGGTGACCTAAGACCGTGGTATCTGAATGTGGTGACCTAAGACCACAGTAATCTGAATGTGGTGACCTAAGACCACAGTAATCTGAATGCGGTGACCTAAGACCGTGATATCTGAATGTGGTGACCTAAGACCACCAATGCGGTGACCTAAGACCGCGATATGGAGTGTAGCGGAAGGAGGGTCGACTTAGTAGTCCCCACGGTGTACTGGTTGGTGCGGGGAGTGTAGCGGATGGCTTATTAGGTTTGGGTTTGGGAATGCATCATAATTTGTATGCTATGATATGAATGCGTAACATTTGTATGCCTGATTCTATTTTGATTTAGTGTTTGTGTACACATTGAGTCTGTTTGACTCACCCCGTTGGGAATATTTTTTGGTGATGATCGGTGATGGACCGGGACGGCAGAACTTGTGGTGGCCATGCTCAACATGAAGTTTTATTTTATGAACTACTATTTCTATTTAAGTACTTGAATTACTTGGAAATTATTTGATGTAATAAGGCCATAAGGCCATAGTTGGATTGTTTTCCATTTATTTCTATTTATTATGATTATCAGTTTTACCTATTAAAGTTTAAGTAAAATTTTTAATATAAAGAATTGAATTCTTTTTCAACACAAGCCCAACCCAAAACAAATTTTTTTTAAAATCGCACAAGTTTTCTCTAGGTAACAAAAGAATTTTGAAACCGGTTTACTTGAGGAACATACCAAATCTGGGCAAATCTCATGGGCCGGGTTTGGGGTGTTTCAAATCATGTACCGTGATCTCAACAAAACGGACCTACCCAAAATCCTTGCTCATACCCATAAAGGTATCATATCGAAATCTACACAGTTTCGGCTTTTAACATAGTTTAGGTTATTAACAAGTTTACAACGATTATGAAGTGTGTAAGTTACACACCTGACTACTTGTAGATCTAAGCGAAATCTCGAAACCACGATCTATTTCCAATCGATAGAACCCGAAGATCCCGAAACGTTTGCCTTCACCTTTCCTACAATCGGCCAACACCATACTTTTAAGACTAAAGCCATCCGGCTTAATCACAAAATCCCGAAGGATATGTCGCACAAAGGTAGCACCTGCAATGGCCTTTCCAAAGGCCTAATGTCGCCTCGAGCGACTCAACTACCATTTCCGGTCGTACCGGACTATTGGGCCTAAAACCCAATTTTGGTCCATTCGGGCCCACACACTCGTGTGGCCCACCTAACACAAATCTAGCCACGTATATGAGATTCACCTAGTCTAGTTCACTATATACTACACCATCATACATTTTATTCAATTAGGCCCACGGGCCCATTGGGCCCACTTCGGCCCATCGTGGCCCAAGCAGCCTCAACCCACAAGAATACTACTGATGGCCTCAACTATCGCGTCGAAGCCCGACACGTGCGTTCGCACGCTTGTGTGGCTACTATTGCCGTGATCGGCACTTCGGCATTTGCCGCTCTACAACTAGAGTAGAGAGAGTTACACACCGATAGGAATCGGTGCTAATCCGCTCCGACCACTCCCGTGCCCAAACGCCCTCCATGGTATCCTTCCTCCTATCATAGAATGCTCTATATATAGCTAGCTTCTCACCTTCCTTCTTTGTATCTTTCCGATGTGGGATCCCTTCGTCAGTAGAGTTTAAATCCAACTCAAACTCTTGCCGTCCAATTCGAAAAATAAATACTCCCTTGGTTTTCATGAGATTCGAACCTGTGCTCCCTTCAATAGTTCAACACGCCACTTGCCACCAAGCCACAAGCTCCTCTTGTGTCTTAAACCATGCGCAACTAATTATAAATCTATAGCCAAATTCTAAAGTCCATTTAAAAAGAAAACCAAAATGCAAGAGCCAAGACTTGAACCTTGGACCTCCTTCCTTCCCTGTGGCGTCACTCCCTTGCCTCTAAGTGGCGTCACTTTGCCACTACACCACACACTCCACTTGTGTCATTTTTCTCCACATTTTATTCTTAAAGCATACCTACCAACTCCCAGGGTTTTTTTCACCTAAAACAAAAATTTTCCTAAAGCTCAAGTTTAATCCCGGGACTTCATAGAAGCCCCCTAACCTTCCAAAATCACTCACCTAATAGGTCCAACAAGTTGTTCTCTTGTTCTCAAAAATTTTAAATGCTCCCACGCCCAAGGCCCAATGGGCCCAATTCTATTAGGCCCAAATTCAGGTCGTTACAATCCGCTTATCCGAAAACACAGGTGTGTATCTAGTTAAGGTTTATTGCTATAAATATCCCAAACTGAATTGATTTTCAAAATTTTTATTTCCGCTGTGTAAGAAACCTATTTTCAAATCGAATTTTTTCCAATAATGTTATCATTCGTTTTAGTTTCTAAATGTACTCGAAAGATTAAAAAAAGATATGACTATTGAATTACTCATGTTCATGACTTGTTTATGCCAATTTGCATTCTTGAATTCCTTGTGAAAGTTAACCACAATGTGGCAAATGCAGTTGGCAGATCTCCATCGAACACCTAATCGTCGCAATTAGCCCCTTCAATCAATAAAAAATAATGAAAATGTTTTCTTTTCTAACAACATGCCTCCGCAAATTCATCAAGAAAAATTACCATGATTCCATGTTTTCCGCCTCCACAATGGTGAAGGCTATCGGTAGTATGTTTCAGTTACCATCCTGTGCAACCATAATAAGGAGGATTTGTTTCCACACAACTAGGTGCTATCAACCTATACAAGCAGTTTACAATGGAGAAAGGCCCTAACGCATGGATGGAATCTCCAAACCAAGCGGTGGAAAATTCTTTTCCGTAAAACTAATTGGTCACTTAGTCTGTAAGCAGACAATGTCTGCAAGTCAATCACAGTCCCTGGAACGCACTCCTGTATTGCGGCTAACCACCATTGCATTTCATTGTATGAAAAATCTCAATCTCCGTACAACTGTTCCATCGCCATTTGTTTAACCCACCATGCTTTCCTGTGTGACACTTTGTATTGAAATTGAGATTGCATATAAAAAATCAGAACCGATACAAGAATGGTGGGCATGTATTTCATCAGTGGCATGATGCAATTACAAATTATTTTTGCATCAAGTTTCCAATGGTCTTGCATCATCCGTGTAGCAGTGCATGTATGAGGCCCTACATATTTTTTAATCTCCCAAAGTTACAAACTCTGCATTAGTGTAGCTCGTACCCACAAGTTGTAACCTTCTGCAGACCTTCAACATTCCTCAGTATATAATGTTGGTTTAGATTCAGTGACTTTGTAGTCCGCTGACACTTTCATGTTATACTTCTTGATGGCAAATACGCATTCCTCCTTGTTTTTGAATTGTTGACCTACAACCAACTCTTCTAATTCGGAATCTACTACCAACCTGTGAGAAGATATTATATTTGGGTATTCAGATAACTTAGATGCGTGCACAACATAAGAATCTACGTTCAACATGTGGGCTGAAAGGTTATTCTGTATAACAATGCCACGAGTCGAGTTCCTGAGCGAAGGGGGATATACATTATCATCATCATCTGCGCCTTTGTCATTGATATCATTCGGGACATCATCGAGATCAGGATCACTAAAATCTTCACTCTGGTGATCAAAACAACCACCATTATCGAGTCCTTCCTCACCATCTACATATTACCAATCACCAAAGGATGTATTTGTTAATGAGGACCTAAATTAGGGTTATTATACACATTAGGAGCGTTGTGTGGATTTTCGCCCCATGTCAATGTTGCTCCATAATCACACGGTTTTAGCCACCCAAAATTCAGATCAAAGTTAAACTTGTGTGTAGAAGATCACCTATTTGAAAACACTCTTCGAACCTCTGTATACTGAGTCATGAACTCCATATTATTGATTTAATGGAGTGACATTTTGAACATGCTTAACATTCACTAACTCAACGAACAATTCAACTAGTTCAACGTTACTAGGGGAGCAAAACAGTGCGATCATAGTCTCCATGTCATCATCCTCTACAAGTTTCATCTCCTTATATTTGCATGGATTTGACGAAATTGGAAATTTATAAAATAGGTTTGGCATCCTCCTCCTACAACATCAAGCGATTTTTGCACTAATATTTTGTTTCAGTTCATCAAGTTTTACACAGTTGTTAAACCTCATTCCTATTTGATGGTGCGATTCAAATATACAACCAACTTCTGTTTGAAAAATTACCCCATCGAAATGGACGTATGCGAAGAATTGGTTATTCATCTTCGATACTAAATCTGTAAAATAAATTAAAATTTTAAAAATATATACTAGTTCCTATTAAAACAATTCATACCATTTTAAAGCAATAAAAAAACTTTTTATCAAACAATATAACGTTCAACTCATACTAGTAATTATCAATATAAAATTACATAAAAATAATTAAAAACTAAAATTATCAACTCAAGCTTGATTTTTGAAGTCTAAAATGAAAAGCAAATATGTTGATATTCAATTTTGGTTTCTAACAGCTCTTTCTTTTTTCTCTCCCATTTTGTTAAGCAAGATTTTTTTCTCTTTTGTTTTGTTAAACAATCGGAAATTATTTTTTTGGTCGGGGAAGGGGGAATTTATAGGGTGTTCGTGTTGCTTGGTAGTGTGGCGACACCCATATAAACGGGCAGTTTTTAAAAATTTTCAAACTAGTGCCGCCTAACATGTCAATGGCACCATCTTACGTCAGCTAATTTCTTTTCTCTCTCTCGACTCTTTTTTTGTCATGCTTTTCTTTTTTTAAAAAAAAAACTCATTGATGCCGTCGATGTGGCAGGCGACACCACTCAACTTATTTTTTCTCTCTTTCTCGTCTCTTTTTTTCTGTCAGACTTAATTTTTTTTAAAAAAAACCCACTAGTGCGGCCAATGTGTGAGGCGGCACCACTCAACTTATTTATTTTCTCTTTCTAAACATTTTTTTTCATGTTAGGCTTATTTTTTGAAAAAAGAAAAAACCATCATTATCGTCAATGTGGCAGACGACACAACAATAAAAAATATATTTTTTGCATTCGTATAATATTTCTTTTGTATTCTTAAAAAAAAAATTATATTCATTTGTGTCACCTGACTAATTGGCGACACCACTTAAAACTTTTTTTATTTTCCAACCGATGATTAGCAAATGATTGGTGGTAGATTTTGGGTGGTGTCGCCTGACAGTGTGGCAGCATCGGTCTTTACTGTAGATTTCGACCCATTTTCTGTAATTATTTTTTGTACTATTTTAATAAAAAACCCAAATAATTATCATAAATTAAATGGCATAACGACTTATTTAGTCTTCCAACTTAAAAATAAAATCGTTTTAGCTCTCTATTTAATTTTTTGCCTCTTTTTAGCCCCTGAGTTTTTGTCAAATCACCCTAAAATGGATGGAAAAGTTAACATTTTTCAACTTTACTCGCGTAGCGTACATGTGGATTACCACGTGGATGACATGTCAGAATTTAAATAATTTTGAAAATTTTTAAAAAATTAAAAATCATTAATTATTTTATAAAATATTTTTAATCTTTTTAAAATTAATTAAATGTTGACATGTCATTCACCTGACAATCCACATGTATGCCATGTTAGCAAAGTTAACAAACGTTAACTTTTTCATCCATTTTAGGGTGATTTAACAAAAAATACAAGTTTAAGGGCTAAAAAGACAAAAAATTAATTAGAGGTCTAAAATGATTTTTTTTATAAAGTTGGAAGGAAAAAAAATCATTATGCCAATCAGAATTTATAAAATATAATATATTTGTTATGAATGCTATTAAGTGGATGTTCATTATAATCAACCTTTCACCTTTCATCTTCCTTAACTCTTCACCTTTCAACTTCTTGTATCCCATTTCCTATTTATGTATTAAAAAATGAGGAGTCTAATCTCCTTATATAAATAAAGGAGTATATACTTGTAATTGTAACAACCCTTACCCGTATTCAACGCCGGAACAGGGTACCAGGCATTACCGAACTTACAACACAAGCATTTACACAATTCCGAGTCATAAATTTGTGTCCAAATTAATATCATCTAAATTCAATCATAAAGTCCCTAATATGAGCCTACGAGGCCCAAAACATACTTCAAAAGTGGTTCGGGACTAAATCGAGAACTCAAGAAATTTTTACAAAACTTAGAAAATTTTTGCTAGAAGCAGGCCTCACACGCTCGTATGGTCCAAGGGACACGCTCGTGTGACCCTAGGGCACACCCATGTTTCAGACTGTGTTCAAATTAGGGTGCTCTTTGACTTGTGTCACACGGCCGTGCCACACGCCCGTGTGCTGGACCGTGTGGTTAATTAATTTAATTCGAATTAGGTCCAAGACACACGCCTGTGTTCTAGGTCGTGTAGCACACACGGTTGAGACACACGCCTGTGTGTTATATTCTGGACATTCTGTTTCTAAAAATTACGGTGCAGAGGACACACGGCCGGAACACATGCCCGTGGGGCAGACCGTGTGTCGCACATGGCCTAGACACACACCCGTGTGTCTACCCGTGTAGACAAAATAAGGCTATTTACCAAGCCTTTTTGCCACCCTTCTATGCACATACCTACACAACATCATATAATACCAATTCAAGCATATACAAGCAACCAAAACAATCGCAACCAAGATATTAACATCCCATCCACATGCTGACATCTATCATGCTTTAACATCACAATATATCAACACAAATCATGCAAGATTCCACATTCATGAATGGTATCAACATATAAGTATACTTCCACCAACATAAGCCATCATTCATGGCGATATACAAAATGAAATCGTTAACCATTATAAGCCAATACATTTGGCCACATTTCCAATGACACACATAACAAAATGACCAAGTCCCTATACATGCCATAAATCAAAATATTGACACTTCAATGGTACCCAAAATAATGGTTGATAGTGTGAATGGATCTCCGACGATCTTCGATCCCAAGCTAGCTTGGTGACACTATAAGGTAAGGGAAAGGAGGGAGTAAGCTATTTAGCTTAGTAAGTTCATATGCAAATAATAAACAACATTAATTATCCATTTGTCATATGAATAACATAACATAAACTAACATAAATGTCATTGAGATTTCATAGCATAACTTACTCAATCACATTCTTACCAATAGTTTATCATATAATGAGTTCATTTCCTTTGAGTTTTACGTACATACATGTACCAAGTCGTAACATATTCACATACTTTATCATCTTTGACATACCCGTTGAACCACTTGGAATACTATCGGATACACGGAAAGATTTGCACATAAGTGCCACTTATGTAGCCAATGCTACCACAAGTCTCATAACACATATAGGCTCGCTCTCGAGCTATCCACAGGCCTGCTCACACAAGCTGTCAATCGAGACGTAGCTACGCAGTGCTGCTCACACAAGCTGTCAGGTATCCACAACATATGCCGGTATAACCAGCCACCGGTAGGACATACAGGACAGCACTCGGGACACATAAATCACATAATTACATATTCACATGGGTTCCTAGTGACATGTCACTTGTATCCTAATCTATTCCTAAGGTTCAACCGGGATTTTCTCGCTTGCCGAAACTTCGTCAATTTCATCCATAGAGTCAATCATACAATTCATGCAATTACAAAACATTATAAATACAATTATAACGTTGCATTATTAACATACGAACTTACCTCGGTACAAAAATAGTGAAAATAGACCTAATCGTCAAACACTTTATTTTTCCCCCGATCTAGGTCCGAACTTCATTTTTCTTGATCTATAATAGAAAATTTAACTCATTTAATACTCACATTATTCAATCCAGTCCAAAAATCACATTATGGAAAAATTACATTTTTGCCCCTAACTTTTTAACATTTTACACTTTAGTCCCTAGGCTCGTAAAATGAAATATAGTCAATTTCTTCAAAACCCAAGCCTAGCCGAACCATTTTCATACTCATAACAGCCCACATTTTTCATTAAATCACACTTCTACTACATATTTTACAACTTTTACAAATAGGTCCTTTTAGGCATTTTCATCAAAAATCACTTGGTAAATGTTGTTTATCTAACATCAAACATACATTTTCTACCATTAAACATCAAAATACTCAAATATCTAACATGGGTAAAATTTTAGACTTTGACATCTTTTCAAATTAGTACTTGAAATAGCTAGATCAGGTTGCAAGGATCCCAAAAACATAAAAATCATGAAAAACGGGGCAAGAACCGACTTACAGTCGAGCTTGAAAGCTTGTCCAAAACCCTAGCTATGGCTTCCTTGAGAATTTTGGCTATGAGGGATGAAATTAGAAAGATGGACATCTTTTATTTGTTTTATTTTGTCTTTATTTACCAAATGACCAAAATGCCCTTAATGCATAACTTTGAAATTTCACCTAATCATGTCTATTTTTGTCCACCAACTTAACCAATGGTCTAATTACCATCTAAGGACCTCTAATTTAAAATTTAATAGCAATTATACACCTCTAGCTTTTAGAACACATATTTTGCACCTTTTGCAATTTAGTCCTTTTAACTAAATTGAGTGGCCAAACGTCAAAATTTTCAAACAAAATTTTCACGAAATCATTCCATAAAACTGTAGACCATAAAAATATAATAAAAATAAATTTTATTGCGTCGAATTTGTGGTCCCGAAACCACTATTCTGACTAGACCCAAAATCGGGCTGTTACAACTCTCCCCCCTTAGGGATTTTCGTCCATAAAAATCTTACTAGAAAAGAGGTTTGGGTATTTTTTTCTCATAGCTTCCTCAGGTTCCCACGTAGCCTCTTCGACCCCATGTCGATTCCATAAAACTTTCACTAGAGCTATACTTTTATTTCTCAATTGTTTGACTTCCCGAGCTAAAATCTTGATCGGTTCTTCACCTTAAGTCATATCGGGTCGAATCTCAACCTCTGTTGGAGAAATTATATGTGAAGGATCTGATTGATAATGTCGCAACATCGTCACGTGAAATACATTGTGAATCCTTTCCAACTCTGTTGGCAAAGCTAACCGATATGTCACTTGTAACAGCTCGATTTAGGGCCTAGTCGAAATAGTGGTTGTGAGACCATAAATCTGAAGTAGAAATATGTGTTTTATGATTTTTATGAGGCTTATGATGTGGTTACATGATTGTGGGAAAATTTCATCAGAAAATTTTATTTATTAGTGATTAGTTTGTCCATTAGGACTAAATTGCAAAGAATAGAAAATATGAGATTCTAGAAGATTTAAGTATGAAATAGAATTATAAAAATTACTAGAGATCCCTATTTAGCAATTAGACCATTAAATGTCAAGATGGACTAAAATGGACATGGGAAGGAAAAATCTCAAGAAAGGGCCTTAAGGGCATTTTAGTCATTTGGTTAATTAATGAATTAAAAAGGGAAAATAAGTGAAAATCTTGTCCATTTTCTTCCTCTAAGTGTCAAAATTTGCAAGGATACATAGCTAGGGTTTCTTCAACTTCCAAGCTTGATAGTAGGTGCATCCTAGCCCCGTTTTTAATGTTCTTCGTATTTTTGAGATCCTCGTAGCTCGATTTAGCTATTTCTAGCTATATTTTAAGCTAGGGTTTATGTTCAAAAATTTACCCATGTATGACATGCATGTATTTTGATTTTTTAAGGAAGAATATGAAAGTTTGGTGTGTGATAAACATCTTTTTCTAAGTGATTTTCATGAAAAATGCATAAAAGGACCAAATTGTAAAAGTTATAAAAATGGTCATACATGAGTGAAATAGTGGAAATTGGGGGCTGTTGTAGTTAAGAAAATAATTCAGCTAGGCTTAAAATACAAGAAAGTTGAATAAAAATCATTTTACAAGCCTAGGGGCAAAAGTGTAATTATGTGAAAGTTTAGGGGCAAAATCGTAAATTTTCCAAAGTATGATTCATGAGTCAATTTAGTCATTGTGAGTATTAAACAAGTGAAATTGTTATTATAGATCAAGAAACACGAAGCCCGGACCGAAACCAAGGCAAGAACAAAGTGTTGGACTAAATCGAACATCTACACACATTTTGAATACCGGGGTAAGTTTGTGTGAAATTAAAGCTTCATAGTGTTTTTATATTTTAAATTTCTTGATCTTATGATAATGATTATCGTTTCATGAAAATCGACTAATGAAGTCTCGATAAGAAATGATGAGAACATATTAAGTTGAAGTCCCGGTTGAAGATTCAGAATAACAAGGATACCTATGTCACGACATGAGATAAAGAAGGTCCCATGTAAGACCATGTCTGGGTCATGGCATCGGCACCGAATGTAGGTCCTGTGTAAGACCATGTCTGGGACATGGTATCGACACCGAACAAGGAAGGCCCGTGTAAGACCATGTCTGGGACATGGCATCGACATCGAGTTAAGAGATCCCGTGTAAGACCATATCTGGGATATGGCATCAGCATCAAGAGGTGATCCCATGTAAGACCATATCTGGGATATGGCATTGGCATCGTGATACATGTATGATGAGATTGAGTATCCTCCGATATTCTGAGTAGTTCAACGGGCAAAAGAGCTAAGTATACAAAGATGACAAATAGCTAAGCTATACAAAGATGACAAAGAGTTACATTTAAGTTAAGGATGATAATGATTTAAGTTTATGTTCAAGATAGAATAAGTGCTAAATTATTTGATGAAGTGACATAGGTACCATGAGTAAAACACGAGTTATGAAACCGTAATGCGATATGTTATGGGTAAGCGTAAGTATGAGTAAGTATGTCAAAGTACTTGAGAACTTCTGTTGTTATTGTTCTATGAGACGAAAGAATTTTACCATGAGTACTTATGTTGTTGTTTTAATTCATGCAAACTTACTAAGCTATATGCTTACCCCTCTCTTTTCCCTTTCCTTGTAGTATCGCCAAGCTAGCTCGGGGATCGTAGAACATCGGAGCTCGGATCACACTATCAATCATTCTTTTGGTATAATAAAGTTGATTTATTTTGGGTATGGCATGTATAGGAACTTGGTCATCTTGTGTTATGTCATATTTGAAAGCCAAAGTGTTGGCTATTAATGTTATACACTCAGTTTGTAAATGGCTATTAGGAATTGGCCGATATTTGTCAAGTTTTATATCTTGATGATGATGAGTTTTATGAAGTGAAAGTTCATGCAATTGATGGAGTAAAATATGAAGTGTATGTATGATGAATTAGAGATTCTTTGTAGTATATTCTTGCTATGTTATATGTTGCTTGTGGTGGCATAAGTGTATGTGTTTCAAGGTGGCAATAGGCTTGGTAAATAGCCTTCTAATTGTCCACACAGGTAGACACACAGGCGTGTGTCTAGGCCGTGTGTGACACACGGTCAGCCCCATGGGTGTGCTGATAGGCTGTGTGTCCCCTGCATCAAATTTGTGAGATTCCGATTCGCCACACGGTCCAGCACATGGGCGTTTTCCTAGGCCGTGTGCCCTTAAGAGCTTGCTTACATCATAAACAGAATACCCAAGTTTTTCATGCACGGGTGTGTTCTAGGTCGTGTGAGGGACACGGGCCACAGACACGGGCGTGTGTCCGACCGTGTGAAAACCCCTGTAGTTTCGAAATGAAAAATAAATTCCACACGGGCTAGGAACATGGGCGTGGGTGACCACACGGCCTGCCCACACGGGCGTCTTCCATTCTACACGGGCGTGTGGCCCTGTTTAGGCAAAAATTTTCTAAGTGCGCAAAAGTTTTCGGTTTAATTCCGAAACCTTCCGTATGTGTGTTTAGGGCCTCGTAGGCCCATAATAAGGATGTTATGAATATGAATGGGAAGCTTTAAGTTGAAATAAAATTTTATAGCTCGATGTTGTATGTTTAAGAAAGTTAAGTCCGGTAATGCCTCGTATCATGTCCCGACGTCGGACATGGGTAAGGGGTATTACATTTAGTGGTATCAGAGCTACGGTTTAGTCGGTTCTCGGACTAACTGTAACACCCTTAACCCATAACCGTCGCCAGACTAGGGTTAAGAGGCATTACTAATCATTTTCGAACATTTCATATCCCTCCACATCCAAACATCGCAATTCACATTCAATGAGTCTCCTAATTAGGTCTACGAGACCTTAATCATATATTAAAAAGGGGTCGGCACTGAACTGAACTCATACAAAAATTTTTGAAATTCTAACATTTTTCTAAGTTACAGAGGTCACACGCCCGTGTGGGTAGGCCGTGTGCCTCACACGACCTCGGACACGCCCGTGTGTCCAAGCCATGGCAAAATAGGGCATACATACTGACTTGTTCACACGGCCTGAGACACGCCCGTGTCCCTCACTCGTGGTCGACACTGACTTACACCACACGGCCAGTCACACGCCCGTGTGTCTAGCCCGTGGTCGAGCCTGACTTGAATCAAATTACAAACTCGAAAGACACGGTCGAGCCACACGCCCGTGTGCTCAACCGTATGGGCAATTATAGGCCATTTTCAAGGCCAAATTACCATCCACTCTTTGAAATCACCTATAAGCATCAAACCAATACCAATTCATGCCTCAAATGCAATTAAAACATACCAATACCGATGCCAACTAATCATCTACTACATCATTTATTGCCATACTCAATTTCCTACTCATATAAATCAATCCAAAACATCATATTCACAACTCAAATCATAGAACTAAGCATCATCTAATCATACCATAAATTCACACTTAAAATACCATTCTCATCAACCAATTCAAGCATGAAATATACCATTTCCAATCTCATTATTTCATACACATTCATCATTTTCATAGCTTCATATATAAACCATCAACATTCAATCTCCAAGCCATATCACATAGCAAGGTCCAAACATTACAAAATATACCATTTCTACTAGCCTATACATGCCATAAACCAAATATGTACATCTTTCAAAAGTACTGAAATAGATAGCCGATAGTGTGATTGATTCGCTGACGATCCCCACATCCGAGCTAGCTTTACTGACACTGTAAAATAGAGAAACACATCACACAGTAAGCTCTAAAGCTTAGTAAGTTCGTAACATAATACATTCAATTTAATAAATCAAATACAATATACAAAGTTAATTCATCACATAGATCAACTCTCAAATATTCACACCATATCATCCGTAGCTAATATACTCACTCCACCATTCATATTTCCATACATAATTTCATCAACCACAAAGGTTCAATACATACCTTAGCCAATACATAGTTATTCACCATCCATGCTACTCAATGCTAGATATTACATTTCGATCAACCTTTGTTATTCATTTGATTCAATCGCACACTTAGTGCCAATTTCGTAGCCGAAGCATAAATGTCATCGCACACTTAGTGTCTGTACTTTAAACCGAACTTATCTCGGTATCGCACACACAGTGCCAAATCAACAAGCCAAAGCTTCTACTATTTCGCACACACAGTGCCAATCATCTCTGTCTCATTTCTAATTACGCACACATAGTGCCTCATTACTCAAATATATATATAACATTTCTATTTCGTTAACTATACAATTCATTTAATTCTCATCACATAGATATAAATTTAACAACTTGTATTATATCTGAACTTACCTCGAACGTCGAAATACCGAGACTAGCTGATTAATCGAGTACTTTGTCTTTTCCTCGATCTCGATCCAAATCTCTCCTTTCTTGGTCTATACATATTCAAATTTAGCTCATTTAATCAAAAATTCATTCAATTTAGTCCAAACACACATATTTGGGATGTTTTACAAAATAGCCCTCACATTTTCACATTTCGATACTTTAGTCCCTATTTCATAAAATCATCAAATACATAAAATTTTACTACACCATGCTTAGACCAAATTCTCCTTAGTCTCATACAATCCCATGTATTTCATTTATTTCACATTTTAGTCCCTCAAAATATTATTTTCACAATTTAGTCCAAATTACTCAATTTCACCAAAAACTCAAAGACAAAACATGTTAATCTTTCACATATCTTTCATATTCCATCATCAACTATCACAAAACTCAAACATTCATCAATGGCATATATCAAAATCACCATCAATTTCTAAAATTAAAGCATGGGTTTGAAAGAACACAAAGCAACGATCACAAAAACGTAACAATTATCAAAAACTGAGCTTGAAACATACCTCAACTAGAATAAAAAATGGTCGAACCCTAGATGGCTTTTTCTCTTTTCTCTTATTTTAAATTTTGGCAATGAAGGCCGTGTGCCCCATATGAGGTTGCTGACGTCACAAACAGAATACCCAGGTTTTTATACACGGGTGAGGACACGAGTGTGTCTAGGCCGTGTGGAGCACACGGGCCAAGAACATGGGCGTGTGTCTGGCCGTGTGAAAATCCCTATAGGTTTGAAAAGAAAATAATTCTACACGAGTATGGAGCACGGGTGTGTGATATGTCACACAGGCGTACCCCACTCTACACACGGGCGTGTGGCCCAGTTTTTATGCCAAAATTTTCTAAGTGTTTAAAAGTTTCAGTTTGGTCCCAAAGCATCTCGGGTTTGTGTAAAGGGTCTCGTAGACCCATAATGGGGATGTTACGATTGTAAATGAAAAATTTTTAAATTGGAACAAATTTTATAGCCCAAAGTCGAATGCTCAAGTAAGTCAAGTCCGGTAATGCCTCGTACCCGATTCCAGAGTTGAATACGGGTAAGGGGTGTTACATTTAGTGGTATCAGAGCTATGGTTTAGTCGATTCTCGGATTAACATAGCGTATGAGAGTTTATCTATACATGCCATGTTGCTCCTCATGATAGTGTGATATCTCCCGGCTCTAACGAAATTATTTTGTTAAGACAGGGATGATTCCCAAGTGAGTTATTTTCGATAATGTTTTAAGTGATAATGAGGTAATTGAAATGTGCTTATGCATTGATGAAATTCAGAAAGGTACGAATAGAAGTTTATGACATACGTGTAATAGGGTACGAAAAGAGATAATCGTAAGTTGAGGAATGAAATGAAAGTTATAAGGTGATAAGCTTATCCATGTAGGTTCGATATGCATACGGTGTTATAGACTCAACCTATTTGGATAAGTGAATATGGTGAGTAAATTTACCCAGTGAACGAGATATGTGTGTATGTGCAACTGTTTGAATGATGTATGATCAATATGTCCACAAAGTTGAATCTCATGTGCGACTGTTATAGTAGAGGATGTATAATGTTTTGTTTTATGACTCTGTTATGAAGCCACATATATTATAGTGGGGGATTTAAACTGGGTAGTTAAATTAAGTAGAACGCAGGAGATGCGTACGGTCGTTCAATGATAAATTGATGAATAAGACCATGGTTGGACCATGGTCGTATATGTGATCCCATATAAGATCATTTCTGGGACAAGGCATTGGCATCGACATATGACCTCGTGTAAGACCATATATGGGATATGGCGTCAGCATCGAATAGCGATTCCGTGTAAGACCACGTCTAGGACCTGGCTTCGGTATGAAATCGTGTAAGACCATATCTAGGATATGGCATCAACATCGACATGCGTTTTCATGTAAGACCATATCGGGGAATATGGCATTGGTATCGATATGGGATTTCGTGTAAGACCATAGCGAGGTTACGGCATCGTGACGACATGTAAGATTATAACTGGGCTATGATATTGTGATACGAGTAAGACCATATTTGGACTATGGCAATCAAGTAAATGACGTACTCAAACCTGTAAGACGTTCTTTAATTTGATAAGTGATGGTAAGAGAAATTGGAGTTAAATGTTGAGTACTTGAATAAATATTAATATGGAGTTTGAGTAAGTGAAATCACCATTCAAAATTATGGGTGATAGAAACAATTGTAACATGAGTAAGGGTGAAAACTCGCTTGGAGCGAGTTGTGCAATTACGATGATATTTCATTAATGATGAATGTTAAATCATATGTGTGTAGTCATGAGATTTTTACGAGAGTCAAGTTGAATAAGTTCATGAGAATGAAATAAAAGAGTTCCGTGGTGAAACAATTAGTAATGTGTATAGAGATAAAGGTAGTTAGAATGTGAGAATAGTTTTGGGAAGAATATCTGAATGTTTTAAAGATCGTACTGATTATGCGATGTTATGAGTAAAGAGAAGGTTGGTCTCGGCTATTTAACTCAATTGAGTAGGAAGCCTAAGGTGTACTTACTGAGAATCTTCCCGAATTGATGTTCATTAGCGAAAGGAATAATAAAGGGGTTTATGATGATGGAAATGGTCAGAGAAACAATATTCGAGATGTAAAAATGTTTGACTATGGCAATCATGGTTGAATAGATTATAATGATCTCTTTGAGTATTCTGTATAGATACCTATCTTTCTTTTTGGGGATTAAGTGGTTGTTCATTTTTTTATGAAATTATGATCGTGTGAGAATGTTAGCTGATTGTAAAATCAGACGAAACAGTTGTCGATTTGGTTGATTTGCGATCAACATTCCTTTTTCTCTTCGTAATTCTATTTTGGTATTTTGGGAATGAAGTCGGTAATAAAAATTTTATATGAGACTACCCTTATGTTTCTGCTGATCATGGTTATCTTTAAAGTGTGTTCTTCTTATTGTGATAGTTATAACTACTATAATTACGCTTTTGGTTTGATTATAGAAAGGTGATAATTCTAGTATATGGATATCTCTGATTTTCGTATAAGATGTTAATATCGACAAAAGTATAAGAAGTGAAATCACAAGTTTTGAATTGTTGGATGGATTTTTCGGGAAAGCCGAATAGAGTAGATTGATTTGTTGAGATATGATCCGAGTTATATGTATGCCTACGCATGCTTCAACAGGGAGAATAAATCCTGTGTATTCATTAGTAGGGAGATGGATAGTCTGAATGAGGAAATTAGATCCTAGGAAGCATAATACAGAGATATGCTTATTGAAACATTCTAACTGGGTAATGTTAATTACAAGCTGAAATTGTTCGGATTGAAAGGTTGTCACCCTTACGAAAGTTTAAATGGTTTGTTGCAGGATGGTAAAGTTGAAAGCTATTGAAAGTACTATTAACTGAAAGTTCTAGTATTGAGTTCAGTTTGAATCGAGAAAAAGAGTTTATGATATTTAATGATGCGCTAATGAATAAATTGAAAGGTGTTTTAATACTAGAGTGTAAAGAGGTAGTTTACATCTTTGGGTGTTTAGAGTTACGTCAAAAAGAATTGTTAGATTGGTGATCCAAAGACAATCAATTTTGTGTCTGTGTTGTGAAATTGATGTAAATATGATCTGTGGAAAAACGTCATGTGCTTTCTGAATCTTGATGAGCTAGAGTATCTAATGCTGCAGAAAAATTTGAATGTGAGACAGTGAAAATGGCTTGAACTATTACAGGAGTATGTATAGTTATTGAAATACTTCTCGGATAGTGGACATAGTACAGATATCTGGATGGAAAACCCCCGTTTAATCAATGCGAGTTAGTTACTCGATTGACCTTGGCTGATAGTATCCTAGTTTTAGCGATGTTAATGGCTAAAGCGAGTTTTCCTTTTTAAACAAAGGAGTTCAGAAGTGAGATAGTGAATGGTGTTTTAAATAAGTTCCGAATGAGTTGTTTCAGATGTTAAAATTCAGATCGGATAAGATTTCCGTTATTATTGTTACCTTGAGATAGAATTCGCAGGTTGATGAATCCAGAACTTATGCAGAAGTTTTGGTATGAGGCTCAGTAGTAACATGTCTACCCATTTAAGAATAAGAAAAATGGTACGAGTATATGCATAAATGTTTTGACAATTGAATACACATCACGGTATGATTGAGTTTATGTTCAGAAGTAGTCGACCGGTAAAAGCCGAATTTTTAGAGTGTTTAAGTAAGGACTATTATAGTCGGTGAAGATCCTAGGGAGAAAGTGTGATAAAATACTATAGATTTCGAATTTGGATTGACCTGATTTCCCAATGAGAGGGATATCATCCGAATTGTTGTGAATTATTCAATAAGATCTGAATGATCATTTTAGCTTGTGCAGAGTTCACATTTGTCAGATTATTGAGTATATGTGCCCTAGAGGAAGGGTAATTTAAGTTTTAAGGTTGTGCTTCAACTTGGTATCCTACGGCTTAAAGGTATTTGGCAAGAAAGAGGTTTGAGGGTACATCGACTTGAGATTTTGAAAGGTTGGTGGAAACGTTTCTTGAATGATTGAAAGCAACTTCTTCTGGTAAGATTTTCGGGGACGAAAATCCCTAAGGGGGGAGAATTGTAACAGCCCGAATTAGGAGCTAGTCGGGACAGTGGTTTCGAGACCACTAATCCGAGGTGGAGGAAAATTATTTTGATATTATTTTATGTTTTGTAACATTTTTATAAGGATGCATGAGAATTTTGGTACCTTAATTTTAACGATTGAACGCATAATTGCGAAAAAGAACTAAATCGCATAAAGTGCGAAAGTTCTATTTTATCTGCTAGAGGTGCCAAATAGCCATAGAATATTAATTGGAGGTCTTTAAAGTGTAAATAGGCCATGGGAGGAGTGATGGCCGGCCATAGGGGGACAAAGAAAGGACTTTGTCAATGGTTAGGTGGAAATTTGGTGATAAAAATTTATTTTTATCATAAAATAAAGAAAGGAAAATATCACCTTTCCTCTCCATCTTCTCTCCACCAAAAATGAGCAGAAAAAATGGGGGTTGAGAGCTCAAAATTTCAGCCAAGCTTTCTTCCTTAAAAGTAAGTGATTTTGATGGTTTTAGTTTATAATTTTTGTACTTTTGAAACCCCCAAAACTTAAGCTAGCTAATAAGGGGACTAAATTGCTAAATGGTTGAAAGTCTAGGGACTTTCCATGAGAGAGTTTATGTTGTTTGCTGAGTTTTTATGGAAGAAAATGAATGTTAGGGAGATGAGAAACAACTTTTGTTAAAGGTGTTATCATGAAAACACCTAAATGGGACTAAGTTGTAAATGTTGTAATTTGGTAATAAATGCATGAAATAGTTGGATTTATGAGTAGTTGTAAGAGAAATAAATGTTCATCTAGGCTTGTTTAATAAGAAAATGTGATGAAAAATGATTTACAAGCCTAGGGGCAAAATCATAATTTTGCCATAGTACAAGGGCAAAATGGTCATTTTTGCCTAATTAGAGATTATGATGTAATATAATCATGAAATGATTAAATGAGTAAATTTTATTGTTCTAGATCAAAGAAAATGAGATTCGGACCTAGAACGGGAGAAAAGAAAAATAAGGACAATTAGGTCCCTTTTTTGCCCTTTTCGATACCGAGGTAAGTTCGTGTGCTAATAATGCAACTGTAAGTGAAGTATTTAATATTTTGATATTGTATGAAATGTATATTGACTCTACGAATATATTAAATACGTTTTGACGAGATGTCAAGAATTGAATGTCATCAATTGAATCTAAGAATAGAGGGAATGCAAATATTATGATACTATGATAATTAAGGTCCCGTGTAAGACCATAATTAGATTATGGCTCGGTGTGAGATTTTGTATAAGACCATGTCAGGGACATGGCATCGATATGATATTTCATGTAAGTCCCTATTGGGGATACGATGTTGATTTGATACTATATGTATGAGATTTAAGAGTGTTCTTTAGCATTTTGAATAATTCAACAGGTATGTTGAAAATGAGAAAGTAGGTGGTTATACCATGAGAGGTACAGGTATGTGCCAGAACTCAATTGAGGTGAATTCGGTATATGATGAACCCATGGTGAGTTATGTGTAAATGATGCATCCTGATTGCATATGTTATATTTATTAATGCATTGCGTGAATGCAAATGATTATTTTAGAAATCTATTTAAGAATGATAGAGTGTGAGGATATTTCTGGATGAACATTCGAAACAGGAAAAAAAGTGTGTGGATATATATCCGTAAATGTGTAATCAATGGTGGGCTGTGTGCGTTACCACCTTATTATTTGATACCGATGGGCTATGTGCGATACCATCATGCTTATTATTAAATGGTGGGCTATGTGCGATACCAGCTTATAAATTATTAAATGGTGGGCTATGTGTGATACCACCTTATAAATTATTAAATGGTGGGCTATGTGTGGAACCACCGAGAGTTGATATTATCCCAAATGGATCATTGAGAAATTGTTTAAGTATATGTGTCATGGATTGTTGTGATGATGGATGCTGGGATTATGTGCTAATAAATGAGAGTACTATAATTGTCACATGGTTAGAATGTGGTAAGAGACGGAATGAGTAAGCCTTATGAATGATATAGTGGGTAACCATGAGTTTAAGAGTAAATCTCATTATAATGCCTTTGTGGTTGAGTAAAATAAATGAATGTCAATAGTTGATTATTATTTGCATATGAACTTACTAAGCAATATTGCTTACTCCTCTTCCTTTCCTATCTCTTATAGGTTAACTTAACAAGCTCGAGTTGGAAACCGCTGGAGATGCTTTCACACTATCGAGCAGACACTTGGGTATGAGATTCAAGTCTTCTTGAAATATGGCATGTATAGGGATCTTATTTTGGTTTAATTAAGTCATAGTTAAAGTAGCCAAATGTGTTGGCTTAAAAGAGTTTGTGGATTGGTTGTGTACAGCCATAGATGATGGCTCAAGTCAATTGTAATTGTACTAGTAATAGCTCTCTCTCGTATATGGGATGAAGATTTAATTTTCATTATTCAAATGTGATAATTCAAGTGTTATAATTAATGATTTGAAAATTTTATGTGATGATACGTGAATGTATGCATGTGAGGGTGGCTAAATGGCTTGGAAAATAGCCTTGAATTGGTCCACACGGGTAGACACACGGGCATGTGTCTAGGCCATGTGAGATACACGGTCAGCCCCATAGGTGTGTAACCAGGCCGTGTGTCCCCTGAATGTTGGTATTGCAAGTCAGTGTCGACCACGGGCTAGCCACACGGGCGTGTGTCTAGGCCGTGTACCCCATATGAGGTTGTTGACGTCACAAACAGAATACCCATGTTTTTACACACGAGCGATGACACGGGCGTGTCTAGGCCGTGTGAAGCACATGGGCCAAGAAAACGGGCGTGTGTCCGGCCATGTGAAAACCCCTGTAGGTTCGAAAAGAAAATAATTCTACACGGGTATGGAGCACGAATGTGTGATATGTCACACGGGCGTGCCCCACTCTACACACGGGCGTGTGGCCCAGTTTTTATGCCAAAATTTTCTAACTGTTTAAAAGTTTCAGTTTGGTCCCAAAGCATCTCGGGTTTGTGTAAAGGGTCTCGTAGACCCATAATGGGGACGTTACAATTGTAAATGAAAATTTTTTAAATTGGAACAAATTTTATAGCCCAAAGTCGAATGCTCAAGCAAGTCAAGTCCGGTAAAGCCTCGTACCCAGTTCTGGAGTTGAATACGGGTAAGGGGTGTTACATGATGGCTGCAAATACTCAGCAATTCCGAGCCAATCCTGAACCCCCTAGAAGGGTTCACTAGCTAAGTAATTCAACCTTAGAAGATAAAGTTGGTAGACTTACTAATATTGTGAATTCTCTTGTTGCAGAAAAAGCAAAACCAGCCCGATTATGCGGAATATGTGCTACACCTAAACATACAACTGATGCATGTCCCAGTTTGTATGATGATACTATGGCTTATTTAGATGCTGTGGGAAATTTCCTTGGGCCACCACAGAGGCGATATGACCCCTACGCTAATATCTACAACCCAGGATGGAGGGACCATCACAACTTGAGTTATGGGGCCAATCCACGGTATAACAAACCATACCAAAATCGGGTTCCACAACATTCACGAGATTCAGGTAATTCTCTAGAAAATTTGGTCAATAAATTAGTAGCTAATATGCTTGATTTTCAATAGAAAACTGAGGCATCTATAAGAGAATTGACCACATCAATTGACAAAATGAGTTCTCAAGGGAAGCTACCGTCACAAATAGAACCAAACCCAAGACAAAACACGAATGCAGTGACGCTGCGAAGTGGAAAGGTACTAGAACCAATTCCTGGCAAAAATCTTGGCCAAGAAATTGCCCAGGAAAAGCTCGAAAATGACGAACAGGTCTGAACACAACCTTCATTGCCTAAAATTCAACCTCTATTTCCAGGACGATTGAATCATTATCGAAAAGGTAAAGAAGACAAGGAGATCCTCGAAACATTCAAAAATGTCAAGATCAACATACCACTGTTGGATGCCATGAGACAAATTTTGCGGTATGCCAAGTCCTTAAAGAGCTCTGCACCAACAAACGAAAATATACAGGTAATGAAAATGTAAGTGTTGGTGAGAATGTATCCGCAGTGCTACAGCGGAAGATGCCAGCAAAATGCAAAGATAGGGGCATGTTTGCTATACCATTCAAAATAGGCCACTTAGGAATTAAAAGAGCTATGTGTGATTTAGGGGCCCCCATAAATGTAATGCCTTTTTCTATTTATGAATCACTTAACGCGGGTTTTTTTACGAAAATAGGTGTTATCATTCAATTCGCAGACATGTCTATTATGCATCCTGAATGAGTCCTCGAGGACGTATTGGTAAAAGTTAACGAACTTATTTTCCCTACAGATTTTTACGTGATAAAAATGGAGGAGGATAGCACTCCTGAATCTTCAAACCTCTTGTTGGGCCGACCTTTCCTTAGTACCGCTAGCACTAAGATCGACGTTCGAAGCGGAACTCTCATAATGGAATTTGATGGGGAGATCGTGAAGTTTAATGTTTACGATGCTATTAGTCATCCAAGCAAAATCCTGAGCGTAAACCGTGTCGACATAATTGACTCATTAGTAGAGGAGACTTTTGAGTTAATTTATGAAGATAAATCTGAATTTATATTTGATGATCATGAATCTGTTAATGAATTATTGTCTCCATCAAACACTAAACTTTTACCTTATGTTGTGCAGGCTCTAGATTTAGAATTAAAACCGCTTCCCGAACATCTTAAGTATGCATTTTTGGGGAAAGGTAATACCCTACTGATCATAGTTTCAAATAAACTCTCTAAGCTCGAAGAAGAAAGTTTGATTCAGGTACTAAAAAATCATAAGGAGACGATTGGCTGGACCATTGCCGACTTAAAAGGGATAAGCCCTTTGACATGCATACACAGAATCTACTTGGAGGAAAACACGAAACCAAGGCAAGAGGCGCAAAGGCGGTTGAACCTGAATATGATGGAGGTGGTAAAAAAGGAGATAATCAAGCTACTGAATGCTGACATAATCTACCCCATTTCTGACAGCAGATGAGTAAGTCCGGTACAAGTCATGCCCAAGAAAACGGGCGTGACAGTAAAGAAAAATGCTGAAGGTGACTTGGTACCAATCCGAGTGCAAAATGGGTGGCGTGTCTATATTGATTACAGGAAGTTGAATTCTTCCACAAGAAAAGATCATTTCCCTCTTCCTTTTATAGATCAAATGCTTGAGCGTTTAGCTGGTAAATCTCACTTTTGTTGTCTTGATAGATACTCAGGTTTCTTCCAAATCCCAGTCGCTGTAACATCCTGATTTTGGGCCGAGTCAGAATAGTAGTTTTGAGACCACAAATTTGAAGTAGAAATATTTGTTTTATGATTGTTTTGAGGTCCATGATATGTTTACATGATTGTGTGAAAGTTTCGTTAAGAAATTTTGTTGATAGAGTGTCCAATTTGACTTTTAGAACTAAATTGAAAAAGTTGCAAAATATGAGATTCTAGAAGCTTTAAGTATGAAAAAGCTTTGAATTATTAATTAAAGGTCCTTAAATAGCAATTTGACCAATTTCCATATTTTTGGACAAAAATGGGCATGAATAGGGAAAATGTGAAAGAAAGGCCTTAAGGGCATTTTTGTCATTTGGATAATAAAAGAATAAAAAGGGAAAATAAGTCAAAAATTGTGCCCATCTTCCTCCCCCATTGCTGAAATTTCTAAGGAGCCATAGCTAGGGTTTTGTTCATCCTTTCAAGCTCAATAGTAAGTGCAGCCTAGCCCTATTTTTAATGTTCTTCGTATTTTGGAAGTTGTTATCAACCGATCTAGATATTTCTACCATTCATTTGAGCTAGGGTCATGTTTAAAAATTTACCCATGTGTGACATGCATGTGTTTTGAGGTCTAATGGTAGATTATACAAGTTTAATGTTAGATAAACAACTTTTGCTAGGTGATTTTTGGTGAAATTTTACAAAAGGACCTATTTGTAAAAAGATTTCAAAATGTGTGTAAAAGTGTGATTAAATGAAAAATGTGGACTGCTATAAGTATAAATGAGGTTCAGCAAGGCTTGGGAATCAAAAAAATTGAATAGATTTCATTTTTCGAGCCTAGGGGAAAATTTATAAATATGTGAAAGTCTAGGGGAAAAACTATATTTTTGCCAAAATATGGTTTTTGGACTGATTTGAACAATGTGATAATTAAATGAGCTAAATTTGCTATTATAGATCAAGAAAAACGGGGTCCGGACCTAGACCGGGGAAAGAACAAGATTTTGGACTAAATCAAATTACTTGTCCATATTTTTTACTGAGGTAAGTTCGTGTGTAAATAATGCAACTTTATATTATGCATTTAATATATGATATTATATGAATTGTTTAATTATTGTTATGAGTACGTTCGAAGAAGATTCGATGTGGTAAAATTCCCGGTTGAACCTTAGGAATAGATAGGATACAATTGTCATGACATTAGGGTTATGTGTGATTTCGTGTAAGACCATATCTGGGATATGGCATCGATATGTGATTTCATGTAAGACCATGTTTGGGACAAGGCATTGATATGAGACATCGTTTAAGACCATAGCTGGGCTATCGGCATCGATATGTGATCCCATGTAAGACCATATCTAGGATATGGCATTGTCATCTTACTATGTGTATGAGGTTTCCCGGGTATCCTTTAGTATACCAAGTGGTTCAACGGGTAATTTAAAGATCTCGTCGATGATATGAAAGGCTATGATTATGTTATGAAGTGGTACAGGTACGTACGCAAAACTCATAAGAAATGAGCTCGGTTTATGATGCATTATTGGTAAGAATGCGAATGAGTAAGTTATGGCTATGATCATTTGATGATTATGTACAAATTTATAATATGCTATGTGCATGTTACTACATGTTTAATGTTGCTTATTATTTACATGCAAACTTACTAAGCTTTAAGCTTACCCCCTTCCTTTCCCTTTCTTATAGTGTCGCCAAGCTAACTCGGGGATCAAAGGACGTCGGAGCTCGATTCACTCTATCAAACTAACCTTTTGGGTATAGTGAATTCAAGTATTTTTTAGTATGGCATGTATAAGGGGACTTGGTCATTTTTTTATGTGTCATATTGGTTAGCAAAAAGTGTTGGCTTATGATAATATTATAATTCATTTTGTATATGGCCATGAGATATGGCTTATATTGATTATTGGGATGTAAGCCTATTTATTCATGCTTGCATGTGCATATTCAATTGTGATGTGGTTGGTGGTGGGGTGTATGTGATGAGTTATGTTGTGACTATGAATGCTTGATGATTTAATTGGGATTTGTGTAGTATGATGATAACCATGGCTTAAATGAGAATTGGTAAGTTGGGCTTGACAAAGTATGGTGTCTTGTGCATGTATAAGTCGATTGGTGATGCCATGAGCAAGACTTGATTGATGGTGTCTAAGTACTTAATTATGCCATCTTAAGTGCCTTTGAAGTCATGTATGTGTTGGTGCTAATAAGGGTGGCAAATGGGCTTGGAAAATAGCCTCAAAGTTGTCCATACGGGTAGACACACGGGCATGTGTCTAGGCCGTGTGTGAAACACGGTCTGCCCAATGGGCGTGTGATCTGGCCGTGTATCCCCTGCACCCTAATTAGGCAAAACAGAATGCTCAGTAGTAAACACTCGGGCATGAGACACGGCCGTGTGAGAGACACGACCTTAAGACATGGGCGTGTGCCCTAGTCGTGTGAAGTCTGCACCTTATTTATGAAAATTTATAAAAATTAAATTCGCCACACGGCCTAGCACACAGGCGTGTGACTTGGCCGTGTGACCCTATTTTGTTGATGACGTCATAAACAGAATGTCCCTTATTTTGGATACAGCTTGAAGCACAGGCGTGTGATATGTCAGACGGGTGTGTCCCATCCCCCACACGGGCGTGTGGACCCTTTTGCATGAAAAATTTTCTAAGTTTTCCCAAAAGTTTCTAAAGTACTCAGTTTAGTTTCGAACCACCCCTAATGTATGTTTTGGGCCTCGTAGGCTTGTTTAAGGTACGATATGAATGTTTATGAAAAGTTTTAAATTTGAGTAGAAATTCATGTCTTGGTTTTGTATGATTGCTTGCGTATAAGTCTGAAAACGCCTCGTACCCTATTCCGGTGTCGAATACGAGTAAGGGATGTTACATTTAATGGTGTCAGAGCTACAGTTTAGTCGATTCTCGGACTAACATAGCGTGTGTACGAGTCTAACTATACATGCCATGAATGAATTATGATAGTGTGATGACTCTTGACCTTTTAAATTGTTTTTTCATATAGTAATGAATCTCGATCAAGCTATGGCAGATGAAGTCGAAAGTAATGCGCTGGCTCCTACTCAGGGGGTAGCGCCGTCTGATAGTAGACCCCCTACAGTTAGTCAAAGAGAAGGAGGCAGGGAAGCCTTTCTCCATATGATGAATGCATGATATACGGAGTTCGTTCGAACGAACCTGAACGCTCAACCCCCTCCACCCCCACCTATTCCTCAGCCTATTCCTGTAGCACCTCAAGGTATGGACTTCATGAGATTGAATAGACCTCCTGTTGATAAGATTTGAAAACAAAGAGCTGAAAAGTTCCGAGCTAGTATAGATGATGATCCTGAAAGGGCAGAGTTCTGGTTTGTAAATACCATCAGGGTATTTGATGAGTTATCATGCACACCTGAGGAATGTATGAAATGTGTTGTATCACTCCTGAGAGACTTGGCTTATCAGTGGTGGAACACCCTTGTGTTGGTTGCACTAAGGGAGAGAGTTAATTGGGAATTTTTCCAAGAAGAGTTCCGTAAGAAGTACATTAGCCAGAGGTTTATCGATCAGAAACGAAAAGAATTCCTTGAGTTAAAACAGGGCCGAATGACGGTAACGGAGTATGAGCGTGAGTTTGTGAGGCTGAGCAAATACGCTCGAGAATGTGTTTCAACTGAAGCCATCACGTGTAAGAGATTTGAATACGGACTGAATGAAGATATTAGATTGTTGGTTGGTATTCTAGAATTAAAAGAATTTTTTGTACTTGTTGAGAGAGCTTGCAAGGCCGAGGATTTGGCTAAAGAGAAAAGAAAAGCTGAAATTGATTCTCGTGACTCGAAGAAGAGACAGATGGGTAAGTCATTTCAGTCTTCATCTAAGAAATCGAGAGAGTTTAATACCCGATCGAGTGCTTCAGTTGGGTTTTTGAACAGAAACCATGGGAAACAGTATTCGGGTCATAAGGCTCAGACTACTTCGATAGCGAGTGTGGGTAATGCTCGACCTAGTAGACCTGAATGTCCACATTGCGGTAGACATCACCCCGGTGAGTGTCGGGTGAATGATCAAACTTGTTTCAAGTGTGGTTCCCAAGATCACTTCATTAGAGATTGCCCCGAGATGGTTGAAAAAGAGAAATTTCAAAGTGCAAGATCAGGTAATACTACTCTAGAAGGAGGCCACAGAGAAATCCGGGAAATGGAGCGGGTAGCAGGAGTGCACCTAGAGAATCAGTCGTGAGGCTTGAAGGTAGAACACCTGCGAGGACTTATGCCATTCGCGCTCGCGAAGAGGCTTTATCTCCTGATGTGATTACGGGTACATTTTCTCTCTATGATACTCATGTTGTTGCTTTGATTGATCCGGGATCAACCCATTCTTATATTTGCATGAAATTGTTATCTAGCATTAATATGCCCGTTGAGTCTACAGAATTTGTGATAAAAGTGTCAAACCCTTTAGGCAGGTATGTGTTAGTTGACAAAGTATGTAGGAATTGTCTTTTGATGATTAGAGGTCACTATTTTCCGGTTAATCTTATGCTTTTTCCGTTTGATGAGTTTGATGTAATTCTTGGTATGGATTGGTTGACCATTCATGATGTGGTAGTAAATTGTGGAAGAAAAATTATTGAGTTGAAATGTGAAAGTGGTGATATTCTTCGGATTGAATCATATGAATCGGATAGATTGCCAGTTATGGTCTCTTCTATGACAGCTTAGAGGTATATGAGAAAAGGGTGCGAATCTTATCTTCCCTTTGTGTTGAATACCAAAGTGTCTGAGTTAAAGATTGAGTCAGTGTCGGTAGTATATGAGTATTCGGATGTGTTTTTGGAGGAGTTGCCTGGATTGCCTCTAGTTAGAGAAGTTGAATTTGGTATTGAGTTAGTCCCTGGTACTGCACCTATTTCGATTGTTCTGTACAGAATGGCTCCGACTGAATTAAAGGAGTTGAAAGCTCAGTTGCAAGAATTGACGGATAAAGGTTTTGTGAGACCTAGTTTTTCTCCGTGGGGTGCACCGGTATTATTTGTGAAAAAGAAAGATGGGTCTATGAGGCTTTGCATTGACTACCGACAGCTCAATAAGGTGACCATAAAGAATAAGTATCCTTTGCCGAGAATAGATGATTTGTTTGACCAATTGAAGGGAGCCACAGTATTTTCTAAAATTGGCTTGAGGTCCGGTTACTACCAGTTGAGAGTTAAAGACTCGGATGTGCCAAAAACTGCTTTTCGGACGAGATATGGTCACTATGAATTTTTAGTTATGCATTTTGGTTTAATGAATGCTCCTGTTGTGTTTATGGATTTGATGAACCGTATTTTCAGACCGTACTTGGATAAATTTGTTGTTATTTTTATTGATGATATACTAATTTATTCTCGTGATGAGACCGAGCATGCCGAGCACTTGAGAACGGTTTTACAAACTTTGAGAGATAAACAGTTGTATGCTAAGTTTAGTAAAAGTGAGTTTTGGCTTCGAGAAGTCAGATTTTTGGGATACATTGTTTTGGGTGGTGGTATTCGAGTTGACCCGAGTAAGATTTCGGCTATTGTTGATTGGAAACCCCCAAGGAATCTAACCGAGGTTAGAAGCTTTTTAGGCTTAGCCGATTATTACAGACGATTTGTTAAAGGATTTTTCATGATTGCTACTCCGATGACCAAATTGCCACAAAAAGATGTCAAGTTTGAATGGTCTGAAAAGTGTCAACAAAGTTTTGAGAAATTAAAGGCACTGTTGATCGAGGCGCCGGTATTAGTGAAATTGGACTCGGGCAAAGAATTTGTGATCTATAGTGATGCATCCTTGAATGGATTGGGTTGTGTACTTATGCAAGAAGGCAAGGTAATAGCTTATGCCTCGAGGCAGCTGAAACCACATGAGAAAAATTATCCGACACATGATTTGGAGCTAGTCGCCATTGTGTTTGCGTTGAAGATTTGGAGACACCATTTGTATGGCGAGAAATGTCCAGTATTCACTGATCATAAAAGTCTAAAGTATTTGATGACTCAAAAGGATTTGAATCTATGGCAAAGGAGATGGCTGGAGTTGTTAAAAGATTACAAGTTAGTGATTGACTACCACCCGGGAAAGGCGAATGTGGTCGCCGATGCTTTGAGTAGGAAGTCGTTATTTGCTTTGAGGGCTATGAACACTCAGTTGGCTTTATCAGATGATGGTTCTAGTCTAGCTGAGTTAAGAGCTAGACCGATGTTTCTCCAAGATATTTATGAGGCCCAGAAAAGTGACAGTGATTTGCAAGACAAGAGAGTTCAGTGTGAGTCGGGTATTGAATCAGATTTTCGGATTGGTTCCGATAATTGCTTGATGTACCGAGATAGGATTTGTGCTCCTAAAAATACCAAGTTGATTCAGAAGATTTTGTGTGAGGCACATAGTGGTTGTTTGTCTATTCACCCCGGTAGTACGAAAATGTACAATGACTTGAAGAATTTGTATTGGTGGCCAAGTATGAAAAGAGATATTTCCGAGTTTGTTTTGAGATGCCTGATTTGTCAGCAAGTAAACCAAGTACCTTCCGAATTACTTCAACCTGTGATGGTTTCCGAGTGGAAATGGGACCGTATTACTATGGATTTTGTGACAGGGTTGCCTTTGACTTCGAGAAAGACAGATGCCATATGGGTTGTTGTAGATCGATTGACAAAGTCGGCTCACTTTATATCGGTACGTACCGATTACTCACTTGACAAGCTAGCCGAGTTGTATATTTCTGAAATTGTGAGATTGCACGGAATGCCTTTGTCGATTATTTCGGATAGAGATCTGAGGTTCACATCACGGTTTTGGAAAAAATTACAAGAAGCTTTGGGTACAAAGTTGAATTTTAGTACCGCTTTCCATCCGCAAACTGACGGCCAGTCGGAACGAGTAATTCAAATTCTTAAAGATATGCTGCGGTGTTGTATTCTTGAGTTCGAAGGTAGTTGGGAAAAGTATTTACCGTTGGTGGAATTTTCCTACAACAATAGTTTTCAGTCGAGTTTGAAAACGGCGCCTTATGAGGCATTGTATGGGCGTAAGTGCCAAACACCCTTGTATTGGACCGAACTCAGAGAGAATCAGATTCACGAGGTCGATTTGGTCAGAGAAATCGAAGAAAAGATAAAAGTAATTCGTGATTGCTTGAAAGTAGCTTCAGATAGATAGAAATCCTACGTAGATTTGAAATGGAAAGAGATTGAGTTTTAGGTCTGTGATAGAGTATTCTTGAAAGTGTCTCCGTGGAAGGTCAGTGATAAAGTATTCCTGAAAGTGTCTCCGTGGAAGATCGATGATAAAGTATTCCTGAAAGTGTCTCCGTGGAAGAAAGTTCTCAGATTTGCCCGGAAGGTCAAGCTGAGTCCGCATTTTATAGGGCCGTATGAGATTACCGAAAGGATAGGGCCAGTAGCATATCAGTTAGCTTTGCCATCTGAGTTGGAAAGGATTCACGATGTGTTCCATGTGTCTATGTTTCGCCGATACCGATCAGACCCTTCACATGTGATTTCACCGACAGAAGTTGAGATTCGACCGAATATGACTTATGGTGAAGAGCCGGTTAAGATTTTGGCTCGGGAAGTCAAACAATTGAGAAACAAAAGTATTTCCCTGGTGAAAGTGTTATGGCAAAGACATGGGGTTGAAGAGGCTACATGGGAACTCGAGGAAAACATGAGAAAACAGTACCCAAATCTTTTTACAGGTAAGATTTTCGGGGACGAAAATCCCTAAGGGGGGAGAGTTGTAACATCCCGATTTTAGGCCTAGTTGTAACACCCCTTACCCGTATCTGACGCCGAAATAGGGTACGAGGCATTACCGGAACACATACACTTGTAAACGTATTAAACCAAGTCATAAAATTTCATCCAAATTAAAACTTTTCAAATTTTTATCTTTGAGTCCCTAAATAGGTCCTACGAGGCCCAATACATACCTTGGAAGTGGTCCGAGACTAAACCGAGAACTTTTTAAAGCACAGAAAAAATTCTTGAAAAACCGGGGCACACACCCGTGTCCAAGGCCATGTCCTTCACACAACTGAGATACACGCCCGTGTGTTAGGCCGTGTGGCGTTTCGAATTTCCGAAAATCAAGTGTAAACTTCACACACCCTGGGCACATGGTCGTGTGGCTGCCCGTGTGGCCACAAGTAAGATTATTTACCAAGCCCTTTGCCTCCCCAAAAGACTTATACACTTATACAAATTTATCGTCACACAACATGGTATTATTAAGCATTCAAACACCCACACTAAGACATCTACATACCATTTACAAACCACATTCATCATGCATAATCACACACACACACTTAACCATTCACATCATGCAACTTACACAACCAATCACGTTTACCACTCATAATTATCACACATTTACTCATCCAACACATGCAAGCATACACATTCTTGAAATGCATCATCATAGACTTATAACATAACAAGTATACACATTCTTGAAATGCATCATCATAGACTTATAACATAACAATTATTAGCCACATTAAACGGCCTTATACAACAATAACCTTCTAATAACATAGGCCAACATTCTAGGCCAACTTATATTAACATATACACACATAATCAAGTCCCTATACATGCCATAGACTTAAAAATACTTGAAAATCGTTGATACAATACCAATCAATAACTTGTTAGTGTGATAGAATCTCCGACGACCTCCAACTCGAGCTAGCATCTGTGACACTATAGGAAAAAGGAAAGGAAGGGGGTAAGCATTATAGCTTATTAAGTAGGTATGTAAATAATAAGTAATTTATTAACATGCTTTTATAAGTCTTCATAATATGTTCTTAAGATAATACAATCATAATTGCATATAGTTCCACTATTTACTCATGTTCATCTCAAGTTGTCTGCTCGAGTCACAGTCACTAAATTATTTATATCTTGAGCTACAGAACTCCAAATTAAGATCTGTTAATTTTCCCTGAAACTAGACTCACATATATTGTTACCATAAATTTTCAGAATTTTTGGTTTAGCCAATAAGTACAGTTTATTCATTAAAGTCACCCCTGTTCTGCTGTCTAACAGTTCCAATCCCTCTTCACTAAAAACTAATTATCTCCTCGCACGGGATTCGGATGATGTTCTCATTTGTTTCTTTTGAAAATAGACTCATTAAGAATTTTAAGAATGTAAATTATAACCCATAATTATTTTTTTACAATTTTTAATGATTTTCCAAGTTAGAATAGGGGATTCCGAAATCATTCTCACTCTGTCTCACAAAAATTCAAATATCTCAGAATATGAAATTCTTTTGCTTATATCATTTATTTGATGTGAAAATAGACTCAATAAGTTTTAATTTCATATCTTATTTAACCTCTAATTTGATTTCCAAAATTTTTGGTGAATTTTCAAAGTTATAAAACTGTTGTTGTCCAAAACTATTTTATTGCTAATTTTACTCTTTCATGATTTCTTTGTTTCAACTTCCATTTACACATACATAACACCTAAACATATCCATTACTAGCCATTTACAAATATTTACATGCCATTCATTGGACAATTTAACCTATACATCAATAACAAACACTTAAACATATCATGTCTCAATTTAATTTAGCCTAAAAGCCCCACACATGATCATCAATCACATTTACCACATATTTATACATCATAAGCATAGAACTATAATCACAAGGTCATCACAAGATCATTCTCATAGGTATAACTTACTCATTTATATTCTTACCAAAATTCGATCACATACCGAGCACATTGCTCGTGAGTGTACACATACATATACCTACACTTAACTGTCACATATTCATATTCATTTGCACTTTAGTCATTTTCCCATTGAACACATCGGAATATTATTGGATACATCGGAAGTTTGCACATAAGTGCCACACATGTAGCCAAAGCTACTTCACATCACTTTTCACATAGAAGTGCCACACATGTTGCCAAAGCTACTTCACATCACTTTTCACATAGAGGCTCGTTCTCGAGCTATTCACTTTCACGGGTCTGCTCACACAAGTTGTCGGTCATTCGTTACTACTTAGTGCTGCTCACACAAGCTGTCAGGTATCCACAACACATGCCGGTATACCAAGCCACTGGTAGAACTTAAGACCAGCACCCGGATTCACTTAGTCACAATTTCATATAGATTTCACATAGGTCCCTAGTGACATGTCACTTGTATCCTATTCTATTCCTAAGGTTCAACCGAAAAAATTCTCACATTTCGATACTTTGTCAATTTCGTTCAATATTCAGCCACATCTCATAAAACATATCAAAACATAAAAATGTAAGTAAAAACGATGCATTATTTACATACAAACTTACATCGGTAGCACAATCAGTGAAAAGGACTTATTCGTCAATTTCTCGTTTTTCCCTCGTTCTAGTTCCAAACCTCGTTTTCCTTGATCTATAATATCACATTTAATTTATTTATTAGTCACATTATTCAATGTGACCCAAAAATCATATTATGGAAAAATTACATTTTTGTCCCTAAAGTTTCACATATTTACAATTTTGCCCCTAGGCTCGTAAAATGATTTTCATTCAATTCCTTTGTACTTTAAGCCTAGCCGAACCATTTTCATAACTATAACAGCCCACAATTTCCATTAAAACACACTTTTATGACACATTTTATAACATTTACAAATTAGTCCTTTTAGGCATTTTCACCGAAAATCACTTAGTAAAAGTCATTTCTCTAACCATAAACATGCATTTTCTACCATTAAACATAAAAATCCACACATATTCATCATGGTTCCAAACCCTAGACTTTAACCATATCTCAAATTAGTGGTAGAAATAGATAGATCTTGTTACGAGGATTTCAAAAAACGTAAAAATCATTAAAAACGGGGCTAGAACGGACTTACAATCGAGCTTGGAAGCTTGAAAAACCCTAGCCATGGTTTCCCCTTGTGAAATTCGGCCATGGGGTTGAAGATGGACAAAAATTGGCTTTTAATTTTGTTTACTTAATCATTTAATCACTAAATGACCAAAATGCCCCTAACTTAAAAATAATCTATTTCGCCTATTTCATGTCCATTTTTGTCCAAAAAATTAACCAATGGTCTAATTACCATTTAAGGACCTCCAATATAAAATTTCATAACAATTGGACACCTCTAACAGCTAGAACTCAACTTTTGCACTTTTTACAATTTCGTTCTTTTGACTAAATTGAGTGCCCAAACATCAAAATTTTTTAATGAAATTTTAACAAAATCATTCCGTGAAATTGTAGACCATAAAAATATAATAAAAATAATTTTTTTCCTCATCGAATTTCTGGTCCCAAAACCACTATTCTGACTAGGCCCAAGTTCAGGCTGTAACACTAGTTGGAATAGTGGTTTTGAGACCACAAATTCGAAGTAGAAATATTTTTTTATGATTGTTTTGAGGTCCATGATATGTTTGCATGATTGTGTGAAAGTTTCGTTAAGAAATTTTGTTGATAGAGTGGCCAATTTGACTTTTAGGACTAAATTGCAAAAGTTGCAAAATATGAGATTCTAGAAGCTTTAGGTATGAAATAGGTTTGAATTATTAATTAAAGGTCCCTAAATAGCAATTTGACCAATTTCCATATTTTTGGACAAAAATGGGCATGAATAGGAAAAATGTGAAAGAAAGGCCTTAAGGGCATTTTGTCATTTGGATAATAAAAGAATAAAAAGGGAAAATAAGTCAAAATTGTGTCCATCTTCCTCCCCCATTGCCAAAATTTCTAAGGAGCCATAGCTAGGGTTTTGTTCATCCTTTCAAGCTCAATAGTAAGTGCAGCCTAGCCCCGTTTTTAATGTTCTTCGTATTTTTGAAGTTGTTATAAACCGATCTAGCTATTTCTACCATTTATTTGATCTAGGGTTCATGTTTAAAAATTTACCCATGTGTGACATGCATGTGTTTTGAGGTCTAATGGTAGATTATACAAGTTTAATGTTAGATAAATAACTTTTGCTAGGTGATTTTTGGTGAAAACTGACAAAAGGACCTATTTGTAAAAAGATTTTAAAATGTGTGTAAAGTGTGATTAAATGAAAAATGTGTACTGCTATAAGTATAAAAGAGGGTCGGCTAGGCTTGGGAATCGAAGAAATTAAATAGATTTCATTTTCCGAGCCTAGGGTCAAATTTGTAAATATGTAAAAGTCTAGGGGCAAAATTGTAATTTTGCCAAAATATGGTTTTTGGACTGATTTGAACAATGTGATAATTAAATGAGCTAAAATTTCTATTATAGATCAAGAAAAACGGAGTCCAGACCTAGACTGGGGAAAGAACAAGATTTTGGACTAAATCGAATTAGTTGTCCATATTTTGTACCGAGGTAAGTTCGTGTGTAAATAATGCAACTTTATATTATGCATTTAATATTTGATATTATATGAATTGTTTAATTATTGTTATGAGTACGTTCGAAGAAGATTCGATGTGGTAAAATTCCCGGTTGAACCTTAAGAATAGATAAGATACAATTGTCATGACATTAGGGTTATGTGTGATTTCGTGTAAGACCATACCCGGGATATGGCATCGATATGTGATTTTGTGTAAGACCATGTTTGGGACATGGCATCGATATGAGACATCGTGTAAGACCATAGTTCGGCTATCGGCATCGATATGTGATCCCATGTAAGACCATATCTGGGATATGGCATTGGCATCTTACTATGTGTATAAGGTTTCCCGGGTATCCTTTAGTATTCCAAGTGGTTCAACGGGTAATTTAAAGATTTTTTCGATGATATGAAAGGCTATGATTATGTTATGAAGTGGTACAGGTACGTACGCTAAACTCATGAGAAATGTGCTCAGTTTATGATTCATTATTGGTAAGAATGTGAATGAGTAAGTTATGGCTATGATCATTTGATGATTATGTGCAAATTTATAATATGCTATGTGTATGTTACTACATGTTTAATGTTGCTTATTATTTACATGCAAACTTACTAAGCTTTAAGCTTACCCCCTTCCTTTCTATTTCTTATAGTGTCGCCAAGCTAACTCGGGGATCGAAGGACGTCGGAGCTCAATTCATACTATCAAACTAACCTTTTGGGTATAGTGAATTCAAGTATTTTTTAGTATGGCATGTATAGGGGGACTTCGTCATTTTGTTATGTGTCATATTGGTTAGCAAAAAGTGTTGGCTTATGATAATATTATAATTCATTTTGTATATGGCCATGATATATGGCTTATATTGATTATTGGGATGTAAGCTTATTTATTCATGCTTCCATGTGCCTATGCAATTGTGATGTGGTTGGCGGTGGGGTGTATGTGATGAGTTATATTGTGACTATGAATGATTGATGATTTAATTGGGATTTGTATAGTATGATGATAACCATGGCTTAAATGAGAATTGGTAAGTTGGGCTTGACAAAGTATGGTGTCTTGTGCATGTATAAGTCGATTGGTGATGCCATGAGCAAGACTTGTTTGATAGTGTCTAAGTACTTAATTATGCCATCTTAAGTGCCTTTGAAGTCATGTATGTGTTGGTGCTAATAAGGGTGGCAAATGGGCTTGGAAAATAGCCTCAAAGTTGTCCACACGAGTAGACACACGGGCATGTGTCTAGGCCTTGTGTGACACACAGTCTGCCCAATGGGCGTGTGATCTGGCCGTGTATCCCCTGCACCCTAATTAGGCAAAATAGAATGCTCAATAGTAAACACACAGGCACAAGACACGGCCATGTGTCTCGGCTGTGTGAGTGACACGGCCTTAAGACATGGGCATGTGCCCTGGCCGTGTGAAGTCTGCACCTTATTTATGAAAATTTATAAAAATTAAATTCGCCACACGGCCTAGAACACGGGCGTGTGACTTGGCTGTGTGACCCTATTTTGTTTATGATGTCATAAACAGAATGTCCCTTATTTTGGACACGGCCTGAAGCACGGGCGTGTAATATGTCACACGGGCGTGTCCCATCCCCCACACGGGCGTGTGGACCCTTTTGCATGAAAAATTTTCTAAGTTTTCCCAGAAGTTTCTAAAGTTCTCAGTTTAGTCCCAAACCACCCCTAATGTATGTTTTGGGCCTCGTTGGATTGTTTAAGGGACGATATGAATGTTTATGAAAAGTTTTAAATTTGAGTAGAAATTCATGTCTCGGTTTTGTATGATTGCTTGCGTATAAGTCCGGTAACGCCTTGTACCCTATTCCGGCGTCGAATACGGGTAAGGGGTGTTACAGTCGCACCAGAGGACCAGGAAAAGACCACTTTTACATGCCCATTAGACACATTTGCGTACAGAAGGATGCCATTTAGACTTTGCAACGCACCGGCCACCTTCCAGAGATGCATGATGAGTATATTTTCATAATATGTGGAAAAAATAATCGATGTTTTTATGGATGATTTTACTGTGTATGGGAATTGTTTTGATGAATGCCTTAAAAATCTCACGATAATTTTAAATAGGTGCATAGAATTTAATCTTGTCTTGAATTATGAAAAGTGTCATTTTATGGTAGACAAAGGTTTGATTCTAGGTCATATAGTTTCAGCTAAGGGAATTGAGGTCGATAAGGCCAAAACTGACATTATAAATTCTTTGCCATATCTCTCTACTGTAAGGGAGATACGTTCTTTCCTTGGTCATGCAGAATTTACAGGCGTTTTATAAAGAACTTCTCAAAAGCAACCGAACCACTGTGCGAGTTATTACAGAAAGATAAGAAATTCGAGTTCGGCCCAAAATGCAAGGAGGCTTTTGATACACTCAAGCAGAAGTTGGTTTCCGCCCTTATAGTTCAACCACCAGATTGGAACTACCCCTTTGAAATTATGTTCGATGCAAGCGAACGCAGTGTGGGGGTCGTGTTAGGGAAAAAGATAGACAAAGAGCCACATGTCATTTGTTATGCCTCAAAAACCCTAGATGCTGCACAAAGCAACTACACCACCACAGAAAAAGAACTCTTAGTTGTTGTATTTGCTTTGGATAAATTTCGGTCATATTTATTGGGATCTAAAGTAATTATTTTTTCTGACCATGCAGCTCTCAGGTACTTGATCGCGAATAAGGAAGCAAAACCAAGGCTCATTAGATAGATTTCGTTGCTCCAAGAGTTTGACATAGAGATTCGAGACAAAAAGGGGTGCGAAAACTTGGTAGCCGACCACTTGAGTAGGTTAAAAATACCTGATGATGACATTCCTGTAAAGGATGAGTTCCCTGATGAGAGCCTATTTTTTACCAAGGCTCATTTCCCATGGTATGCGTATATGGTAAATCTCCTAGCCACAGGTTCATTGCCATCAGGGTTAGCACGCTCCGTGAAGGACAAGCTTAGATAGGAGGCTCGATATTAAATCTAGGATGACCCATACTTATGGAAACACTGTTCAGATTAGATAATAAGACGATGTGTTCCAGAAACCGATGTAACCTCTATCCTTACTTTTTGTCATACAGAAGCTTGTGGAGGTCACTTTGGCCCTAAATGGACTGCTCACAAGGTATTGGAGTGCGAGCTATATTGGCCCACAATTTTTCGAGACACATATAATTTCGGTAAGTCTTGCGATAAATGCCAACATACAGGTAACATCACTAAACGAAATCAAATGCCCCTATCCCCGATTCATGTATGTGAGATTTTTTATGTATGGGGCATCGATTTCATGGGCCCATTTAATTCTTCATTTAGAAACATATATATAATTCTTGCAGTAGACTATGTTTCTAAGTGGATAGAAGCAAAGCCTACTCGCAATGATAATGCTAAAACTGTTGTGGAGTTTCTAAAATGAACTATTTTTCTAGGTTTGGCGCACCTCGAGCTTTGATCAGTGATTGTCGCACCCACTTTTGCAATAAAGTCATGGAGGCACTATTGACAAAATACAGAGTTCACCACCATATAGCTACAACTTACCATCCCCAAACGAACGGCCAAACAGAAGTCTCGAACAGGGAAATCAAGACTATTTTGGAGAAAATAGTTTGGCCTAATTGAAAGGAATGGAGTTTTCAGCTAAATGACGCACTTTGGGCCTATCGGACGACGTATAAGGGACCAATTGGCATGACTCCATATCGACTTGTTTTTGGCAAAGCTTACCATCTTCCGGTAGAGTTGGAACATAAAGCTTATTGGGTTGTTCGAAAACGTAACATGGAGTTAGAACCCGTAGGGAGGGCAAGGAAATTAGACATCTAAGAATTAGAGGAAATTCGTAATGATGCCTACGAGAATGCTCGCATTTATAAAGACAAGACAAAGTTGTTTCATGAAAAGAAAATAGCTCAGAAGCATTTTTTGGTAGGAGAAAAAGTTTTACTTTATAACTCCGTATTAAAATTATTCCCAGGTAAGCTTCGATCTCGATGGTAAGGACCTTTTATTGTGACTGAAGTATTTACACATGGTGCGGTTGAAATAGAGAGTGAAGAATCAGGAAAGCGGTTCATAGTCAATGGCCAACGGTTGAAGCCGTTTTATAAGAATTCTCAAGCCCACACGGTTGAAAAAAATTCATCTGGAACCACTATAGAATCAGTCACGGCGTCGAGCTAACGACGTTAAACAAGTGCTTGTTGGGAGGCAACCCAACCTTTATTTATTTTTCTTAATTTTTATTTTATTTTATTTTATTTTATTTTATTATTTATTATTTATTATTTTTTTATTTTTTATTTTATTTTATTTTATTTCATTATTTATTATTTTATTTTTTTTCATTATTTATTATTTTAGTTTTTGATATTGATAAAATTCTCTTCTTTTGTCTAAGTAAACCGAAGCGAAAATAGGGAGAAAAAGGAGAAAAACAAAAAATTTGCATGCAAACAACCCTTATCCTACCCCTATTCCAACTAGGAATAACATATCCCTACTTCATGACTCCATTAATTCTACAGCCAAACACCCACCTTTCAACCAAATACAACCCAAACCCAAAAAAATTTTAACCATTTTTTTCCCAAATCCCCCCTAGTCGCCGAAACTTCTCCATCACCCTTCCCATCACCGGTTTGCTGCAAACCATGGTGTGAACCCGCGGCTGCGCCACCGTCGAGCCATCTTTCACCGTCAACTCACGCCGGCACTGTTTCTCTGCCCCAAGCCGTTGATTTGGCTGACAAAACACCCTCCTCATCCTCCTCTCCACCGCACGACCTTTCCTCCCTGTCCTCCCCTCCACCGCGTGCGTTGCCCCCTCCTTCTTCCTCCTTTTTGCCGCATGCAACAACTCCCTCTCCTCCCCATAATGAAATTGTTTCCTCCCCCTCTTCTTCCCCGCGCGACGCACCCTCTGCCTTCTCTCCGCTTCGAGCGACACCAGCGCCCTCTTCCTCTCCTCCGCACGCCGACCACACACCATCACCCTCAACACCTCTTCTTTGCCTTCCACCACCGTTGCCCCCACCCCTTGCTTCACACGCCCCGATGCCACCATCAGGTTCGACCCCCGAACCGTCGCGAAGCCGGCGCCGTCGATGGCCAACACGCCCCTCGGCCCAACCAACACCATCAAGTGCCAGTTCTTCCTCCAACACCACTGTCGACGCTCCCAAACAGCCCACACATGTCGACTCCTCTGATAATCCCGACGAGCACCACCCAATAACTATATGTGGCCAAACCTACCGATCTCGCGTCAATATCCTGCCACCGGAGTGCCATTTACACTGTAATCTAACATTTACTTCCGCCACCGATCAGGAAAGGCATGATCATCTCAGACACAAACAGATAGTGCCTTGCAACTGTTTATCAATATCTATTTTGGCTGCTTTGAATATTGAAACTGCTGTTACAAATTATTTTCGTAATATTGGTTGGGTAGAAAATTTTGATATTACTCACTGTGCTTATTACGAACTAGTTTTGGAGTTTTATTCTACCTTTCATTTTTAGCAGCACGGACACATTTTATTGGACACACCGAGTATTATAAAATTTCGGTTCCTTGGTACCACACATAGTTTATCCATAACTGATTTTAATATTGCCTTAGCTTTTGTGTTAGAAGAGTATGATATGTCTACAGATTATGAGAACAGCCTATGTATTTTTCCTGTAGATTTTAAGGCTGTCGAGGCCTTTACTTTATTAATAAATAATGTCGAGACCATGTACAGCCTTAAAACATCAAAGGATTTGTGGTTTCGTAACCCTGCCTTGTGTTACGTACATCGTTACTTAGCTTATAACTTTTCAGGCCGACGAGATGCTCCGGCTACCGTCTCAAAGATGGAATTATTCTTATTATGGTGTATGTACACCGATCGTCCGGTAAATTTGGGCTATTGGTATTCGTTTCAATTTGAACATGTTATAAATGCAAAGCATCCTCTCATTTTAGGTACTTTTATTACACAGCTGTTATTTTCTTTACATGGATCTAATGCTCCTATTTCAGACTTACATGTTGCTTGCCAGGCTGATCCATTAGATGCTCGTTGCCTCGACTCAACGGGATTACTTCTTGGCACCTCTTCTTCCTTTCGTTTTATCCCCCCAGGTGTCCGCTCTTCGCCGACTGAATGGATCTTTTGGCAGCAAAATCAGCACGATGTACCCAATCAAGAACAACCTCCCGTGACCATCGAGCAATGTTTGGAGCGCATCGAGGAACGCCTCGAAACCCTCGGCCAGCAGATGGCTGATCTTATTGTCACTTTGCGCGAACGAAAGTTATTACTTAAGGAGTTTTTCTAAACTTCTTTTTCCCTTCGTTTATTTATTTATTTTATTCCACATCGAGGACAATGTGTTTTAAGTAGGGGGAAGCATTCCTCATTATTTCTGTCATTTTAAATGTTGTTTTTGTTGTTCCTGCTTCTTTGATTGTTGCTGCCCATATATTTTTTTTTAAGAATATTCTGCCTCTTTTCATGCCCAAGAATTTGTCCACGACTTGCCCACTGTTTGACCTACATGCATGCTTCTTGTCTACTAAGTTAATTATGATTTTGCCTGTTTGATTTCATCTCCACTGTTTTATTTCTTTTAGGCTGAATAATTATGATTGATAAAGTTAACCCTATCTTGCTTATAGTAAAATTGATTAAGTCTAAATGTAAAGAGAACACTTAATGAAAATTGCATGCTGAATTTCTGTTCATGACTGTTAGGTAGTTGCCGAAACTTATTTTTGACACTTGATTGTTATCCCTTGTCCTCCAAATTAAAATTCTGTTTCATTATAATAAATTGTGATGCTTCTGTGATTATGAGTACAGCTTAAAACGTGATTGACTGAGTAACCGGGGTAGGGTGCTTGGGTTGTCATCCTATTTCGCGTCAAAAGGTTGTGTGACGTGTTAGGTAACTCTGCTAACCGGAATTAAATAAATTTTTAGGAATATGTTGGGCTGAGTAATCGGGGTGGGGTGCTTGGCTGTCATCTCTCTTCGCATCAAAAGGTTCGATATGTTCTTAAGAGAAATATAATAAACTAGGAGTATGTTGGGCTGAGTAACTGGGGTGGGGTGCTTGGCTGTCATCTCTCTTCGCATCAAAAGGTTCAATGTATTCTTAAGCAATAATAATAATGATAAAAAAACAATAGAAAAAGGAAAAAAAAGAAGTGATGTATTAATAATAAAATTGCATTTGGGGACTAAAGGTTGAAACAAATAAGTTGTCTTGGTAAGTTTAGTAAATTACCTAATTTTCATGAAATAATCCAAGTCGATTTTAATTTTTGTGTGTATTAATTGGAATACTTTTTCAGTTTTACTTAAAGCAAGCTAAAGGTTCTCTTTATTTTTCATATGCATTATGCCTACTTTTTATAAAACTTTGGAGTGGTATTTCAATCATGGCAAAAGTTCTAATTTTTGCAGTGGTTAGGAACCATACTTGAGGGCAAGCATGGGCTAAGTAGGGGGAATTTGATAATACTCTAGAATGACATATTTTTATGTATTAATTATATGATTATTTTGAGTATGATCCTACTAATTTGAGATGTTTATGGTTTTTTATCTTACAGGGACTAAATTGAAGGCAAAAGGAAGTTTGGGGGCTAAAAGCATGAATTTAAAATAAATTGGGCCAATATACGAAGTAGGAGAGAAGTGGTGTCGAAAATGCAAAGTGTGGAAGATTTTGGGAGCAAAAATGCAAAAGAAGAGATTTTATATCACAAGACTCTATTTAATTTTTAATTATATCAGGATAATTATTAAGGATAATTATTTAGATTTAATTTTAGCATTTATCTTTATTTATCTTTAATTATCTTTAATTATCTTTATTTATTTGTATTCATCTTTTAGAATTTAATTAGGAATAGGCTAGGTTTCTTAGTAGTATAAATAAGGGATGGAGTGACACAAATTTGACTCATCTTTTCTGTAAACACTCTCTCCCCCATAAAGTTTAGCCTTTTGTTGTTTCCATATTTTTCAATAAAAATCTTATTTCCATTACATTTATTTCTTTTTTCCCAAAAATCATGAGCCACTAAATCTATCTAGCCGAAGGTTGTCAAAATTCCCCAAAAAGGGTTCATGAGGCTTAGAATCCGTACTTAGCCTTCTCAATGAGTATTCATCGTTTCTCCGCATTACGGGGCTGACGCTTCCGTCCATGTCCTTTAAAAGGTGATCTTTTCAACGTGTTCAAGGAACAGCATCTTTGTATATTTTGGGAAGGTTGCACAGTCGGTTCGTTAGCTTATTACGTCAGATGTTGGTGAGCTCAAGAGACAAAATGGCGTGGCATTCGCCATTGAGAAATGATGATCTAGCATAAGACGGTCCCACAGAAGCGATTGTTGGCTAGAGTCAGGTTCCTCTAAATTGTAAGTCTAAATTCTAGGAGCTGGTGGTCATAGGCGTCCTCTTCCACTATAACTGACTTATTCTATTTGAGAAGGATCACCTAAAAGCCGAGGAGTGAACCCAAGGCGGATCGAGACAACCGGAGGCTGGAATCTCTCTATAAGAAATTTTTTTTCTCAACTCTATTATCTCTACTATTTTAATTTTCATTTTCGCACTTTCAATTAAATCAAAACTTTTAATTCTGTTTTTTATTTTTTTCCAGGTACGAAGGTTTTCTTAGGCACGATTCTGTCCAGGATTTCGAGGAACAAGCAATTGTGCAAATCCGGTCCCTAAGGATTTGACCCTACTTCCCTTATACTATTATTTTTATTATTTTATAGGGATAGGATATTTTTGGTGCTCTCAACGACCGCATCAATGACACACCAATCAAGAGGTCTTTAAGAGGTTGTAATGTGGTTTAGGTTAAGGGTGTGGAAAAAGGCTAGAAAAGTTGGTTATAATCGAGATCGAGTTGATAAATTAGCAAACTAGAAAAAATAAAAAAATGTTGAATTAAAAGAAAGTGCATCAATCAATACTTATTCAAGAATAAAAACGAGCTTCTTAATAAAATATGAAATTAACTATTCAAGCTTAATCAACAAGAAATTAATCAATATTTTTTTCGATTTTTTTTACAAGAAACAAAATTCAACAATTCAAACAAGGGAGCATAGTTAGGCAACTAATCAAATCAAATCTCGACAAAAAGGGAGTCAATAAAATGGGAAGAATTCACAACGGAAAAAAAATGGGTCATGGGTTAACATTCACAGGTTAATCAAGAAAAGGTGTGTTAGGCTCAACAGGGTTCACTAAGGGTTAATTCAATAGGTAGGCTTTTTATAGATTAAGTGGGTTAAAACCTAAGTGCCTTTATCATCTCAATATTTCAAATCAAAGGTGTGGTCTCGTCATGCATAATCGAAGCAAGTTTTAGAATAACAAGTCAAGTTGACACACTCATAACAAAAAAAAGAGCATGAAAGATGTATGCTCTATAGGCTCAAAAGCTCACAACAATTCATGGTTTTGATGTCAAACTTGCAAATTTAAAACTTCAAGATAATACCTCAATTCAAGGAAACAACCTAAAAAATTTTATTTCTGAAAAATAACTTATCATGCTTGACTCTCTCATGTCTTAAAGTTTAAATCAACCAATGCAGAAATATCTACAAATTAATCCAAAATACCATCAATAAAAATCTCAAATCGAAAATAATTCACTCTAATGGAAGTATGAGAAAAGTACTTAAACACAAAAAATAATTCAAGGATTTTCTAATAATTATATAAATAATGTCCCTACACTTAAGGTGTACATTGTCCTTAATGTACAAACAGATAGACATAGAATAAGCACAATATCATAAGAGAGAGAGAAAACTGAAACTACCCTGAATATGGATGAAATCTCCAGAATAGTGAAAACCGGAGTTGTAGGTAAATCTAAATGTAGTGCATGGTTATGAACAAACTAATAAGAAAATAAACACAAATAATAAAGAAAATTAAGAGGCTACAAACTCAATTAGAAACAACCATTAAAATAAAAGCATAGTTCAAATGAAAATAAACAAAAGAAATCTAAGAAATAAAAATAAAACAACTGAAAACAAAAATAAAAATAAAACTGAAAAGAAAATAAATAAATAAGATCAGTGATCTTCATCATGAGATTCATCGGGATCGTGAGGCAAAGGCGTTGTAGAAGAAATGTGGAGATGCTGACAGATCTGCTGAAAGGTCGCATCAATATTGTCGAACCGCTCAAAACAGTGCCGCTCAAAATGAGTGAACAGCTCGAAGAGGTCCGCTAGGGCGGCAGCAAAAGTAGTAGCAGGGTGACTCGGAGGTGGATGATGAGGTGGATCCTTGTGGTGGAAAGGGACATCATCAGTGAAGTCCTCATGCTCATCCTAAGGGTCAGAATGAGATATTCAGTATCAAGGAGGATCCACTCCACGCAGTCGCTCGATCATTCTCATGTGACTCATACTTGATAACCCCTGCAGGGTCATTTGTTCAACTAGTGTGAAGGAAGAGGACTGCTCTGGAGTGTCAAGAAGGCCAAAATATCGTACGAGATGAGTCACATAAGGGCTTAAACAGATAGGACCCTTCCTACTACGTTCTGTATGATGGCGGCAAGCAAGGGCGATAAAGCAGGCAAGATCGAAGGTGCACCCCATGGCCATGCTCCAAAGGAAGTAAGCGTTGAATGTACCAACGACCCCGGTGCTCTCCTTCCGACCGATCAACGTGTGATCCAGTATGGCATGAATATAGTGCAAGGCCGGAGGAAGTGAAGTCACCTTCGATCGACTTAGGTCATAAGGCGTCGTACTAGCCGTAAGCTCTATCCAACATAGAGACAGCAAATAATGGATGTGTCGATATAAAGTGAGGAACCCCTCAGCACGCATGAACTCCTCAGTATAGAGTCCTAAGGAAACTCCGAAGTCTGGGACGCTGAGATGACGTGTCATACCACCGATTCTAAAAGAGATAGTGCGTAGCTCATTGTGGCTCGACATCACGTACTGAAGAATGAATGTCGAACGAATGTCGAACAAAACTCTAAGTTTAGCTCCGAATAGGTGGGTTTGACGATGGAAAAGAAACAGTCCCAAGGAGCTGTAGCAATGAGGGCTCGCACTCTATCAACTAACTGAATATGCTCCAAGGCTACCCAATCAATACGTCGGCCTAATCCCAATGGCCGCTGTCGAACATTTTGATAGAGGTCCTCTTGAGAACCATGTGAAAATCGTAAACTCGGATGGCGTGCATCGACGAAAGCGGCCGACGATGAGGTCACGAATGGATTCTTTCGCTTTTTTAAAGCGGGGACGGTGACCTTAGATTTTCCTCTTGTGTTCATTATGATGTACCGAAAAAAAAATAACCATCCAATATCAAATGAGCAATAAGATAAGTAGCATCAATTAATCAAACAGATAAGCCGGCAAAGCACTGTGCAAATGAAAATACATCAACACAAACACTCACATGACGAACATCAAATCCCAAAATGACTAAAACTTAAATTAAAGCCGAAAACATATGTAACTAAGATCAATCAAGCAATAACCATGTACTTAACCTACTACGATTCAAACTAACTCAGGGGTAATAAAAATAATAATAAAGAGAAAAATAAATATAATAAACTAAATGGAAAACTAAAAGTAATAATACAAATAATGAAATAACAATAAGAATAATCACAATAAAATAAATAATAAGATTAATAAAAAATAATGATAAAAAACTAAGAAAAATAAGAAAAATAAATAAAATATTAATAATAATAAAAAGAAATATAAAATAAATAAATAAATAAAAGTAAGGGAAGGGGCAAACGGTGGGGGTTGGTGGTGTATATGGTGGTCAGGGCAAGATAGGCAATGACGGTGCAAGGATAGCAATAGGGATGGGTCGCTGGGGAAGGGAGATGGGGGTGTTTGCGCGATAGTTAGGGACAGTAGCGATAGGGCTTTGTGGTGAAAGGGAGAAGGGGAGGGGGAGGTTCTCTCGATGAGGGAGAAGAGAGGAAGGAAGTGGGTGGCTCGAAGGGGAAAGGGGCGAAAGGGAGAAAGGGAGAGGGACGGACGCGTGAGTTCGTGCATGGAAGAAAGGGAAAGAGGGGAAGGCTCGTGGTGGACAGTGGAAAGGGGGAAAGGATCGCCATGGTTCTACAGGAAGAAAAGGGAAGGGGGAATCGCGGATGGTGGCCGGACTAGTAAAGGGACGGCGACAATGGGGCTTTGTGAGGAGCGGCAGCTAGGGTTTGTTTTTGGAAGGTTGGGAGGAAGACGAAAAAATAAAAGAAAGGGGGAATCAAGGTTTTAAAAGAGGGACATGGTCGTGTTTAGGCTCGTGTGGGGCTTTCGTAGCCCGTGTGACATTTAAAATTGAAGCCCAATGGTCACACGACCTCGGACACGCTCGTGTGTCCAGGCTGTGTGTGATCTTCCTTCGCTTCTCCCATTCCCGTATGCGGGGTCATGCGGAGCACATGGTCTCACACACGCCTGTGTGACAGACTGTGTCTCGCACACGACTGTGTCTATGGCCCGTGTAACTCACTGACTTGTAATTAAATTTGGAAAATTAACTCCAGCATTCACACGTCCATGTGTCCAGGCTGTGTGTGCCACACGGCTGTGTCGCCAAGCCTTATGGACCACCTCAGGCCGTGTAACCATCAAAAATTGAAAAAAATTAAGTCATAGGACTCACACGGCCCAGGACACGCCCGTGTGTCTAGGCCGTGTGACCTACACAGCCATGTCTTCACACCGTGTAACTCTCTATCATTTGCTCTATCATGCACAAGGCCTGGGAGACGCCCATGTGTCAAGGCCGTGTGTGCCACACGGCTGTGTCGCCAGGTCGTGTGACTCACTGTTGAATACGCTCTTGTGCACACAGCCTGGGACACACTCGTGTGTCCCGGCCGTGTGGTTCAAAAACATTTTTTTAAAAATTATTTAATTTAATTAATTTTAAAATTAACATGCAATAAAATTAAAATAATTAACAAATTTTAAACACTTGGGTTGCCTCCCAAGAAACGCTTATTTAGAGTCTAAGCTCGACTTTACCTCGTATGCGCATGGTTAGGGTGGTTCTCGGAGCTGAAGCTCCTCTTTCTCATTATCAATTTTTATACCAAGATAAGGGTTGAGTCGAGTACTATTTACCTTAAATGTGCCGAACTTAGAATGTGTTACCTCGACTGTACCGTATGGGAAGTTGTTCAATACCGTAAATGGGTTTGATCCGTTTGACTCAAGCTCCGAAGGGGAGATTCGTGGATCCGATTTGTCTAGCAGTATTTTTTCCCTAACCTTAAATTGGTTTGTTCTCATCACTTGCACATCATGGCGTCGCTTTGTCTCTGCATCGTGTTTTTTCGGTTTCTCCTCAACATGCACTCGCCATTCATCTAGTTCATCGAGTTGTACTATTCACTCTTTGTATATTGTTCGGTTTCTGTCACCTTGACTGAAACATAGCTCCAATATGTTTTCACAAGGGATTTCCTACAAAGAACGTTGAGCCACATGGTTACTAACATTAACAGAACATTTAATCTCATCTCGCTTACTAAAGACTCTCATAGAATCACGTGCTTGGAGAATAATATTTTCGTCACCTACACAAAGCACATGTTCACCCGTACCAACATCGATAATAGTCCTAGCAATGCTAAGAAGGGTTGACCTAAGATCAAATCTACCCCACTATCCTCATCCATGTCTAACACAACAAAGTCAACGGGGAATATGAATTTATCGATTTTTATAAACATATCCTCAATAATACCCCTAGGATATCTAATAGTTCTATTCGCTAATTGAATACTCATCCTAGTGTGTTTGGGTTTCCCAAGACCTAGTTTTTTAAACATTTTGTAGGGCATGACATTAATATTGTCCCCTAAATCAGCCAAAGTATTATCGATATTTAAACTACCAAAGAGACGAGGGATAGTAAAACTCCCTAGATCTTAAGTTTGTTGGGTAGTTTGTTTTGGAGAATGGCCGAGCAAACTGCAGTCGTCTATCTTCCTCTTGTTTGTTAATAGCTCCTTTAAGAATTTAATATAATTTGGCATCTGCGAAAGAGCTTCAACAAACGGCAAGTTAATGTGTAACTTTTTAAGAGTTTAAGAAATTTACTATATTGTTCGTATGTCTGGTCTCTCTTCAACACTTTTGGATACAGAACTTGAGGTTTATATTCTCTGACAGCCGGCTTTTTTTCTTTCTTACCTTTCTCAGCCCCATCATTATTCACCACATCTTCTTGCCTCAGGTTCTGTTCAGGTTCAACTCCCAATACGCAAAGCTTTGAGCGCCTACCATTGACTGGTTGGTCCCAATTGGCCATCCAAACTATGTTGCAATTGTTAGCAGTAGCATTGCAGGATGGTTTGCTGAACCATATAGCAAAGGAATAAGCCAACAAGGCAGAAACCAGCACTGAAAGTGCCACTGGGCGAAGTCAACACATCGCCTTTTGTCTCCACTGATAGAGATGAGCCCACCCATAGAACATCAGAGGATGAAGAGGAAGGTGCACTAAATAAAGCCAATAATAAAACTAGCAGCATCAATGGTGTAGCCATGAAAAAAAGAAGTTCGTGAAGACTGAAGACAGAAACAAGCCTTGATGACAAACCACTTAACTTTAACAACAAGAGAGCTGTGGTTAGTCGGTACAACAAATAGGCAATTAGCAATAGGGTTCTAATAATATGAAATTACAAAGCATATAGTTAAATAAAACATTTGGCACACATGACAGTAAAATAAATTATTTTAATCAATGTATATGTACGAAATAGAATTTAAACTCTTCTGACTCCTGTTGTGGGGGGTCTGGCCGAGAGGTGTGTATCTACAAAGTTGTATGCTAGTGAGTAGAGTGGGGAGCTTCTATTGTGGGGCGGCTGATGGGAAACTAGGCACAAACCCACAAACCAAGGCTGTTCAAATTTAATTAGTTAGCATTGCTAGTGTTGGTTTGATAGGAAAATGTCCATTCTCAAATGAACTATTATTAAAATTAAATAAAAATAATTAATATAATTTTTTAACTTTCTTTCTTACGTTAGATATAAATTTTAAATTTACCTTTTGAGTTATTATAAGGATGAACTACAACAGCCAAACATTCTAAAAAGTAATATTGAGATTTTTGCTGATTATATAAATAAAGTTAACCAATAAATAATATTTTAGAACTTTTTATAGGTTTAATATATATTTTAATCGACTCAGGAGTTACCATGTATACCAACTCTTTAAATATCATTTAAAATTTAAATAAAATACTTAAATCTTCAAATTTAATAAAATAAATTATTTGTTTATTTATTTTTCTAAGTCAAGTATAGAATCGATTCATGAATTATCATACGCAATAATACCTTTAGATTTTTTTTTTAATAAAACTAATAAATTAACAAATATTTTTTATTTATTTTGAATAAAATTAAATATGGATCCTAAATCAAGTCATAAGGTAACATATAAATTAATCTTAATAAATCCTTTTTGTTATAAAATAAAAAGATAGAAAGTAAAGAATAAAGAGAATGGGAGAGCAAAGAGAGAGCGTATTTGTAACACCCTATACCTGGCCTAGTCGTCAAGCTCAAATATCAGGATGCCACACCACCGTCTCACTACTTGTACATTACAGCGTTTACTATTTTAAAGCCGACACATGTCATTCATAGCATTTGCATAGGTTTTAAGACATACATATATCAATCATCATTAGAACATGCCAAACATACTTTAAATAAACTTATAGTAATAATTGAACATGCATTAGGATCACTAAGCAAAATTTCCAAGACAATCACATAGGTATCAATACTAGAATATGGGTATCGATATTTTTCTTGCACGGTATCGATAACGTATGGAAAATTGGTAACAAATTAGCATTTTGTTTCTCGTCTGAAATCAAAACACAAGAAAATATCGGTAAAATTAAAAAGGTATCGATAAAATTACCTCGAGTATCGATACTCGTGATAGGGTATCGATACCAATTTACAATTCTGACTTCCGTCACATTTCAAAATCACAATGGTATCATTTTTACAACATGAATATCGATACATCTGCTTCAGACCAGAAAAATACAACATTTTTAAGCATAAAGTCATTCCAACTTGTACCAATTCATCATGCTATCATATCATCATCAAATAAACACCAAAACAGTCGTAGTAATAGTCTCAAACATCAAAAGTAAGTTCGAGCAATAATCAACGTAATACGAAACGAATCTCATAAACTCAGGAACAAATAATCTATGGAAACATCTAAAATATCATGCTAAATACCAATAAAATTTATCACATTGCCTTATTCCAAAAACATAAACAAATAACAATAACACCTACGGAGTCACGGAAATGGACTTTCTTGGATCACGCATTGAAACCACACCGCTCACACCGGCACTTAACTACTCTGCAAGGGTTTAAAAGTTGTGAGTGAGCTTAACAAGCTCAGTGAATGCCTAGAACAACTACCATGCAAACAGTTCATCAAGCATTAACAAAATAACCATATAGCACAACCTCAGCAGTTCCAACTCTAGTGTCATATTATACTCACTCATGCATTGTTTACTAGTTCATTTACCCTGTAATCACATTCACTTTTAAGCATGTATCACATTACACATATAATCACATAACATTCAAGTATATATCACAATACTCATATCATCACATAACATTCAAGCATATATCACAATACTCATATCATCACATAACATTTAAGCATATATCACAATACTCAAAAACATGTTTATAGATAAATTGGCGCTTGAGCTATGAAATGTAAAAGTGGGCACTATCACCACTCATCGGATACACGAATCTCCAACACACCACATAGACTCATAGAGTCAAACATGTCCCAAAGGTGAAGCATAAAACTAACACTCTCCTTATTTCCCCTCACATGTCCCATTGAATGGAGCTTAGCTCACATTCCCTTATCCCTCCAACATGTCCCAAGGCCTCAACACCCAAAATCATTGTACATATAGGTGAGTACTCACAATCCTATGGCATGCCAACTATATCCAACGTTTTCAAGATCAAAAGGCTAAAATATCTGAAATCAAACACATATCACTTACCGATTATCCGTGCACTATCAATGCATATTTGCATTTTTAACAAAACACTGTCACTAACATTTAACATATACAAAACATGTACACATTTGCACTTGGAACGATGGAAATGTGCAAGTGTACGCAATCGCAACGAGTAATAAAGTAACAAGTAAATGTCGAGTTATCGTACCCACAGGGACTGTGAAAAGAATTATTTATGAATGCTATTTAAAACACTTTGGTGAAGAAAAATATTTTGTTTGAAGAGGGTTATTAAAAAATAAGATTTTAAACTAAGTAAACTAAATAAATAAATCTCAAATGCACGATTTCAAATAAGATTTTAATCAAGATGACATAATTGTGTTAGATTAATTACATTTCTTAACTTAGAATTATTAAACTCATGTTTATATTGTTACGAATAAATTCACGGCAACTCGGTAATTTGCTAACTTATGAACATACTCACCTACCAAAATCCATTCATATCTTGACTATATCCCTATGTCAATTCAACCGATTAAACAAATCTTAAGAGGCAAATATGTTATTGCACATACATACTTATTAAATCGAAAGAATATCTTGTACATATCCCTATGTCAATTCAAACAATTAATTAAATCTAACAAGCACATAAAAGACTACGTGAGGTAACAAAGTATCCCTACCTTAAAACAGTTTAATCACAATAATCATGCAAGTTAAGCAAGGCAAATGTATCGTCAGATACTGTTGCTAATTTAACCCTCAGCTACATTAGATGATTAAACATGCACTGATTAAGTACTATGTCCATTAATTACAATTTCAATTCGTTTAAATAATCAATTCATTAGCTACCTCACAATTGTAATGCAAGAATAAATTAGTCATGATTTTACTTAATCAAGCATCTTACCGAGGCCTATAACAACATAAACACAATTTTAACAATTTTAGCAAACGAAATGTAATTAACCTAACACGAATTAAATTAAAGCTAAATTAATTAAATTAACCATTCCAACAACATAAATATTCATAGGTATGTTCATCATAACAACAACAAATATTAAAGAGATAGGGAACAAGAATCAAATCCGGTGTTTTTCCGTGGCTTGACTACTTTGCTCCGTTCTTCCTTCTCCGTAGTCCTCGTCGACCAAGGCTGCTATGAACACTTAATTCCTCCTCCAAATGGATGATGAATGCCCCTTTTCCAAGAGGAGAAATCGGCAAGAGAGCAAGGGAATTTGGAATGGAAAAGAAGAGAGAAAGTGGAGAGAAGAGAGAAAAGATGTGAATGCTTGAGATGTGTTTCAAATGACCAGCCTAAGGGGGGGTTTATAGCTGAAGAGGGCTGCTAAAAATAGCTAAAATTATCAGCCAAAGAGCCCTCCCTTGGCCGGCCACACATGTGGCAAGGTTGATAGTTTCAACTTTGCTAATTTAGGCTTGGGGCAAATCTATAAAGCCACCAATTATGGAGGGGTTTGTTTTCAATTTGAACAAGTCTTCAAGGGCCTCTTTGCAAGCTAAATAATCAGCCAATAAGCTGATTTGGGTCAGCATATGGACGGTTTTGGGCTGTCCACTTCTTGGCCGGTTCAGTTCACTCGGTTCGGCTCAACTAGACCACTTTTTCATAATTAATTAATAATAATTTATTTAATCCAAATTAAATTGGATATAAATTAAAATTAATTATATCATGAATTAATACACATAATTGGACCGACTTAGGCTGAAAATTAATTCGCCTTGATACTTCAAATTGCTTTTCAGTTTTGAACTTCTAGCAGTGTCTGCCGAGTCGTTATTTGCCCCTTTACGCAAATCATTGAAAAATGATCAAAATTAATCAAAATTAATTATAAAATTAATTAAAATTCAACATGTTCATAATTTAAGTTCAATTTAATTATTTTATAAAAATTAATTATTTTTCGACAATAATTTTGCCGAAACTTCATGAATTTGAGTTAAAAAGGGAATGAAAAAGTGTGTATATATTTTTTTTGTTTCCACACCCCCAAACTTAATTCATTGCTCGTCCCGAGTAATGCACAAATTGAAAAGAATTTCTTGGAAACACCTTTGAAAAATTCCTTCAAAACAACATTCTTCCCAAAATTATGAATTTGGTATACTTATGCTCAAAAACAAGAAATTTGATATTTATGCTACTTAAGTATACATATCGTTCAAATTAATCTCAACAACTATTATGATAGCAAAATTAGACTAAATGCTTCCTTAACAAAGACATGTTAACTCTTACCAATTTGATTTTATTTCCTTATTCAAGATTAAGCTGCAATCATTAAGCTTAACTTATGCCTTCATATGTTGAACATAGCAATTTCTCTCCACTAATGTAGGTAGCATAGAAAACTTGAATCAATAGGTCTTTAAAAAGGTTGTAACGTGGCTAGGCTAGGGGTAGGTAAAAGATAGATAAATTTAGGCTAAAAACCCCTAAACTCAGCTTCAATCGGACCTTCGGAATAATTACCTTCAATACGCCAACTTACTTTGCTTTCACATGCTCTTTTTGTACATCTATTTTCTTTCAAGTACGTATGCTCTTTTTTTTTCAAGCATTTTGCTTATGTACTACAAAATTTTTGAGCATTTGATACTTCTTTCAGCTCCCCTAAACTTATTTTCAAAGAATATTCTGAATAGTACTGAGTCTAGTGTTTGGGACAATTTAAAGATAATTAAGAGAGAAGTGATGGCTAAATATTGCAAGGGTTCAAATAAAATTAGGATAAATAGTCTCAAAGTTGGGTTTCAAAGGATAAAATTTCATCAAGGTTGGCTTGAAAGGCTGAAACGGTCCAAAGAAGAATCACCTAAATCATTTTCAATATTCCATTCTTCCTAAGATTTCGCATCAAGAAACTACTAAGTCAATTCTAGAGATTTAAACTTTCATGCATGCCTAACTTTCTTAAGGAACTAAAAATTTTATGGTACGATTTGTATGCTTTAAAAAATACATTTATATCATTATTAAGCTAACATAACAGTTTATTGAAATAATAGAACTTTATTTATACTGAAGTTTAGCATACTTAACAAAATTTCAAATTATTGAACAAAATATATCCTAATCATAATTAAAAGAACTATTTATTCTGAATGGAAATAATTTTAATTTTTCGGTCCCCCCTACTTAAAATGAACAATGTCCTCATTGTTTAATGTGAATAGATACTATACACCAAGTAGGGTTCTAGAAAAGAGGAGGTGAGTCAATTTGACTACTTAAGTACCAAGCTCTTTCTAAATCCAATCCTAGACATGTATATATCTATTGCCACACTTTATACTTCGCGACTTGTTCAATTTTATTAATGATTTCCATCTCTTGTTTTATTATGCGAGAATAAAAATTCCTAATTAACTTAATCCTAAAATAACCTAAGAACATAAATAAAATAAAGTCGAGATCCCTCCTTTATTTATTTGTTGATCCTTTCGAATTCAACTCGTCTTTTGCTCCATCATTATTGTCTTTGCATGAATCGCTTCGCTCCTTTTTTGATAATGGGCTCCATGGTTCAAATATGTAATCTGGAAACTCAGGCACAAAAATAAATGGGTCATTGTAAATTTTCGTAAGAGCACTTCTCATCGAGTCATCCCTTATTTTTGAGTATCTCGAGAAGCTTGTTTGCTGCGCTATTGCATATGTTGCATTATGTCCATCAACTTTGTGACTCATCTCGAAGATCCAGGCGAGGCGGTTGAGCTACGAACATTGAAGTCTTGACATTAGGTTCAGCACGGTTCCATTGGTTCCACCTTATCAGGGACTTCAGCCGATTGCACTGGCTCGATCTCTGTGGGATCTTCTTCTTCTTCTTCTTCGGGATCCTCACTTTCTTCAACTTGTTGCTGTAGAATAGAGTCTCCAGCTATTTGATAGAGGTCCCAATCTGTGATTGTGCCTTGGCTATATCTTGTCTTCTTTACGTTTGTAAGAATTTTAGCTTTCAAGCACAGAATTGTTATTGTAAATGGAAAGTAAGTTGGGCCAGAATGTCTAACGGCACAATTCTGCATTTCTCTCAGCATGATTTTCCCACATCAATGGTCTTTCCAGTTAAAATTGAGTATAATAAGACCATTCGTTCTAATGAGATTATAGTCTCATGCGAACTAGGCATAAGGCTGAAACGGATAAAATAGAACCATACCTTTGCGAGTTGTGTCAAATATTCTCTTCTACAAGTGTGGATTCCTTGCTTTGACACAGTCCACTTAGAACCTGAAACTGTAAGTTCCTCGAGTATTTCTAGCAAATTTTCAGGCTCGATATTGCTCACTAAGGAAGAAAATTCATCGTTTTCGAAATCAGGTAATTCAAAGAACTCATTAATAGCATTTGAAGTTATTGGTACCTTGATTCCGTGAACTGGAACTTCCGTCAACACACTTGAGGTTAAATTCGCATAGAATTCACGCACTAACTCTTCATCCATACTAGGTCTCTTCTCACAAAACAACTCCCAATTGAGAGTTTCAGCAACCTGACGAATACGCGCCATAAAATCAATATAGTTGCTTTCTTTCAATGTGAAGCCTTTCTCTGGATGAATCTTTTGATTCTTGAAAACACTTTCGTATCTTGCTTTTGCTTATTCACAGTGGAATTTTCTTTGTGATTCGTCAATTTGGGCAGAGGCACGAGTTCTTTTGCGAAACATGATTAACCTGAACATAAGATGGAAAACAATTTCTCAAAAATTTAATTAATATAAAATATTAATAATTCAATAAATTGAACAATTAAATGATTAAATAAAATTTAAAATTTAAGAGAAAAATTTGTCTTACCACCTTTTTATAAAAATTAAGAACTCCTAAAAAAATAATTAGAAAACAAAAGAGGTCGATTTAGGGTAGGTTGGAGGGTTGTCGGCTAAGGATGTTGGTGCGGGGCTGGTGTGCCGCACGGATGTGCGTGGGAGCAAGCAGCACTAGGCGCGCGGATCCTTGCGGGCGTGTCGGCGAGCTTTGCCAGTCTGGAGGCCGGGCGTGACGGCGCAGTGTGGTGCCAAGGAAGCGGTTTGTTGGAGTGCGCCACGGTGGGCGTGGGGCTGCTGGCCCATTGGATGAGGGTGCCGATTAGCTAGGCAGTGTTGGAAGCTTGTGGCACTAGATGATTCGGTATTTGGTGGGAATGGATTTTGACTGATGAATGATGGAGAAGGTTGGTGGTATTTATAATGAGAGAAGTAAGAATTAAAGTAGAATTCTTAGAGCAATTTAATAATTAAATTATTCTAAGTTCTAATCCTATACAAAGTTAAAAACATTTAATAATTAATATAAGGCATATTAAATTATTATTTGTTATTAATTTATTAAAGATAAAAACTGATTAAAATAAAATATGATTAAATTAAAACTAATCCTAACTCTATGTAAAGTTGATAATAATTTATATATATTATAATAGATATAATTATATATTAATAATTATCATTTTTTATTAAATTAAAAATATTTATTCTAGAAGCCTTTTGAAAATATTTACAAAAAAGAGGCATCTAATTTTTAATATTTACAAAAAGAGCAACCAAATTTTAAAAAATAGTTCAATTAAGTCCCTAGACTTAATGAAAATTTGAAATTGAGTTGCAATTTTAAAACTTGGATCAAAATTGACCCTTTTATTTGAAAATTTAAAAAATTATTTTGCCATTTAGGCAATAATTTCTCGGAAAATTATGTCAAAATCAATTCCCAGGAAAGATTGGAGGGGTCACAAGCGGTCCCGCTTAAGTTCCAATCTCCTAGACAGAATTTATTTAAACATACTAATCCCGAAAATATATCCTAAATCATTTATTTAAAAAGAAAACAAGAAAATTTAATAATTTGATAAAATGAACTAGATTTGATCCCGTTCAATTTTATCTCCCCAGTAATGTTTCAAGCGTTGAGCATTAACTCAAAAATTACCTCCCTTACCTTGAAGTTAAACAACTCTGTATGGATAGACTCGATGAATCATAAATGGACCAGACCAATGTGATTTTAAATTACCTGGAAAGAACCTTAATCTGGAATTGAATAACAAGACTTGCTGACCTACTTCAAATTCTCGAACTCGAATGTGCTTTTCATGCTATTTCTTGAATCTCTCTTTAAGTAATTTGGCATTCTCGTATGAAGACATTCGAAATTCTTCTAACTTGTTAAGTTGAAGCATCCGTTTCTCTTTAGCAATTTTAAGATCCAAGTTGAGTCGTTGGAGAGCCCAGTAAGCTTTGTGCTCTAACTCCAAAGGCAGATGACAGGCTTTCCCAAAGACCAACCTATAGGGTGACATCCCTAAAGGTGTCTTGTATGCTATCTTGTAGGCCCATAAAGCATCATCCAGTCTTTTGGACCAATCTCGTTGGTTCGGGTAAACTACCTTCTCAAGTATGCCTTTGATCTTTTTGTTTGCCAGTTCAGCTTGACCATTCGTCTACGGATGGTAAGCTGTGGCAACCTTGTGCTTCACTCCATGTTTGTCAAGTAACCATTTCAACCACTTGTTCACAAAATAGGACCTTTCATCACTGATGATGGCTCGTGGGGTTCCAAACCTTGTGAACACATGCTTCTGCAAAAACTTCATCACAACCTTAGCATCGTTTGTCGGATATGCTTCAGCCTCAATCCACTTAGACATGTAGTCTACAGCTACCAAGATGTACTTGTGACCAAAAGACGGAGGGAAAGGACCGAGAAAGTCAATACCCCAAACATCGAACAATTTTACCTCAATGATGTTTTTTCGAGGCATCTCGTTTCTTTTGGTGACATTTTCGACCCTTTGACATTGATCACAACTCTTTACGTAAGCATATGCATCTTTAAATAGTGTTGGCCAAAAGAATCCGGCTTGCAATACTTTGGCCACAGTACGTGTTCCTCCGAAGTGTCCCCCACTCGGAGTTGAGTGACAGTGGTATAAAATCTTATTTACTTCATCTTCTGCCACGCATGTCCTGATCATTTGATCTGCACACTTTTTAAACAAATATGGTTCTTCCCAGAAATAGTACTTCACATCGTGAAGAAACTTTTTCTTTTAATGATATGTATTATCAATCGGCATCAAACCACAAGCTAAATAGTTAGCAATATCAGCAAACCAAGGGGTATTATGGACGTGATTTACCTTCAGTATGTGTTCATCTGGAAATGTCTCCTAAATTGGTATAAGTGGAGAATTCCCTTCTTGCGGCTCTAATTTGGACAAGTGATCTGCTACTTGATTTTCTACTCCCTTTCGATCTTGAATTTCTAGATCGAACTCTTGAACTAGAAGTTCCCACCGGATCAGTCTCGGCTTAGCGTCTTTCTTGGCAAGTAAATACTTAATTATCGAATGGTCCGTATAGACAGTCACCTTGGTACCTACAAGATAGGATCAAAACTTTTCAAAAGCAAACACAATAGCAAGTAACTATTTCTCTGTTACCGTATAATTTAGTTGAGCTCCTGTCAGAGTCCAACTTGCATAGTAGATGGGATGAAAAACTTTATTGCTTTGCTGGCCCATGACAGCTCCTATCACGTAGTCACTTGCGTCACACATCAATTCAAATGACAAATCCCAGTCTGGTGTGACGATTATGGGTGCCGAAACTAACCGACTCTTCAAATCATTGAATGCTCTTAAGCACTCTTCATCAAATTTGAATATCGTGTCCTTCTCCAATAATTTGCATAAAGGTTTAGCAATCTTGGAGAAGTCCTTGATAAATCTTCGATAGAAACCGGAGTGGCCCAAAAAGCCCCTAACACCCTTTACAGATGTTGGAGGTGGGAGTTTCTCAATAACGTCTACCTTTGCTTTATCTACCTCGATTCCATGTCTCGTTATCCGATGCCCTAGAACAATACCTTCTTGTACCATGAAATGGCACTTTTCCCAGTTAAGTACAAGGTTTGTTTCTTGGCATCGCCTTAGTACCTTGGCTAGATTTGCTAGGCAATCATCATATGTATCCCCGAATACTGAAAAATCATCCATAAAAACTTCCAAATATTTTTCAACCATGTCAGTAAAAATAGACATCATACATCTTTGAAATGTAGCAGGTGCATTACATAAACCAAATGGCATGCGCCTAAATGCAAATGTATCGTACGAGCAGGTGAATGTTGTCTTGTGTTGATCTTCTGGTGCTACTGTAATCTGATTATACCCCGAGTATCCATCAAGAAAACAGTAATAGTCTCGCCCCGCGAGTCTCGCCCCGCGAGTCTCGCCCCGCGAGTCTATCTAGCATCTGGTCCAAGAACGGCAAAGGAAAGTGATCTTTCCTAGTCACCTTGTTCAGCTTCCGGTAATCGATGCAAATTCTCCATCCCGTAACCATCCTAGTTGGTATCAACTCGTTATTCTTATTTTCCATGACTTTAATACCTTCTTTCTTTAGCACGCACTGGACCGGACTTACCCACGAACTGTCTGAGATGGGGTAAATTATACCCACATCTAACCACTTGATGATTTCTTTCTTGACTACGTCTTTCATGATGGGATTTAGTCTTCGTTGTCCATCAATCGTCCCTTTCTCGCCATCTTCTAGTATGATCTTGTGCATGCATACAAATGGACTAATACTGCGAATATCGGCTATGGTCCATCCGATAGCCTTCTTGAATTGTTTCAATACAAGGATGAGTTTCTCTTCTTGCTTATTGGTTAATTCTGCTGAAACAATCACAGGCAAAGTAGAAGCGTTACCTAAATAAACATATTTTAAATGTGAAGGAAGTACCTTGAGTTCTAAATTAGGTGGCTCCTCGATTGACGCTTTTGGTTGGGCATAATCCCTATTTTCTAACTCCAAAGATTCAAAATGGGATTGCGGATTAAATCTCCTTTGATTAGCTTCTAGAAAAGCTAAGTATTCATCTTCCTCTTCATCATTTTGAGGGTCTGATGTAAAAATTTGTTCTAATGAATCCTCAAAATAGTTGAGTTCCTTCTCCACGATTAAATCCTCTAAATCGGACACTGCAGAACAATCATCAATTGTGTCAGGAAATCACTTAGACTTAAAAATGTTAAATGTTACCTGATCATCCTGAACACGCATAGTAAGCTCACCCTTCTGCACATTAATAAGGGTCCTTCCGGTTGCTAAGAACAGTCTTCCTAGGATGATTGGCACCTCTTTGTCTGCTTCAAAGTTTAGAATCACAAAGTCAGTAGGAAAGATAAATTTGTCTACAGGTACCAATACGTCCTTGATTTTTCCTTATGGATGTGCTAAGGATCGATCTGCTAATTGAAGTGTAACCGTAGTCGGTCTAACTTCACCTGTCCCTAACTTCCTAAATATTGACATAGGCATCAAGTTGATACTGCACTTTTAAGTCACACGATTGCTCTTACCACAATATGTTGCTCCAATGTTGCAAGGTATGGTAAAACATCCAGGATCCTTCAACTTCGGGGGTAGTTTGTTTTGAAGATAAGCACTGCATTCCTTTGTCAAGGCTACCGTCTCAAATTCTCCAAGTCTTCATTTTTTAGACAGGATATCCTTCATGAATTTGACGTAGTTCGGTATTTATTCAAGTGCTTTAACCAACGGGGTGTTGATATGAAGTTGCTTGAGTACGTCTAGGAACTTCTTGAATTGAATTTCCTGCTTCTGCTTCTGAAGTCTTTGAGGGTAGAGTGGTGGAGGTTTCTTTACTAGAACTGGTTGATTCGTCTTCTGTGGTAATTCTGCATCTAACGGAGTTGTTAGTTGATCAGAATAGTTGGTTTTGAAGTTACCTTGTCGGATTTTGTAGATTCTGGTTCTTGTGAAACTGGAATTTCAACACTCGGTTGAACTTCCTCTGAGTCTTGAGCGTCAACTGGCTCCCTCTCAACTTTGACGGAATTGGGCTCTAAAATCTTTCTTCTCCTCAATGTCAATGCTTTACAATGCTCCTTCCCTGGATTCCTCGAATTCTCCGTATCACTAGGTAAAGCACCTTGTGGTCGGTTCCTGAGTTCAGTAGCAAGCTGACCCATTTGGTTCTCCAGATTTTTCAATGTAGCTGCTTGGCTTTGAATTAAGGCATCATTCTTCGCCATGTATGCCTTTAACAAATTTTCTAAGCCATTGGATGGTTCAGCTTGGGTTGGTTTCTGAACTTGTTAGGGAAAACTAGGTGGCTGAGTCGATCTAGGTTGGACGTAAGTGTTACTGGTTCCAGCCCCTTGGTTACTCCAAGAAAAATTCGGGTGGTTTCGCCATGATGGGTTATAGAAATTGGATTGCAGTCATTACCTTCCTCGATTTTGGTTCTGGTTACCCATGTAATATACAGATTCTGGGTTCGATGGACATTCTTCAAACAAATGTCCTCCCCCACAATAGACACAGGCTATATTTTCAAATTGATTTGGTCATTTGTCTTTGCAAAACTATTAGACCCATTAGTAGTAAGATTTTTAACATTGAGGATATTGATGATACCTGATATGCGAGTGAAGTAAGAGCGTCTACTTCATGTATTTCAGCAACTCGTCTTCCTGGCGCTGCTCGATTGGTTGGCCATTGATAATTGTTGCTGTCAATCCTCTCAATGATTTCATAAGCCTCGTTATAAGACTTAGAAAGGAGAGCACCGTTAGTAGAAGCATCCACTACCATCCTCGTGTGAGCATTGAGACCATTATAAAATTTCTCAAGTTGGATGCAATGTGGGATTCCATGATGATGGAACTTCCGTAATAATTCTTTGTACCTTTCCCATGCCTCATACAAGGACTCATCATCCATTTGTTGGAAGGCAGTGATCTCATTCCTCAACTTAGCATTCTTGCTAGGCGGGAAATACTTCATGAGAAATCTTTCTGCTAACTCTTGCCATGTGGAAATTGAATTTGGTGGCAATAAGTTCAACCAAGCTCGAGCTCTGTCCCTTAGCGAATACAGGAACAGCTTCAATCGTAATTCATCTTTGGGTACTCCGGCTAACTTGAAAGAGTCACTCACCTCCATAAACATGACCTTAAGTGAAGATGAGGATCTTTGGTAGGCATTCCACCGAATCGGCCTGATCCAAGCATTTGGAACATAAGCGGCTTCACTCGAATTATTGTGCCTCAATTTGGGTCTCCTAATACCGGATTAAGATCTTGAAACACCGCGGCAGATATCGTTTTAAAGCTCTATCCTTATCATCAGCAATAAGGATAGGATTTTGAGCGAGGTTTGCTCCGTTTCCTTGATTCAAATTTTCAAGGTTCATCTCTTCGGTCCTTCTCTCGATTCGCTTGTTTTCTTATTTGCCGAAAAGTTCGTTCAATCTCGAGTCTACTGAGGAGTAAATCAATAATTCGGTCAATACTCATAAACACACGAAATAATCACGAGAAAAATTAATTAAGTTAAAATTGAGCAGAAAAAAATAAACCAAAATGCAAAACTAACAAATTCACAAATAATGACTTTTTAAAACAGTCCCCGGCAACGGCGCCAAAAACTTGGAATGACGGAAATGTGCAAGTGTACACAATCGCAACAAGTAATAAAGTGACAAGTAAATGTTGAGTTATCGTACCTACATGTGGATTTGTGAAAAGAATTATTTATGAATGCTATTTAAAACACTTTGGTGAAGAAAAATATTTTTTTTGAAGAGGGTGATTAAAAACTAAGATTTTAAACTAAGTAAACTAAATAAATAAATCTCAAATGCACGATTTAAAATACGATTTTAATCAAGATGACATAATTGTGTTAGATTAATTACATTTCTTAACTTGGAATTATTAAACTCATGTTTATATTGTTACGAATAAATTCACAGCAACTCGGTAATTTACTAACTTATGAACATACTCACCTACCAAAATCTATTCATCTCTTGACTATATCCCTATGTCAATTCAACCGATTAAACAAATCTTAATAGGAAAATATGTTATTGCACATACATACTTATTAAATCGAAATAATCTCTTGTACATATCCCTATGTCAATTCAAACGATTAATTAAACCTAACAAGCACATAAAAGACTACGTGACGTAACAAAATATCCCTACCTTGAAACAGTGTAATCACAATAATCTTGCAAGTTATGCAAGGCAAATGTATCGTCAGATACCGTTGCTAATTTAACCCTCAGCTACCTTAGATGATTAAACATGCACTGATTAAGTACTATGTCCATTAATTACAATTTCAATCCATTTAAATAATTAATTCGTTAGCTACCTCACAATTGTAATGCAAGAATAACTTAGTCATAATTTTACTTAATCAAGCATCTTACCGAGGCATATAACAACATAAACACAATTTTAACAATTTTAGCAAACGAAATGCAATCAACCTAACACGAATTAAATTCAAGCTAAATTAATTAAATTAACCATTCCAAAAACATAAATATTCATAGATATGTTCATCATAACAACAAGAAAAATTAAAGAGATAGGGAACAAGAATCAAATCCAGTGTTTTTCCGTGGCTTGACTAGTTTGCTCCGTTCTTCCTTCTCCGTTGTCCTCGTCGACCAAGGTTGCTATGAACACTTAATTGCTGCTCCAAATGGATGATGAATGTCCCTTTTCCAATAGGAGAAATCGGCAAGAGAGCAAGGGAATTTTGAATGGAAAAGAAGAGAGAAAGTGGAGAGAAGAGAGAAAATATGTGAATGCTTGAGATGTGTTTCAAATGACTAGCCTAAGGGGGTTTTTATAGCTGAAGAGGGCTGCTAAAAATAGCTAAAATTATCAGCCAAAGAGCCCTCCCTTGGCCGGCCACACATGTGGCAAGGTTGATAGTTTCAACTTTGCTAATTTAGGCTTGGGGCAAATCTATAAAGCCACTAATTTTGGAGGGGTTTGTTTGCAATTTTAACAAGTCTTCAAAGGCCTCTTTGCAAGCTAAATAATCAGCCAATAAGCTGATTTGGGTCAGCATATGGACGGTTTTGGGCTGTCTACTTCTTGGTCGGTTCGGTTCACTCGGTTCGGCTCAACTGGACCACTTTTTCATAATTAATTAATAATAATTTATTTAATTCAAATTAAATTGGATATAAAATAAAATTAATTATATCATGAATTAATACACATAATTGGACCGGCTTAGGCTGAAAATTAATTCACCCTGATACTTCAAATTGCTTCTCGGTTTTGAACTTCTAACAGTGTCTGCCGAGTCTTTATTTGCCATTTGTGCAAATCTGTCAAAAAATAATCAAAATTAATTATAAAATTAATTAAAATTAAAAATGTTCATAATTTAAGTGCAATTTAATTATTTTATAAAAATTAATTATTTTTCGACAATAATTTTTCCGTAACTGCATGAATTTGAGTTAAAAGGGGCATGAAAAAATATGTATATTTTTTTTTCCAGCACTTTCACAATAGTTATCATAACCACATATCACATGTTATAGCATCTCATCGCAATTCATATATTCAAAAACACATAAGCAGATAGTTCACAAGATAACATAGGTATGAGAAAGCTTACACTCGAAATTTAGAGTAGGAGTTTTGGCTACTACTAAATTCTCAAATAACGCATTGAATCATGTCCACAAGCAATTATTCCAAACACTCACCAATACGCTTTCATCGAAAAGTCGAAAACTCAAACTAGCATTTCCTAACTCGTAGATGGTCCTAGCGAATCCGAAGCTTCAACACAATAATTCACACAACAATACATACAAAAATCAGCAAAGGATTCACCACAAGCAATCAAAAACATAAGCCTAAGTTATGTTCTCATGTAAACGAAACCTTTAACTTAGCCAACTTGAAATCCAAATATCTCAATCTACACTTAATCTTTTCACCTAAAACGAGTTTCATTCATCTAATTATTCATCTACGACTAATTCCCAACCCTTAATGTATGTTAAACTACTCAATTCATGATATCAACTTTTTCGACATGTTTATAGCTATTTTCACGAAAATTTATTAAAACTCAAAAAATCTTTATTGAAACTTCAAAACAATTTTAGAAACCTCTTAATCATGCCAAAAATAATTGAAAAACACTTTGAAACTACGTTTTTACCCAAGATCTCGAAATCCACCGTTAACGACCCAATTTTCAACTTTTATTAAAAACATGCAATTTGATGACTAATAATTCGGTTTTAAAGACTAAATAACATTAAAAACTTATTAGAAGTTGAATCGTTACCTTAGATGATGAAAATCCAAGCGTTTGATTGAAAACCTGAAAGCTTGACAATGGAGAAAACTATGGTGTTTTTGGGTGTTTCTTTTAACTTCTGTGGAGGTTTATGACTAAGAGGAAGATAGAAATCAAAAGAATAGAGTTTAGGAATCAAAATTAGAATATTTATGCTTAGGAAACTCAAGGGGAAGCAACACTAAAATATGAATGAGAAAGTATCATGACCTTAATATAGATGGGGGGGAATACAGGGTGTTTTTAAAATTTTGGTTTAATTGCATTTTAAAAACTTACAATTTAGACCCTTTTACAAATCAGTCCTTATTTCAAAATTAAATGTATTTAAAACTCATTTTCAGTAATTGATTTGATTTTTTAAAAACCATAGTAAAAAACATCTACGGTGTACCATGTCACAGAATTCCAAACACTCTAAAGCTAAAATCCCTAAAATACCCCTAAAACTCCTAGGCCTTATTTTGGGGTGTTACAGTATTTTATTGATCAATCGGAATGTTTACAATGCTTCTTCAAAATCTCTATTTATAGGCATAAGAAGTATAAATGAAGTAGAGATCCACTTCTAATCACTATTAGAATTTAAAGTACATCAAAACTTATCTTGATCTTAATGGACATCCACTTAATAAGATATTCATAACACTCCCCCTTGGATGTCCATTGGTAGATAATGTGTCTCGTTAAAACCTTACTAAGATAAAAACCATGTGGGAAAAAAATCTAGTGAAGGAAAAAGAGTACACATATCTATAATACGCATAATATGCTACCTCATTAAAAATCTTATCAGGAAAACCCAATGGGACAAAACCTCGGTTAAGGGAAAAAGAATACAAAGCGTATTTAGTCCCCCTCATGAAAACATCACATACTTTCTCGTATTCTACGTATTCAATCTTGAATACTAGTTTTTCAAATGACTATTTGAATGTATTTGCTAAGCATTTATATCACCATTCTTTTAAAAGTCATGAGTGAGGGAAAATTTGGGAGAAATATATTTTGATCTCTTCATGAGTTTCAACAATAATCATAGCGAACTTTAATCATGATTCTTCTATAAAAACACAAATAAGTATTTTAGATAATTTTATAATCCTCCTTCAACTACTATTCACGATGTCAAATTTACCACATATTTTCAAATTATTTCAATTCATATAAATGAACAATTTTTCGAGAATTTCAATATGCTTTTGGTATTCTAAATCCTTCAAGGATTTTAATATAAACTTTACTATAAAGTGATTTATAAAAGGAAGTAACAACAACCATTAAACGCAAGTTAAATCTTTTATGAACTGTCAATTTAATAATATATATAAAGGTTATTGCATCCACCATAAAAGAATATTATATTTTTTCATAATCAATGCTAGGGCTTAGCGAAAAACTTCATATTTTTATTCCGCTTTTGCAAAACTACTTCATTTGTACCCTCATTGGCTTTATATCTTTAGGTGTTTGGACTACTGGTCCAAAAACTCTACGAATTTAATTGTACTTGAGTTGCGTCTTTCTATTTTGAATAATCTATTCCATATTTCTCAATAGGTTTATTCAAGATTCTCATTTTATTTCATTATTTCAACAATAATATTGTATGCAAAACCATTGTCGACCAATTTTATTATCGGTTCGACATTTTCTCGAATTGACATAACTTATCAAGATCTCTTATTTTCATTATTTTAATCTTCAGTTTCAAGTACCTAAATCTCTTCTAGAGTTTTACTTATTAGTTATGTCTTGGGTCTCTTCTAGAGCACCCACCTCCACTATATAACCATCTAGATGAATTATTTTCTTTTATAAGAATTTTCAGTTTTGGAACATGTAATGAGTTATCCTTGTTGAACTTATGGTTCAAATTACTCTCTCCCTAGCTCATTACAAGTTATTATTTCTCTCCCCCTAATGTTGAGAAAACTATCGAATAAAAATAGTAATCACAAATCATGTCATAATTGAATCTCCAAAACATTCAAAACATATAATAATACAAGGAGACTCGTAATTACTATAAATTCTTAACTTTCTTTGAGTATTCACTCATCTTTGTTAAGGTGGAGCAATTGGAACATATATGCACATAGGGATGTTCAATCGGTTAACCGAACCAAACTACCATTAACCGAATTAGCCGACCCTTTTAAAACCTTAACCATTAACCGAACCGAATTTTAAAAAAAAATTAACCGAACCAAACTTTTTCGATTAATTCGATGGGTTAACTGAATTAACCGAAATTTATATGTTTTTTTTATTTTTTTTTTGTTAAAACAAGTATAAAACATATAAAAAAATTAACTAAATTTAATATATGTAAAATGTATATAAAAATACAAAATTTCGGTTAATTAACCGATTTCAAACCGAATTAACTGTTAACCGAACTTTTAAAAAATTATTAACCGACCCCTGACCGAATTAATTCGGTTAACCGACCAATTAACTGAATTCGGTCGGTTAACCAAATTAATTCAGTTTTACCCAAAATTTTTACACCTCTTTTGCACATACAAAAATTCAAAGATGAGAAATATTTAACTCTTAACTAAAAACCAATTGTAATGGGGAGTATTTATAACTTATTGGCTTGATGCGTACAACACGTAAATCAACATAATCTCATGTTGAAATAAGAAGTTTAGTTCTCATAAGTAATGGTTTAGATATTAATCAAATTTATTCAATCAATAGTTTATCTACCATTATGCGCATAAATAACAAGCTTTTATGACAGTTTTTCAAACTCAATCAATAAAAGACTGAGATATAAACTCATCAACTTTAGCAAGATGAATTGTCTTAATTGCTTAATCTGAATTTTATTATTTAAACAAGCAATTTTGCAAACGACAGGTTGCAAATTGATAACACATATGTGATTATTTTGTAGATGCATCTACCAAAATCATATTATATCAAAATCATCCACATGGTGGATAAATGTGCCCATATTCATTTTAGAAATGCAAGACATTAAATCTCAACTTTAGCTAGTGAGTTTCTAATAATCAATTTTCATTGAGAACAAGCAACAAATGAGAATTCTTTAAATTAAAGAATCTTATGGTTCTTTAATGAATGTCCATATGAATTTTAAATTAATTTTCACATCATATATGATCTAGGATGGTCTACTTGGTCATGTCAAGTAGTAAATGCATTTATATTAGTAAACTTCTGGTTTACTTTAACATGCATTTCAATTGTACTAATAATGCCAATATAAATTGTGACAAATTGATTATTTTCTTGTCATTCCTTTTACTTTGTATCCACATATAAGTACTATTGTGACATTTACTACTGTAAATGTCTAAATCAATGTGAAGTCTATAATTTCACTAAGTCAACAAAATAAATATAATTTCCAAATAATTATATGCAAAATTCGCTTAAGGGAATATGCCAAAATCTTCAAATATCCAAAAAAAAAAAATATTAATAGCAAACTTTGAGAGTGAATCTTATTTTCCAGGTGTAGAACAGTTACATAACCAATGATTTTTCATATATAAGTTCTCTCTTGCAAGTTCTCATCAGTAATATTTTTCCACATAATTTTAATTGAGAATTTATTCTGAATACTGTAGAGTTATACTCACAGTTTAAAAAAAAAAAAAAACTTGCAACTTAGGTGCATCCAACCATAACGAGCTTGACATAGAATTACCATATTGTATTGCTCATAAGTAGATTTTTCACAGTCAAATATTTTGCTTTCAATCTCTAATGGAGATGATGACAAAAGAATATCACAAAGGTAGTCACAGTCAAATCAATTTAATAATAAGAGTAAATAATTTAATCCTCTTTTGATTCATATGAAATATAATCTTTTCCTCGTTCACAAAATCAATATGAGATCCATTATGAATATCTTTTAAAACCAATGGATTAACCATAACAAGATATTAATATATTAGCTCTTTTAGATTTTTCGACTAATTTTGTACTATCAAATATTTAAATAGTATTAATTTTTATTTTCTTTTATACTTATATTTATTTTGGAGAATGCAATAGATTTACTAAAACAAACTTATAATCGTCCCAATAGATTATTTATTTCATAATCATTATCACAAACATAAATTTAGAATTTTTCAAGAAAAAGATAAAATTCCAATTTATCAAAAGAATAAATTTTCATTTTATCCAAAATTTTAGCTTTGGCAGACAATAGCAACCTTTGAAAATCAAAATTTCCCCTCCAAATATTTTTCTACTTTGAAATTAAAATATTCCTAATGATTATTTTTTTATGGTGAATTTTTTTAAAAAAATAATATTTCATTTGTATTGGTAAAGATCGAAATTCAATGAAATAAATAAGCACGGCACCGTATTTTGTGATTCTAATACTAGGGATCGATTGATATTGATGTCATGCAAATGATGCAATAAATTATTTATTTATTGAAGTGAAAGCGGTTCCAGTATGCAATGGATAAATTCTTGGACGTCTTGGCCGAGTGAATTGAGGGTGATATCGTCTCCTTCCCTATACAGACAATACATAATTCCACCTCACTCTACCTCTCTCAGTCCTACTAAGTTTGTTTCAAATTCGAAGACCAAAAAGTCAAATCTAAATTATGACCTGAATAAATTTTTAGGAGAATAAAATTTTAATTTTTTATAGTTTATGTATTTATAATTTTTAAAGAATTAAATTATTTTTCTATAATTTTAAAAAAATTAAAATATAATTTTATTTTTATTATTTTAAAAATTTAAAGACTTAAATAAAAATTTTACATTTTAAAAGGATCATGTCTGCCAAACTCCCTAAATCAGCCTATGGTTATGACCATTAATTTCAGTGCCAACCACCACCAAAAAGAAATAAATTCAACTTCTTTCGCACCGTTTGACATCCTATTACAAAGGGGGTATTTATGTGTTTCGCCCATCCATTCTTCAATCTGTTTCGTAGCTTTCCAAAAGAAGGAATATTTTTTAGTTTGACCCCCTTAATTTTTTGAATTTCTTTTTTTACGATTTTCAAAGATAAATTTCTATTTGGTTCCTTTAAATCTTTATTTGGTCCCTCGAAAAAAATTATAATTTAATATAATTAATTTAGTAACACTTTGATTAAAACTTCTTTATATTAATTGTTTAATCAATATTCTTTACATTAATTTAATTGTTGAACCAATATTCTTATCTTGTTAGCATGCAACTTGCACCATAACTAGATAAACTAGTTGTACCTTACCTTTGGCGATACCTTCATTACCCAATAACCCTTGACACACTTGTCATTTACTTCCTCTATACATATTCACACATTTCAGAGAGCAATACTTACCTTATACTCTAACATTAGTTATGCGCCCTATGTGTACGTTAGAAGCATCAGTTGGACGGACAGGACCATGCCACTCAGATTCCTTCTGGTTACTTGCCTAAACTTATGACCCGCCAATACTTAGTGTTACAATCTACTTTGTGTGAGACTGCAAACTGTTGTTGTAAACGTTGTTGAATATTTACTGTCCAAGTTCTTAGTGGGATGATTTGGAGATGAGTGTTCTAGTTTTTAAGTACAAAGGTGCGATCTCTATATTTGGGGAGTGATAGAGTGTGAACCACTTGTTTTATTGCTAAACAAAGATACCGGAATTACTCACTGAGTTAGGCTCTGTTGATATAGGGAAACCAAACTGCATAAACAAATCGTCGATGTTCTATGTGTTTTTGTTACACAATTTTCACAATGCCAAATCATAGTGGCCATTGCAGTCTAGCACTTCAATTGCAATTTTCATTTTAAGCAAACAAGTAACTTAAGGTAACGACAGTTTTCATAGTCCAAAAGGCTTGTATGATAAGTGCAAGTGGTTCCAACACGCCATGGGCCATGGAAGAATTCATTGAGATCTTAGTGAGGCTGACATCATTATTTCGTTTCGTTTCGTTTTGTTTCGTACAACTGTACTAAATTTGGCCTGAAACCAATGAGCAAACTATCAACCATGAGTTAATGTCGTTTTGTGACCATTAAATTTTACATGGACTCTGTCCTCTTCGTAAGGATACATGTTTCTATCTATATAAAATTATAAAAATAAAAAAGTATTGTTGGAAAGTTTGATATTTTATATTATTTTATTTAATTTATTTGGTTGGAATGTAAAATTTACATGTTTAGCAGAGGGAACATAAAAATATTAGTAGTGTATTTTACTAAATTGTTTTTATTATAGAATTTGTAGCTGCTTTAATATTTTTTAGTTTCAATTTCTATAAAATTATGATAAATTTTTATATTTTCTATTTTTTATTAAAATTTATATTATATGTTCAAATAAATTTATAAATTATAATTATAATAATTCATAGAGAAAATATTACATCACCAACCGCAATTATAACTATAATACTAATAAATAAATCATTAGAATAAATATAATAATTTTAATCTTAAAATATGAACCTAAATCCTAAGCTTAAATTGATAGGTGGAATTGTTCAACTTTCACAAATACAAAACAAAATAAAGGAAAGATGAAAATTTATTTCCCTCTAAAAGAAAATATTTTATGGTTCAATTTTTGTGTTATATATAATAAGAAAAAAAGAAGAAATAGTTAGAATTTTAAGATAAACTCCACATCACTTGGTCATCAAGATTCTAAATTAGACTGCTAAGCTAACAATATCTTTTCCTATCTCAAGAAAATTTAGTGTTCAAAAATTTTATACGAAACACAACACTCATAAAAGTATTTCCACGGTTTATTTATGAAACTACATACCATGCGTTTACTCTAAAAGTTTAAAATGGATAACCAGTCACCATATCACCTAGTTTATTTATGAAGTTACCTACAAATGGATAACCAGTCACCATATCACCTAGTTTATTTTTGAAGTTACATACCATGCGTTTACTCTAAAGGTCTGAAATAAATAACCTGTCACCATATCACCTCCTTTATTTATGAAGCTATGTACCATTCAGTAAACTATGGTTTCAACTTCCTCGATAGCTTCTTTCAAACTTCTAACATACGAATGATTCCAACAATATCACCTTGTTTCTACGATGTTCCAGCACATCTGTAAACGAAAAATATTGATTTGGATTTGATCATTACCATACAAGATGAAATTTGGCTTGGCCGATCAATCCTAATATAGTGAAAGAAGATCGTCATGGTGGCATATAGGAGACTAAACTTATTGTAAAGAGATCATCATACATTGGATTACCATATCTTCAATATTTATTAATATCCAGCTATGTGCTGCAGCACTGTTATTGTCAATAACCATAGTCTAGGCAGTAAAGCTTCCTTGAGAGTACCACTGCCAATGTTTGTCGAGAAAACAGAGTTCTAAACAACTTGGTCTTTCTTAACAGGAAAGATCCTAATTACTAATAAATACTTACTAAAAAGACAACCTTACATAATGATAATTAATATCTATTGGAGACACTTTGGCCTTCAATGGTTTTCATTACGAAGTAGCATCTCAACTGCTTCACTCATCGTTGGTCTCGCGTCTTTTTCTTCCTGAACGCATTGCAGAGCCACAGTAACCAGATTTAGCGCCTCAGCCTCATCGTATATCCCTTCCAGCTTGGGATCGATTATCTCATGCTTCCATGTTCCGGTCTCTCCGGCACTTGCCATGTTCTCTCTCGCCCATGCTGCCAGCGTTGTTTTCTCTTTTGGACTTCCATCATCTGTCACTGTGGTTCCCATTGCAGGGCTTCTTCCTGTCACTAACTCCAATAAAACTATCCCATAACTATAGACATCAACTTTAGAGGTGATGGGCAAATTTGACACCCACTCAGGTGCCATGTAACCCCTAGTTCCTCGGATCCTCGAGATGTTTGAACGCTTAACATCGCCTCTATTTAGAAGCCAAGACAGGCCAAAATCTGACACTTTAGGCTGGAATTTAGAGTCTATGAGAATGTTATGAGGTTTTATATCACAATGGAGAACCCATTCCAAACATTCTTCATGTAAATAAGCTAAGCCTCTTGCGGTTCCCACAGCAATATCGAATCTCTTTTTCCAATCGAGTGCTTTTAAAGAGAGATTTTCGGCCAATGATCCATGTTCCATGTACTCATACACCAGAAGCCTATGTTTTCCCTCTGCACAGTAGCCCCACATCTCTATCAGGTTCATGTGATTAAGCTTTCCAATGGTGTTCACTTCTGCTAGGAATTCAGCTTCCCCTTGGTTAGCATCAGTGAGTGTTTTGATTGCCGCAACTCGACCATCGGATAGAGTGGCTTTCAAGACGATTCCTCCTGCACCTCTTCCAATCTCTTGGGAGAAACTATTTGTCGCCTTTTTCAGCTCTGCGTAGGTGAATTTTCTGAAGCCTGTGGCAGCAAGAAGCTTGCCTGCCATTGGGCTTGTGTCGTCATTGTTTCTAATCAAGAAACACCATACCAAGAAAACGACAACAAACTCCAGCCCTCCGATTGAACATACCGCCCAAAGTGCAAATTTCAGCGGCTCATTTTCAGGCTTTTTGGAATACGTTCGTTCGAGGGTCTGCACTTTGTTGGAACATTGTAGCTTTGAATGTTGAACGGTGGCGTTATTGTACAAGGAGACGGTAGCCTTGGCCACTTTCAAGTAGAAATCAGCATTAAAATTTGGTGGGCGATGTCCATTTAACAATTGTGTCTTGGCATAGCAATATGTACCAGCTGGTTCATGAGCTTTACTAAATCTGAACTGAAAACCTTTGCAATCACACAACTTCGAGCACTTATTCTTGCAATCCTCTAAAGTGACATTAGGAAACATGTCCAGATCATAGCCATAGAATTCAACATGGCGGAGTTTCAGGAAACCAACCTGATCAGGTCGGTTACAAGGAAGAAGAAATTTTGGTTCACATCCAAGAGACCAATCAGAATTATTCTTCATTTTATATCCTGGAATGCAATCGCATTTCCTTCCAAAATTAGGAGTATAAATGCAAATGCTGTTCTGTCCACAGCATCCATGAACCATACATGGTTGAGGGAAGGCTTGCCATGAAACAACCCAAGTTTCTCCATTTTCTTTTAGACTATACAGTCGAATATTGCCATCAAAATCCATCTTCAACAGTCTTGAAACCTTTGAGCCATAATCAGCTGACAAGAAAGTAAAATTATCAGTTGATGTAAACTTGCCCAAAGTATCCAGGACTGCAATTTTGCTATTATTGAACGTGGATCTTCCAGCTTCCCATCTCAAAAGCCATGGACTAGGCCAGTAAACGCTTGAAAACTCAGGACCTTTGTAAGCAAGGCAAAGAACATTATCAGTATCAAAATAAAGCTGAAAATAACCCGATGAGTAGCTTCCTTGGCTTCTTGATGATATGAGCTTCGAGCTCTCATTGAATGGTTGAAGAGGAAGCAGAGTATCCGTAGGTGAATCATAGCTTTGCCACAATATATGGTCTTCCAAGCTAGACAGGATGAGATTGCCGCCATCATCAAGTTTTAACTTGGGAAGGGATTTTGAGGCAGTTCTCGTTTCCCAAACAAGGATCTGACCAGCATCTTTTAAAACAAGGTTACCTGATGTCGATAGGGAAAGCTTTGAGCGTCTACCATTGACTGGTTGATCCCGATTGGCCATCCAAACTATGGTGCAATTGCTAGCAGTAGCATTGCAGGATGGTTTGTTGAACCATATGGCAAAGGAATAAGCATTGTTGCCAACAGGGTGGAAACCAGCACTGAAAGTGCCACCTGGTGAAACCAACACATCGCCTTTTTTCTCCACTGAGAGAGATGAACCCGCCCATAGCGCATCAGAGGATGAAGAGGAAGGTGGGCAGGAAAAAGCCAATAATAAAACTAGGAGCATCAATGGCGTGGCCATGAAAATGAAATTGTTAAGATTGAAGACAGGGACAAGCCTTGGCGACAGACCTTTCGATTTTAAGAAAGTCGGATATGATTAGTTGGTGCAATAAATAGGCAAATAGTAATGGGAAGTTATGCGAGTTTAAGTTTGGGTAAATTTTTAAAAATTTTAGGAGTATAATGATATTTTCTAAAAAAATTTGAGGGTTTAATTAATTTTTTATGAAATTAATTACAATTTTTAAAAATTTAAGAGGTGTAATTAAAATTTTCTAAAATTTCACAAAAAAAATTTTAAATTTCCTAAAATTTTGGCCATAGGGATCCGCCCCTGACTGCTATACCTTCGAAAAGTCTACCAAAATTTTTAATTTATATTAAAATTTGTAAATAAATATTAAATATTATTATACGGTATTTTTAAATTAATAAAATACAACTTAATTAGAAATATATGTTAATGATGCAATTTGAATCCAAGATCTCAAACATCTTAATTTTTAAACTTTAGCTTCATTATTTTATATGAAATTTTTACATAAAATTTATTTCTAAATAGATAATGTCGTCGATTGAGTTATTGTCTTAAATTAACTTGATAACGAATTTAGAGAAACTTTTGAACTTACCAATATAGCCTCGTTGTACATTTTACTATTATTTTACCATTATATATATATATTATGATTTATAAGATTTATCATATTTATAAATGAGAATTTTAATTTTATTGAAATATTTTATTAAATAAGTTTATTTGATAAGAAAATATATCATAATGAATTACTATATATTTAAATTAGGAAAATGATTTCAGACACTGCCTATGAAGGGCTTTAAGCTTCTCAAGCAAGTTTAGGGTGTAACAAGTGTCTTATAGAGTGTAATAAGAAATAAAATAATAAATATATAAATAAATATGACACTTGTCACTCCCTCAACCCACTTGTGGAGTCTAATAAACTTCACACGAGATGTATCAAATACTTCCCTTTTAAATTATTGTCTTTGTAACACCCATTACCCATATTCAACGCCGGAACAGGGTACGAGGCATTATCGGACTTATATGCAAGCAATCAAACAAAATCGAGACATGACTTTCCACTCAAATTTAAAACTTTTCATAAACATTCATATCACCCCTTAAACGAGCCTACGAGGCCCAAAACATACATTAGGAGTGGTTCGGGACTAAATCAAAAATTTTGGAAACTTCTGGGAAAACTTAGAAAAATTTTCATCAAAACGGTCCACACGCCCGTGTGGCATATTACATGTCCGCGCTTCAGGCCGTGTCAAAAATAGAGGACATTCTGTTTATGACGTCATCACCCAAATAAGGTCACACGGCCAAGAAACACGCTCGTGTCCTTAGGCCGTGTGTCGAATTAAATTCCTAAAATCAAGTGCAGACTTCACACGGCTTGGGCACATGCCCATGTCCTATGGTCGTGTCTTCCACACGGTTGAGACACACGGCCGTGCCTTAGCCCGTTTGGTTACTACTGGGCATTCTGTTTTGCCAACTTAGGATGCAGGGGGAAACACGGCCAAACCACATGCCCATGGGTCAGACCGTGTGTCACACACGGCCTAGACACACGGGCGTGTGTCTACCCGTGTGGACAAAATAAGGCTATTTACCAAGCCTTTTTGCCACCCATACTTGCACCAACCTACACAACATCAAAACCACACTAATCCAAATATATACATATTAATTCAAGGCACTTAATATAGTATAACTAAGTACTTCACCCTCATCAAACATCCATAATCACATGCAACATATCATCATTCAACCATCAATAATCATAGGCCATATCATAATGGCAATGACACATACATGCATATGTGAACAGATTTACCTCCAAATAATCATCATGAGCCACATCTCATGGCCTTATATAAAATGAATCAAATATCATCCTAAGCCAACACATTTGGCTAAACCAATATGACATATAACCAAAAAAATCAAGTCCCTATACATGCCATAATTAAATGTAAATATCAATATACCAAAATGTGTGGATAGTGTGGGTGATCCTTCTACGATCTCTGTATCCCAAGCTGGCTTCTTGAAACTATAAAACAAGGGACAAGAGAAGGGAGTAAGCTTTAAGCTTAGTAAGTCTATATGTAAACAATGAACATCATACCACATACTTATCAATCAAGAACATTACATACTAATCAAGAATAATTCAGATCCTCGTAGTTGTACTTACTCATTTCAAATCTTACCACATTCCAAATACATATCATAAACATTGCTCACATTTACATACACTTATACCCTGCATTTGTCACCACATAGCCACACGAAATTTTACTTAGTTAAAGTTTCTCGATGAACACTTCGGAGTAATACCAGATACATGGTGGTTTCGCACACAGCCCACCATTAACAAATAACACGGTGGTATCGCACACAGCCCACCAATAATCACATATCCACGGTGGTGTCGCACACAGCCTACCAATAATAATAAATATAGTGGTATCTCACACAGCCCACTAACAATCACTTATTCACGGTTTTTATCCGTATCGTTTTCCTATTCCGAAGGTTCATCCGAGAATTTCTTCACTTTCTATCATTTTAATAGATATCAATAATATTCATTCACATTTCACATAATACATTAATATGTAAAAACATAAGTAAAAAGGATGTATCATTTACATATAAACTTACCTCGATACAAAATATGTCAATTTGAAGTTTAGTCTGAAACCTTGCCTTTTCCTCGGTCAAGGTTGATTCCACGTTCTTCTTGATCTACAATAACATATTTAGCCTATTAAATAACCACATTAATCAAATCACTCCAAAAATTCTTATTTTGGAAAAATTACTGTTTTGCCCCTAGACTTTCATAAAATTACGATTTTGCTCTAGGCTCGTAAAATGAAATGTGTTTATTTTTTTCACACCCAAGCCTAACCGATTCATATTCTCTCTTATAGCAACTCACAATTCCAATTATTTCACACATTTACTATCCATTTTATAACTTTTACAAAATAGTCCTATTAGGTGTTTTCATGCAAAAATCCTTTCACAAAAGTTGTTCATTAAACAACCAAGATTCATTTTCTTCCATAAACTTTCAGCAAACACATGAATACTCACATGGAAAAACCCTAGACTCTCAACCACTTTGCAAAATAATCCCCTCATTAGCTAGATTATGCTACAAGGGTCCCAAAAGTACAAAAATTATCAAGAATGATCACCAAAATCACTTACTTGCAAGGAGTGTAAGTTGCTGAAAATTTCAAATTTCCAAACCCCTATTCTTGTTGATATTTTTGGTGGAGGAAGAAGAAGATGGAAAAGATGATAGCTTTTCTTTATTTTATTTTATTTATCAATTAAGTCGCCAAATACTACACCTAACCATTGACCAAATTCATTTCTTTGTCCCTATGGCCGACCATCACCCTAAATAAGGTCTATTTGCACATTAAGGACCTCTAATTTAAGGTTCTCTAGCTATATGACACTTCAAATTAGTAGAACACAAATTTCACCTTTTATGCGATTTAGTCCTTTTTCAAAATTAGGCAAGTAATCACTACAATTAATTCACCAAAATTTTCATGCACTCATATAATCATGATATAACACATAAAATAATATTAAAAATAATTTATCCGGCCTCGGATTAGTGGTTCCGAAACCACTGTTCTGACTAGCCCCAAAATCGGGCTGTTACAACTCTCCCCCCTTTAGGGATTTTCGTCCCCGAAAATCTTACCGATAAAGAGGTTGGGGTACTGCTTTCTCATGGCTTCCTCTGGTTCCCACGTATCCTCTTCTACACCATGTTTTTGCCACAACACTTTCACTAATGTTATACTTTTATTCCTCAAATGTTTAACCTCTCGAGCCAAAATCTTAATTGGTTCCTCATCATAGGTCATATCCGGTTGTATCTCAATTTCTGTAAGAGAAATTACATGTGAAGGATCGGAACGCTATCATCGCAACATCAACACATGGAACACATTGTGTATTCTCTCCAACTCTGCCGGCAAAGCTAACCGGTAAGCTACTGGTCCAATCCTTTCAATAATCTCATACGGCCCAATGAAACGCGGACTCAATTTGCCCTTTCTACCAAATCTCAATTTGTATTCCACGGGGATACTTTCAGAAACACTTTATCACCCACCTGAAACTCAATTTCCTTCCTTTTCAAATCCACGTATGACTTTTGTCGGTCTGAAGCAGCTTTCAGACTATCACGGATCACTTTCACTTTCTATTCGGTTTCTCTAACTAAATCAACCTCGTGAATTTTCTTCTCACTAAGCTAGGTCCAATACAAAGGAGTTCGACATTTGTGACCATATAATGCTTCGTACGGTGCCATCTGTATACTCGACTAATAACTGTTGTTGTAGGCAAATTTGACCAAAAGTAGATATTTTTCCCAAATACCTTCGAACTCTAAAACACAGCATCGGAGCATGTCTTCGAGAACTTAAATCACTCTTTCGAATTGACCATCAGTTTACAAATGGAACACGGTACTAAAATTCAATTTCGTACCCAAGGCTTCTTGTAACAGCCCGATTCAGGGGCTAGTTGGAACAGTGATCTCGGGATCACTAATCTGAGATTTGAGGAATTTATTTTCATGTAATTTTATAAGTCAAAGCATGATAGTATATGTGCATGAGAATTTTGGTACTTTAATTTTAGCGATTTCTCGATTAATCACGAAAAAAGACTAAATCGCATAAAGTGCGAAAGTTCCATTCTATAAGCTAAAGGTACCAAATAGCCATAGATTGTTAAATTGAATTCCTAAAAAGGCAATTTAGCCCTTTCAAAAGGCTTGGCCGGCCATAGACTGCAATAGGAGACAAAGATGGATAAAAAATTGGTCAAAGTAGTTGATAGTTGGTGACTTGTTTGACTAGTTTAATATTAGAATAAAGAAAGAGAAAATATCATCTTTCTCTCCATCTTTCTCCACCGAAATTTACAAGCAAAGTAGGGGTTTGAAAGCTCAAAATTTTCAGCAAGCTCTCCTCCATTCTAGCAAGTGATTTTGATGATTTTTCTTTTTGATAATTGTACTTTTAAGACCCCTAGAACTTAAGCTTTCAAATGAGAGGAATATTGTGAAATATGATGCAAAGTTTAGATTTCTACCATGAGAGCTTTCATTGCTATTTGCTGCATTTTTTATGGAAGAAATTGAGTCTTAGTTGTTAGATGAACAACTTTTGTGAAAGGTGTTGTCTTGAAAACACCTAATTGGACCTTGATGAAAAGGTTACAAATTTGTAGTAATTATGTGAAATGTTGAGTTTTGATGATAGCTATAAGAGTATTAAATGTTCACTTAGACTTGTTGAAGGTAAAAATGTGATTAGAATTTATTTTTGAGCCTAGGGGCAAAATGGTCATTTTGCCAAAGTCTAGGGGCAAAATAGTAATTTTGCCTAATCATGAATAGTGAAATGCTTTTATTGATATGGTGATTGAAATGAGCTGAATTGCTATTATAGAGCAAGAAGAGCTGAGAATCCGCTTCGATCGGGGAAAGAACAAAGTCTTGGACTAGACCGATGAGTAGGCCCATTTTGAAATCGAGGTAAGTTTGTATGTATAGATTCAACATTTATGTTAGCATAATTGAGAATGCTTGGTATCATATTGATGCATGATACTCTACTAAATTGATGTTGAATAAGATGTTGAAGTCCTAATGAACAATAACGAACAAGAAAATGCTATTATCGAGATGAAAAATGAATGAGGTCCCGTATAAGAACATGACCGGGACATGGCCTCAGCACTGAATTAAGATTTTCGTATAAGACCATATTTGGAATATGGCTTCGGTATTGAATGTGAGAATTGTGTAAGACCATATCCGGGATGTGGCGTCAATTTTAAATGTGAAATCCCGTATAAGACCATATCCGGGATATGACATCGGCATTTAGAGGTAACTCCACGTAAGACCATCTCTGGGATATGGCATTGGCCTCGTATTTATAATAATGACGATATTATGCGTCTTTGAGTATCCCTAGTGATTAATGGGATGATTAGATGAGTTTAGAAATGTAAATGAGATTAGCACTAAAGTCCTGTGAATGAGTGAATACAGGTACTCGTGAATGAGTCACGAAGAAACGATTACGATATGTGGCATGGTATGTTCTAAATAAGGGCAATTGTGAGTAAGTATGGCAAGGAGCCTATGACTTTTGTATGGTTAGTTAATGTCATGGATGGATTATTTTATGAGCTTATTGTTGCTATTTATATCCATGCAAACTTACTAAGCTTTATGCTTAACCCTTTCATTGCTCTTCCTCCTTGTAGTATTGCCAAGATAACTCGAGGAATGAGGACGTAGAAGTTTGAAAATCACACTGTCGACATCACCTTAGTATAACAATTTAGCCTTATTTTGAGTATGGCATGTATAGGACTCGAGTATTTTGTTAGGTCGTAATTGTTGGCCAAAGTGTTGGCTTTGTAAGGCATTAAAGTCTTTTTGTAATGGTCTATTAAGTTAGGCTGATACTTGGCAAACTCTTATGCTTAATGAAAGTGATTTTCTTGAAGTGTATGCCCTTGTGTATGGATGTTGAATTGAGTACTTAGAAATGCCTTTGGGTTATGAATTATGTTGAATTGGATTAGTGTTTGTATGTGTGCAATGTAGGGTAGCAAAAGGCTTGGTAGATAGCCATCTAATTTTCCACACGAGTAGACACACGGGAGTGTGTCTATGCAGTGTGTGACACACGGTCAGCCCTATGGGTGTGTGGATCGACCGTGTGTCCCCTTGCATGCTAGGTTTGCAATTCAGTATGCTCCACGGGCTAGGGACACGGGCGTGTGCCCAGGCCGTGTGAAGTCTGCACATTAATTGTGGAATTTAAATCGACCACGAGTGGAAGACACGGGCGTGTTTAGGCCGTGTGAAGTTAGTCAGGATCGACCACGGGTGGAAGACACGGGCATGTCTTAGGGGCACACGGGCGTGTCCCTAGACCAACACGGGCGTGTGGCCCCTATTTTGTTGAAAAGTTTCTCAAGCTCGTAAAAGTTCCCGGAATAGTTACGATACCTCTCGGAGGTATGTTTAGGGCCTCTTAGGTTGAGTATGTGCAAGTGATGGGTTTAAACGAAATTTTATAGCCCGTTTTGAGATGTCAAGTGAGATTAGTTAGGTAATGCCTCAAACCGGTCCCGGCTTCGGGCACGGGTAAGGGGTGTTACACTTCTTGCAACTTTTTCCAAAACCTTGAAGTAAACCTCGGATCTCTATCCGAAATAATGAATATAGACACCGCATGTAATCTTACAATTTCGGCAATATACAGCTCAGCCAACTTGTCAAGTGAGTAATCAGTACGTACTGGTATAAAGTGAGCCGATTTTGTTAATCTATCAACGATAACCCACACGGCATCTTTCCTTTTTGGAGTCATGGGTAACCCTGTTACAAAATCCATCGTGATTCGGTCACATTTACACTCGGGAACCATCACTGGCTGAAGTAAACCCGAAGGTACCTGATGCTCGGCTTTCACTTGTTGACAGATCAAACACTTTGTCACAAACTCAGAGATGTCTCTTTTCATACCCGGCAACCAATACAACTTCTTCAAATCATTATACATTTTTGTCTTGCCGGATGTCTTGACAAACAACCATTGTGTGCCTCTGTAAAATTTTCTGAATCAACTCATCATTCTTCGGTACACATAACCTATCACGGAACATCAAGCAATCATTTGGTCCGATTCGAAAATCTAAATCACTACCCGATTCACACTGAACTCTTTTGACTTGCAATTCCTTGTCTTTCTTTTGAGCTTCACAAATTTGCTGATGAAATAACGGTCTAGCCCTTAACTCGGCCAAAATCGAACCGTCGTCAGACCAAGCTAAACTCGTACTCATAGCTCTCAGAGCATACAAGGATTTTCTGCTTAAGGCATCTGCGACTACATTCGCTTTCCCCGGATGATAATCAATCACTAGCTCATAATCTTTCAATAATTCGAGCCACCTTCGTTGTCGCAAATTCAAGTCCTTTTGATTCATCAGGTACTTCAAACTTTTGTGATCGGTAAAGATTCAACATTTCTCACCATACAAATAATGACGTCAAATCTTCAAAGCAAAGATGATGGCGGCCAATTCCAAATCGTGCGTCGGATAATTCTTTTCATGTGGTTTTATCTGTCTCGAGGCATAAGCTACTACTTTGCCCTCTTGCATCAACACACAACCAAGACCATTCATTGATGCATCACTATAGATCACAAATTCCTTTCCCGACTCAGGTTGTACCAAAACTGGTGCTTCAGTTAATCGTGCCTTCAACTTCTCGAAAATTTGTTGACATCTATCGGTTCATTCAAACTTAACATTCTTTTGCAACAACTTAGTCATAGGAGAAGCAATCATTGAAAATACCTCGACAAAATGTCGATAATACCCGGCTAAGCCCAAAAAGCTTCTAACCTCGAATATGTTCTTTGGCGGTTTCCAATCAATAATTTCTGAAATTTTGCTCGGATCAACCCGAATACCATCATCTGAAACTATATGTCCCAGAAATCCGACTTCACTAAGCCAAAACTCACTTTTACTAAACTTAGCAAACAATTTCTCCTCTTGTAGAATCTGCAATATCGTTCTTAAGTGTTTGGTATGCTCGGACTCATCTCGGGAATAAATCAATATATCATCTATGAACACTACCACAAACTTATCCAAATATAGCCGAAAAATTCGGTTCATTAAATCCATAAACATAGCTGGTGCATTAGTTAAACTGAAAGGCATCACAAGAAATTTATAGTGTCCATACCTCGTTCTAAAAGCAGTTTTCGACACATCGGATTCTTTGACTCTCAACTAATAGTAGCCAGATCTTAAATCTATTTCCGAGAACACGGTTGCTCCCTTTAGTTGATCGAACAAATCATCAATTCTCGGCAATGGATACTTGTTTTTTATAGTTACATTGTTAAGTTGACGGTAATCAATGCAAAGTCTCATTGTTCCATCTTTCTTCTTTACAAATAATACGGGAGCACCCTAGGGAGAAAAACTTGGTCTAACAAATCCCTTATCGGTCAACTCTTGCAGCTGAGCCTTTAACTCTTTCAATTCGGTCGGAGCCATTCTATACGGAGCAATGGAAATCGGTGCGGTCCCAGGTATCAATTCGATAGCAAACTCAATTTCTCTAACATGAGGCAACCCAGGTAATTCTTCCGGAAATACATCCAGAAATTCACAAATTACTGGCACAGATTCAAGCTTCAACTCAGACATCCCAGTATTCAACACATATGCAAGGTATGCTTCACACCCTTTTCTCATACACTTCTGAGCAGACATGTACGAAATCACCACAGGCATCTTATTTGAGTTATCTGTTTCAACCCAAAGAATCTCACCATTTTCACATTTCAACTCAAGGGTTTTCTGTCTACAATTTACCTTAGCATCATGTAATGTCAACCAATCCATGCCCAAAATAACATCAAACTCATTAAATGGAAACAACATCAAATTAGCCAAAAAACAGTGGCCTTGAATCATCAAAGGACAATTCTTGCAAACCTTATCTACTAACACATACTTGCCTAAAGGTTTTGACACCTTAATCACAAATTCAGTCAATTCAACAGATAATTTTTTACTATTTACAAAATTCACACAAATATAAGAATGAGTGGATCCGGGGTCAATTAATGCAACAACATTAGTATCATAAAGAGAGAATATACCCATAATCACATCGGGGGATGATGCATCCTCACGAGCTCGTATGGCATAAGCTCTAGCAGGTGCTCTCGTTTCTGACCTCGCAACTGAATCATTTATTATACTTTTACTACTAGCTCCACTTTCGGCATTTCGCGGTGGTCTACCTCTACTAGTAGTGTTACTCGATCTAACACTCTGAAGTTTCTCTCCTTCAACATTCTCATTACAGTCTCTGATAAAATGTTCTCAAGAACCACACTTGTAGCAAGCTCGATTATTTTCCCAACACTCTCTAATATGTTGTCTACCACAATTCTGACACTCGGGTTTATTAGAATTCGTATTACCCACACTTGCCATCGAGGTGGCTTGAACTCTAGAGCCCGAATATGTTTTACCACGATCTTGGTGTAAATACCCAGCTGAAACGGTCATCCAAGGGTTCGTTTATTTGGACCTCTTTGATTGGGATTGGAACGACTTACTCATCGGCCTCTTCCTTGCATCTCAAGCCTCAATCTTACCTTTTCTCCTTTCCTTATTCAGCTCTTCAGTCTAGCAAGCTTTATCGACCAATACCACAATTTTTTTCAACTCTAAGATCCCAACTAACAATCTAATATCCTCGTTCAACCCATCTTCGAATCTCTTACACATAATAGCTTCAGTAGACACACACTCTTGAGCATACTTGCTGAGTCTGACAAATTCATGTTCATACTCTGCCACAGACATTTTGCCTTGCTTCAATTCGAGGAACTCTTTCCGTTTCTGATCGATGAACCGCTGACTTATATATTTCTTTCGGAACTCCTCTAAGAAGAAATCCCATGTCATTCTCTCCTTCGGAACTACAGATGTCAGCATTTTCCACCAGCGGTATGCCAAGTTCTTCAGTAATGATACAGCACATTTTAATCATTCTTCGGGCATGCAAGAAAGTTCATCAAATACCTGCATAGAATTCTCAAGCCAGAACTTTGCTTTCTCAGGATCATCATCTATGTTGGCTCTAAATTTCTCAGCCCCTTGCTTTCGAATCTTATCAACCGGGGGTTTAGTCAGTCTTACCAAATCAATACCTTGAGGAGCTACGGGGACCGGCTGAGGTATAGGAGAGGGTGGAGGAGGTTGAGCATTAGGATTTGCTCGAACAAATTCAGTATACCAATTACTCATCATATGGAGAAAGGCTTCCCGAGCCTCCTCTCCTTGACCCAAGGTCTCAGGTCTACTTTCTATTGACGCGGTCCCTTGCGCGGGAGCCGGCGCATTACTTGCAGCATCATCAGCAGTAGTTCGTTCGGGATCCATTTACTATATGGAAACACAGTTTAAAGTTGTCAGGAGTCACCACACTATCATAATATATTTATGGCATGTATAGCTAGACTCTCACACACGCTACGGCAGTCCGAGAACTGACTAAACCATAGTTCTGATACCACTAAATGTAACACCGCTTACCCGAATTCAACACCGGAACAGGGTACGAGGCGTTATCGGACTTATATGCAAGCAATCAAACAAAATCGAGACATGACTTCCCACTCAAATTTAAAAATTTTCATAAACATTCATATCACCCCTTAAACGAGCCTACGAGGCCCAAAACATACATAAAGAGTGGTTCAGGACTAAACCGAAAATTTTAGAAACTTCTAGGAAAACTTAGAAATTTTTTTATCAAAATGGTCCACACGCCCGTGTGGCATATCACATGCCCGTGCTTCAGGCCGTGTCAAAAATAGGGGACAATCTATTTATGATGTCATCACCCAAATAAGGCCGCACGGCCAAGTCACACGCCCGTGTCCTTAGGCCGTGTGGCGAATTAAATTCCTAAAATCAAGTGCAGACTTCACACGGCCTGGGCACATGCCCATGTCCTATGGCCGTGTTTTCCACACAGTTGAGACACACGGCCGTGCCTCAGCCCGTGTGGTTACTACTAGGCATTCTGTTTTGTAAACTTAGGATGCCAGGGGACACACGGCTAAACCACACGCTCATGGGGCAAACCGTGTGTCATACATGGCCTAGACACACGGGCGTGTGTCTACCCGTGTGGACAAAATAAGGCTATTTACCAAGCCTTTTTGCCACTCATACTTGCACCAACCTACACAACATCAAAACCACACTAATCCAAATATATACATATAAATTCAAGGCACTTAATATAGCATAACTAAGTGCTTCACCCTCATCAAACATCCATAATCACATGCAACATATCATCATTAAACCATTAATAATCATAGGCCATATCATAATGGCAATGACACATACATGCATATGTGAATAGATTTACCTCCACATAATCATCATGAGCCATATCTCATGGCTTTATACAAAATGAATCAAATATCATCCTAAGCCAACACATTTGGCTAAACCAATATAACATATAACCAAAAAGATCAAGTCCGTATGCATGCCATAATTCAATGTAAATCTCAATATACCAAATTGTGTGGATAGTGTGGGTGATCCTTCTACGATCTCTGTATCCCGAGCTGGCTTCTTGACACTATAAAATAAGGGAAAAGAGAATTAAGTAAGCTTTAAGCTTAGTAAGTCTATATGTAAACAATGAACATCATACCACATACTTATCAATCAAGAACATTACATACTAATAAAGAACAATTCAGATCCTCGTAGTTGTACTTACTCATTTCAAATTTTACCATATTCCAAATACATATCATAAACATTGCTCACATTTACATACACTTATACCCTGCACTTGTCACCACATAGCCACACGAAATTTTACTTAGTTAAAGTTTCTCGATGAACACTTCGGAGTAATACCAGATACACGGTGGTTTCGCACACAACCCACCATTAATAAATAACACGGTGGTATCGCACACAGGCCACCAATAATCACATATCCACGGTGGTATCGCACATAGCCCACCAATAATAATAAATACAGTGGTATCGCACACGGCCCACTAACAATCACTTATTCACGGTTTTTATCCGTATCGTTTTCCTATTCCGAAGGTTCATCCGAGAATTTCTTCACTTTCTATCATTTTAATATATATCAATAATATTCATTCACATTTCACATAATGCATTAATATGTAAAAACATAAGTAAAAAGGATGCATCATTTACATATAAACTTACATCGATACAAAATATGTCAATTTGAAGTTTAGTCTGAAACCTTGCCTTTTCCTCGGTCAAGGTTGATTCCACGTTCTTCTTGATCTATAATAACATATTTAGCCTATTAAATAACCATATTAATCAAATCACTCCAAAAATTCCTATTTTGACAAAATTATCGTTTTTCCCCTAGACTTTCATAAAATTATGATTTTTACCCTAGGCTCGTAAAATGAAATGTGTTCATTTTTTCACACTCAAGCCTAGTCGATTCATATTGTCTCTTATAGCAACTCACAATTCCAATTATTTCACGCATTTACTATCCATTTTATAACTTTTACAAAATAGTCTTATTAGGTGTTTTCATGCAAAAATCCTTTCACAAAAGTTGTTCATTAAACAACCAAGATTCATTTTCTTCCATAAAATTTCAGCAAACACATGAATACTCACATGGAAAAACCCTATACTCTCAACCACTTTGCAAAATAATCCCCTCATTAGCTAGATTATGCTACAAGGGTCCCAAAAGTACAAAAATTATCAAGAATGATCACCAAAATCACTTACTTGCAAGGAGTGTAAGTTGCTGAAAATTTCAAGTTTCCAAACCCCTATTCTTGTTGATATTTTTTGGTGGAGGAAGAAGAAGATGGAAAAGATGATAGCTTTTCTTTATTTTATTTTATTTATCAATTAAGTCACCAAATACTACACCTAACCATTGACCAAATTCATTTCGTTGTCCCTATGGCCGGTTATCACCCTAAATAAGGCCTATTTGCACATTAAGGACCTCTAATTTAAGGTTCTCTAGCTATGTGACACTTCAAATTAGTAGAACACAAATTTTGCCTTTTATGCGATTTAGTCCTTTTTCAAAATTAAGCAAGTAATCACTACAATTAATTCACCAAAATTTTCATGCATTCATATAATCATGATATAACACATAAAATAATATTAAAAATAATTTCTCTGGCCTCGGATTAGTGGTTTCAAAACCACTGTTCTGACTAGCCCCAAAATTAGGTTGTTACAGTCTTTTCATTAACCAATCAAGTAAAAACAATAAAGTAATTTTTTACAGGGAAATTCATTAATTTATTCAATGGATGAGACCATACAATTTGGGGGAAAAACAACAAACACCTGTTGTAGGTGGTAAAAGGACAACCTCCATCAACACAACAAAGACTTGAGCCTCAGCATTAATAGAACATTATGACACGTTGACAATTGACTCTATCACAACTCAAGCATAACATATTTGGAGTGATTACAAGAACTTAATACAATAAGGAAATTAGGCCCCGGATGGCTCAAAGCAGCGAACATAAATCGACAAAAGAACCGAGCATCCACCAAACTAGAGAAGACGACAACAAAACTAGCCCTAAAATCACTCGCAAAAGCAAGATTGTATGCATAAGACTAAAAAGCGTACAACAAGAGTAGACAAAAACTTCTAAAAGTGAAACTCTGTGTGTTGGCCTGATAGCCAAGGTGTTCACCGCCCCAGGTGTGGCCTGGGTTCCAGTCGCGCTAGTCGAGTTGATGTTAGGGTTTTGTCATTCTCTTGTAATTCACCAAAAAAACTTCTAAAAGTGAATACTTATTAAATAATGGAAAACAAACATATAAAACTTAAGACAACATGGGTCTAAACCAACTTATGAAATCATTTGTTAGTTTGAAATACTCTTAAAACAAAAATAAATTAATAAGTCAACGAAAAGTCACCCACTTTCTAAAAGAAACTATCGGTGGTCGGTGGTGTTTCAACAATGATAAGCATCGTCATATGTCCATCAGAACTTGTGAAAACAACAAAGATACCCACAAAATAGATTTGCAAACTGAAAAGAGAAAAGGCACATGGAGTGAATGAGAAGAAGAAGAAAGAAAGAGAGGGTTGATGTGTAACATCCCGCTTGGCAAAGTCCCGACTATATAAGTGTTGTTTATAAAAGTAGGGCTTAAGGGTAAGTTTCAAGTGCTCAACGTTAGGATTCGATTAAGTATAAGGACTTTCTGAGTGCGCTAGTGATGCCTTGGTCTGACAGATTTTGAACAAAAGGAAAGGAACTCAAGGTAAACTCATGTATGAATATAATATAGGATATTCTAAAAGAACAAAGCTTATGACCAACTCTAAAGAAAGGTAAGTATTACGTATCAAGGAATACTAGTAAGAATATATATATGAATACGACGCATAGTATAAAGAAGTATTATTGGCTAAATAGTGTTCACCCAAAAGCCCTTTTTAACGTATAGAACAGGTAAACTCTGAAATAGAAAATAAATAGACAAGGATTCCCGTCAGATTCGATGATAAGTGAGATTGAAGTGGCAATCATGAAAGGAATGGTTCTAAGATATGAGTCCACGCCAATGATATAGTACATCCAGTGACCAATGTGGTCCTATGCTAGCCAATGTGTGAGGTACTAGTTAGGAACTAATCAAATGCGAACTAAAAGGGTTAAAGGCTAAAGGAGTGATCAGATAAGTTTCTTAGAAGTGGCAGATTTTGATAGGCCATTTAGTTTTGATGTGATGTTTACCAAGTTCCCATGAAGACTTGGGTTAAGTTAAAAGGACACTCCGATTGGGTTAAGGAGAGGTTATCTTCTTTCCCTTTTCTCTCTGAAAACATTAAGATCTATGGCTAAAGAAAGATGGAAAGATTGCTCTGAGCTGAGTCTGAAATCATGGATATTTCTAATGACTTTCTTCACATCAAGGTACATGACATGACTTTGCCGTTCAAAAGAACACATATCTATAAGTTTGCTTGGAAAAATAGGGCTTAGTGATATGTTTGGGTTTGAAATGATGATAATGGATACCAGATGTGTTCTAATGAAGTGTTTTTTTTATCAAGGCAGATGAGATTGTATCACACTATTGAATGATGGATCTGAAGGTTAAGCCGCCCTTTTGAGATCATCAGGCAAGTTTCTAAGTTGACTCTTGCATGTAGTATGTACGTTTTAAGAGCTTATAGGCTAAGTGACCAAATCGTGAGAATGAAACTAATAAAGTATGATGTAATGACTCTGGTGAGGTACACAAGACTTATGAACTTGCATGAATAGATAACGTAAATCTTAAGGTTAAAGAATGCTTGTGTTTGGGTAATGGAAAGGTGTTATTGTGTCTGAAAGGTTTAAATGTGTTAGTTATGAGTAAGTTAAGATATGATGAGTTCATGAAAGATGAGTCTAAGTATGAAGAGTCTGTGTTTGTCTCTGGAGTTGTCAAAGAGATCCATCGGGATTAAAAACACAAATCTTTGAAAGGACAAGTCCATGGCCATGGCACTGAAGACCATATCGTGTAAGACCGTAACTGGTGTGTTATGACATCATATGGAGAAAGTTAAGGGAGGTTATTACCTAATGTGGTGCTATGTGTGTCCCATGAAAATAAGGGTCAAACCTCACTAACTGTGAGTCTAGGAGAATCCCTATCACCTAAATAACTAGGGGAAGGAATGCTTTTGTGACAATACTCTGGACAGGAAAACCTTTGTGGTGAGTACTGAATGTTAAGGAATGCCTTTGTGGCAATAATTTGGACATCAAAGCCTTTGTGGAGAGTACTGAATGTTATAGAATGCCTTTTTGGGAAAACTCTGGAAAAGTAAGCCTTTATGCAAACCTTTGTTAAGGAACGCCTTTGTGGCGAATCTTCAAAAGGAAACGCCTTTGTGGCGATCTCTATCAAATGAAAGCCTCTGTGGCATTCTCTATAAAGGAAGCCTACCTGGCTATATCTGAAAAGAAATGCCTTCTTGGCACAACCTAAGGATCAGATGCCTTGGTGGAAACTCTATAAAGGAAAGCCCTTATGGCGAATACAAAGGAATCCTTTGTAGCTATTCAAATGAAGGAATGCCTTCAAGGTAAATTTTGAATAAATGGCGTATAAGGAATTAGGAAAGAATGACATGTATGCTTCTCTGATGGAAAAGTAAAAAAGTAAAAATAGGACTCTGAAGGTATGGTAAGTACAAGATATAATGTATGGACAAGTAGTAAAAACTAAGTACCCAACGAACTTTAAAGGAAATGCACCATATGTAAATGAAATTACGAATCTCGCATAATAACAAAAAAAAAAAGACCAGTAAAGCTAGAGAGTTCCATAATAGGTGGTGAATCATAGATATGTGTTATAGGTACGTTTAGATGGCATTTTGAAGTAAGAAAGATCTGGGTGAACTCTCGGTTAAGTTATAGGCATAGTATACCTCGCTTGAAGGTAGTGGAAAAGTCAATCACTAAGAAATAAGATATTAAGTCTGTAAATAAGGTAAACGAAATGATTAAATACTATGTAAAGATAAGATTTAAAAAGGGACATAGAAAGTTAAGAGATATCAAGTATAGTGCGCTCAGCGAAAAGAAACGACTATTTGAGTTTGGAACCTTGAATCTGAAGCCTAATAGAGTGAATGCTTAAGGAATGTGAAAGGAAGGTCAATCCTTAAAGATCTTGAGAGGAAGATAAAGGTTTAAGGTAGGAAAGGATAATGACAGTTTGTTAGAGAAAATCTTAGTGAAGTACCCGCCAGACTGGATAATGGAAAGTCAAAGGACACATTAAGGACATGCAAAGCATCGATCATGCTTGATATAATGAATCAGGTATTTAAGGTTTAACTCACTAAGTTTTTATGAACTTATGAAGGTTATTTCATGTTTCAGGTTGCAAAGAAGTATGCGCTGGAGGGACGACGCCAGGGTCTCGCAAAAAGAAGTGGCGCGATGGACTGTTATGCATGCAGAGGAAGTTAAGTGGCGTGCTTAAATCTGAGCATAAATTTATTAAGTAGCTTTCCAATATGTATATAGTAGGCCAATAGATAAAATGGAAATCGATGAAATTTTATTTTTAAGAATTGTATATGTAATCCATACAATGTACGCCACAAGGGAATTAGTCATATTCATAGAAAGAACTTGTACATATGCAAAAAGTTTAAGTTATAGCTGTTATAGGACGTAACACCCAATACTCGGATCCGGTTCATCGGGTCTGTAACACCCCTTACCCGTGTTCAACGCTGGAACCGGATACGAGGCATTACCGAACTTAACTTGCTCAAACGTAAAAATTCGGACTATAAAATTTCGTTTCAACTTAAAACTTTTTCATTCATATTCATAATGTCCCTATTATGGGTCTACGAGACCCTAAACATACATGTGAAACGTTTCGAGACTAAACCGAAAACTTTTGCACACTTAGAATTTTTTTTGCCTAAAACAGGGCTACACGCCCGTGTGGAATGGAACACGCCCGTGTGGGCAGGCCATGTGGTCACACACGCCCATGTCCTTAGCCCGTGTGACTCTCTGTTTATGACATCATCAACAAAATTGGGTTACACGGCCAAGTCACACGCCCGTGTGCTTAGGCTGTGTGGCAAATTAAATTCCGAAAAGTAAATGCAGACTTCACACGCCCTGGGTACACACCCATGTCTCGGGGTCGTGTTCTCCACACGACTAAGACACATGGCCGTGTCTCTGCCCATGTGGCCAAGAGAATGACTATTTTCCAGACCATTTGGCACCCTCATTTTCACATACTTAAACACAACTTCAATCCATCCATTCCAAACACACATAACCACATCACATAAAACCTTTAGTATAAACACACACGTATAAATAGGCATTACAACTCATTAACCAATATGAACCAACACATTTGGCCAAATCAAATGACACATACACAATTGACTAAGTCCCTATACATTCCATAGACTCAAAAGGTTTTGCATTCACTTATACCCAACATGATAGCTTGATAATGTGATAGCATCTCCGGCGATTTCCAACTCGAGCTAGTATAAAACCCTACATGATACGAGAAAGGAAGGGGAGTAAGCTATAAAGCTTAGTAAGTATGTATGTAAATAATAAAAAATTTATTACAATGATTTTAACAATCCTTATTTTGAGTTCTCAAGATAATGCCATCATTATTGCATAAAATTTCTCAATTCACTTATGTTCATCTTGAGCTGTCTACTCGAGTTACAGTCAATAAATTATTTTTATCCGGAGCTACAGAACTCCAAATTAATATCCGCTAATTTTTCTTGAAACTAGACTCACATATCTTCTTACCATAAGATTTCCATAATTTTTGTTTTAGCCAATCAGTACAATTTATTATTTAAAGTTTCTCCTATTTTTCTGTCTGATAGTTCTGACCCCTCTTCAGTAAAAATTTATTTTCTCATTGCAAAGAACTCGAAATATGTTCCCTTTTGTTTCTATTGAAAATAGACTCATTAAGAAATTCAATAATATAAATTTTATCCCTTTATTATTTTTCTAAAATTTTTAATGAATTTATAAAGTCAGAACAGGGGATTCCAAAATCATTCTGACCCTGTCTTATAAAAATTCAAATATCTCATAATCTAAATTTTTTTTGCTTACACCGTCTCTTTTATGCGAAAGTATACTCAATAATATTTAATTACATATCTTATTCAACTTCTAATTCAATTTCCACCATTTTTGGTGAATTTTCAAAGTGATTCAACTGCTGCTGTACAAACTGTTTTATTGCTAATTTTACTCTATCATGTTTTCTTTGTATTAATTCTCATTTACACACTTATAACACTAAAGCATATCCATAGTTAGCCATGCCAATAGCTAGTCATCATCAAATATTTACAAGCCATTCTTTGGCCAATTTAACTTATACATCAACAACAAAAACTTGAACATTTCATTTCTCAATTTAATTTGGCTTAAAAGCCTCACACATGATCACAATCCACATTTCCCACATATTCTTACATCATAAGCATGGACTTAGCTCTTTGTCATTGATGCATAAACTTAGCTCTTTACCCGTCGAAGTACTCAGAATATCGAAGGATACTCAATCTCATCATACATGTATCATGATGCCAATGCCATATCCCAGATATGGTCTTACATGGGATCTCGGCTCGATACCGACGCCATATCCCAGATACGGTCTTACACGGGATCTCATATCTCGATGTCGATGCCATGTCCCAGACATGATCTTATACAAGATCGTATATAGATGTCGATGCCATGTCCCAGACATGGTCTTACACGAGATCGTATATAGATGTCGATGCCATGTCCCAAATATAGTCTTACACGAGATCTTCCTTTGGTGCCGAGGCCATGTCCCAGACATGGTCTTATACGGGACCTCCTTCATTTTGTGCCGATGCCATATCCTAGACATGGTCTTATACAGGACCTGCATTCGGTGCCGGTGCCATGTCCCAGACATGGTCTTATACGGGACCTACATTTGGTGCCGATGCCATGTCCCAGACATGGTCTTATACAGGACCTACATTCGGTGCCGATGCCATGTCCCAGACATGGTCTTATACAGGACCTACAGTCGGTGCCGATGCCATGTCCCAGACATGGTCTTATATAGGACCTTCCTTATCTCATGTTGTGACATAGGTATCCTTGTTATTCCGAAATGTTCAACCGAGACTTCAACTTAACATATTCTCATCATATTCTCATCGAGGCATCATTAGTCGATTTCGTATAAATAACATTCATTTCACATAATGTCAAGAAATTAAAAGTATAAAAACATTATGTAGCTTTAATTTCACACAAACTTACCTCGATACCAAAATGGCAAGAAGAGACCTAACCGTCAGTTACTCGTTTTTCCCCCCGATCTAAATCCGAACCTCATTTTCTTTGATCTATAACATCACATTTAGCTTAATTATTAGTCACATTATTCATTGTGACCCAAAAATCATACTATGGAAAATTTATGTTTTTGCTCCTAAACTTTGTCATATTTACACTTTTGCCCCTAGGCTCGTAAAATGATTTTTGTTCGATTTCCTTTTATTTTAGGCCTAGCTGAACCATTTTCAAAACTATAGCAGTCCACAATTTGCATTCATTCACACATTTTTCATACATTTTTTAACTTTTTACAAATTAGTCCTTTTATGCGATTTCATCGAAAATCACTTAGTAAAAGTCGTTTACTACACACCGAGCATTCATATTCTACCATTAGACATCAAAGCACATGCATGTCATCCATGGGTAAATTTCTAAACACAAACCCTAGCTCAAAATAATGGTAGAAATAGCTAAACTGTGTCACGAGGATCTCAAAAATGTAAAGAACATTAAAAACGGGGCTTGGATGCACTTACTATTGAGCTTGAAAGCTTGAAAACCATAGCCATTGCTTCCCCAATGCTAAATTCGACCAATGAAGAAGATGGAAAAAGGTTTTTGGCTTTTATTTTGTCTTTTAGTCCATTTAATTACCAAATTACCAAAATGTCCCTAACTTAAAAATATCCTATTTCACTTATCTAATGTCCATTTTTGTCCAACAATTTAACCAATGGTATAATTTACATTTAAGGACCTCCAGTTTAAAATTTCATAGAAATTGGACACTTCTAACATGTGGAACTCAACTTTTGCACTTTTTACAATTTAGTCCTTTTGACTAAATTGAGTGCCCAAACGTCGAAATTTTCGAACGAAATTTTCACGGAATCTTTTCGTGAAATCGTAGACCATAAAAATACAATAAAAATAAGATTTTTCCTCGTCAGATTTGTGGCCCCAAAATCACTGTTCTGACTAGGCCCAAAATCGGGCTGTTATAGGGTCGAGTGGAGGGCATTAAATGGTGGGCAAGAGAAAAAGGTGGGCGATAACTAGCCCAGGGACTAGCAATACCGCTGGGTAAAACAAAAAGATAAGAAGCAAACGACTTGGAGAAAAAAAAAGTTTTTAGAATAAAGTACTTATTTGAAATAGAAAAAAAAAGCATGAGTTTTAGAAAATATTTAAAATTGATTAAAATACATTTTATTGTTAATTATATTATTACATTATTAGAATACTATTTTACTTTTATTATTCAATTTTGAGCATTAAAAAATATTTTATTAAAGAAAAAATTATATTTTTTACCCACATTAAATTATAGGTAATTTTTTTTGAATAGCTTTTGTACTTATAATTTTGTATAAATTTAGTTTCTCTATTTTTATTTTATCAAAATTATTATTTTTATTTTTAGAATCGTTGAATTTTAATCCATCTGTTAAAATTTGAAACTTAAAATCCATTAAAAAAACTAGAAAAACTGAATATTTACATTAATTATTCAATCGATATTCTTATCTCGTGCTCATGAGAGTAAAATTAAACTATTATATTTAATACATTTATACATTAACAGGATTAAGTTTTTGTAAACATTTAATAACCTTTTGTTATTCTTTTGTAACATTAAACAACTTTATGCATATTTTAACTATTTTAATTAGAATATATTTTTGGCATTGAAACTTTAATTCTTTTTACAGAAGCAATATATGATCACATTTGAAAATTACAACTTTCTTTTTTTATTAAGAATTTTATAATATTACATATAATATCTAAAGTTTCTTTATGAGTTAGAGGTGAAGCTTGGATATAGTATATGTAATAAGGCCATTTTGCCCGGGCCCTTGAAAACCAATATAAAAAATGTCCAAAAATAGTCCATGTTACAAAACAAAATAAAATAGCCCAAACTACCCATTACCTGTGGCTCAATTTAATAACCCATTAGCCCAACAGACTTTACCCCAAAACAGACACCTAAACAGATGACCCCATACCCATTACACCCTTAGCCCAACCTATAGCCCAAACCTACACAGAAATAGTGAGCCTAGGGTTTTGGAAACCCTAGGCGCCGCAATGGTCGGAGGCCAGCGGTCGCGCGCATAAGCTTCGACACACGAGCAGGGCCGGGTTCGCGCGCAATCCTCGCCAATGACACCCTAATCGTTGCGCCACTAATTCACGCCGCAGTGAGCGCGCTTCATCTCCATCGCGAGATCTCTGTTCACCTGCACATAAAAGGAAAATACAGCAAAGAAAGGACAGAAACAAAGATGGAAAGATTTTTTTCCTTTTCTTTCGTTTATTTTTTTGGGTTATAAAAACCCCTTGTCAAAATCTGTAAAAGGGGGAAAAAAGACAGTAATAGCAAGAAAGAAAACAGAATACAAAGAGTATTTTTTTTTACAGAGGTGATTCGTTATTTTTAGATGTGTTTTTAGTTATGCATATATTATTTACAGAATAACATACAAAAAATAGAAAGGCAAGAAAATACCTTCGAAACGGAGTAATTTGAACCGCCGGCCACCGGATGTGGTGGCGCGTGGAGCGCGTGAGGCGGTGGCGCTAAGGTCCGATGTTCGGAGCCCGAACGAAGAGAGAAAGGGAATTTTAAGAGCGTTTTCTAAGTTTTTTTTAAACTGCTTTAAGAAAATGATTTTTTTTCAGTCGAATTTTTGCTTATATAGCATAGAGGAAACGACGCCATTTCTGCTTAATTCAATAAGCATAAAACAACGTCGTTTTGAGCAGAAGACCCGCGTGTTGACCCGACCCGCTCCAGGGATCCGCGTGTTTTCTAAAATTGGGCTATTTATGCCCGTGGTCCTTCCGCATTTTTTAGTTTTTTTTAATTTCGTCCAATTTATTTTTTGAATTAACCCTAAAACTTACATTTTGTTTCAATTTGATCCTCGGGCTCCTTAAAGGCTAATAAGCAGAACGACGCCGTTTTGGAAATAGGCATAATTTCCATATTAGTCCTCGATATTTAATGCGCGTTTTAATTTAATATCCTTTTGATTTGTTTTAATTATTATTTGACCCCTGATTTCTTTGTTTTATTTTATTTTTATCCTTTTATTTTATTTTTATTATTATATAGTGAATTAAACTATTTTATTATATTATATATTCCATATTATTTTCCTATATTTATTTATATTATATATATTTTATACGTATTATTTTATTATATATTTAATTATTACTATATATATTGTTTTACTTGTTTAATAATTTATATATTATTTTTTATTATATTTTGTATATTATATATTATTATGTTACATATATATATTATTTTTAAAAATTTATTTATTTATGTTATCTAACCCATTTTATTTATATAGTTTAAATTATGTATTACATATATTTTCATTATTTATTATTTTTATTTAGCTAAAAACTATTTTCATTACATATTTTTCATATACTATATTATATGTTTTTTTTAATTTTTTATATTACATAGTATTATATTATTTCGTATATTATTTTTTAAAAAAAATTATTTTTGTATAAAGTTTATTTATATTTTATAACATGTTTCACATATATTATTTATATTATATTTTTAAAAAATATCTTTATTCAAAATTATTATCTTTTATATGTATTAAATTATATTTATTATTGTCGTAACCATTTTTTTGATAAAACTGTAAACGACGCGGTCGACTCGATTTTTGAAAATAAAAAGGAAGGGGGTCGCCACCGATCTTTATTTGGGTGAGATCGGATCACCTTTGTTTTAATAAATATTTCAATTTACTAAAACAATGTTTTTGGTCTGCGAATTTTGAGAAAATGGGCTCGGGAGTCGGTTACGTGCGAGGAAGGATTAGCACCCTCGTCACGCCCGAAATTGGTACCAAACTGATTGATTGATGTCCTAATGTTGAAAACTTTGAAATGGTTTGAAAATAGATACTTTTTATCTCCAAAACTTGGAGGAATTGGAAGAGACGTTAAGGCTCTCTTATTTTCAAAGAGATAAAGTATCATGTCCAGTAAGTTAGGTCGCGACACTTTAGGCTCTTGAAACTAAGCTCGCCTTTTAAAACTTGGTTTTATTTTTGGAGAGGATCTCCGCCATTTGTCAAACGAGAAATCAGAACCCGATGAAGTTAGGGCTCGTTTTCTCGAAGGTCCAAATTAGGAATATTGCCTCCATTTTAGAAGAAAGAAAAGAAACTTATCTCGAAGTGTCTAGATGTCGAGTCCAGTAAGTTAGGGCGCGACATTTCGAATATCCGAGATTAAGTGTTTTGTTTAAAATTTAAATTGCGATTTCAAAAGGGATATCCCGTTGTTTAACTTTAAACGAGAAAAACCGGAACCCAGTAAGTTAGGGCTCGATTCATTCGAATTGCTAATACGGAATATCGATTGTTATGAAAATTGAGATGTCGGGAAATCAAGGAGACGAACGATGAGAATATAAGTAGTGGGGAAAGAAAAGTATTGTGACAATGGTGTATATGCATTGACAATGGTAGAAAATAATGATAATAATGGTGGTAATATATATAAACTAGGTAAAATATATGTCTATTGAGAAATAATATAATGTTAGTAGTAATGTGGGATATATATATATATATATAAGGAAAATACCGGTAGTACACATAAAATAAGCGAGATATTCACATATATATGAAAATAGTATAATATTAGTAGTGATAATGATAAGGCAATGATGAAATAGATAATAATAACGAAGACAACAAGCGATAAATAGAATATTATTGATAGCAATAGTAGTAATATAATAATAGTAATATGATATATATGTGCATAGAGATAATAAAAAATAATAATAACCTAGCAATAATGGTAATACAATAATAATAACATAGTAATAATAATAATATATATGTATATGAAAAATGATAATATAATATTAGTAATAATGCAACACCGATAATAATATAATAGGCAATAATAATATATATGTACATAAAAATATGATTATAATATTAGTAATAATGCAATAATAAACAAACAATAGTAAAATAAAGAAAAGGACAAAAAATGATTGCAAGATCAAATAAAAATTATGAAGTAATAATATAGCAAATGGGCCAAATTAAACTTAAAACAAAATAGAAGGGGTCAATTTGTAAATAAAACGAAATTTCAGGGTCAATTCGAAGCAAGAATAAAAGAAAAGGACCAATTTGCACACGCGGAGGAAACAGGGGGACCACGCACGCAATAAATCCTTTCGGCCAAAACACGTAACAGCGAGGGAGACCAAATTGAAAACCAAACTAAATGTTCGGGCCAGATTTTGAAATAATAAAAATCTAATTAAAAATAATAAAAATACGGAATGATCGGAAGCGCAATAAACCCCTTTGTAAAAAACACGCGGATCCTCCTGGGCGGGTCGGGTCGACACGCGGATCTTGCCAAAAACGGCGTCGTTTTGACGTTTAACAGCCTGAAGCAAAACGACGCCGTATTCTGTTGCTATAAAAGGCCGATTTTTCTGGAAAAAAAATCATTTGATTGCTGTTGGCAAAAAAAGGGGGGTGTTTTCTCTCTGGACCAAGTCCAGAATCCGGCGAGGAGACCGCCGTCGACGCCGGCGCCGGCCACCGCGCACGGTGGCCGGAAAAGGTAAAAGATCTCCTTTTTCTCTCTTTTTTCTTATAAGATCTATTAGCATATATATATACGTATTTTTAAAAAAGGAAAATCCTAGTTTGGATATGAATAGTTTCAAAAAAGGAAAAGAAAAGAAAGGTAAAAAGAGATGAACCACCTTTTCGTTAGAACCCTTCTCTATTTCGTGTTTTCTCTGCGCTTTTTTGTTCGAATCTGTTTGTGTTTTCGTATTTGCAAATATATTGCCCGAAGATCGGTAAATCTATTCTTTTTATTGCTCAAAAAAAAAGTCCTCGTTATAATGGTTTTGCTTGGCTTTATAGCCATTTTTACACGATTTTTTTATTGTTTTTGTCTTGTCTTATTTTCCTTGCAGTGCAAGTGGGCGTGTGGCCGTGACAAGGGCGATGGTGCGGCGCGCGTCGGGATCGTAGCTGGTCAGAGGATAGGGGCGGCACACCTAGGGGGCTAGGGTTTCTTAGAAGAGTTTAGGATAGTGGGCCAGGGTTTGTTTAATTTGAAATTGGGCTGATCTGTTGGGTTTGGGGTTTGTTTGTAAAGTGGGCTGTTAATGAGTAATGGGCTAATGGGTTTTGACGGGCAAAATTTGGGCTACAACAGCTGCCCCTCTTTGTTCATTATCGTGTAACGGGAATGGAGCAAAGACTTTCAAAGGACCAATTTTGCCCGGTCTTATTGAGTCTTGACTTCTTGGGTGCTCTTCCATAGGTAGCTTCATTCCTGTCCACCGCATCTTGTCACTTTGGTCCACTCCATTGCTGCAACTTCAGAGGTATAGGACTCTTCGTTTTAATTGGCTAACTTCAGTATGCTCCTGTAACCACAGGAATCGCCAAATCTATTATCTTCAATCTGATCCCCACAAACTCGTGGATCGCCAGATCGATGTCTTCGATCGCTTCTCGCAACTTCAAGAATGTCAAATCGCTTTCTTCTGATCCCCCGCAAGCTCGTGGATCACTAGTGATGTCTTCGACCGCTTCGCAACTTCGGAAATGTCAAATCGCTTTCTTCAACTCCCGATCCGCAAGCTCGGGGATCACTAGGTGATGTCTTCGATCCGCTTCTGCGCAACTTCGAAAGGTCAAATCGCTATTTTCAATCGATCCCGGAAGCTCGGGGATCACTAGATCGATGTCTTCGACCGCTTCCCGCAACTTCGTAAAGGTCAAATCGCTATTTTCAAACCGATCCCGCAAGCTCGGGGATCACTAGAGTGATGTCTTCGACCGCTTCCCGCAACTTCGTAAATGTCAAATCGCTTTCTTCAATCTGATCCCTACAAACTTAGGGATCACCGGATCGATGCTTTCGATCCGCTTCCCGCAACTTCGGGAATGTCAAATCTGCTTTCTTCAACTGATCCCCGCAAGCTCGGGATCACTAGACTAATGTCTTCGACCGCTTCCTCGCAACTTCGGAAAGGTCAAATCGCTATTTTCAACCGATCCCCGCAAGCTCGGGGATCACTAGAGTGATGTCTTCGATCCGCTTCCTATAACTTCGTAAAGGTCAAATCGCTATTTTTAACTCGATCCCCGCAAACTCAAGGATCACTAGATCGATGTCTTCGATCCGCTTCGCAACTTCGGGAAGGTCAAATCGCTATATCTTGATCCGATCCTCGCAAACTCGGGGATCACCAGATTGATATCTTCGATCCGCTTCCTCCGCAACTTCGTGGAGGTCAACTCTGCTATTTTCAATCTGATCCCTGCAAACTCAGGGATCACTAGACTGATGTCTTCGATCTGCTTCCCGCAACTTCAGGAATGTCAAATCTACTATCTTCAATTTGATCCCTACAAACTCAGGGATCACCAGATTGATATCTTCGATCTGCTTCCTGCAACTTCAGGAAGGTCAAATCTGCTATCTTCAATCTGATCCCTGCAAACTCAGGAATGCCAAATTTGTTGTCTTCGATCTTGCCCCACTCATTTGTTTAGGCGACAAGGTCTACATTCTTCAACCTATTCCACTCTCTGGTCGGTGGCAATAGGACAATCTTCAACCTATTCCACTCTTTGGTCAGTGGTAATAGGACAATCTTCAACCTATTCCACTACTGGTTAGTGGCAATAGGAAAATCTTCAACCTATTCCACTCTTTGGTTAGTGGCAATAGGACAATCTTCAAACTATTCCACTATTTGGTCAAGAACAATGGGATGGTCTTTAACAATGTTGCTACATTGTCCTCTGGGGACATATCTCGTAAACTCGCTTTATGTGCTTATGCTTATGCAAATGATACGGATGCTATGATCAGAATGACTCAAACGTTCCTAACTACATGTGCTATGGATGACATTTACGTGAATGCAGAATGTCATGAGAATGATGATTTTTTTCAATGATTAAGATGCAATGATCGTAATAAATCGAATGCTCCTAACTAAATGATATTATAGAGGATATTTACATGAATGCAGAATGTCATGATAATGATTCTTTGTTAAAAAAACATATAAGGATCAGGATGCGATGATCGAAACGCCCCTAATGATGATGTATGAATGTAAAATGAAATTATCCCTTTTTAATGCTTAGGGTTGTCTCTGCTCGTCGTCCATCAGAGTCTTATTGCTGACGTATTATGCTGCTATCTCGCTCTGCTAGTACCTTTGCCAAAAACTCAAATAAACAATCATATTTTGCTCAAATAACTTGCCCCAATGTAACTTCAAGATCCATTCCACGGCACCTATAGAACTTCAAAGCTTATACCATCTTCAGATCCCCTCTCTTCAACTTCAGGGGGTGTAGGATCTGTGCCATCTTCGATCCATCCCACTACGACTCCGGGTATAGAATTTGTAACTTATTCAAATGATTTGGTCTACTACACCTTCCATTCCCTAAGTTTCATGACTGTGTGTGCACGCATGATGGATACAAAATCATTCTTCGCGCGAATGATTGCCCATTCATACATCGCCTTTTTCATCGAGATGATACTACTTACGTAATACCTCGTCATTTTGTTCGATCACTATTTTCAACCAAATTCGAAGAGATAGCCTCGATTCGTAATTTTCCTCCATCATTATTCCCGATCCTTTAAACTCGAGGAGTTTTAAGCAATGGTCTATTTGAGTTAGGCACTACTCAAAAGTTTCCTAGAGTAATATGCGAAACTCTTTTTGTGAAAGTGTCGTTATTCTATTAATCATTATTTCAATGCAAAATGCCCGAAAGAGACCATAACTACGGATAAGAGAGAAGCTAGTTAGGAGCATAGCTCGAAACAAATAGGTAAAGCAAAAATAGCAAATGTAATTAGGAAGGAAATTTATTGGCGTGATTTTGCAAGGGAAATAAATAACAAAAATTGGGTAAAATAGAAGCTAGGTGCCCCAGATATATCGCACTGAGCTTCTCTGCTCAAACTTCTTGAGGACCATTTTAGGCTCAATATGTGTTTAGGGGATCCGGAGTACTTTGTCGATGCTTGAGACGCAACATACTTCTTCATTGTTAACCCAAGCGTGGCAAGACTACCGTATGCCTTACTTTCGGTCAAAATTTGAGTGCTGCCCTTCTCGGGTTTTCAACCCAAATCCCCTTTGGTCTCAAGGCGCCTTTGCGGGTTTTCATCTTGGCCTCTCCTTTTCTTCTTTTTCTTTCCTTTTTGTGTGTTTTTTTTTTTTTTTTTTTTTTTTTTTGCAAATCTGAACTCATAGGATTGGGCAAGTCCTTATCATCCATCTTGATTAGTGCCTATGTTTTCCAAGCCCAGGCCTTCTTTCTTTGCATAGGGCACTTACTTTTCCTCTAGAGTCCTTTTGGATATGAAGAATCCTTCTTAATGCGAGTCTTTTGAACGGACCTTTTTTTTTGTCGTAAGCTTTGTATGAATGCTTCAATTAGACTTATTGTAGATGTTAAACTTTGTCCAAAAAGGAATCTTAACTTCTGATAATTGCTCTTATTTTGATGAACCAATGAGAAAAGCGTTACCCCGGTGAGGATCTTAGCCAACATAGAAAGTAAATGGTAACTTCTCGATGCCAACTTTTACAAATATCAGTTGTCCTCGTAAAGAATTTGGATGGTTTTGGCTCTCTTGTCAGATGCGATGTGGTGTCTGACCTTTGAACAGACTATAAATTCGTGTTATCACGTTAAACACGTTCCTTTTCGGTATCCTTTATCACCACTCTCTTTTTTTCTTTTTCTTTTTCTTTTTTTTTGTTTTTTTGTTTTTTCTTTTTTCGAATTTGAATTTGAAGTTGAAGTCGACGACTGCTGACTTTGTAATTTTGACATGTGAAGCGACCTTTACCCTCTAGGTAAGGTAATCAAAGGCTATGAATATGAATCGATGTTGGTTCAAAGATTATGAGGAGACTAGCTTGATAGCGTCCATGCCTCACATATAGGAATCCACGTTTCAGTGGCCCCAACATGTCCATTTGTGATCATGCGATAATGTCTTGCCTTATTCTTGCGGTGAGCTAAGTTTCCATCTTCATCTCCTCGTTGGTTTGCATTAGTGTCTGGTGACATTTCGCAAGGTAGGATCCGCCATTTTTAACAAGTTGGAAATAAGTTGCAATCTCTATCATCTTCTAAGTCCTTAGATTCTTACGGACACATATCTCACTAGAAAGGAGTCCGTAAATGGCGTCGCTCATGTCATTGATATCTGGGACCCATTGTTAGTATGAAAGTAATTTTCAGAGAATAAATGATTCCAAGAATGGTTATTTATGAATGAAGAATAAAAGAATATTCAGAGAATTTAAAGCATGAAAAAGAACAAAAAATATTGGTTCAAAAAGATGCATTTTATTGAAATAGTAATTTTTAACACGAGCCTATTTCACAAAAGAGTTCTCATTGCTTCTAGGCTTAAAGCAACCAAGATATTTTGTACATTACTCTAGGTAAGCTTCTAAATACTATAGGAATTTCTTCCCATGATCTCATTGCTCAAAATGCTCCTGTGTTCATGCTTCGCTTTTGGTGCGTCGCCTATCTCCACAACACCTATTTTGATGAATTTTTCCACCAACTTCTTAAAAGCTGTGCAATTTTCTATTGAGTGCCCTGTAACCCCCGCATGATACTCGCACCGGACATTTAGGTTATACCATTTTGGGTATGGAGGTTGCAGTGGTTTTATATAACAAGGAGCTACAACATGCATATCAAATAAGTTACGTATAACTCCATATACGTCATGGGAATAGGAGTGGCGAGGTTTTTTCGAATACACTCTTTGGATTGGGTTTTTGCTTTGGGGGACGGTGACTGTAACTACCTTTTTGGGGTGGTTTGTCAGAAATGACTTGAATAACCCTTAGTATACCCACTCGTGCTAGCCACATCCTTGTCCTTCCTCTTCGGGGCTTTTGAAGCCCCTTCTCCTTTTTTCTCTGCCTCTGGTAGACCAAAAACAACACGATTGACTTGCTCATTACTAGGGCCCATCGGAGAGTTCAGCAGCACCGAAGTATCAGTCCTATATTGAGATCCAATAATGACAGGTACCACGCGAGAGTGCGCGTCTGGTTGAGTTGGGAAATTTATTGGGGAATAAACGATGTCTTCATCATTATCCACATTGTCGATCATTTGGTCACTTATTTTTTCAAGTCCTCCGGCTAGTGGCGAGTTAGTTGGCCCATCATGTTCTTTTGGAAGTCTAGCATTTGCTCTCGCATTTCTTGTTGAATTTGGGTCAATTGCTCTTGCATCTGTATTTGCCTTTGCTCTATCCTCACCAACCTTTGTTCCATGTTTTCCAGGTTAACTGAAACATTTTACCTAATTAGGGTCCTTTTGTAAAGGTCTAATACAAATGAATGCAATGTAATGCGAATGCAATGTAGTACGAATGCATGAATGCAAAGAGGTATCGATTCTGATCAACTTCATTTTAGGAAACTTTATTAGAAAACAAGTTCTTTTACATAAAACGGACTACTATATGCTTTCGTCCTAAGTCCTAAAGGTTTTTGGTTTCCCAAGCAGTGGATCTAGCTCTTGACTATAGTTAAGTCATGACCCATATTTTATGCTTAACATATTCACCTGTAATGCCAAAATCTATAGATGACCAGCTACCTCTTGAATCTGCACTATTGCTTCCCTCACGAGGTAATCTCGACTCTTTAAATTGATGATCATAAGAATGATGAAGGTCTTCTACTCCTCTCTTGTTTCAAGAAGCTCGATCCATGATTCACAATTGTGTAATCTTTGGTTCTAACTTTTCGATCCCACATTTCATTTCCTTAATCTTGTTCAAAGCTTAACTTCAACTCGATTGCGAGTTATAGCTTCGATGGTAGTGAAGAGGCTATCCAAGCTTAGCATCAATTCTTGAGAGAAAAGTATTGATCATTCACTCTAGCTAGCGCCATGCCCCGAAGGATTCTTCCGCTTCTAAGGCTCATAAAGATTAGAGTTTTTCTAGACAAAGAAGAAACTACTGAGCTCGGATATTTTAGATTGTATCATTCGATAGCTTTTCCAATTCTAACCTCGGTGAAAGTCGTCGTCTATTCTCGGTTTGTCTCTTTTGAATCTATCTAACTGGGTCAATACAAATTCCTTTCATTTCTTCACACGAATCAAATCCCTTGCAATGTTGTTTGGATCACCACGATGAGCACGGAAGTTCACAATGACCTATCCTTCCATCCTAGATGGTTCCACAAATTCCAACGCCCATTCTTGAGAAAGAAATTTCCATCATTGCCCCCGATGTGAGCATGACCTTCGACTTGGGTGAAATTAGTCTTTGAAAGAGACACCACAAGAACACGGCATTGGCTCGGCACTATGGTTGCTCCCCAGTGAAGCATAGAATAAGGCTTTCATTCTTTCCACGAGACTTCTGTCTTAACCAAAGAAGCTCTCTAGTTAACGCTTTGTCAATTACAAATACATCAAGGAATGGAGCTCCAAAGGAATGTATGTAGGTTGTTTCGGCTCTCTAACATTAAAGCATGGCCAGTCTTGCAGAGAAGCACGACTGTATATTGTGATGGTCGACAAAATGATTATAGACAGTAATCTCTAGATTCTCAGCTTCACCATTAACTTTTTTTCACACCTTTCTCCTTCAATGAAAACAACGGATCTTTGCACAACTGCTCGCTCAATCCAGTGATCTTGTACTCGTGATTGGATGGAATGACTTTTGTCCTCAGGTTCTTAAAGCTTCGCTTAGCCATGGTCGATCCGGGATCCATAGCATTCTGATTGGCAAAGGATCCATAACCGGGCTAGGACGAATATCAATATTCAGGGAAAGGCCTCTTCGAGTGGCCATGAAATTTGAATGGAAGCCCCTATTGCCAAGGGCACCTCTTCCAATGTCTGTGAGGTTGTTCTGATTATCTTGAAAGATTGGCAAACTAGTAGGCATCCTGTTTCGCAAACATGCTATCTTAAAATGACATCTATCACCTCAATGCTTCTTGAGAGTTTTGATTCTGTCCGCGCCAAGCATTTTGAGTTGCTCGCATGGGTGTCTATGCAACAAAGTCGATTTGACCGATAAGGCCGTTTAACTCTCTTTCTGTCTTGCCCATTTGAGTCATCATGGACATCGTGGTCTTGCATTACCGTTGTTTACATTAGATGTAACATCCTCAAATACAACTATAAATTCATGCTTGTTATTTGGAGGAGTACCAATAGTAAATAAACTTTTCTCCCGTCGTAAGCAAAGTCCTTTTCAGCCAATTCAATGTCACGGTGTCTCTTGCCCTCTGCCAATCACTTTCCTTCCAACACCCTTATCGTCTAAAGGATGACCACCGATTTTAGCACCGCCACATTTCCTTTTGCTCAAATGGATCCATACCCTTCTAATCGCCTAGGTTCTAACTATACTAACGATCGCATTGTCTTCCACTTTATCAAGGAATCCGTTTTCCATAACCAGCTTTCTAACTCAGAAACTGATCGTGAATCGATACCTCCAAAGAAAATGAGATGAATGCACGAAAATAAAATACAACGAGTCAGTATCGCAAAGTAAAACAAGTGAAAATGAACAAACACCTACCTGGGTGACCACTAAGGTTTGATGTAGTTCTATCTAAGGTGGGCTCTAGGGTTCACTATATGTGGTTTTAGTTCTAGAGTTTGAGGTACCCGAATCGCCAGATTCCTCGATCCTCACCCATTATAGGCTCATGCGGACCGAGTTGGTTCGTGGGGATACATTTCCCTATGGCCATGCGAAGTGAAAACTTCACGAAGACATAGGTACGGATGTATCCCGAAAGCAGTCCACTAGCCCATGCGGAGGTGAAAACCTCACGAAGGCATAGCTTCTCGCTCCCACTTAAGGTGTGACCACAATGGTCATGCAATGCAATGCCAAAATATTCAAGAGATCCAATATAACATTTGAAAGTGCTTTTAAAGAAACATGGATTCTGAAACCATTTTCTAATTTTAATCAAGGACAAAAATCGATCAATCAATGGCCTGACTCTCGACGAATAAGTCCCCAGTGGAGTCGCCAAGCTGTCGTAACCATTTTTTTGATAAAACTGTAAACGACGCGGTCGACTCGATTTTTGAAAATAAAAAGGAAGGGGGTCGCCACCGATCTTTATTTGGGTGAGATCGGATCACCTTTTGTTTTAATAAATATTTCAATTTACTAAAACAATGTTTTTGGTCTGCGAATTTTGAGAAAATGGGCTCGGGAGTCGATTACGTGCGAGGAAGGATTAGCACCCTCGTCACGCCCGAAATTGGTACCAAACTGATTGATTGATGTCCTAATGTTGAAAACTTTGAAATGGTTTGAAAATAGATACTTTTTATCTCCAAAACTTGGAGGAATTGGAAGAGACGTTAAGGCTCTCTTATTTTCAAAGAGATAAAGTATCATGTCCAGTAAGTTAGGTCGCGACACTTTAGGCTCTTGAAACTAAGCTCGCCTTTTAAAACTTGGTTTTATTTTTGGAGAGGATCTCCCGCCATTTGTCAAACGAGAGATCGAACCCGTGAAGTTAGGGCTCGTTTTCTCGAAGGTCCAAATTAGGAATATTGCCTCCATTTTAGAAGAAAGAAAAGAAACTTATCTCGAAGTGTCTAGATGTCGAGTCCAGTAAGTTAGTAGCGACATTTGAATATCCGAGATTAAGTGTTTTGTTTAAAATTTAAATTGCGATTTAAAAGGGATATCCCGTTGTTTAACTTTAAACGAGAAAACCGGAACCCAGTAAGTTAGGGCTCGATTCACTCGAATTGCTAATACGGAATATCGATTGTTATGAAAATTGAGATGTCGGAAATCAAGGAGACGAACGATGAGAATATAAGTAGTGGGGAAAGAAAAGTATTGTGACAATGGTGTATATGCATTGACAATGGTAGAAAATAATGATAATAATGGTGGTAATATATATAAACTAGGTAAAATATATGTCTATTGAGAAATAATATAATGTTAGTAGTAATGTGGGATATATATATATATATATAAGGAAAATACCGGTAGTACACATAAAATAAGCGAGATATTCACATATATATGAAAATAGTATAATATTAGTAGTGATAATGATAAGGCAATGATGAAATAGATAATAATAACGAAGACAACAAGCGATAAATAGAATATTATTGATAGCAATAGTAGTAATATAATAATAGTAATATGATATATATGTGCATAGAGATAATAAAAAATAATAATAACCTAGCAATAATGGTAATACAATAATAATAACATAGTAATAATAATAATAATATATATGTATATGAAAAATGATAATATAATATTAGTAATAATGCAACACCGACAATAATATAATAGGCAATAATAATATATATGTACATAAAAATATGATTATAATATTAGTAATAATGCAATAATAAACAAACAATAGTAAAATAAAGAAAAGGACAAAAAATGATTGCAAGATCAAATAAAATTATGAAGTAATAATATAGCAAATGGGCCAAATTAAACTTAAAACAAAATAGAAGGGGTCAATTTGTAAATAAAACGAAATTTCAGGGTCAATTCGAAGCAAGAATAAAAGAAAAGGACCAATTTGCACACGCGGAGGAAACAGGGGACCACGACGCAATAAATCCTTTCAGCCAAAACACGAATAAATGTGAGGAGACCAAATTGAAAACCAAACTAAATGTTGGGCGATTTTGAAATAATAAAAATCTAATTAAAAATAATAAAAATACGGAATGATCGGAAGCGCAATAAACCCCTTTGTAAAAACACGCGGATCCTCCCGGGTGGTCGGGTCGACACGCGGATCTTGCCAAAAAAAGCGGCGTCGTTTTGACGTTTAATGACCAAGGAAAACGACGCCGATTCTCGTTGCTATAAAAGGCCGATTTTTACCGAAAAAATCATTTGATTGCTTTGTTGGCAAAAAAAGGGTGTGTTTTCTCCGACCAAGTCCAGAATCCGGTGAGGAGACCGCCCGTCGGCGCTTGCGCGCCACCGTCTTGTGGTGGGGGAAAAGGTAAAAGAGATCTTTTTCTCTCTTTTTCTTATAAGATCTATTAGCATATATATATACGTATTTTTAAAAAAGGAAAATCCTAGTTTGGATATGAATAGTTTCAAAAAGGAAAAGAAAAGAAAGGTAAAAAGAGATGAACCACCTTTTCGTTAGAACCCTTCTCTATTTCGTGTTTTTCTCTGCCTTTTTTTTGTTCGAATCTGGTTGTGTTTTCGTATTTGCAAATATATTGCCCGAAGATTCGGTAAATCTGTTTTTTTATTGCTCAAAAAAAGTCCTCGTTATAATGGTTTTGCTTGGCTTTATAGCCATTTTTACACGATTTTTTATTGTTTTTGTCTTGTCTTATTTTCCTTGCAGTGCAAGTGGGCGGTGGCCGTGACAAGGGCGATGTGGTGCAAAGCGGCGCGATCGGTAGTAGTGGTCGAGGATAGGGCGGCACACCTAGGGGCTAGGGTTTCTTAGAAGAGTTTAGGATAGTGGGCAGGTTTGTTTAATTTGAAATTGGGCTGATCTGTTGGGTTTGGGGTTTGTTTGTAAAGTGGGTGTTAATGAGTAATGGGCTAATGGGTTTTGACGGGCAAAATTTGGGCTACAACAATTATAATATTTATTTGGTATTTTTTATTGTTTTACATATATTGCTTTATATATTTTATTTATCTATGTAATGCCCTTTTGTTTATTTATTATTTTATGATTACCCTAGTGTAGTTATTTTAGTTGTATTTCACATTGTCTATATTAAATGTTAGTGTATTGTAATTGCTTTTAATATTTATGTTCGATAAATGCAATGTTGTTATACGGTTATTATTTAAAATAAAAATTCATTTTTTTTGCAAAACATTATATTTTTAAAGGTTTTTAAATAAGGCAATGTTTTGGTATTTAGAAATTCGGGAAATAGTGCCCTAACGTACTGGGTTGTGATTTTTCGTTTGGCTAAATAACTAAATACCCTTTTTCAAGTTTTGTAAATCTTGAGATGATTTTGATTGCGAAGGTTCTTAAATATCGTGTCTTAACGTACTAGATGTGATATTTATATTCCTTCGGAACAAGAAAGTCTCAAATTTTAACTTAAATTGCTCGAAGTTTCTTTAAGAAATCATATTTTTAAATACTTTTAAACTTCAAACATTTGGACATAATTCTATCGATTAGGTACCAATTTGTGGGCGTTATGAGGGTGCTAACCCTTCCTCATACGTAACCGACTCCTGAACCCGTTTTTGTTTTTCGTGGACCAAAATCAAATGTTTAAATAAAACGTTTTACAAGGTGATCCAATCACACCTAAAAGGATTGGTGGCGACTCCCATTTTCGTTTTTAAAAGTCGATCAATTTTAAATAATAGGATTCGTTAACTCAACTTGATTCGAAAAAGTTTTCAAATTGAGTTAGGTTGTTAAAATAAGATTTGTCAACTCGATTAACTCAAAATTTTATACTCGATCGAATACTATATTTAGGATTTATTTTTAACATACTCTTTGTGTATTATCTTTTTATTGTTGTTTGTAAAATCCCAAAGTGACCGCAATTAAATATATTATATATGAATTTCGAAGGTAGTAGTTAACAATGTAGTAATGTTTTAGTATTGTAAACTGATTCTGGAAGTTAAACATGTTTTCTTAGTTTCCAAACATATATCTATATTTGTCTCTAAAATAGATTTTCAAAGAAATAAATTTATAGGATTACACTTAATTAAAATATGATTGGTGTTCCATGAGATCAAATTTTTATGAGATAACTTAATGTTCAAAATTTTAAGATAGGCTGTTGGTTATCTCACTTTTTTCAATTTTAAATGATGCCATAATATAATATATTTGAGTGGTAAGGTAAAAACTATTTTATATAAGATTCTATTATATACTCTTTATTATTTTGGGAGATTACAACTTTTGAAACAACATCTTACGTTTTTTAGGACTTATTCCATATTAAACGAAAATTATTATACATTTTTGGTAGCAAGTGATAATATAAAGGTTATTTTAAAGAAGATTTTATTAATAATTCGTAAATAAGTGTTAAGCTAAAGATTATTTTGTATAAATATTTTTGCAAAGAATATTATATATGATTTTGGCAAACGAAATTTAAAATTCCAACATGTGACTCTTTTGGAAACGAAATTCAAGTGTAAGTGTTATTTTGTATGATATTCCATTGTAATTTCGGTAGATTACAACTTTTAAAACAAGTTTAGAATTCCAACAATGCCATTCCTTTCCATGTTCCAACTCATTTGTTATGCATTTATACCTAAGTTTATTTTGTATAAAATTCCATTATTTTAAAGAATCTTATGAGATTATGACTTTTGAAAGAAATTTAAGATTTCAATTTTATTCCACAATAATATCAACCCTTTCCTACTCTTTTGGTGTCTAGAAAATCTTTGAACAATAAAAAGATCTTCAAGTCAAGGTAATGTCATATCATCATGTCCATAAATATTTTTTTGAAGTAGAAGTCTAACTTCAATATTCATGAACATCAAACTTTGCTATTATTGAATGTGAATCTTCCAGCTTCCCATCTCAAAAGCCATGGACTAGGCCAGTCAACGCTTCAAAACTCAGGACCGTGGTAAACAAGGCATCTTTTAAAACAAGATTACCCGATTGGATAGGGAAAGCACTGAGTGCCTACCATTGACCAGCATCTTTTAAAACAAGCCTTGGAGAGAAACCTCTTGACTTTAAGTGCAGCCGGCTCCAACACGCCATGGAAGAATTCATTGAGGTCTTGGCTGAGTCAACGGTTCAAAACTCAGGACCTTGGTAAACAAAGCATCTTTTAAAACAAGATTACCCGATTGGATAGGGAAAGCATTGAGTGCCTACCATTGACCAGCATCTTTTAAAACAAGCTGGGAGACAAACCTCTTGACTTTAAGTACAGGTGGCTCCAACACGCCATGGAAGAATTCATTGAGGTATTGGCTGAGTCAACTGTAATAGCAAGATAAATTCGTATTTTTAATATATTTATTTTTAGCTAATTAACGGATAAAATGCTACTAAATTTGAGATTTTCTTATCAGGAATGAAGTTGGTGTGCTGAATTCAAACTCATACAACGGTTAAATTGGAGCAAAAAACCAAAGAGGAGGGCTTGATTGAAAGATTGAAGATTTAAAATTGGCTGGATAAAGATTGAATGGTTGAATATTTAAAAAAAGTAGTTGGATAAAGATTGGAGGATTTTTTATATTGTTAAAATTCTGTAATTAGTTTAAATTTAATCTCTAGTTTAAATTTGATTTTTAAAATTTTTGATTTATTTAGTGATAATATTTTGGAAAATTTTAGCTAAATTTTAGCACTAGAAGTGTGTATAAATACCTAGTAGCTATAGCCAATTAAACACACACTTTGGCCTTTGGCATTTAATAAATTCTTTATTTTTTCCCCTATCTGCGTCTCTGCGTTTTCTATTCTGCTGTTTCATTTTTTTTTTCTTTTACTTTCAACCTTTATTGGTTTAATTACCTTCTAAGCCCCCTTCCCCTTTCCACTTTCTACAATTTCATTTAAGCCATTTATTTTCAAGCATGATTCTTTCCATGATTAACTAAACCCCTATCTAACTTTAGCTCGGAAATTGCTCTAACAAAACAATCGTGAGATATGAACCCGCTCAAAAAAACCTCTCAACGCAGTATTTTCTATCTCTCCGGTATATGGGATAGTACAAATTTGTCCCTTAAAGTTGATCCAACTTCGGTTCAAAAAGTACACGTTGGGTTGGAGTTGTTTGGCATATAGTTGGGAAGTTGAATCGGTTGTACTATGTTCGAATTCCCGCGAACAAATTGGCTTGTCTAGGTGGAAAAAGCGAGTTGGATTCCGTCAAGGGAGATAAAGATCGGATTTAAACGACCCACGCGATTGAGGCCGTTGATTCGAGTTAGGCTTTTCAGATCGCAAGGCTGTCGAAATCTTAAATTGCGAACACGTGTATCGCAGTTAGAAATTTGGCAAGAGTCAGTTTCCTGGTTGTACCGGGATCGACTACATAAGGAAAAGTTGGTGGTCGGGACGTTTTTGGTCGCTATAACCAGCTTATCGCTTGGAAGGGAAAATCTATTTCAAGTATCGATTCAAGATTGGAGTACACCGAAACTAAGGCTAAGCTTTAAAAAAATATTTAATTTATCCATTTAATTTTATTTTGCTTAATTTATTTTGCAATCACGTTTTTACATTATTCCGTATACATATTTTTTCCTTCTTTTAATATTATTATCTTTATCAATTAAAACCCCACTTTTTATTTTCCAGCATTGTAACGCACTGGTCATGGGCACAACTGTTACCGTGACAGTAATTCTAGTCACGAGAAAATGTGAAATTACACAATCGGTCCCTGTGGATTCGACCCTACTGCTCTATATTACTAATTACTATTATTTTGTCGTAGAAATTTATATTTGGTGGTTTCGACGCCCATCAAATTTTGGCATCGTTGCTGGGGATTGGTAAAAATTTCTAATATTGGTTTGTTTTCTTTATGACAAGGTCAGAATTAGGGACTCTAGCATTTGAACCAGAATTAGAAAAGTTGGCTCGAACACTTCGAAGAGAAGCTATTCAACGCAATAAACAACCACAACCCAACTTTGAAGTAGGATCTTACACTGAAGATATTTGCTCATTCGACAAACTAGACAGAATGGCAGATCAAACTATACGCCAACTCGCAGCAGCACCAAATGAACAACAACCATTATGCATAACTTATTCGGCGGGTGAAACATAGTTCGAGTTAAAGTCAGGATTAATTTATTTGTTGTCTACTTTCCGCGATTTGAAAAATAAGAACCTTTAAACTCATCTGAAAGAGTTCCACATGGTTTATCTAAGTATGAAACCAGAAGGAGTAACTAAGGATCAAATTAAACTTCGAGCTTTTCCCTTTTCATTAGCGGACTCTGCTAGAGAATGGCTGTTTTATTTACCTCCAGGATTCTTTAATACTTGGATTGATATGTCTCGATTGTTTCTTGACAGGTTTATCCCAGCAGCTCGAGTAGCCGAATTAAGGAAAAGTATAGTCGAAATACAACAAAAGGAAGCAAAGTCACTCTATGAATATTGGGAGCGATACAAGAAGTTGTGCGCAAGTTGCCCACAACATGGCCTGTCTGAACAATCACTCTTACAGTACCTCTACGGGAGGTTACTCCCAATGGAAATGAAGATAATTGATGCCGCTAGTGGAGGGGCTCTTGTAAACATGACTCCTCAAGGAGTTAGGGAATTAATTTCAACTATGGCTGCAAATTCTCAACAGTATCGACCACATATGGAACCTACAAGAAGGGTTCATGAGCTAAGTACTCCTTCTATAGTAAATAAGTTTGATGAACTTACTAATGTGGTTAAAAATATGCTTGCAGGAAAGACGAACCTAGCTCAGTTGTGCGGGATTTGTGCTAAGCCTGATCATCCTATCGACTCGTGTCTGATTTTACTCGAGGACACAACTGCACAAGTATATGCCATTGGGAACTTCCCAGGGCCACCTCAAAGGCCTTATGATCTATACTCGAACACGTACAATGCAAGGAGGAGGGACCACCCAAATTTAAGCTATGGATCGAACCCTCGATACAATCAACTATATCAACCAAGACCACCTCTGCCTCAACAGTATCAACATCCAAAGTTATCTCTTGAAACCATAATAGAGAGGTTAGCCGTTAGCACCAAAAAGTTCCAACAAAATACTGAAGTGCGTCTCCAAGAAATGGATCAGTAAATAAGAAAGCTAGCACTCACGATCAGTTGTTTGGAGAACCAAGGAAAACTACCAAATCAAACTGAGCCAAACCCACTTCAAAATGCAACTGCTATGACCATGAAAGATGGAACAGAGTCAGAACTAGTGGATAGCACGAGTCGTGACCATGATGCTAAACAGGAAGAACAAAAATCCAAACCAGCAGCTCCCACAGAGCTGGCACATCATAAACCATTTGTTGCACCTCCCCCATACCCTGGAAGGCTCGCCCAAGTTAAAAAGGAACGAGAGGAAAAAGAAATCCTTGAGACATTTCGAAAGGTAGAAATCAATATTTCTTTACTTGAAGCAATTAAACAGGTTCCACGCTATGCAAAATTTTTAAAGGAATTATGCATCGACAAAAGGAAACTTCAAGGAAATGAATGGGTAAATGTGGGAGAAAATGTTTCTGTAGTGCTACAAAGGAAAATCCCGCCTAAATGTAAGGACCAAGGTATATTTTCTATATCCTACAAAATAGGAAATACTGGCATAAAGAAAGCCATGTGTGATTTGGGAGCATTGTTAACGTAATGCCTATATCGATTTTTAAATTGCTAAACATGGGTCCTCTGAAAGAAATAGGGGTGTTTATTCAATTGGCAGACAGATCATACGTATATCTAAAAGGGGTGTTGGAAGATGTTTTCGTTAAGGCAAATGAACTAATTTTTCCTGCAGACTTTTACATCATTGATATGGAGGATGACCACTCAAAAAAGGCTTCCGATATTCTACTCGGGAGACCATTCCTAAGTACTGCACGTACAAATATTAATGTTTGAAGTGGAACCCTCACTATGGAATTCAACGGTAAGGTGGTAAAATTTAATGTTTATGAGGCGATGGGCCAACCCAGTACAATGTCGACTATTTCTAGTATTGATATTATTGAACCACTAACGAAATTCCATTTTGAATATCATGAAAATGATGTGTTACAAATTGTGCTTTGTAGAAATTTAGACATCGATGTTTTGGATAAACTGGAGGAATTAATGACGTGGGAAGAGCCAATTCGCGAAGCTGTCATTCGTATAGAGGCCTCAAAATTAGAGCTCAAATCGTTATCAGAACATTTAATAATTCCGATAGAGGAAAAGGCAAACTCGAACGGAGAAGCTCAAAGGTACCTCAATCCACCGATGATGGAGGAATCCAGGAAGTGCTTTAAGGAAAATGGAAAAAAGTTGAAACCTTTCTATGAGAACTTCCGAGTGCACGTAATGGAAGAATTAATTCTCAAGCAACCAAACGAATAACATTCAGGTCGTCTAGCTAAAGACGTTAAACAAAAGCGCTTTATGGGAGGCAACCCATATTTATCTTTATTTAATTTAATTTAATTTTTGAATTCTAGTTTAATTTGAGAATTAAATAAAATATTGTTTAATCTATTTTCTCGCGTTACATTTCATGTACACAACCCGCTTGAAGCAATAAAGTCTTTCAACGAAAACACGATCCGACTACTAGAGAACAAGATGAGCAACGACCTTCTACTGTAGATGAACGACTTCATCGCATTGAAGCTCGCCTCGAAACAATGGAAGCCAACATCTCAAGCATCATCAACATACAACAAAACGGTCCCTCCCACCGTCCTCCGACCCATTGAATATACACGGGGAGTACACTATGCCTCAACTTTTATTATTTTTTTTGTACATTGTGGGCAATGTGGGCTAAGTGGGGGGGATCATGCCATACTTTTTTTTTTATGTGTTTCGCTAAGAATAATTTCTTAATTCGTTTTGGAAATAAACCTCTAATTCTTATGTTTAGTTTATTTAAATAAGTGAGTGAATCATGAATAACTATTGCTTGCTTGATCAATGAATAATTTTTAGAATTGAAAATGTTATGCCTTAGTCAATATTTCATGAAAATTGTTGGCTCTTTTGGACTTGCCTAGTGAAAGTACTCGTTTAAATAAATAAATAAATTTTCTAATTGCTTGGGTTGTCATCTCATTTCGCGTCAAAAGGTTTGGTGACGAACCGAAACTTGTAACACTCTGCTAACCGAGCTGCCTTGAGAAAGGAGAAATAAATTGATTAGGAACATGTGAAATTGAGTAACCGAGTTGAGGTGCTTGGGTTGTCATCTCGTTTCGCGTCAAAAGGTTTGATTATGTCTCGAATTCGTTAAAAATAAATAAATAAATAAAATGTGTCAGGTTGAGTAACCGGGGTGAGGTGCTTGGGTTGTCATCTCACTTCGCGTCAAAAGACTTGACTACGTTTGAAAAAAAAATATAAATATAAATAAAAGTATATATTTGGATATGATCGTTATGCATGCTTGATTAAGCTTAAATCTAGTGAAATAGTTGAATTTGACATACTGTTCGAGATTTTATAAAATGCTTATTGATTGAGTTTAGCAATTGTTTTTTTTTTTTATTCACCTAATTGTTTGCAGTATGCTTGTCTAGGAAAGGGGTTTTTGATTTTGAAAAGGATTGACGACTTATTTTTAGTGCATATCATGCTTGAGGACAAACATCAGCTAAGTAAGGGGGAATTTGATAGCAAGATAAATTCGTATTTTTAATATATTTATTTATGGCTAATTATAGGATAAAATGGTATTAAATTTGGGTTTTTCTTATCAGGAATGAAATTGGTCTGCTGAATTCAAACTCATACAAAAAAGAGCTAAATTGGAGCAAAAAACCAAAGAGGATGGCTTGATTGAAAGATTAAAGATTTAAAGCTGGCTGGATAAAGATTGAAGGGTTGAAGATTTAAAAAAAAAAGTGACTGGATAAAGATTGGAGGATTTTTTATATTGTTAAAATTCTGTAATTAGTTTAAATTTAATCTCTACTTTAAATTTAAATTTTAAAATTTTTGATTTATTTAGTGATAATATTTAGGAAAAATCTAGGTAATTTTTTAGCACTAGAAATGTGTATAAATACCTAATGACTATAGCCAATTAAACACACACTTTGGCCTTTGGCATTTAATAAATTCTTTATTTTTTCCCCTACCTGCGTCTCTGCGTTTTCTATTCTGCTGTTTCATTTTTTTTTCTTTTACTTTCAACCTTTATTGGTTTAATTACCTTCTAAGCCCCCTTTCCCTTTTCACTTTCCAAAATTCCATTTAAACCATTTATTTTCAAGCATGATTCTTTCCATAATTAACTAAACCCGTATTTAGCTTTAGCCCGGAAATTGCTCCAACAAAACAATCATGAGATATGAACCCGCTAAAAAAAAAAAAACTCTCAACGTAGTATTTTGTATCTCTCTGGTATATAGGATAGTACAAATTCGTCTCTTAAAGTTGATTCAGTTTCGATTCAAAAAGTGCACATTGGGTTGAGTTGTTTGGCATACAATTGGGAAGTCGAATCGGCTGTGCTGTGTTCGAATTCCCGCGAACAAATTGGCGTGTCTAGGTAAAAAAAGCAAGTTGGATTCTGTCAAGGGAGATAAAGATCGGATTTAAACGACCCACGCGATTGAGGCCGTTAATTCGAGTTTTGGTGGGAAATAATTAAAATTTTCAAAAATTTTATAAATTTAATGAGATTTTTTTTAAATGAGAGTATAATTAATAATTTTATAAATTTTACAAAATAAACGAGAATTTCTAAAAATTTTAGATAAGCTTAAGTAAAATTTTCGAAATTTGAACCACCCTTAATCATTATGGTCTGCCACTGGGTATAATAATTTTTATAAAAACGTTAACCAATCTGTGGATTAAGGGACAAATGGATTTAAAAAATTGTTATGTCATCACAATCATAAACGGGTTTAGTAAGTGTAGAATATTCTTTTTAATGAGTTAAGAAATATAAAAAAAATTAATAAAATGAGATAGGTTAAAAGGGGTAAACGATGTTAGAAAAATCGAAGAGAAATTCTTAATAAGTAAATATTGGTAGTTAGAAATTTGGCAAGAGTCAATTTGTAAGTCGTATCGAGATCGACTATATAAGGAAAAGTTGGCGGGGGGACGTTATTGGTCGCTATAACTAACTTATCGCTTGGAAGGGAAAATCTATTTCAAGGACCGATTCAAGATTGAAGTACACCGAGGCTAAGGCTAAGCTTTAAAAAAATATTTAATTTATCCATTTAATTTTATTTCGCTTAATTTATTTTGCAATCACGTTTTTACTTTATTTTGTATACATATTTTTTCCTCCTTTTAATATTATTATATTTATCCATTAAAACCCCACTTTTTATTTTCCAGCATTGCAATGCACTGGTCGTGTAACACCCCTAACCCGTATCCGTCACCGGAATAGGGTTACGAGGTATTTCCGATCAATACAAAACATTTAGCTTACATTTATCAATCTCAAACATTCATTCTCATACATCATTCAAAACAATCACATTGTCCCTTATAAGAGCCTACGAGGCCTTAAACATGCTTTAGAAGTGGTTCGGGACTAAACCGATATCATATGAAATTTTTAGAAAACTTAGAAATTTTTCAATCATACAAGGGTCACACGCCCGTGTGAACAGGCCGTGTGCCTCACACGGTTAGTAGACACGCCCGTGTCTTAGGCCGTGTGGAAACAGGGCATACATACTGACTTGCATGACATGGCCGAGGACACGCCCGTGTGCCAGGCCGTGTGAAAACTGGAGAGTATACTGACTTGGGTCACACGGCCAACCACACGCCCGTGTGTGAGACCGTGTGGAGCATACTGACTTCAATTCAATTTCAACACCAGGGGACACACGGCCGTGTAGCATGACCGTGTGTCACACACGGCTGAGACACATACCCGTGTCTCTGCCCGTGCTGACAAAAATAGGCCATTTGCAAAGCCAATTTGCCACCCTTATTGCACATACCAACACAAGCTTATATGGTATCATTTTAAGTCACAATTATGCAGCCAAAAGTCATCAACCAATACATAATCATACCATATCCCTTTCAAATAGATTTAATACTCAATTCCATACCATTTACCTATTCAAATACAAATCAATTTAACTTGCTTTACTAAGTATAATTCACATGTATAATTCACCTAACTAAACATGCCATTCTAAACATACATCATCCATTCCACTTCAATCATTCAATATAAATCAATTACCAACTCATAAATACCATTGCACATTCATAAGCATCATCAAGTTCATCATCTTATGCCAACTCAAATGGCCAAATTACACATCTATCAAACATACCAAAATGACTCAAGCCTATACATGCCATATACCATATATACATAACTTAAAAAGTACCAAATAGATGATCGATAGTGCGATGAAGTCTCTGACTATTCCCGGATCTGAGCTAGCTTTGTAGAACTATAAAACATTGAAAATTAAACAAAGTAAGCTTTACAGCTTAGTAAGTTCGTATGTGAACATGAAATAATCACAACATTCATATAACAATTCAAAATAGATAATATCATCAACATTCAAAACATCAATTCATGAGCTAATATAATATTTATTCATATCTTCATTCATGAGTTCTCAACTTCATCTAACTCGATACTTGAATAGTTTCCTGTACCAATACTTTTCTATTTCTCATCAATACTCTTATCAAACCGCTCCAGTTTATAAGTGCTTACGATAGAAATTCATCGATTTTCCGATTCCATAGTCCAACTATGGTCTTAAAAAACATTGCCAAGGCCCTGCCGTGGTCTTTTATTCACATGCCATAACCTGGTTATGGTCTTATTACTCGATTGCCATAGCCCAGCTATGGTCTTATTCGGCAACTTGCCTTACTCAATTCGTACATTTCAATTAATAACACAACATTTATTCAATAGAATAGTTACTATATCAATTTCATCCATCAAATAGATAGGTACACATTTAAGTTCAATTATACAAACTTACCTCGTATTCAGAATTGTCGTATCGGGTCGATTACTCGATAACCTTGCTTTTCCCCCGATCTAAATCTGAATTCTTTCTTTCTTGGTCTATATGAATTCAAAATTGACCTATTCAATCATATATTCTTTCAATTTAGTCCAAAACATACATTTAGGCATATTTGCACTTTAGCCCCTAAACTTTCACACTTTTAGCAATTTAGTCCTTATTTCACAAATACTCAAAATTCACATAATTTCATTATACTCTAGCTTAGCCGAATTACCTATAGGTCCCTAGAAGCCCATAAATTTCATTTATTTCACATTTCAACCCTTCAATTTACACATTTCACAATTTAACCCCTTTTTGACATTTTTGTCAAAAATCACTTTACAAAACTAGTTTAACTATCAACAACTATTTAAAATCCATCATCAACCATCAAATTACTCAAGTATTCAACAATGGAAACATGATAAATCTTTAACAATTTCAAAACCTAAGGTACGGGCTAGCTAGATTACAAAGCAACGATCACAAAAACATAGAAATCATTAAAAACCGAGCTCAAACCGCACCTTAATCAAGCTTAATGTGTGCCGAACCCTAAATTCTCTCCCTTGGTTTCTTCCTCTTTAAATTTTGGCAATAAGAAAGATAAATTCCACATTTTTTTTATGTTTTGTTTTATTATAATTAACCTTATTAGACAATTTACTAATTTACCCTTAATGATAAAACATTAACATCATCATATTAATGTCCATAAATGTCCACTTACACATTTAATGGCCTAATTACCATTTAAGGCCATCATTTTTAAAAACCAAGGCCAATTGACACCTTTAACTAATAGCATGCAACTTTTACATTTTACGCGATTAAGTCATTTTTCTCAAATCGAGCAATTAAACGATAAAATTACTTTACGAAAATTTCACACATTCATACTTTCATGCTGTAAACAAATAAAATAATATTAAAATAATTTTCTGACATCATATTTGTGGTCTCGAAACCACTATTCCGATTTAGCTAAAACCGGGCTGTTACAGGTCGTGGGCACGACTGTTACCGCGAAAGTAATTATGGTCACGAGAATATGTGAAATTAGACAACCAGTCTATGTGGATTTGACCCTACTACTCTATAATGTTATTTATTGTTATTTTGTCCTAGGAATTTATATTTGGTGGTTTCGATGCCCATCAAATTTTGGATCATGCCATACTTTCTTCTTTGCATATGTTTTACTAACAATAATTTCTTAATTCGTTTCGGAAATAAACCTCTAATTCTTATATTAGTTTATTTAAATAAATCGGTGAATCATGAATAACTATTGCTTGCTTGATCAATGAACATTTTGTAGAATTGAAAATGTTATGCCTTAATCAATATTTCATGAAAATTGTTGGTTCTTTTGGACTTGCCTAGTGAAAGTACTAGTTTAAATAAATAAATAATTTTGCTAATAGCTTGGTTAAGAATGAAGATTCAGAAATGTGACAAAATTGAGTAATCGAGATGAGGTGCTTGGGTTGTCATCTCATTTCGCGTCAAAAGGTTTGGTGACGAATCGAAACTTGTAACACTCTGCTAACCGAGTTGCCTTGAGAAAGGAGAAATAAATCAATTAGGGACATGTAAAATTGAGTAATCGGGATGAGGTGCTTGGGTTGTCATCTCGTTTTGCATCAAAATGTTTGATTATGTCTCGAATTCGTTAAAAAAATAAATAAACAAATAGAACGTGTCAAGTTGAGTAACCGGGGTGTGGTGCTTGGGTCGTCATCACACTTCACGTCAAAAGATTTGACTCTGTTTGAAAAAAAAATAAAAAATAAAAAATAAAAATAAAATTATATATTTGGATATGATCGTTACGCATGTTTGATTAAGCTTAAATCTAGTGAAATAGTTGAATTTGACATACTGTTCGAGATTTTATAAATGATTATTGTAACATCCTGGTTTAGGGGTTATGCGCTTGGAGCATAACTCAAGCAGTTGGTAGGCTTATGGTCATGTTGGATAGATTTTTAGGGGTTTGGAGAACCCTAGAAGGCAAAGAATGCTTTAGAAAATTTTTGGATTTTTCTTAAGTAATAAAGGGGAGCTTGGCTTTGGGAGGCCTTAAAAGAATTAATTGGGCGTTTAAGGCACATGAGAGGCTTTGGCAAAGTGGCTTCATCTTGCTGCTTAAGAATGGAAGTAGCGCCTTTGAGGGTCTTGGGTTCGATCCAAGAAGGCGACAATCTGGTTTTAATTTTTGGGTGTGGCGTTGCAAATGGAGGAGGCTTTAAAAGAGTGGGCGACTTTAAGACGCAAAGAACTCGTTGGTCAAGTGGCTAGCGTGGCGTCACCTAGGCGGCGCTGGAGGGAAGTGAGAGCGCGGGTCGAGGCTGGAGAGCAGCAGATTTTGGCGTTTTATATTTTGCTTGTGATGGGCTGAAGTAGGAAGGGTTTATAAATAAATGTTGGGGTTTCTAGCATGAAATTCAAAGTGGCCGAGTGGCACAGGCGTTGGGGCAAGGAGTGCGGCGATTGGTCCTGTGTTCGAACACTGGTGTGCGGCTTTCGGAGTTTTTGTTTTTGTTATTTTTGGGCAGCAAATTTGGAGGTATTGGACGGTTTTGGGAGGCTTGAAAGGTGGAGAAGACTTGGTCTTTGTTTTTAAATTTTGGCTAGTTAGGTTTGATTTTTTTTATTTATTTTTTCTTTTCAAAACATTTTGAATGGGTGGTAGGGAGGTGTTTTAGGAGAGTTTTGAGGGATTTTTGTGGGAGGTTGGAGCTAGGCCATGTAGTATAAATAGGGGGAGGGGAGGAGCTCATTTTCATTCATCATTCGCTCATCAATTCTTTGTAGCCGAATACCCTCAGCCTCTTCTCCTTTTCTCTTCTTTATGTTCTAGCCGAATCTCCTCTCACCCTTGTCGAAATATCCTCTTAGTAGCCTAGGGTGGTTGGCCGAATATCAGCAAGGGCGACCTCTCCTAGTTCTGCTCCATTGGGTTTAAGGGAAGCCGAAAGTAGGAAGCATTGAGGAAGTCTCTTGGATTCAATCATCTAAGGGGCATATCGACAAGAGCAAGGGAAGCCGTCGGGGTCTCAGATTATTTCGGTAAGGATATTAGTAAGTGACTTAGAATTAGTTGTTTATGACTTCGTTGATTAATCGTGGTTACGATTAAGTGACTTTCGATGGGACGTGGATGCGAGTACCGGTCAAGAAGGGAAAGGAAGGTCCCCGTCCCAAAGTTCAAGAAAAGAGCCGTCTCGGCGAAGACGTGATTGGCCACGGGGTGTGGGCCAACAACAGAAGCGTTAAGCAAATAGCCATAGTTTCGCTAGGCGATAGCGCCGAGGATCGAGAGTCTAGAACTCCTAGTAATAAGGTGTGTAACTAACCCACTTTTTCCGGGTTTTATGTGTTATATGTTTTACTAACAAGTGCAAGAATGAATGTGCCATATATACCCCTAAAGGGTATAGCGATGACCAGTTAGTATCGGATCTATTGCAAAGTGTGATTATTTCTTTATGAGTATGTTTATGGACATTAATAAGCATGTGCATGCATTATCATGATTATATTTTATGTGGCATGTGCATGAGTGGGATATGAAAAGAAGGTGCGGGTGTACTTGAGTACGTGGTTGATGTCGACTTTGTGCTACATCGTGGATTGGCGCTGACTGAGGTCGCGTTGTGGATCTTTGCGATTTGGTTCGCGTGGTTACCTTGATTGATATCGGCTCTATGCCATATCGTGGCTTGATGGATTGCTGTGTGCTCCATCGTGGTTTGATGTTAGCTATACGCTACATCGTGGATGGCATTGGTTGCCTTTTGGAGGGAAAAGGAGAGGGTGACTCGATAGTCCCCACGGTGTGTGGTAAATTTGGATAAGGGGGTGTGTAGCGGATGGACCCTAGGTTGGGTTGGGAATCATGTTGCATTATTTTTGTAATAACATGGAAATGGGCCAAGCCCAATATGACATGAGGATAGGTATGTTTTGGAAGCATACGTGGAAATGGGCCAAGCCCAGTTGATATGTGGTTTATTGAGAAAGGGCCTAGCCCAAGATTTGAGTATGATTTGAATGTGGGCGAGAGCAGATTGTGGAAATTGTTAAATGGATATATATATATATTACTTGTTGCAATTGATAATTGGGATATTATGTGGCTAGCGTGTGGGTGGATTTCAGTGGATAACTTACACACTGAGTCTGTATGACTCACCCAACTTTTTAATCATCGCAGGAGTCGTGAGTAATGGACCGGGTAGGAGTGGATACAAGGTGGCCCATGCAGAAGGAGATTTTCTTCTGAGAAAATGTTTTACTTTATTTAAGTATTCTATATTATCAGTATTTTGGAATTTTATTTGAGGTAATAAAGGCCTCTTGATTTAAAGTACTCTACTTGTTAATGTGGAAGTTTACACTTAGAGATATTTTTGCAAAAGATCCATAATATTATAATATTTTAAATTCGGAAGTTTCCAACAAGCTTACATTAGGTAATAATTTTAAATGGACACGATTTTCAGCGATAACGAATTTTCAAGTTTGATTCTAAAGTCAAAGATTTCCAACCATCTTTCCCAGTGACATAACCAGATTCGGTCGTAGTGAATGGGCCGGGTTTGGGGGTGTTACAGTTTGGTATCAGAGCCCGGTTCAAAACTCGGCTTTGAGGGTTTTGGGCCCAAAAACATTTTCAAAGAGGGCTTTTAAGAAATTTTTCAGGTTATTCTGGCATGGCACCTGTACCTCCGACCCGAAGTCCAACAGGTAAGTACTTCGGACTTTTGAAGTGATTTGTTTGTATGAATTGTTATGGGTTATTTGGGCTCGTAGATTAGAATATTAGGGCTATTGGACCCTAGGAATAGTCTACTCAAACATATGCATAAAACTTAAGGTTACTAAAACAAACACTGTGATTAAGTCACCGAGAGTTAAGGTGTGGCAACCATTGTGCGCATGTCTCAGGAGTGGATCCGAAAGAGCACGGTACTTAAGCAGTCCTCGTGACTCACCTCCTCTTCATTTGGAATCCTACCAGTGCGTAGCTACGGTTCACCTTAACCAAAAGGACTTATTCATAGGCTAAACCAATTATTAAAACCCGAAAGGGATTAGCCTTGCTGTTTTAAAAATTCTTGGTTTTAAAATTTTCAAACCTACCCTTTTTGGTTTGTAAACCCTAAATCTGGTTATGAACAACATCGTCTCGATTTACCCAAAATTACTAAAATGCCCCTGATTTTCTGTTTTAACCCCAAACTTAGCAAAATTTCTCTTACGTTGCAAAAGTATCCAATTTCCTGTATTTCAAAATAATAACCCTGACTTTGGAAATTCACAAAATTACCCTGATTGACAAAATTACCAAAATACCCCTGGGGTAGAAACGGGCAGGAATGTCCGAATAGTGAATGTGGGTGGTAGATACCACTGAATGTGCCTCTATTGAGGGAGAAATGGGTTCTTGTGGTCGAATGAATGTGTGAATGGGTAAGTGTGATTCTTTGAAGTAGGATGACAAACTGGAACTGAGACTTTGTGTGATCGAAAGAACTACTTTAAAATACCCTTCCTTCATAAAATTTGCTCGTGGCTAAATAGTGAAACAATAATTTCTAATTCATAAAACTTTCTAAACAGATTAAATCGAAGCGCTAGGGATGAGTTCTAGGGGACGCGGTAGAGGTAGAATGACAGCTTCGGAACCAGTAGGGTCTGGCTATGGGTCAGAAAGCGAAGTGCCGCCCGCAGTGGATGTAGAAGAACAAGATCCGATAAGTGAAGATGATGCAGTGTCGCAAGCCATGCTACGAGTGCTACAGCAAGTGGCAAGAGCTAGTAGGGGAAATGGAGCTCGGAAGTCAGTGTCCGAGAGGCTCAGGTCGAACGGGGCTGAAGTTTTTAGAGGAGTATCTGGAGTGGCTCCGAATATAGCAGAATATTGGCTAGAAGGAGTTGAAAGAATTATGGACGATTTGGACTGTACCAACGAAGAAAAGCTAAAAGGTGCTGTTTCGCTTCTTCGGGATGAAGCTTATCGATGGTGGCTCACTGTCAAACAAGGTGTACCGGCAGATCGATTGGTTTGGGACTACTTTAAGGAAAATTTTGAAGGAAAATACGTTGGAGCAAGCTACTTGGATGCGCAAAGGAAGGCGTTTCTAAATCTGGTGCAAGGAAATAAGTCGATAGCAGAGTATGAAGCGGAGTTTGTACGGCTAAGTCAGTATGCTAAGGGAATTGTGGCCACTGACTATGAGAGGTGCGTCCGGTTTGAAGATGGATTGCGAGATGAACTTCGAGTCTTGATCGCTCCGCAGAGAGGAAAGAGACTTAGCGGTGCTAGTGGAGAAAGCTCGTATAGCCGAAGAAGTTAAGAGGACGGTAAGGGAAAACCGAGGAAAGAGTAGGAACGAGAATAAGAGAAATCTTGGACCGTCAGCATCGTTGGGTAATGTCCAGAAAGGACCTAGGATCGAGAATCCTGTGCGTATACTTGCCCCAGTGGATCGGAATCGTTCTTGTGCTCGATGTGGAAGACCTCACACAGGAGAGTGTTGGGGAAATAGTAAAACATGTTTTCGGTGCGGATCTAAGGCACATTTAGTTAAGAATTGTCCTCAAGCGACGAGGGATCGTGGTTCAAGTCATGGAAGGAACGGTTCTAGCCAAAGTCAACCAAGGATGTGATACTAGGTAAGCTCCTTTGCTTTGGTGCATGCTTTAATTGCTTTGTTTGCTTATGAGTTAGCCTTTACTGTGTTGCTAAGAGAGGTGTTTCGAATTTTGAGCTTGAACTTAGAGATTGTGTAGGTACGATAGCCTTAGTAAGATCAGAGTGCGCAGCGTAAGCGTAAGGTGGTAAGATAGGTGGTATGGACGTTTGTTAGTAAAGTAATTTCGAGGACGAAATTATTTTAAGGAGGGTAGAATTGTAACATCCTGGTTTAGGGGTTATGCGCTTGGAGCATAACTCAAGCAGTTGGTAGGCTTATGGTCATGTTGGATAGATTTTTAGGGGTTTGGAGAACCCTAGAAGGCAAAGAATGCTTTAGAAAATTTTTGGATTTTTCTTAAGTAATAAAGGGGAGCTTGGCTTTGGGAGGCCTTAAAAGAATTAATTGGGCGTTTAAGGCACATGAGAGGCTTTGGCAAAGTGGCTTCATGCGCCGCTATAAGAAGTGGAAGTAGCGCCTTTGAGGGTCTTGGGTTCGATCCAAGAAAGCGACAATCTGGTTTTAATTTTTGGGTGTGGCGTTGCAAATGGAGGAGGCTTTAAAAGAGCTGGGCGACTTTAAGACGCAAAGAACTCGTTGGTCAAGTGGCTAGCGCGTCGTCACCTAGGCGCTGGAGGAAGTGAGAGCGCGGGTTCGGTGGGAGCAGCAGTTTTGGCGTTTTATATTTTGCTTGTGATGGGCTGAAGTAGGAAGGGTTTATAAATAAATGTTGGGGGTTTCTAGCATGAAATTCAAAGTGGCCGAGTGGCCTGGGCGTTGGGGCAAGGAGTGCGGCAGTTGGTCCCAGGTTCGAACCTGGTGTGCGGCTTTCGGAGTTTTTGTTTTTGTTATTTTTGGGCAGCAAATTTGGAGGTATTGGACGGTTTTGGGAGGCTTGAAAGGTGGAGAAGACTTGGTCTTTGTTTTTAAATTTTGGCTAGTTAGGTTTGATTTTTTTTATTTATTTTTTCTTTTCAAAACATTTTGAATGGGTGGTAGGGAGGTGTTTTAGGAGAGTTTTGAGGGATTTTTGTGGGAGGTTGGAGCTAGGCCATGTAGTATAAATAGGGGGAGGGGAGGAGCTCATTTTCATTCATCATTCGCTCATCAATTCTTTGTAGCCGAATACCCTCAGCCTCTTCTCCTTTTCTCTTCTTTATGTTCTAGCCGAATCTCCTCTCACCCTTGTCGAAATATCCTCTTAGTAGCCTAGGGTGGTTGGCCGAATATCAAAGAAGGGCGACCTCTCCTAGTTCTCGCTCCATTGGGTTTAAGGGAAGCGAAAGTAGGAAGCATTGAGGAAGTCTCTTGGATTCAATCATCTAAGGGGCATATCGACAAGAGCAAGGGAAGCCGTCGGGGTCTCAGATTATTTCGGTAAGGATATTAGTAAGTGACTTAGAATTAGTTGTTTATGACTTCGTTGATTAATCGTGTGGTTCTGATTAAGTGACTTTCGATGGACGTGGATGCGAGTACCAGTCAAGAAGGGAAAGGGAAGGTCCCTGTCCCAAAGTTCAAGAAAAGAGCCGTCTCGGCAGTACGTGATTGGCCACCAGGGTGTGGGCCAACAACAGGAAACGTTAAGCAAATAGCCATAGTTTCGCTAGACGATAGCGTCGAGGATCGAGAGTCTAGAACTCCTAGTAATAAGGTGTGTAACTAACCCACTGTTTCCGGGTTTTATGTGTTATATGTTTTACTAACAAGTGCAGCAATGAATGTGCCATATATACCCCTAAAGGGTATAGCGATGACCAGGTTAGTATCGGATCTATTGCAGTGTGATTATTTGTTTATGAGTATGTTTATGGACATTAATAAGCATGTGCATGCATTATCATGATTATATTTTATGTGGCATGTGCATGGGTGGGATATGAAAAGAAGGTACGGGTGTACTTCGAGTACGTGGTTGATGTCAGCTTTGTGCTACATCGTGGATTGGCGCTGACTGAGGTCGCGTTGTGGATCTTTGCGATTTGGTTCGCGTGGTTACCTTGATTGATATCGGCTCTATGCCATATCGTGGCTTGATGGATTGCTGTGTGCTCCATCGTGGTTTGATGTTAGCTATACGCTACATCGTGGATGGCATTGGTTGCCTTTTTGGAGGGAAAAGGAGAGGGTGACTCGATAGTCCCCTGGTGTGTGGTAGGCTGGATAAGGGGGTGTGTAGCGGATGGACCCTAGGTTGGGTTGGGAATCATGTTGCATTATTTTTGTAATAACATGGAAATGGGCCAAGCCCAATATGACATGAGGATAGGTATGTTTTGGAAGCATACGTGGAAATGGGCCAAGCCCAGTTGATATGTGGTTTATTGAGAAAGGGGCCTAGCCCAGTATTTGAGTATGATTTGAATGTGGGCCGAGCCAGATTGTGGAAATTGTTAAATGGATATATATATATATATATTACTTGTTGCAATTGATAATTGGGATTTTATGTGGCTAGCGTGTGGGTGGATTTCAGTGGATAACTTACACACTGAGTCTGTATGACTCACCCAACTTTTTAATCATCGCAGGGGAGTCGTGAGTAATGGACCGGGTAGGAGTGGATACAAGGTGGCCCATGCAGAAGGAGATTTTCTTACAGAAAATGTTTTACTTTATTTAAGTATTCTATATTATCAGTATTTTGGAATTTTATTTGAGGTAATAAAGGCCTCTTGATTTAAAGTACTCTGCTTGTTAATGTGGAAGTTTACACTTAGAGATATTTTTGCAAAAGATCCATAATATTATAATATTTTAAATTCGGAAGTTTCCAACAAGCTTACATTAGGTAATAATTTTAAATGGACACGATTTTCAGCGATAACGAATTTTCAAGTTTGATTCTAAAGTCAAAGATTTCCAACCATCTTTCCCAGTGACATAACCAGATTCGGTCGTAGTGAATGGGCCGGGTTTGGGGGTGTTACAATTATTGATTGAGTTTAGCAATTGTTTATTTTTTGTTCACCTAATTGTTTGCAGTATGTTTGACTAGGAAAGGGGGTTTTGATTTTGAAAAGGATTGACGATTTATTTTTAGTGGATATCCTGCTTGAGGACAAGCATCGGCTAAGTACGAGGAAATTTGAAAGCAAAATAAATTCATATTTTTAATATATTTATTTCTGGCTAATTATCAGATAAAATGGTATTAAATTTGAGTTTTTCTTATCAGGTATGAAGTTGGTGTGCTGAATTCAAACTCATACAAAATGGGGCTAAATTGGAGCAAAAAACCAAAGAGGATGGCTTGATTGAAAGATTAAAGATTTAAAGTTGGCTGGATAAAGATTAAAGGGTTGAATATTAAAAAAAAAGTAACTGGATAAAGATTGGAAGATTTTTGATATTGTTAAAATTCTGTAGTTAGTTTAAATTTAATCTCTACTTTAAATTTGATTTTTTTAAAAAAATTATTTATTTAGTGATAATATTTAGGAAAACTCTAGCTAAATTTAAGCACTAGACGTGTGTATAAATACCTAGAAACTACAGCCATTTAAACACACATTGTGGCCTTTGGTATTTAATAAATTCTTTATTTTTTTCCCCTACGTGCATCTCTGCGTTTTCTATTCTGCTGTTTCATTTTCTTTTCTTTTACTTTCAACCTTTATTGGTTTGATTACCTTCTAAGCCCCCTTTTCCTTTTCACTTTCCACAATTCCATTTAAACCATTTATTTTCAAGCATGATTCTTTCCATGATTAACTAAACCCATATTTAGCTTTAGCCCGAAAATTGCTCCATCAAAACAATCGTGAGATACGAACCTGCTAAAAAAAAAAACCTCTCAACGCAGTATTTTCTATCTTTCCGGTATATGAGATAGTATAAATTTGTCCCTTAAAGTTGATTCAACTTCGATTCAAAAAGTGCACGTTGGGTTGGAGTTGTTTGGCATACAGTTGGGAAGTCGAATTGGCCGTGCTATGTTCGGATTCCCACGAACAAATTGTCATGTCTAGGTTGAAAAGGCCAGTTGGATTCCATCAAGGGAGATAGAGATCGGATTTAAACGACCCACGCGGTTGAGGTCGTTGATTCGAGCTGGGCTTTTTAGATTGTAAGGCTGTCGTAATCTTGAATTGTGAACACAGGTTTCGCAGTTAGAAATTTGGCAAGAGTCAGTTTGTAGGTCGTACCGGGATCGACTATATAAGAAAAAGTTAGTGGTCTGAACGTTCTTGGCCGCTATAACCAGCTTATCGCTTGGAAGGAAAAATCTATTTTAAGGATCGATTCAAGATTGGAATACACCGAGACTAATGCTAAGCTTTAAAAAAATATTTAATTTATCCATTTAATTTTATTTCGCTTAATTTATTTTGCAATCACGTTTGTACTTTATTTCGTATACATATTTTTTTTCCCTTCTTTTAATATTATTATCTTTATCCACTAAAACCTCTCTTTTTATTTTTCAGCATTGCAACGCACTGGTCGTGGGCACGACTATTACTAATACAGTAATTTTGGTCACAAGAAAATTTGAAATTAGACAATCAGTTACTGTTAATTCGACCCTACTGTTTTATACTGCTATTTATTATTATTTAATGGTAAGAATTTATATTTGATGATTTCGATACTCAGTGACATAGTTTCTGGTTTCGTATATTGAAAACACAACTCCACTTACGGTCGTAGTCAGCTTGGGCCAAAACTGAAGACTAAACTGTCAATTCCAAAACAATGCCAGAGACCATTAATTTTCACATGGATTCCCCCACCTTCAAAACTTCTACCACGTCACATTTTTTTTTTTTGTTATTCTTTTTGCAAAATATGATTCCTCCTTGGAAATTTTTTAACCATCATTGATTTAATAAGTGTAAGAGTTAATATTTAGTATCTACGGTGTATACAACCAATATCTCATAAATGAAATAAATAGTTTTTGTTTTTGTTTTAAATTATAATGTTGAATTAAATATTGATTTTTTTATGACTTTGACAACTTTTGTGTTTACCTCGTTAACTAGATGTCAATCACTATTAGAATTAGATGGAATCAGATGTTTAGATTGGTTAAATCGAGAATTTATAACAATTATATTCAATTTAATGATCAATGTTGATAAATGATGTCATATTGATACACTCTTTGCTTTAACAAAATTTCTTTTTTACAAGAATCAAACTTAAAAGAAACTTAAAATCTATATTTAATCATACTTAACATTTAACACCCTGAACTTAATTTTAAAATCTAATCGGATCCAAAGTGTCACAGTGATTATTGGAGAGACCCAAATAATAAAGTGCTCAATAATTTTGCATAATAAAATAAATCGGACATGTGATCACATTTAAAAATTTTAAGCATTTACCAAAACAAAATTTGAAGGATAAATAAGAGATTCCATGGATACAAATACTAATCAATCCAATACTAAAACTACTTGAAGCAAATCCAAAAATTGTTTCGAAGCGAAATTAATTTTGACCATCTAAGAACGTGGATACAAACCTAAAAACATGATTAAAAGAAATTTATCACTAGATTCAAATTCTCCCCTCTTTTTGGATTTTCGGAATTTTGAAAATATGAAAATTTTGGGTTTTGATTTCGACATTAAAATCAGTTTAGATAGGTTGGAATTACTCTAAAAGCAAAGAAAATGCCCACTTTTGATTTGGTTCTACAATAAAAGAATAAAATGAAAGAAAAAAAGAAAAAGAGAAGAAAATGGCTCCTCCTTGTGTTTTTGAACGACGTGCAAAAAGAAGAAAACAAAAATTTTACCTTTTGTTATAATGCCCACATAAATGTTTTTAACTTATCCCTTTTTTTCAAATCAATCCTTACTCTTTAAATTACTCAGTCTAGGAGTGTTCATTCGGTTAATCGACCCGAAATAACATTAACCGAATTAACCGACCTTTCAAAATTTTTAACCGTTAACCGAACCAAAATTTTATCAAAAAAATTAACCGAACCGAAATTTTTTCGGTTAATTCGGTCGGTTAACCGAATTAACCGAAAATTATATGTTTTTTTATTTTTGGTTAAAAATTAACCGAATTAACCGAATTACCCGAATTAACCGAATTACCCGAATTACCCGAATTACCCGAATTAACCGAATTACCCGAATTACCTGAAATTAATCACTACATAATTAAAAAGATTGCATAATTTTAGTTTTAGTTTTAGAATTTTATTTTTATTTATTAAATTATTTGTAATTTTTATGATTGGGTTGGATTGGGTAATTGGGTTGAATTAGATATATGAGTTTGGATTGGGTTTAGGTGAATAGTGGGCCTATTTATATATTATAATTTTATTTATTAATTTTTTCGGTTAAACCGAAAAAATTCGGTTAACCGATCGGTTTCGAACCGAATTAACCGTTAACCGAAAAATCACAAAATAATTAACCGATCACCGACCGAAAAAATTCGGTTAACCGACCGATTAATCGAATTTGGTCGGTTAACCGAATTTTTTTGATTTTACCCGAATTTTACACACCCCTAATTCAGTCAATCACTTTTTTTTTATTTAATCCAAGCCCAATAACTACCCACTAGCTACTAAAAGTCCAAGAATAAAATCCGTAACCCTGAATTAAATTATTGGTATTAAATTCGTCACCCGAAAATTTAATTCTTGATAAATTTTGCAGTAATACCGAAATTTTGAAGAGTTTGATATCGAAAAATTTTAGAGCATTATAATTCCCTCTCCTTAAAAATATTCGTCATCAAAAATTCTCTTGAATCAAACATATTGAGAATTTGATGACCGTAATTCCCTTCTTCCATGATTACACTTCCATGAATACTTGGTTAATCCCTTTCTTTGAATCAATCCAGTTTCCATCTCGTTTTCTTAAATCGAAACAATCTCAACTAGCTTCATTTTGTCAATTCTATCAACGTTAACTCATTTACAAATATACGATGTTATTTCTAATAAGCTTATTCAATGAAACGAAAAATTTTAATAGAAAGAAACCAAACTTTAATAATAATAAAAAGTAACGAAATTTAACAAAGTAAATATTCTCATTCTAAAAAGAAATATCTTCTAAATAAACAAACAAACAAAAAAAAAAATAAAACATTTAACAACCTCCCTAATAGTATCCTTAAAATTTTTAAGAATTCAAAAAGTCTTAAGTACTTAAAAGAATGTATTGAAGTTTAAATTCTTCACTACCCACATTGTAGCACCCCAAACCCGGCCTAGACGTTACGACCGAATCTGACGTGTCACATCGAAGTGTCTTTCGAAATTAAGGCTTGTTGATAGAGAATCGTTTTTAAGTTAAAACCCATTTAGCTTTTATTGCCTGGAAAAAAACATTTGGTAAGTTAACTTATTAAGTTTGAAAAATCACTTATTAAAACAATTGTCATGTTGGTTACCATTGGTTCCTTAATTGATTTAAATCTGTAATGGCCCATTTTTGCCCGGCCTGAAATAAACCAAAAATAATAAATAAAAACCAGTGTTTTTAAACAGTCCAGTTACATAAACCCAAAGCCCACTAGACTACCCAAACCTAGCAGACCTAACTTACCCAGATAATCCTGACCCACTTACACCCTTGGCCCTAAACCAGATTCTAATTACCCGACCCAGACTCAGGTGGCCCAAAATGGCCCAACTGCTAAACGAAATCAGTAGCCTAGGGTTTCTGGAAACCCTAGGCGCCGCAAGCAAACAGGAATCCAACAGTCGCGCCGCAAGTCTCGCGCCCAGGCCAACAGTCGCGTCGCAGTCAACGTCCCGCAGCCTCATCCAGCCTGTTCTCGCACCGAAATCAGTGCGCATGTCGCCCTACCGCCGAGATCCTCGCCGTGGACCTGCACAAAGAGGGAAAAAACGCAGCAAAACCAGAAGGAAACAAACATGGAATATATATATTTCCTTTTTTCTTTTTGGGTTATAAAACCCCGTGTAAATCTGTAAGTAAGGGGGGAGAGGAACAGAGAGCAGATACTCACAAAAACGGAGAATACAAAATATTCCAGAGAAATAAAAATACAGAAATTTTACAAGAGGTGATTTTTTTATTTTCTTCTATTTTTTTATCTGCGCATACAAATACTATAAAAAAAAGGAAGGAAAGGGTTTACCGTTCGACGATACTAAAAATTTGAGGTCCGACCTCCGGCCACCGTTCGTGGTGGCGCGTAGAGCGCGTGGTGATGGCCCGAAAGACCAACGGTCTGAACTCAGACGAGGGTATTGAGAGAGTTTTTTTGAATTTTTTTTTAAAAAGGGAGCTTCAGAAATGATTTTTAAGTCTGATTTTGGTTTTTATAAACAATCCATACGGCGCCGTTTTGAAGATAGCCCCTTAAAACAAAAACGACATTGTTTTTTGCCATAAGATCCGCGCGTTGACCCGGATACCCGGGAGGATCCGCGCGTTTTTGATGAATGGCCTAATTGCCATTTTAGACCTTCCGCATTTTTCCAAATTTACAATTACGTTCAATAGCATGTTTTCCGTATTTACAATTTGGCCCTAAAATTTACATTCTGTTTCATTTTAATCCTTAGGCTCTTTAAAGGTAAAAATTGGAACGTCGCCGTTTTGAAAAAAAAGGCAAAATTTCCATATTAGTCCCTAGAATTTAATGCATGTTTTATTTTAATCTTTTTACATTTGTTTTAATTACTTTTTAACCCCTGTTTTCTTTGTATTTATTTTATTTGTCCTTTTATTTTATTATTTTACATTGTATTTAATTATTTATCATATTATATATTCTATATTATTTTTCCTATATTTATTAATTTATTAATATTACGAAATTCATATATATTTTATATGTATTTAATTATTATTATATATGTTATTTTAATATTTTAATATTATTTATTATATTAAATTTTTAAGTATTATATTATATTATATAGTAGTTTCAAAATTTGGTTTTGTATAAAGTCTTTTATAATATATAACCTATTTTATTTATATTATTTATTACATATATAATTTTTATGATTGGTATATTATGTATATATATGTTTTTATTTAGAATTATTATATATTAGTTACTAATTATTTTTATTATGTATAATCCTTATACATTATTACTAATTATTTTATATTATTTTATTATATATTATGATTTTTATTAATTATTATATACATTTATTTGTATCTCTATATTCGTTTATTATTGCTAACATGTTTTTTCATTTATTTATTCATGTTATATTATTCATTGATTATTTATTGTTAATATAATTCGTAGTTAGGTTGAATTGATATGTATATTATAATGTGTTACTCAAGCCATTTTTTTAAAATTAAAGCATTTTGTTCAAATATTTTAAAAATAAAATGATATATGATATTTGAGGAATTTCGAGAAGAATTGTGCCCTAACTTACTGGGTTCGATTTTTCTCGTGAAACTTTAGGTATTACATATCCCTTTTTTTTTAAAAAAAAAAACTGAGATTTACCAATTTCAAATCAAAAAACCTATTCTTGAGAATTCAAAGCGTTGTGTCCTAACTTACTGGGTACGGCGTTTTGCGTCTCGAGGTAGGAATTTTCTAAAATAAAGACGTGCTTAGTTTCAAAGTCATGAGATGCTATATCCTAACTTATTGGGTATGGTGTTTTATTTCTTTGAGATAGGTAAGTCTGGCTTTTTTCTTCAAATAAAAGGTCCATTTTTTTAAATTTTTTAAAGTTTCAACATTAGGACATGATTTTATCGATTAGGTACCAATTTCTGGGCGTTATGAGGGTGCTAACCCTTCCTCATATGTAACTGACCCCCAAACCTATTTTCTCATTTTTCGTAGACCAAAATCAATACGTTTTAAAATAAAACATTTTACAAGGTGATCAAATCACACCTAAGTAAAAAATTGGTGGCGACTCCATTTTCATTTTTACAAGTCGATCCCCGTTTTTTAAATCCACTTTAAAATGGTTTCGACAAAATCCGCGGAAGCTACTCTAATTAAACCAACTTGATGTTTGAAAAAAAATGCCTGTTTGTCTTTAAAACAGTTATTATCTTTGAAAACTTGTTTGTATCAGTTTGGCAGTTCAAATAAGAAATTAAAAACCAAATAAAAAAGGAATTAAATCCACCAAAGGCCTTATTACATAATCGAGAACCCAATATAAAATTTAAATAACTAAGTCCAAAACAAAGTATTAACGTGTGGCCACCTCCGAATCCCTCGCGGCTCCAAATCGTCTAAGGCTGGGGATTACCTGTACAGTTAAAAGAAAGGGTGAGTTTATGAAACTCAGTGTGTAATCCCCTATCGTTCAGTCAGTAATATATGCAGTAACAGTCTAGGCCTGAGCCCTACTCAGTAACAGTATTGTGTGGGCCTTAGCCCAATTACAGTAATAATGTGGGCCTAAGCCCAATACAGTATCAGTATGGTGCAAATATGCAACCCACCCCAATCCAACCAACACACCACCCGTACCAACCAACATACCATGTGGGGATAAAATCGACCCACCCAGCCAACACACCAATATTGCAAAGATAGCCGCCAAGATAATAACGCAGCAGAGCGAAGTAGACTTGATATATGTGGCGAAGCCACCGATGCATAGTGATTGTGGCGAGCCACCGATGCGATGAATGTGGCGAGCCACCCGAGATGATACTTCCTCCATATCAGAATCCCAACCGCATGCAGTATGTCAGGTCATAAAGGTTTCGTGTATGCAAAATGTCCTACTCAGTACAGTCACACAAATAATATACATTCATCAGTCAACCTACCTCTAGGGGTAAAATGGTCGTTTCCACGCATTAGGGGTAAAATAGTAAATTTGCCCTTTAGGGGTATTTTGGTTATTTTACCTACTTTGGGGTCTCGGTGCAGTTAACGACCTTTCCAAAGGTCTACAGTCACCTTGAACGACACATGTAACATATATGGTCAAAACGGTGTAAATGGGCCCAAAGCCCAATATTCGGCCCAAGTGGGCCCACACATTCGTGTGGCCCATCCAGCCCAAATTCAGTCACGACTATACGAACTACATGGCCCAATCCAATATCTGCCACTTTTCGTGGATTTTATCTGTGTGGGGCCCACGAGCCCAGTGGGCCCACACGGCCCATTTCATCCCAACGAGGCCCATAACGGCCTAAGAGCACGAGAGCGCTCGTGGTGGCCTCTACATTTTATCGCCCATGATTTGTGGCTCGATTTACCACACGAGCGATCAAACGCTAGTGAGGCCTCAAATGTCGAAGTTTCGGCTTTTCGGCTTTTGCCGACTCACAGAAGCGATAGTGTGATTACACACCTGTTTACAAAATTGCTCCAAATTCCACGAGCACCCAACCTAGATTCAAACGAGATCCAATGTTAGTCCTTTTCATATATAGGGCAAATCACCCTCTTATTGATGCTTAATCCGAAACACCCTTCTTTCCTTGTTTGAATGAGGGTGACCTTAGTCCCTCTACGATCGTTGTTCAGAAACGATTACACGCCCTTGTTGATTTCCTAAAATACAATCAAAATCTATTTAGTGAATGACAGGGCACATTCAGCCTAACCCCAAAGAACATAAGGTAACGATTTTACCTTAATTGAACATTGAGAACGAAGGTGTGACTCCTCCAAGACTGTTCACACTCCACCACTCCTTGAGGAAGACCCTAGAATCGCAATGAGTAAAGTACATGAAGGAGGAAATAACAATCGGTTAGTAAAGGGGTATTCAGTTTTGGAAAAAGAAAAGAAGGGAATAGGTGTATTCGGTTTTAAAAAGGAAAGCAGAGGATAGATTTAATCCAAATGTGAGGAGTATGAACACTTACCGATAGTCAGAACCTTTGCAGTAGATCGACGCAGAGAGGGATTAACAACAGTGATATTCAGCCAGACTAGAATAGAAGACGAACAGAAGTTAAGGGGGCAAAATGGAATGTTCGGCTATGAGAGAGACCGATTGATGAAGAAAAAGGCCAAGGGAGAGTAGGTGCTAGGTTCGGCCAAGAAGAGAAAGAGGATAGCAAAGAAGAAGAGAAAAATGACACAAACGGTTAGAAGGGAATGACACGAGTGGTCTGTTTCGTAGCACAAGGAAAAGTAGAGAGAACCCGAAATGCAAAAAGCAAAAACCCCAAATTATCAGCAAGGAAATTCGGCAACTCTCTTATCAACACCCCAAAAGCCGAAACCAAGAAATGATTACAGTCGAAAATTGCTCCCTATTTCCCCTAGCCAAATTCCAATAGAGCCTTAGAGTCCCAATCGGCCACAACACCCTACCAACCTCCCATTTCGAAATTCCTTGATTTTCTCCCCAATCTCCTCCTTGACTTGCTCCACAAATCCCTCCATGACCAGTTCAAACTCCTCTCAACATTGTTTCAGTCCAACTCTTCTACCTACACAGCTCAAGAAGCAAAATAAACACTCCATTGCGCAACCCAGGACTTGAACATCAGACCTCTTAGTTACACCACATGCCACCTTGCCACTACACCACAGGCTCTTTTTGTGTCATAAAACAAGCATTATTACTAATAAGGCCTAAGTGTCAGTGTCCAGGTTCATTTAAGAGAAAAACTAAAAATTCTGCAAAATTCAAGACTTGAACCCAGGCTTCTCACACACCCCCATACACACCGAAATCACTTAGCCATTAAAGCAGATAAGCAATTTGTGTCAGAACATGCAAAAATAAAGACCGTATATTTTTGGGGCGTTACACACATTCATGATCAAACTCAAAACCTAAATCAATATTTATATCACCCTTCTCTTCACGAGTCCTAACAAAATTAGTTTGAGTCAACACTCTATCCTTAGATCTTGCAAATGTCTCGATAGCATTCCCTTGTCCACTAGAAACCTTGGTCAATTTACAACCTCTCTATGGTGTAGGGGCTTCATTAACATTCTTTAGATAGTTCTTAACATACCAGTCTCTAGAACCACATAATAAACAAGCCCCAATCTACCTCCAGCACTCTCCACTATGATGGTGGTTGCAATGTTCACAAACTAGTATACTAGTAGTCTGCACCAAACCCTCAAAACTAGTCACTGAAGCCAATTGTTAATGTTTTCTATTCCCAGTTTAAAATCTCTACACTTAGGTAGGCATTGATTGCCTAGAATCTCCAGTGTCTCGAGAGTCCCTAGCTTGCTCAGTAGATTAGGGATGCAAGCTAGCGGCTTTGGAGGCCCTTTTAAACAGTCCTTTGGTTTCCACTGATCCAATCCCAAAACTTACTTTACCATTTTAGCCCACTTAACCAACTCAAAAAATTCTCATAACTTGAGAGCCACTAATTGTACCTTAATAAAATCTACCAATCCCCTCTAAAACATGTGCATCTTTCCGTTTTTGTTGATACCATTTCAAGAGCATAACTACTTAATCTTAGTGATTCCATTCATAGTCGATCCCTTTAATACTACCCTATGTCAATATCATGAACTCATGCTTGTGCTCCTCAATGTATAACTCTTCGATATATTTCTTCCGAAACACCGATAGAAAGCACTCCGAATTAATCCTCCCTGCAAACAATAGACTAGACCATAGTGACCCACTATTGATAAGCCTCCTTCAACAAGGAGATCGCACATTGTACCCTTTCAGTGGGTGTACGTTCCAATGATCAAGGACTCTATCATTTATTTCCAATTAATACTCTGTTAGATCTGGTGCCTTGAGTATAATATATTTGTTTGTAAACTTGTAAGTTTTTCGAATAAATTACTTAATAAAATAATTCATGGGTTACATTAATATATTTTGTATAATGTCATCATGTTTTTGCATGCAAAGCAAAATAAAAGTAAATATTGACTCACTGGTTGTCTAATGTTTAAACTATTACTAAGCGGTATTACGTGGTTGAATCGTAATACGGAAATACAACTTATATTAGTAGATGAACCTAAACATGTCCTTAGTGTAATCGAAAATGAGCAAACCGATTAAAATACTAATATGTTGTCTATCAAGTCCAATTGGGGAGATACATTTGTTGGAAAATTGGGTTTGGAAAACACAGTGGAAAATAAGTTTAGGAAAAAAAAATCAAAGTTTTAAATTTTTTCCAAAACTAAAAATTGGTTGTAATATTTAAAGTAATAAACACTTAATCAAAAATGTACCTTTTCAATTCGTCTAGGATGAATGCTTTGACCGAGTAGTCTTCTCCACTGTCCTCAAGCTCACGTTTTTCGAGTGTGGGCTCGCTTCGAATCAAAAATTTTTCCACAAAATTACCATTGGGGTAAATTCGTAATTTCTCTAAACTTCTAGCTCAAATTGTAAATAAGAAAAATATCTCTAGAAATATTCTAAAATAATTTCTTTAGAGAAATTTTTTCTCTACAACTTTTTCTTGAATTTAAGTGTGTGAAAAATAATGACCCATGACTCTCCTCATAGAGGGAGAGTTTAGAGAGTTCAACTATGATTGAGCTTAATCACTTTAATATTAAATTAATATAATACTTATCTAGATAAATATTAGATAAAATTTAATATTAAATCTATAAGATAAAAATTTAATTTAATTTAATATTAAGATAATCACTTTAATAGATAATCAATTTAATATTAAATTAATAAAATACTTTTAAGATAAGTATTAAGTTAAATTTAATATTAAATCTATTAAAATAATATTGTTTTTGGAATAGATAATCTAAAATCAAATTATCCAATAGAGTCCTAGTAGGAGTGTGATTCCTCCATTACTCAACTATCGAAGAACCACCCACCGGCCATCGAAATGTCGTTGTTGTCACCGCCAGCACCGTCGTGTCCAGTGGTGCCATCATATGTGAGACACCCTCACGGCATCTCGAGCCGGTTCGGCTGTTGTTAGTTTTGTCACACCCAATTTTCTTTAAGTTTAGAAATTAAGAATAATTTGGGGTTAAATTGAAAGAAGCCATAAGCTAACAGCCTCTACTAAAAAACCAAGAAAATTTAGTGACCGATTTGAATATTGTTGAGATCTAATTCTGATTCGGTTGGAATAAAACCAGCTGGTTCCTTAGTGGGAGACAAAATAATTACCAACAGATGGTTTCTATAGGGTTGATAACTGCGTGAAGGGTTATAAATAACTGAGAAATGACTTTTTGGGGAGGATTCTTCTCAAATTTGTTTCATCTTCTTCTCTTCTTCATCTTCTTCCTTAGTTGCTCTAAAGAAGAGATAGCTATAAGAAAGTTTGCATAGAGCGGCGATCATGAGTTTTGTGTTGGAAAAGTAGAGAATTTAGTGAGCTGGTAAGGTTCTAAGTCATTCGGTGTATGTAAGATTAAGAAAATAAAGTTAAGAATTTTCAGAACCTTTTTAGGGTTTCTGCATGTTTCTGAAAAACTGAGTTTTAAGCTGAAAATACAAAGTTTAACTCATGATTTTGGCTATAATGCTTAGCTGTCAAGAGAATGGAAGCTTTGGCATTTGGAAAAGCTAAGCATAGGAGGCAAATAAACATCAAGTGAGTTTCTATACTCCAGTTTCTGGGATGTTGTACTGTTGGTAAGAATCTATGTTAGTCTAGAATGAGTTTTATGATGATGTATGATCTCAGTAGTTTGTGAATGCTTTGTTTGCATGAGGTTGAGTAGGTATATGGGTATCCACAAGTGTGTCAGTATGCATGAAAAGTTATGTATAAATGCCTGAAAAGTAGCGTACTCCATGATAATATGTTTATGCAATTATTGACGGGTTAGATGAAGTTAGGTGTAACAGTCCGAATTTGACCCTAATCAAAACGGTGGTTTTGGGACCACGAATCTGAGTCTAAAATATATTTAAATGATATATTCTATGTTTATTATATGTGATTTAATGTGTGTGAAAGTTTCGTAGAAAAATTTAATCGTTTGTGTGTTCAATTTAACAAAAAGGACTAAATCGCGTAAAGTGTAAAAGTTGCATACTATAGTGAAAAGTGCTAGAATGATAATGGATTTTTAATATGAGGTATTAAATGAGTAAATAGCCCATTTTTAAGTTAGTGGGTGGCATATGACAAGATTAACCTTAAATTTTATATTATATAATTTTATATAATAAGGTTATATAAGCAAATGATTAAATGTTATAATATATGTTAATAAAACAAAAGAAAAAGGATATCATCTTTTTTTTGTTGGTGATGGCCGAATGTATAAGGAAGAAAGATAGGTTTTTAAGCTTCCAAAATTCGGCACTTGTGAGCTAAAATTCAAGGTTAGTTTGATTTCGGTTTTTGATAATTTTTACGTTTTTGTGATCGTTGCTTCGAATACTTTAAGACCCATGCTTGAATTTCTAATTTTGGTGAATATTTTGAATTGATGAGTTTATGAGTTTTATGATGATAGTTGATGAATTATGAAAGATATATGTTAGATTAATATGTTTTGTCTTTAGATTTTTGGTAAATTTGAGTATTTGGGCTAAATTACAAAAATGAATTTTTGAGGGGACCAAAATGCAAAATGAATGAAAGAAATGGACTTGTATAGCCCCTATGAAAATTTAGCCCTAAGGTATTATAGTGAAATTTTGTGTATTTTGTGTTTTGTGCAAATAGGATTAAATTGTAAAAATGTGAAACATTAGGGGTAAAAGGGTAATTGGCCCATTTATGTGTTTTGGGACTAAATTGAGATGAAATTTGCTTGAATGAGCTAAATTTTAATGTGTTTAGATCAAGAACAAAGAAAAGCAGATTTGGATCGGGGAAAGGCGAAGGTTACCGAATAGCCGGCCTACGTTGTCCGTCGACAGTCGAGGTAAGTCCTTAAGCAAATATATATTAAAGAGTTAATTATGAACATGTTAAATGATAATTTTTGATAATTTTGAGTATGAATTTATGTGTTAGCCGAATGTGAAAGTGTTAAATTGGATTGAATATATATTTTGTTAATATGATATGAATAAGTATATTCGATATGATATGTGGATGGAATATGATGTATATGATTTTTTTGTGATGTTAGCACTAAGAAATGTGTATTGAAGGATTATTTCGGGCTTCGAGCCTAGCAGGCCTTCTGCCGGTGGATTATTTCGGGCTTCGAGCCTAGCAGGCCTTGTGCCGGTGGATTATTTCGGGCTTTGAGCCTAGTAGGCCTTGTGCCGGTGAATATATCGGGCTTAGTGCCTAGCAGGCTAAATGCCGGTGTTAAAAATCTCGGACTTTGAGTCTAGCAGGCTAAGTGCCGGTGTATGCGATTCGGACCAAAGAATTGCTTGTTGTATGCTGGTGAGTTTTCAAATCCCGAATTTCGATATTGAAATAGTAAAGTTACATAACAAATCAAGAAAGCTTAAGTTATGAAAGTGAGTTTGTGGGTTCGGTTACAAGGTATGTATTAGTCATACTTAAATGTTATACTTATATGCTATGTTAATGAGTAAATGAAACATTAAAGGAAGTGATATACATATGATAGATGGAACTTGTATATATGTTCTATACCATGAGGAAATTGGTTATAGGAAAGCATGAAAGAACTAAGGTATTGGTACAGGTATGAAATTATACATGTGTGGGATTATTTATTTGGTAAATGATGTACGGTGGCAAGGTAATGAAAGTTTATGTATTACATGAGATGAGATATTCGGCTATAGTAAATTATGTGTTAATTCATGAATGCTTAATGTTAGAAATTGATTATTTAAATGTTTGTGTAACCGAATGTTATATTGAGTTGCTTATGACTTACTAAGCTAGTGAGCTTACTTTGTGTATGGACATTGTTTGTTTTATAGATTTCGTTCAAGCTACGGGCTCCGAGGATCGTCAGAGGAATCAACCACACTATCAAACCTCTTTTTGGTACTTATACACTTGGTTTTTTTTTTTTTTTTGAGTCAAAGGCATGTATAGGCTAGACTAAGTTGTAGTTTAATGAACTTTGGTCTTGTAAATAAGTATAGCCTAGCCTTGCGAAAAAGGCTTATTTCCTTTGGTTAACTTAAGTTTTAATGCTCTTTGACATAATGGTTGGATTTTAAAGTTAAGCTTGAATATGTGTGTAAATGGTTGAACGCTTAAAGTGCTTAATTCTTAGTAAATTTATCCTTGGCCTGTTACATGCATATCTAGGTCAATGTATGTTATAGAAACTTGGTTTGCAGTCAAGATGATTCTATGTGCTTTAGGTTTAATGTGTCTTTCAAATGATTATTAAATTGATCACATGTGTCGATAATAAAGTAGATAAAAATAATATATGTGTTTGTGCGGTAGTAAATAGATGGATTAAGATTCGACATATTATTTTGATATGAATGTTGGAAGCATAAGTTAACTTTGTAAACATTGTTATTGGTACCATGGGATATTGATAGACATATTTTTGAATGGTATATTCGGGTATGAAAAATTGTGGGTACACGTGTATCCAATTCGTTTTTATGTGAATTAGTAGTGAGATAGTTGAATGTTGGAAATATGGACTTGATGACATTCGGCCATATGCATGAATATTTATACATTTCCAATTTGTATTATATGTATACATGTGATGTTAGTTTGATTGAGTTGGAGTCTAATATGTCATGCATGGTATCCACTAGATTGTCTCCTTTTAGAAAGTTAATCTTACTATGCATATCGAGACAAAAGAGGTTACATTTGAGATATTAAAATATACTTGAATGATGTGCTTATTAAGTGCGATTGGTGTATGCAATAGAAATGAATAAGTTGCATAATTAATTGTAGCTCAATTATGTGCATATCAATAGATTAAAGTGTGCATTGGATTGACTGAGTGTTGGTTCTATTTGATTTTGGTATAATAAATGTACATGTGATCTCATATAGATTTATTTGAATGCCATGATTTATCATATAGTTAAGTTTTAACTCACATGTTTAATTATATATGTGTATTAGGTTAAGATGACTTGATCGATTAAATGAAATGAACCAATTTGTAAATTGTTGCAAGGAACCATCTAGAGAATGTTTTAAGAAATTTAATGTAATACCTATAACAGGCAGGATGAATACTTTTGATCATTTGTATTTTTCTATATATGATGGTTTATCCATAACTTATGTGATTAGTTAAAAGTTGTGTCTCAGCTAGTAATGCCCTGTAACCTTAATTCGGCGACGAATACGGGTTAGGGTGTTACATTAGGATTTTGGGAAATAATGTTTCTGTATTTTGCCATCTAATGTTACTGACTGTAAACCGTGATGGGCGAAGCTTCGGGCCTTGTGAAGGGGACACTGCGGTGTTCGAGCATTAAGGTTAAAAATGGAAAAATGGAGGAATGGGCAGATGGATATGGAAAAGGAATTCCATTAAGATTCCACCATACGGTGTTGGCGTAACAGCCTGAACTTGGGCCTAGTCGGAACAGTGGTTTCGGGACCACAAATTAGACGAGGAAAAAAATTATTTTTATTATATTTTTATGGTCTACAATTTCACGGAATGATTTTTTAAAAATTTCGTTCGAAAATTTCGACGTTTGGGTACTCAATTTAGTCAAAAGGACTAAATTGTAAAAAGTGCAAAAGTTGAGTTCTACATGTTAGAGGTGTCCAATTGTTTTGAAATTTTAAATTGGATATCCTTAAATAGTAATTAGACCATTGGTTAATTTGTTGGACAAAAATGGACATGAAATAGGTTAAATAGAATATTTTTAATTTAGGGGCATTTTGGTCATTTAGTGATTAAATGATTAAATAAACAAAATTAAAAGCCAATTTTTGTCCATATTCAACCCCATGGCCGAATTTCACAAGGGGAAACCATGGCTAGGGTTTTTCAAGCTTTCAAGCTCGATTGTAAGTCCGTTCTAGCCCCGTTTTTAATGATTTTTACGTTTTTAAAATCCTCGTAACAAGATCTATCTATTTCTACCACTAATTTGAGATATGGTTAAAGTCTAGGGTTTTGACCCATGATGAATATGTGTGTATTTTTGTGTTTAATGGTAGAAAATGCATATTTCTGGTTAGAGAAATGACTTTTACTAATTGATTTTCGATGAAAATGCCTAAAAGGACTAATTTGTAAAAGTTATAAAATGTGTCATAAAAGTGTGTTTTAATGGAAATTGTGGGCTGTTATAGTTATGAAAATGGTTTGGGTAGGCTTAAAGTACAAAGAAATTGAATGAAAATCATTTTACGAGCTTAGGGGCAAAATTGTAAATATGTGAAACTTTAGGGGCGAAAATGTTATTTTGCCATAATATGATTTTTGGGTCACATTGAATAATGTGACTAATAAATAAATTAAATGTGATATCATAGATCAAGGAAAACGAGGTTTGGAACTAGAACGAGGAAAAAACGAGAAATTGATTTAATAAGTCTTTTCACCGATTGTGCACTCGAGGTAAGTTTGTATGTAAATAATGCATCGTTTTTACTTACGTTTTCATATTTTGATAAATGGTATGAATTGTGGCTGAATATTTGATGTAATTGAAAAAATATCGATAAGTGAGAAATTTCCGGTTGAACCTTAGGAATAAAAATGGATACGAGTGACATGTTCACTAGAAACCTATGTGAAATGTAAGTGAAATAAGTGATCCGGTCTTGGATGCAGACGTTCTCACCGATGGTTGAGTTATCCGGCATGTGTTACGGATACTTGACGGCTTGTGTAAAGACAGCAGTGTAGTTTCGTCATGACCGACAACTTGTGTGAGCGGCACCCGAGAATGTGACTATGTTAAACGGGTGCTGGTCTTATAAGTTCTACCAGTGGCTGGGTAATCTGGCATGTGTTGCGGATACCTGACAGCTTGTGTGAGCAGCACTGAGTAGTTACGTATGACCGACAACTTGTGTGAGCAGACCCGTGAATGTGAATAGCTCGAGAGCGAGCCTATGTGAAAAGTGTGATATGAAGTATCTTTAGCTACAAGTGTGGCACTTATGTGCAAATTTTCGTGTATCCGTTATTATTCCGATGCGTTCAACGGGAAATGACTAAGTGCAAACGAATATGACTATGTAATGAATAAGTGCAGGTTTGTGTGTGTAAACTTATAAGCAATGTGCTCGATATGTGATCAAACTTTGGTAAGATTGATACGGAGTAAGTGTTATACTGAAAGTTACTATAAAGAAAACATGAAAGAGTGAAATTTAGAAATAAAACAGTTTTGGACCGCAGCAGTTATGTGTCTTTGAAAAATAACCAAAAATGGTGGAAATTAAATTAGAAGTTGAATAAGATATGAAATTAAAGATTATTGAGTCTATTTTCGCATAAAAGAAACGGTGTAAGCAAAAAAAATTCATATTCTGAGATATTTGAAATTTTGTGAGACTGAATTAGAATGATTTCAGAATGCCCTGTTCTGACTTTGGAAAATTATTAAAAATTAAAAAAAATTATGTGTTAGAATTTATATTTTTAAAATCCTGAATGAGTCTATTTTAAATAGAAACAAACGGGAACATCATCCGAATCCCGTACGAAGCGATCATTAATTTTAGTGAAGAAGGGTCAAAACTATCAGACAGCAGAACAGGGGAGACTTTAAAGAATAAACTGTACTTATTGGCTAAACCAAAAATTCTGAAAATTTTATGGTAAGAAGATACGTGACTCTAGTTTCAGGGAAAATTAGTGGATCTTAATTGGAGTTCTGTAGTTCAAGATATAAATAATTTAGTAATTATGACTCAAGTAGACATCTTGAGATGAATATGAATAAATAGTGGAACTATGTGCAATTATGATTGTATTATCTTGAGAACATATTATGAAGATTTATAAAAGCCTTTTAATAAATCACTTATTATTTACATACCTACTTACTAAGCTATAATGCTTACCCCCCTTCCTTTCCTTTTTCCTATAGTGTCACAGATGCTAGCTCGAGTTGGAGGTCGTCAGAGATTCTATCACACTAACAAGTTATTGATTGGTATTGTATCAATGATTTTCAAGTATTTTTAAGTCTATGGCATGTATAGGGACTTGATTATGTGTGTATATGTTAATATGAGTTGGCCTAGAATGTTGGCCTATGTTATTAGAAGGTTATTGTTGTATAAGGCCGTTTAATGTGGCTAATAATTGTTATGTTATAAGTCTATGATGATGCATTTCAAGAATGTGTATGCTTGCATGTGTTGGATGAGTAAATGTGTGATAATTATGAGTGGTAAGTGTCATTGGTTGTGTAAGTTGCATGATGTGAATGGTTAAGTGTGTGTGTGTGATTATGCATGATGAATGTGGTTTGTAAATGGTATGTGGATGTCTTAGTGTGGGTGTTTGAATGCTTAATAATACCATGTTGTGTGATGATAAATTTTTATAAGTGTATAAGTGTTTTGGGGAGGCAAAGGGCTTGGTAAATAATCTTACTTGTGGCCACACGGGCAGCCATACGGCCATGTGCCCAGGGTGTGTGAAGTCTGCACTTGATTTTTGGAAATTCGAAACGCCACACGGCCTTCAAGAAATTTTTCAGTGCTTTAAAAAGTTCTCGTTTTAGTCCCGGACTACTTTCAAGTTATGTATTGGGCCTCGTAGGACCTATTTAGGGACTCAAAGATGAAAATTTGAAAAATTTTAATTTGGATGAAATTTTATGACTCGGTTTAATACGTTTACAAGTGTATGTGTTTCGGTAATGCCTCGTACCCTATTTCAACGTCAGATACGGGTAAGGGGTGTTACATTTAGTGGTATCAAAGCTATGGTTTAGTCGATTCTCGGACTAACATAGCGTGTGCAAAAGTCTAGCTATACATGCCATAAGTGAACTATGATAGTGTGATATCTCCCGACTCCGATGAAATTTGTTTTGGTTAAAGCAGGGATGCTTTCCAACCGAGCTACCATCGATAATGCTAAAAAAGGGTTAAGTAAGTTCGTGTAACTTAGTGAATATATTGATTTTCCTGAATTGATTCTCTATGATTTGCGATGATATGTATGTGTTAATGGATACAATGAATTAACCATAAGTTGAAGAATATGGATAAAGTGTTATCGTTCCGATTGAACATTTCATTTCGATAAATCAGAGTGGGTTTTTGCAGTGAATAACATGAAAAATTTGTTTTGAGATGAGTTTATTACGATTGGTTGATATTCATATGTGATAATGCTGAATGTGTTACTAAGATATTTGAAAATGTGTTCATGATTAGTAGAAACCTAGAGATGTGTAATCAAAGTACATGATATTGTGTTGGTATTGAATGCTATGCTATATGCGTGTATGTATGAGAGTTAGAAATTTAAAGGCTTTACAATCTTCACCCCCTTACCGGTATAGTGTTATATGACGAAGTTCACGAGATTTACATTGAATAAGCTCACAAGTAGGAAACTAAACAGTTCAGTGGTGGAATAATTAATAATGTGATCAGAGATGGGAATGACTTAGCGAGTAGAAAATAGTTATGAGAGAGATATCAGATTATTCTAAAGTTATTTGGAATGTGCAATGCCACGGTTAGAGGAGAAGTTAATCTCGGCTAATCGACTCATTCAGGTATGATGTCTAAAGACTGTACTTACTGGGAATTCTTTTGAATTGATTTTTGTTAATGAATGGAATATTATGGAATTAGTGACAATAAACTTAGTTAGAAGAATGATGTTTGAATTGTAAAGATGTTTGAGTATGACAGCTACAGTTGAGTAATTTATGACTATCTCTTCTGGGTATTCTATGTATTCTTACATTCTTAAAGGTATTTGTAATTGCTTGTTTTCTGATGAAAGCATCGTTGGCCTGATTGATTTATGATCGGCATTCCTCTATCTTCTATTGGTATTCTAATCTGTTACGTCTGAGATAAAAAGTTGACGGTGAATTCATATGAAACTATTCTTCTGTTTCTTCTGGCTATTGTTCTGTTTATATCTGTAACACCCCAAACCCGGCCCATGCGTTTCGACCAGATCTGGTATGCTACTAGTTGTACATTAAAAACTTTTGTCTTGTTGGTTTTGGAAGTCGTAAATTAAATAGACATTATTTAAGTAAATAAGCGGGATTTTAAAAATAAAACCTTGTATTAAGTATAATTAAACCTTTGACATAATCTCATAAGTTGCAGAACATTAAAACTACTTAGTTGGATGAAACTATGGGGCCTTATTACATTGATAATTCCAAAGTAAAAATAAAATAATACTTAAAGAAATCCCCAAAAAAAATAATTTATAGAAACAAAGCTTAATGGCCCCTCGAGTCCGTCTCGGCTCCCATGTCCACGATCTACTGCTCATCTGGAAGAGTAGAGAAAAGGAAAGCGTGAGTCACCAAGACTCAGTGTATAAATCTCAAAACACACAATGACCTGAGCCCACAAACACATTATGGGCCCTGGCCCATGCATAAAGGTATCAATCATAATCACATGATAAACAATAAATAATGAAAAACCCAACCCATCCTAGGTTTCCATCCTCTACACACCATCCCGTACCAACCATCACACCTTGGGGATTTCTACAATCAACCCTCCATCCGCTACACACCAAAATGACAGCCGTACTGCCTATTCCTATTAATTAGGAATCATTTAACGTGGCATCGCCACCGATCACTATGTGACCTTTCATTTAAATTATGTGGGATTTCTACCACCGATCACCAAGTGACCTATCATGCACTTCCCCTTCAATATCATCATTCCCACCCCATGCATACATACATGAAGAAAACATCATACAGACTTATATACTTTTCGATACACATAGGGAGTTCTATGTTGACGTACCTGGCATCTTTGCCTAACCCTTTTAGGGTTCGATTCGACTGTCTACACAGGCTCATTCCGGCTTTTTAGCCCATAACATATATAAATAAACATACATACAGGTTTATTAGTAGTGTGTTAGAGATCTACACACCTGATTAATGTCGATACCCTTGCTACAACTTTGCTCAAAAAGTCGAAAAGATGCGAAACTAGGGCCTCTCCTATATTCGGCCATGGTTAGTGTTCTACCCAAATTTATATATTTGAATAACAAATCTTCTTACCTTAAAATCCCGAAATTGGAGACTTATGATTTTCGACTTTTAGATCTAGTCGACTAAGCTTCCTTCAAATCCCGAATTGCCGCCCATCATAAAACCATTAAACTATTAGCTTTTGGCTTTTGGCTTTCAAAAACCGGGAATAGATCATGAGAACTAATCAAAAATCAACACTTACCTTAGCATAGGAGATTCGGCTAGCACTAGAGAGAGGATTTGATAATGCCCATGGAAGATTTAAATGCCGGAAGTATAGAACTAATTCTCAAATAGGATGAATAGAAGAAAAGACTATGGATGCTTCGGCTTCCTAGAGAAATCGGCATAAGAAGGAAAAAGTGGAGAAGAGTTTCGGCTTTTAAAGAAATTGGAGAAAAGAAATTGGAGAGGGAGAGGCTAGGGAATTTTGGCACAATGGGAGAGAAATTTAGGGTTTCAGTGTCAGAATAAAGGAGCTAGCCCCTATTTATAGATATTTTGGCACCTCATCGCTAAAAACCTAAAAACGCCCTTAAAATTCAAGCTAAAAGAGAGGAGAAATTCGGCACCCTCCTTGCCATGCAAGAGTCGAATTTTACACTCCTCTAGGTGGTGGATTTTCGGCCAACACTTCCCTTGAAGATAAGCTCCTAACTTTTCTCCTTTTTATCTATGATATTATCACTTAAAAATCCACATAAATTCTCCTATTTTATAGCTTTGTAGCCGTCCACCTCTACTAATCCCTAATGCCAAATTTAACTCACTTAAATTAAAATATTTAGGCCTCATTAAACTTAATATTTGGGCCCCTAATTCCTTGTGTGTGGCGTCACCCTCTCTTCATTTAAAGTGCCGAATTTGGCCTAAAACATGGGCTCCTTATGACCCAAAACTTGTTCCTTTTAGCTGTTAATGATGCCACTTTAATCTGGGCCTTTTGCCTAATTCTAAGCCCAAATTTAGACCCCTATCAATTAAATTAACATAGTAAACCTATCCCTACACTAAATGTATAGGCCCGTAAATTTAGGATGTTACAATATCTATATGAAATATATATTATCTCAGTCACAATTGATTTCAGAACAGTGTTTCTCTTTCTTCTAGTTTTCTCTAAGGAATCGTCAGGATCTCTATTATTTCATATGAGTAGTATTATTGGGCATTCAGTATGGTCTTGTATCTTGGATTTCATTATCTTGGTTTTCTTATCATCCCTATTGTTTAATTGATCAAGCATGGCTTATCTTTAAAGTTGATATCGGCAAAAGTGTGGATTATGACAATTCAAGTTTAAATTGTGTATTAATTTTCTTTCTTTGGGTAGTTCTGATTATTATTAGTGAGTTCAAACAAGATGTCATGTTTCGTCTGAGTTAATGCAGTTAGTAAATATCTGTGACTAGCATGTTGAAAGATTTTGTGTGAATATTGACTTTCCTTTGGGTAAAGTAGAAATACTTGCAGATACTTGAATGAAAAATCTTTGCTTATTTTGTGAGTGTGGTTTCAAGATTTACCTTATTGATGGTATCCGGATTCCAGCTAAACTGAAAGCTAAAACGATATTGCCATTATAAATCAGAAGAGCTTAGAAATGGAATGGTAAGTGGTAAATTAAATGAATACAGTATGAAACGACTTTTGATTCTGAAGTTTAGATTAGATCTGATTACTATTACTATTATCCCGAGATAGAATTTATGTACTGGGGAACTCAGGGCTTATGCAGAGAGTTTCCGTTCAGAGCTCACAATAATACCTTGTCTGTTCATCCAAAGAGAAATAGAAAGTACAGTGGTTTGAAGTAAATGTTTTGGTATACAGATATGAAACTGATATTTCTGATTTCTGTGTTCAAATGTCATTTTTGTCGTTAGAGTAAGGCTGAATATCAAATGCAATCAAGACTACTATGGTCCACGAGGATACTGGTGTAATGTTAGGAAAAAGATACCATGGATTTTGTACCGAGATGTCTCTTATCCCCGGAAAAAGAGAGATGCTACTTGAATTATGATTGATGGATGATAAAAAAATCGTAAAAATATTTGGAAAACCCAGGGTTATATCATTGGCTATGGAAAAAGCTACAGGAAATTATGAGCACGAGGTTGAATTGAATTGTGATTTTGATAAAAAGGTAGAAGCAATTTTTAAAAGTTGAAAATAGTTTCAGATCGACGTAAAAAGCTATACAGATGCAAAACCTAAATATATTGGATTCCAGATCGATGACAGAGTGTTTGTGAAAGGATCGCCCTCGAAGAGGATTATTCAGAAACATGTTGGAAACTTTGAGAAAATATGCCAAACCTCATTCTGGTAAGATTTTCGGGCACGAAAATCCCTAAAGGGGGGAGAATTGTAGCAGCCTGAACTTGGGCCTAGTCAGAACAGTGATTTCGGGACCACAAATCTGACGAGGAAAAAAAATTATTTTCTATTATATTTTTATGGTCTACAATTTCACGGAATGATTTCGTGAAAATTTCGTTCGAAAATTTCGACGTTTGGGCACTCAATTTAGTCAAAAGGACTAAATTGTAAAAAGTGCAAAAGTTGAGTTCTACATGTTAGAGGTGTCCAATTGTTATGAAATTTTAAATTGGAGGTCCTTAAATGGTAATTAGACCATTGGTTAATTTGTTGGACAAAAATGGACATGAAATAGGTGAAATAGAATATTTTTAAGTTAGGGGCATTTTGGTCATTTAGTGATTAAATGATTAAATAAACAAAATTAAAAGCCAATTTTTGTCCATCTTCAACCCCATGGCCAAATTTCACAAGGGGAAACCATGGCTAGGGTTTTTCAAGCTTCCAAGCTCGATTGTAAGTCCGTTCTAGCCCCGTTTTTAATGATTTTTACGTTTTTGAAATCCTTGTAACAAGATCTATCTATTTCTACCACTAATTTGAGATATGGTTAAAATCTAGGGTTTTGACCCATGATGAGTATGTGTGTATTTTTGTGTTTAATGGTAGAAAATGCATGCTTATGGTTAGAGAAATGACTTTTACTAAGTGATTTTCGGTGAAAATGCCTAAAAGGACTAATTTGTAAAAGTTATAAAATGTGTCATAAAAGTGTGTTTTAATGGAAATTGTGGGCTGTTATAGTTATGAAAATGGTTCGGGTAGGCCTAAAGTACAAAGAAATTGAATGAAAATCATTTTACGAGCTTAAGGGTAAAATTATAAATATGTGAATCTTTAGAGGCAAAAACGTTATTTTACCATAATATGATTTTTGGGTCACATTGAATAATGTTACTAATAAATAAACTAAATTTGATATTATAGATCAAGGAAAACGAGGTTTGGAACTAGAACGAGGGAAAAACGAGAAATTGACGAATAAGTCCTTTTCACCGGTTGTGCTACCGAGGTAAGTTTGTATGTAAATAATGCATCGTTTTTACTTACGTTTTCATATTTTGATAAATGGTATGAATTGTGGTTGAATATTTGATGTAATTGACAAAATATCGACAAGTGAGAAATTTCCCGGTTGAACCTTAGGAATAAAAATGGATACGAGTGACATGTTCACTAGAAACCTATGTGAAATCTAAGTGAAATAAGTGATCCGGGTCGGTCCAGACGTTCTCACGGTGGGTGAGTTACCGGCATGTGTTACGGATACTCGACGGACTTGTGTAAGCAAAGACTGTAGTTTCGTCATGACCAACAACTTGTGTGAGCAGCATCCGAGAATGTGACTATGTGAAACGGGTGCTGGTCTTATAAGTTCTACCAGTGGCTGGGTAATCCGACATGTGTTGCGGATCCCTGACAGCTTGTGTGAGCAGCACTGAGTAGTTACGTATGACCGACAGCTTGTGTGAGCAGACTCATGAATGTGAATAGCTCGAGAGCGAGCCTATGTGAAAAGTGTGATATGAAGTATCTTTATCTACAAGTGTGGCACTTATGTGAAAATTTCCGTGTATCCGTTATTATTCTAATGCGTTCAACGGGAAATGACTATGTGCTAACAAATATGACTATGTGATGAATAAGTGCAAGTATGTGTGTGTAAACTTATGAGCAATGTGCTCGATATGTGATCAAACTTTGGTAAGATTGATACGAAGTAAGTGTTACAATGAAAGTTACTATAAAGAAAACATGAAAGAGTTAAATTTAGAAATAAAACAGTTTTGGACAGCAGCAGTTATGTGTCTTTGAAAAATCACCAAAAATGGTGGAAATTGAATTAGAAGTTGAATAAGATATGAAATTAAATATTATTGAGTTTATTTTCGCATAAAAGAAACGGTGTAAGCAAAAGAATTTTATATTCTGAGATATTTAAATTTTTGTGAGACAGAGTTAGAATGATTTCGGAATGCCCTGTTCTGACTTTGGAAAATTATAAAAAATTGTAAAAAAATAATTATGGGTTATAATTTATATTTTTAAAATCCTGAATGAGACTATTTTCAATAGAAACAAATGGGAACATCATCCAAATCCCGTACAAAGAGATAATTAATTTTTAGTGAAGAAGGGTCGAAATTGTTAGACCACAGAATAGGGGAGATTTTAACGAATAAACTTATCTTATTGGCTAAACAAAAAAAATTCTGAAAATTTTATGGTAAGAAAATATGTGAGTTTAGTTTCAGGGAAAATTAGCGGATCTTAATTTGGAGTTCTGTAGTTCATGATATAAATAATTTAGTGACTATGACCCGAATAGACAGCTTGAGATGAACATGAATAAATAGTGGAACTATGTGCAATTATGATTGTATTATATTGAGAACATATTGTGAAGATTTATAAAAGTCAATTAATAAATCACTTATTATTTACATCCTTACTTACTAAGCTGTAATGCTTACCCCCCTTCCTTTCCTTTTTCCTATAGTGTCACAGATGCTAGCTCGAGTTGGAGGTCGTCGGAGATTCTATAACACTAACAAGTTATTGATTGGTATTGTATCAACGATTTTCAAGTATTTTTAAGTCTATGGCATGTATAGGGACTTGATTTTGTGTGTATATGATAATATGATTTGGCCTAGAACGTTGGCCTATGTTGTTAGAAGGTTATTGTTGTATAAGGCTGTTTAATGTGGCTAATAATTGTTATGTTATAAGTCTATGATGATGCATTTCAAGAATGTTTATGCTTACATGTGTTGGATGAGTAAATGTGTGATAATTATGAGTGGTAAATGTGATTGGTTGTGTAAGTTGCATGATGTGAATGGTTAAGTGTGTGTGTGTGATTATGCATGATGAATGTGGTTTGTAAATGGTATGTGGATGTCTTAGTGTGGGTGTTTGAATGCTTAATAATACCATGTTGTGTGATGATAAATTTGTATAAGTGTATATGTAGCACCCCATACCCAAGTCATAGACTGAGACTGGATATGAGACATTACCATACTTGAACTTAAGTAAACATGTACTTACGGGCTGTAAAATTTTGTTTCGAAACAGAAACTTCTCTTTCGTAATCAAAACATACGTTTCATGGGCCTACGAGGCCTTAAACACCTATCCGAAAACTTTCGAAACTCAATCGGGAACTTTTCCTCAAAACAGGGGTCACACGCCCATGTGACTTAGGACACGCCCGTGTACCCCTAATACATGCCCATGTCTTCCACCCATGGTCGACACTGACTAATTTCACACGGCCTTGACACGTCCGTGGCTTTAGCCCGTATGCTAAACTTTGGCATTCTGACTTATCCACACGGTCCATACACATGCTTGTGTACTTCAGTCGTGTGGCAATTCAAATTACAAGTGCAAGGTGCAGACTTCACACGGCCGGGGCACACGCCCATGTGCTAACCGTGTGTCACACACAGCCTAAACATACGGCTGTGTGATTAGCCCGTGGTCTATTCTGACTTAAAACACTAATGTGCAGGGGACACGCGGCCTAGACACACGCCCGTGTGTCTATCCGTGTGGGCACCTAGAGACTATTTTCCAAGCCAATTGCCACCCTGAGATCAAGATCAATCCAATACTCAATTCAATAACTCAAGTATTACATCTAACATGAACAAGGATGCATACTTCATTGATAAATAAAAACATAAATACTTAATCATTCATGACCCATCTCTTTGGCCATATACAAAAAGAATACTAAGCTTGATAGCCAACACTTTGGCTAATTTTAAAACATAACTGAAAATGAAATGCTTCCTCTACATGCCATACTTAATATAAACAACTTGGCTATACCAAAATAGCGATTGATAGTGTGCTCCGAGCTCCGATGACGATGATCCACGAGATTAGCTTGGCGGGACTACATGGAAAGAAAGAATTAAAGACGTAAGCATTTCGCTTAGTAAGTTTGCATGTAATGCATATAACAACGCATATATATATATATATATATACTTAACATACTCATTCATCATAAGCAAAGGCATTGCTAAGTTCACATGCTTGAGCTTACTTACTCTAAATGATTCTTACATTTATCATGATACTTACTAGTCTCGTGCTTGTAAGGTAAACAAGGTACCTGTATCACTTAATCATATAGATTAGCATACTTTGTTAAGGTAAGCATAATCTTAACTTCATCATTCAAAACATGAATAATACTCTTAGTTAACTTTGACTAGCATACTTTGATGATAGCTTTACTTGCTTAACTTTCTTGCTTTCTCATTTATTCTTTACTCTTTTGCCCGATGAATTACTATGAATAACTGAGGATACTGAATCTCGTCTCACATATATCTCGATGCCAAAGCCATATCCTAGATATGGTCTTACATGGGATCTCTCAACTTGGTATCGATGCCATGTCTTGACATGGACTTACACGAAGTCTTCCTTGTGTGTTCCATTGGGAACTTACCATTGCCATGTCTTGACATGGTCTTACTTGGTATCTTTACTCATGAACGGGTCAATGCCGAGCCTTGGCTTGGACTTACATGAAATCTTCATTGTTACTCACCAATGCCATGCCTCGGCTTGGACTTACATGGAATCTCTATCTCATGATAGCTTTTCAATGCCAAGACTTGTCTTGGACTTACATGAAATCTTTACTTGGAGACTCACCGATGCCATGCCTTGGCTTGGGCTTATATGGGTCTTCATCTCATAATAACTCTTCAATGCCAAGACTTGTCTTGGTCTTACATGATAACTTGCTTGACTGCCGATGCCATGCCTTGGCTTGGTCTTATACGGACTTCCTTGTCTCATGTGATAGATCGAGTATCCTAAGTAATTCAACTTCAATCGGGACTTTCTCATGCTTAATCTCATTGATTTCTTTGTTTAACATAGCATCAAAAATCTCATGGAATGAAGATATATTCTACATCATGCTAAGCAATTCAATGGTATTAATCATAAAGCTTAGAAATCATACAAACTTACCTCAATGTACAAAATTTATGTAGAAATGCAATTTAGTCCTCGACTTTGTTCTTGCCTCGCCGATCCAGGGCCTCGCTTTTTCTTGATCTATAATAATAATTTAGCTCATTTAATACACACATTGACTAAATTGACTCTTAACTCATACTTTGACAAAATTACCATTTTGCCCCTAAACTTTCTCATAATTACACTTTTGCCCCAAGGCTCGTAAAGTGATTTTTATTCAACTTTCGTGAACTTCAGGCTTATTTGATTCACTCCCTCAACTATAGCAACAATCAATTCTCACTATTTCTATCATGTATGACAAATTTCACAACTTTTACAAACTAGTCCTTACTAGCATTTTTCATGAAATTCATTTAGGAAAAGATGTTTATCTAACATCAAACTCTCATAATCTTTCATAAAACATCATTTTACAAGCATGTCATACATGGGTAGATTTATAAACATGAATTCTAGCTCAACTTATAGCTATAAATAGCTAATTCATAATACGAGGACTCAAAAAATACGAAGAATATTAAAAACGGGGCTAGGATGCACTTACTAGCAAGCTTCAAAAATTGAAGAACCCTAGCTATGGAGTCTCTCAAATTTTCGGCACAAGGAAGAAGAAGATGAATAAGATTTTTATCATCTTTTCCCATTTTAATCATTTAATTGATAAATGACCAAAATACCCTTCTCTTTAAAAATTCACAATTTACTAACTCATGTCCATTTTTGTCCAAAAATTATAATTTGGGAAATTTTCTATTTAAGGACTTCTAATTTATATTCCAAAGCTATTTCATAAAAAAAAGCTTCTAGAATCTCATATTTTGCAACTTTTGCAATTTAGTCCTAATGAACCCTTTAATAGAAATTTTCACAAAATTTCTACATAGAACTTTCATACTATCATGCAAACATCTCTTAAACCTTAAAAACTCAATTTTACTAACTTTCAGATTTGTGGTCTCGCACCACTATTTTCGACTAGGCCCCTGAATCGAACATGTTACAATTCTCCTCCCTTAGGGATTTTCGTCCTCGAAAATCTTACCAAACAAATAGATTTGGGTAATTGGTTTCTCATGCTCTCTTCGGTTCCCACGTAGCTTCCTCTATCCCATGTCTTTGCCACAATACTTTCACTAGGGCAATACTTTTATTTCTTAGCTGTTTGACTTCCCGAGCTAAAATCTTAACTGGTTCTTCACCATAAGTCATGTCGGGATGAATCTCTATCTCTGACAGGGCAATTATATGTGAAGGGTCTGATCGGTAGCGTCGCAACATGGACACGTGAAACACATCATGTATCTTTTCTAACTCTGATGGCAAAGCCAATCGATAAGCTACTGGCCCAACTCTCTCAGTAATCTCGTATGGCCCGATAAAACATGGACTCAACTTGCCTTTACGGCCAAATCTGAGAACCTTTCTCCATGGTGACAATTTCAAGAAAACTTTATCCCTGACTTGATACTCTATCTCTTTTCTTCGTAAATCCGAGTAGGATTTCTGTCTGTCTGAGGCAGCTTTTAAACATTCTCGGATCGCTTTCACTTTCTCTTCAGTTTCTCTAACCAAATCAACCCCGTGAATTCGGTTTTCCTTGAGTTCAGTCCAATACAAAGGTGTTCGGCACTTACGCCCATATAAAGCCTCACAAGGTGCCATCTTTAAGCTCGACTGAAAGCTATTATTGTAGGCAAATTATACTAATGAGAGAAACTTTTCCCAACTGCCTTGGAATTCAAGAATACAACACCGGAGCATATCTTCGAGTACTTGTATTAACCTCTCCGATTGACCATCGGTTTGAGGATGAAAAGATGTACTAAAGTTCAACTTTGTACCCAAGGCCTCTTGTAACTTCTTCCAAAATCTAAAGGTGAATCTCGGATCTCTATCCGATATGATTGACAAAGGTACTCCATGTAGCCTTACTATTTCTGAAACATACAAGTTTGCCAACTTGTCAAGTGAGTAATCTACTCGTACAGGTATGAAATGGGCCGACTTCGTAAGTCTGTCAACCACAACCCATATAGCATCTTTCTTGCTTGGTGACAACGGTAAACCCGTTACAAAATCCATGGTGATACGGTCTCATTTCCACTCGGGAACCGAAATGGGTTGAAGCAAACCCGAAGGTACTTGGCGTTCAGCCTTTACTTGCTGACAAATCATGCATTTGGAAACAAACTCTGAAATATCTTTCTTCATTCTTGGCCACCAATACTGTTGCTTCAAGTCATTATACATCTTGGTACTACCCGGATGTACAGATAAACATCCGTTATGAGCCTCATGCAAAATTCTCTGAACAAGCTCCTCCTTTCTCGGTACACAAGTTCTATCTTTGAACATCAAACTTCCATTGGGACTAATCTGAAAATCGGACTTAAACATCTGTCTCGCACTGAGCTCTCTTGGCTTGCAATTCACTATCTTTTTTTTGAGCTTCAATGATCTCTTGGAGAAACATTGGTCTAGCTCTCAACTAAGCTAGAATAGAACTATCGTCGGATAAAGTCATCCGCGAATTCATTGCCCTTAATGCAAATAGGGACTTTCTACTCAAAGCGTCGGCGACCACATTCGCCTTCCCGGGATGGTAGTCAATGACCAACTCATAGTCTTTTATCAACTCTAATCATCTCCGCTGCCTTAAGTTCAACTCTTTCTGCGTCATCAAGTATTTCAAACTTTTGTGATCGGTGAAAATCTGACATCTTTCACCATATAAATGGTGTCTCCAAATCTTCAATGCGAAGACTATGGCAGCCAACTCTAAATCACGCGTCAGATAATTCTTCTCATGGGGCTTTAGCTATCTTGAGGCATAAGCAATCATTTTGCCTTCTTGCATAAGTACACAGCCTAATCCATTTAAGGATGCATCGCTGTATATCACAAACTCTTTCCCTGTCTCAGGTTGTACTAAAACCGGAGCTTCTATCAGTAATACCTTTAGTTTCTCAAAACTTTGTTGGCATCTTTCTGTCCACTCAAACTTCACATTGTTCTGTAATAATTTTGTCATCGGAGTTGCAATCATGGAAAACCCCTTGACAAATCGTCTATAATAGCCAGCTAGGCCTAGAAAACTTCTAATCTCAGAGATATTCCTCGGTGGATTCTAGTCTATTATGGCCAAAATCTTACTTGGATCTACTCGGACTCCATCTCCCGAGACAATATGTCCTAGAAATCCTACTTCCTTGAGCCAAAATTCACTTTTACTGAACTTGGCATAAAGCTAATTTTCTCGTAGAGTCTACAAGACTATTCGTAGATGCTCAGCATGCTCATTCTCATCTCGGGAATAAATCAATATGTCATCGATAAAAACGACTACAAACTTGTCGAGGTATGGCCTGAAGATGCGGTTCATTAAGTCCATGAATACCACATGAGCATTGGTCAATCCAAAGGGCATGACTAAAAATTCATAATGCCCATACCTCGTTCAAAGAGTGGTCTTGGATACATCTGAATCCTTTACTCTCAACTGGTAGTAGTCTATCTTAGAGAACACAGTGGCCCCCTTCAATTGATTGAACAAATCATCGATCCTAGGCAATGGGTACTTGTTCTTTACTGTCACTTTATTAAGTTGATGGTAATCTATGCACAATCTCATGGTGCCATCTTTCTTTTTCACAAATAAAACTGGAGCACCCCATGGAGAACAACTTGATCTTGTAAAACCTTTATCTTCCAAGTCTTGCAACTGTGACTTCAACTCTCCCAACTCCGTTGGAGCCATTCTATAAGGAGTAATAGATATTGGTACAGTACTAGGAGCTAGCTCAATGCTGAACTCAACCTCTCTAACTGGTGGTAGTCCTGGTAATTCCTTGGGAAAAACATCCAAGTACTCACATACTATTGGTACTGACTCAATTTTTAACTCTGTTTCTCTATCATTCATCATAAAGGCCAGATATGCCTCATACCCTTTTCTTATGTATTTTTGTGTCGTCCTATGAGAAATCATTACCGGCGATCTACCTTGTTTGTCTGATTCTACATGAAGAGTGTCCCCGTTCTCACATCTCGTCTTAATGTATTTCTTCCCACAATTTACTATTACATCATGGGTGGTCAACTAGTCCATACCAAGAATGAGGTCAAACTCATCAAATGGTAACAACATAAGGTTTGCTTTAAAACAGTGACCTCTAATCATCAATGGACAATCTTTACATACTTCATTAACTAAAACACTCTTACCTAAGGGATTAGACACCTTAATCACAAATTCTGTAGAATCTATAGGCATACTCATACCAGATACTAGTTTCATACAAATGTAAGAGTGTGTGGATCCGGGATCTATTAAAGCAATAACTTTAATATCATGAAGGGAAAAGGTACCCGTAATAACATCTGGAGAAGAAGACTCTTCGCGAGCGCGAATGGCATAAGTCCTCATAGGCGCCCTACCCTCGGGTCTCGCGGCCTGCTCTCTAGGGTTACCTCTCCCACTCGCCCCACTTCTTGGGTTCCTCTGCGGTCTTCCTCTGACCATACTCCCAGATATCGGGTTTTGAGCTCTCTCTTCCTTCATCGTCTTAGGGCAATCTTTTATAAAGTGGTCTTGGGAACCACATCTGAAACAAGCATTTTCATGTGCTCGGCATTCTCCGAGATGACGTCTGTTGCACTATGGGCATTCAGGTCTATCTGATTGAATGTTCCCACACTACCAATCAAGTAGTCTGCGCCTTATTTCCTGATCTTTGCTTAATCTTGTCTTTCCTCGAAAATCCAAAGTGGGGCGAGCCGATCTAGTGGAAAAATCTCTTGACTTCTTGGATGAGGATTGGAATGACTTACCCCACTGTCTCTTTCTAGAGTCACGAGACTCCATTTCAGATTTTCTTTTCTCTTTTACTAGTTCTTCAGCTTTACAAGCCCACTCTACTAGCACAACAAATTCTTTTAATTCTAGGACAGCAACAAACAACTTAATGTCCTCATTTAGTCCATCTTCGAATCTCTTGCTCATGATAGCCTCGGTGGATACACACTCTCGAGCGTATTTACTGAGTCGTACAAACTCACGCTCATAATCAGTCATAGACATCTTGCCTTGCTTCAGTTTTAGAAATTCCTTTCTCTTCTGATTGACAAATCTTTGACTGATATACTTCTTTCTAAACTCTTCTTGAAAGAACTCTGACGTGATCTTCTCTTGTGGACCACTAACACTAAGGTGTTCCACCATTGGTAAGCGGAATCTCTTAAAAGATAGACTACACACTTCATGCATTCCTCAGACGTGCATGACAACTCTTCTTGAATACATTTCATGTATTCTCTAACCAGAACTCGGCTTTTTCCAGATCATCATCCTTTTTAGCCTGAAATTCTTCTGCCCTATGTTTCCTGATCCTATCAATCGGAGGCTTCTCTTCTCTTACCACCTCCACTACTTGAGGGGCTACCGGGATAGGTTGAGGAATAGGTGGGGGTGGAGGGGTTTGAGCATTCAGGTTTGTACGAACGAACTCCGTATACCACGTGTTCATCATATGAAGGAAGGTTTCTCTAGCCTCTCCTCCTCCTCTCTGACTCACCGTAGTGGGTCTATTCTCATTCTCGTTAGGCACCGTCCCTTCAACGGGAGCCGACACATTACTTTCTACGTCATCCGCTACTGCTCTTTTGGGATCCATTTACTATATGTATAAACATAATTTAAGTCGTCAGGAGTCGTCACACTATCATTATAAAAACATTCTTACGTATGGAATGTATAGCTAAACTCGTGCTCATGCTACGTTAGTCCTAGAACTGACTAAACCGTAGCTCTGATACCACTAAATGTAACACCCCATACCCAAGTCATAGACTGAGACTGGATACGAGACATTACCATACTTGAACTTAAGTAAATATGTACTTATAGGCTGTAAAATTTTGTTTCGAAACAGAAACTTCTCTTTCTTAATCAAAACATACGTTTCATGGGCCTACGAGGCCTTAAACACCTATTCGGAAACTTTCAGAACTCAATCGGGAACTTTTCCGCGAGACAGGGGTCATGTATCAGTCCGGTTTATACCCTAGTCGGAACAGTGGTTTCGGGACCACAAATTTGAGTCCGTATAATATTTTAATATTATATTTTGTGCTATTGATATGTGACTAAGTATGTGGTAAATTTCTGTGAGCTAATTTGTCTGTCTGTGTGTTTAATTTGAGTAAAGGATTGAATTGCATTAAATGTGAAAGTTGTATGTTATGTGTTAAAATACCAATGTGTTGTGGCTTTGTAAAGGTGGAGGCCTTGTATGACAATTAATCCAATTATAAGATAGTGGGAGTTTAAATGACATAAAGGCCATAGTATTATTTTGTCATATATGTTTAATAAATGGGTAAAATAGTAATTAAATAATTATGTTAATTTAAGTAAAACAAATGAATATGATAGTGAATGTGTTAATCCATTCTAGCCGAAATTGAAAGAAAGAAAAAGAAGAAAGTTGAGCTAGGTTTCGGCAATAACAAGCTCAATTTAAGGTATGATTTTGAAATGGTTTTTGATAATTTTTACGTTTTTACAATCGTTGCTTAGTCTACTATCAAGCCCATGTCTCAATTTTGTGTATTGATGTTGTTCATGAGAAATGCCATTGATGTTATGTTGAGCTTTGTGATGTTTTATGGTGTTAAATGAAAGATTTGAGCTAGATGAACATACTTTATTCTTGAATTTTTGATGAATTTAGCTAAGTAAGGCTAAATTGAGAAAATGGTAACTTGAAGGACTAAATTGCAAATTTGATGGAAAATATGGGCTTGTATGATATGTATGAATATTCAGCTAAGCATGTGTATGTAATGATTTTGTGAATTTGATGTTTTGAGAAAAATGGACTAAATTGATAAATTGTGCAAATGTGAGGGTTAAATTGCAAATAGCCCTAAATGTGTGTTCTTGGACTGAATTGAATGAATTAGTGAATAAAAGAGTTAATTCTGAACATGTATAGATCAAGAACTGAGGAAAACGGACTTAGATCGCGGGAAAGTGAAAGTAACCGAGTAGCCATTTCTATTTTTGATAAATTAAATCCGAGGTAAGTCATATTGCAAATAAATGTAATTGTATTGAGTTGAGCATATTCATATGCCCATTGTCGATATTAAATGCTTATGAGTTGTAATGCAAATGATTTTCGATATAAGATCGACTGAGCGACAATGTCAGAAAAGTCTCGTACGAACCTAGGAATACATAGGTACCTGTTCTGTTTATCATGTAAGACCACGTCTGGGACGTCGTCATTGATTTGAGATTTTGTGTAAGACCACGTCTGGGATGTTGGCATCGATATTATCTGTACGAATAAGACCACGTCTGGGACATTGGCATCAATATTATCTTTACGTGTAAGACCATGTCTGGGACATTGGCATCATTTTAATTCGTGTAAGACCCTATCTGGGACAGTGGTATCAATATTTGAATGCATGTAAGACCTCGTCTGGGACGTTGGCATTGTACTATTATTCTGAGCTTTCTGAGTATCTTATTAGTTCCTAACGGTTCAACGGGCAAGTCTGTGATATGAATGGCTAAGTGAATTGTAAATCCGTTTTAGGTTCGTTGATTTATACACTAAGTGTGTATATAAGGTAAGTACCTATGTGATCATACTATGATGATTATGTATATTGGAATAACAATATGATATGTGAGAGTAAGCATGAACGAGCTATGTTTATATAAGACTTGAATTGATTAATATGATAAATATGGTCAAGTACATGGACCAAAGTATATATATGTGATAGTTGCTAAGTTTGTTTGTATTTATGACTTACTAAGCTTTTGGAAAGCTTACTCTGTGTGTGTGTTTTCTCTATTTTATAGGTCGTTAAAGCTACTGAAGGCTCGGGACCGTCAAGGATTGTCATCACACTACTAAACTCATTTTGGTACACTTTGGAAATGTATACAGCTAGATATGGCATGTATAGACTAGTATTTGATATAAGTTTGTTATATGAACTTAGCCATGTGATTTGGCTAGTTATGAGTTGAGAATTTGCTTGAATGAATGTGATATGTGAAGTATGTTTTGGCATGGTTATTTGACACATGAAATGGTCAAGTTTTGATTAAGCAAATGAATGAATTATGCTTGTGATGAGATGAGTTTTAGCCTTGTAATTTGGAAGGTTATTTTGATATGATTTTGGTTGTCAAATAGGCATGAGATGTCTTGATGATTTTACTTGTAGGTATGACCCATTGGGTGACATTTTGGCCTTGCAAATGGCCTATAATGTCACACGGTTGTGGCACACGGGCGTGCCTAGTGACCGTGGGGCTAAGTCAGTAACTAGCCTAATAGCACACAGCCAAGACACACAGACGTGTCTAGTAGCCGTGTGAGAAAGTCAGTATATGGCCTAAGAGTACACGGCCTTAGCACATGGGTGCTGGGTGGCCATGGGTGTAAAGTCAGATTCGACCACGACCAAGGCACATGGGCATGCTTGGTGGCTGTGGATGTGAAGTCAGATTCGACTATGGCCAAGGCACATGGGCGTGCTTTGTGGCCGTGGATGTGAGGTCAGATTCGACCACGGGGAGGTCACACGGGGGTGTCCAGCAACCGTGGGAGGCACACGGTTTGCCTACACGGACGTGTAGCCCCTGAAACTTAGAAAAGTTTTTAATTTCTGTGAAATTTTGTATGTGTTCCGGTTTAGTCCCGACCCGGTTTATAAGCATGTTTTAGGTCTCGTTGACCGTATTAAGGGACATTATGTTTGAAATTGTTGGATGAATGTATGAACTTCTGAAAATGTTTCTGATCTGTCCGGTAACGCCTTTAACCCTAATCCGGTGACAGATATAGGTTAAAGGGTGTTACATTTGGTTGGTATCAGAGCTACGGTTTAGTCGATTCTCAGACTAACGTAGCGTGTCAGAGTCTAGCTATACATGCCATATTTCTGAATTGTGATAGTGTGATGAATCCTGGCGTATAAATGTGATTTTTGTATAGTAATGGATCCTGAAAGAGCCGTAGCTGACGACGTAGAAAGTAATGCGTCTGCTCCCGCGCAAGGGACAACGCCCTCTAATTCGAGACCGACTACTAGCGGTCAAGGGGAAGAAGCTAAACAAGCTTTCTTCCAGATGATGAGTGAGTGGTTCACTCAATTCGTAAAGAATAACCCGACTGTTTCACAACCCTCGCCCCCGGTTAATCCCCCTCAAACCTCAGTTGTGCCTCCGGTGATGGGTATAAATCTGTTGAACAAGCCTCCGGTAGACAAAATTCACAAATACGGGGTTGAAGAATTTAGGGCTACTAATGATGATGATGCTGAAAAGGCCAAATTCTGGTTAGAAAATACTATCCGGGTATTTGACGAAATTTCTCTGACTCCAGATGAATGCATAAAATGTGTTGCATCTTTGCTTCGAGATGCGGCTTATCAGTGGTGGAAAACTCTGATATCTGTTATTCCAAAAGAACGGGTGACATGGGATTTCTTTCAGATCGAGTTCCGGAAGAAATATATCAGTAAGAGATTTGTTGATCAGAAACGAAAGGAATTTCTGGAATTGAAACAAGGCCGTATGACTGTTGCAGAATATGAACGAGAGTTTGTCAGACTGAGTCAATATGCTCGGGAATGTGTATCATCTGAAGCAATAATGTGCAAAAGGTTCGAAGATAGGCTTAATGAAGACATCCGTATATTAGTCGGGATTTTAGAGATAAAAGAGTTTGTTGTACTCGTTGATCGAGCGTGCAAAGCTGAAGCACTCGGGAAAGATAAAAAGAAAGCCGAGTCTAAAGTTAGAGATGTGAGAAAGAGATTTCAGAATAGATCGTTTCAGTGCCGTTTGAGAGGTTATATGGGATATTCAAATAGAAATCGAGATAGATCACAAATGAGTTTCAAAGCTCCAACAACTTCAGTGGCAAGTGTTGGGAATGTACGATCCGAGAAACCAGAGTGTAAGCATTGTGGGAAAAGACATCCGATAAGCTGTAGAATAAATGATAGAGCTTTTTTCAGATGTGGATCACTTGATCATTTTATCCGTGATTGCCCTGAGTCTGTCGGGCCTGAGAATGTTCAAAATCTGAGATCTGATAATGCACCTGTGAGAGGTAGACCTTCGAAGAATGTAAGGAATGTCAGTGGTAGTCAGAGAACTATGAGAGAGACTGTTGCAAGATCCGAAGCTAGAGTGCCTGCCAGAGCGTATGCTATTCGAGCTCGTGAGGAAGCTTCTTCACCAGATGTTATATTGGGTACTTTTACACTTTATGATACTTCTATGATTGCATTGATAGACCCTGGTTCTACGCATTCGTATATATGCATGAATTTAGTGTTCAGTAAGACTTTGCCTATAGAGTCTACTAAGTTTGTTATAAAAGTATCGAACCCCTTAGGTAAAAGTGTCCTGGTTGACAAAGTATGCAATAACTGTCCATTAATGTTTTGAGATATTTGTTTCCCTGCTGATTTGATGCTTTTGCCATATTATGAGTTTGATATCATTCTGGGTATGGACTGGTTGTTTTCGCATGATGCTATTGTGAACTGTAAAAGAAAGACTATTGATTTGAGATGTCCAGATGATGAAATTGTACATATTGAATCTAATGATTTGAATGGTTTTCCTACTGTGATATCTGTATTGAAAGCTCAAAGTTATGTGAAAAAGGGTTATGAGGCATATTTTGCTTATGTGATTAATTCGAAAGTGTCTTAGAAGAAAGTCGAATCAGTGCCTATTGTCTGTAAGTTTTCTGATGTATTCCCTGAAGAGTTACTGGGTTTGCCTCCGATTCGTGAAGTTGAGTTTAGTATTGAGTTGTTACCTGGTACTACACCTATATCGATAGCTCCGTATAGAATGGCACCAACAGAGTTGAAAGAGTTAAAGTCACAGTTGCAAGAATTGACCGATAGAGGGTTTACTAGACCGAGTTTCTCACCTTGGGGTGCTCCCGTTCTATTTGTAAAAAGAAAGATGGCATGATGAGAATGTGCACCGATTATTGTCAGTTGAATAAGGTGACTATAAAGAACAAATATCCGTTGCCCAGGATTGACGATTTGTTTGATTAGTTAAAATGAGCTACTGTGTTTTCGAAGATAGATCTGAGATCGGGTTATTATCAGTTGCGAGTAAAAGATTTGGATATACCGAAAACTACTTTCAGAACGAGGTATGGGCATTACGAGTTTTTAGTTATGCCATTTGGACTAACCAATGCTCTTGCTATTTTTATGAATTTGATGAACAGAATTTTCAGACCGTATCTAGATCGATTTGTTGTTGTATTCATTGATGACATTCTGATTTATTCATGTGATGAAACTGAACATGCTGAGCATCTGAGAATCGTATTGCAAACTCTGCGAGAAAAGAAATTATATGCGAAATTCAGCAAATGTGAATTCTGGTTACACGAGGTTAGTTTTTTAGGACATATTGTATCAGCATCCGGTATACGTGTTGACTAGAGCAAGATTTCTGCTATATTTGATTGGAAACCTCCAAAGAATGTATCTGAAATTCGTAGTTTTCTGGGACTTGCTGGTTATTACTGCAGATTTGTTAAAGACTTTTCGACGATAGCTACTCCATTGACTAGATTACTTCAGAAAGATGTTAGATTTGAATGGTCTGATAAATGTCAGAGAAGCTTTGATCAGTTGAAAACTCTGTTGACTGAAGCTCCGGTTCTAGTACAACCAGAATCGGGTAAAGAATTTGTGATATACAGTGATGCTTCATTGAATGGTCTGGGATGTGTATTGATGCGGGAAGGCAAAGTTGTAGCTTATGCTTCGAGACAATTGAAGCCTCATGAAAAGAACTATCCGACACACGATCTCGAGCTAGCTGCGATTGTGTTTGCACTAAAGATCTAGCGCCATTATTTGTATGATGAGAAATGTCACGTGTTTTCGGATCATAAAAGTCTGAAATATTTGATGACTCAGAAAGATTTGAACCTGCGTCAAATAAGATGGTTAGAGCTGTTAAAAGATTATGAACATGTGATAGATTATCATCCGGGTAAAGCAAACGTTGTTGCTGATGCATTGAGTAGAAAATCATTATTTGCACTATATGCTTTGAATGCTCAGTTAGATTTGTTTGATGATAGTTCTGTGATAGCTGAATTAAAAGCGAAACCATTGTTTATACAGAAAATATGTGATGCTCAGAAATCTAATAATGAGTTATTAGCAAAGCGAGCTCAGTGTGATTCGAATTATGAATCTAAATTTCGAGTTGTTGATAATTGCTTGAAATATCGAGATCGTATCTGTGTTCCGAGAAATTCGAAGTTGATTCAGTTGATTTTAAATGAAGCACATAATAGTCATCTATCTGTTCATCCGGGGAGTACTAAAATGTACCATGATTTGAGGCGACACTATTGGTGGTCTGGTATGAAGCGTGATATTTCTGACTTTGTTTCAAAATGTTTAATCTGTCAGCAAGTCAAAGCTGAACATCAAGTTCCGTCTGGGTTGCTACAACCGATTCTAATTCCTGATTGGAAATGGGATAGAGTGACAATGGATTTTGTTTCTGGTTTGCCTCCAACTCAGAGAACGAAAGATGCTATATGGGTCGTAGTTGATAGATTAACTAAATCTGCCCATTTTATTCCGGTAAGATCTGATTATTCACTTGATAGATTGTCGAGCTTTACATTTTTGAGATTGTTAGATTGCATGGGGTGCCACTATCTATTGTGTCAGATAGGGACCCGAGATTTACATCGAGGTTCTGGAAGAAATTGCAAGAAGCTTTAGGCACGAAACTGCATTTTAGTAAAGCTTTTCATCCGCAAACAGATGGTCAGTCCGAGCAGATTATTCAGATTCTTGAAGATATGTTAAGATGTTGTATACTTGAGTTTAATGGTTTGTGGGAACAGTATTTGCCATTGATTGAATTTGCATACAATAATAGTTTTCAGACAAGCATCAAAATGGCACCATATGAAGCTCTGTACGGACGTAAATGTCGTACACCTCTGTATTGGACCGAGCTCAGTGAAAATAAGCTACATGGGGTCGATTTGATAAAAGATTCAGAACAGAAAGTGAAACTAATTCGAGACTGTTTTAAAGCAGCATCTGATCGTCAGAAGTCTTATGCGGACTTAAAACGAAAAGATATAGAATTTGAGGTCGGCGACAAAGTATTTCTGAAAGTGTCACCATGGAAGAAAGTACTTCGTTTCGGACGTAAAGGCAAGTTGAGTCCGAGATTCATCGGGCCGTATGAAATCATTGAGCGAGTTGGACCTATTGTATATCGATTGTTGTTGCCTTCCGAGCTAGAAAAGATACATAGTGTATTTCATGTCTCAATGCTCCGTAGATATCGATCCGATCTGTCACATGTTATTGCCCCATCTAAAATTGAAATCCGATCTGATATGTCATACGAAGAGGAACCGATCCGTATCTTAGCTCGTGAAGTAAAGGAGTTGAGAAATATGAAAATTCCGTTAGTAAAAGTATTGTGGAATTGTCACGAAATAGAAGAAGCTATGTGGGAGCCGGAAGATTCCATGAAACAGCAATATTCGACTTTGTTTAATGGTAAGATTTTCGGGGACGAAAATCCCTAAGGGGGAGAATTGTAACAGTCCGGTTTATACCCTAGTCGGAACAGTGGTTTTGAGACCACAAATCCGAGTCCGTATAATATTTTAATATTATATTCTGTGCCGTTGATATGTGACTAAGTATGTGGTAAATTTCCGTGAGCTAATTTGTCTGTCTGTGTGTTTAATATGAGCAAAGGATTGAATTGCATTAAATGTGAAAGTTGTATGTTATGTGTTAAAATACCAATGTGTTGTGGCTTTGTAAAGGTGGAGGCCTTGTATGGCAATTAAGCCAATTATAAGATAGTGGGAGTTTAAATGACATAAAGGCCATAGTATTATTTTGTCATATATGTTTAATAAATGGGTAAAATAGTAATTGAATAATTATGTTAATTTAAGTAAAACAAATGAATATGATAGTGGATGTGTTCATCCATTCTAGCCGAAATTGAAAGAAAGAAAAAGAAGAAAGTTGAGCTAGGTTTCGGCAATAACAAGCTCAATTTAAGGTATGATTTTGATATGGTTTTTGATAATTTTTACGTTTTTACAATCGTTGCTTAGTCTACTATCAAGCCCATGTCTCAATTTTGTGTATTGATGTTGTTCATGAGAAATGCCATTGATGTTATGTTGAGCTTTGTGATGTTTTATGGTGTTAAATGAAAGATTTGAGCTAGATGAACATACTTTATTCTTGAATTTTTGATGAATTTAGCTAAATAGGGCTAAATTGAGAAAATGGTAACTTGAAGGACTAAATTGCAAATTTGATGGAAAATATGGGCTTGTATGATATGTATGAATATTCGGCTAAGCATGTGTATGTAATGATTTTGTGAATTTGATGTTTTGAGAAAATTGGACTAAATTGATAAATTGTGCAAATGTGAGGGTTAAATTGCAAATAGCCCTAAATGTGTGTCCTTGGACTGAATTGAATGAATTAGTGAATAAAAGAGTTAATTCTGAACATGTATAGATCAAGAACTGAGGAAAACAGACTTAGATCGCGGGAAAGTGAAAGTAACCGAGTAGCCGTTTCTATTTTCGATAAATTGAATCCGAGGTAAGTCATATTGCAAATAAATGTAATTGTATTGAGTTGAGCATATTCATATGCCCATTGTCGATATTAAATGCTTATGAGTTGTAATGCAAATGATTTCCGAGATAAGATCAACTGAGCGACAATGTATGAAAAGTCCCGTACGAACCTAGGAATACATAGGTATCTGTTCTGTTTATCATGTAAGACCACGTCTGGGACGTCGACATTGATTTGAGATTTCGTGTAAGACCACGTATGGGACGTTGGCATCGATATGATCTCTTCATGTAAAACCACGTCTGGGACGTTGGCATCGATATTATCTTTACGAATAAGACCACGTCTGGGACGTTGGCATCGATATTATCTTTACGTGTAAGACCATGTCTGGGACATCGGCATCGTTTTAATTCGTGTAAGACCCTGTCTGGGACAGCGGCATCGTTATTTGAATGCATGTAAGACCTCGTCTGGGACGTTGGCATTGTACTATTATTCCGAGCTTTCTGAGTATCTTATTAGTTCCTAACGGTTCAACGGGCAAGTCTGTGATATGAATGGCTAAGTGAATTGTAAATCCGTTTCAGGTACGTTGATTTATACACTAAGTGTGTATATAAGGTAAGTACCTATGTGATCATACTATGATGATTATGTATATTGGAATAACAATATGATATGTGAGAGTAAGTATGAATGAGCTATGTTTATATAAGACTTGAATTGATTAATGTGATAAATATGGTCAAAACCATGGACCAAAGTATATATATGTGATAGTTGCTAAGTTTGTTTGTATTTATGACTTACTAAGCTTTTGGAAAGCTTACTCTCTGTGTGTGTTTTCTCTGTTTTATAGGTCGTTAAAGCTACTGAAGGCTCGGGATCGTCAAGGATCGTCATCACATTACTAAACTCATTTTGGTACACTTTGGAAATGTATATAGCTAGATATGGCATGTATAGCCTAGTATTTGATATAAGTTTGTTATATGAACTTAGCCATGTGAATTGGCTAGTTATGAGTTAAGAATTTGCTTGAATGAATGTGATATGTGAAGTATGTTTTGGCATGGTTATTTGACACATGAAATGGTCAAGTTTTGATTAAGCAAATGAAGAATTATGCTTGGGATGAGATGAGTTTTAGCCTTGCAATTTGGATGGTTATTTTGGTATGATTTTGGTTGTCAAATAGGCATGAGATGTCTTGATGATTTTACTTGTAGGTATGACCCATTGGGTGACATTTTGGCCTTTCAAATGGCCTATAATGTCACACGGTTGTGGCACACGGGCGTGCCTAGTGACCGTGGGGATAAGTCAGTAACTAGCCTAATAGCACACGGCCAAGACACACGGGCGTGTCTAGTAGCCGTGTGAGAAAGTCAGTATATGGCCTAAGAGTACACGGCCTTAGCACACGGGTGCTGGGTGGCCGTGGGTGTAAAGTTAGATTCGACCACGGCCAAGGCACATGGGCGTGCTTGGTGGCCATGGATGTGAAGTCAGATTCGACCACGGCCAAGGCACATGGGCGTGCTTGGTGGCCGTGGATGTGAGGTCAGATTCGACCATGGGGAGGTCACACGGGGGTGTCCAGCAGCCGTGGGAGGCACACGGCTTGCCTACACGGGCGTGTAGCCCCTGAAACTTAGTCCCGACCCGATTTATAATCATGTTTTAGGTCTCGTTGACCGTATTAAGGGACATTATGTTTGAAATTGTTGGATGAATGTATGAACTTCTGAAAATGTTTCTGATCTATCCGGTAACACCTTTAACCCTAATCTGGCGATGGATATGGGTTAGGGGTGTTACAGGTCACACGCCCATGTGACTTAGGACACGCCCGTGTACCCTTAAGACATGCCCGTGTCTTCCACCCGTGGTCGACACTGACTAATTTCACACGGCCTTGACACGTCCGTGGCTTTGGCCCGTGTGCTAAACTTTGGCATTCTGACTTATCCACACGATCCATACACACGCCCGTGTACTTCAGCCGCGTGGCAATTCAAATTACAAGTGCAAGGAGCAGACTTCACACAGTCGGGGCACACGCCCATGTGCTAACTGTGTGTCATACACGGCCTAAACATACGGCCGTGTGATTAGCCTATGGTCTACTCTGACTTAAAACACTAATGTGCAGGGGACACACGGCCTAGACACACGCCCGTGTGTCTATCCGTGTGGGCACCTAGAGGCTATTTTCCAAGCCAATTGCCACCCTGAGATCAAGATCAATCCAATACTCAATTCAATTACTCTAGTATTACATCTAACATGAACAAGGATGCATACTTCATTGATAAATAAAAACATACATACTTAATCATTCATGACCCATCTCTTTGGCCATATACAAAAACAATACTAAGCTTGATAGCCAACACTTTGGCTAATTCTAAAACATAACTGAAAATGAAATGCTTCCTATACATGCCATACTTAATATAAACAACTTGGCTATACCAAAATAGCGATTTATAGTGTGCTCCGAGCTCCGATGACGATGATCCACGAGATTAGCTTGGCGGGACTACATGGAAAGAAAGAATTAAAGACGTAAGCATTTCGCTTAGTAAGTTTGCATGTAATGCATATAACAATGCATATATATATACTTAACATACTCATTCATTATAACCAAAGGCATTGCTAAGTTCACATGCTTGAGCTTACTTACTCTAAATGATTCTTACACTTATCATGATACTTACTAGTCTCGTGCTTGTAAGGTAAACAAGGTACCTGTATCACTTAATCATATAGATTAGCATACTTTGTTAAGGTAAGCATAATCTTAACTTCATCATTCACAACATGAATAATACTCTTAGTTAACTTTGACTAGCATACTTTGATGATAGCTTTACTTGCTTAACTTTCTTGCTTTCTCATTTATTCTTTACTCTTTTTCCCGATGAATTACTATGAATAATTGAGGATACTGAATCTCATCTCACATATATCTCGATGCCAAAGCCATATCCTAGATATGGTATTACATGGGATCTCTCAACTTGGTATCGATGCCATGTCTTGACATAGACTTACACGAAGTCTTCCTTGTGTGTTCCATTGGGAACTTACCATTGCCATGTCTTGACATGGTCTTACTTGGTATCTTTACTCATGAACGGGTCAATGCCGAGTCTTGGCTTGGACTTACATGAAATCTTACTTGTTACTCACCAATGCTATGCCTTGGCTTGGACTGTGACACCCCAAACTCGGCTCATGCGGTATGACCGGATCTGACATGTCACATGAAGAAAACGTATAAATAACGAGTGAATCTTTCTAAAGTAAGTGTTATTTGGTTATAGTTAAGAAAAACAAGTTTAGTTATAGATATTCGTGAAAAATACTACAAATCTCGAGAGGTTGATTAATGAATTGAAAATTTATCAGGTAATCTTTAAAATCATAACTTTTGAAAATGACGATGATACTTCGGAGGAAAAGTCCAAGTTAAAATATTTGTACATATTTATTATGAAATCCATTTATTAATCAATTTTGGAAAACCGTTAATTATGATTTTTAGAAAATCCCCATTTAAAAACAAATCAAGAAAGATATTAAATACGTCTAAACATAAAGCAAAATAAAACATATCCCAGAGGCCTTATTACAACTTTAAAACCCAAAATAGTAAGAGTAACACAAATAAAACGGAAAAGAAGTTTACTAATGTTCAAAAACAATGTTTCCAAAGTATGGCCTCCACCGAGTCATCCATGGGCCCAAGTCCTCATTACTGAGCATTACCTGCAAGGGTTAAGAAAATGGGGTGAGTTACTAGAACTTAGTGTATAATCCCCTTACCGTCATCCACTGGGCCTGAACCCGCAAAGCATAATCGTGAGCCTAAGCACATTTACATAACAATATTTAAATGAAGTAAATGTATGCAACCCAACCCATTCATCCATCACACCCCCGACCAGCTAATCACACCTGTGGGGATCATGTCGACCCACCCCGCCGCTCACACCAATTTGCAGTCAAACTGCTATTTATATAATATTTTTGTGGTCAAGCCACCGAAATCATAATTAAGCACATTAGTAAACAAATTGTGGCAATGCCACCAGGCTACACTGCTCTTCATACAATTTTTTTTCCCATCCCATGCAATATGAAAAAAAAATGCCACATACATAGTAAAATATCCACATGTAAATAACAACCATTTATCAAGTGAATTATTACGGTGAATCGGCCCTTTATAGTACTTTGGTAATTCGACCCACTAAGGCATTCTAGCAATCGGCCCATAGGGACATTTTGATAAATCGGCCCATAGGGGCATTTTCGTAATTTAGCAATTTAATACCAATTTTCACAGATCTTTAGGAATAATGTTGATTAAGCAATTTACTCGATTTTCATGCCATATTACGGTTATTAGGCTTGAAAATAACAACGATCTATTCTTCCAACATAATGGTGAGTCATGAATCAATGGGATTTCGGTGTGAGATTACACACCTGATTACGGTAAGGACTAAACCTTCTTGATCGTCGGCACCTATATCACCATAATACTCGATTAATTAACATAAGAGGTTTTTCTTAATCCAAATCTAAATCAAAGATCTAAATGCTTACTTAGTATCGTGAACGACCACGATTTGCCTATTCTCACCGGATGATGGTCCACAACCCGGTGGGAAATCCCGAACTGCCGATACCGCTCTACGCTTAAACTTAGGAGTAGAGATTGCAAGTCCACTCCCTTTTTGTCCTCCTATCGATTTTCCTTTCAAATCGTTACCACTTGCCTCCATTGAAAAAGTCTCGGTCAGTAAATTACTACTATGAGAGAGCAGTTGTTTAGGGATAGGATTCAGCTTACCACTACTTCCGAAGAACCAACGAGTAGAGAAAACAAGTAGTTTAGTCCCTAAACTAACCGATTAGTCAAATCTAACGATCCGTTTTAGCGGAATAACAACGCAATGAGATAGATCAAAAAGAACCTTGAAGGAATTCCTTACCTTAACAATAATAGCTCCGACTTCCACCGATTGGGCTTATGGCTACGGATGAATCGACAAGGATGTGATATAAGGCCACCCACTAGAACACTACGAAAAAGAGATGATCACGATATGAGGGAGTAGGAGAAAGAGATGTTTCGGTTTAAAGAATCCTCCAATGATAAGGGCACATATTCGGCCATGAAGAAAAGAAAAAGAAAAGAAGAGGATGAAATCACTTACCCAAATCGGTCAAGGAAGAAATGCCCGATATGCAAGCAAGAAGAAAAAGATATGATGTGATTAAAGTTTCGGCTATTTAGAGAGAAAAGATCAAGTAAGATTCGGCCATCAAAAATATTGATTAAAGAAGAAGAGAAAAGGGTTGAAGAAATGGTGAAAAAAAGAAAAGAAAAGATGGGAAAAGTGTTAGATAGTTTCGGCTAACACCAAAGAGGAGATGATCAAAAAGGCTTGAGTGTTTTTGCAAACAAAGAAAAAATGAACACCATATTTTGAGTGTTTCGGCAACAAAGAAAAAGGTTGGAAAAGAGAGCACCAAAATTGTTCAAAAAGAATGAAAACCTCTCATGCACAAGTTTGCAAAAAGACTAAAGAAAATTGGCTCCCAAAATTCCCCTACCAAAACAGTGTATGTCCCTAACACCAAAAGGATTTTGTTGACCAAAATTCTTTCCCCAAGCTCCTTCCAAAAATTCGGCCAACATGTTCCCCCTTCTTACTCCTTTTCCTCTATTTCTTTCCTTATTTTTCCCTTGTTCTCCTCCTTACCTTATTTTCTTAGTCTTCTTTCCATCATTTTAAAAGTCTTCCTTTCCTTTATTAAAGCCATGGCCGACATTTACCATTTAGAACAAAAAAAAAAATCCAAAACTTTGCAATAGGTGGGATTCGAACTCCACCCCTAAAGCTCCTTCATGTGATGCCACTCCACTCTGCTACTAGCTCCACTTGTGCTAGCAAAATACACACTTATTTCCTTAAGTCTTGACGCCACTTACCTTCCCTCCTTAAAGTGCTTAAACACAAAAAAATTTTGCTAAGGCCCAACTCAACCCCAAGCCTTCTTAGAACCCCTAAACATACACAATTAACACTCTTAACTAGCCTATTGCATGGTATAATGTAAAACATAAATTCCCGAATTTTGGGATGTTACAACTCTACCCCCCTTAAAGAAATTTCGGCCTTGAAATTTACCTGATTAAAAGAGATGAGGGTACTATTGCTAGATCGTGTCCTCTGGCTCCCATATAGCTTCCTCTGACCCGTGATTACGCCATAATACTTTGACCAACGGGACTGACTTCTTTCTCAGCACCTTAATATCCCGATCTAAAATCTGTACTGGCTCCTCTTCAAAAGACAAGTCAGGTCTTATCTCAACTTCCTCCACTGGCACAACATGAGACGGATCCGAATGATAACGCCTTAACATCGAGACATGGAATACGCTATGTATCTGACTTAACTCCGGAGGTAACTCAAGCTAATAAGTCACTGGCACAACACGCTTCAATACACGGTAAGGTCCGATGAACCTAGGGCTCAACTTGCCCTTCCTTCCAAATCTTAAGATCTTTTTCCAAGGTGAGACCTTTAAAAAGACCTGATCACCCACAGAGAACTCTATCTCCTTCCGCCCGGATCCGCGTCGACGATTTTGCATGCATGCAAGCTTCTTTTAACCGAGCCCGAATTACCTTTACTTTTTCCTCCGTCTCTGAGATTAACTCAGGACCCAAAAGCTGTCGCTCCCCCAGCAAGTAGGAGTACGACACCTACGACCATACAATGCCTCATAGGGTGCCATCTGGATGCTGGATTGATAGCTGTTGTTGTATGCAAACTCTGCCCATGGTAGAAAATCTTCCCAACTACCTCTGAAGTCGATCACACAGCCCTTTAACATGTCTTCTAAAATCTGGATTACTCTCTCCGGCTGACCATCTGTCTGCGGGTGAAACGTCGTGCTGAAATTTAGCCTTGTACCCAAAGCTTCATGTAGAGCCTTCCAAAACCGTTATGTAAACCTAGGATCCTTGTCTGATATGATAGACATCGGTACCCCATGCAACCTCACGATCTCTGCTACATACAACTTGGCTAACTTCTGCAATGAGTAATCCGTACGAATAGGTAAGAAATGAGCAGGCTTTATTAACCGATCCACTATCACCCATACTGAATCTTTCTTAGTAGGCGTTAAGGGTAACCCACTAACAAAGTCCATCGTTATCCTTTCCCATTTCCAAAGTGGGATTGTCACCGGTTGTAGCAACCTGAAGGCAGTTGATGTTCTGCCTTCACCTGCTGACATGTCAAGCACTTGCTCACGAAATCAGTAACCTCCCGTTTCAACCCTGGCCACTAATACTGCTCACGGAGGTCTCGGTACATTTTGTTTCCCCTGGGGTGTATAGCATATGGGCTACTATGCGCCTCACGTAGAATCATTTGTCTCAATTCCGAATCCCTGGGCATACAAACTCTTCCGCGGAAACACAATACTCCATCACTATTTAATCCAAAATCCCCTATCTCACCACCTTCCACTTGCTGAAACCGAGAGCCCAACCTTTCATCCAACATCTGCTTTTCCTTAATCTGACTTACCCACGCAGGCTTCACTTGAAGTTCAGCTAACAAACTACCATCTTCATAAAGGCTGAGATGAGCGAACATCGCTCTCAAATCCGAGATCACCTTACGACTCAACGCATCTGCCACTATGTTAGCTTTACCTCGATGATACTCGATTGAGCAGTCATAATCTTTCAACAATTCTATCCACCTCCGCTGTCTTAAGTTCAACTCCTTCTGGGTAAGGAGGTACTTCAGACTCTTATGATCCTTGTAGATAATCGACTTCTCCCCGTACAGATAGTGTCTCCATATCTTCAGAGCAAACACCACTGCAGCTAACTCAAAATCATGTGTGGGATAGTTCGCCTCATGCGGCCTTAATTGATGATATGCATAAGCCACCACTTTTCCCCCTTGCATCAACACACATCCCAAGCCCGTGTGTGATGCATCACAATAAACACTAAACTCCTTACGACCTCAAAGTGAATCAATCTTGGTGCCTCTGTCGAATCTTCTTCAATTTTTCAAAGCTCTCTTCTTTGCCAATCTGACCACACAAATGGTACTCCCTTACGCAATAGCTTAGTTAGGGGTCCAGCAATCAACGAAAACCCCTCAACGAACTGCCTGTAATACCAAGCCAAACCTAGAAAACTCCGAATTTACGCCATCGACTTGGTGGCTTCGATCCAATCTGACCTCTATCTTTTGGGGATCAACTCGATTCCTTGGCGGACACAACATGCCCCAAAAAGGTCACCTCCTTCACCAAAATTCACACTTATTGAATTTGGCATACGATTCTTCTCCCTTAATATGCGCAATACTACCCGTAGATGCGAATCATGATCCTCTTCTGTCTTTGAGTACACCAAGATGTCATCTATGAACACCACCACAAACCGATCTAGATAGGGTTGGAAGACCTGGTTCATCATGTCCATAAATGCAGCTGGTGCATTAGTCAACCCGAACGGCATCTCCAAGAACTCGTAATGCCCATAACGAGTTCGGAACGCAGTCTTGTGAATATCTGCCTCCTTGACCTTTAACTGGTGATACCCCTATCTCAAGTCTATTTCCGAGAAAATCGAAGCTCCTCGCAGCTGATCGAACAGATCATCGATCCTCAGTAACAGATAATTATTCTTGATTGTCAACTTATTCAATTGCCTATAATCGATGCACATACGCATCGACCCATCGTTTTTGTTAATGAATAAAACCGGCGCTCCCCATGATGACACACTTGGTCGAATAAATCCACGATCCATCAACTCCTGGATTTGAGCTTTAAGTTCCACTAGCTCCTTCGGCGCCATTCTATAAGGAGCAATGGACACCGGAGCCATTCTTGGCAATAGCTCAATACCAAATTCCACTTCCCGATCTGAAGGCAATCCTGGAAGCTCATCGGGAAAGACGTCTGAAAACTCTTTCACCGTTCTAACACTCTCTACCGACAACTCTTTGGCATCCAAAGCACTGATAAAGGCTATGAATGCTCCACACCCTTTTCGTACCAACTTTTCTGCCTTTAAAGTAGATACCACATTAGATAGATAATTTCTTCTTTCACCTATCATCATCACTTCCTTATCCTTTGAAGTTCTTAGTACCATCTGCTTTGTTGCACAGTCCAAGTTCGCACGGTGCTTAACCAGCCAGTCCATGCCCAAAATAAGATCGAACTCACCGAATGGCAGTTCCATTAAATTCGCCAGAAATACTACCCCTTGAACTTCTAAGGGCACATCCCTAAACAACTTATTTACTACTATAGACTGTCCTAAAGGTCTAATCACAGTTGTTTCTTTAGCAGTAATCTCAGATCTAATATTCAAAGTTCCAGACACAGCACATGCAACATACAAATGGGTGGATCCAATGTCTATCAAAGCGGTAAAAGGTACATCAGATATGAAGAACGTACCGGTTATGACATCCGGTGCATCGCCATCCTCTCGGCCTTTGTTGCATAGACCAACCTATTTGTCTCGCCTCAGATTACCCCTATTACCGCGGTACCTCTGCGGTGCGCCCTGACCTCGTCCTACACCATTACCACCTCGACCTGGCCCACGGCCTCTCGGCGGATGCTGAGTGTCTCCTGCTGGCTGCGTAAATCTGTTACGAACTACCTAAGTCTGAGCAGGCTCTCGAGGGCAATCCTTTAACCGATGGTCCTTGGATCCACATCTGAAACAACCACCAGTTCTCTTCCAGCATTCACCCGAGTGAAGTTTCCCATAATCCACGCAAGGCTGTAACTGATTGGTAGTAGCTAGAACTCTCACTCGAGCTGGCTCCTCATTCCTGGGCCTTCTCTAAAATCCTCTAGCAGGACCTGAATACCCAGAGTCTCTCTTGTTCCTGCCCCTATCCTTGTCTTGATTTTGCCGTTCCGAGTGTTTTACTTCTTCAGCAATCTTAGCTTTTTCCACCAGTGTGGCAAAATTCCTCTCCTTCTGTAGGGCTATCAGTACCCGTAACTCATCACGCAATCCATCCTCAAATCGTACGCAGCGTTCATAATCAGTCGGCACTATTCTCCGGGCATACCGACTCAGACGTAGAAACTCCGCCTCGTATGCTGCCACAGATTTACCTCCTTGAACCAGATTCAGGAATTCCTTTCTTTGGGCATCCATATAACTAGCACCGACATATTTTCCACGGAATGATGTCTTAAAGAAATCCGAGTAATCGTTCGGCCCGAGTACCTTCGACGGTGAGCCACCACCGACACGCCTAAATCTCGATGTAATGACACAACCCCTTTCGGTTTACGCTCGGCGGTGCAATCCGAGTCATCCATAATCCGCTCTCCTTTGCCTCAAGCGATTACTCGCTACATTTGGGGCTACACCCAAAATACCCCTAAAAACTTTAGCCCCATTCGATCTAAGTCGCTTCGATATCAACCCACGAGCTGCCGACCCAGTTCCTGCCCCAGCAACCCTTTCGAGTACCCGCAACATCGCTTGGGACAGAGCATCGTCCTCTTTCATTCGATCATGTGATCTAGCTTCAGTCACTGGTGACTCAGGTGCGTCCATTTTCGGCATATATCCCGATGCCTCAGATACAACTCTAGCACCTAGGCCTCTACCACGGCCACGTCTACCGCGTCCATGTCCTCTAGCACTCATGTTTACTAACGTCGATTTAATATGATTAAGAGTCTTATGAATCAGTATGCTTATTCAGTGTTTATTAAATAATATTTTATGGAGTATAAGAAGTAAAGTTGTTTTCGCAAAACGTATCCTAAAGTCTCAATCTCTATAGTTTTTCAGCTCCTAAAGCTAAAAGTTCTAGAGTATTTCTATTTTTGTGAAGTTTTCATACTATAGTCATACCACAATAATCATAAAATGAAAACAGAAACTTACTGACTTGGTGCCGAATACCCGTAGTGCCATACTTCCTCTAAAACATGTATTTATAAATCGAATTTTAGCGGAAAACATTTTTGAACCCAAACCACAGCCGAGTTTTGCAACTGGGCTCTGATACCATAAAATGTAACACCCCAAACCCAGCTCATGCGGTATGACCGGATCTGACATGTCACATGAAGAAAACGTATAAATAACGAGTGAATCTTTCTAAAGTAAGTGTTATTTGGTTATAGTTAAAAAAAAACAAGTTTAGTTATAGATATTCGTTAAAAATACTACAAATCTCGAGAGGTTGATTGATGAATTGAAAATTTATCAGGTAATCTTTAAAATCATAACTTTTGAAAATGACGATGATACTTCGGAGGAAAAGTCCAAGTTAAAATATTTGTACATATTTATTACGAAATCCATTTATTAATCAATTTTGGAAAACCGTTAATTATGATTTTTAGAAAATCCCCATTTAAAAACAAATCAAGAAAGATATTAAATACGTCTAAACATAAAGCAAAATAAAACATATCCCAGAGGCCTTATTACAACTTTAAAACCCAAAATAGTAAGAGTAACGAAAATAAAACGGAAAAGAAGTTTACTAATGTTCGAAAACAATATTTCCAAAGTATGGCCTCCACCGAGTCATCCATGGGCCCAAGTCCTCATTACTGAGCATTACCTGCAAGGGATAAGAAAATGGGGTGAGTTACTAGAACTCAGTGTATAATCCCCTTACCGTCATCCACTGGGCCTGAACCCGCAAAGCATAATTGTGAGCCTAAGCCCATTTACATAACAATATTTAAATGAAGTAAATGTATGCAACCCAATCCATTCATCCATCACACCCCGACCAGCCAATCACACCTGTGGGGATCAAGTCAACCCACCCCGCCGCTCACACCAATTTACAGTCAAACTGCTATTTATATAATATTTTTGCGGTCAAGCCACCGAAATCATAATTAAGCACATTAGTAAACAAATTGTGGCAATGCCACCAGGCTACACTGCTCTTCATACAATTTTTTTTCCCATCCCATGCAATATGAAAAAAAATGCCATATACATAATAAAATATCCGCATGTAAATAACAACCATTTATCAAGTGAATTATTACGGTGAATCGGCCCATTATAGTACTTTGGTAATTTGGCCCACTAAGGCATTCTAGCAATCGACCCATATGGACATTTTCATAAATCGGCCCATAGGGGCATTTTCGTAATTTAGCAATTTAATACCGATTTTGACAGATCTTTAGGAATAACATTGATTAAGCAAGTTACTCAATTTTCATGCTATATTACGGTTATTAGGCTTGAAGATAACAACGATCTATTCTTCCAACATAATGGTGAGCCATGAATCAATGGGATTTCGGTGTGAGATTACACACCTGATTACGGTAAGGACTAAACCTTCTTGATCGTCGGCACCTATATCACCATAATACTCGATTAATTAACATAAGAGTTTTTTCGTAATCCAAATCTAAATCAACGATCTAAATGCTTACTCTTAGTATCATGAACGACCACGATTTGCCTATTCTCACCGGATGATGGTCCACAACCCGGTGGGAAATCCCGAACTGCCGATACCGCTCTAAGCTTAAACTTGGGAGTAGAGATTGCAAGTCCACTCCCTTTTTGTCCTCCTATCGATTTTCCTTTCAAATCGTTACAACTTGCCTCCATTGAAAAAGTCTCGGTCAGTAAATTACTACTATGAGAGAGTAGTTGTTTAGGGATATGATTTGGCTTACCACTACTTTCGAAGAACCAACGAGTAGAGAAAACAAGTAATTTAGTCCTTAAAATAACCGATTAGTCAAATCTAACAATCTATTTTAGCGGAATAACAACGCAATGAGATAGATCGAAAAGAACCTTGAAGGAATTCCTTACCTTAACAACAATAGCTCCGACTTCCACCGATTGGGCTTATGGCTACGGATGAATCGACAACGATGTGATATACGGCCACCCACTAGAACACTACAAAAAAGAGATGATCACGATATGAGGGAGTAGGAGAAAGAGATGTTTCGGTTTAAAGAACCCTCCAATGATAAGGGCACATATTCGGCCATGAAGAAAACAAAAAGAAAAGAAGAGGATGAAATCACTTACCCAAATCGGTCAAGGAAGAAATGCCCAATATGCAAGCAAGAAGAAGAAGATATAATGTGATTAAAGTTTCGGCTATTTAGAGAGAAAAGATCAAGTAAGATTCGGCCATCAAAAATATTGATTAAAAAAGAAGAGAGAAGGGTTGAAGAAATGGTGAAAAAAAGAAAAGAAAAGATGGGAAAAGTGTTAGATAGTTTAGGCTAACACCAAAGAGAAGATGATCAAAAAGGCTTGAGTGTTTTGGCAAACAAAGGAAAAATGAACACCATATTTTGAGTGTTTCGGCAACAAAGAAAAAGGTTGGAAAAGAGAGCACCAAAATTGTTCAAAAAGAATGAAAACCTCTCATGCACAAGTTTGCAAAAATACTAAAGAAAATTGGCTCCCAAAATCCCCCTACCAAAACCGTGTATGTCCCTAACACCAAAAGGATTTTGTTGAGCAAAATTCTTTCCCCAAGCTCCTTCCAAAAATTCGGCCAACATGTTCCCCCTTCTTACTCCTTTTCCTTTATTTCTTTCCTTATTTTTCCCTTGTTCTCCTCCTTACCTTATTTTCTTAGTCTTCTTTCCATCATTTGAAAAGTCTTCATTTTTCTTGATATATAATAATTAATTAGCTCATTTAATACACACATTGACTAAATTGACTCTTAACTCATACTTCGACAAAATTACCATTTTGCCCCTAAACTTTCTCATAATTACACTTTTGCCCCAAGGCTCGTAAAGTGATTTTTATTCAACTTTCGTGAACTTCATGCTTAGCTGATTCACTCCCTCAACTATAGCAACAATCAATTCTCACTATTTCTATCATGTATGACAAATTTCACAACTTTTACAAACTAGTCCTTACTAGCATTTTTCATGAAATTCATTTAGGAAAAGATGTTTATCTAACATCAAACTCTCATAATCTTTCATAAAACATCATTTTACAAGCATGTCATACATGGGTAGATTTAAACATGAATTCTAGCTCAACTTATAGCTATAAATAGCTAATTCATAATACGAGGACTCTAAAAATACGAAGAATATTAAAAACAGAGCTAGGATGCACTTACTAGCAAGCTTCAAAAATTGAAGAACCTTAGCTATGGAGTCTCTCAAATTTTCGGCACAAGGAAGAAGAAGATGAATAAGATTTTTATCATCTTTTCCCATTTTAATCATTTAATTGATAAATGACAAAAATGCCCTTCTCTTTAAAAATTCACAATTTACTAACTCATGTCCATTTTTGTCCAAAAATTATAATTTGGGCAATTTGCTATTTAAGGACTTCTAATTTATATTCCAAAGCTATTTCATAAAAAAAGCTTCTAGAATCTCATATTTTGCAACTTTTGCAATTTAGTCCTAATGAACCCTTTAATAGAAATTTTCACAAAATTTCTACATAGAACTTTCATACTATCATGCAAACATCTCTTAAACCTTAAAAACTCAATTCTACTAACTCGGATTTGTGGTCTCGCACCACTATTCTGACTAGGCCCTAAATTGGGATGTAACAGTATAAGTGTTTTGGGGAGGCAAAGGGCTTGGTAAATAATCTTACTTGTGGCCACACGGGCAGCCACACGGCCCTGTGCCCAGGGTGTGTGAAGTCTGTACTTGATTTTTAGAAATTCGAAATGTCACACGGCCTTCAAGAAATTTTTCAGTGCTTTCAAAAGTTCTTGGTTTAGTCCCGGACCACTTCCAAGGTATGTATTGGGACTCGTAGGACCTATTTAGGGACTCAAAGATAAAAATTTGAAAATTTATAATTTGGATGAAATTTTATGACTCATTTTAATATTTTTACAAGTGTAAGTGTTCCGGTAATGCCTCGTACCCTATTTTGGCGTCAGATACCGGTAAGGGGTGTTGCAGTTGCTGGTGCAAATCATGATGTGCGAAGCTCCATGCCTTGTAGAGGGGACACTACGGTGTTCAAGCATCAAGGTTAGATATGAGATGAAATTATATCGATAGGCTCACTAGAGCGACACCGTGGTGACGATTATTAAGTTCCATAAAGCAACACCGCGACAACAGTCAACAAGCTCTATGAGGTGACAACGTGATGGCAATAAGCTCTTTCGGGGTAACACCTCAAATAAATTTAAGGTGTAAGACAATAGCTCAGGTATGAAAACCAATGGAGTATGCCAGGACATTAAACATAGGGAATAATGTGGTAGACCATGGCTCGGCCATGACAACATAGAGGGTTCATCGGGACACTAAAAATGAGAAAGTCTGCCAGGACGTTAAACATGAGGAATATTGTGTAAGACCACAACTCGGCTGTTGTAGCATACAGAGTCCGCCGAGACATTAAAAACGTGGCAATCTGTCAGGACAGTAAATATGGGAAAGTCCTCTTATACATTAAACATAGAGCCTAATGAATAAGACTGTAGCTCGCTATGGCAACATATGTAGTCCACCATGAAGGTAACATGGAATAGTCCGCAGGGACAATAAAACGGAGTAGCCGCCAGGGTGGCAATCGTAGTAAGATTATGTAAACAAGGAATTATGGAAGTGTTAAAAATCAAAAGCTAGCCAGTAGGTTTTAGGAATGTAGCGGAAATGGAAAATTAATATAAACGAGAAAGGACTGTGAAAATGGTAGGCAAGAGGCCGGTAAGGCATAGGGTGTTATGTTGGAAAAAAAACCAGGTTGAAAATGGTTTTCTTGCACAGCGAAAAATTAAAATTTTAAAAATTGACCTGGTTTGTGATATTTATAGCAATAAACCTTAACCGAATACACACCTATGTTTTCTGATAAGTGTATCCTTGATGTTTTCTAGCTTTCAACCAAAAGATCTTTTCCACTATTCTCGTACCACAAACTACTTTGAGTGTGAGCTCGAACCAATTGAATCAAAACATAGAACTAGAAAAAGGTTTCTCTTCTTTTGGGGTGAAAACAAAAATTCTCTCTTCTTTAATAAAAACTAGTAGAATTGATATTCTGGAAATATATATGTAACAATTGAGAATAATTTCTCTCTATTTTTTTGACAAAATAACAATCTCTTAAAAGTTGTGTTGATAGCTTTATCGGTGTCATTTATTTTTAGGAAGAGAAGGTAGAACCATTGTACAGTTGTAGAGGTTTTAAATAGAAAACAACATCCTACTTAGAGTAGGAGAGGGGTGAACGACTCACCATTCTATTTCTACTAGGTTTGTCGCCCTCTTCATGTTATATGAGGGGTTTTGGGCCTTTCTCACATCGGGTCCAATTACGAGTACTTCTTGAGCCTTTTTGACCCAACCCAATTTAGTTTTTCTATTTCCCAAAATAAGATTTAATATTTACATATTAAATAACTTTCTCATCTCAATTTTACTCTAGTAAAATTTTGACAATTTTACCCTCGATAAAATTTCGAGAAACTTAGTTCAATATTTCACAACTCAACATGTTCACTATGACCAAATGGTTTGTTTTCATTTTCGGGCTCAAAACAGTCCAAAAACATAAACCCATCCATCATTTTTTAAGTAATCCTATATAGGATTGCAAATTTCAATTTTTATTTCCATTTCCATTTTTTGAAACCTACATTCATTTCCAAATGATTCCATTTCTCCATTTTGGAGAAAACATAGTCATTCCTTAATGTTTCTCATTTCTATTTTTCAATTCATTTTGTTCATTTTTATTCAAACACGTAATTCATTTCTGGTTTCAACGAGCTAGCAGAGGGACCGATTGGACATATGAAGTTTAGGCTCAAATGATTTATAATTAAGTTTCGACATTTCGCCTATTAGTTATAAACTCATTTAGTCACGAAGTCATTCCACTATAGTATCGTGACTGAGCTCTCCCTAACGACATACCATTACGAAAGCAACTACTTAGTGCTCGTCCAATGACCTTTTCATTAATGTGTTACCCTCATAGGATATCCTTGATCTCTTTGAGATAATATCCGCTCTCCCAATATGATCCTATTTTATCTTATGGTAACCATTACATCTTCCTTCATGAAAAGTCAATCACTATTAAATACTGATCAAATCATCTATCACAAAGACAGATGACCCGTGGCCACGTTTACTTTTCATCAACCATGCAATTCCAATGAAAAGATATCATTTACCCATGTTTTGGGTAATGAATTCCACTATTATGAATGACATTACATGCCCATCCATGGAGTGTGATTACTATGGAATGAGTCACGATGGTGAGTGCAGGAAGAAACTAGGAGTCTGCTTTAGATGTTGGTCCAGGGACCGCCTGGATAAGGATTACCCGTCCAAGCCCGAGTTTAGTACTAAACAATCTATTAGAAGCCTCCAAAAGTTTCAGCACGAGAATAGATTAGAGATGGCAACTAAGTCTAGCTTAGTTTAGGGATCACAAAGGAAGAACTTTAGAAAGACAAGCTCTGGCGCATCAGCTCAGGCTTACGTAATTAAGGCGAAGAAAGACTCAGACATACCTGAAGTCATAATCGGCAATTTTTCTTTTCTTAGCAATGATATTTATGCTTTAATTGACCCGAGTTCTACACATTCATACATCTGTACCAAAGTCTTAGAGGGTCTTAGTATTGAGATAAAATATTCTAAAACAAATGTACTGATAATGAATCCTTTGAGTCAAAGTATAGTAGTGAATAAGTTAATCAGAAATTTTCCATTGGCTGTTGGCAAGCACATATTTTCGGCAGATTTGTTGTTGCTAAGTTTTCATGAGTTTAACGCCATTTTGAGATTAAATTGGCTGACTAGGCATGTAACGCCTCAAAAATCCCGAAACTGTAATTTTTGTGCACTGAAGTTGGTATGTATGAGTAGGACCTAGAATATTAATTTTAAGGTTTTACCAAGCTTATTTGAAGTCTTAGGGATAGGGATGATCGTAGGGAAAAAGTTAATTTTTGCCTTAGTGGAACTCTAGTCTCGGGTATTAGGCCTCTTAAGCAGATCAAGGGAAAATAGGACACAATTGGGCTTGTGGTCCAGTGGCTAGTTGGCGTCACTTAGGGAGCTATAAGGTGGCGTGATTGTCAGGTGAAGAGGTCCAAGGTTCGAGTAGTGGTAATGTATTTTGTTGGAGTGTTTATTTTGCATAGTGGACGGCCAGAGTTGTGTTGAATTTGAACTCTTGCGTTGGAGTATTTGAGTTGGTCCTGTGTGCTGATAGTGGAGGAAATTTCGGATGAGATGGAGGAGTTATCAGGGAGAAAAGTTAGGAGATGAGGAGTGTGAAGAGGTGGTGCCGAATGGGACTTTGGGGGAAGGTATTTTCGGCTTGTGGCTATAAAAGGGAGTGCCGAACCCTTTTGAAAGGTTCTTTGAGTTTTTATTATTTTATTTTTCTTCTGGTAAATAGTCAGAATTGGCGAATAGAAATTTTTTTGCAGTGTCTTCCAGGAATATGATTGTTCAAGGCGCAGTAACTTATTTGGCGTACATCATGGATACGCCTGAGACTAGAAGTGAGATCAGTCCAGTACTTGTTGTAAGAGAGTTTCTGGATGTGTTTCCTAAAAAACTTATTGGTCTGCCTCCTAAAAGGGAGATAGAGTTCTTGGCTGAGTTGGAACCAGGGATAGCCCCTATATCTTGCACAACCTACAGAATGGCGGCAGTAGAACTTAAGGAATTGAAGGAATAGTTGCAGGATGTGTTGAGTAAAGGTTTTATTAGGCCTAGTGTGTCACCATGGGGTATGCCAATCCTATTTATTAAGAAGAATTATAACATCCCGATTTAGGGCCTAGTCAGAATAGTGGTACGAGACCACAAATCCGAGGTTTATGATGAGTTTTTGAAGTTTATGCTATGTTTGCATGCTAATGTGAAAGTTTCATGAACCAATTTTGTGAAATTTCGGTTGAATTGTCTAAAAGGACTAAATTGAAAAAGTTGCAAAATGTGAGATTCTAGAAGCTATTTGTGTGAAATATCTTTAGAATATTAATTAGAGGTCCTTAAATAGCAATTTTCCCAATTTCTAATTTTTGGACAAAATTGGGCATGGATGAGTTAAAATAGAAAGTTTGTCAAAAAGGGCATTTTGGTCATTTGACAATTAAATGTTTTAAATGGGAAAAGATGATAGAAATTCATTCATCTTCTTCTCCAAGGCTGCCGAAAATTCAAAGAGCCACTGTTAGGGTTCTTCAAATTTTTTAGTCTTGCTTGTAAGTGCAACCAAGCCCCATTTTTTATATTCTTCGTATTTTTGAAGTCCTAATAGCATGAGAAAGCTATTTTTAGCTACACGTTGAGCTAAGATGGATGTTCAAAAATGTACCCATGTATGACATGCATGTATTTTGATGTTTTATGGAAGAATATGAAAGCTTGATGTAGTAGAAACATCTTTTGCTAAGTGATTTTCCATGAAAATGCATGTAGGGACTTGTGTGTGAAAGTCTTGAGATTGGTCATACATGTATGATTTAGTGAGAATTGATGATAGCTTTAGTTGAGTAAATGGTTCGGCTAAGCATGAAAGGCTAGAAAGTTGAATAAAAATCACTTTACGAGCCTTGGGGCAAAAGTGTGAATATGAGAAAGTTTGAGGCAAAATAGTAATTTTGCTAAAGTATGAGATAAGGGTCAATTTAGTCAAAGTGTGTATTGAATAAGTTGATTTAATCATTATAGATCAAGAAAGACGAAGCCCGGATTGAAACCGAGGCAAGAGCAAGGTGGTAGACTAAATTGGACATCTCTATACTTTTGAGTGCCGAGGTAAGTTTATGCGTAAACAATGCATTCATACTTACAATTTTGTTAATGCTAGCTAGTGTGTAGCATGATTGAGAATGATTAAGAACCTATGTAGAATGAATGTGGTAGAAATTGTGAATGGATGTATGATTGAGTAAGTAGATATGTGGATGTGTAGTGATAATGCTAAAAGGTGGGCTAAGTGCGATACCATCCTAAGGCATAACGACGATGAGCTGGCTAGATGCGATGCTATCGTTAAATATATTGTCTAGTGGGCTATGTGCGAAACCACTACGGTTACCTTTGTGGTAGGCTAAGTGCGATACTACCTTATTAATTGATTGTGGTGGGCTAAGTGCGAAACCATCGAGACATTAGCTGTGTGGATTAGCTGTGTGGATGTATTATCGAGAAATAATGATATGTTGTATATTGTGTAAATGTGATATTGAATGCAGGGATGCATGTTAATGGTTATAAGTATGTGAATCAAGATGTGTTGAAAAGGTGGTAAGGGATAGAAAGAGTAAGCATAGTTGTAAATTACATGTTGGTATAATGCTACTTGTTGTTTAGCTTATACTATGATGCTTAATTGTTTATGTGTAAACTTACTAAGCTCAAATCTTACTCCCCTTCTTTTCCCTTGTCTTATAGAGCAAAAGTGTTGAATCGAGATACGTGGATCAATTGGAAGATCGCCCACATTATCAGCACACTCTGGTACACGAGACTCAATGTTTTGTAAATGGCATGTATATGGGCTAGACGAGTTAGTGAATTTTTTTGTAAATGGCTAAGACATGTTGGCTATTAGATGGATAATCTATTTTGTATAATGCCATATTTGTTGGCTACTTTATTATATGAAAAGATGTAGTTATCCATGTGAGATTGTAAGACTATGAGTTGGTTATGGATGTGTTGAATGAGTACTTGTTGTGTATGGTTGAGGGGTGAAAAGAACTTGGCAAATAGCTTTATTCTTGTCCGTGTGGGTAGACACATGGGCGTGTGTCTAGGCCATGTGTGACACACGGTCAGCCCATGGGCGTGTGACTTGGCCGTGTGTCCCCTACATGTTAGTATTTTAAGTCAGAATAGACCACGGACTAGTCACACGGGCGTGTGCCTAGAACGTATGTGTTAATCAGTGTTGGCCACGGGCTAGCCACACGGGCGTGTGTCTAGACTCTAGGCCGTGTGAAGGTAGTCAGTGTGCACCACGAGTGGAGAGCACGGGCGTGTGCCCTAACCGTGGGGCATTGGCAGAATGCTTGAGTTTTCATGCACGGGTAGTGACCATGGGCGTGCCAAATCTTACACAGGCGTGTGAGCCCTGTATAGATGGAAAAGTTTTAAAAATAGTAGAAGTTTCGATATGGTCTCGAGAGCCCTTGTGAGTATGAGTGAGGCCTCGTAAGTCGAGAATGAGGTTGTTGAGGTGACTTAAGAGAGTAGTCACAATGAATCTAACTGGCGATCTTGAGGTTTTTATTATGGTAACGCCTCGGGCCTGGTTCTGGCGTAGAACCCGGGTAAGGGGTGTTACAAGAATGATGGATCTATATGCCTATGTATAGACTATCGTCAGTTGAACAAAGTCATGATAAAGAACAAGTACCCTCTACCCAGAATTGAAGACTTATTCGACTAGTTAAGTGGAGCGTCCATTTTCTCCAAGATCAATCTAAGGTCAGGATATTACCAGATCAAGATTAAGGTTGAAGATGTGCCTAAGATAGCCTTTCGGTCAAGATATGGTCTCTATGAGTTTTTAGTAATGCCTTTTGGGTTGACTAATGCGCCAACAGTATTCGTGGACTTAATGAACAAGGTCTTTCAACCTTACTTAGATTAATTTGCAATGGTCTTTATCGATCTATTCTAAGAATGAGATTGATAATGAAGAGCATTTAAGAATTGTGTTGAGGACCTGCGTGAACATTAGTTGTATGCAAAGTTCAGTAAATGTGAGTTTTCACTGAAAGAGGTACACTTCTTGGGGCACGTTACCTCAACTGATGGCATCATGGTAGATCCTGCTAAGATAAGGCAGTTCTTGAATGGAACTCTCCCAAGAATATTCCTGAAGTTCGCAGCTTTCTGGGATTAGTTGGATACTACAGTAGGTTTGTGAAATGTTTCTCGATGATTGTGTCACCTCTCACTAAATTGCTGAAAAAGAAGGAAAGATTTGTATGGAGTGATGAATGCCAATAGAGCTTCAATAAATTGAAGGAAATTTTGACTAAAGCTCTGGTGTTAGCACAACCAGAAGCTGGGTTTGAATATACAGTTTATAGAAACACCTCTTTGAATAGGTTAGGATGTGTTCTTATGCAGAAAGGTAAGGTCACAGCTTATGCATCATGCCAACTGAAACCTCATGAAAAAAACTATCCTATGCATGATCTGGGATTGACAACAGTGGTCTTAGCACTAAAACTCTAGAGACATTATCTGTATGGAGAAAGATGTCACATACTTTCTGATCACAAGAGTCTGAAGTACTTACTGACAAAGAAAGATTTAAATCTACGGCAAAGAAGGTGGTTGGAGCTATTAAAGGATTATGACTTGATCATTGAGTATCATCTAGGGAAATCAAATGTTGTGGCAGATGCATTGAGTAAGAAGACTGTGAAAGCCTTGCTGTCTCTTCAAGTTAAATGTCTGATAATAGAGCTCTATTGGAAAAATTAGTTGTTAAACCAACCCATCTCACTCTGATATTAGAGGAACAAATGAAAGATGTTCAATGTGGTTAGTTCAAGCAGAAAGTTAAGGATGAACACCAAGTTCCTTCAAGAAAATTGTATCATTTGGAAATTTCAGAATGGAAATGGGATAAAATTACCATTGATTTTGTTTCAGGATTACCCCTCTGTCCATCTAAAAAGAAATCTATATGAGTGGTAGTAGAGCGGCTTACAAAGTCAGCTCATTTTCTACCGGTGAATACTACCTATTCCTTGGAGAAGTTAGCTGGAGTTTATATTGCTGAAATAGTATGCTAGAATAGAATACCCTTTTCTATAGTGCCTGATAGAGACCCAAGGTATAATTCAAGGATAAATAGTTACAAAAGTCTTTGAGGACTAAACTTCAGTTCAGTATAGCATTTTACCCTTAGATTGATGGCCAATCAGAGAGAGTTATTTAGGTTTTAGTGGATATGTTAAGAAGTTGTGTGATCGACTTTGGGATAAACAAGGAAAGGTACATTCCTTTCGTCGAGTTTTCCTACAATAACAGTTACCACACCAGTTTGAAGATATTTCCATTTGAAGCTTTGTATGGCAGAAGGTGTAGAACACTTACTTGTTGGATGAAACTTAGTGAGAGAAAGATAGTGGGGCTAGATCTAGTATGCGAAATTAAAGAGAAAGTTGTTACTATTCACAGTCATTTAAGATCGACAGAAAACATATGTAGATTTGAAAAGGAAAGAAATATCCTTTGAGGTTGGTGATAAAGTGTTTTAGAAGGTTTCCCCTTGGAAAAATATCATCTGGTTTGACCAAAAAGGAAAATTAAGCCCAAGGTTTGTAGAACCTTATGAATTTTTGGAAAGGGTTGCACCAGTGGCGTACAAGTTAGCTTTACCTCTTAAACTATCAAAGATCCACAATGTATTCCACGTATTAATGTTAAGAAAGTATAAGTCCAATCCTGATCATGTGGTACAGATTAAAGAACTTGAGATTAAGCTGAACCTGTCCTACAAGGAGGAACTTGTCTGTATTCTAGCTAGAGAAGTTAAATAGATGAGAAACAAAAGAATTCCCTTGGTCAAGGTATTATGGAGGAACCATATCACTGAAGAAGTTACATGGGAAAGAGAGAGCCTAATGAAATATCAGTACCTGCAATTGTTCTCAGGTATAAATTTCGGGAACAAAATTTCCTAAGTGGGGAAGAGTTGTAACATCCCACCCGACGAAGCCCTAGCGTCCGAGTACTGTTATAGAAGTATGGAATTTAGAGTAAGTTCCGAGCGAGTAAGGTATTAGATTTGACTAAGTATGTGAAATCTATAGATGTAACACCCCTAACCCGTATCCATCGCCGGAGTAGGGTTACAAGGTATTACCGATCAATACACAACATATAGCATACATTTATCAAACATAAAGCATTCATTCTCATAAATCATTCAACACAATCACATTGTCCCTTATAAGGGCCTACGAGGTCTTAAACAAGCTTTAGAAGTAATTCTGGACTAAATCGATAACATATGAAACTTTTGGAAACTTAGAAAAATTTCAACCATTCAGGGGTCACACACCCGTGTGAACAGGCTGTGTGCCTCACACAGCTCCAGACTCGTCCGTGTCTTAGGCTGTGTGGAAACAAGGCATACATACTGGCTTGGGTCACACGGCCAACCACACACCCGTGTGTCCAGCCCGTGTGCCCTTCGAAGTGGCCATACACGCCCATGTGCTAGGCCATGTGCTAGGTCGCACCAAACCTGTAGGGTATACTGACTTATGAAACACGGTCAAGTCACACGCCCGTGTGCTAAGCCGTGTGCCATTTAGGGGGTATACTGACTTGTACCGCACGGCCAATCACACGCCCGTGTGTGAGACCGTGTGGAGCATACTGACTTCATTTTAATAATAACACCAGGGGACACACGGCCGTGTAACATGACCGTGTGTCGCACATGGCTGAGACACACGCCTGTGTCTCAGCCCGTGTGGACAAAAATAGGCCATTTGCAAGGCTAATTTGCAACCCCAACTCATGCTCACCTAAACAATCAAAATGGTACCATTTCATCATACAATTAGGCAGCCAAAAATCATCAACCAAATGCACAATTCATACTATATCCATTTCAACCAAATTCAACACTCAATTCAATGCCATTTACCTTATAAAAAACTTATCAACTCAACTTCTAAAATCATACTTCATCAAAGCATTTCTCAAGCATTTGTACTCTACAAATCAATTAACCATTTACTCAACTATGAAATCATAACCACATTCACACCAAACATACCATAATAAGCCATCACTCATGGCTATATATACAAACCAAAACATATACATTTACAAGCCATTTCTGTAACACCCCTAACCCGAGCATTACCGGACCAAACGGAAACCTTTACAGACATCTCATATCATAGTCTAACAAATCACATCAAATGCAATCAAAGTGTCCCTTAAATAGGTCAACGAGACCTTGAGCATGCTTTAGAATAGGCCCGGGACTAAACCGAACACATACAGAAATTCTTGGAAATTTAAAATTTTTTCTAAGTTACAGAGGTCACACGCCCGTGTGGGCAGGCCGTGTGCCTCCCACGGCCTCAGACAAGCCAATGTGTCTAAGCCGTGTCAAAACAGGGCATACATACTGACTTGTCCACACGGCATGGACACGCCCGTGTGCCTCACCCGTGGTTGATCCTGACTTCACCACACGACCAGTCACACGCCCGTGTGTCCAGCCCGTGGTCGATCCTGACTTGTTTTGAATTTCAACCATGAGGGACACAGTCGAGCCACACGCCCGTGTGCTCAACCGTGTGGGCTATTATAGGCCATTTTCAAGGCCAAATTGCCACCCACACAAGGGTCATCCCTACAAGCTCAAATAATCAATATCCCGTACACAATTAGCAACCAAAATCATGTCAAATGTTCAACCCATCATTCCATTTAATCACATTTCTAAATATGCCAACTAGTAAGCCAAATAGCACATCTAAATCACATGTAAAACCAAGCATAATTTATCCACAATTTCACCAATTCACTAAGGCATCAATTCATCAATAAGCTTACCATTCATAAGACCATTTCATTGTCATCAAGCCATACCAAAACATGCATCATATACCATAATCACTTATGGATATTACCAACATTTATCTAGCCACATCACATGGCTAATTGCACATCTCAAACATGTTCCAAACATCTAGCCTATACATGCCATACTTAGTATATACATTTCCATAAGGTACCGAAATGAGTTTGGGTAGTGTGATGATGATCCTTGACGGTCCCGAGCCTTTAGTAGCTTTGACGATTTGTAAACAGAGTAAACACACACACAAAGTAAGCTTTCCAAAAGCTTAGTAAGCCATATACAAATAAACTTAACATATAATCATTCATAAACATAGTTATTTAAAATCATTATCACATTCTCATTTCAAGCACATAATAGTCTCTTTGGCTCACTTGGTTTACCATTGCTTACCAATTCATCATATCTCATATATCTCATTTGCTCATATCTCAAACATACATATATCTCAAATGTACCTTTGCATCAATGCACATACTTACTCACCTTTCATGCTTATACAAAGCATATATATATATCAACGTACCTGAAACGGATATACAACTCACATATTCATTCATTTCTCGGACTTGCCTGTTGAACCGTTCGGAATCTAATAGGATACTCGGAATGCTCGGAATAGTCGTACAATGCCAACGTCCCAGATGTGGTCTTACATGTAATCAGATATCGATGCCACTATCCCAGACAGGGTCTTACACGAATCAATATGATGCCATTGTCCCAAACATGGTCTTACACGTAAATCTCAAATCGATGCCAACGTCCCAGACGTGGTCTTACACGAAATCTCGAATCAATGCCAACGTCCCAGGCGTGGTCTTACATGATATCAAATATCGGACACCTATGTCATAACATATGCTATCCTATCTATTCCTAGGTTCATACGAGACTTCTCAGACTTTAACAACTTATCGATATATACGTAAGCTCGGATTTCCCATACATTCCATCTCAATGGATATTCATAGCAATTCGAATCTTATATATACACAAATAATTCAATTCAAATACATTTATTTGTATATCGACTTACCTCGGATTCGGATATTCGATCGGATTTAGTTATTCGACAACTTTTAACTTTCCACGATCTAAGTCCGTTTTCTTCGGTTCTTGATCTATACATATTCAAATTTAACCCATTTATTCAATAACTCATTCAATTCAATCCAAGAACACATATTTAGGGCAATTTACAAATTAGCCCTCACATTTTCATATTTGGACATTTTAGTCCCTATTTCACAAAATCACAAAATACACATAATTTGCTTATACCCATGCTTGCCGAATATTCATGTATCTCATACAAGTCCATACATTTCATTTATTTCACAATTTAGTCCCTCAAAATATTATTCTTTCAAATTACTCCAAATTACTCAAATTCATCAAAAACTCAAAGACAAACTATGTTAATCAAACATATATCTTTCATAATTCACCATCAAACTTCATAAAACTCATGTGTTCATCAATGACTTATTTCAAAAACATCATCAATTCACAAAATTGAAGCATGGGTTTTGAAGAAAACAAAGCAACGATTAAAAAACGTAGAAATTATCAAAAACCGAAGTCAAACATACCTTGAATCAAGCTTATACTTAGCTGAAACCTAGATGCTCTTCTTTCTTCTTTTTCTTTGCTAATTTTCGGCACAAAAGATGATAACCATGCTATTTTCATGCTTTTGTTTCATTAATAATCATGTAATTTACAAATGACCAATATACCATTAATGAAACAACTTTATCATCTTATAATGCATGGATATAAATGTCCACTTACTAATAGTGGCATAATAACCTTTTAAGGACCTCATATAATAAAGACATTAACAAATAGATTTCCTTACAAAAAGCATGCTAATTTTGCATTTAATGCAATTTAATCCCTTTCTCAAATTAAACACACAAACAGACAAATTAATCCACAGAACTTTAACACATGCTTAATCACATATCATAGGCACGAAAAATATTATTAAAATAATATTCTAACTCGAATTTGTGGTCCTGAAACCACTGTTCAGACTAGGGTCTAAACCGGACTGTTACAATTTCTAATAGCCAAACACATATCAATATTAACATCATTTACAAGCCAACTCTCATGGCTATAATCACAACCAAAATACCACATCTAGCTTATTCATGCCATATACCATAAATGTATAACTCAAAAGTACCAACTTAGATGTTTGATAGTGCGATGATGTTCCCGACGACTCCCGGATCCGAGCTAGCCTTGATTCACTATAAAACATAGAAAAATAACACGAAGTAAGCTTCATAGCTTAGTAAGCTTGTATGACCAATAAGCAACTATCACCATTTATTCATCATTCAAATAATAGAGAATGGTATACAACAATTCTATTAAATCTCAAAGCTATCAAATGATCATTCATATAACTTACCAAGGAACTCATCAATTCCATAGTTTAATACTCAAATCATTATCGTACGTACCTGTACCATCTCATACTAATCTCATACTCAACCATATCTTTCAATTACTTGTTGAAACATTCAGAATAGAAGTTGGATGCTCAAGGATCTCAATTGATAAATACCTATACCATGGCCCGAAGCCAAATCAAGGTAACTTATCCCCGGATTACCTATACCATGGCCCGTAGCCAAATCAAGGTAACTCATCTCCGAAATACCTATACCATGGCCCGAAGCCAAATCAAGGTATAACTCGCACTCGAAGTGCCGATATCATGGCTCGAACCCAACACAATAACCTAATGACATGTCACTAGTATCCTAAACTATTCCCAAGGTTCAGCTGGGATTTCACACTTGTCGAATCATTGTCGAATCATTCCCGAACTTGTCCCTAATCACATAATTACAATTCATGCTATATCAAAGCATATTAAATGCAATTATAAATAAGCTCATTGCATACGAACTTACCTCGTATTCAGAATTGACGGATTGAGTCGACTACTCGATAACCTTGTTTTTCCCCCGATCTAAATCCAAATTCTTTCTTTCTTGAACTATAAGAATTAAAAATCAACTTATTTATTCAACCATTCATTCAATTTGGTCCAAAACATACATTTAGGCCTATTTGCACATTAGCCCCTAAACTTTCGCAATTAATCAATTTAGTCCCTATTTCATAAATACACAAAATTCACACAATTCAACAAAACCTATACTTAGCCGAATTATATTTATGTCCCTAGCAGCCCAAAACTTTCATTTATTTAACATTTCAACCACTCAATTTGCATATTTCACAATTTAATCCCTATTATGCATTTTCATAGAAAATCACTTAACAAAACATGTAAAACTATCATCAAGCTTTCATAATCTATCATCAATCATCAAATTTGATCGTTGTTTTATGCGATGTCAAAGTCTTAAAATTTATAATGAGAATGATCGAGCCTAAAAACTAACTATGACAACGATTGAGGCAAGTGTACCTATCGAACAGTAGTATAGCTTAGTGGCAAGACCGGATTGTCGAACCCAAAGGAACCGAAAATACTAATACTAACTTTTTTATTATTATTTAGCCTTAAAATTGAAGTGAATCAGTTTATTCTAGAAAATTAACTAACTACTAAGCTAAAGACGATGAGACAAAAAGAATGAAATTAGGAAAATACTGATGGGAAAAACCAATTGATTAAAACAATACCCAAGGAAGAATCCACCTAGACTTCACTTGTTATCTAACTCTGAACCAGACGATTTATTCATTTGAATTGATCTGTAAGATCCCCTAATGTATATTAAACCCTCTCTCGAAGTGAATAACATCTAACCCTAGGTTGATTAATTGAAATCTCTTTCTAATTAAAACCCCTAGAATTGCATTAACTCGATTTATGAAATCCCATATTAGGTTTCACCCTAATCTGACAAAATCTCGTCACCCTATCTCTAAGCATGCGATCAACTCCGCTTAATTACGCTAGATCTACTCTTAGGCAGGGACTTTTGCTCCTCCACCTAAGCACATCAAACTTGAATTAATATCCGTGAAATATCAACACAAGAATTAAGAACAAGTCAAATATTTATCATATAGTTCAGGAAATGATAACAAGATTCATCTAAGTTTCACCCCCTCAGGTATTTGAGGGTTTAGTTTATAATAATAACAAAATACATCTCAAAAGAAAAGGTAAAACAAGACATAATAAAAACTCTAAAACCCCCTGAAGGAATTGAAGAGAAATCTTCCGTCTTGAGTATGACTCTGACTTCTTGAGATGAATCAACTGGCTTTCTTCGAGTAATTTCCACAATTCTGCCCTTTCTAGCTCGGCTCCATGGCCTAGATGGACGCCCCTTGAAAGTTGGCCTATAGGGTGTTTATATAGGCTTTTGGAATGTGTTTCTTTACCCTCAAGTATCCAAATCCGAGTGAAATTCCTCTTCTCCACGGCAGGGGCACGCCCTTGGCACATGGCCGAGTGAATCGTGGCCAAGCCGTGTTTGGGTCTGGTTAGGGAGGCACGGCCATGTGAATCGTGGCCAGGCCGTGTTCAGGTCTGATTAGGGAGGCACGGCCGTGTTGCTTGGGCCCAAGCCGTGTCGATTTTTTGATTTGTCCTATTTGGTCCGTTTTAAGCCCGTTTCTCGTTCTTTTCATCCTCCGGTGCTTTCCTGAGTATAAAACATGAAAACAAAGGATTAAAAGCACCAAATTACACAATTCAAGGCTTAAATCACCCAAAAGCATGCTAAATGTGGGTTTAAAATATGTTACTATTACGGTTTGTCAAATACCCCCACACTTAAGCTTTTGCTTGTCCTCAAGCAAAATCCGTAACTCATGATTAAAACGAACTTTCTTGATTCATAATATTCATCAATAATGTTTCATCATAATTCAAAGATAATTCATACATGGATAATTCAACTCAAAGAGTCCTAAAGATTCAAACAATCCAAGTCATACATTTTGTAGCATGAAAACATAGGTGTTTCCCCTCATCTAAATAATTACCTCTGATTCAAAATCGACAAGAATTGACATCCTCACTAAAGATTCACGCAAATCACTCGGAGTGTTTAAGGTTCAGAATTGACCACTCAAAAGTCAAACATGAAGAGTTAATCCCATAGTCTTGCATGAAAATCAAATCTCCACCACTGAAATATGAGATGATACACAAATCAAAAGGTCTTTAACAGGGTTGTAACGGGGCTTGGTTAAAGGTGTGGATAAAGGCTAAATTAGAGGGTTAGACTCGAGATTGACATGACAAATTACCTAACTAGAAATAACGAACTGAATATAAAAAATTATATCAATTGAAAACTCATAACACTAATAATAACACGAGCTTCTTCTAAAGATGTGAATTTAACTTTTTTGAGCTCATAGAACATAAAACTAATAATGAATATACTTCGTTTTTTTAAGATAATAAAAAATCACATATATATAATAATTGATGAATTTACTATCAAAACCAATAGGCAATCGATCGAATCAAATCTCGATATAAGGGTAGTCAAAAGGAACGATGATAACAAAAATAAAGGGTTTTGGGATAATATTAGTGGGTGAGTCAATAAAAAGGGTTGTTAGGATCAACGGGGTTCACTAGGGGTTAATAAAATGGGTAGGCTTTTTAGTGGAGTGAGTGGGTTAAAACCTAGGTGCCTTCATCATCTCTGTATATCAAATCAAGGGTGTGGTCTCGACATGTATAATCGATGCAAGTTCTAGAATAACAAATCAATGTTGACACACTCATAATCAAAAAGTGAGCAAGAAAAAGAATATATGCTCTATAAGGCTCAAAATCTCACAAAAATTATGGGTATTTTGATGTCATCCTCGCTAAATTTCAAACTTCAAAGTAATATTCAAATTCAGGTAGACAACATAGAAAAAAATTTTAATTCAGAAAAATAGACTTATCATGCTTGATTCTATAGTATCTTAAAGTATAAATCATCAATGCACAATTATCAATGACTTAATCTAAAACATATCAATAAAAATCATAATTCACAGGAAATTTCATTCTAATCATAATATGAGAAACTTACTTAAGAAACAAGACATAATTCAAGATTTGAGAATAATGCAAAAAGTTGGGCACCTAATTTCAGGAATTTGAGAATAATGAAAAAAATTAGGCACCTTTTTAGGTTGTTCACCCCCCACACTTAAGATGTACATTGCCCTCAATGTACAAAGATAGATAATAGCATAATAAAATTAAAAGATAGGGAGAGAAGTGAAACTTCCTGAATTATGGATGTAATCCTTAGAGGATGTTCCATGACGAATGTGATGACTAGGTATAAGTGATATTTTTGTTCCTTGAGTTGTATATTTAATCTATTTAATCATGAAGTCATCAATTAAATGTTCAGGAGAAAAAATAATGAGAGTTGTTAGAGATACTCGAGGGTTAGACAGCCAGTGATAAAAGAAATTAAACTGTACTAATAAAAGTTGTAAACATGAAGGACAAAAAGTCTTAATTAAAACAAAAATAGATTAAAAAAATAAAATTGAAAAATAAAATTGAAAAATGAAAGAAATAAAAGGACTCAAGGGTCCACGTCATTGGCTGGGTCATGAGGTGGTGACGACGATGATATGTGAAGGTATTGACATATCTAGTGGAGAGTGGTGTCAATATGGTCGAAGCGCTGGAAGCATTGCTGCTCGAATTGTACTAAGCGCTCAGATATGTCTAAAATAGATGCCACCATATGAGATGGACGAAGACTCGGTGGTGGTGCTTCCTCTGATGGGGGAACATCCTCAGTGATGTCCTCAGGGTCCTCCTCGTCGGTGGTCGGTGCTAGCCGATATTGGGGAGGATCCGTTCCACGTCAACGTTTAATCATCCTCATGTGCAACATCATCTGGATGCCCTGTGGGGACATCTTACCTATTAGTGTGAGGGAGGTGGTCTGAGCGTCGGTGTTGAGGAGGCTAAAATATTGAGCCAAGCGTGTGATGTAGGGACCCATAGAGATGACCCCTCTCCGGTGCTGCTCCGTCTGATGTTGGATGGCGTGAGCTATGAAATAAGGTAAGTCGAAAATGTGCCCGTTCGCCATGCTCCAAAGGAAGTAGGCGTCGTGAGTGTTGACGACACTGGTGCTCTCTCGCCGACCTGTCAGAGTATGAGCTAAAAGTTCATGTATGTACCTTAGATATGGGGTGAGGGCCGTCGCCTTGGAGTGACTAGGATCATAACTGGCCTTGTTGGGAGCTATATCATACCAACAGTTCGTGGGGGTGTTGTGGATGTGGCGAGGGAGCTCTGAGAGATCATTCTCCTCCATGAAGTCGTTGGTGAAGAGTCCCAATGCAACCCCGAATTGGGGAACATTCAATTCTCGTACAATGCCTCCGAGACGAAATTGGATCGTATCGGGGTCATCATGTTGCGCCATCACCGCCTGCAGGTGGAATGTGGAACAGAGCTCCAAGGTGAGTTCCAAATATGTCGGCTCGATGATGTTGAAGAATCGGTCCTACAGGTCGGTAGTTAGGAGAGCCCGAACGTCGTCAGCTAGATGGACTTGCTCTAATGCGGCCCAATCTATACATCTCCCAGTGCCGAGAGGTCGCGACCGAAGCATCTTAAAAAGATCTTCTTGAGGTCCTGGAGGGAATCGTAGGAATGGGTGGCGCACTTTGGTGGATGTTGTGGCTGACGATGAACCGTGTCCCTTCAGTTTTTTGGAAGCGGGGACTGTGGTTTTCTTGGCTCGGGATGATGACATTCTTGGTCCTGAAAATATCAGATATTGATGATCCAAGTAAAATTTTATCAAAGGCTTCGATCAGTTATCCAAAATATTCAGAGACTAACTTTTAATATGATAGTTCAACCATGTTCAGCATGGGCAAGAATTTGACAAAGAATTATTCTATCTAATTCTAACATTATTTAAACAAAAATTAAATGACTCGGTTAATCTAGGATAATAATACTAATTTAATATTAAACTTAACTAATTAGATCAAATTCTAAGTAATAAACAGTTGAATGTAAGTAAATGTGATAAAAAGAGGTGACCCGAAGTATTTTTGAGGAGTGACGGCGTGGTTTGGGCGGTGCATGGGTGTAGAGGTGCAAGGCACAAGCGTATTCTGCAATTTTTTGAAATGACACGGTAGTGGAACATTGTTGGGGCAAGCGTGTACTCTGTTGGAACGGCTGTGTACCTGTTTTGATGTGTTTTTGTTTGTGAAGGAAGGAGGGAAATAACGGGTAGGGGAAGTCAAGGGTGGTGATTTCTGGGATGGTGGCCGGAGTGGGGGAAAGGGATTTTGAGGAAAATGTTTTAGGGTTGGGAATTTGGGGGAGTTTGAGGGTGACAGTGGATGATGATCTTAAATAGGGTAGGGGACACGGGTAGGCGCCACGCCCGTGTGGATTTAATTCAGCCCGTGTTTTTCATGATTTTCAAATTTAGGCGCGGTTGAGATATTGCCCAAGCCCGTGCTCCTTGGGCGTGTGCTATTATGCTCGCTTCTCCCACGCCCGTGCTCATGTTGCCACGCCCGTGTCCATGTAGTCAGTGTCTCACACAGTTAGTAGGCATGGGCGTGGCCCATGTAATACCCCTTACCTGGGTTCTACACCGAAACTGGGCCCGAGGCGTTACCGAACTCAAACCACTTGATCACCACTTAGGCTCGTCGTAACTACTCTCTGAAGTCATCTCAACAACCTCATTCTCGACTTACGAGGCCTCACTCATACACACGAGGGCTCTCGAGACTAAACCGAAACTTTTTCCAATATTAAAATTTTTCTCTTTTATACAGGTCTCGCACGCCCGTGCATGGACATACATGCCCATGTCCCCAAACCGTGCCTAAAAACCCCAGCATTCTGCCAATGCCCCAGGGCCAAGGCACACGCCTGTGCTTACCACCCGTGATGCACACTGACTACCTTAACACGGCCTAGAGTCTAGACACACGCCCGTGTAGCTAGCCCGTGGCCAACACTGATTAATCCCACACGCCCTAGGCACACGCCCGTGTGACTAGTCCGTGGTCTATTCTGACTTCAAATACTAACACGCAGGGGACACACGGTTGAGTCACACGCCCGTAGGCTGGCCGTGTGTCACACATGGCCTAGACACACGCCCGTGTGTCTATCCACATGGACAAGAACAAAGCTATGTGCCAAGTTCTTTCCACCCCTCTAGCATACACAACATATACTCATCTAACACAATCATAATCAACTCAAATTGAATTGCAATCTCACATAGACAACTATAACTTTTCATATAACATAAAATAGCCAACAACTATGTCATTATACAAAATAAGCTATCCATCTAAAGGCCAACACATCTTAGCCATTTACAACAAAATCCACTAACTTGTCTAGCCCCTATGCATGCCATATACAAAAAATTGAGTCTCATGTACCAGAGTGTGCTGATAGTGTGGGCGATCTTCCAATTGATCCTCGTATCTTGGTTCAACACTTTTACTCTACAAGAAAAGGGAAAAGAAAAGGAGTAAGCTTTGAGCTTAGTAAGTTTACACATAAATAATTAAGCATCATAGTATAAGCTAAACAATAATTAGCATTATACTACCAAAACTAATGAACAACTATGCTTACTCTTTCTAACCCTTACCACATTTCCAACACATCATGAGTCACATACTCATAACCATCGAAATGCAACCCTGCATTCAATGTCACATTTACACAATATACAACACATCATTATTTCTTAATAATTCATCCACACAGCTAATTAACTTAATAATGCATCCACACAGCTTCTTTACTTAATAATGCAATCACATGGCTAATCCACACAGTTAACCCACAAAACAAATGTCTCGGTGGTTTCGCACTTAGCACACCACAGTCGATTAATAAGGTGGTATCGCACTTAGCCTACCACAAAGGTAATCATAGGGGTTTCTCACTTAGCCTAGTAAACGATATACCTAACGATAGCATCGCACATAGCCAGCTCATCGTCAATATGCATTAGGATGGTATCGCACTTAACCTGCCGTCTAGCATTATCACTACACATTCACATGTCTACTTACTCAATTAAACATCCATTCACAATTCTACCACATTCATTCTACTTGAACCACATAGGTTCTCAATCAATCTCAAAAAAGCTACACAATAGCAATCATCAACAAATTGTAAGTATGAATGCATTGTTTATGCATAGACTTACCTCGGTACTAAAAAGTATTGAGACTTGCAATTTTGTCCACCACCTTGCTTTTGCCTCGGTTTCGATCCGGGCTTTGCCTTTCTTGATCTATAATGAATAAATCAGCTTATTCAATACACACATTGACTAGATTGACCCTTATCTCATACTTTAGCAAAATTACTATTTTGCCTTCTAAACTTTCTCATATTTACACTTTAGCCCCAAATGCTCGTAAAGTGATTTTTATTCAACTTTCTAGTCTTTCATGCTTAGTCTAACCACTTATTCAACTAAAGCTATCATCAATTCTCACTAAAACACACATGTATGACCAAACTTAAGATTTTCACAATCAAGTCCCTACATGCATTTTCATGGAAAATCACTTAACAAAAGATGTTTCTACTACATCAAGCTTTCATAATCTTCCATAAAATATCAACATACATGCATGTCATACATGACCACATTTTTGAACATCCATTTTAGCTCATCAAATAGCTAAAAATAGCTTACTCATGCTACTAGGACTTAAAAATACAAAGAATATAAAAAAACGAGGCTAGATGCACTTACTAGCAAGCTTGAAAAATTTGAAGAACCCTAACAATGGCTCTTGGAATTTTCGACAGCCTTGGGGAAGAAGATGAATGAATTTTGTCATCTTTTCTCCTATTTTAATCACTTATTTGTTAAATGACCAAAATGCCCTTTTTGATAAACTTTCTATTTTAACTCATCCATGCCCAATTTTGTCCAAATATTAGAAATTGGAAAAATTGCTATTTAAGGACCTCTAATTAATAATCTAAAGCTATTTCACACAATTAGCTTCTAGAATCTCACATTTTGCAACTTTTGCAATTTAGTCCTTTTGGACAATTCAACCACAATTTTACAAAATTGCTTCATGAAACTTTCACACTAGCATGCATACATAGCATAAACCTTAAAAACTCATTCATAAACCTCAGATTTGTGGTCTCGCACCACTATTCCGACTAGGCCCTAAATCGGGATGTTACAACTCTCCCCCCTTTAGAAATTTTTACCCCCGAAAATCTTTCCAGTAAAGAGGTTTGGATGTTGCTCTCTCATAGCTTCTTCCGTTTCCCACGTAGCTTCTTCCACACCATGTTTCTGCCATAACACTTTCACTAGTGCTATGCTCTTATTCCTCAATTGCTTCACTTCTCGAGCTAAGATCTTAATCGGCTCTTCTTCATAAGACATATCCGATCTTATCTCAATTTTCGTCGAAGGAATTACATGTGAAGGATCAGAGCGATACCGTCGCAACATCGACACATGGAACACATTATGAATCTTTTCCAACTCTACCGGCAAAGCCAACCGAGAGTGCACGCTTCTGAGCCCAATTGCATCAGTAATCTCATACGACCAGTATGAATCTTGGACTCAATTTCCTTTTCGTCCAAATCTCATAATCATCTTCCACGGGGACACTTTTAAAAACACTTTGTCGCCCACTTTAAACTCAATTTCTTTTCTTTTCAAATCCGCGTCGACGACTTTCGATGCACCGAGCGACTCTCAGACTATTACGGATTACTTTCACCTTCCCTTCAGTTTCTTTCACTAGATTGACCCCATGGATCCGCTTCTCACTAAGCTCGGTCCAATACAAAGGAGTCCGACACTTACGACCATACAAAGCCTCATACGGTGCCATCAGTATACTCAATCGATAATCGTTGTTATAGGCGAGTCGACCAAAGGTAGATATCTCTCCCGGCTACCTTCAAATTCTAACACACAGCATCGAAGCATATCTTCCAGAACTTGAATCACTCTTTCAGACTGACCATCGATTTGCGGATGGAACGCGATGCTGAAATTCAATCTCGTACCCATGGCCTCTTGCAACTTCTTCCAAAATCTCGAAGTAAACCTCAGATCTCTATCCGATATAATAGACGCAGGTACACCATGCAATCTCACTATCTCTGCCACATACAACTCAGCTAACTTATCCAGTGAATAATCAACACGTACTGGAATAAAGTGAGCTGACTTTGTCAATCTATCCACAACAACCCAAACAGCATCTATCTTTCTCGGAGTCATTGGCAACCCCGTCACAAAATCTATGGTAATTCGATCCCACTTCCATTCGGGTACCAATACTAGCTGAAGCAATCCCGAAGGCACTTGATGCTCAGCTTTCACTTGTTGACAAACTAGACATTTTGTCACAAACTCTGAAATATCTCTTTTCATATCCGGCCACCAATAAAACTTCCTCAAGTCGTTGTACATTTTCGTACTGCCCAAATGTACTAACAAACATCCACTGTGGGCCTCATGCAAAACCTTTTGGATTAACTCCTCATCTCTAGGTACACAAATCCTGTCACGGTACAACAAACAACCATTCGAGTCCACTCGAAAATCAGAATCACTTTCTGATCCACACTTAGCTCTCTTAGCTTGCATCTCACTGTCATACTTCTGAGACTCACATATCTGTTGAACAAATAGTGGCTTAGCTCTCAACTCTACCAAAATAGCACCATCATCAGACAATGCTAAACTCGTCCTCATAACTCTTATAGCATACAAGGATTTCCTGCTCAGGGCATCCGCAACCACATTCGCTTTTCTCGGGTGGTAGTCAATGACTAACTCATAGTCTTTCAACAACTCAAGCCACCATCTCTGTTGTAAATTCAGATCCTTTTGATGCATCAAATATCTCAAACTTTTGTGATCTGTAAAGATTCGGCACTTCTCACCATACAAGTAATGTCGCCAAATCTTTAACGCAAAAACAATCGCAGCTAACTCCAAATCGTGAGTCAGATAATTCCTCTCGTGTGGTTTTAATTGCCTCAAGGCGTAAGTGTAATATCCCGGGTTAGGGGGCTGTTTTGTTGTTGCATGATATCGCATGAGTTTAGTGTGCTGTGTTGCTTTTTCGGTGTTTTAGGGGTTTGATTGAAGTCTAGGAGTATGCCACGAGTGAATGGGAAAATTTTGGTTTTGGGTGTTGATCGAGGAGCTGTTGGAGCTGGGGTATAAGAGTTTTCTTTGGTGTTTTATTGCACAAATAAGGAGCTAGCTTAGTGGCAAAGCATGGGCTACATGGGGAAGCTTGGTGTGGCGTCATCTACTTGTGGTGGAGGTCCAGTGTTCGAGCTGCAGAGTCCCCATTTTGGCTTCTTTTTGGGACGGCATGGAGGAGAGGTAGAAGGCTAGTGAAATTCTACTTGGACTTGGTCTTCACTTTCAAATGTAAGGTGGAGAGCAAAATATGGAGGAGGACTTGGTCCACTCATTTGAAATGAGTGGTGGTGAGTGTGTTTGGGGATTATGGCCGAATTTGTGGGGGTGTTGGAGTGGGGGAAGTGGGACGGCTTGGGTTGGTAGTGTGGTGTTGAGGTAGTCTTGAAATTTCCTTGCCAACTTAGTGCTTTTTCGGTCACTTTTTGGGTGTCAAACAAGTTCTCTTTTTGTCAAAAGCAACCGAGTTCCAAGAGGATTTCTCATTCTTTTCTTCTTGGAAAACCGAAAGTTCAAGCTCTCATGTGCCGAAGTTGTTTTGCCTTTTGAGTTGGTGTGGCCGAAAGTTCTCAAGTATCTTCACTTCCCTTTCTTCTTCAAATTGTGTAAACCGAAAATAGTCCTCTTTTCCTCTCATATTTTCTTTTCTTTTGCTTTTGAAATCACCTTAGCCGAAACTATATCCACCAAAACACCTTCTCAAAACCGAAAGTACCTCCATTCCATCCACTTCTCTTCTTCTCAACTCTTGCCGAAACTCTGCTTCCATTTCTTGTCATCTCAAAAACCGAAAAGCACCTACCACTTTTCCATTTTTTTTCTTTCTTTTCTTCTCAAACTTTGCCGATTCTTTCTTCTTGATCACATATTTCCCTTGCTTTATTTTAATTCTAGACCGAATTCTCTTTGGTTCAAAGTATTGACCGGATCCATCCCTTCTCCTAGTGGTTGTTGTGGCCGAACATCAATAGGGTGTTGGGGGGTTTCTTGCTTCAACCGTTTGGAGGTTGGTAGGTCCATGGCCGGATGGTCATTTATTTTCTTTCTTTTCTCAATCGATTTTGGTTTAATTAAGGGCCGAATATGGTCATTTTGGAAGGATTCTAATCTCTTCGTTATAGGATCATTGGATTGTGGAAGCAAGCAAGAGGAGCCGTTTTCTACTGTCAATTGATTAGTAAGGGGTAAGTGATTGGTTGTTGTTAGTTTAATCGTCTGGTTTCGATTAAGTCGTGAATGATAAAGGATTAACTGTTATTCTTTTCAAGGTGGTGGCCGATCGTCTTAGAAGGACCATTGTGGTTCGGGGTTGGTTGGAAACCAAGTTAAGAAGTGAAGGTAAGGGTTTGAGATGACTTCTCTTGGTATAAAGCCTTTGGCCGAATGGTTTATGTGTACTAACCCCCATGTTGGCCGATTATAGGAGCCAGATAATCAAGGGACTTAGATCGCTTTTGTCAGGATTTCTAGACTCGTATTACCAGGTGTGTAACTAACACACCCATACTTAGTGATGTTATTAATAAACTGTTTGCTCTGTTAAAAACTATACGAAGATGACGGATAATTGGATACCCAAACGGGGTATGTGTACGTATCCGGGTAAGTCTAATTTATTACAAGTTCTATTATGGATACCTTGGGTATTATGATCTATGTTATGTATGCTATGAGATGTAATGCTAGACATGTTGGCATGATATGCATGATTTGTATGATATGCATGATTACATGAGTATGGTATGTTGATGGGTGATATGAGTGGAGGGAGCGGTGATATTTTGTGCCGACGAGCACCAAGTGTTTTGGTAACACACTTTGTGACTTTGGGTCACGGAGGTTTGGCACCTCCGGAGGTTTGGCACCTCATTGCGACTCGTCCTCGTGGTTAACACCACCGTGGGTTGGCCCCACTTTGAGATATGGGATCGTCGCTAGTGATTGGGTATCACACGATGGGTTGGCCCCATCATTCGATTATTGTGACTACGGTCACCGGTGGTTTGGTACCACATTTGTGTCTTTGGGACACGAGAGGTTGGGTACCTCATTGCGACTTGTCCGTGGTTTGACACCACCGTGGGTTGGCCCCACATGAGATATGGGATCGTCGCTAGTGATTGGGTATCACACGATGGGTTGGCCCCATCATTGGATTTGTGACTTCTTGGTCACCGATTGCTTTGGTAGCACAAACGTGTCTTTGGGACACCAAAGTGGTTTGGCACCACATTGATGGATATTGTGTCTTTGGGACACCAGTGTTTTGGTAACACATTGTGACTATATGTCACCGGTGGTTTGGTACCACCGGTGGTTTGGTACCACACGGGTAGAAAAAGGGAGATACGGATGGTTAGGATCGGGTTGCATTAATTATGTTGCTATGTATGATGTGTGATAGCATGTTGTTTCATCGGGAGCGGGATTTATGCACCGAGTCATTCGACTCACCCTCTCCTTTGACATTTCAGTGACCCAGACGCGGACATGGAGTAGGGTGGACTCGGGTGCACATACCATGCTTTAATAAAAGTTTTGCTCGGACTATTCACTTTGGGTACTTTAGCTTATTTATTTTTATTTGAGATTTAATTTGGATTTGTAAAAGGCCTTTAAATTATGTTTTATGATGGTTATGTTTTAATTAGATTCTCAACCTGCTTAACAAATAACTTGGTATGAAATTTTACTAAAAATTTGGTAAGATAATGTTTTCAAAACTATAACGCAATGTGTTTTAAACTATACCATCGGGTATCTCACTATGCTTTGCTATAAAGTAAACTCAAATGAGCTTCAAACCAAACTCGATATTCTACTAAGTCAAAAATGTTTCAAAATAGCACTAAGAAACTATTGGATATGCTAAATGAAATCAACTCGTTTTTAACTATATACTTTGGATTCTCAAAAACGTGTTCCCCGTAACATACCAGATTCGGACGTGGTGTCCTGTCCGGGTTTGGGGTGTTACAATTGTGGTATCAGAGCCAGGTTCAAAGGCTCGGCTGTGGGCCGGAGGCCAAAAAGTTTTTAAGAGTTATTTTAAGTGTTTGTATGGTTTGAAAGGCATGGCACCGAGTCTCCGGCACCAGTTCGCCCAGGTAAGTACCCCGAACTATTGCTTGTGATTTGATTGGAGGTGATATGATTTGATGAATAGCAATAGTATACTACTTTAGAGATTGAAACTGATAGGATTCTGTGAACTCGCGGGAACAAATCTCCTTAAATATTCATAAGATTTGCCTTAAAATAGTGGAATATATGCTGATGCATAAAACTCTTAAATCGAGCACGTAGAAAGATTAGTCATGAGCGCTAGAGGTGGACGTGGTCGTGGACGCAGGTCGTGGTAGGATGACGTTTACGAGCCCGTAGGATCTGGTCGTCGGGTTCAGAAAATGAGATACCGGTTTCGCCACCAGCTAGAGGTGGTGAGTTCCAGGATCAGACCGGGGATGACGCAGTGTCACAGGCGATGCTGCGAGTGTTGGAAAGAGTAGCTGGTGTAGGTGGTGGTGCAGGAGTTAGGGAAATCGGTCGAGCGACTTCGGGCAAATGGGGTCGAATTCTTCCGAGGTGTATCTGGTGTTGCTCCCAGCACTGCTGAGTACTAGCTAGAGGCCACTGAGCGGATCATGGATGATCTGGATTTGACTGCTGAAGAGAAGCTGAAGGGCATCGTATCGCTTCTTCGGGATGAGTCATATCGGTGGTGGCTCACGGTTCGAGAGATGTGTGGCGCGCAGAGGATCCGACATGGGATTATTTCAGTGGCATATCAAAAGAAATACATCGGAGCTAGTTATATTGACTCCCAGTGGAAGGCATTTCGAGGCTTGTTCGGGGAGGAAATCATTTCGAGTACGAGGTGAGTTCCCGAGCATGAGAGGTGTGTTCGTTTCGAGGATGGGTGCGAGACGAGTTGAGGTTGCTGATTGCTCCTCGCAGAGAGCGCGAGTTTCTTTGTCTTAGTTGAGAAGGCTAAGGTAGCCGAGGGTGTTAAGGAGTCGGTGAGACAGGGGCATGGACGAGAAATAGGCATAAGAGGAGCTTTGGATCTTACGGATCGTCGGGTAATCCGCAGAAGAGAGCTAGACCGAGTGGGCCGAACCCACCGCTAGGTTTGTTCTTTGCTAAGCGAGGACCGACCGCAGCATGTGATCGGGGAAATCTCATTGGGGTGGGCTGGGGTGGAGGAAAAGGTTGCTTTGAGTGTGGTTCTCTGGAGCACCGTGAGGGACCGTCCGTGAGGTTGGCTGGGATTCGATCGAGAGTCGGGCCGTAATCGATTCAGAGGTAATAGACCGCCACCGCAGAGGGGCCGTGGTAATGGCGAGGCGGTAATGGTTCGTCGGGGCCCGGAGCACCAGGGCAGGTGCGAGTAGTTCGATGCGATACGGCTGGATTAGTGTATCTGTCGCGAGGCGCCGGGAGGAGGGCGACCATGCCGGACGTCATAACCGTACGTTTTTGATTTTTGGTTCTCCTTATAACGCTTTGATTGATGTGGGTTCAACGCACTCTTATGTTGCCGATGAGTATAGTAGAGACCATGGTTTTAGACTCGAGATATCTTCTAGGCGGATGACCGTGATTAGCCCTCTAGGTCACTCTGTAGTAGTAGATAAACTGCATTTAGAGGGTACCCCTAGAACTCCAAGGGGTAGTGTTTCTTCTGCTTTGATCGATGGAAGCGCCGTTTGGGGAGTTCGATCGATTCTTGGGATGGATTGGTTGGTCAAGTACCAAGGCGAGGTTGGATTGCGCGCCAAGCGCATGGTTCTTAAGACGGTTGAGGTGATGAGGTGGCTATGATAGGTAATAGGAGGGATTACTTATCAAATGTGGTATCTGCTCTCAAAGCGGAGAAGATGGTCGGGAAGGGTGTGTGAAGCATATGTAGTTCATGTGTATGCCTTGGAGGCTAAAGAGTCCTGCTGTAGAGAGGTTAAAATCTTTGTTAAGGAATTTCTTGATGTGTTTCACGAGGAGCTTAGGGTTTGCCGCCAGATCGCGAGGTAGAGTTCGGGATAGATCTATTACCGGAGGCGCGCGGTGTCTATTGCTCTCCGTATAGGATGGCGCCAAAGGAATTGGTGGAGCTTAAGGCTCGGATCCGGAGTTATTGGATCGAGGTTTTATTAGGCCTAGTGTTTCGCCGTAAGTGCGCGCCGGTACTCTTTGTCAAGAAGAAAGATGGCACGATGCGGATGTGTATAGACTACCGCTTGATTGAATAAAGTGACAATTAAAAACAAGTATCCGTTGCCACGGATAGATGATTTGTTTGATCATTTGAAGAGTCTTCGCGGTATTTTCAAAGATCGACTTGAGGTGCAGGTATCACCGGTTAAGAGTTAAGGAGGTCGATATCCATAAAAGCAGCGTGCTCCGGACTCGGTATGGGCACTACAATTTACGGTAATGCCGTTCGGGTTGACTAACGCACCGGTAGCGTTTATGGATATGATGAATAGGGTGTTTCAACGAAGATCTCGGATCGGTTCGTCGTGGTTTTCATAGACGACATCTTGGTGTACTCAGGGCGACAGAGGAAGAGCATGATAAGCATTTGCGAGTGGTGTTGCGATTTTGAGGGAAAAGCGACTCTATGCTAAGTTCGGTAAGTGTGAGTTCGGCTAGAGAAGTGACTTTCTTGGGTCATGTAGTGTGGTGAGGGGATTAGAGTAGATCCTCGTAAGATTGAGGCGATTTTGGATTAGAAGCCGCCTAAGTCGGTGGGTGAGATTCGGAGTTTTTAGGTTTGGTGGGATACTACCAGAAGGTTTGTTGAGGGTTTTTCGTTGATAGCGTGCCGATGACCAAGTTCTTTGAGGAAAGAAGTTCCGTTTGTATGGACTGAGAAACAATGAGGAAAGCTTCGATAAGTTAAAGAAGATTTTGGTGAGGCTCGGTTTTGATTCAACTTTGAGGTGGTAAGGAATTCACGGTCTATTGCGATGCATCACATACGGGCTTGGGTTGTGTCTTGATGCAAGAAGGTAAGGTTGTGGCTTACGCTTCTCGGCAGTGAGGCCACATGAGGTCAACTATCACGCCTTACGATTTGGAGCTAGCGGTTTGTAGTCTTCGCTTTAAAGATTTGGAGGCACTATTTGTATGGAGAAAGATCGATAGTCTTCACGGATCACAAGAGTCTAAGGGTCTCTGTGACTCGGAAGGATTTGAATTTGAGGCGGTGCGAGATGGGTTGAGTTCTTTGAAAGATTACGATTATTCGATTGAGTATCATCCGGGCAAGGCTAACGTGGTGGCGACGCGTTGAGCCGTAAGGTTGTTCGGACTTAAGAGCTTTGTTTGCCCACTTGAGTTTGTATGACGACGGGAGTATTCTCGCGAGTTGCGAGTTAAGCCTACTTGGATTGAGCGGTCAGAGAAAGCGACTAGAGGATGAGGTTACGAGTGCGCGGAGGTTACAAGTGCGAGAATAGTGGTTTGGAAGGTTCTGACTTGTCTAATGATGGGGTTACGTGTTTTCAAGGTAAAGCTTGTATGCCTAAAGATGTTGAGCTAAGGCGAGAAGATTCTTGGGGCCGCACATAGCGATCCTTATGCTATGCATCTGGAGGTAGCAAGATGTATAGGGATCTTAGAGAGCGATTTTGATGGCACGGCTTGAAGAAAGAGGTGGCGGAGTTTGTTGGGAAGTGTCGACTTGTCGTGAGTTAAGTGAACATCGATTGCCGTCGAGTTTGCTTGACTGTGAAGATTCCTCGATGGAAGTGGGAAAGGATAACCATGGATTTTGTCGGTGGGTTACGCTTACGCCAAGCAAGAAAGATTCGATTTGGGTAGTGGTGGATCGTCGACTAAATCGACTCACTTTATTCGGTGAGGTTGACTACTCACTTGAAGCTAGCGAAATTTGTATGTGTCGAGAGATAGTGAGGTTGCACGGGGTGCAGTTTCGATAATCTCGGATAGGGATCCGAGTTTACGTCAAGGTTACGGAAAGCATTGCATCAAGCTCGGGCACTCGTTTGGATTTCAATTACGGCTTTTCACCCGCGATCGGCGGTCAATCGAGAAAGGTCATTCAGTCTTAGAGGATATCTTTGAGAGGTTGTATCTTGGATTTGAGAGGTAGTTGGGAGAGTTTCTACCATTGCATTGAGTTTGCCTACAACAACGATTACCAAGCGAGCATCAAGATGGCACCGTATGAGGCGTTGTATGGTAGGAAATGTCGCTCACCTACGTGTTGGGCGGAGTTAGGTGAGCGTCGGTTGTTGGGACCCGAGTTGGTTCTTTGAGACCGAAGACAAGGTTAAGTTGATTCGGGCTCGATTGAAGGAAGCTTGGACCGCGAGAAGTCTTATGCCGATCTTAAGCGAAGAGATATAGAGTTATTTTGTGGGGATCGAGTTTTCTGAAGGTCTCACCTTGGAAAAAGGTGTTGAGATTCGGGGGAAGAAAGGCAAGCTAAGTCCGAGGTTCATTGGGCGTATAAGGTTACGAGCGAGTTGGACGATGGCGTATCGGCTTGAGTTGCCAGTGAGCTTAGTCGATTCACGACGTATTCCACGTTCGATGCTTGGAGGTATCGTTGAGATCCGTCGCATGTGGTAGCGATGGAAGAGATCGAGGTAAATCGATTTGACCATGGAGGAGGAACACATGCGATTCTTGATCGAGATGTGAAGGTTACTGCGAAGAAGTCTGTGCCTTTGGTTAAGGTTCTTTGGCGGAATCATGGCGTAGAAGAAGCTACGTGGGAACCCGAGGATGTGATGAGACAAGCAATACCCGCAACTCTTACGATCGGGTAATTTCGAGGCCGAAATTATTTTTAAGGGGTAGAAACTGTAATATCCCGGGTTAGGGGCTGTTTTGTTGTTGCATGATATCGCATGAGTTTAGTGTCTTTGTGTTGCTATTTCGGTGTTTTAGGGGTTTGATTGAAGTCTAGGAGTATGCACGAGTGAATGGGAAAATTTTGGTTTTTGGGTGTTAAGTCGAGGATTTGTTGGAGTGGGGTATAAGAGTTTTCTTTGGTGTTTTATTGCACAAATAAGGAGCTAGCTTAGTGGCAAAGCATGCGCTACATGGGGAAGCTTGGTGTGGCGTCATCTACTTGTGGTGGAGGTCCAGTGTTCGAGTGAGTCCCCATTTTGGCTTCTTTTTGGGACGGCATGGAGGAGAGGTAGAAGGCTAGTGAAATTCTACTTGGACTTGGTCTTCACTTTCAAATGTAAGGTGGAGAGCAAAATATGGAGAGGACTTGGTCCACTCATTTGAAATGAGTGGTGGTGAGTGTGTTTGGGGATTATGGCCGAATTTGTGGGGGTGTTGGAGTGGGGGAAGTGGACGGCTTGGGTTGGTAGTGTGGTGTTGAGGTAGTCTAGAAATTTCCTTGCCAACTTAGTGCTTTTTCGGTCACTTTTTGGGTGTCAAACAAGTTCTCTTTTGTCAAAAGCAACCGAGTTCCAAGAGGATTTCTCATTCTTTTCTTCTTGGAAAACCGAAAGTTCAAGCTCTCATGTGCCGAAGTTGTTTTGCCTTTTGAGTTGGTGTGGCGAAAGTTCTCAAGTATCTTCACTTCCCTTTCTTCTTCAAATTGTGTAAACAGAAAATAGTCCTCTTTTCCTCTCAGATTTTCTTCTCTTTTGCTTTTGAAATCACCTTAGTTGAAACTATATCCACCAAAACACCTTCTCAAAGCCAGAAAGTACCTCCATTCCATCCACTTCTCTTCTTCTCAACTCTTGCCAGAAACTCTGCTTCCATTTCTTGTCATCTCAAAAACCAGAAAAGCACCTACCACTTTTCCATTTTTTCTTTCTTTTCTTCTCAAACTTTGGCCGATTCTTTCTTCTTGATCACATATTTCCCTTGCTTTATTTTAATTCTAGACCGAATTCTCTTTGGTTCAAAGTATTGACAGGATCCATCCCTTCTCCTAGTGGTTGTTGTGGCGAACATCAATAGGGTGTTGGGGGTTTCTTGCTTCAACCGTTTGGAGGTTGGTAGGTCCATGGCCGGATGGTCATTTATTTTCTTTCTTTTCTCAATCGATTTTGGTTTAATTAAGGGCGAATATGGTCATTTTGGAAGGATTCTAATCTCTTCGTTATAGGATCATTGGATTGTGGAAGCAAGCAAGAGGAGCCGTTTTCTTCGTCAATTGATTAGTAAGGGGTAAGTGATTGGTTGTTGTTAGTTTAATCGTGCGGTTTCGATTAAGTCGTGAATGATAAAGGATTAAGCGTTATTCTTTTCAAGGTGGTGGCCGATCGTCTTAGAAGGACCATTGTGGTTGGGGTTGGTTGGAAACCAAGTTAAGAAGTGAAGGTAAGGGTTTGAGATGACTTCTCTTGGTATAAAGCCTTTGGCGAATGGTTTATGTGTACTAACCCCCATGTTGGCCGATTATAGGAGCCAGATAATCAAGGGACTTAGATCGCTTTTGTCGGGATTTCTAGACTCATATTACCAGTGTGTAACTAACACACCCATACTTAGTGATGTTATTAATAAACCTGTTTGCTGTTAAAAACTATACCGATTATGACGGATAATTGGATACCCAAGCGGGGTATGTATGTACGTATCGGGTAAGTCTAATTTATTACAAGTTCTATTATGGATACCTTGGGTATTATGATCTATGTTATGTATGCTATGAGATGTAATGCTAGACATGTTGGCATGATATGCATGATTTGTATGATATGCATGATTACATGAGTATGGTATGTTGATGGGTGATATGAGTGGAGGAGGCGGTGATATTTTTGTCTTTGTGAGCACGGTGTTTTGGTAACACACTTTGTGACTTTGGGTCACCAGAGGTTTGGCACCTCGGAGGTTTGGCACCTCATTGCGACTTCGTCCCCGTGGTTAACACCATCGTGGGTTGGCCCCACTTTGAGATATGGGATCGTCTGCCAGTGATTGGGTATCACACGATGGGTTGGCCCCATCATTCGATTATTGTGACTACGGTCACGGTGGTTTGGTACCACATTTGTGTCTTTGGGACACGGAGGTTGGGCACCTCATTGCGACTTGTCCACGTGGTTTGACACCACCGTAGGTTGGCCCCACATGAGATATGGGATCGTCGCTAGTGATTGGGTATCACACACGATGGGTTGGCCCCATCATTGGATTTGTGACTTTGGTCACGGTGCTTTGGTAGCACAAGCGTGTCTTTGGGACACCGGTGGTTTGGCACCACATTGATGGATATTGTGTCTTTGGGACACGGTGTTTTTGGTAACACATTGTGACTATATGTCACCGGTGGTTTGGTACCACACGGGGTAGAAAAAGAGAGATACGGATGGTTAGGATCGGGTTGCATTAATTATGTTGCTATGTATGATGTGTGATAGCATGTTGTTTCATCGGGAGCGGGATTTATGCTTTGAGTCATTCGACTCACCCTCTCCTTTGACATTTCGGGTGACCGTGACGCGGACATGGAGTAGGGGTGGACTCGGGGTGCACATGCCATGCTTTAATAAAAGTTTTGCTCGGACTATTCACTTTGGGTACTTTAGCTTATTTATTTTTATTTGAGATTTAATTTGGATTTGTAAAAGGCCTTTAAATTATGTTTTATGATGGTTATGTTTTAATTAGATTCTCAACCGCTTAACAAATAACTTGGTATGAAATTTTACTAAAAATTTGGTAAGATAATGTTTTCAAAACTATAACATAATGTGTTTTAAACTATACCATCGGGTATCTCACTATGCTTTGCTATAAAGTAAACTCAAATGAGCTTCAAACCAAACTCGATATTCTACTAAGTCAAAAATGTTTCAAAATAGCACTAAGAAACTATTGGATATGCTAAATGAAATCAACTCGTTTTTAACTATATACTTTGGATTCTCAAAAACGTGTTCCCCCGTAACATACCGATTCGGACGTGGTGTCTGTCGGGTTTGGGGGTGTTACGATGTGTTTACTACCTTACCCTCTTGCATCAACACGCAACCAAGACCATTAAATGACGCGTTACTGTAAACCACAAACTCTTTTCTCGATTCTGGTTGAACCAAAACCGGTGCCTCAGTCAATAATATCTTCAGTCTCTCGAAACTCTGTTGACATGTCTCAGTCCATTCAAACTTGACATCTTTGTGCAATAGTTTCGTCATCGGGGTAGCAATCATAGAGAACCCTTTTACGAAACATCGTAATATCTCGCTAATCTAAAGAAGCTTCTAACTTTCGATATGTTCCTCGCGGTTTCCAATCCACAACGGTAGATATCTTACTCGGGTCAACTCGACACCATCACGACACAATGTATCCTAGGAATCGACTTCTGGGCCAAAACTCACTCTTGCTAAACTTAGCATACAAGCGCTTATCTCTCAAAGTTTGCAAGACAATTCTCAAATGCTCTTCATGATCGTTCTCATCCACGAGAATAGATCAATATGTAAATCAATGAAGACAACTACAAACTTGTCCACATACGATGCGAAAACACGGTTCATCGGATCCATAAAAATCGCAGTGCATTCGTCAAATCAAGCGGCATAACCAAAAACTCATAATGGCCATACCTTGTGCAAATGCGTTTTCAACACATCTTGCTCTTTCACTCTGACTGATAATAACCGGACCTCAAGTCTATCTTGGAGAACACTTGTAGCTCCCTTGGTTGATCAAAAGATCATCAATCCTTAGTAAAGGATACTTATTCTAATCATCACTTTGTTAAATTTGTCTATAGTCTATACACAATCTCATAGACCCATCTTTTTCTTCACAAACAATCTTTGGAGCACCCACGTTGAGTAGCTCGGTCTTGCAAAACCTTTATCTCAACTCTTGCAAGCTGGACTTGATTCTTTCAACTCTACAGTGCCATTGCTGCACGGACAAATCGAAATAGGTGCCGTTCCTGGAACTAACTCAATTCCAAACTCGACCTCTCTCATTGGAGGTAATCCGGGTAACTCTTCTAGAAATACATCTGGATACTCACATACCACCGGCACTGTTTCAAACTCTACTCCAACCTCTCGAGTATTCAACATAAAAACAAGATAGGACTCACATCCTTTTCTCAAACATTTCTCAGCCACTAGGGAAGAAATCATCACTGGTAGACCATCCGATCCACCTGATTCAACCCGAACCACATCTCCACTCTCACATTTCAATTCAATAAACTTACTACCACAGTTCACTAAGACACTATAGGTAGTTAACCAATCCATGCCTAGGATTAAATCAAACTCATCAAACAGCAACAACATTAGGTTTGCCGGAAAACAATGATTCTTAATCAATAAAGGACAATTCTTACACACACTGTCCACTAACACATGTTTTCCTAACGGGTTTGACACCTTAACCACTATGTCCGTAGACTCAACGGTCATACTCAAACTAGATGCTAATCTCATGCAAATATAAGAATGAGTAGACCCTAGATCTATTAAAGCAATAACAAAGGTGTCAAAGAGAGAAAAAGTACCCGTTATCACATCAGGGGAGGATGCTTCTTCGTGAGCGCGAATAGCATACGTCCTTGCAGGTGCCCGAACCTCCGGTCTTATAGCAGAGTCTCTGGACGCACCCCTACCACTATTCCCGCCTCTAGGGTTTCTTGGCGGTCTACCCCTTGCAGACACATCACTAGGTCTCATCTTTTTCTTCTCTTCCTTATCATCCCTCTCGGGGCAGTTCCGGATAAAGTGGTCAGGGGAACCACACTTATAACATTTCTGACTATTTCCCCAACACTCTCCGGTGTGATATCTACCACAACTTGGACACTCTGGTTTGCTATTCGTATTGCCCGCACTTTCCATCGAGGGGGCTTGGACTCTCGAACCCGAGCGAGTATTGCCCAAGTTTCGATGCGAATAACCCACTGGTGCCGTCGTTCGAGGATTCACTTCCTTGGATCTTTTCGACTGGGGTTGGTATGACTTGGCCATCGGCCTCTTTCTAGCATCTCAGGCTTCACTCACAGCCCTCCTCTTTTCTGAACTCAACTTTTCGGCCTTGCTTGCCCTTTCAACTAACACCACAAACTCTTTCAACTCCAAAATACCAACTAGGAGTTTGATGTCCTCATTCAGTCTGTCTTCGAACCTCTTACACAAGATGGTCTCTGTCGACACACATTCTTGAGCGTATTTGCTAAGCCTAACAAACTCACGCTCATACTCTGCTACTGACATTCTTCCTTGCTTCAACTCAAGGGATTCCTTCCTTTTACGATCAGTAAATCGTTGGCTTATATACTTCTTCCGGAATTCTTCCAAAAAGAAGTCCCACGTCACCCGCTCTTTTGAGACTACTAACGTTAGTGTTTTCCACCAATGGTATGCCGAATCTCTCAGCAAGGATACGACACAGTTCAAGCTCTCCTCAGGTGTACATGAGAGTTCATCGAATACTCTCATCAAGTTCTCTAACCAGAACTCCGCCCTCTCTGGGCCATCATCTACCTTAGCTCTAAACTTCTCAGCCCCGTGCTTCCTAATCTTATCCACCGGGGGTTTCGATATCCTCACTACATCCATACCTTGAGGAGCCACTGGATTTGGTTGAGGTATAGGAGGAGGTGGAGGAGGTTGAGCATTAGGGTTCGCTCGAACATAGTTCGAGTACCAATTACTCATCATCTGGAGAAAGGCTTCCCGTGCCTCTTCCCCTTGACCCCTAGCCTCGGGTCCACTTTGAGCAGTGCGGTTCCTTTGCGAGAGTAAGCGCATTATTAGTTTGCTTCATCAATAGTTAATGGATCGGAATCCATATACTATATAAAACAAGATTTAAAATCATCAGAAACCACAACACTATCATTGTACACTTATGGCATGTATAGCTAGACTCTTACACCCACTACGGTAGTCCTAGAACTGACTAAACCATAGCTCTGATACCACTAAATGTAACACCCCTTACCCGGGTTCTACGCCGAAACCAGGCCCGAGGCGTTAGCGAACTCAAACCACTTGATCGCCAGTTAAGCTCATCGTAACTACTCTCTGAAGTCATCTCAACAACCTCATTCTCGACTTACGAGGCCTTACTCATACACACGAGGGCTCTCGACACTAAACCGAAACTTTTTCCAATTTTAAATTTTTTCTCTTTTATACAGGTCTCGCACGCCCGTGTAAGATTAGACACGCCCGTGCATGGACACACACGCCCATGTCCCCAAACCGTGCCTAAAAACCCCAGCATTCTACCAATGCCCCATGGCCAAGGCATACGCCCGTGCTTACCACCCGTGTAGACACACGCCCTAGGCACACGCCCGTGGGCTGGCCGTGTGTCACACAAGGCCTAGACACACGCCCGTGTGTCTATCCACATGGACAAGAACAAAGCTATGTGCCAAGTTCTTTTCACCCCTCTAGCATACACAACATATACTCATCTAACACAATCATAATCAACTCAAATTGAATTGCAATCTTACATAGACAACTATAACATTTCATATAACATAAAATAGCCAACAACTATGGCATTATACAAAATAAGCTATCCATCTAAAGGCCAACACATCTTAGCCATTTACAACAAAATCCACTAACTTGTCTAGCCCCTATACATGCCATATACAAAACATTGAGTCTCATGCACCAGAGTGTGCTGATAGTGTGGGCGATCTTCCAATTGATCCTCGTATCTTGGTTCAACACTTTTACTCTACAAGACAAGGGAAAAGAAAAGGAGTAAGCTTTGAGCTTAGTAAGTTTACACATAAATAATTAAGCATCATAGTATAAGCTAAACAACAATTAGCATTATACTACCAAAAGTAATGAACAACTATGCTTACTCTTTCTAACCCTTACCACATTTCCAACACATCATGAGTCACATACTCATAACCATCGAAATGCACCCCTGCATTCAATGTCACGTTTACATAATATACAACACATCATTATTTCTCAATAATTCATCCACACAGCTAATTAACTTAATAATGCACCCACACAGCTTCTTTACTCAATAATGCAATCACATGGCTAATCCACACAGTTAACCCACACAGTAAATGTCTCGGTGGTTTCGCACTTAGCACACCACAGCCGATTAATAAGGTGGTATCGCACTTAGCCTACCACAAAGGTAATCATAGGGGTTTCTCACTTAGCCCACTAAATGATATACCTAAGATAGCATCGCACATAGCCAGCTCATCATCAATATGCATTAGGATGGTATCGAACTTCGCCTGCCATCTAGCATTATCACTACACATTCACATGTCTACTTACTCAATTAAACATCCATTCACAATTCTACTACATTCATTCTACTTGAACCACATAGGTTCTCAATCAATCTCGAACAAGCTACACACTAGCTATTATCAACAAATTGTAAGTATGAATGCATTATTTATGCATTGACTTACCTCGGTACTCAAAAGTATTGAGACTTGTAATTTAGTCCACCACCCTACTTTTGCCTCGGTTTCGATCTGGGCTTTACCTTTCTTGATCTATAATGAATAAATCAGCTTATTCAATACACACATTGACTAGATTGACCCTTATCTAATACTTTAGCAAAATTACTATTTTGCCTCTAAACTTTCTCATATTTACACTTTAGCCCCAAAGGCTCTTAAAGTGATTTTTATTCAACTTTCTAGTCTTTCATGCTTAGTCGAACCATTTATTCAACTAAAGCTATCATCAATTCTCACTAAAACACACATGTATGACGAAACTTAAGATTTTCACAATCAAGTACCTACATGCATTTTCATGGAAAATCACTTAACAAAAGATGTTTCTACTACATCAAGCTTTCATAATCTTCCATAAAATATCAACATACATGCATGTCATACATGACCACATTTTTGAACATCCATTTTAGCTCATAAAATAGCTAAAAATAGCTTACTCATACTACTAGGACTTCAAAAATACAAAGAATATAAAAAACGAGGCTAGATGCACTTACTAGCAAGCTTGAAATATTTGAAGAACCCTAACAATGACTCTTGGAGTTTTCGACAGCCTTGGGGAAGAAGATGAATAAATTTTGTCATCTTTTCTCCTATTCTAATCACTTATTTGTTAAATGACCAAAATGCCCTTTTTGATAAACTTTCTATTTTAACTCATCCATGCCCAATTTTGTCCAAATATTAGAAATTGGAAAAATTGTTATTTAAGGACCTCTAATTAATAATCTAAATCTATTTCACACGATTAGCTTCTAGAATCTCACATTTTACAAATTTTGCAATTTAGTCATTTTGGACAATTCAACCACAAATTCACAAAATTGCTTCATGAAACTTTCACACTAGCATGCATACATAGCATAAACCTCAAAAACTTATTCATAAACCTTGTATTTGTGGTCTCGCACCACTATTCTGACTAGGCCCTAAACTGGGATGTTACAGCCCATGCCCGTGCTGGTTGCTCAGTTTAGACCACGGTTGGTAGGCACGGGTGTGGCTAGTGCCTGTGCTAGTTATTCAGGATAGACCATGACTGCATCGCATGGCCGTGGTCATGTTATCGTAACCCGTGTTGGGAAATTTTTTTTTCATCTTTATCCCGCACGACTACCAGCACGCCCGTTCTTCGTCCCATGGTGTTCCCACGGCCACGGGCACGCCCGTGTATAAGGCCGTGTGGTTGGTTAACCTGCGCTTCATTGAATCAGTTAGTTTGGGGTTAGTTGCTAAAAGTCACAAATAAATTGTTAGGGAAGTTAGTGCTCGGGTTGCCTCCCGAGAAGCGCTCGTTTAAAATCTTAAGCTAGACTCACCCTGTTTTCATTTCTAAATAAAGGTTCACGAAGCTGAAGCTCCTCTCTTAATTCCTCGAAATCTTCACCATTATAAAGTTTTAGTAGGTGACCATTTACCTTGAATGTTCCCTGAGTTGGATGGGTTACCTCAACTGTGCCGTAGGGAAAAATGGTTTTGATCACAAATGGGCCTGACCACCTTAATTTCAGCTTTCCAAGAAATAGTTTGAGCCTTGAATTATACAGCAAGACTAAGTCTCCTACTTCAAATTGCTTTGATTATTTTAAGCGAGCATCATGACATCTTTTTGTTGCCTCTTTATATAGCCGTGAGTTTTCATAAGCTTCAGCTCGCCATTCATCCAGCTCGTTCAACTGCATCATCCTCTTCTCACCTGCGGTTTTAAGATCGTAATTCAAGAATTTTATAGCCCAGTAAGCTTTGTGTTCTAACTCAAATGGTAGATGACAACTTTTCCCGTAGACAAGTTTGTACGGGGATGTTCCTAAAGGGGTTTTAAAGGCTGTTCTATTTGCCCATAAAGCATCATCTACTTTTATTGCCCAATCTTTCCTGTTGGATTCAACTATTTTTCTAAGATCCGCTTAAGCTCTCAATTTGCCACTTCCACTTGCCCACTAGTTTGAGGATGATAAGGGGTAGCTGTTCTGTGGTGTACTCCATATTTTTTTAAGACATTCTCAAATTGAGTATTGCAAAAGTGAGTACCCTTATCACTGATAATCGCTTTGGGTGTTCTAAAACGAGAGAAGAGTTTCTTAAGAAACTTTACTACAGCTCTAGCATCGTTAGTAGGTAAAGCTTGGGCTTCCATCCATTTGGACATGTAATCTACTGCTACTAAGATGTATTTATTTTCGAATGAACTAGGGAATGGACCCATAAAATTAATACCCCATACGTCGAATATTTCACATGATAACATATATGTTTGAGGCATTTCATCGCGTTTAGAGATATTACCTGTTCTTTGGCATTTATCACACGAAGCAACATACCTGTTGGCGTCTTTAAACAGAGTTGGCCAATAGAATCCTGATTCGAGCGTTTTGTGTGCCATCTTAATCCCGCTGTAATGTCCTCCTGAAGGTCTTGAATGGCAATGTACTAGGATTTTGCTAGCTTCTACCTTTGTAACGCATCTCTGAATTACTTGATCTGCACAAATGCGGAAAAGAAAGGGGTCCTCCCAAAAATAGTTCTTCGCATTAGCAAAGAATCGCTTCTTTTGATGATGTGTTAGCCTTTTTGGTAGAACATTAGCAGCTAAATAATTCGCAATATCTGCAAACCATGGTACCTCGGATCAAGTTATAAAAAAGAGTTGTTTTTTAGGGAACGAGTCGTTCATCTCACTTTCGTCGAGTTCCTCGATATGTAGGTTTTCCAGCCTTGAAAGGTGATCTGCTGCGAGATTTTCAGCTCCCTTCTTATCTTGAATTTCCAAATCAAATTCCTGTAAGAGTAAGATCCAACGTATGAGTCAAGGTTTTGCATCAGGTTTAGTTAAAAGATAACGAAGAGCTGAATGGTCAGTGTAAACGACAACTTTAAATAATATCAGATACTGTCTAAAATTTTAAAATGCAAAAACTACAGCCAGTAATTCTTTCTCTGTGGTAGTATAGTTTTCTTGTGCAGGCGTCAATGTTCTGCTAGCATAATAAATTGGCTGAAAATGCTTGTTTCTTCCCTGTCCCAAAATTGCACCTACTGCAAAATCACTCGCATCACACATTAGTTCAAAGGGTAGATTCCAATCAGGTGCAATTATAATCGGAGCATTTATTAGTTTATCTTTGAGGATATTAAATGCATCTAAGCACTCCTGATCAAAATTGAAAAGAACATCTTTTTCTAGTAATCTTGTTAAATGCTTAGCTATTTTAGAGAAATCTTTAATGAATCTTTTATAAAATCCAGCGTGTCCTAAAAAACCTCTAATAGCCTTAACTGAACCAAGGGAGAGGTAATTTTTCTATGGTTTCAATCTTTGCTTTATCTACCTCGATCCCTTTACTAGAAATTTTATGTCCTAACACGATCCCCACTCTAATAATAAAATGACATTTCTCCCAATTTAAAACAAGGTTTGTTTCCTCACATCTCATTAGAACTCGTTCAAAATTTTTAAGACAAAGAAGGAAAGAATTACCGAATACCGAGAAGTCATCCATAATACCTCCATAATGTCTTCCACAAGTTCATCAAAGATGGCCAGCATGTAGCGCTGAAAGGTAGCAAGAGCGTTACATAATCCAAAAGGCATTCTACGATAAGTAAACATACCGTATGGACATGTGAATGTTGTCTTTTCTTAAACCTCAGGAGCTATTGGGATTTGGAAGTAGCCAGAGAGTTCGTCCAAGAAGCAGTAGTACATATGCCCAGATAATCTTTCTAACATCGATCAATAAAGGGAAAAGGAAGTGATCTTTTACGGTGGCGTCGTTCGACTTTCTATAGTCAATCTGGACTCTCCAACATGTGACTGTTCTTGTAGGAATCAGTTCATTCTTTTCGTTAGCTACGACGGTCATGCCTCCTTTCTTTGGAACTACCTGCATGGACTTACCCAAATCTTGTCGGAAATAGGATAAATTATTCATGTATCTAGAAGTTTAATTACCTCGGCTTTAACAACTTCTTTCATATTGGGGTTCAAACGTCTACGAGGTTGCACACACGGTTTATACTCATCTTCCATTAAAATTTTGTGAGTGCAGAATGATGGGCTTATTCCTTTAATGTCAGACATTTTCCATGCTATGGCTCTTTTATGTTCCCTTAGTACCTTAAGCAACTCTTCTTTCTCTTTGGGTTCCAGTTCGAAGAGATGATTCTTTGGTAGTGTAGAATTATCCCGAGGAATGCATATTCTAGATGTTTTGGCAACTATTTTAATTCTAACTTTGGTGGTTCATCAATAGAGGGTTTTTGTTTTGGTTCGTCGTTAATTTCAATATCCTCTATTTTTATTTGTCTAGGGGAGGATGTGTTAAGATTCAATTCATCGATATCGTCATCTATCCCCTCACCTTGTGTAAGACAGAGTTTCATCGTGTCATTGTGCATGATTTCCTGCAATGACTCTTGAATAATGTGATCAGTGGTATCAACAAAGTAACAAGAATCATCTTGTTCTCTAGAATATTGCATAGCCTCATAAATTTGAAAAATAATTTCCTCATCGCCTACCCTTAGCGCGAGTTTACCATTACCAACATCAATGACAGCCCTAGCAGTGGCTAAAAAGGGTCGTCCCAAAATTAAAGGTACCTCTACGTCCTCACTCATGTCAAGCACAACAAAATCAACAGGAAATATAAACTTATCAACTTTTACGAATATCTTCAATAACTCCCTAGGATATTTAATAGATCTGCACCATTCTTGAATACTCATCCTAGTGGGTTTGGGTTCTCCTAGACCAAGTTGCTTAAACATTCTATAAGGCATTAAATTGATACTAGCACCTAAATCAGCTAATGCTTTTTCTATGTTCAAACTACCAATTAAATAGGGAATAGTAAAACTTCCTGGATCTTTTAACTTAGTTGGTAGCTTATTTTGGATGATGGCTGAACATTCTTCATTAAGTTCCACTGTTGAAATTTCTTCGAACTTCCTCTTATTTGTAAGAAGCTCCTTTAAAAATTTTGCATATGTTGGAATCTGCAAAATAGCTTCAACAAAAGGTAAGTTAATATGCAATTTTTTAAACAGTTCAAGAAATTTACCATATTGTGCGTCTAAGCGGTCTTTTTTCAACTTTGCTGAATATGGAATCGGTGGTTTAATTCCTTCACGAATTGGAGTTGCATTTGCCTCATCAGGTTTGTGTGATGTCTTTTTCTTCATTTCAATTAATTCCTTTCCACTTCTTAGCGTCACTGCTTTTACCTGCTCTTTGTCCCTAGGTAAAATTTCTGATCATATTTCAGAAACTAACGTAGTAAGTTGTGCAATTTGATCCTTGAGCTCCTATGTCGATGCTTCTTATTTTTCAAGTTTTGTTTCTATACTCTGGAAACGTGTTTCTGTGGCTGCCATGAATTTTGTCAGCATCTCCTCAAGGTTCGGATTCTTTTCTGTGGGTCTACTTTCTTTGTTGGAAATTTGGAGGGTGTTGTTGTCTTTGATTTCCTTGACCACCCCATGAAAAATTGGGGTGGTTCTTCCAACCTGGATTGTAAGTATTGCTATAAGGATTATTTTGATATCTGAAATTATTACTTACATAGTTCATTTGTTCGCCTTCTATGCCATGTCTGTAGGGTGGGTACTCAGGATTTGCCACACCTCCACTTGTTTCGACTTTGCATAACGGGTTGTAGGCGCAAGGAATTACACAAACCATCAAATTTTTTAGTTAACACGTCTACCTGATTAGATAGCATGGTTACTGCGTCGAGGTTGAAAACACTGGCAGCTTTCGTGGGCTTTGTCCTCGTGACTTGCCACTGATAGTTATTTAGGGACATCTCCTCTATAAATTCGTAAGTCGCTTGGTGTTTTATTATTCGAGTTCCACATTTCTTTGAATCATCAACTGCCTAGTTGAGGGGTTCACACCGTTGTAAAAAGTTTGGACCTGTAGCCACAAGTGTAATCCATGGTGTGGGCACCTTCTCAAAAGATCCTTGTATCTTTCCCATGCATCGTAAAGTGTTTCTAAATCCATCTACACAAAAGAAGAGATATCATTCCTTAATTTGCCCGTTTTGGCCGGCGGAAAATATTTTAATAAAAAATTTTTGGTCATTTGATCCCATGTAGTAATTGATCCTCGGGGAAGAGAATGCAACCAATGTTTGGCTTTATTTCTCAAAGAAAAGGGAAATAACCGAAGGCGGATGGCATCATCAGTAACGCCATTAATTTTAAAAGTGTCGCAGAATTCCAGAAAACTTGCTAAGTGTGTGTTAGGATCCTCATCCTACAAACCATCAAACTGAACGAACTGTTGTATCATCTGTATAGTGTTAGGTTTCATTTTGAAATTATTTGCAGCAACAGTAGGTCCAACAATACTAGATTCAGTACCAACTAAACTAGGCTTAGCATAATCATACATAGTTCGAGGAGCATGATTTTTGGCCATCTCTTGAGGTGGTGGATTATTTTCGGCCATCTCTTCAGTGGTATTGATGATGTTTTCTTGCTCTTCTTCTGTGTATTGTAGACTTCGCCTAATTTCTCTCCGGTTTTCTGAGGTGTTGCTTGATCTCACTATCGTAAATTAAAGGTCTGTCGGGTTCCTTCTAGTCATAAACTAGAGGTACCTACAAGGAGAAAAACTAAAATTTAAAAAGATAAAAATAGAAAATAAAGTAAGAGTAAAATTGCGAGAAAATAAAAATGGCTAAAGTAATAAAAATTGAGTGTTCTTAATATTTGGTTCCCGACAGCGGCGCGCCAAAAACTTGATCGTTGTTTTATGCGATGTCAAAGTCTTAAAATTTATAATGAGAATGATTGAGCCTAAAAACTAACTATGACAACGATTGAGGCAAGTGTACCTATCGAACAGTAGTATAGCTTAGTGGCAAGACTGGATTGTCAAACCTAAAGGAACCGAAAATACTAATACTAACTTTCTTTTTACTATTTAGCCTTAAAATTGAAGTGAATCAGTTTATTCTAGAAAATTAACTAACTACTAAGCTAAAGACGATGAGACAAAAAGAATGAAATTAGGAAAATACTTATGGGAAAAACCAATTGATTAAAACAATACCCAAGGAAGAATCCACCTAGACTTCACTTGTTATTAACTCTGAACCAGACGATTTATTCATTTGACTTGATCCGTAAGATCCTCTAATGTATATTAAACCCTCTCTTGAAGCGAATAACGTCTAACCCTAGGTTGATTAATTGAAATCTCTTTCTAATTAAAACCCCTAGAATTGCATTAACTCGATCTATGGAATCCCATATTAGGTTTCACCCTAATCCGGCAAAATCTCGTCACCCTATCTCTAAGCATGCGGTCAACTCTGCTTAATTATGCTTGATCTACTCTTAGGTAGGGACTTTTGCTCCTCCACCTAAGCACATCAAACTTGAATTAATATCCGTGAAATTCAATACAAGAATTAAGAACACATAATTAAGAACAAGTCAAATATTTATCATATGGTTCAGCAAACGATAACAAGATTCATCTAAGTTTCATCCCCCTCAGGTATTTGAGGGTTTAGTTCATAATGATAACAAAATACATCTCAAAAGAAAAGGTAAAACAAAACATAAGAAAAACTCTAAAACCCCCTGAAGGAATTGAAGAGAAATCCTCCGTCTTGAGTATGACTCCGGCTTCTTGAGATGAATCAACTGGCTTTCTTCGAGTAATTTCCACAATTCTACCCTTTCTGGCTCGGCTCCTTGGCCTAGATGGACGCCCCCTAAAAGTTGGCCTCTTGGGTATTTATATAGTCTTTTAGAATGTGTTTCTTTACCCTTAAGTATCCAAATCCGAGTGAAATTCCTCTTCTCCACGGCAGGGGCACGCCCTTGGCACACGCCCGTGTGAATCGTGGCCAGGCCGTGTTTGGGTCTGGTTAGGGAGGCACGGCCGTGTGAATTGTGGCCAGGCCGTGTTCAGGTCTGATTAGGGAGGCACGGCCGTTTTGCTTGGGCCTAGGCCGTGTCGATTTTGTGATTTGGCCTATTTGGTCCGTTTTAAGCCCGTTTCTCGTTCTTTTCATCCTCTGGTGCTTTCCTGAGTATAAAACATGAAAACAAAAGATTAAAAGCACCAAATTACACAATTCAAGGCTTAAATCACCCAAAATCATGCTAAATGTGGGTTTAAAATATGTTACTATTACGGTTTATCAAAATTACTCAAGTATTCAACAATGGTAACATGTTAAATCTTTAACAATTTCAAAATCTAAGGTACGGGCTAGCTAGATTTAGCTGCAACGATTACAAAAACATAGAAATCATCAAAAATCGAGTAAAAATACTCACCAATTAGACCATGCAATAGCCGAACCTTAGAAAGCTTCAATGGCTTCTCAAAACATGAATTTTTTATTGTGGAAGATGATAATATGAACATAATTTCATTTTGTTTTATTAATTTTAACTTAATTAACTAAATTACCTTTTTAACCTTAAATAAAAACCACCAACTTTCATGATATTATGCCCATTAATGTCCACTCAATTTAATTATGGTCTAATTATAGCATAAGGACCTCTAATTTAATATTCCATAGCTATTTAATACCTTTAGCTATTAGAACTCACGTTTTACTCTTTACGCGATTTAGTCCTTTTTCTCAAATTGAGCAATTAAACAATAAAATTAGCTCACGAAATTTTCACACATATCAAATAACATGTTTTAAATATCAAAAATAATATTAAAATAAATTTTTTGACATCAGATTTGTGATTCCAAAACCACTTTGCCGATTTAGCTAAAACCGGGCTATTACAATAGATGCGCCTTTGGGCGAAGTCTATGTTAGGCAAGCTTGGTGGTTTGGTGGACTCTCTTGTAGAGTTTACGCCACCCCCAGCTGATAGATGAAAATGTTAAGTCCTTAATGTTAAATACTTAGTTTGAAAGAACTCATTTGCTATATCATTATTTTATTATTCTAGATGAACAATGTAATTAGTTTGATGAGAACTAATTAGAATGGAACCAAGTTTCTGAGGTTGTCAAGACTCACATTTATGATGAGAGAGAAATTTTTTAGTCACGAGTACCGAAGGAAGGGTAGTAGGGTAATTTAATTTACCCATTAATTCTTACTTCAGTGCTTTTTTTTGTATAAAGCCAAAGTTAACTTCCTAAGCAAGTTTTATGCTTTCTTTGGCAACCATATTTTCTTCCCAAACTTTCTCTTCACTTTTCTCTTAGAGAAACCTTAGACATAAAGCTTGCTTGAAGATTTGGGTTCGCTGTGCTCAATCAACTCCATCGTCGTTTAGTGTCTACTCAAGAAACTCCCGAAGGCTCCCAAGATAAGGGCAAAGGTTCTACTGTTTAACATTTCTGCATTTTTCTGGTGAGTTTCTTCTTACTCCATGTGTGTGTTATGTGTCTATATATGTTTGGGTTAAGGCATGTATAACATCCTGTGAAGAGGTAATGTTTGTGCAAAAGTGATGATTTTTGTTGTCAATGGTCTGGTTTGGCATGTTCATATTAAAGGAGGAAGAACCTCTCTTCGTGCTTAAGCCATTACCCCTTGACTCTGAAATGAACCATAAAATTTGAATGACAGAGGAAATGAATTCATGGCGTTGCCTTCAATGAAATGAGCATTGAACTAGCAGACCACGATACATGAAAATGGTCATGTAGCCTCTAGTAAGTTAAGTGTTATTGCAAACCAAATTGGCAAATCATGACAAGGGAATAAGGGATGAATGAATGACATAACTCTGAACTTGGACCAAGGTTTGTTGCTAACATGAATAAGGTTGCCTATATGATTGAATGGGTGTAATGTACACACCAAAAGAATAGTGTCGGATGTATAGTCTGTCTATGTTTGGTATTCGTCAATTGGTGAACTGTGTGACTATGCTGAGTTGGAAAGGTTTACTCGATTTATGTGTGATTATTTCATTTTTTTCCTCTGGAACTTACTAAGTTCTTTGAACTTACTTAGTTACCTTTCCTTCTCAGGTCTGCTGACAAGGTAAAAGGGATATATGAAGACTACGCCAGAGGACTATCGTTGTCGTGAGACATCTTATATTTTGTATTATGCATGACTTAGGGGTGGTGTTAAGACATTTACATTTTGAAGAATGTATTTTGTACCTAATGTCTAAATCATGAACCTATGATTCTAACGATACTTTAGTGAATTATATATGTTTTCTTTTTTTAAAAGTACGTTATCTTATTTATTCTTGAATGATAAATAGTTCATATTTTACACTAATTGAAACTATAGTTTTAAATTGGTTACGCCAGATACGGTTTCAAAGATATGATTTTAAGGTAGTGGCATGCCATTCTTGGATCCTCCATGAGGATTGGGCTCGGGGCGTTTCAAGCTTAACCCAAGTCCTTCATGTTAAACTATTGAGATAACCACAGTTTAACCGATGATAATTCTCCTACATTGTTTCTGCTAAATAGAATATTATTGACATACATAACGAGGAAGACCACCTTTATATCCTTTATACACTTATAAACACAAGGTTCGTCAGCGTTTTGCCAAACCCAAAAGTCTTGATTGTTTGATCAAATCTTTTATTACATGAGCGGGACGCCTACTTAATTCCATAAATAGATCTTAGCAATTTGAAAATTGCTAATAAAAAAGTAAGAGACATATTTGAACTGAAAAACAATAAAGATTCACTAATTACTTTTTATTTTAAGCAAATATTTTCATTTTAGCAACATATCAAGAATGTAGTACGATGCATGCATTTTGTATTAAAACCTTAACAAATATGTTTCATTACTACGATCATTCTCACACCCATCAATCATGTCGCCTTGGGGTCCCATGATTAACTAACAAGAACATGGATTACATCCAATCAATTTGTGAATCTTAATTCTCAGAACTCCACACAAACTAACGACACCCATCATGAACATGCTTAAATATAGTTTCTTAGGAAACTATTTAACAAGAGACGATCTTGTGTGTGTAACTATTGACTCAACACCCATCATGAACATGCTTTCATTTGTGAGACATCTTGGAACAATCTCACTAAGGGTCATGAATGACTAGTTGTCCTTAAAAAGAAATATCATCTAGTGAACCCACATGATAAAGTTTACCTTAGGGTGCAGCCAGGCTAGTAACCGACTAAAAAAATTATCATGCTATCACTTAAGGACCATCAATGAAGGTCGTAGGTCTTGTTCAATGACCTTCTCCCACACAATATTTTAAAAACATGCGAGGCTTTTATCCCAAATTTAAAGAATGATCATACAATAATCCTAGTGGCATTCTCACCTAATCTTTATGACATGCTTTCAATATATGCATAGCATGCTATGAAAATTTTATAATATTCACATTCATTTATCCAGAAGAATCAATCAATAAAAACCAAGTCTTTTCAGGAAAAAATGAATAAATGAATATGAACCACAAGAAAGAGAGGTAAGTCATATTTGATCACTTAAAAACCAAGTCTTTCCTTGTCAGAGCCAATCCTACATATGCAACTAAATAACCTAAAGAAGTGAATGGAATAATACAACACATGTATTTTCTCATTACCATAATTGTTATTTTTTAATCGATCAATTGCGGATCATCTCTTAAATATTTATCAAACTTATAATATAACATAATATAAATAGTATAAACAATTATAAAATAGATATATAAAGAGATGGGTAATTAATATAAAATTGTCAGTCAAGGTTTCCATGATTCTATTTCTAAAACATAAATGAAAAATAAAAATTACATAGTTTTTCTGTAAAAGCCCATTTTTGGTCAAATCAGAACAATGGTTTCGGGACCACAAATCCAAGGTCAAAATATTTATTTTATTATTATTTTAATATCTACAGTATGAATATATGACTGTGTGAAAGTTTCGTTTAGAAATTTTATCGTTTGATTGGTCTATTTGATAAAAAGGACTAAATCGCGTAAGGTGTAAAATGCATGTTCTACTAGTTAAAGGTGTTAAATAGCTTTGGTTTTTGAATATGGTAGCCTTAAATGGTAATTAAACCATTTGAAACTTAAGTGGACAAAGATGGGCATTAATATGATGATTTTAATGGTTTATTATTAAGGTTATAATTTTAAATTGGTTATTAAACATAACCTAAATAAAACAAAAAAAAATTAATGGTTGTATCATCTTCTCCACCGATTTTTGAAAGAGGAGAAACACCATTTTAGGGCTACCATTCAGCTAGGGCATTTTTTTCTCATTAAGGTATGATTTTTGTCCCGTTTTTAATGATTTATGTGTTTTTATGATCATTGCAACTAGTACTAGCTAGCCCAGGGACTAATTTGTAAAAATGTAAAAGACTTTGAAAGTTTCCATTGATGAATATATGTGTTCTTTGATGTTTGATGATGAAATATGAAATCTTGTTGTTAGATACACAAGTTTTGTAAAGTGATTTTTAGAGAAAATGTAAAATAGGGATTAAATTGAGAAATGTGTAAAGTTAGTGGTTAAATGTGTGAAAAAGTGATAAATATGGGCTGCTAGGGGTCTTATAGGAATTCGGCTATAATGGGTATTAAAGAAATTTCTTTAATTTGTGATTTTATGGAATAAGGACTAAATTGTGAAAAATGTGGGGCAAAAGTGTAAATGTGTTTTAAAGTGTGATTTGGACTAAATTGAATGAATATATGATTGAATAAGTTAATTTTGAATATATCTAGATCAAGAAAAGTGAAATACGGACTTGGATCGGGGAAAAGATAAAGTAATTGACTAATCGACTCGATTCACCGTTTTAACATCCGAAGTAAGTTCGTATGTTATAATTTCGTTAAAAATTTATTTTATATGATTTGATCTAGCATGAATTGTGATTATGTGATTAGGGACAAGTTCAGAAATAATTTGACGACGATTCAACAGTTGGAATCCCGATTGAACCTTAGGAATAGTTTAGGATGCTAGTGACATGTCATTAAGTATACTTTGAGTTGGCTTCGGGCCATGTTATTAGCACTTCGGGTGCAAGATATACCGATTTGGCTTTGGGCCATGATGTCAGAATTTCGGATAAGTTACCTTGATTTTGCTTTGGGCCATGGTATAGGTACTTATCGGGTGAGACCTTGAGTATCCGACTTCTATTCCGAATGGTTCAACAGGTAAATGAAGGATTTGGTTGAGTATGAGATTGGTACGAGATGGTACAGGTACATACGGTAATGAATTGAGTATTGAAATTATGGAATTGATGAGTTATTTGGTAAGTTATGTGAATGATCATTGGATAGCTTTGAGATTTAATAGAATTGTTGTATATTGCCTTCTTTTATTTGAATGATTAATGAATATTGATATTTTCTCATTATTAGCATACGAGCTTACTGAGCTATATAGCTTACTTTGTTGCTTTTCCATGTTTTATAGTGATTTTAAGGCTAGCTCAGATTCGGGGTTCGTCGGAGACTTCACCACACTATCCACTGACTCTTTAGTACTTTTGAAACTATATTTTGAGTATATGGCATGTATAGGTATTTTGATGTCATTTTGATTATGGGTTCATAGTGATTTTGGTTATTTGTAATGGCTTGTAAATGTATATGTTTTGAGTTGTAAATATAGCCATGAGAGTTGGCTTAATTTGGTGAATTTTGGTTATGTGCATATATGGTTGATATTAGATGTGAGTTATGTTTGTGAATTGGTTCAGAATAATGTATGTTTAGTAAAGGTATAGTTAGTTGATTTGTATATGTGATTTGGTATGTTTTGATGGAGTAAGGTTTGAGGTTATAAGCATGTTGAATGTTGGTAATGAAAATGGTATGAATTACCCTTGATTGTTGCTGAATTGAATTTTATTTATGCTATGATATGGTGCCATTTTGGTTAAATAGGTATATGCAAATTTGGGTCACAAAGTGGCTTGGTAAATAGCCTATTTTTTTCCCACACGGGCAGAGACACGGGCGTGTGTCTCAGGCGTGTGTGATACACAGTCATGTTACACGGCCGTGTGTCCCCTTGTAACACCCAAAACCCGGCCAACACACCATGACTGAATCTGGCATGTCACAGAGTGAAAACGAATCGAAGAAAATAGGTTACCGGTTTATTTTTGGTGAAAACTCTTCGATTGCTTATGTTTGGGGAAAACCGATGTATGTATAGTGGAAAATGTTCAGTTGCTTTGAAATCATGTGAATTGTATTACCCGATGGTAGAGTTTAGAAAACTCGTTGCGTAGCTTAGTTTGAAAACTTTGATTATCAGGTTACTAAAGCAAATTAAGTAATTACTTAGTCATATTTAAAACCAAATCCAAAGCAGATAAAATAATCCAAAACATAATTTAAAGGCCTTGTTACAAACCCAAATAAAAACCAGAATTTAAAGTAAAATGCCCAAATCAGATGTCCATGTAAAATCGAAGCAATTATCGCATGGTCACCTCGAGTCCACCCGGCTCCTCATCCGTGATCTACGAATCACTGAAAGATAAGGGAGAAGGTGAGTCACCAAGACTCGGTGCATAATCCCCCTCCGATTATAGCAACGTGCTTACACAAATCATAATCAAGCAAACATATCATGCACCCAAACCTAGCCATCCATAACTCCGTTTTCTACCCGTGTGGTACCAAACCTTTGGTGGTGCCAAACCACTGGTGACCCAAAGTCACGCGATATCAATAATAATGTGGTGCCAAACCACTTTGGTGACCCAAAGTCACGAATAATCCAATTGTGGGGCAAACCCACGTTGTGATACCAAATCTTTGGCGACAATCCCGTTTTATCAAATGTAGGGCCAACCCCTTTGTGGTGCTAAGCCTTTGGGACGAGTCGCTATGAGGTGTCAAACCTCCGTGACCCAAAGTCACGAAATCAAGCGTGGTACCAAACCCTTGGTGGTGCCAAACCACCGTGACCCAAAGTCACAGATATCAATCTTCCCCCTCCTCTCATATCACCCACAATAATGCAATGCACATACAATTCATGCCATCATGCTTAATCATTAGACATATATCGAACAGACATAGATAATATCATCAGAAATCATGTACCGTAATCTCAACAAAACGGACTTACCCGAGATCCTTGCTCATACCCATAAAGGAATCATATCGAAATCTACACAGTTTCAGCTTTTAACATAGTTTAGGTTATTAACAAGTTTACAACGATTATGAAGTGTGTAAGTTACACACCTGGTTACTAACGCGATCACTAAATCCCGAAGATCCCGATCTAACGCACTAGATCCCCTTTTCCTACATTTGGCCAAACCAAGATCATTAACAAAGGCCATTCGGCTATACTAGCAAATCTTGAAGGATATGTCGCACAAAGGTAGCACCGGCAATGGCCTTTCCAAAGGCCTAATGTCGCCTCGAGCGACTCAACTACCATTTTCGGTCATACCAGACTATTGGGCCTAAAACTCGATTTCGGCCCATTCGGGCCCACATGTTCGTGTGGGCCACCTAACACAAATCTAGCCACGTATAGGAGATTCACCTAGTCTAGTTCACTATATACTACACCATCATACAATTTTATTCAATTGGGCCCACAGGCCTATTGGGCCCACTTCGGCCCATCATGGCCCAAGCAGCCTCAATCCACAAGAATACTACTGATGGCCTCAACTATCGCGTCGAAGCCCCACACGTGCGTTTGCACGCTCATGTGGCTACTATTGCCGTGACCAGCACTTCGGCATTTGCCGCTCTACAACTAGAGTAGAGAGAGTTACACACCTGATAGGAATCTGGTGCTAATCCGCGCCCCGACCACTCCTGTGCCCAAATGCCCTCCAAGGTGTATTCATCCTCCTCCTAGAATGCTATATATATAGCTAGCTTCTCACCTTCCTTCTTTGTATCTTTCCGATGTGGGATCCTTTCGTCAGCAGAGTTTAAATCCAACTCAAACTCTTCCTGTCCAATTTTTAAAATAAATACTCCTTTGCTTGTCATGAGATTCGAACCCTTGCTCCCTTCAATAGCTCAACACGCCACTTACCACTAGGCCACAAGCTCTTCTTGTGTCTAAAGCCATGCGTAACTAAATATAAATCTAATGCCAAATTCTAAAGTCCATTTAAAAAGAAAACCAAAATGCAAGAGCCAAGACTTGAACCTTGGACCTCCTTCCTTCCCTGTGGCGTCATTCCCTTGCCTCTAAGTGGCGTCACTTTGCCACTACACCACACCTCCACTTGTGTCATTTTTCTCCACATTTTATTCTTAAAGCCTACCTACAAACTCCCAGGGTTTTTTTCACCTAAAACCAAAATTTCCCTAAAGCCAAAGTTTGATCCCGGGACTTCATAGAAGCCCTCTAACCTTCCAAAACCACTCACCTAGTAAGTCCAACTTGCACTAAAGCCATTCTCTTGTTCTCTAAAAAAAATTCTAAACGCTACTACGCTCAAAGCCCATTGGGCCCAATCCTACTAGGCCCAATTTCGGGATGTTACAAATCTACCCCCTTAAAGAAATTTCGTCCTTGAAATTTCCAACTAACTAACAGTCGTACGTCAACCTACAACACTATGCTCACGCTGCGCACTCTGATCTTAATAACACTAATATACTTTTAACTGGAATTTAGAACTCCTATACATACTCAGAATCACCTAGCCATTAAAGCAGACAAATCTTCCATACGCAACCAATTCTATATCCAAACCAAAACACACACAGAGCAAATACCAAAAGTACAGTTATAACATCATCATATCAACAATCATAAAATAAGAGAACTTACAGAGTTGGTGCCGGGGACTCGGGTGCCATACTTCAAGAAAATAGATATATTTTCTAAACCATTTTCCAAACCAACTTTTGAAAACATTTTTGAACCCAAACCCACAGCCGAGTTTTTGAACCTGGCTCTGATACCAAAATTGTAACACTCCAAACCCGGCCAAAACACCACGACTGAATCTCGCATGTCACAGAGTGAAAACGAATCGAAAAAAATAGGTTACCGGTTTATTTTTGGTGAAAACTCTTCGATTGCTTGTGTTTGGGGAAAACCGATGTATGTATAGTGGAAAATGTTCAGTTGCTTTAAAATCATGTGAATTGTATTACCCGATGGTAGAGTTTAGAAAACTCGTTGCGTAGCTTAGTTTGAAAACTTTGATTATCAGGTTACTAAAGCAAATTAAGTAATTACTCAGTCATATTTAAAACCAAATCCAAAGCAGATAAAATAATCCAAAACATAATTTAAAGGCCTTGTTACAAACCCAAATAAAAACCAGAATTTAAAGTAAAATGCCCAAATCAGATGTCCATGTAAAACTGAAGCAATTATCGCATGGTCACCTCGAGTCCACCCGGCTCCTCATCCGTGATCTACAAATCACCTGAAAAGATAAGGGAGAAGGTGAGTCACCAAGACTCAATGCATAATCCCCCTCCCGATTATAGCAACGTGCTTACACAAATCATAATCAAGCAAACATATCATGCACCCAAACCTAGCCATCCACAACTCCGTTTTCTACCCCGTGTGGTACCAAACCCTTTGGTGGTGCCAAACCACTGGTGACCCAAAGTCACCGATATCAATAATAATGTGGTGCCAAAACCTTTGGTGACCCAAAGTCACGAATAATCCAATTGTGGGGCCAACCCACGTTGTGATACCAAATAAGCTGGCGACAATCTCGTTTTATCAAATGTGGGGCCAACCCACACGTGGTGCTAAGCCACTCGGGACGAGTCACTATGAGGTGCCAAACCTCCGGTGACCCAAAGTCACGAAATCAAGCTGTGGTACCAAAACCACTGGTGGTGCCAAACCACTTTGGTGACCCAAAGTCACGAGATATCAATCTTCCCCTCCTCTCATATCACCCACAATAATGCAATGCACATACAATTCATGCCATCATGCTTAATCATTAGACATATATCGAATAGACATAGATAATATCATCAGAAATCATGTACCGTAATCTCAACAAAACGGACTTACCCGAAATCCTTGCTCATACCCATAAAGGAATCATATCGAAATCTACACAGTTTCGGCTTTTAACATAGTTTAGGTTATTAACAAGTTTACAACGATTATGAAGTGTGTAAGTTACACACCTGGTTACTAACGCGATCACTAAATCCTGAAGATCCCGATCTAACGCACTAGATCCCCTTTTCCTACATTCGGCCAAACCAAGATCATTAACAAAGGCCATTCGGCTATACTAGCAAATCCTGAAGGATATGTCGCACAAAGGTAGCACCGGCAATGGCCTTTCCAAAGGCCTAATGTCGGCTCGAGTGACTCAACTACCATTTCCGGTCATACCGGACTATTGGGCCTAAAACTCGATTTTGGCCCATTCGGGCCCACACGCTCGTGTGGGCCACCTAACACAAATCTAGCCACGTATAGGAGATTCACCTAGTCTAGTTCACTATATACTACACCATCATACAATTTTATTCAATTGGGCCCACGGGCCTATTAGGCCCACTTCAGCCCATCATGGCCCAAGCAGCCTCAATCTACAAGAATACTACTGATGGCCTCAACTATCGCGTCGAAGCCCCACATGTGCGTTTGCACGCTCGTGTGGCTACTATTGCCGTGGCCAAGCACCCGGCATTTGCCGCTCTACAACTAGAGTAGAGAGAGTTACACACCTGATAGGAATCTGGTGCTAATCCGCGCTCCGACCACTCCTGTGCCCAAACGCCCTCCAAGGTGTATTCATCCTCCTCCTAGAATGCTATATATATATCTAGCTTCTCACCTTCCTTCTTTATATCTTTCCGATGTGGGATCCTTTCGTCAGCAGAGTTTAAATCCAACTCAAACTCTTCCTGTCCAATTTTCAAAATAAATACTCCTTTGCTTGTCATGAGATTCGAACCCTTGCTCCCTTCAATAGCTCAACACGCCACTTACCACTAGGCCACAAGCTCTTCTTCTGTCTAAAGCCATGCGTAACTAAATATAAATCTAATGCCAAATTCTAAAGTCCATTTAAAAAGAAAACCAAAATGCAAGAGCCAAGACTTGAACCTTGGACCTCCTTCCTTCCCTGTGGCGTCATTCCCTTGCCTCTAAGTGGCGTCACTTTGCCACTACACCACACCTCCACTTGTGTCATTTTTCTCCATATTTTATTCTTAAAGCCTACCTACCAACTCCCAGGGTTTTTTTCACCTAAAACCAAAATTTCCCTAAAGCCAAAGTTTGATCCCGGGACTTCATAGAAGCCCTCTAACCTTCCAAAATCACTCACCTAATAAGTCCAACTTGCACTAAAGCCATTCTCTTGTTCTCTAAAAAAAATTTTAAACGCTACTACGCTCAAAGCCCATTGGGCCCAATCCTACTAGGCCCAATTTCGGGATGTTACACCCCTGGTGTTGATATTAAAATGAAGTCAGTATGCTCCACATGGTCTCACACACGGGCATGTGATCGGCCATGTGGCACAAGTCAGTATACCCCCTAATTGGCACACGGCCTAGCACACAGGCGTGTGATTTGGCGTGTTGCATAAGTCAGTATACCCTACAGTTTTGGCACAGTCTAGCACACGGCCTGGCACACGGGCATGTGTGGCCACTTCGAAGGGCACACGGGCTAGACACACGGGCGTGTGGTTGGTCGTGTGACCCAAGTCAGTAACCTCACTTGTTTGGACACGGGGCAGGACACGGGCTGGGACACGGCCATGTGCTCCCATTTCGAATGTCCACACGACCTCTGACACGGCCTATGATAATGTGAAAGCGGTTTGTTGATGGGCTGGATGAAGACATTGAACTTTTGGTCAGAATTTTAGATTTGAAAGAATTCGTTGTATTAGTTGACCAGGCTTGCAAAGCTAAAGACTTTAGCTGAGAAAAGAAGAAAGCTGATTCATAGGCTAGAGATTCGAGGAAAAGACCGATGAATAAACCTTTCCATTCTTCATCAAAGAAATTTCAAGATTCGTATAGTAGATCTAATGCATTAGTGGGATACCAGAATAAAGATCGTGGAAATCAATTTGTGAATTCTAAAGCTCAAGCAACATCTGTCTCGAGTGTTGGCAGTGTGAGAAATAACAAACCTGAGTGTCATCAGTGCGGGAGAAAACATTTTAGTGAATGCTGGAATAAAAGTACTAAAGCCTGTTTCAAATATGGCTCGCCGGATCATTTTATTAAAGACTGTCCTGAGATGGTTGAGAAAGATAGACCTCAGAATGTGAGACCGAGTAATATGTCGACTAGAGGAAGACCACCAAGAAATGTTGGGAATGTGAGTGGTAGTCGAGGGGCAATAAGGGACTACACTGTGAGATCTGAGGCTAGAGCACCTACCAGATCCTACGCTATTCGTGCTCGCGAAGAAGCACCGTTACCAGATGTTATTACCGGTACCTTCTCTCTTTATGACACTAATGTGATTGCTTTAATTGATCCTAGATCGACACATTCATATGTTTGTGAGAATTTAGTGTCTAGTAAGAAATTGCCTGTTGAAATTACTGAATTTATGATTAAAGTATCGAACCCCTTAGGCAAGTATGTTCTAGTTGAAAAAGTATGCAAGAACTGTCCTTTAATGACTCGAGGCTACTTTTTTCCCGCTTACTTGATGCTTTTACCATTTGATAAGTTCGATGTGATTCTGGGTATGGATTGGTTAACTCTACATGATGCCGTTGTGAATTGTAAAAGAAATATTATAGAATTGAAGTGTCAGAATAATGAAATTCTTCGGATTGAATCTGATGACTTGGGTGGATTACCAATAGTGATTTCATTGATGTCGGCTCAGAGATATGTTAGGAAAGGTTGTGATGCGTACCTAGCATATGTTTTAGATACCAAGGTGTTTGAAAAAAAGATTGAACCAGTGCCTGTAGTTTTTGAATATTCGGATGTATTTCTAGAAGAATTGCCTTGGTTGCCACCAGTCAGAGAGGTTGAGTTTGCCATTGATTTAGTACTGGGGACTTCACCGATATCTATTGCTCCGTATAGAATGGCTCTGATAGAGTTGAAAGAGTTGAAAGCTCAGTTGCAAGAGTTAACATATAGAGGTTTTGCACAACCATGTTTTTTGCCCTGGGGTGCGCCAATATTGTTTGTTAAGAAGAAATACGGGTCAATGGGAATGTGTATTGACTATTATCGGCTCAACAAGGTTACGATAAAGAATAAGTATCCTTTGCCGAGAATAGACGATTTGTTTGATCAGTTGAAAGGTGCAACAGTGTTTTCAAAGATTGATTTGAGATCTGATTATTATCAGTTGTGAGTTAAAGACTCAGATGTGCCGAAAACTGCGTTCAAAACGAGGTACAGACATTATGAATTCCTTGTTATGCCTTTTGGACTAACTAATGCTCCTGCCATTTTTATGGATTTGATGAATCGAATCTTTAGACCGTATTTAGATAGATTTGTTGTTGTGTTCATTGATGATATTTTGATCTATTCACGAGATGAGTCTGAGCATGCCGAGCATTTGAGGATTGTATTACAGACCTTGAGAGATAATTAACTGTATGCTAAATTCAGCAAATGTGAGTTTTGGCTCTGGAAAGTCAGATTTTTGGGACATATAGTCTCGACGGATGGCATTCGAGTTGATCCAAGCAAGATATCTGCAGTTATTGACTTGAAACCACCTAGAAATGTATTCGAGGTCAAAAGCTTTCTGGGATTGGCTAGTTACTATCAACGCTTTGTTAAATGGTTCTTGATGATTGCTACACCGGTGACCAGACTGTTACAGAAAGATGTAAAATTTGAATGGTCCGAGAAATGTCAACAAAGCTTCGATCAATTGAAAACATTGTTAACTAAGGCACCAGTGTTGGTTCAACCTAATTCGGGTAAAGAATTTTTAATTTACTGTGACGCGTCATTGAATGGCTTGGGTTGCGTATTGTTGCAAGAGGGAAAGGTTATAGCTTATGCCTCTAGACAGTTGAAACCGCATGAAAAGAACTATCTGACGCACAATTTAGAGTTGGCTGCTATAGTTTTTGCATTGAAAATCTAGCGTCACCATTCGTATGGTGAAAAATTCCACATCTTTACTGATCATAAGAGTTTAAAGTATATTATGACTCAGAAAGATTTGAATTTGCGACAACGTAGATGGCTTGAGTTACTAAAAGACTATGAGTTAGTGATTGATTACCATCCGGGGAAAGCGAATGTAGTCGCGGATGCTTTGAGTAGAAAATCATTGTTTGCTTTGAGAGCAATGAATAATCAGTTGACATTATCTGAAGATGGTTAGATCTTAGCTGAGTTAAAAGCTAAACCAGTATTTCTTCAACAAATTTGTGAAGCTCGGAAATATGATAATGAGTTGCAAGCCAAAAGAGTGCAATGCGAGTCAACTAGTGATTTAGACTACCAAATCTGATCCGATGATTGTTTAATGTTTCGAGATAGAATCTGTGTACCGAAAAATTAGGAGTTAATTTAGAAAATTTTACACGAGGCACATAGTGGTTGTTTATCCGTTCATCCTGGAAGTACTAAAATGTATAATGATTTGAAGAAATCGTATTGGTGGTCTGGTATGAAATGAGATATTTCTGAGTTTGTATCGAAGTGTTTGATTTGTCAGCAAGTGAAAGCCGAGCATCAAGTACCTTTAGGTTTGCTTCAGCCTGTGATGATACCGGAGTGGAAATGGGATACAGTGACTATGGATTTCGTATCAAGATTACCCCTGTCTCTGAAAAAAGAAAGATGCAATTTGGGTTGTCGTTGATCGACTGACGAAATCAACACATTTTATTCCGGTACGTCTGACTATACACTCGATAGATGATAAACCGAAATAGTAACATATTTTAATCCCACATTTAGCATACTTTTCGATGATTTATCCCTTGATTTATGTAAAAAGGTGCTCTTAATCCTTTCTTTTCATGTCTTATACTCAGGAAAGCACCCAAGAATAAAAAGAACGAGAAACGGGCTCAAAACGGACCAAAATGGGCCAAAGAAGAAATCGACACGGCCTGGACTAAAGCACACACGGCCGTGCCTCCTCAAATATACTAGAACACGGCCTGATGTTGATCTAAACATCTGTGCCTTATTAACAGAGTCCAACACGGCCTGGCCACGGTTCACACAGGCGTGCGCCATGGCCGTGCCCCTGCCGTGGAAGAGAGTATTTTCACTCGAAAAAAGATATTTAGAGGCATAGAAACCTATTTCAGAAGCCTATATAAAGACTCTAGGTATAACCTAGAAGAGGGCGGTTAGCTAGGCCAAGGAGCCGAGCCGAAGAGGTCGATTTGTGGGAAACTCTCAAGGGATAGCCGGTTGATCCATCTCCGAAGCGGAATTCTACTCAAGGCGAAGGATCTCTCCTTCAATTCCTTGAGGAGTTTTAGGGATTTCTTATGTTTTGTTTTATCTTTTCTTACGAGATGTTTTCTTTTATTATTATGAACTAAACCCTTGAGATACACGAAGGGGATGAAACCTAGATGAATCTTGTTATTATTTTACGAACTATATGATAAATACTTGATTTGTTCTTGATTATGTGTGCTTAATTCTTGTGTTGATATTTGCGGATATTAATTCAAGTTGAATGTGCTTAGGTGGTGGAGCAAAAGCCCCTGCTTAAGAGTAGATCTAGCATAATTAAGCGGAGTTGATCGCGCGCCTAGAGATAGGGTGATAAGATTTTGCCGGATTAGGGTGAAACCTAATATGGGAGTCCATAGATTGATTTACTACTATTCTAGGGGTTTTAATTAGAAAGAGATTTCAATTAATCAACCTAGGGTTAGACTTTATTCGCCTCGAGAGAGGGTTTAATATAAATTAAGGAGTCCTACGGATCAAGTCAAGTGAATAAATAAATGCAGTTCGGTGTTAGATAACAAGTGAAGTCTAGGTGGATTCTTCCTAAGGGTATCGTCTTAATCAACTGAGTTTTTCCCAAGTATTTCCCCAATTCATTCTTTTTGTCTTTGCGTCTTTAGCTTAGTAATTAGTTAATTTAGATTAATAAACAACTTCACTTATTTTAGGCTAAATAATAGAAAGAAAGTTAGTATTAGTACTTTTAGTTCCTTTGGGTTTGACAATCCTGTCTTGCCTAAGCTATACTACTGTTCGATAGGTGCACTTGCCTCAATCGTTGTCAGAGTTAGTTTCTAGGTTCGATCATTCTCTTTATAAATTTTATAACTCAACAGACATACGATCAAGTTTTTGGCGCCGTTGCCGGGGAACTAAAATATTAAGAAAGCTCTATTTTTATTAGTTTATCCATTATTTTTTTATTTTCTGCAATTTACTTTTATTTTTAAGTTTAAATTTTAACAATGCTAAATTTTCTTTCTTTCTTTTTCTATCAGGTACCTCTAGTTTATGACTAGAAGGAACCCGAGAGGACCACTAGTATACGACAGTGATATTGATGCTACCGCTCATAGAAATCACAGAGAAATTAGGCGAGCCCTAAATTACACAGAAGAAGGATGAGAAGGCAGATCCAATCCTACTGAAGGGATGGACGAGAATAATCCACCACCGCAAGATGTGGCAGAAAATAATGCTCGCGTACTATGTATGATTATGCTAAAACTCATTTAACAGGAGCAGAATCAAGTATTGTTAGGCCTGCTATAGCCGCTAATAATTTTGAATTAAAGCCTAACACTATACAAATGACTCAACAATTTGTTCAATTTGATGGTTTACAGGACGAAGATCCAAATACTCATATAGCTAATTTTTTAGAGTTCTGTGATACCTTCAAAATAAATGGCGTTTCTGATGTTGCCATACGACTTCGGTTATTTCCCTTTTCATTAAGGAATAAAGCCAAACAGTGGTTAAAATCGTTACCACGAGGGTCAATCACTACATGGGATCAAATGACCGAAAAATTTTTATTAAAATAATTCCCACCGGCAAAAACGGCCAAATTACGGAATGATATCTCTTCTTTTGTGCAGATGGATTTAGAGACATTATATGACACATGGGAGAGATATAAGGATCTCTTGAGAAGGTGTCCGCACCATGGTTTACCCTTGTGGCTCCAAGTCCAAACTTTCTATAACGGTGTAAACCCCTCAACAAGGCAACTAATTGATTCAGCCACTGGTGGAACCCTGAACAATAGAACTCCTGAAGTAGCTTATGAGTTTATTGAAGAGATGTCACTAAATAACTATCAGTGGCAGGTTACAAGGACCAAACCAACAAAATCAGCCAGAGTTTTCAACATAGATCACAGTAACCATGCTATCAACACAAGTAGAGATGATGAATAAAAAGCTTGATAGTTTGTGTTCTTCGCAGTACATCCGATGAATGCGGTGCGACGTAAGTGGAGCGATGGCGAATCTGAGTACCCACCCTACCAAGCTGGGCGCAGAGAGCGAGCGGATGAGGCGTATAGGTAACAATTTCAGATCTAATAATAACCCATATAGTAATAATTATAATCCAGGTTGGAGGAACCACCCAAATTTTTCGTGGGGAGGTCAAGGAAATCAAGGAAATCAAAGACAACAACCTCCTCAAAATTTCCAAAATTAGCCCTATCCACAGGAGAAGAAGCCGAATCTTGAAGAGATGCTGACAAGATTCATGGCAGCCACAGAAAACCGTCTCCAAGACACTGAAACCACCCTTAAGACCCAACAAGCATCGATCAAAGGGATCGAGAGCCAAGTTAGGGAAGTCACTAAGTCAGTTGAGGAAGTTTCTAAGTTAGTTGGACAACTCGCGAAGCTGATGTCTGAACGATCGCAAGGGCGTCTACCAAGCAACACTGAGATTAATCCAATGGAGCAAATCCAAGCCATAACAGCTCAAGAAAGTGAAGAATTAGACGAACCCAGTCCAATACAAGGAAACGAGGTAGAAAAAGGTAAAGTTGAGTGATCGCTGTGAATCAGAGCTTTAAAATTTATAAAAAGAACGATCGAACCTAGAAACTAACTCTGACAACGATTAAAGGCAAGTGTACCTATCGAACAGTAGTATAGCTTAGGCAAGACCGGATTATCGAACCCAAAGGAACTAAAAGTACTAATACTAACTTTCTTTTTATTATCTAGCCTAAAAATAAAGAGAGATTGTTTATCTAATCTAAATTAATTAACTACTAAACTAAAGACTCTAAGAGAAAGAAGAATGAATTTGGAAAATAACTTGGGAAAAACTCAGTTGATTTAGATGATACCCTAGGAAGAATCCACCTAGACTTCACTTGTTATCTAACACTAAACCATACGATTTATTCACTTAGTTTGATCCGTAAGACTCCCTAACGTATATTAAACCCTCTCTCGAGGCGAATAACGTCTAACCCTAGGTTAATTAGTGGAACTCTCCTTCTCTTATAATAACCCCCTAGAATAGCAGTAAATTGATCTGTGGATTCCCATATTAGGTTTCACCCTAATCTAGCAAAATCTCGTCACCCTATCTCTTGGCGTGCGATCAACTCCGCTTAATTATGTTGGATCTACTCTTAGGCAGGGTCTATTCCTCCTCCACCTAAGCACATTAAATTTGGATTAAGCTCACATAATTAAGAACAAACTAAGTATTTATCATATAATTCAGAAAACAATAACAAGATTCATCATAGGTTTTATCCCCGTCGGGTATCCGAAGGGTTTAGTTCATAACAATAAAGGAAAACATCTCAAGAGAAAAGATAAAACAAAACATAAGAAATCCCTAAAACCCCCTGAAAGAATTGAAGAGGAGATCCTCCGTTTTGAGTAGAATTTCGGCTTCTTGAAATGGATCAACTGGCTATCCCTGAGTGAATCCCCACAAATCTGCCTTCTCTGGCCTAGCACGATGCCCCTAAACGATGGCTTTGGGCTCTCACTCTTAGGTCATACTTAGGGTGTATTTATAGGCTTTTGAAATACGTTTCTTTCTCCCTAAGTATCCTTTCCCGAATGAAATTGCTCTTTTCCACGGCAAAGGCACGGCCATGGCGCACGCCCGTGTAAATCGTGGCCAGGCCTTGTTCAGATTTCTTTAATGAGACATGGCCGTGTGAGTCGGGGTTAGACCCTGTTCTAGATTATTGACTTGGCACAGCCGTGTGGATCCAAGTCCAGGCCGTGTCGATTTCCTCTTTGGTCCGTTTTGGTCCGTTTTGAGCCCGTTTCTTTTTCTTTTTTATCATTGGGTGCTTTCCTGAGTGTAAGACATGAAAAGAAAGGATTAAGAGCACCTTTTTACATAAATCAAAGGATAATTCATCCAAAAGCATACTAAATGTGGGCCTAGAATATGTTACTATTTCGGTTTATCAAATACCCCCACACTTAAGCTTTTGCTTGTCCTCAAGCAAAATTCTCAACTTACAATTAAAACGAACTTCCTATAATTCATAATAGTCATTGATAGTGTCTCATCATAATTCAGAGATAATTTATACATGGATAATTCAACTCAAAGCGCCCTAAAAATTCAAACAATATAAGTCATGGATTTTGTAGCTCGAAAACATAGGCGTCTCCCCTTATCTAGATAATTACCTTTAATTTAAAATCGACAAGGATTGACATCCTCACAAAAGATTCACTCAAATCACTTAAAGTGTTTAAGGTTCAGAATTTAGGTACTCAAAAGTCAAACATGAAGAGTTAATCCCATAGGCTTGCATGAAAATCAAATCTCCACCACTGAAATATGAGATGAAACACAAATCAAAAGGTATTTAACAGGGTTGTAACAGGGCTAGGGTTAAGGTGTGGAATAAGGCTGAATTAAAGGGTTAGAATCGAGATTGAATTGACAAATTACCTAACTAAGAAGTAATGAACTAATAATTATAATTACATCAATTGAAAACTAAGAATACCAATAATACGAGCTTCTTCTTCGATACTTGGAATTTAAGCGTATAAGCTCATTTAATCACAACTAATGATGAATAATGAATATACTTTTGATTTTTTTTAAGAACAAACTAAATACATAATAAGGGATAAATTTCTAAAATTCATAATTAGGCAACTAATCAAATCAAATCTCGATATAAGGGTAGTCAAAAGGAATGGTGATAACAAAAATAAAGGGTTTCTGGGTTAATATTAGCAGTTATGTCAATAAAAAGGGTTGTTAGGATTAAAAGGGGTTCACTAGGGGTTAATTTGTGAAGGTAGGCTTTTTATGGAGTAAGTGGGTTAAAACCTAGGTGCCTTTATCATCTCTGTATATCAAATCAAGAAAAATATGGTCTCGACATGTATAATCAATGCAAGTTCTAGAATAACAAATCAGTGTTGACATACTCATAATTAATAGTGAGCAAGAAAAAGAATATATGCTCTATAAGGCTCAAAATCTCACAAAAATTATGGGTATTTTGATGTCAACCTTGTAAATTTCAAACTTCAAAGTAATATTTAAACTCAGTTCGACAACCTAGAAAATTTTTAATTCAGAAAAATAGACTTATCATGCTTGATTCTCTAGTATTCTTCAAATTTAATTATCAATGCACAATTATCAATGACTTAATCTAAAACATATAAATAAAAATCATAAATCATCAGAAATTTCATCCTAATTAGTAATATGAGTAATTTACTTTCAAACAAGACTAACTTCAGGGATTTGAGAATAATGCAAAAAGTTTGGTACCTAATTTCAAAAATTTGAGAATAATGAAAAAAATTAGGCACCTTTTTAGGTTGTTCACCCCCCACACTTAAGATGTACATTGTCCTCAATGTACAAAGTTAGATAATATAAATGTAATGTTCAGATCAGAAGATATGGGGATAAGTGAAACTCCCTGAATTATGGATGGATTCCTTGAGTCGGAGGTGACAGATGACTTATGTAGCAGTGAGTTACTCCTAGTGATTTTTTCGTTATTTTTGAGTGTACCATTGAAGCTGCAAAGTCATTAGTTAGATGTCTAGGGGTTGAAATTCAACCAGTGTTTGCTAGTAGTATTCTAAGGTTAGATAGCCAATGATAATATGAATAAAATAAGGGTATGAAACATATACGGCAAAAGAGTTTAAATTAAGACAAATAAAAATTAGAACGAAAGAACTAAAAATAAAGAAAACTAAGAATAAGGAAAATAAAAGGACTTGAGGTCCTCATCATCAGCTGGATCCTGCGGTGGTGTTGGTGAAGAGATGTGGAAGTGATGACAAATCTGCTGGAGGGTGGCCTCGATACCGTCAAAACGTCGAGCTGTGTCAGTGAAATACTGAGTACAGTATTGCTTGAACTGAGTTAGGCGTGAAGAAATGTCCGAAAGTGAAGCTGCTGCATGGGTGGGTCGCTGGCTCGAGAGTGATGGCTCCTATGGTAGTGGGACATCATCAGTAATGTCCTCGAGTTCCTCCTCGTCAGTGGGTAGGGCTAATCGGTATTGAGGGGGTTCGATTCCACGTCGACGCTGGATCATCCTCATATGTAGCATCGTCTGGATGCCCTGTAGGGCCATCTGCCCTATCAGTGTGAGTGAGGAGGTTTGTTCGTCGGTGGTTAGGAGCCTTAAATACCGAGCTAAGCGTGTGATGTAGGGCCCCATTGATAAAATCCCCTTCCTGTGCGGCTCTGTTTGATGTTGAATTGCACAGGCGATGAAGTATGCCAGGTCAAAAACATGCCCTTCTGACATGCACGATAGGTAGTAGACATCGTGCTTGTTTACCACCCCTGTGCTCTCACGTCGTCCTATGATGGTGTGAGCGAGAATGGCATGAATATATCGTAGGGGTGGGCCAAGGGCTGTCGCCTTCGAGCGACTGGGATCGTAGACATTCATGGTGGGTGCTAAGCTGCGCCAGCAGTAAAGGGGAGTGCAGTGGAGTTGACGGTCTAACTCAGAGAGTGGATTTTCCTCTATAAATTCCTCCGTATAGAGTCCGAGTGCCGTGCCGAATTGCGGTATGCTTAGTCCGCGTACCGTACCTCCTAAGCGGAATTACACTGTGCTCGGGTCATCGTACTGGGCCATAACTGTCTGTAAGGTAAAAGTAGTGCAGAACTCGAGGGTGAGTTCCAAATAAGTTGGCTCAATGATGGAGAAAAATTGCTCCCACGGCTCGGTCGATATGAGGGCTCGAATATCGGTTGCTAATCCGACCTGTTCCACCGCGTTCCAGTTAATACATCTACCGGTTCCTAGAGGTCATTCCCGAAATGCCTTGTATCATTTTTCTTGAGCATCTTGAGAGAATTAGAGGAAGCGGTGTCTTAATTCAGAAGATGCGCTGGCTGAGGATGATTCGGACCCCTTTCTTTTCTTAGTTGGTGCGGCCGTGGTTCGTTTCCCTCGTGATGACGACATTGTACCTGAAAATAAAGAATATTCAAGTAACGGTTGTACCAAATTGTCATCTAGGCCCAAGATATTTAAATGCTAAGTACAATTATTCACCTATGAGCAACCAATTCTAATTCTACATAGGAAGGTTTGTAAAAGATTTTAATCAACAGAGAATATGAAATCCATCCAATAACGATAAATAGCACACATAACTAATCATCAAGATTATGAACATTCAATAAGTTCTAAAATGAGATCTAAAAGAAAATAAATCATATTTAATATTAAAACTTTAAACAAAACAAAGTAATATGAAATATATCAAACTTTGAGTGCCGAAAATTTGAGTAATAGGAAAACTAGAGGTGGTGGTGGTGGAAATCGGCTAGACACGGGCAGAGTACGGCGGTGATGTAAGGTTTTCTGCAGTTGCACGGTGGTGGCACGGGCGTGTTTTTTCTGTAGCACGGTGGCGGCACAGGTGTGTTCACGGTTTTAGTGTGGTTTTGTTGAAAGACAAGGGGGTTGAGGGGTTGAAGGGACGGTGGAGGGTTTGAGTGTGGCCGGATTTGAGAGGGGTGAGGCTTGAAATTTGGTTTAGGGTTGATTTGGGGGAAAGGAGACCGTTAAAGATGCTTAAATAGGGATACGGGCACAGGCAGGGGCCACGCCCGTGTTTGATTTTTATGCCCCCGTGTTTTTTGCGATTTCAAATTTTAGGCGCGTTCAGGTGGATTTGCCACGGCCGTGTTGCTTATGACACGCCCGTGCTTGATAAGTCAGTAACCTCACACGGTTTGCTGGAACGGGCGTGTTTCTCCCGTGCTTAACAAGTCAGTAACCTTGTACGGGTAGTTGGCACGGGCGTGGGATATTATCACAGCCCGTGTTGAGGAAAAAGATTCTTCTTTGTCGTGCACGGCCGCTGGCACGCCTATGGTTTGTCCCCTAGCTTTCGCACGGCCACGGGCACGCCCGTGTGCAAGGCCGTGTGGTCTAAAACCTGCACCTTATTAGATTAATTAGTATGAAGTTAGATGCTAAACAGTTAAAAGTATAATGTTAGGGAAGTTAGTGCTCGGGTTGCCTCCCGAGAAGTGCTTGTTTATAGTCTTAAGCTAGACTTTCCCTGTTTTCGGTTCTAAAAGAAGGTTCATGGAGAAGAAGCTCCTCTCTCATATCTCTAAAATCTGCACCATTATAAATTTTTAATCGGTGACCATTTACCTTGAATGTGCCCTTAGTGGGGTGAGTTACCTCGATTGTGTCGTATGGAAAAATTGTTTTAATAATGAATGGGCCTGACCATCTCGATTTCAGCTTCCCAGGAAATAATTTAAGCCTTGAGTTGTACAGTAGGACCAAGTCCCCTACTTTGAATTGTTTCGACTTCTTTAGACGAGCGTCATGGCATCGCTTAGTTGCCTCTTTATATAGTTTTGAGTTCTCGTAGGCCTTGGCTCTCCATTCATCTAGCTCGTTCATTTGCATCATTCTTTTCTTACCTGCAGTGCTAAGATCAAAATTTAAAAACTTTATGGCCCAAAAAGCTTTGTGTTCTAACTCGAATGGTAGATGACAGCTTTTCCCGTATACAAGTTTGTATGGGGATGTCCCTGGAGGGGTTTTAAATGCTGTTCTATAGGCCCATAAGGCATCATCTACTTTTAATGCCCAATCTTTTCTGTTTGATTCAACCGTTTTTTCTAGAATGCGCTTAAGTTCTCGGTTTGCTACTTCAACTTGCCCACTGGTTTGAGGGTGATATGGGGTAGCTATCCTGTGGTGTACTCCATACTTTTTTAAGACTTTTTCAAATTGAGTATTACAGAAATGAGTGCCCCTATCACTAATGATAGCTCTAGGCGTTCCGAATCGAGAGAACAATTTCTTGAGGAACTTAACTACTACTCTAGCATCATTAGTAGGTAGAGCTTCGGCTTCCACCAATTTTGACATGTAATCAACTGCCACGAGGATGTATTTATTTTCGAACGAACTAGGGAATGGACCCATAAAATCAATACCCCATACATCAAATATTTCACATGATAGCATATATGTTTGAGGCATTTCATCATGTTTAGAGACATTACCTGTTCTTTGACATTTATCACATGAAGCGACATACCTGTTTGCATCCTTGAATAGAGTGGGCCAATAAAAACCTGATTCGAGTATCTTATGTGTTGTCTTAATGCCACTGTAGTGTCCTCCTGAAGGTCCTGAATGGAAATGTTCTATAATCTTACTTGATTCTGTCCTCGTAACGCATCTTCGAATTACCTGATCTGCACATATTCGGAAAAGAAAGGGATCTTCCCAAAAATAATTTTTTGCATCAGCAAAGAATCGCTTCTTTTGGTGATGTGTTAATTTTTTTGGCAAGGTGTTAGTAGCTAAATAATTTGCAATATCCGCAAACCATGGTACCTCAAAATGAGTTATCGAAAAGAGTTGTTCTTCTGGGAATGAATCGTTTATCTCTCCTTCATTTAGCTCTTCGATATGGGGGTTTTCGAGTCTAGAGAGGCGATCAGCTGGAAGGTTCTCAGCTCCTTTCTTATCATGTATTTCCAAATCAAATTCTTGTAAAAGTAAGATCCATCTCATGAGTCGTGGTTTCGCATCAAGTTTAGTTAATAGATAACAAAGAGCTGAGTGGTTAGTGAAAACGACAACTTTAGATAATAATAAATACTGTCCAAATTTGTCAAAAGCAAAAACTACAGCTAGCAGTTCTTTTTCTGTGGTGGTGTAGTTTTCCTGTGCAGGTGTCAAAGTCCTGCTAGCATAATAGATTGGCTGAAAATACTTGCCTCTTCGTTGTCCCAAAACTGCACCTACTGCGAAATCGCTTGCATCACATATTAGTTCAAAGGGCAGATTCCAATCAGGTGCAATTATAATTGGAGCATTTATTAGTTTATCCTTAAGGATATTGAATGCGTCTAAACATTCCTGATCAAAATTGAAAGGAACATCTTTTTCTAGTAATTTTGTTAAAGGCTTAGCTATTTTAGAAAAATCCTTAATGAATCTTCTATAAAATACTCTGTGTTCTAAAAAACTTCTAATGGCCTTAACTGAACTAGGGGGAGGTAACTTTTCTATAGTTTCAATCTTTGCTTTATCTACCTCGATCCCTTTACTAGAAATTTTATGTCCTAATACTATTCCCTCTTGTACCATAAAGTGACATTTTTCCCAATTTAAAACAAGGTTTGTTTTCTCACATCTCATTAGAACTCGTTTTAAATTTTTAAGGCAAAGATGGAAAGAATTACAGAATGGCGAGAAATCATCCATAAATACCTTCATAATATCTTCCACGAGTTCATCAAAGATTGCTAGCATGCAACGCTGAAAAGTAGCAGGAGCACTACATAATCCAAAAGGCATTCTACGATAAGCAAACGTGCCGTATGGGCATGTGAACATTGTCTTCTCTTGATCTTCAGGTGCTATTGGGATTTGAAAATAACCGGAGAGTCCGTCTAGGAAGCAATAGTACATATGTTCTGATAACCTTTCTAGCATTTGATTAATGAAGGGTAGAGGGAAGTGATCTTTTCTAGTGGCGTCATTCAACTTCCTGTAATCTATGCAAACTCTCCAACATGTGACTGTCCTGGAAGGAATTAGTTCATTCTTTTCGTTAGCTACCACGGTCATGCCTCCTTTCTTTGGGATAACCTGCACAGGACTCACCCACTTGCTGTCAGAAATAGGATAAATTATTCCAGCATCTAGAAGTTTAATTAACTCAGCTTTCACGACTTCTTTTACGTTGGGATTTAATCGTCTTTGTGGTTGCATGCATGGCTTGTACTCGTCTTCCATTAAAATTTTGTGGGTGCAAAATTTTGGGCTTATTCCCTTAATGTCAGAGATTTTCCAAGCTATGGCTTTTTTATGCTCTCTTAGTACCTGTATCAACTCCTCTTTTTCCTGAGGTTCTAGCTATGAAGAGATAATTACTGGTAACGTATAATTTTCCCCAATGAATGCATACTCTAAATGTTTTGGCAGTTGCTTTAATTCTAATTTAGGTGGTTCATCAACAGAGGGTTTTTGTTTTAAATCGTCATCGAATTCAATGATTTCTTTTTCTGTTTGTCTTGATGATGACATTTTTGAATTTAGCTCGTGGACTTCATCTTCTTCCCCCTCTTCTTGAGTGTGACACAGTTCCATCGTGTCATCATGTAGAATTTCCTGTAATGAGTTTTGAATGATATGATCAGTGGTATCAATAAAATAACAGGAATCATCTTGTTCTCTAGAATATCTCATGGCATCATAAATTTGAAAAATAATTTCCTCATCGCCTATCCTTAATGCAAGTTTACCATCACCTACATCAATGACAGCCCTGGCAGTGGCTAAAAAAGGGCGCCCTAGAATTAAGGGAACCTCAATGTCCTCATCCATGTCAAGCACAACAAAATCAATGGGGAAAATAAATTTATCAATTTTTACCAAGACATCCTCGATAACTCCTCTAGGGTATTTAATAGATCTATCAGCTAACTGAATACTCGTCCTAGTGGGTTTTGGTTCCCCAAGATCTAGTCGTTTAAACATTTTATAAGGCATTAAATTAATACTGGCACCTAGATCAGCTAATGCTTTATTAATATTTAAACTACCAATTAAACAAGGAATAGTAAAACTTCCTGGGTCTTTTAATTTGGTTGGTAGCTTATTTTGGAGGATGGCTGAACATTCTTCATTAAGCTCCACCATGGATACTTCTTCAAGCTTCCTTTTATTCGTTAGGAGTTCCTTTAATAATTTTGCGTACGTCGGCATCTGTGAAATGGCTTCAACAAAAGGCAAGTTAATATGTATCTGTTTAAACAGTTCATGAAACTTACCGTATTGTGCGTCTAATCATTCTTTCTTTAACTGTGCTGGATATGGGATTGGTGGTTTACTTTCTTTGCGTTTTGGAGTTACATCCCCAACTCTCGTATCCTTTGCTTTGTCATCTTCATGTAGTAATTTTTTCTTTGGTTCAACTAACTCCTTTCCACTCCTCAGTGTAACTGTCTTCACCTGTTCTGTTACTTTAGAGAAGATCACTGATCGAATTTCGGAAACCATTTCAGTAAGTTGTCCAACTGTCTTAGTGAGTTCTCCAACTTGTTTCTCTATCGCTTTGATCGATGTTTGTTGGTCATCAAGTGTTGACTCAGTCTTTCGGAAACGGGCTTATGTGGATGCTATGAATTTGTTTAATGTCTCTTCAAGATTTGGCTTCTTTTCCTTTGGATAGGGCTGATTTTGGAGATTTTGAGGAGGTTGTTGTCTTTGATTTCCTTGTCCTTCCCACGAAAAAATTTGGGTGGTTCCTCCAACCTGGATTATAGTTATTACTATATGAGTTATTATTAGATCTGAAATTGTTACCCATATAATTCATCTGTTTGCTCTCTGTGCCTGGTTGGTAGGGTGGGTACTCAGGATTCGCCACAGTTCCTCTTGCGTCGCACTGTATGACTGGATGTACCTGCGAAGAACACAAACTATCAAGCTTTTTATTCATTAACTCTACCTGATTTGATAGCATGGTTACTGCGTCGAGGTTGTAAACTCTGGCTGTTTTTGTTGGCCTTGTCCTTGTAACTTGCCACTGATAGTTATTCAGCGACATCTCTTCGATAAACTTGTAGGCTGCCTCAGGAGTTCTATTATTCAAGGTTCCACCGGCGGCTGAATCAATTAGTTGTCTCGTTGAGGGGTTTACACCGTTATAGAAAGTCTGGACTTGGAGCCACAAAGGTAAACCATGGTGCGGACACCTTCTCAAGAGATCCTTATATCTCTCCCTTGCATCGTATAATGTCTCTAAATCCATCTGCACAAAAGAAGATATCTCATTACGTAATTTGGCCGTTTTGGCTGGTGGGAAATATTTTAATAAAAAATTTTCGGTCATTTGTTCCCATGTAGTGATTAACCCTCGTGGTAACGAGTTTAACCACTGTCTAGCTTTATTCTTTAATAAAAAGGGAAATAATCGAAGTCGTATGGCATCATCAGAAACTCTATTTATTTTGAAGGTATAACAGAACTCTAAAAAATTAGCTATATGAGCGTTTGGATCTTTGTCCTGTAAACCATCAAATTGAACAAACTATTGAATCATTTTTATAGTATTAGGCTTTAATTCAAAATTATTAGCAGCTATAGCAGGCCTAACAATACCTGATTCAGCTCCTGTTAAATGAGGTTTAGCATAATCAAACATAGTACGAGGAGCATTATTTTCTCCCACATCTTGTGGTGGAAGATTATTTTCGTCCATCCCTTCAGTAGGATTGGATCTGTCTTCTCGCTCTCCTTGGTAGTTTAGGGCTCGCCTAATTTCTCTATGATTTCTCCGAGCGGTAGCTTCAATATCACTGTTGTATTCTAAAGGTCCTCTCGGGTTCCTTCTAGTCATAAACTAGAGGTACCTGCTAGGAAAAGAAAGAAAGAGAATTTAGAAAATTTAAAATTAAAACTAAAAATAAAAATGGATTGCGAAAAAGAAAAATAAAAAATAATGGCTAAAGTAATAAAAATAGAGCATTCTTAATATTTTAGTTCCCCGGCAACAGCGCCAAAAACTTGATCACTGTGAATCAGAGCTTTAAAATTTATAAAAAGAACGATCGAACCTGGAAACTAACTCTGAAAACGATTAAAGGCAAGTGTACCTATCGAACAGTAGTATAGCTTAGGCAAGACCGGATTATCGAACCCAAAGGAACTAAAAGTACTAATACTAACTTTATTTTTATTATCTAGCCTAAAAATAAAGAGAGATTGTTTATCTAATCTAAATTAATTAACTACTAAACTAAAGACTCTAAGACAAAGAAGAATGAATTTGGAAAATAACTTGGGAAAAACTCAGTTGATTTAGATGATACCCTAGGAAGAACCCACCTAGACTTCACTTGTTATCTAACATTGAACCATACGACTTATTCACTTAGTTTGATCCGTAAGACTCCTTAACGTATATTAAACCCTCTCTCGAGGTGAATAACGTCTAAACCTAGGTTAATTAGTGGAACTCTCGTTCTCTTATAATAACCCTCTAGAATAGCAGTAAATCGATCTGTGGATTCCCATATTAGGTTTCACCCTAATCCGGAAAAATCTCGTCACCCTATCTCTAGGCGTGCGATCAACTCCGCTTAATTATGTTGGATATACTCTTAGGCAGGGTCTATTCCTCCTCCACCTAAGCACATTAAATTTGGATTAAGCTCACATAATTAAGAACAAACTAAGTATTTATCATATAATTCAGAAAACAATAACAAGATATATTTCATCCCGTCGGGTATCCAAGGGTTTAGTTCATAACAATAAAGGAAAACATCTCAAGAGAAAAGATAAAACAAAACATAAGAAATCCCTAAAACCCCCTGAAGGAATTGAAGAGGAGATCCTCCGTTTTGAGTAAAATTCTGGCTTCTTGAGATGGATCAACTAGCTATCCCTGAGTGAATCCCCACAAATCTGCCTTCCTTGGCCTAGCACGACGCCCCTAAACGATGGCTTTGGGTCTCCCTCTTAGGTCATACTTAGGGTGTATTTATAGGCTTTTGAAATACATTTCTTTCTCCCTAAGTATCCTTTCTCGAATGAAATTGCTCTTTTCCACGGCAGAGGCACGGCCATGGCGCACGCCCATGTAAATCGTGGCCAGGCCGTGTTCGGATTTCTTTAATGAGACACGGCTGTGTGAGTCAGGGTTAGATCGTGTTCTAGATGATTGACTTGGCACGGCCGTGTGGATCCAAGTCCAGGCCGTGTCGATTTCCTCTTTGGTCCATTTTGGTACGTTTTGAGCCCGTTTCTCGTTCTTTTTATCCTTAGGTGCTTTCCTGAGTATAAGACATGAAAAGAAAGGATTAAGAGCACCTTTTTACATAAATCAAAGGATAATTCATCCAAAAGCATACTAAATGTGGGCCTAGAATATGTTACTATTTCAGTTTATCATTGAGGTAACATAAGAAAAATCAAAACCCGTAATCAAGGAGTACCAACCTCGTATACCATATCCCGAAGCGTTAACGAGAGACGACACAGAGGAACAGTTTGGTAAGTTTCTTAAACTTTTAAGGAAATTACATATTAACTTACCGTTACTTGTAGCTCTTTCACAGATGCCAGATTCGAGGAAATTTTTAAAACATCTCTTGACGAACAAACGCAAGTTAGACGAGGATCCACATGTGGAATTAAACGCAGTATGCTCAGAAATGTTACAGAATAGACTACCACAAAAGCTAAAAGATCAATGGAGTTTTACAATTCCATGTTTAATTGGTAGACTAACTGTTGATAATGCGTTAGCTGATTTAGGGGCAAGCATAAATGTCATGCCTTATAAATTGTTTAAACAATTAGGTCTAGGGAAACCCAAACAAACTAGGATGAGCATTCAATTAGTGATAAAAGCTGTTAGAATTCCTAGGGTATTATCAAAGATGTTCTTGTAAAATTGACAAATTCATTTTCCCAGTAGATTTTGTTGTCTTAGACATGGATGAGGATAATTCGATTCCCTTAATTTTAGGAAGACCCTTTTTAGCAACTACCAGGACTGAAATTGATATTGATGCAGGAGAACTCATACTTCATGTAGGTAATGAGACGGTCACCCTCAAGGCTCTCGACTCAGCCAGAACATCGAGTAATCAAAGTGAGAACGTAAATTCTACTAATAACCATTCGGTTAACCCTTATTTTCAGGAAGCACCACAAAAGAATACAACTAAACCCGATCCTAAACCCTATGCCAACAAGGAAGTAGTTCATGAAGATCGAAGGATTCAGATCGATGATCTAGACGAGTGGAAGACACACTTCAAGGAAAAATTAGGGATACACGACAAAGAATCGGAACCACACAAGGTAAAATCGTTGGAGCCCCCAGAAGAGCTCATAGGAACAACAAACCACTTCAAAATAGGAGACCAGGTACTGTTAGATAAGGCAGATCCTCGAATATCTCCTCCGGACCCTAACACAAACAAAGAAATACCTTTTAGGGTAACCAGATGTTTTCCCATACGAGACAATCGAGGTAAGTAATCCTATTTTTGGTACTTTTACTATAAACGCATCTCGACTTAAACTTTTTCACGAGGATAAAACGATAGCATGAGGAAGGACTTCCAACTCCTTAAACCACCCACGATGATGCAAACGAGAGGAAAGTCTAGCTTAAGACTATAAGCGAGCACTTCTCGGAGGCAACCGAGCACCGAACCCCATTAACTTTTACATTTTTATTTTTTCTTATCTATTCTATTTTATCATTTCTTTATAGTATCTAGCTTTAAACTAACCAAAAGTGCAGATTTCCAGGCCACACGGCCTAGCACACGGCCGTGTGGATGCCCCGAGATCCTTTGATCGACATGGCGAGGTGGTAGTGCAGTCGAGACAATCAAATCTTGAAGTCACAGACTCCAACCACTGCCCCACGGGCACCGACAGAAAGCCACGGCCGTGTGACGCGGCCGTGGACGACACTGACTTATCACCAACGGGCGTGGCAATCTGTAAAATGGGCATGGGTGAACCAACACACCTAGACACACGGCCGTGCGAGGCGGCCGTGTGAATCAACACGCCTAAGGCGCACGGGCGTGGGGTTGTACCAGGTTTAAAAATCTATTTAACCCCCCTCCCTTCCCTCTTCTCCTACTAACTTTCAACCTTCAACTTTTCATTTTTTTTCCTACTCCTTTTCTCTATACCCTTGAGCTACACCAAAACAATGCCAAAGAAGCGGAAGAAGCCAAGCCACAGTCTCCCTCACGGAGACCGATCTACATAAGTTCATGCCGCCGCTTCAATCACTCGATGAGCCAAGGATATTTGAGGCCATTTAGTTTTTATTTCGTTTTTCTCTTTTGCTTCAATTTCCTTATCTTTACTTCTCTTCTGCTTAATTTAACTTAATTTACTTTAGTTTCTTGATTTTAGGTTCTAAAGGCTGCTAGGGAATCACACCACAACCACCACCATATCCCCAGCCTTAGAAATCACACCCAACAATAAGGACTCTACGGTCCATACAACTTTTCTTTCAAATGTATTTCAATTTTTACTTTTCTTCACTTTAGCTTGCTTTTCTTTAATTATTTAATTAGTATAGTTTTAATTATTATTATTATATCCTGGCTAATCCTCCACGAGCTACCCAATTTCTTCATCTAGCGCAGGATCATCATCTAGACTGACCCCTCCAACGTATTTTCCACATCCTCCAAGGATTTCATCCATAATTCAGGAAGTTTCACTTCTCCCCATATCTTATGATTTTAGTATTATTGTGTTATTATCTAACTTTGTACATTGAGGGCAATGTACATCTTAAGTGTGGGGGGTGAAAACCTAAAAAGGTGCCTAACTTTTTTTTCATTATTCTCAAATTCTTGAAATTAGGTGCCAAACTTTTTGCATTATTCTCAAATCCCTGAATTATATCTTGTCTTTAAGTAATTTCCTCATATTACTAATTAGGATGAAATTTCTGATGATTTATGATTTTTATTGATATGTTTTAGATTAAGTCATTGATAATTGTGCATTGATAATTAAATTTTAAGATACTAAAGAATCAAGCATGATAAGTCTATTTTTTTCAATTAAAATTTGCTAGGTTGTTGAACTGAATTTAAATATTACTTTGAAGTTTGAAATTTACGAGGTTGATGTCAAAAATACCCATAATTTTTGTGAGTTTTTGAGCCTTATAGAGCATATATTCTTTTTCATGCTCACTTTATTGATTATGAGTATGTCAACATTGATTTGTTATTCTAGAACTTGCCTCGTTTATACATATCGAGACCACACCTATGATTTGATATCTGAGAGATGATTAAGGTACCTAGGTTTTAACCCACTAACTCCATTAAAAGCCTACCTTCACAATTAACCCCTAGTGAACCCCTTTTAATCCTAACAACCCTTTTTATTGACATAACCACTAATATTAACTGAGAAACCCTTTGTATTTGTTATCACCATTCTTTTTCGACTTCTCTTATATCGAGATTTGATTTGATTAAGCTACCTAATTATTTCATCTTAGCATATGAATAGATGTATTATATATATATAAAATATATATATATATTGATATTAGTACGATGAAAAGCGAGCTTATCTGATTAAAGTCTATTTATTGAAGAAGAAGCTCGTATTATTAGTTTAAAGTTTCAATCCATTATGTAATTATTCAGTTTATTATTTCTAGTTAGGTAATTTATCAATTCAATCTTGATTCTAACCTTCTAATTCAGCCTCTATCCACACCTTAACCCTAGCCCCGCTACAGCCCTAATAAAAGACCTTTTGTTTTGTGCATCATCTCATATTACAGTGGTGGAGATTTGATTTTCAGGCAAGCCTATGGGATTAACTTTTCATGTTCGACTTTTGAGCGCCTTTTCCTGAACCTTAAACACTTTGAGTGATTTGAGTGAATCTCTAGTGAGGATGCCAATCTTTGTCGATTTTGAATTAAAGGTAATTATTTAGATAAGGGGAGACGTCTATATTTTCGAGCTACAAATCTATGACTTAGATTGTTTGAATCCTTAGGACTCTTTGAATTGAATTATCCATGTATAAATTATCTATGAATTATGATGAAACATTGTTGATAGGAATTATGAATTATAGAAAGTTCGTTTTAGTTGTAAGTTGAGAATTTTGCTTGAGGACAAGCAAAAGCTTAAGTGTAGGGGTATTTGATAAACCGATATAGTAACATATTTTAATCCCACATTTAGCATACTTTTGGATGATTTATCCCTTGTTTTATGTAAAAAGGTGCTCTTAATCCTTTCTTTTCATGTCTTATACTCAGGAAAGCACCCAAGAATAAAAAGAACAAGAAACGGGCTCAAAACAAACCAAAATGGGCCAAAGAAGAAATCGACACGGCCTGGACTAAAGCCCACACGGCCGTGCCTCCTCAAATATACTAGAACACAGCCTGATGTCGATCTACACGGCCGTGCCTTATTAACAGAGTCCAACACGGCCTGTCCACGATTCACACGGGCGTGCGCCATGGCCGTGCCCCTACCGTGGAGGAGAGTAATTTCACTTGGAAAAGGATACTCAGGGGCAAAGAAACCTATTTCAGAAGCCTATATAAAGACTCTAGGTATAACCTAGAAGAGGGCGGTTAGCTAGGCCAAGGAGCCGAGCCGAAGAGGTCAGATTTGTGGGAAACTCTCAAGGGATAGCCAGTTGATCCATCTCCAGAAGCCGGAATTCTACTCAAGACGGAGGATCTCTCCTTCAATTCCTTCAGGGAGTTTTAGGGATTTCTTATGTTTTGTTTTATCTTTTCTTCTGAGATGTTTTCATTTATTATTATGAACTAAACCCTTCAGATACCTGAAGGGGGATGAAACCTAGATGAATCTTGTTATCGTTTTCTGAACTATATGATAAATACTTGATTTGTTCTTGATTATGTGTGCTTAATTCTTGTGTTGATATTTTGTGGATATTAATTCAAGTTGAATGTGCTTAGGTGGTGGAGCAAAAGTCCCTGCTTAAGAGTAGATCTAGCATAATTAAGCGGAGTTGATCGGGTGCCCAGTGATAGGGTGACGAGATTTTGCCGGATTAGGGTGAAACCTAATATGGGAGTCCATAGATTGATTTACTGCTATTCTAGGGGTTTTAATTAGAAAGAGATTTCAATTAATAAACCTAGGGTTAGACTTTATTCGCCTCGAGAGAGGGTTTAATATAAATTAGGGAGTCCTACGGATCAAGTCAAGTGAATAAATAAATGCAGTTCGGTGTTAGATAACAAGTGAAGTCTAGGTGGATTCTTCCTAAGGGTATCGTCTTAATCAACTGAGTTTTTCCCAAGTATTTCCCCAATTCATTCTTTTTGTCTTTGTGTCTTTATCTTAGTAATTAGTTAATTTAGATTAATAAACAACTTCACTTATTTTAGGCTAAATAATAGGAAAAAAGTTAGTATTAGTACTTTTAGTTCCTTTGGGTTCGACAATCCGGTCTTGCCTAAGCTATACTACTATTTGATAGGTGCACTTGCCTCAATCGTTGTCAGAGTTAGTTTCCAGGTTCGATCATTCTCTTTATAAATTTTAAAACTCGAAAGACATACGATCAATAGATTAGCTGAATTGTATATTGCTGATATCGTTAGATTGCATGGGGTGCCAGTTTTGATTATTTCTGATAGAGATCCGAGATTCACATTACGATTTTGGAAGAAATTGCAAGAAGCTCTAGGTACGAAGTTGAATTTCAGTACAGCTTTTCATCCACAAACTGACAGTCAGTCTGAGAGAGTAATTCAGATTCTCGAAGATATGCTCAGATGTTGTGTTTTAGAGTTCAAAGTTAATTGGGAGAAATATTTGCCGTTGGTTGAATTTGCGTATAATAATAGTTTTCAAACGAGCATAAAGATGGCACCGTATGAAGCTTTATATGGTCGCAAATGCTGAACTCCATTGTGTTGGATCGAACTGAGTGAGAAACAGATTCACGGGGTTGATTTGGTTAGAGAAACCGAAGAGAAAGTGAAAGTAATTCGTGACTATCTAAAAGTAGCTTTAGATCGTCAGAAATAATACACGAATTTGAAACGAAAAGATATTGAATTTCAGATCGGTGATAAAGTGTTCTTGAAAGTGTCTCCGTGGAAGAAAATCCTTAGATTTGGTTGGAAAGGTAAGTTGAGTCCGCGTTTCATCGGACCGTACGATATTATCGAAAAAATAGGGCTAGTAGCATATCGATTAGCCTTACCATCGAAGTTAGAAAAGATTCATAATGTTTTTCATGTGTCGATGTTACGTCGATATAGATCTGATTCATCACATGTGATTTCTCAGTCAGAGATTGAAATTCAACCTGATATGACTTACAACGAAGAATCGATCAGAATTTTGGCTCGAGAGATCAAAGAATTGAGAAATAAATGCATAGCTTTAGTGAAAGTCTTATGGAAACATCACGGAGTTGAGGCTACGTGGGAACCCGAGGAAGATATGAGAAAACAGTACCCTAACCTATTCACTAGTAAGATTTTCGGGGACGAAAATCCGTAAGGGGGAGAGATGTAACAGCCCGTTTTTGGTCAAATCGGAACAGTGGTTTGGGACCACAAATCCAAGGTCAAAATATTTATTTTATTATTATTTTAATATTTACAGTATGAATAAATGATTGTGTGAAAGTTTCGTTTAGAAATTTTATCGTTTGATTTTTCGTTTAGAAATTTTATCGTTTGATTGGTCAATTTGATAAAAAGGACTAAATCGCGTAAGGTGTAAAATGCATGTTCTACTAGTTAAAGGTGTTAAATAGCTTTGGTTTTTGAATATGCTGGCCTTAAATTGTAATTAAACCATTTGAAACTTAAATGGACAAAGATGGGCATTAATATGATGATTTTAATGGTTTAGTATTAAGGTTATAATTGTAAATTGGTTATTAAACACAACATAAATAAAACAAAAACCAAATTTATGGTTGTATCAGCTTCTCCACCGATTTTTGGAAGAGAAGAAACACCATTTTAGGGCTACCATTTGGCTAGGGTATTTTTGCTCATTAAGGTATGATTTTTGTCCCGTTTTTAGTGATTTGTGTTTTTGTGATCATTGCAACTAGTACTAGCTAGCCCAGGGACTAATTTGTAAAATTGTTAAAGATTTTGAAAGTTTGCATTGATGAATATATGTGTTCTTTGATGTTTGATGATGAAATATGAAATCTTGTTGTTAGATACACAAGTTTTGTAAAGTGATTTTTAGAGAAAATGCAAAATAGGGATTAAATTGAGAAATGTGTAAAGTTAGTGGTTAAATGTGTGAAAAAGTGATAAATATGGGCTTCTAGGGGTCTTATAGGAATTCGGCTATAATGGGTATTAAAGAAATTTCATTAATTTGTGATTTTATGAAATAAGGACTAAATTGTGAAAAATGAGAAATATGTGGGGCAAAAGTGTAAATGTGTTTTAAAGTGTGATTTGGACTAAATAGAATGAATAGATGATTAAATAATTTAATTTTGAATATATCTAGATCAAGAAAAGTGAAATACAGACTTGGATCGGGGAAAAGATAAAGTAATTGACTAATCGACTCGATTCGCCGTTTTAACATCCGAGGTAAGTTCAGATGTTATAATTTCGTTACAAATGTATTTTATATGATTTGATAGAGCATGAATTGTGATTATGTGATTACGGACAAGTTCAGAAATAATTTGGCGATGATTCGACAGTTGGGATCCCAGTTGAACCTTAGGAATAGTTTAGGATGCTAGTGACATGTCATTAGGTATAATTTGAGTTGGCTTCGGGCCATGATATCAGAATTTCAGATAAGTTACCTTGATTTGGCTTTGGGCCATGGTATAGGTACTTATCGGGTGAGACCTTGAGTATCTGACTTCTATTCCGAATGGTTCAACGGGTAAATGAAGGATGTGGTTGAGTATGAGATTGGTACGAGATGGTACAGGTATGTACATTAATGAATTGAGTATTGAAATTATGGAATTGATGAGTTATTTGGTAATTTATGTGAATGATCATTGGATAGCTTTGAGATTTAATAGAATTGTTGTATATTGTCTTCTTTTATTTGAATGATTAATGAATATTGATATTTTCTCATTATTAGCATATGAGCTTACTAAGATATATAGCTTACTTTTTTGCTTTTCTGTGTTTTATAGTGATTTCAAGGCTAGCTTGGATTTGGGGTTCGCCGGAGACTTCACCACACTATCCACTAACTCTTTAGTACTTTTGAAACTATGTTTTGAGTATATGGCATGTATAGGTATTTTGATGTCATTTTGATTGTGGGTTGGTAGAGATTTTGGTTATTTGTAATGGCTTGTAAATCTATATGTTTTGAGTTGTAAATATAGCCATGAGAGTTGGCTTAATTTGGTGAATTTTGTTTATGTGCATATATGGTTGATATTAGATGTGAGTTATGTTTGTGAATTGGTTCAAAATAATGTATGTTTAGTAAAGGTATAGTTATTTGATTTGTATATGTGATTTGGTATGTTTTGATGGAGTACGGTTTGAGGTCATAAGCATGTTGAATGTTGGTAATGAAACTGGTATAAATTAGCCTTGATTGTGGCTGAATTGAATGTTATTTATGCTATGATATGGTGCCATTTTTGTTGTATAGGTATATGCAAATTTGGGTGACAAAGTGGCTTGGTAAATAGCCTATTTTTGTCCACACGGGCAGAGACACGGGCGTGTGTCTTAACCGTGTGTGACACACGGTCATGTTACACGGCCGTGTGTCCCCTGGTGTTGATATTAAAATGAAGTCAGTATGCTCAACACGGTCTCACATAAGGGCGTGTGATCATCCTTGTGGCACAAGTCAGTATACCCTCTAATTGGCACACGGCCTAGCACACGGGTATGTGACTTGGCCGTGTTGCATAAGTCAGTATACCCTATAGGTTTGGCACGACCTAGCACACGGTCTGGCACACAGGAGTTTGTGGCCACTTCAAAGGGCACACGGTCTAGACACATGGGCGTTTGGTTGGTCGTGTGACCCAAGTCAGTAACCTCACTTGTTTGGACACGGGGTAGGACACGGGCTGGGACATGGCCATGTGCTCCCATTTCAAATGCCCACACGGCCTATGGCACGGGCGTGTCTGGTGGCCGTGTGAGACACACGGCCTGGTCATATGGGCGTGTGTCTCCTGTTTTGGAGAAAATTTTTATAAGTGTTGAAAAATTTTTCGAGTTATTAGTTTAGTCCCTAATCACTCCCAATGCATGTTTAAGGCCTCGTAGGCTCATTTAAGGGACACTATGACTGATTGTGATTGAATTGTATTTGAATTGAAAAGTTGCGTATGAAATGTTTGTTTAAAAGTGTTGTAAGTCCGATAATGCTCTGTAACCCTATTCTGACGGTGAATACGGGTGAGGGGTGTTACATTTTCACCTCAAGGCATTCCTTGGGTCTTCAACCGTCACCGCTCCATCTTCTCCTCATCATGGACTCCTTTTGAAAAAATTACATTTAAGTCCTATTTCCATTTCCGGCTCACAAGAATTATATGAATTTTAAAAAGAAGTCCTACGTGGAGATGATAGTCCACAGTCTATTTCCTAAGAACCACAACCTTGACAAAAATAACAATTATATAACAATTATATAATATCGCATCCATTCGCATATATAACTCAAAAACATGCATAAGATCTAAAGAATGTCACTTTCTATGTAATCGAATCATTCAAGAAGAAAAGAAATCTATTTTCATTACTTGTTTATACTTATAGATAGAGCATAACCTAACTCTAATACCATTTGTTGGAAAAATGGGTCTGAAAAACGTAGTGAAAAATAAGTTTGAAGAAAAAATCAGAGTTTTAAAAAATTTTCCAAAACTAGAACTTGGTTGTGGTATCTGAAATAATAAATACTTAATCAAATTTGTACCTTTTCGATTCGTCTAGGATGAATGCTTCGACCGAGTAGCCTTCTCCGCTATCCTAAACCTCATGTATGCCAAGTGTAAGCTCACATCGAATCAGAAAATTTTCCACAAAATTACTAGTGGGTAATTTTGCAATTTCTCTAAACTTTTGGGTCAAATTGTAAATAAGAAAAATATCCCTAGCAATTTTCTAAAATAATTTCTTCAGAGAATTTTCTCTCTACAACTTTCTCTTGAATTCAAGTGTGTGAAAAATAATAACTCATGACTCTCTTTATATAGTGAGAGTTTAGAGAGTTCAATTGTGATTAAGTTTAACCACTTTAATATTAAATTAATATAATATTTATCTAGATAAATATTAGATTAAATTTAATATTAAGATAATCACTTTAATATGAATTTCATAAAATACTATTCAGATAAGTATTAAATTTAATTTAATATTAAATCTATTAAAATAAAATTATTTTTGGAATAATTAATCTGAAATCAAATTATCCAGTACAGTCCTAGTAGGACTGTGATTCCTCCACTGCTTAACCCCCGAAAGACCACCCGCCGGCCACTGAAATGTCACTGCCACCGCCGGCACCGTCGTGTCTGATGGTGACATTGCAAGTGCGACACACTCAGGGCACCACGAACTGGTTCAGTTGTTATCGGTTCAGTCTAGGCCAATGACAACCCGACCGGTCTGGTCCAGCCACCGATTTCACAACATAATAATCCTTCAAAGTATTTGAATCAAACACTCACTTTGATTCTTTTACGGGATTACAGACTCATTTAAATTATCTATTGAAGTAATTTGTCTTTCTCGCAATGTAAATGTTCTTACAATGCCACTTATAATCAGTTTGAATTTAGACAATTAATGAGCTAATATTTTCTTGTTTCAATTTTGCTATGTATGCAAAACATGAAAGATAGAAACACAAAAGATATAACAGCGAAATGTGTAATTAAATTTATTTATTTATTTGTTCATAGTTCAAATACATAGAAAACAATTACATGTTTACTAAAATATGGACACATTTCCCAACAACCTTGTCTTGGACATCAAAAGTGAATGACTCCCAAAAGATAGAGACATAGATGTGACTGACTAGACTAACAATGCATCGAACTGGATCCAAGAAGAATAGATCCTGAATCTGTTTCTTAGTTTATTCACTTGTGACGTTCAAAGTGTGGCATACATATATCCTGAGTGGATGAAGGACTATTTATGAGTGGCTCGTATACTTTCGTAATGATATGTCATTGTGGAGAGCTCAATCATGATACTATAATGGAATGACTTTGTGAGTAAATGAGTTTATAATTAATAGGCAAAAAGTTGAAACTTAATTATAAATAATTTGATCCCTAATCACATATGTCCACCCAGTCCCTCCACTAGGTCATTGAAACCATAAATGAATTTCATGTTAAATCAAATGAACAAAAATGGATGGAAATGATGAAAATGGAGAAATGGGAAACATTTAGAAAAGAATGTGGTTTTATCCAAAATTTAAATGAAAATGGAAACATTTATAAATGAATGTGGTTTTCTCCTAAATGAAAATGACCTAGAAATGAATTTATGGTTTTCGAATTAAATGAAGTTCGAAAATAAAAATAAATCATTTGGTCATAGTAAACTCGTTGAATGTACAAATATTAAATATATTTTCTCATAAATTCTTTTACAGTAAATTCATCATGATTTTAACGGAATTAAAATTAGGTTGAGAATATTATTTAATTCAGAAATTAATATATTTATTTGAGATATTTATTTTGGGAAATAGAAAAACAAATATCGGGTTGGATTGAATTATAATATATTGAGTTAAAAGTCCAAGAAATTCTTGTAATTGGACTTGATATAAAAGAGGCCTAAAAGCCCCTCATGTTAAAGGGGGGCGACAAACCATAATATTATTAATTAGGGTTGTCGCCCCCTATGCTTCTAATTTGATTAGGAGTTCGTTTTTCTATTTGAAATAGACTTCTACAATTTAACAAGGGTTTTACTTCTTCTTCCTATAAATATATGGCACTGGTAGGGCTAAAATATATAACTTTAAGATATTGTTACTCTGCTCAAAAATAGTGAAAGTATTCTCTACGTATTAAATCTATTTTCTAGAATAACAACTCTGAGGTTTCTATTGAGAAGAGATTTTGCTTTCACACTGAAACTAAAGAAAACTATTTCTAGTTCTGTGTTTGATTCAAATTGTTCGAGCCTGCACTCGAAGTAGTTTCATTGTACAAAAATAGAGGAGAAGGTCGTTCAGTTGAAAGCCGAGAACGAAAAGTATCTGTCTAGCCGAAAACACAGGTTCAATTTCGGTAAAGGCTTTATTGCTACAAATATCACAAAACGGATTGGTTTTCAAAATTTTTTATTTTCCAAGGTGCAATAAAATTGTTTTCAAATCAGATTTTTTTCAACATACTTTGCAACCATCAAGTCAATACCCTTTGACCTTTGAAGTCCATAGCACCATAGTTTCAGCATTTCTCAATTGGTGCTCTCCTAACTACAATAGTGGGTTGACCCGAAGGGATGGTTCCAGTAACACTCTGCAGTGTAGCAACTGTTACACGTAGAAGTACATCCTGATCAAGCACCGAGTGACTACTGGTACCTCCTTAGTGGTATCTCAAGGTTATTCTTACCCCCAACTTCAATTTGTGCTCCCTTAATTCGAGGTGCATGATTTTCTACTTCATCATCCACAGTGTGCATTGATTCAAATGACAATCTCAATCTAAGGTCAAAGGTAAGAAGGAAAATGTACCTGTATTTTGTAACAGCCCATTTTTCGGTGAAATCGGAACAGTGGTTTCAGGACCACAAATCTGAGCCGAAAATAAAATTTATTTTTATTTTATTATATGGTCTGTATTATGATAGATATGACATGTGAAAATTTTGGTATGAAAATTTTATTGATTCGGTGCTTAATTACGAGAAGGAATAAATCGCTTAAAATGTGAAAGTTTAATTCTAGTAGCTATAAGGATTAAATAGCTATGGAATTCAAAACTAGAGGTCCTTTTATGGTAATTAGACCATTAAGAAAAGTATGTAGATTTTTCTTGATGACTCATCCATGGAAATATAGAAAAAGGGCAAGGACTAAATTGGAAATAGAAAAATATTTAATTAATTAAAAAGATGATAAAAGATATCATCTTATTTTATGTCATCTTCCACCTAAAAACACATGGAAACCCTAGGTGAGAGAAATGAAACTTTCAGAGCCTAATTGGGTAAGTTTTCTTGTCCCTTTTTTAGTAATTTTGATATTTTTGGAATCGGGATAGCTTAATCTCTCTATTTGGGGGATTAATTTGAAAAGTTATCAAGGTATGAAAAATGGGTCATGTATGTATATGCTGGAAATTAGAAATCTATGTTAGAAAATGAACGATTATTGATAGATAAACAACTTTTACAAAGTGATTTTTGATGAAAACATGATTTAGGGACTAAAATGTAAACTTGTGAAATTGAAGGAAAAATTCTGAAATTTTATGAATACATGTGCTGTAAATTTTGTAATGGGGCTTTGGTTAGGTTTGGAATAGGGAGTAATTTGCACAAGTTTCATTTTCCGAGCCTAGGGACAAAATTGGAATTTATGGAAAAGTTAGGGGCAAAATGGTATTTTTGCCTAGGACGTAAATTGTGTCCCAATGAGTATAAAATGTATGAAATTGACGATTAAAATTATTTATATAGATCCAAACAAACCAAATTCGGAGTTAGAATGAGGAAAAGAGGAAAATGTCGGATTAGTAGATTTTACGTACACGAACATTTGTCGAGGTAAGTTTGTGTAACTAAGTTATGTATATTTATATGCTTGTATCGAATGTTTATATGTGTGAATTATTTGAATGCTATGAATACGAACTTTGTTACATGATCGAGAATACTTAACAAAAGTTAAGTCCCGTAAACATATCCGAGAAATACCAGATAAATGGTAAAAAGGTTACTTTTATACTTGAAATGAATGTGGAATGTGTTTGTGAATTCTATGGATGCCATAAATATGTGAAATCATCACATACTTGTTGAAGTCTGATATATGAAAGTGCCCGATCAACAATAATGCCTAATAAATGATAAATGATAAAAATGTAAATTTTATGCTTGAGTTGAATGCGAACATTTGAATTGCATAAATGCATAAATATATGAGATTGAACACATGCCTGATAATGCTTGAAAAAAATGTCAAATTCCGTTTGAATAAATGGAAAATTCAATGGATATGTGATTTCCAGAAATGAATGAGGTTCTGCATTTGTTGCAGACGGGATTTAGCTTAGACGAGTAATCCTATTGATCTTATTATAGAAAAGGATTTAGCCCAGACGGGTAATCCTGATATAAGTCCTCTCGAGCATATGTTATGGATTGGATTTAGCCCGGACGGGTAATCCAGATCCAGCTCTTTAGAGCATATGTCATTAAAAGGATTTAGCCTAGACTAGTAATCCTGTTGTATATATGGGTGGCTCGAGAGTGTACTCTCTGAAATAGTACCTTATGGGTACCATTAGACATGAATTAACGGATTCTGATTTGTACACCTCGAGTGTACTACCTGTGTATCCATCGATATTCCGAATAAATTCAACGGGTAAAAATCTTGACATAAAAGGACATGAATAAGAAATGAGTTATTACACGTAGTTGTCTGAAAATGATGATACATGACAATTGATGTATGAAAACATGAGATGATGATATTTGTACATGGGATTCATTTGATGAATATGTTCATCCTTGGTTATAGACTTGTACACTTTGAGTGTACTACCACTCGTGTGACATTGATATTTCGAGTAATATGAGTAAAGTTTTGATATGAAATAATCTGAACTCGAAATGAGCTATTATGAAATTTTACTTGTAATAATGAGATGAATCATGCATGTTGAATGGATACATGTTGTGGAAAGCATATGGGCTCGGAAACTTGATTGTTGTTGAGCCCATATATGTCTTGATATTACTATGGATTAAATGACTAACAAAGGCAATGCGGATATGTGTAGGGCTTGAGGTCAAATTGAATGAATGTGCCTTACATAGTTATCTAAAAATAAAATAAATGGTAAGTTAAGTACCATGTTATACGAACTTACTAAGCATGTAATGCTTACTTAGTTTTATTTCCCTGTTTTATAGTAAATCGAAAGCTCGTTGGATTAGAAGCTCAGCGGAGATCACTCACACTATCCATCAGCCCATGACGGTACAATATGGTAAATCAATTATGGTTGTAATGGCATGTATAGGATATGTTGGCCATATTGGCATGTAAATGTAAATGATGCTTGTAATCTAGCAATTGGAATGGCTAGTAATGGTTGTTTTGAAATATTTATGATGTTATGCTATGGTAACCATATGTATATGTTAAGTAGTTGATCAAATCATGTTTAACACATGAATTGAACCAAGGTGGGATAGTAAACATGTATGCATGCAATGATAGGTCATGTTGAATGATGAAATTTGCTTATTTGAATGCTTAGAATGGTTGGATTGTACTTGGTATGTTTTGGTGCCGGAAAATGGTAAATTTGGGTGACAAGTGGGGCTAGGAAATGGTTTTATTTTGTTCACACGGGCAGACACATGGGCGTGTGTCTAGACCGTATGTGACACACGGCGTACCCCATGGGCGTGTAGTCAGGCCGTGTGTCCCCTGCACCTTAAATTCGAGAAAACAGAATGCTTAGAATTGAGCACACGAGCAGAGACACGGGCGTGTGTCTTAGCTGTGTGGGTGACACGGCCTTGAACACGGGCGTGTGTCTTGGCCGTGTGACACCTGCACCTAATTCAATTTGAATTAAATAACCACACGGCCTAGCACACGAGCCTGTGGCATGGCCGTGTGGCACAAGTCAGAGAGCAATCTAAATTGGACACGGCCTTAGGCACGGGCGTGTCTAAGGGTCACACAGGCGTGTGAGCCCTGCACCTTGGAAAATTTTTGAAATGTCACGAAAAATTCTTAGAGTTTTTGATTTAGGGTGAGTTTGGATGGGCGATTGAGTGCGGTGCGGTGCGTTTAGCTTACTTTTTGTCTCACGCTCTGATGATCGCTACAAGATCTAATCTCACCGCCACCGCTGTTTTTACACTAACCGCAGGTAAACTCACCGCCCATCCAAACCCACCCTAAGTCCCAAATCGATTCTAATGCTCGTATTGGACCTCGAGGGTCCATCTAAGGGACGTTACGAATGATCTCGGTTAATGAATAGTGATTGACATGATTTATCGGAGAATGTTCTGAAAAGTTTTGGTATCGCTTCGTAACCTTGTTTTGTCAATTGATACGGGTTAGGGGTGTTACATTTAGTGGTATCAGAGCTATGGTTTAGTCGGTTCTCGGACTGAACGTAGCATATGTGGAGTCTAGAAATACATGCCATTATATAACCTGTGATAGTGTGATATGTCCCGACTCTAATGAAAATTGTCTTACAAATAGAATAGAGATGCTTTCCAATTGAGCTAATTCCCATACTGCTGGAAGTAATACTCACGTGCTTGAGTAAAAATGTTACATGTGATAAAGGGGACTTATAAAGTGTAACACCCCAAACCCGGCCTAGACGTTATGGCCATATCTAGTAATGTCACACGATAGTGTTTTTGAAACCTCGTTGTTATGACGAAAACATTCCATGTTATTATCTTTAGTAAACCTTTTTTAGAACTTAGAAAGTCGTCTTTATTCATTTAAAACATTTGTTTTGAAACATCCTCGTTATGAAGCTTTAATAAAACATCTAGGTGATCATGCTTTTAGAAATTACTTTAACTTTTTGAAAACCGAATTTCCTACGACCAGTAGGTATAAATCCATAAAGTAAAATAAATAAATAAAAACCCAAATTTAAAACCAAAGCCCCAGAGGGTCCTTAAATTACAACCTAAATAATCAATAATAATCAAATCATAAATCGTAAATTGAAAACCATGAAGTCCAAAACTTACTGTGGTCACCGCTGAGTCCTCCGTTGCACCGATCCGTCTAAGTCTGGGGATTACCTGTGCACATTAAACAAAAAGGGTGAGTTTATGTAAACTCAAGTGTGTAATCCCGCAGAAACAAACAAACAAACAATCAAGATTCACGAAGGCACGATTGAAGCAGTCTTGGGCCTAAGCCCTTTTCAATATCAGCGACAGTTTGGGCCTTAGCTCATCTCAGTACAGTGTCAAAAATGCAGTAGGGCCTTAGCCCATCACAAGAGTGTGAGAGCGAAGAATAGATTATACAAAGAGCAAAATCCTACCCAACCAGCCTCTACAGACCATCTCCGTCCAACCCTACACTCCATGTGGGGATATAATCAACCCACCCATCCCTACACTCCAAGTAGTACCGAATGCGGCACAATACAGTAGTTTGTAGCTGAGCTGGCAGTAAATTAGGCTTAAAGCCTTTCAGTACACTTCCTCCGAATGACAACCCCAACCCAATGCAATGCAACACACAATGGATGACATGCTATTATGCAATTTAAGTACATATATTCAGTTCACATATTAACATGCCCAGTACAGATATCATTCAGTCAATTTCACACATTTAGGGGTCTAAGTAGTGCTTACTGACCCTACAGTAGGTTCACAGTCGACTTGGGCGACCCGTGCAACCTTAAAAATATTTCGGTAAAAATGGGCCCATATGCCCATGTGATCTGCCCGTGTGGGCCCACATTCCTGTGTGGCCCACTCGGCCCAAATTGGCTATGGCCGTGTGATCCATTTTTAAAGTAACCCATGCTAGCTCAATACTCATATATATTTTCACTATTTACTTATATGTTCATTCAAAGCTGTCTACTTGAGTCATTATCACTAAATTATTTATATCTTGAGCAACAGAATTCCAAATTAAGATCCGCTTGATGTTTTTGAAACTAGACTCAAAGACCTTTCTACCAAAAAATTTCAGAATCTATAGTTTATCAAATAAGTACAGTAAAATATTTAAAGTTATCCCTATTCTGCTGTTTGACAGCTTCATCCTTTCCTTACAAAAAATTATTTATCTCTTAGTACGAAATTTATATGATGTATCCGTTTGTTTCTCTTAAAAATAAACTCATTAAGGATTTAAAAATATAAATTTAAGCCACTAATTATTTTTTTTACAATTTTTGATGATTTTCCTAAGTCAAAACAAGGGAATCTGAAATCATTCTGACCTTGTCTCACAAAATTTATTATATCTCATGGTTCACAATTCCATTTCTTACACTGTTTCTTCCATGAAAAACTAGACTTAATAAATTTTAATTTCATATTTTATTCAACCTCTAACTCAATTCCCACTATTTTTGATGATTTTTCAAAGTTAGACTACTGCTGCTGTCCAAAACTATTTTAGTGAAAAATGTTGATTTCCAAGTTTATAACACCCTTATTTCCTTTCTCTACAAATTTTCAGACCATTTTCTCTTATTTCTCTTATTTCTTGACAGCAACCAATTTTGGCTTTTCACTGAATCCCATTTTCTGCGTTTCGGGTACACATCTGGTATCGATTCGTTGTGCAAAGTAACCCAAGCCTTCAAAAACCTATATTTGACCAATATATCCCTTAATTAATCACTTGATTCGTCAATCAAACCAAATATCCCCAACATAAAACTCGAGAAACTAAACCAATGACGATTCAAAAACTTACCGCGACGAATCTGATAACCAGTTGTCTCCACACACTGGAATATCCGCTTAAAACCTTTGAACAATACCTAAACGAGAGTAAAACGAACCTTTTGTTAATTGCCTACTCGAAATACAACAACTAAGGGAAAAAATTTCCACTTACCGAAACAGATGAAGTCAAAAGTTGCACCCAAAGAGATGACTCACAAAAAAAACCACAGAAACAAAAAGAGAGGGGAAAGAAAAGAAACAAGATTCGGCCAAAGGGGAACAAAAACCAAAAGTGAACATGTAACAGCCCGATTTTGGGGCTAGTCGAAACAATGGTTTCAGAACCACTAATCTGAGGTTAGAGAAATTATTTTTAATATTATTTTATGTGTTATAGCATGATTATATGAGTGCATGAAAATTTTTGTAAATTAATTTTAGTGATTGTATGCTTAATTGCGAAAAAGGACTAAATCACATAAAGTGTGAAAGTTATATTTTACAAGCTAGAGGTGTCAAATAGCTATAGAATATTAAGTTGGAGGACCTTAATGTGCAATTAGGCCATTGGGAGAGTGTTGGCCGGCCATAGGGACAAAGATGAGACATGGTCAATGGTTAGGTGGGTTTTGGTGACTTAATTGAATAAAATAAGATAAAACAAAGAAGCTATGTAATAGTCTAGTTTAGACCCTAGTCGGAACAGTGGATTCGGGACCAAAAATAATCTTAAAAAGAACTATCCGACACATGATCTTGAATTAGCTGCGATTGTGTTTGCGTTAAAAATTTGGCGCCATTATCTTTTCGGTGAGAAATGCCACGTGTTTTCAGATCATAAAAGTTTGAAGTAACTACTAACCCAAAAAGATTTGAATCTGTGACAGAGAAGATTGTTAGAGCTGTTAAAAGACTATGAACTCACGATAGATTATCATCCGGGTAAGGTAAATGTTGTTGCTGATGCTCTAAGTCGAAAATCACTGTCTTCACTGCGAGTGATGAATACTCATTTAGACTTATCTGATGATAGTTCAGTTTTAGCAGAATTGAAAGCGAAACCATTATTTTTACAACAAATATGTGATACTCAGAAAGTTGATAATGAATTGCTAATGAAACGAGTTCAGTGTAATTCAAATTTCGATTCTGAGTTTCGAGATGATGATGATGATTGCTTGAGATTTCGAGATCAAATTTGTGTTCTGAGAAATCTAGAGTTGATTCAGCTAATTTTGAATAAAACTCATAATAGTCGTCTATCTGTTCATCCGGGAAGTACAAAAATGTATCATGATTTGAAGCAATACTATGGGTGGTATGGTATGAAAAGAGATATCTCTAATTTTGTATCGAAATGTTTAGTCTGTCAGCAAGTTAAAGCTGAACATCAGGTTCCATCTGGTTTGCTACAACCGATTTTGATTCCCGAATGGAAATGGGACAGAGTGACAATAGATTTTGTTACAGGTTTGCCTTTGACTCCGAGAAAGAAAGATGCAATTTGGGTCGTAGTTGACAGATTGACAAAATTAGCCCATTTTATTCAGGTACGATCTGATTATTCACTTGATAAATTAGCTGAGCTTTACATTTCTAATATTGTGAGATTGCATGGAGTGCCACTGTCTATTGTATCTGATAGAGATCCGAGATTTACATCACGGTTCTGGAAGAAATTGAAAGAAGCCCTAGGTACTAAATTGCATTTTAGTTCAGCTTTTCACCCACAGACGGATGGTCAATCCGAGCAGATTATTCATATTCTCGAGGATATGTTGAGATGTTGCATTCTTGAGTTTGATGGTACATGGGAACAATATTTACCATTGATTAAATTCGCTTATAATAACAGTTTTCAGTCGAGCATTAAAATGGCACCTTATGAGGCTTTGTACGGACGCAAATGTCGGACACCTCTGTACTGGACAGAACTCAGTGAAAGTAAGATACACGAGGTCGATTTGATCAAAGAAACTGAGCAGAAAGAGAAAGTGATCCGTGATAGTCTAAAAGCAGCGTCTGATCGTCAGAAATCTTATGCAGATTTGAAACGGAAAGATATCGAATTTGAGATCAGAGACAAAGTGTTCTTGAAAGTATCTCCGTGGAAGAAAGTACTCAGATTTGGACGTAAAGGTAAATTGAGTCTGAGATTTATCGGGCCGTATGAGATCATTGAACGAGTTGGACCTGTCGCATATCGATTATTGTTGCCACCAGAATTGGAAAAGATTCATAATGTGTTTCATGTGTCAATGCTTAGACAATACAGATCTGATCCATCACATGTGATTTCTCCGTCTGAGATTGAAATCTGATTCGATATGACTTACGAGGAAGAACCGATTCATATCTTGGCCCGTGAGATTAAAGAGTTGAAAAATTTAGAAAATTCTGTTAGTGAAAGTACCGTGGCATTGACATGGAGTGGAAGAGGCTACGTGGGAGCCTGAAGATGCAATGAGACAACAATATCTGAATCTGTTTAACGGTAAGATTTTTGGGGACGAAAATCTCTAAGGGAGAAGAATTGTAATAGTTCGGTTTAGACCCTAGTCAGAACAGTGGTTTCGGAACCACAAATCTGAGTCATAAAAATATTTTAATATTATTTTCTATGTCTGCAATATATGATTAAGCATGTGTGGAAGTTTCGTTAATTAATTTTGCTATTTGTGTGCTTAATTTGAGAAAAGGACCTAATTGTGAAATATGCTAAATTAGCATGCCATATGTTAAAAGTACCTATGAGTCATGTCTTTATAAATGTGAGGGCCTTATAATGTAATTGAACCATTTGAATTATGGATGGTCATTAATGCCATATATTAGTGGAAAATGAATGGTAATAAAAAGGTTAAAAATGGGATTTGTTAATTAAGTTAATGTATAATAAAACAAAAGCTTAAATTAATGCTCATCTTTTGTGTTCTTCACCAAAAATAGAAAAGCAAAATAAGGTTTGAAGCATTTGAACATTCGGCCATGGTCTAAGCATAAATCGGGTATGTGTTTTTGATCGGTTTGTGATGATTTCTACGTTTTTGTAATCGTTGCTTCGTGTTCTTCAAAACCCATGCTTCAATTTTGTAAATTGATGGAGATTTTGAAATATGCCATTGATGAATTCATGAGTTTTGTGATGTTTGATGATGAAATATGAAATATATGCGATAGATTAACATAGTTTGTTTTTGGATTTTTGATGAATTTGAGTAATTTGGACTAAATTGAGAAAATAAGATTTTGAGGGACTAAAATGTGAAATAAATGAAATGCATGGACTTGTATGACTATAGTGAACATTTGGCTAAGCATGGGTACAAGCAAATTATGTGTATTTTATGATTTTGTGAAATAGGGACTAAAATGTTAAAATGTAAAAATGTGAGGGCTAATTTGTAAATTGCCCTAAATATGTGTTTTTGGATTGAACTGAATGATTTGGTGAATAAATGGATTAAATTTGAACATGTATAGATCAAGAACCGAAGAAAACGGATTTAGATTGCGGAAAGTCGAAAGTGATCGAATAGTCGAGTCCGTACATTTATCTGAATCCGAGGTAAGTCTATATACAAATAAATGTATTTGTATTGATTTATGTATGTTCATATGATATTTCATTGTGATGAATGTGTACGAGATGATAACTATATGAACTCCGAGGAAGTATAGACAATATATCAATGTCCGAGAAGTCCCGTATGAACCTAGGAATAGATAGGATTACATATGTCATGACATAGGTTTCCGATATGTGATATTGTGTAAGACCACATCTGGGACATTGGCATCGATTTGAGATTTACGTGTAAGACCATGTCTGGGACATTGGCATCGTATCTGATTCGTGTAAGACCCTGTCTGAGAGAGTGGCATCGATATCTGAGTACATGTAAGACCATGTCTGGGACGTTGGCATTGTACGACTATTCTGAGCATTCTGAGTATCCTATTAAATTTTTAACAGTTCAACGGGCAAGTCTGAGAAATGAATGACTATGAGAATTGTATATTCGTTTCAGGTACGTTTGATGTATATGCTTTGAATAGGCATGAAAGGTGAGCAAATACGTACATAGATGCAATGAGTAAAGTGTGATATATGTATGTTTGACATATGAGCAAAAGAGATGCTTGAGGTATGATATGTTGGTAAGCAATGGCAAACCAATCGAGCCAAAGAGAAATCTATGTGTTTGAAATGAAAATATTAATTTATTTGAATTGCTATGCTTATAAATTATTATATGTTAAGTTTATTTATATATGGCTTACTAAGCTTTTGGAAAGCTTACTTTGTGTGTGTTTGCTTTGTTTTATAGATCGTTAAAGCTACAGAAGGCTCGGGGATCGTCAAGGATCGTCATCACACTACTCAATCCTAATTTTGGTACCTTTTGAAAGTGTAAATATAAAGTATGGCATGTATAGGCTAGTCACTTTGAATTATGTTTGTGATATGTACATAGCCAAGTGATATGGCTAGTTGATGATATGTTATGAATAAGTAGATAAGCTATGCTATGTGTTTTGTTAAAGGTTGAGCATATGGTAATATTGATCTATGTTTTGGTGATGAAAAGTTGGTATAATATTGACGGAGAGATGCTATAATGAATTGGTAAGTTTATGGGTGAATATTACATAAATATACTTGTGATTTTGTTGAATTAAATGGCATAAAATATGTTGTGATGAAATGTTCCTGAATGATGTAAAATAGATGGTCAATTTGGTATGTTTTTGGTTGTCATAAGTGTTGGAATGATGCTTGCATGTACTTATAGGGATAACCCAATGTGTGGGTGGCATTTTGGCCTTGAAAATGGCCTATAATTGCCCACACAGTTGAGCACACGGGCGTGTGGCTCGACTGTGTCCCTCGTGGTTGTATTTCAAAACAAGTCAGACTCGACCACGGGCTGAACACATGGGCGTGTGATTGGCCGTGTGATGCAAGTCAGGCTCGACCACGGGCGAGGCACACGGACGTGTCCATGGCCGTGTGGACAAGTTAGTATGTATGCCCTGTTTTGACACGGCTCGGGCACATGGGCGTGTCTGAGGTCGTGGGAGGCACACGGCCTGCCCATATGGGCGTGTGACCTTTGTAACTTAGAATTTTTTTTAAATTTTTGAGAATTTCCGTATGTGTTTGGTTTAGTCCTGGCCCCTTACTAAAGCATGATTAATGTCTCGTAGACCTATTTAAGGGACACTTTGATGTGATTTGTCAAATTATGTTATGAAATGTCTGTAAAAGTTTTTGATTGTTCGATAATACCTCTTAACCCTAAATCGATGATGGTTACGGGTTAGGGGTGTTGTAACATCAAGGTTTTGGGGGCTTAGCATTTATATGTCTCTGTGTGTTTGGTGCACTTTGCTTGTTGTTTGGGTGTGTTTGGGGCCCCGGGAAGGCTTGGGGTTAAACTGAAGCTTTGGCAAAAATTTCAATTTTAGGCACTTTAGGGGAGATCTAGCTGAGGCAGGCTTTAAGGATTTATGCTTGTGTTTGTTTACACAAGAAATGCAGTGGTAAAGTGGCAAGGAGATGTCACTTAAGGTGCAGGTAAGTGACGCCACAGGGGAGCAATGAGGGAGCAGGTTCGAGTCTCATAGTTTGCCTTTTTTGTGTTTATTTTACGGTAGGATGGGAGGTAATGGATTCAGCTAGGGACCTTGAAGAGTGGGAGTGGAATTAGTCAAATATTTCAAATGGGTGGCCATGAGTGAAAAGGGGAATTTGAATCTTTCAAACCGATTCAAATGAGAGGAGGGGAGTGAAAGTAGGAGTTGAACAAGGAGTTAGTAGCTTGTTGGGAGTTGGTGGCCGAATGTGCTTTGGGTTGAAGGAGGGAGCTTTCGGTTTTGAGGGCTAAGCTAGGTGCATGTGCCGAAAGTGGTTTAAGCACTCTTTTCTTTCCTTCTTGTGTGCCTTTTTCGGTTGTAGGTGTAGGTGAGTGTGTAAGCCGATTCTTCCAAAGGTCTTGGTGAGAGAAGTGGTAGCAAATCAACCTTAGAAGTCTATTATTCTCTTTTGGGAAATCAGTGAGCAATTGTTTTCTCCTCTCTTTCACCAAAAACCGAAATCACCTCTTGGGAATTCACTTGTGCACTCTTCCCTCTTTTAACCAAAAGCCGAAACCTCATCTCTCTCTTTCTTTTATTTTACATTTTTTAACCCCTTAACCGAACCATCCTATCACCCTATCCATTTCATCATTTTCTCTCATTTGTTTCTTCGTAGCCGAATCTTCATATCATAACTTGGTGATTCATCTTTTGTTTTCTCATCTACTCAAAGCCGAAACTTATCCCTCTTCCTTCTCTCTGAGTTTGTTTTTACTTTTCTTGTTAGCCGAATCTCTCTGGTGTGTTTATACCTCTTCATTCGTTCTTGTTTTAGTGGATTACCGTCACTCTTTTCCCTAACCTTCTCAAATCAGTTTCTTCTTGTTTGGTGGTAGGTGTTCTTCTTTTCTTTCGATTCTTTCTTTTTCCGTATTGGTTGTTAATCAAAGGTGTTAACGTGGTGCTTTAGGTGTTTTGGCCGAATGTAGGAGGGACTTTGCTTTCGTACTCTTGTCTGTATCTGGCCGATTGTTGGAAGATTGTTGGTAAGTGTGGTTGGCCGAATAGTGGTAAGGGATTCTTTATCAACTCGTTTGGCCGAAAGGCCACTTCTTCTAATCTATTTTGGAGAACCGTTTCTAATGGGGGGTTTGTGTAGGGACTCAGCCGATTTCTTAATCTAAGTCTTTTAGCTTCCGGCTTTTGTCAATATCGATAAGAACTTCTTCGTTTAGAATATCTATTTTCCCCTTTTACCTTCTTTAATGCCTTAACCCAGTCTTCTGACCAAGATCTTTCTCATGGATTCGAGTACCAGCCAAGTAAAAGAGGGGGTTGGACCCGTAGTCCCTACCCCTAAGTTCAAGAAACGTGCGGTGTCTGTCGTTCACGACTTTCCACCGGGTTGTGGGCCAGCTTCGGAGAGGGATAGGCAAATCGTGGTTATCCCTGCAAGTGAAGGTGTTAGCGAGATTGATAGCATAGTTCTTCGTGTTTACAGGTGTGTAATTACCACACTTTCTTTGTTGTATAAATTGTTTATGTGAACTGTCTGAAAGCCGAAAGCTCGATAAGGGCTATTGAGTTACCCATGAAGGGTAAAATCATAACACCAAGTTGGTTGCTCTTCGAGTAAGTCTTATAAATAGTGGCATTAGCATGATTGTGCATGTGCTCTAAATAGTAATTGTATGATATTATATTATATGCTCATTATAATATGTTTGCATGTGCAAGGGATTTTGAGAAATGATAACGATTATGAAGGGGAAGTGTTTATCGGTGACTTTGTCACAGTATTTCGATAGCTCGGTGCCTTATTGTATATCGGTGACTTGGTCACACATTTATCGGTGGCTAGACCACATTATATCGACTTTGAGCAGTGTGACTGTCAGCATGACTGCAAAAGAGGTGTGTAGAGGATGGAGGGTTGATTGTAGAAATCCCCACAGGTGTGCTGAGGATGGACATATGAAGCGTTGTGTAGAGGATGGAATACTAGGCTGGGTTGGGTTATCATACTGATTACTTTGAGATGCTATATTGATTGGGCTTTGGCCGATTGTGATATAGGGGCTTAGGCCCACTTGTGAATTATGTGGACTAATTGCACACTGAGTCTTGTGACTCACTCTATTTGCTTAAACAAATTGCAGGTGACTCGTAGTTCAGTGGATTGGTCTGGATTGGACTCGAGGTGGCCATGCATAGGTTATTCAATTAAAACTTTATTTTTCGTTTGCTACTTTTGGGGTTTTTGATTTATAATAAGGCCACTATTATTTTGGTTTTAATTATGGTTTAACTGTTAAGACGTTAATATCACAAACTTGATCGACCAAACATTTTCTGAATAGAATGAAATAAAAAGGGGCTTTTTCTCAAAACCTAACCAATGATTTTACAAACCATATGCAATAGCAAACCTCATGATTTCTTTAATGTAACGTTAGGTGTTTTCAAACGTCACCTAAACACAAGAATTGGGCTAAATAAAATTTTCACTAAATAATTACTAAGTTTTCAAATGAACTATTAAACTTGATGATTTACAAAAGGAACTTTATAATACTCAACAATACTCGAAGTTACATACAAATTATTTTTCCCATGTGACATACCAGATCCGATCATGGCGGTTGGGCCAGGTTTGGGGTGTAACAATTTGGTATCAGAGCAGGTTTTCAAAACTCAGCTATGGGTTTTTGGGTCCAAAACGTTTTCCAAATTAGGTTTAAAGATGGTTTAGAAAGAAAATATATATATAGGTACATGTTCTCTGTAAGTATGGCACTCGAGTCTCCGGCACCAAGTCCACACGGTAAGTTCTCTGACTGAATTGGGTGAATTGCAAGAAGTAGATATGTTGTGCTATGAAACTTAGAATCTAGCAACTCTACTTTAGAAATGGAAACCTTTAGGTATGCATGTGTTCTTGCGAAAAACTACTTATAACCCTATTCTCATAAAACTACTTGCTAATAAACAGTGAAAAGCTAATGCATAAAATTGGTAAAACAGATTAAGACGAAACGATAGACATGAGTGCTAGAGGGCGTGGACGTGTTGCACGCGGCCGTGGTAGAGGTCGTGGTGTTGAGGCTGAGTTCTCGGAGACAAGGCATGAGCCTGAGGGTGAGGCGCCAGCGTCACCTGTGGCGGAAGCGGGATCGCAAGATAGAACTGGTGGGGATGATGCCCTGTCTCAAGCAATGTTGCATGTGTTGGAGCGAGTTGCTGGGGCAAGCACAGGGACAGTATCTCGGAAGTCTATTCCCGAGCAACTTTGAGCAAACGGGGCTGAAACATTTAGGGGTATTTCTGGTGTGGCTCTAAATGTGGCTGAATATTGGCTAGAGGTAGTCGAGAGGATTATGGACGATCTAGACTGCACGGCAGAGGAGAAGTTGAAAGGAGCGGTGTCTCTTCTTCGGGACGAGGCATATCAATTGTGGCTCACAGTAAGAGAGGGTACTTCGGCGGATCGCATCGACTGGGATTTCTTCAAAACTGCATTTCAGAGGAAATACGTTGGGGCAAGTTATGTGGATGCTCAGAGGAAAGCATTTCTAAATCTGGTACAAGGGAGTAAATCGGTGGCTGAGTATGAGGCAGAATTTCTGCGGTTGAGTCGTTACGCCCGAGGCATAGTTGCGACTGATTATGAGCGTTGCGTGCGGTTCAAAGATGGGCTGTGAGACGAGTTGCAAGTGTTGATAGCTCCACAGCGGGAGAGGGATTTTGCTATTCTGGTGGAAAAGGCTAAAATAGCCGAGGAGGTAAAATGGACCGAGAGACAAAATAGGGACAAGGATAAAGGTAGAAATAAGAGGAGTTATGGATCGTCAGGGTCATCTGGGGGTTTCCAGAAGAGGCTTAGGGTTGATAGGCCGGGTCGTGTTGCAATGCCAGTTGCTGTGGGGCAATTTCGACAGTATGCTCAGTGTGGGAGGTCACATGCAGGAGAGTGTTGGAGAAGAGATAGGGTATGCTTCAAGTGTGGGTCAAAAGATCATCTAATAAGGGATTGTCCGCAAGAAATGACCAGGGCACGGATGGTAGGTCAGGGGTATGTGCAGCCAGGAAGGGGTGGACAGCAGATGCCGAGAGGTCGTGGTCCGATCAGAGGAGAGAATGGTTATGGTCAGGGTCGTGGAGCACCGGGCAAGGGTGTCAGTGGTGCAGATGCAAGACAGCGGGGTTTAGTCTATGCAGCACGGCGTCGAGAGGATGGCGGTGCACCTGACGTCATAATCGGTACGTTTCTTATAGCTGATAAGCCATTTCTTTCTTTGATTGCTATTGGATCGACCCATTCTTATGTTGCTTGCACTGTATCTGAAACTTTAAGTATAGAATCTGAGATTGCTACTCGAGAGATGACTGTGGTTAGCCCTTTAGGACAATCTATAGTAGTGAACAAGATGTTTAGGGAGGTGCCTTTAGAAATTCAAGGAATAGTATTCCCGGCAGACTTGATGGAATTACCATTTGGAGAATTCGACCTTATCTTAGGCATGGATTGGTTGGTTAAACATCATGCTAAATTGGATTGTGTGACTAAGCGAATGGTGTTGAGTACCCAGAGGGCGAAGAGGTAATTGTGATAGGGGAAAGGAGGAATTATTTTTCCAATGTGGTTTCTGCATTAAGAGCTGTTAAGATGGTTCGGAAAGGGTGCAGTGCATTCCTAGCTTTTATCAGTGCATTGGATGCAAAGGAGGTGACTGTTTATGAGGTAAGAACAGTGAAGGAGTTTGTTGATGTTTTTCCTGAGGAATTTCCAGGGTTGCCTTCGGATCGCGAGGTGGAGTTTGGAATTAAGTTATTTCCGGGTACGGCTCCAGTGTCCATCGTCCCTTATAGGATGGCACTGAAAGAGCTAGCAAAACTTAAGGCCCAGATCCAGGAGCTGTTGGATCGTGGTTTTATCCGACCAAGTGTGTCTCGATGGGGAGCGCCGGTGCTGTTTGTGAAGAAGAATAATGGGTCGATGCGCATGTGCATTGATTACCGTCATTTGAATAAGTTGACGATTAAGAATAAGTACCCGTTGCCGAGGATTGACGACCTGTTTGATCAGCTTAAAGGGGCTTCGGTCTTTTCGAAGATAGATTTGAGGTCAGGATATCATCAGCTCAAGGTCAAGGAAGCGGATATTTAGAAGACGGCGTTTCGAACTCGCTATGGTCACTATGAGTTTTTAGTAATGCCGTTTGGGTTAACGAATGCGCCAGCTACGTTTATGGATTTGATGAATCAGGTATTCCAACTCTATCTGGATCAGTTTATCGTGGTGTTCATAGACGACATCCTGGTATATTCCAAGACGGAAGAAGAGCACGATTTACATCTTTGAGTGGTTCTGCAGATTTTGAGGGAGAAGCAGTTATATGCCAAATTCAGTAAGTGTGAATATTGGTTGAAAGAAGTTACCTTTTTGGGTCATGTTGTATCTGCTGAGGGGATTAGGGTTGATCCTCGGAAGATCGAGGCTGTGTTGGAATGGAAACCACCTAAGTCTGTGGCGGAAATTCGAAGTTTCCTGGGGTTAGCTGGATACTACAGAAGGTTTGTTGAGGGTTTCTCCTTAATTGCGGCACCTTTAACGAAGTTGTTACGGAAAGGAACACCCTTTGTTTGGACTGACAAGCAGCAGGAAAGTTTTGAGAAGCTGAAAAAGATCTTAACGGAGGCTCTTGTTTTGATTCAGCCTGAAGCGGGGAAAGAGTTCGTTGTCTACTGTGATGCTTCACACACAGGGTTAGGATGTGTGTTAATGCAAGACAGGAAGGTAGTGGCGTATGCATCTCAGCAGTTAAGACCGCATGAGATAAACTATCCCACGCATGATCTGGAGTTGGCTGCGGTAGTGTTCGCTCTGAAGATCTGGAGACATTACTTGTATGGGGAGAAGTCCATTATCTACATCGACCACAAGAGTTTAAAGTATCTTCTTACTCAGAAGGAGTTAAATTTGAGGCAGCGAAAGTGGATTGAACTATTAAAGGATTACGACTGCTCGATCGAGTATCATTCGGGAAAAGCTAACATGGTGGCGGATGCGTTAAGTTGGAAAGTGATATCGGATTTGAGAGCGATGTTTGCCCATCTCAGCTTGTATGATGATGGGAGTGTTCTTGCTAAACTTCAAGTAAAGCCGACGTGGGTTAGTCAGATTAAAGAGAAGCAGTTATTGGATGATGGCTTGAGTGCTCGACTTCTACAGGTACAGAATGGTGGGGTAGAGGATTTTGGTTTGAACAGTGATGGGGTTTTGTGTTTTCGTGAGAGGGTTTGCATGCCAAAAGATGTTGAGTTGAGGCATATGATTCTTCAGGAGGCGCATAGTAGCCCTTATGCGACGCATCCTAGAGGAAATAAGATGTATTGAGATCTGTAAAAATAGTTTTGGTGGCCTGGATTGAAGTGGGAAATTACTGAGTTTGTGGGAAAGTGTTTAACGTGCCAGCAAGTGAAAGCAGAGCATCAGCTACCTTCGGGGTTATTACAGCCGGTGAAGATTTCGCAGTGGAAGTGGGAAAGGATAACGATGGACTTTGTTAGTGGACTACCTCTTACGCCTACTAAGAAGGATTCGGTATGGGTGATTGTAGATCGGTTGATGAAGTCCACTCATTTCATACCTGTCCGTACCGACTATCCACTGCAGAAGTTAGCTAAGCTGTAGTGGCAGAGATTGTGAGGTTGCATGGGGTACCAGTGTCGATCATATCAGATAGAGACCCTAGGTTTACTTCGCGATTTTGGAAGGCACTGCATCAGGCTTTGGGTACGAGACTAGACTTCAGCACAGCTTTTCATCCACAGACTGATGGTCAGTCTGAGAGGGTAATTCAGATCTTGGAAGATATGTTGAGAGGTTGTGTCATAGACTTCAGGGGTAGTTGGGAAGAGTTTCTATCGTTGGCAGAATTCACTTACAACAACAACTACCTGGCTAGTATTCAGATGGCGCCTTATGAAGCATTGTATGGACGGAGTTGTCGTACACCTACTTGCTGGACAGAGTTGGGTGAGCGTCGAATCTTGGGTCCGGATTTGGTTTCAGAGACAGAGGTGAAAGTTGAGTTGATTCAGAATCGGTTGAAGGAAGCATCCGACAGGCAGAAATCTTATGCTGATTTGAAGCGTAAGGATATAGAATTTGCAGTGGGTGATCAAGTTTTCCTGAAAGTTTCACTGTGGAAGAAGGTATTGAGATTTGGACGAAAGGGCAAGCTAAGTCCCAAGTTTATCGGGCCTTATCGGGTGTTAAAACGTGTGGGACCAGTGGCGTATCAGCTTGAGTTACCTTCAAAATTGAAACAGATACATGATGTGTTCCGTGTCTCGATGTTGAGGCGCTACCGTTCGGATCCATCTCATATTGTGCCAGTGGAGGAGATTGAGGTAAGACCAGACCTGTCCTTTGAAAAGGAACCTGTGCAGATCTTAGATCGAGACGTTAAGGTACTAAGAAGGAAATCAGTTCCTTTGGTCAAAGTCTTATGGCGAAATCATGGTACGGAAGAAGCTACGTGGGAACTTGAGGATGCAGTGCGACAACAATACCCTCATCTATTTTGATCAGGTAAATTTCGAGGCTAAAATTTCTTTAAGGGGGTAGAACTGTAACATCCGGGTTTTGGGGGCTTAGCATTTATATGTCTCTATGTGTTTGGTGCGCTTTGCTTGTTGTTTGGGTGTGTTTGGGGGCCCCGGGAAGGCTCAGGGTTAAACTGAAGCTTTAGCGAAAATTTCAATTTTAGGCACTTTAGGGGAGATCTAGCTGAGGCAGGCTTTAAGGATTAATGCTTGTGTTTGTTGACACAAGAAGTGCAGTGGTAAAGTGGCAAGGAGACGTCACTTAAGGTGCAGTGTAAGTGACGCGCCACGGGAAGCGGTGAGGGCGGTTCAAGTCTCATAGTTTGCCTTTTTGGTGTTTATTTTGCGGCAGGATGGGAGGTAATGGATTTGGCTAGGGACCTTGAAGAGTGGGAGTGGAATAAGTCAAATATTTCAAATGGGTGGCCATGAGTGAAAAGGGGAATTTGAATCTTTCAAACTGATTCAAATGAGAGGAGGGGAGTAAAAGTAGGAGTTGAACAAGGAGTTATTGGCTTGTTGGAGGAGTTGAACAAGGAGTTAGTGGCTTGTTGGGAGTTGGTGGCCGAATGTGCTTTAGGTTGAAGGATGGAGCTTTCGGTCTTGAGGGCTAAGCTAGGTGCATGTGCCGAAAGTGGTTTAAGCACTCTTTTCTTTCCTTCTTGTGTGCCTTTTTCGGTTGTAGGTGTAGGTGAGTGTGTGAGCCGATTCTTCCAAAGGTCTTGGTGAGAGAAGTTGTAGCAAATCAACCTTAGAAGTCTATTATTCTCTTTTGGGAAATCGGTGAGTAATTGTTTTCTCCTCTCTTTCACCAAAAACCGAAATCACCTCTTGGGAATTCACTTGTGCACTCTTCCCTCCTTTAACCAAAAGCCGAAACCTCATCTCTCTCCTTCTTTTGTTTTACTTTTTTTTAACCCCTTAACTGAACCCTCCTATCACCCTCTCCATTTCATCATTTTCTCTCATTTGTTTCTTCATAGCCGAATCTTCATATCATAACTTGGTGATTCATCTTTTGTTTTCTCATCTACTCAAAACCGAAACTTGTCCCTCTTCCTTCTCTCTGAGTTTGTTTTTATTTTTCTTGTTAGTCGAATCTCTCTGGTGTGTTTATACCTCCTCATTCGTTCTTGTTTTAGTGGATTACCGTCACTCTTTTTCCTAACCTTCTCAAATCGGTTTCTTCTTATTTGGTGGTAGGTGTTCTTCCTTTCTTTTGGTTCCTTCTTTTTTCGTATTGGTTGTTAATCAAAGGTGTTAATGTGGTGCTTTGGGTGTTTTGGCCGAATGTAGGAGGGACTTCGCTTTCGTACTCTTGTCTATATCTGGCCGATTGTTGGAAGATTGTTGGTAAGTGTGGTTGGCCGAATAGTGGTAAGGGATTCTTTATCAACTCGTTTGGCCGAAAGGCCACTTCTTCTAATCTATTTTGGAGAACCGTTTCTAATGGGGGGTTTGTGTAGGGACTCAGCCGATTTCTTAATCCAAGTCTTTTAGCTTTCGGCTTTTGTCGATCTCTGTAAGAACTTCTTCGTTTAGAATATCTATTTTCCCCTTTTACCTTCTTCAATGCCTTAACCCGGTCTTCTGACCAAGATCTTTCTCATGGATTCGAGTACCAGCCAAGTAAAAGAGGGGGTTGGACCTATAGTCCCTACCCCTAAGTTCAAGAAACGTGTGGTGTCTGCCGTTCACGACTTTCCACCGGGTTGTGGGCCGGCTTCGGAGAGGGATAGGCAGATCGCGGTTATCCCTGCAAGTGAAGGTGTTAGCGAGATTGATAGCATAGTTCTTCGTGTTTACAGGTGTGTAATTACCACACTTTCTTTGTTGTATAAATTGATTATGTGAACTGTCTGAAAGCCGAAAGCTCGGTAAGGGCTATTGAGTTACCCATGAAGGGTAAAATCGTAACACCAGGTCGGTTGTTCTTCGAGTAAGTCTTATAAATAGTTGCGTTAGCATGATTGTGCATGTGCTCTAAATAGTAATTGTATGATATTTTATTATATGCTCATTATACTATATTTTCATGTGCATGGGATTTTGGGAAATGATAATGATTATGAAGGGGAAGTGTTTATCGGTGACTCTGTCACAGTATTTCGATGGCTCGGTACCTTATTGTATATCGGTGACTTGGTCACACATTTATCGGTCGCTAGACCACTTTATATCGACTTTGAGCAGTGTGACTGTCAGCATGACTGCCAAAGAGGTGTGTAGAGGATGGAGGGTTGATTGTAGAAATCCCACTGTGTGTGTTGAGGATGGACATATGGAGCGGTGTGTAGAGGATGGAATACTAGGCTGGGTTAGGTTATCATACTGATTATTTTGAGATGCTATATTGATTAGGCTTTGGCCGATTGAGATATGGGGGCTTAGGCCCACTTGTGAATTATGTGGACTAATTGCACACTGAGTCTTGTGACTCACTCTATTTACTTAAACAAATTGCAGGTGACTCGTAGTTCAGTGGATTGGGCTGGATTGGACTCTAGGTGGCCATGCGTAGGTTATTCAATTAAAACTTTATTTTTTGTTTGCTACTTTTGGGGGTTTTTGATTTGTAATAAGGCCACTATTATTTTGGTTTTAATTATGGTTTAACTGTTAAGACGTTAATATCACAAACTTGATCGACCAAACGCTTTCTGAATAGAATGAAATAAAAAGGTGCTTTTTCTCAAAACCTAACCAACGATTTTACAAACCATATGCAATAGCAAACCTCATGATTTCTTTAATGTAACGTTAAATGTTTTCAAACGTCACCTAAACACAAGAATTGGGCTAAATAAAATTTTCACTAAATAATTACTAAGTTTTCAAATGAACTATTAAACTTGATGATTTACAAAAGGAACTTTATAATACTCTGCAATACTTGAAGTTACATACAAATTATTTTTCCCATGTGACATACCAGATCCGGTCATGGCGGTTGGCCCGGGTTTGGGGTGTTACAGGTTTTACATTTGATTGGTATCAGAGCTACGATTTAGTCAATTCTTGGACTAACGTAGCGTATGAGAGTCTAGCCATACATGCCATATATATGAAATGTGATAGTGTGATCAATCCTGACGAGTAACATGTGTTTTCTGTATAGTAATGGATCCCAAAATAGCCATAGCTGACGATGTAGAAAGCAATGCGCTTGTTCTCGCTCAAGGGACAGCGCCATCTGATTTGAGACCGGCTACTAGCGGTCAAAAGGGAGAAGCTAAACAAGCTTTCTTCCAAATGATGAGTGAGTGGTTCACTCAGTTTGTAAGGAATAATCCAGCTGTTTCACAACCTCCGCCCCCGTCTAATCCTCCTCAGACTTCTACTATACCTCCAGTTATGAGCTTGAATTTGTTGAATAAACCTCTAGTCGACAAAATTCGTAAACATGGGGCTGAAGAGTTTAGGGCCACTAGTGATGATGATGCTGAGAGAGCGGAATTCTAGCTCGAGAACACTATCCGAGTATTTGATGAAATGTCGTTGATTCCTGAAGAATGTATAAAATGTGTTGTTTATTTGCTACGAGACACAGCCTATCAATGGTGGAAGACTTTGGTTTTTGTGGTTCCAAAGGAACGGGTTACTTGGGATTTCTTCCATTCTGAGTTCAGAAAGAAGTACATCAGTCAGAGGTTTATTGATCAGAAGGGAAAAGAATTTCTGGAATTGAAACAGGGTCACATGACCGTGACCGAGTATGAACGAGAGTTTGTGAGACTAAGTCAGTATGCTCGAGAATGTGTATCAACCGAGGCAATAATATGCAAAAGATTTGAAGATGGCCTTAACGAAGATATCCGTTTGCTAGTTGGGATTTTAGAAATAAAAGAGTTTGTTGTGTTTGTTGATCGAGCGTGCAAAGCTGAGGCACTTGGGAAAGATAAAAGAAAAGCTGAGTCTGAAGTCAGAGAGGCAAGAAAGAGATTTTCGAATAAATCATTTTAGTCTGCTTCGAAGAAATTCAAAGATGAGCATAGCCGTTCAAAGGCAAATGTAGGACATTCGAATCCGAGAGATCGAGCTAGAACACAGTCGAATTCCAAAGCTCCAGCAACTTCGATGGCTAGTGTTGGAAATGTCCGATCCGAATGACCTGAATGTAAACATTGTGGTAAAAGACATCTGGGATGTTGTAGATTGAATGATCGAGCCTGTTTCAGATGCGGATCGTTAGATCATTTCATTCTAGATTGCCCAGAATCTGTTGAATAAGAGATTTTTCAGAATCTGAGATCAAATAATGTTTCAGCTAGAGGTAGACCCTCTCGAAATGCAAAAAACGTTAGTGGTAGTCAGAGAGCTGCTAAAGGCTCAGTTGCGAGATTTGAAGCTAGAGCACCTGCCAGAGCATATGCCATCCGAGCTCGTGAGGAAGCTTCATCTCCGGATGTTATAACGGGTATATTTACTTTTTATGATACTTCTGTGATTGCATTGATAGACCCTGGTTCTACTCATTCGTATATATGCATGAACTTAGTATCAGAAGACTTTGCTGTAGAGAGTCTATTGAATTTGTTATTAGAGTATCGAACCCCTTAGGTAAAAGTGTCCTGGTTGATAAAGTATGCAAGAACTATCCGTTGATGTTTAGAGATGTTTTTTTTCGGCTGATTTGATGCTATTACCATTTGATGAGTTTGATATCATTTTGGGTATGGACTGGTTGACACTACATGACGCTGTTGTGAATTGCAAAAGAAAGACCATTGATTTGAGATGTCAGAATGATGAAATAGTTCGGGTTGAGTCTAATGATTTGAATGGATTACCTGCTGTGATATCTGTGTTAAAAGCTGGGAATTATTTGAGAAAAGGTTATTAAGCTTATTTTGCTTATGTGATTGATTCGAAAGTAACTGAAAAGAAAGTTGAATCAGTGCCGGTTGTTTGTGAATTCCCTGATGTGTTCCCTGAAGAGTTACCGGGATTACCTCTGATACGTGAAGTTGAATTTGGTATTGAATTATTACCGGGAACGACCCCTATTTCGATAGCTCTGTATAGAATGGCACCAATAGAGTTGAAAGAGTTAAAGTCACAGTTGCAAGAGTTGACTGACAGAGGGTTTGCAAGACCGAGTTTCTCACCTTGGGGTGCTCCTGTTCTGTTTGTGAAAAAGAAAGATGGCATGATGAGAATGTGTACTGATTATCGACAGTTGAACAAGGTGATTATAAAGAATAAATATCCTTTGCCCAGAATTGATGATTTGTTTGATCAGTTGAAAGGAGCCACTGTGTTTTCGAAGATAGATCTGAGATCAGGATATTATCAGTTGCGTGTAAAAGATCCAGACATTCCAAAAACTGCTTTCAGAACAAGGTACGGGCATTATGAGTTTTTAGTTATGCCTTTTGGACTAACAAATGCTCCTGTTGTTTTTATGGATCTGATGAACAGAATTTTCAGACCGTACTTAGATCAATTTGTTGTTGTATTCATTGACGACATCTTGATTTATTAACGTGATGAGATTGAGCATGCTGAGCATCTGAGAATTGTTTTGCAAACTCTGTGAGATAAGCAATTGTATGCAAAGTTCAGTAAATGTGAATTTTGGTTGCGAAGTTGGTTTTTCGGGACATATTGTATCGACCTACGGAATACGAGTTGATCCGAGTAAGATTTCTGCTATTCTGGAATGGAAACCTTCGAAGAATGTGTCTGAAGTCCGTAGTTTTATGGGACTAGCTGGTTATTATCATCGGTTTGTAAAAGGATTCTCGATGATAGCTACTCCGTTGACTAGATTGCTTCAGAAAGATGTGAGGTTTGAATGGTCTGATAAGTGTCAGAAAAGCTTTGATCAGTTGAAAGCTATGTTAACTGAAGCTCCAGTTTTGGTACAACCAGAATCTGGTAAAGAATTCATGATTTACAGTGATGCTTCATTGAATGGTCTGGGATGTGTTTTGATGCAGGAAGGCAACGTTATAGCTTATGCCTCGAGACAACTAAAGCCGCATGAAAATTACTATCCGACACATGATCTTGAATTAGATACGATTGTGTTTGCGTTAAAAATTTGGCGCCATTATCTTTTCGGTGAGAAATGCCACGTGTTTTCAGATCATAAAAGTTTGAAGTACCTAATGACCTAGAAAGATTTGAATTTGCGACAGAGAAGATGGTTAGAGCTGTTAAAAGACTATGAACTCATGATAGATTATCATTCGGGTATGGCAAATGTTGTTGCTGATGCTCTAAGTCGGAAATCATTATTTTCACTGCGAGCGATGAATGCTTATTTAGACTTATCTGATGATAGTTCAGTTTTAGCAGAATTGAAAGCGAAACCATTGTTTTTACAACAAATATGTGATGCTCAGAAAATTGATAATGAATTGCTAATAAAACTAGTTCAGTGTAATTCGAATTCTGATTCTGAGTTTCGAGTTGATGATAATGATTGCTTGAGATTTCGAAATCGAATTTGTGTTCTGAGAAATCTAGAGTTGGTTCAACTAATTTTGAATAAAGCTCATAATAGTCGTCTATCTATTCATCCGGGAAGTACAAAAATGTATCATGATTTGAAGCAATACTATTGGTGGTCTGGTTTGAAAAGAGATATCTCTGATTTTGTATCGAAATGTTTAGTCTGTCAGCGAGTTAAAGCTGAACATCAAGTTCCATCTGGTTTGCTACAACCGATTTTGATTCCCGAATAGAAATAGGACCGAGTGACAATGGATTTTGTTACAGGTTTGCCTTTGACTCCGAGAAAGAAAGATGCAATTTGGGTCGTAGTTGACAGATTGACGAAATTAGCCCATTTTATTTAGGTACGATCTGATTATTCACTTGATAAATTAGTTGAGCTTTACATTTCTGATATTGTGAGATTGCATGGAGTGCCACTATCTATTGTATCTGATAAAGATCTGAGATTTACATCATGGTTCTGGAAGAAATTGAAAGAAGCCCTAGGTACTAAATTGCATTTCAGTACAGTACAGCTTTCCACCCACAGACGGATGGTCAATCTGAGCAGATTATTCATATTCTCAAGTATATGTTGAGATGTTGCATTCTTGAGTTTGATGGTACATGAGAACAATATTTACCAATGATTGAATTTGCTTATAATAACATTTTTCAGTCGAGCATTAAAATGACACCTCTATACTAGTCAGAACTCAGTGAAAGGAAGATACACGGGGTCGATTTGATCAAAGAAACTGAGCAGAAAGAGAAAGTGATCCGTGATAGTCTAAAAGCAGCGTCTGATCGTCAGAAATCTTATGCAGATTTAAACGGAAAGATATCAAATTTTAGATCAGAGACAAAGTGTTCTTGAAAGTATCTTCGTGGAAGAAAGTACTCAGATTTGGACGTAAAGGCAAATTGAGTCCGAGATTCATCGGGCCGTATGAGATCATTGAACAAGTTGGACCTGTCGCATATCGATTATTGTTGCCACCAGAATTGGAAAAGATTCATAATGTATTTCATGTGTCAATGCTTAGACGATACAGATCTGATCCCTCACATGTGATTTCTCCGTCTGAGATTGAAATCCGATTCGATATGACTTACGAGGAAGAACCGATTCGTATCTTCGCCCGTGAGATTAAAGAGTTGAGAAATTTAGAAAATTCTGTTAGTGAAAGTACAGTGGCATCGATACGGAGTGGAAGAGGCCATGTGGGAGCCTGAAGATGCAATGAGACAACAATACCTGAATCTGTTTAACGATAAGATTTTTGTGGATGAAAATCCCTAAGGGGGGAGAATTATAACACTCCGGTTTAGACCCTAGTCGGAACAGTGGTTTTGGGATCACAAATCCGAGTCATAAAAATATTTTAATATTATTTTCTATGTATGCAATATATGATTAGGCATGTGTGGAAGTTTCGTTAATTAATTGTGCTATTTGTGTGCTTAATTTTAGAAAAGGACCTAATTGTGAAAGATGCTAAATTAGCATGCCATATATTAAAAGTACCTATGAGTCATGTCTTTATAAATGTGAGTTCCTTATAATGCAATTGAACCATTTGAATTATGGATGGACATTAATGCCATATGTTAGTGGAAAATGAATGGTAATAAAAAGGTTAAAAATGGAATTTGTTAATTAAGTTAATGTATAATAAAACAAAAGCTTAAATTAATGCTCATCTTTTGTTTTCTTCACCGAAAATAGAAAAGCAAAATAAGGTTTGAAGCATTTGAACATTCGGCCATGGTCTAAGCATAAATCGGGTATGTGTTTTTGATCAATTTTTGATAGTTTCTACGTTTTTGTAATTGTTGCTTCGTGTTCTTCAAAACCCATGCTTCAATTTTGTGAATTGATGGAGATTTTGAAATATGCCATTGATGAATTCATGAGTTTTGTGATGTTTGATGATGAAATATGAAATATATGTGATAGATTAACATAGTTTGTCTTTGGATTTTTGATGAATTTGAGTAATTTGGACTAAATTGAGAAAATAAGATTTTGAGGGACTGAAATGTGAAATAAATGAAATGCATGGACTTGTATGATTATAGTGAACATTTGGCTAAGCAAGTGTACAAGCAAATTATGTGTATTTTTTTATTTTGTGAAATATGGACAAAAATGTTAAAATGTGAAAATGTGAGGGATAATTTGTAAATTGCCCTAAATATGTGTTTTTGGATTGAATTGAATGATTTGGTGAATAAGTGGATTAAATTTGAACATGTATAGATCAAGAACCGAAGAAAACGGATTTAGATCGCGGAAAGTCGAAAGTGATCGAATAGACGAGTTCGTACGTTTATCTGAATCCGAGGTAAGTCTATATACAAATAAATGTATTTGTATTGATTTATGTATGTTCATATGATATTTCATTGTGATGAATGTGTACAAGATGATAACTATATGAAATCCGAGGAAGTATAGACAATGTATCAATGTCCGAGAAGTCCCGTACGAACCTAGGAATAGATAAGATTACATATGTCATGACATAGGTTTCCGATATGTGATATCGTGTAAGACCATGTCTGGGACATTGGCATCGATTTGAGATTTACGTGTAAGACCATGTCTGGGACATTGGCATCGTATCTGATCCGAGTAAGACCCTGTCTGGGACAGTGGCATCGATATCTGAGTACATGTAAGACCATGTTTGGGACGTTGGCATTGTACGACTATTCCAAGCATTCTGAGTATCCTATTAAATTATAAACGGTTCAACGGGCCAAAGAGAAATCTATGTGTTTGAAATGAAAATATTAATTTATTTGAATTGCTATGCTTATAAATGATTATATGTTAAGTTTATTTGTATATGGCTTACTAAGCTTTTGGAAAGCTTACTTTGTGTGTGTTTGCTTTGTTTTATAGATCGTTAAAGCTACAGAAGGCTCGGGGATCGTCAAGGATCGTCATCACACTACTCAATCCTAATTTTGGTACCTTTTGAAAGTGTAAATATAAAGTATGGCATGTATAGGCTAGTCACTTTGAATTATGTTTGTGATATGTACATAGCCATGTGATATGGCTAGTTGATGATATGTTATGAATAAGTAGATAAGCTATGTTATGTGTTTTGTTAAAGGTTAAGCATATGGTAATATTGATCTATGTTTTGGTGATGAAAAGTTGGTATAATATTGATGGAGAGATGCTATAATGAATTTGTAAGTTTATGGGTGAATATTACTTAGATATATTTGTGATTTGTTTGAATTAAATATCATATAATATGTTGTGATGAAATGTTCTTGAATGATGTAAAATAGATGGTCAATTTGGTATGTTTTTGGTTGTCATAAGTGTTGGAATGAAGCTTGCATGTACTTGTAGGGATGACCCAATGTGTGGCTGGCATTTTGGCCTTGAAAATGGCCTATAATTGCCCACACGGTTGAGCACACGGGCGTGTGGCTCAATCGTGTCCCTCGTGGTTGTATTTCAAAACAAGTCAGACTCGACCACGGGCTGAACACACGGGCGTGTGACTGGCGGTGTGATACAAGTCAGGCTCGACCACGGGTGAGGCACACAGGCGTGTCCATGGCCGTGTGGACAAGTCAATATGTATGCCCTATTTTGACACGGCTCGGCGGGCGTGTCTGAGGCCGTGGGAGGCACACGGCCTGCCCACACGGGCGTGTGACCTCTGTAATTTAGAAAAAATTTTAAATTTCTGAGAATTTTCGTATGTGTTCGGTTTAGTCTCGGCCCCTTACGAAAGCATGATTAAGGTCTTGTAGACCTATTTAAGGGACACTTTGATGTGATTTGTCAAATTATGTTATGAAATGGCTGTAAAAGTTTTCGATTGTCCGGTAATACCTCTTAACACTAAATCGGCGATGGTTACGGGTTAGGGTGTTACAAGCTATCATCTTTTTCCAATTTTACTTCTTCTCCCATCGAAAATATCATCAAGAGAAGAGGTTTAGAAGCTTGAAAATTTTTGGCAACTTCAACCTTTACTAGTAAGTGATTTTGATGATCATTCTTGTTAATTTTTGTACTTATGGGACCCTTGTTGCATGATCTAGCTAATGAGGGGACTATTTTGTAAAATTATTGAGAGTCTAATGATTTTCCATTTGAGTATTCATGTTTATTTCTTAGATTTTATGGAAGAAAATGAATCTTGGGGGTTGAATATAAAACTTTAGTGAAAGGTGTTTCCATGAAAACACCTAAAAGGACCTTCTTGTAAAGGTTGCAAAATAGGTAGTAAATGTGTGTAATAATTGAAATCTTGAGTTTCTATAAGAGGGAATATGAATCGGCTAGGCTTGGATGTATGAAAAATGAACACATTTCATTTTACGAGCCTAGGGGTAAAATTGTAATTTTATAAAAGTCTAAGGGCAAAATGGTAATTTTGCCAAAATAAGAAATTGTGGAGTGATTTGATTAATTTGGTTAATTAATAAATTAAATATGTCATTATAGATCAAGAAGAACGTGGAATCAACCTTGACCGAGGAAAAGGCAAGGTTTCGGACTAAATTGTAAATTGGCATATTTTGTATCGAGGTAAGTTTATGTGTAAATGATACATCCTTATTACGTATGTTTTTAATTATTAATGCATTGTGTGAATGTGAATGATTATTATTGAGATCTATTAAAAATGATAGAAAGTGAGGAAATTCTCAGACGAACCTTCGGGATAGGAAAAATGATACAGATAAAATCCATGAATGAGTAAATATTGGTGGGCTGTGTGCGATACCATAGTAATTATCATTGTTGGTGGGCTATGTGCGATACCACTGTAATTATCATTGATGGTGGGCTGTGTGCGATACCACCGTAATTATCATTGTTGGTGGGCTGTGTGCGATACCACCGTGTGAATTATTGATGGTGGGCTGTGTGCTAAACCACCAAGTATCTAATATTATTCCGAAGTGTTCATCAGTAAACTTGTTTAAGTGAAATTACATGTGGCTTTGTGGTGATAAATGCAAGGCATAATTGCATGTAAATGTGAGCAATGTTTTATGATATGTGTTTGGGATGTGGTAAGGTTTGAAATAAGTATGGTTATGAGGATCTGAATTATTTTTATTTAGTATGTAATGTTTTTGATTGATAAGTATGTGGTATGATGTTTATTGTTTACATATGGACTTACTGAGCTTAAAGCTGACTCCCTTCTCTTTTCACTTGTTTTATAGTGTCAAAGACCCAGCTCGGGATACGGAGATATTCGTAGGATCACCCACACTATCCACACATTTTGGTATAGTTAGATTTAACATTTTGAGTATGGCATGTATAGGGACTTAGTCTTAGTTGAATGTCATATTGTTTTGTCCAAATGTGTTGGCTCATTTGAGGATGAATTCTTTTGTATAAGGCCATGGTTGATGGCTCTTTCTTATTAATCTATGAAATAATGAGGTTATACATGAATGTGCAAGTTGCAAGGTTGATTAATTGGTTCAATTATGCATGAATGAGTTGGTAGCTTGATGTGGTTTCTGTTTGTACAGGTTGGGGTGGCAGAAAGTGCTTGGCAAATAGCCTTGTTCTTGTCCACACGGATAGGCACACAGCTGTGTGTCTAAGCCGTGTGCGACACACGGTTTTCCGTATGGGCGTGTGGTTTGGCCGTGTGTCCCCCTACATGCTAAGTTGGCAAATCAGAATGCCCACTAGTAACCACACGGGCTGAGACACGGCCGTGTGTCTCCACCGTGTGGAAGACACAACTATGGGACATGGGCGTGTGCCCAGGCCGTGTCAAGTCTGCACCTAAATTAGGAATTTAGTTCACCACATGATCTAAGGACACGGGCATGTGCCTTGGTCGTGTAACATTTATGTGGTGATGACGTCAGAAACAAAATGTCAAGGTTTTTGCACACGAATGTGAAACACGTGCATGTGATATGCCACACGGGCGTGTCCATTCCTCCACACGGGCATGTGGACTGTTTGATGAGAATTTTTCTAAGTCTTTCCAAAATCTTCTAAAGAGTTCGATTTGATTCCAAACCGTTCCTAAAGTGTGTTTTAGGCCTCGAAGGCTTGTGTAAGGGGTGATATGAAGGTTCATGAAAAGTTTTAAATTTGAGTGGAAAAATCATGTCTCGGTTTGTATAATTGTTTGCGTATAAGTCTGGTAATGCCTCGTACCCTGTTCTGGCATTGAATACGGGTAAGGGGTGTTACATTTACTGGTATCAGAGCTACGGTCTAGTCGGTTCTCGGACTACCATAGCGTGTGTGAGAATCTAGCTATACATGCCATAAATATTTTATGATAGTGTGGTGACTCCTGACAATTTTAAACTGTGTTTTCATATAGTAAGTGGATCCCGACCGAGCTGCTGCTGATGATGCTGCTAGTAATGCGCCAGCTCCCACACAAGAGACCGCACCAGTAGAAAGTAGACCCGAGACTTTGGGTCAAGGAGAAGAGGCTCGAGAAGCCTTTCTCCATATGATGAGTAACTGGTATACTGAATTTGTTCGAGCAAATCCTAATGCTCAACCTCATCCACCCCTCCTATACCTCAGCCGATTCCCGTAGTTCCTCAAGGTATAGATTTGGTAAGAATGACTAAACCCCCGGTCGATAAGATTCGAAAACAAGGGGCCGAGGAATTTAGAGCCAACATAGATGATGACCCCGAGAAAGTAGAGTTTTGGCTCGAGAATTCTATGCGGGTGTTTGATGAACTTTCTTGCACGCCCGAGGAATGCTTAAAATGTGCGGTATCAATATTGAGGGACTCGACATACCGCTGGTGGAAAACATTGACATCTGTAGTTCCGAGAGAGTGTGTGACATGGGATTTCTTCTTAGAGGAGTTCCAAAAGAAATACATAAGTCAGCGGTTTATCGATCAGAAACGGAAGGAGTTCCTCGAGTTGAAGCAAGGCAAATTGTCTGTGGCAGAGTATGAGCGTGAATTTGTTAGACTCAGTAAGTATGCTCAAGAGTGTGTGTCTACTGAAGCTATTATGTGTAAAAGATTCGGAAATGGGCTGAACGAGGATATCAAATTATTAGTCGGGATTTTAGAGTTGAAAAACTTCGTAGTATTGGTCGATAGAGCTTGCAAGGTTGAAGAGTTGAATAAGGAAAAGAGAAAAGCTATGATTTGAGGCCCGAGATGCAAGGAAGAGGTCGATGAGTAAGTCGTTCCAAACCCAATCAAAGAGGTCCAAAGAAACAAACCCTCAGACGACTGCTTCAGCTGGGTATTCACACCGAGATCGTGGTAACACATATTCGGGCTCTAGAGTTCAAGCCACCTCGATGGCAAGTGTGGGCAATGCAAAGTCAAATAAACTCGAGTGTCAAAATTGTGGTAGACAACATATTGGGGAGTGTTGGAGAAATAATCGAGCTTGCTACAAATGCAGTTCACTAGACCACTTCATTCAAAACTGTCCTGAGATAGATGAGAAAGACAGAAAATAAGAAGTGAGAGCGAGTAATGCCCCTTCAAGGGGTAGACAACAGAGGAACCCGGGAAGTGAGGCTAGCAGTAAAGGTTCGCCTAAAGATTCTGCTGTGAGATCAAAGGGCAGAGCACCTGTAAGGACTTATGCCATACGAGCTTGTGAGGATGCATCATCCTTCGACGTGATTACGGGTATATTTTCTCTTTACGATACTAATGTCATTCCTTTAATTGACCCCGGATCCACTCATTCTTATGTTTGTGTGAATTTGGTAAATAGTAAGAAATTACCTGTTGAATTGACTGAATTTGTGATTAAGGTGTCAAATCCTTTAGGCAAGTATGTGTTAGTAGATAAGGTTTGTAGGAATTGTTCTTTGACGATTCAAGGTCACTGTTTTCTGGCTAATTGAATGTTGTTGCCATTTGACGAGTTTGAGGTTATTTTGGGCATAGATTGGTTGACATTACATGATGCTAAGGTAAATTGTAGACAGAAAACTCTTGAGTTGAAATGTGAAAATGGTGAGACTCTTTGGGTTGAAATAGATAACTCAAATAAGATGCCTGAGGTGATTTCGTACATGTCTACTCAGAAGTGTATGAGAAGAGGGTGTGAAGCATACCTTGTATATGTCTTGAATACTAAAATGACTGAGTCGAAGCTTGAAACTGTGCCAGTAGTTTGTGAGTTTCCAGATGTATTCCCGGAAGAATTACTTGGGTTGCCTCCGGTTAGAGAAATTGAGTTTGCTATCGATCTGGTACCCAGGACGGCACCGATCTCCATTACTCCGTACAGAATGGCTCCAACTGAATTGAAAGAGTTAAAGGCTCAGCTACAAGAGTTGACTGATAAGGGATTTGTTAGACTAAGTTTTTCTCCCTGGGGTGCTCCTGTATTATTTGTAAAGAAGAAAGACGGAACAATGAGGCTTTTTATTGATTATCGTCAGCTTAACAAGGTAACTATAAAGAACAAGTACCCATTATCGAGAATTGATGATTTGTTCGATCAACTGAAGGGAGCAAGCGTGTTCTCCAAGATAGATTTAAGATCCGGTTACTATCAGTTGAGAGTCAAAGAATCCGATTTGTTGAAAACTGCTTTTATAACGAGGTATGGAAACTACAAATTTCTTGTGATGCCTTTCGGTCTAACAAATGCACCAGCTATGTTTATGGATTTGATGAACTGAATTTTTCGGCTGTATTTGGATAAGTTTTTAGTGGTGTTCATAGACGATATATTGATTTATTCCTAAGATGAGGCCGAGCATGCCGAACACTTAAGAATGGTATTATAGACTTTACAAGAGGAGAAATTGTTTGCTAAGTTCAGTAAAAGTGAATTTTGGCTTCGTGAAGTCAGATTTTTAGGACACATAGTTTAAGGCGATGGTATTCGGGTTGATCCGAGCAAAATTTCGGCGATTGTTGATTGGAGACCACCAAAGAATATATCCGAGGTTAGAAGCTTTTTGGGCTTAGCTGGGTATTATCGACGTTTTGTCGAGGGATTTTCGATGATTTCTTCCCCAATGACTACGTTGTGGCAAAAGAATGTTAAGTTTGAATGGACCGATAGATGTCAACAAAGTTTAGAGAAGTTGAAGACACGATTGACTAAAGCGGCGGTTTTAGTACAACCTGAGTCGGGAAATGAGTTTGTGATCTATAGTGATGCGTCATTGAATGGTCTTGGTTGTGTGCTGATGCAAGAGGGCAAAGTAGTAGCTTATGCCTCGAGATAGTTAAAACCACATGAGAAGAACTATCCGACGCATGTTTTGGAATTGGCCGTCGTCATTTTTGCTTTGAAGATTTGGCATCATTATTTGTATGGTGAAAAATGCTGAATCTTTACCGATCACAAAAGTTTGAAGTACCTGATGAACCAAAAGGACTTGAATTTGTGACAATGGAGGTGGCTCGAGTTATTGAAAGATTATGAGCTAGTGATCAATTACCATCCGGGGAAAGCGGATGTGGTTGCGGATGCCTTGAGCAGAAAATCCCTGTATGCTTTAAGAACTAAGAGTACGAGCTTAGCATTGTCTGATGATGGTTCTATATTGGCCGAGTTGAGGGCTAGACTGTTATTTCTTCAGTAGGTTTTTAAGCTCAAAGGAATGATAGTGAAATGCAAGTTAAGAGAGCTCAGTGTGAATGAAGAAATAACTCTGATTTTCGGGTTGGTTCAGATGATTGTTTGATGTTTCGTGATAGAGTTTGTGCACCTAAAGATGATGAGTTGATTCAGAAAATTTTACATGAGGCACACAATGGTTGTTTGTTAGTACATCCGGGCAGCACAAAAATGTATAATGATTTGAAGAAGTTGTATTGGTGGCCGAGTATGAAAAGAGATATCTCTGAGTTTGTTACAAAGTGTTTGATCTGTCAACAAGTGAAGGCCGAGCATCAAGTACCTTCGGGTTTACTTCACCCAGTGATGGTTCCCGAGTAGAAGTGGGACCGAATCACAATGAATTTTGTAACGGGGTTACCTACGACTCCGAAAAAGAAAGATGCCGTGTGGGTCATCGTTGATAGATTAACGAAATCGGCTCACTTTATACCGGTACGTGTTGATTACTCACTTGACAAGTTGGTTGAGCTGTATATTGCCGAAATTGTGAGATTACATGGGGTGCCTATGTCCATTATCTCAGATAGAGATCCAAGAATTACTTTGAGGTTTTGGAAAAAGTTGTAAGAAGCCTTGGGTAAAAAATTGAATTTCAATACTGCGTTCCATCCACAAACCGATGGTCAATCCGAAAGAGTGATTCAAGTTCTCGAGGATATGCTCCAATGCTGTGTTTTAGAGTTCGAAGATAGTTGGGAAAAATATCTACCTTTGGTCGAATTTGCTTACAACAACAATTATCAGTCGAGTATACAGATGGCACTGTACGAAGCATTATATGGCCACAAGTGTCAGACTCCATTATATTGGACCGAGCTTAGTGAGAAGCAAATTCACGGGGTTGTTTTGGTTAGAGAAACCGAAGAGAAAGTGAAAGTAATCCGTGATAGTCTAAAAGCTGCCTCAGATCGACAAAAGTCATACGCGGATTTGAAAAGAAAAGAAATTGGGTTTCAGGTGGGCGATAAAGTATTCCTGAAAGTATCCCTGTGGAAGAAAATATTGAGATTTGGTCGAAAGGGCAAATTGAGTCCGTGATTCATAGGGCCGTATGAGGTTATTGAAAGGATTAGACCAGTAGCTTACCGGTTAGCTTTGTCGGCGGAATTAGAGAGAATACACAACGTGTTTCATGTGTCGATGTTGGGACGATATCGTTCTAATCCTTCGCATGTGATTACTCCGACCGAAATTGAAATACGACTGGATATGACCTATGAAGAGGAACCATTTAAGATTTTGGCTCGAGAGGTTAAAAAGTTGAGGAATAAAAGGTATAGCCTTAGTGAAAGTGTTGTGGCAAAAACATGGTGTGGAAGAGGCTACGTGGGAACCAGAAGAAGCCATGAGAGAACAGTACCCAAACCTCTTTATCGATAAGATTTTCGGGGACGAAAGTCTCTAAAGGGGGAGTTGTAACAGCCCAATTTTGGGGCTAGTCAGAATAGTGGTTTCGGAACCACTAATTCGAGGTTGGAGAAATTATTTTTAATATTATTTTATGTGTTATAGCAAGATTATATGAGTACATGAAAATTTTGGTGAATTAATTTTAGTGATTGTATGCTTAATTGCGAAAAAGGACTAAATCGCATAAAGTGCGAAAGTTTTATTTTACAAGCTAGAGGTGTCAAATAGCTATAGAATATTAAATTGGAGGTCCTTAATGTGCAATTAGGCCATTGGGAGAGTGTTGGCCAATGGCCGGCCATAGGGACAAAGATGAGACATGGTCAATGGTTAGGTGGGTTTTGGTGACTTAATTGAATAAAATAAGATAAAACAAAGAAGCTATCATCATTTCCCATTTTTACTTCTTCTCCCACCGAAAATATCATCAAGAGAAGGGGTTTAGAAGCTTGAAAATTTTCAGCAACTTCAACCTTTACTAGTAAGTGATTTTGATGATCATTCTTGTTAATTTTGTACTTATGGTACCCTTGTAGCATGATCTAGCTAATGAGGGGACTATTTTGCAAAATGATTGAGAGTCTAGGGATTTTCCATGTGATTATTCATGTTGATTTCTAAAATTTTATGGAAGAAAATGAATCTTGGGGGTTGAATATACAACTTTTGTGAAAGGTGTTTCCATGAAAACACCTAAAAAGACCTTTTTGTAAAGGTTGCAAAATAGGTAGTAAATGTGTGTAATAATTGAAATCTTGAGTTTCTATAAGAGGGAATATGAACCGGCTATGCTTGGGTGTATGAAAAATTAACACATTTCATTTTACGAGCCTAGGGGCAAAATTGTAATTTTGTAAAGGTTTAGGGGCAAAACGGTAATTTTGCCAAAATAAGAAACTGTGGAGTGATTTGATTAATGTGGTTAATTAATAAATTAAATACATCATTATAGATCAATAAGAACGTGGAATCAACCTTGACTGAGGAAAAGGCAAGGTTTCGGACTAAATTGCAAATTGGCATATTTTGTATCGAGGTAAGTTTATGTGTAAATGATACATCCTTATTACGTATGTTTTTACTTATTAATGCATTGTGTGAATGCGAATGATTATTATTGAGATCTATTATAAATTATAGAAAGTGAGGAAATTCTCGGATGAACCTTCGGGATAGGAAAAATGATACAGATAAAATCCATGAATGAGTAAGGCTGTGTTCTTCATTGATTTTAAGATGAGCTTTTCTATTGAAAAGTGCTTTTCCCTGAAAAGCAATGAAGAACACACACCAGTGCAGGAAAAATTCTAACTTATTTGAAGTGCTTTTGCATAGATGAAAAAGCAGAATTTTTTAGCTTTTTCAGCCCAGAAGTGCTTTTGGGGCTGGTATTTTACTTGTTTAACCTTTTTCCCTTTTTTCACAAATAGACGTTACTTTTTTTTTAGCAGTAATTTCTTCCTCTGGTTATTTGTTCCTCTTCTCCACCGGTGAGTTTATCTTTTTCTTCTTTTCTTCTCCTCTTTAATTGTTCACTGATTTTTCTTCTACAATTTTTTCTACAATTCCACCGGTGAGTTTTTTAAACTTCATTTTCTATTTGCATCTTATGAAAACGACCAACTCTTATCCATATCCAATCCCAATAAGGCAGCAGGTGAGAGGGGAGAGAGGAGGGTAAAAAAACAAAGGCAGAAACCCAAAATAGATAGAAAAAAGGAGGGGGAAATAAAGCTCAAAGTATATGCAGATCGAATGTCTCAAACCATGTCGTTTGTCATCATCTTCTGCAAGTAAATTTAATTTCTTTTACTCGATTTTCAACTATCCGATTCTCGGGTGTTTTCTCTTTCTTCAATTTTTTTCTTTTTGTATATTTAGGGTAAATGGTATAGACTATGAGGAGATCAAAGTACATATATCGAAGGGTCAGCATTTAACTCCTAAATTCGCAGGTATTGTTTCATTCTTAATTAATTCACCATTCGAGTTATAATTAATTATTAGTGTCATGAAATTATTCCAATGATTTTGTTGCGAGATATAAATCCCATGAAACAGTTTTTTTCGCCATTGTTGATGGAAGATTTAAGTTGTTTGAAAGGTATTTGAAGAGTATTTAGTTTACCCTTGCTTTTTCCCCTCATTTCAAAGGTTTCCTACATATTCAATATATATAAATTTTTGCAGCCATGCCATTCTTATCTATCTTGATTGCGCATTTCCTGGAGTTGCAGACCATTGGTAAGTGCGGTTGCTTTCTCTTTCAGCTTACATTCCATGGATAGGGATAGTGTCTATTGATACAATTTCTTCCATGCTTATTTTTTGGAGTTCCTTGCTAAGCTTATTTATTCTATTACTTACATACAGTGCTACATCACTATTTTCACATGGATAGTTGAATAACATAAGTGGCATATCAATGGCACAGTGTTAATGCTAGAAGGATCTTATGACATCTGACTTACTTGCTGATGTTTATGTGCTCTGGATTATTGTTTTACTTGAACTTATGTGGTTTCTAATTCTAACCACATGATTTTCAAATGTATTTTTGGCACATTCCACGTTCAGTTTGATCTTCTTTTAAAAATATATAAATACCAAGAATTGTGTTCACCATTGGTGTGCATAAAAACTAAGAAGGAGAGAGGTCTTACATGATGAAAAGAGTCGTGTTTGGTAGCCAAGGATGACTTGCCTGCATCTTTCAAAGAGGTTCAAAATCTCTGTATCAACCATGGAAAAGAAATCAGAAGCTCTTTGTGAGGGTGCCAGGCAGTCACCTCGGCTAATCTAACAGGTTCTTGTCCCTCATGTTGGACTTTCTCTGCTTTGTCAATTATCTATCTGAATTAATTTTATTTTTTTTATAAAAAAGGGGGTCATAGTCTGATAGATGAACAAACTGGGAAGATTCTCAGGTACTCAAAACTTTGGTATAATATGAAATGACATGTATTTTTGAGTATTTGCATAATCCAAAATAATAGTAATACATTGAAGTGATTTTGATTGAAATGAAGTTTTTGTGTGTTCACTGATCAAAAAGTTATGATAATGAGGCCTTGGCATTGGATCATGACGAAAAGGTAACACTATAATCATACTAATAAATTCTGCAAATTTACATTTTCCTTTTTGATTGGGATAAATGGGACTGACAAATAATAATTTGCTGAAGGTTTTGTCTTGTTTCTCTGACCATCTATGCATTCATCTGAATTCTCACCATATGTGCATTAATAAAATGGTATGTGCATTTAATTGATTCAGAAAATGTGCATGGTCGAGAAAGTGATGATGATGACGACGACGATGATGATGGTGATGATGACGGTGAATCAAGCAATTCAAGTGGTTTTGAAATGGAATTAACAAGAGATGCTATAGCTTCTAGTTTAATGAATTCACTTTAAATTGTAAATGCTATTGTAAAATTTTTAGTATTTATATTTGGTATATAAATATTATCCCTTTTTGAAACTTTAATCCAAATATATGTAATATTTTAATTTGTTAGGTTTATGTTTTCTATGTTATGTTAATATCTAATATGAGTTTTATAAATGTGTTAAAAGTTTTAAAAATAAAAAAAATAATTTTTAAAATAATACAATTGTGTCAATATCTAATTACAAATATTTAATTATTATATTTAAATATTTAAATATAGTTTATATATTCTAATTAAATTTAATAAATAATTAATATTAATTACTTACAAATATTTAAAATTAATATTATATATTAAAATATTAACAATAAGTTATAATAAATAATTTTTTATATTTTTGCTAAAATATCATAATATTAACTAATTTGAACATTATTTAAATACATATTTGTTACTTTATAATATCATGTCTAAAATAGATATTTTACTTCTCAAAAGCACTTTTTGACAGCAATACCAAACACTTAAATTTTTCAAAAGCACTTCTCAAAAGTACTTTTCCACAGCACTTCTCAAAAGCACTTCTCAAAAGCATTGCCAAACTGGCCCTAAATATTGGTGGGCTATGTGCGATACCACCGTAATTATCATTGTTTGTGGGCTGTGTGCAATACCACCGTAATTATCATTGTTGGTGGGCTGTGTGCGATACCACCGTAATTATCATTGTTGGTGGGCTGTGTGCGATACCACCGTGTGAATTATTGATGGTGGGCTGTGTGTGAAACCACCAGGTATCTAATATTATTCCGAAGTGTTCATCGAGAAACTTGTTTAAGTGAAATTACATATGGCTTTGTAGTGATAAATGCAGGGTATAAGTGCATGTAAATGTGAGCATTGTTTTACGATATGTGTTTGGGATGTGGTAAGGTTTGAAATAAGTACGGTTATGAGGATCTAAATTGTTTTTATTTAGTATGTAATGTTTTTAATTGATAAGTATGTGGTATGATGTTTATTGCTTACATATAGACTTACTAAGCTTAAATCTTACTCCCTTCTCTTTTCCCTTGTTTTATAGTGTCAAAGAGTCAGCTCGGGATATGGAGATAGTCGGGGGATCACCCACACTATCCACACATTCTGGTATAGTATGATTTAACATTTTGAGTATGGCATGTATAGGGAGTTAGTCTTATTTGAATGTCATATTGTTTTGGCCAAATGTGTTGGCTCATTTGAGGATGAATTCTTTTGTATAAGGCCATAGTTGATGGCTCTTTCTTATTAATCTATGAAATGATGAGGTTATTCATGAATGTGCAAGTTGCATGGTTGATTAATTGGTTCAATTATGCATGAATGAGTTGGTAGCTTGATGTGGTTTCTGTTTGTACAGGTTGGGGTGGTAGAAAGTGCTTGGCAAATAGCCTTGTTCTTGTCCACACGGGTAGGCACACGGGCGTGTGTCTAGGCCGTGTGCGACACACGGTCTGCCCCATGGGTGTGTGGTTTGGCCGTGTGTCCCCCTGCATGCTAAGTTGGCAAATCAGAATGCCAGTAGTAACCACACGGGCTGAGACACGGCCGTGTGTCTCCACCGTGTGGAAGACACGGCTATGGGACATGGGCATGTGCCCAGGCCGTGTGAAGTCTGCACCTGAATTAGTAATTTAATTCGCCACACGGTCTAAGGACATGGGCGTGTGCCTTGGCCGTGTGACATTTATGGGGTGATGACGTCAGAAACAGAATGTCAAGGTTTTTGGCACACGGGTGTGGAACACGGGCATGTGATATGCCACACGGGTGTGTCCCTTCCTCCACACGGGCATGTGGACTGTTTGATGAGAATTTTTCTAAGTCTTTCCAGAATCTTCTAAAGAGTTCGACTTGATTCCAAACCGTTCCTAAAGTGTATTTTATGCCTTGAAGGCTTGTGTAAGGGGTGACATGAAGGTTATGAAAAGTTTTAAATTTTAGTGGAAAAATCATGTCTCGGTTTGTATAATTGTTTGCGTATATGTCTGGTAATGCCTCGTACCCTGTTCCAGCGTTGAATACGGGTAAGGGGTGTTACAGAACAAGAAGGGAGAAGAAACGACAGAGAAACAAAAGTCTAACGTAAGAAAATTTGTTGGGAAAAAAAGAAAATAGAAAACTGATAAGAAGAAAATCTTATTTTGATAACTTCTCCCCAATTATCTCCTAAAAACACTCCCTATTAATCTACTAAAACACAACTACTCAGCAGTCCAGTTTAATTTGAACTCCACCACGCCACACGCCTCAAACAAAAATTAGTTCCCCTGCTTGCACAGGGACTCGAACACAGGACCTCCTACACATTAACACTCCACTTAACCACCAGACCAGTAGACCCATTCTGATATATTTTTACCAACAATCAAATAAAAGCCTACTGAAGAAGAGTAAGGCCTAATTCATTCAAAATACCAAAGTTTGACGAAGTTAAGGCTTGAACTTGGGACCTCCCAAACACTCCCAGAACACATAACTACTAAAGCTGACAGATATTTGTGTCATATTTTCACAATAACGAAATTAGAAATTTTGGGGCGTTACAACTCTACCCCGTAAAAGAAAATTTCGTCCTCGAAATTTACCTGATCAGAATAGATGAGGATACTACTGACGCATCGCATTCTCAGGCTCCCATGTGGCCTCCTCAATGCTATGATTATGCCATAGAACCTTCACCAAAGGGATAGACTTCCTCCTCAGAACCTTTACGTCACGATCTAGAATCTGGACAGGCTCCTCCTCAAAGGTCAAGTCTGGCTTAACCTCAATCTCCTCAACAGGGACAATATGAGTAGGATCAGAGCGGTAGCGCCTCAACATAGAGACGTGAAACACGTCATGAATCCGATCCAACTCTAGAGGAAACTCCAGCTGATAAGCGAACGGTCCCACTCGTTTCAGAATCTTGTACGGTCCAATAAACCTAGGGCTCAACTTGCCCTTGCGACCAAACCTCAGAACCTTCTTCCATGGCGAGACCTTGAGAAATACGAAGTCCCCCACGGAATACTCAATCTCACGTCACTTCAGGTCTGTATAGGATTTCTGTCTGTCAGATGCCACTTTCAGACGATTCTGAATCAATGTAACTTTATCCTCAGTCTTAGCAACTAACTCAGGACCCTGAACACGTCGTTCACCCAACTCAGTCCAATACAAGGGAGTGCGACACTTACGACCATACAGTGCCTCGTAAGGTGCCATCTGAATGCTAGACTGGTAGCTATTATTATAGGCAAACTCTGCTAACGGCAAATACTCCTCCTAACTACCACGAAAATCAAAACTCACACTTGCTAAACTTAGCATAGAGCTGCATTTCCCTTAAAGTCTGAAGGACAAATCTAAGGTGCTCATCATGCTCATCCTCAGTTTTCAAATAAACCAGTATGTCGTCGATGACCACCACCACAAACCGATCCAGATAGGGCTGGAATACTTGATTCATCAGGTCCATGAAAGCTGCCGGTGCATTCGTCAGTCCAAAAAGGCATCCCTAGGAACTCGTAGTATCCATAACGAGTCCTAAATGCCGTCTTAAATACATCAGCCTCCTTAACCCTCAACTGATGATATCCAGAATGCAGATCAATCTTGGAGAACACAGAAGCCCCTCGGAACTGGTCAAATAAATCATCAATCCTCGGAAGTGGGTACTTATTCTTAATCGTTTGCTTATTCAGCTGCCGATAGTCTATACACATCCTCATCGTCCCATCCTTCTTTTTCACAACCAGCACAGGTGCTCCCCATGGAGACACTGTGGGACGAATGAACCCATGATCCAACAGCTCCTAAATCTGAGCCTTAAGCTCTGTAAGCTCCTTCAGTGCCATTCGGTAGGGGCGATAGACACCGGAGCTGTACCAGGAAGAAACTCAATCCCAAACTTCACTTCACAATTCTGAGGTAAACCCGGTAGCTCTTCATGAAAAATGTCCAAAAAATCCTTTACCGTTCTGATATCCTTAACTGTAGAATCCCAAAGTTTCCAGATATGTTGCTAGCTATGTATGAGTGAGTAGACCCTATGTCTATCAAGGCAATATACGGTACATCAAGAATAAAGAATGTACCCGTGATGATGTCCGGAGCATCTCCATCCTCTCGGCGATGAGCAGCATAAACTAAGGCCGGCTGCCTTGCCTCAGCCTATCCAGCACCTCTGCCCAGTGCTCTCTGTCCATGACCCATACCATTACCACCTCTGGCCTGTCCACAGCCCCTCGGTGGATGCTGCATTACCCTTTGTGGTTGTGCTGTACCAGTATTTGGAGCATGCATCTGATCGGCCCTCAGCGGACACTACCTAATACGGTGCTCCAATGACCCACACTGCAAGCACACCCCAGTCCTTCTCCAACACTCACCCTCATGGCGTCTACCACAATCAGTACATGGCTACAGTCCAGTAACAATAACAAGGGGCCCAGCTCTAACTGGCCCATCAGCTCTGGCCTTTTTCTTAGGCCTCTGTGCAGAACTTGAGGGCTCCGAATCCCTCTTGTTCTTACCACTCTCGTGATCTCGGTTCTGGTGCTCAGTGCACTTAACCTCCTCGGCAATCATCACCTTCTCCACCAGTGCAGTAAAATCACGCTCCTTCTGCAGAGCTATCAGGACTCTCAAATTATCTCTGAGCCCATCATCAAAATGAATACATCACTCATACTCATAGGTCACCATACCTCGTGCATAGTAGCTCAATCGCAAGAACTCGGCCTCATACTCAGCCACATTAGGGGTATCTCTATTGGATCGGAGTCGTTTCGTAACCGACCCTCAGCCCCAAGATCCAGTATTGGGCCCAGCGACCTTTGTAACACCCCAAACCTGGCCTAGAAGTTAGGCCCAAATCTGGCGTGTCACATTGAAGAGTCTTTTTGAAAACTACGCGTTCATTGAAAACCCTTCTTACAAATTAAAACTTTCTGCTTTTAAAACCTCAGATTTCATTTACTTAGTTTCAAAAAGTGGTTTATTAAAAGTCATTCTCTTGTAAAACATTATTATCTTTAAAACCTTGCTTGTTGCGGAAACTTAATTTAAAACAGTTGCGGAAGCATGATATTCTAAAAAACAGTAGTTAATTTGGAAAACCGTGTTCTACTTCTAGCAATTATAAAACCATAACAAAAAACCCACAACTTCACTTACAAAGTCTTATTACAAAAATTAAAACCCAAACTAGATTCTCAAAAATATAGTCCAAAGTATAAAGCGTAGGCGTGTGGCCATCTCCGAGTCCCTCACAAAGACCGATCCTCCTAAAGCTAGGGATTACCCGCGCTTAAAAGCGGGGTGAGTTTACTTAAAACTCAGTGTGCAATCCCCTATTACGGTCATGGTGCAGGCCCAAGCCCTATTCGGTGACAATGCGGGCCTAAGCCCTATTCGGTAAAAATCTGGGCCTAAGCCCTAAATCATATCAATGCAAAACATGCATGTACCCCAACCCTGTCCAGCCAACTCTCCACCCGTACCAACCATCTCTCAATGTGGGGACGACATCGACCCACCCAGCCAATCTCTCCAATAATGCAGCCTAGCTGCTAGTATTTATACGGCTTTAGGCCTTCAATAACAGTCTCATAATTGGCACATAGCCATCGGTAACTATAACAAGATCAGCACATAGCCATCAGCTACGGTAATATAATTGGCACACAGCCACGAGTAAATATGATCGACACAAAGTCATCGGTATATATGTTAGGCACATAGCCATGGGTAAATACGATTGGCACAAAGCCATAATCATGATGGCACAGAGCCATATTTAGGTTGGCACAGAGCCATAATTGGATTACGCGGCCTTAAGCCGTCCGTCGGTCCACAGTCGTCATGCGACCCGTGCGACCTTAACATATCAATACTGGATCCACAGTCATCATACGACTCGTGCGACCCTATCAAAACTTCTTCCGTATCAAAGTCCCAACCCCATTCAATATGTCGTGTATGTCATGCTCAATCATTACACGTGTATGCAAAATGACCATGCTCAAAAACAGTCATTTACACACATATTGAAAACATATCAGCCATATAATCCCAGTCAAATCAGTTAAAACACAGTCATACATTCACAGTTAGATCAATCATAATCCTAATCAGTCAGTTACCCACAAGGGCAAAATAGTCATTTTACCCTATAAGGGTGTTTCGGTAATCCTACCCTACAGAGGTATTTCAATAATTCTACCCTACAGGGGTATTACGGTAATTCTACCCTACAGGGGTATTTCATTAATTCTACCCTACAGCGGTATTTCGATAATTCTACCCTACAGGGGTATTTCAATAATTTTACAAATTGCGGGTGTTCCGCAAATTTTACAAATTAGGGGTACTTTGGTAATTTTGCAAACTTAGTGTATTTTTGTGATTTTGCAAATTTAGGGTATTTTGAAAATTTTACAAATCGGGGGTATTTTGGTAATTTTACAAATCGATGGTATTTCGGTAATTTTGCAAATTAGGGGTACTTTGGTAATTTCGCAAACCAAGGGTATTTCAGTAATTTTGTAAACCAAGGGTATTTTAGTAATTCTGTAAACCAAGGGTATTTCAATAATTTTGCAAACCAAGGGTATTCTAAATAGAGATAACGATACGAATGGGCCTAGGGCCCATTCTCGGCCCAAATGGGCCCACACGCTTGTGTGGCCCATTTAGCCCAAATCTAGCCACAGATATGAGATTCACATAGTCCAGTCCAATATCTACAACACAATCATACAATTTATTCATATGGGCCCACAGGCCCATTGGGCCCACATGGACCCTTTCGGCCCAAACAACCTAAACCCACAAGAACACTCATGATGGCCTCAACTATCGCGTTGAACCTCCCACATGTGCGCTCGCACGCTCGTGTGGCTACCATCATCGTGTGACCGGCATTTCGGCATTTGCCGCTCTACAGCTAGAGTAGTGTGAAATACACACCTGATAGGAATTTGAAGTTAATCCGCGCTCTGAACACTGTTCTGCGTAGAAGCCAACAATGACCGCACCCTTGACCCCCAAGGGGGTGTGTCGATCAACTTCGGTCACCACCACCGCGACCTAACGGCATACAGATCAACGAATGATCCAACGCCTAACCCAAACGAGCACGTCACAAAGTGAAAGGGATAAGCCAAGAAAGGTATGCTTACTCTCCTCATGGTTGCTCTATTTAAAGCCAGCTTCTTGCCTATCCTCATGCTAGCTTCCCAATGTGGGATCCCATCTTCAGCAGAGTTTAAATCCAACACAAACTCTGGTCGTCCAATCCGCAAAATAAACACTCCCTTGCTTGACATGAGATTCGAGCCCTTGCCCTCTCCTATCCTCCAGACGCTACATGCCACCACAACACAAGCTCCTTTTGTGACTTAGAACATGCGCAACTAAATATAAGCCTATGGGCCAAAGTCTAAGTTCATTTAAAAGAAAAACAAAATGAATTGCAAGCGCCAAGACTTGAACCTTGGACCCCTTGCTTCCTCTATAGCGTCACTTTCTTGTCTCCCATGTGGCACCATTTGCCACTAGACCACAACTCTTTTTGTGTCTTTTTTCCCACAATTGATTCTTAAAGCCTACTTACTTACCCCCAGGCTTTATTCACCTAAAACTAAAATTTTTCCTAAAGCCCAGGTTTGAACCCGGGACTTCATGGAAGCCCCCTAACCTTCCAAAATCACTCACCTAATAGGTCCAACTTGCACTAGTGCCGTTCTCTTGTTCTCAAAAATTTTAAACGCTCCCATTCCCAAGGTCCAATGGGCCCAATTCTACTAGGCCCAAATTCGGAGCGTTACAATTCTACCCTCCTTAAAGAAATTTCGTCCTCAAAATTTCCAACTCCCAGAACAGTCGTACAACCCAAACTACACCACCGCGCTTCCGCTGCGCACTCTAATTCCAAAACATTACCTCTTACGCACACCCAAAATACCTATTCACTAGAGCAGATAGATATCATACAAATACAATTTCTATATCAACAACATCACACATAATAAATACAAAATCTAAATTTAAGCATCACAGCACAGTCTAATATCTAGAGTAATCACATTGTTTCCTATTCATAACAGCAGACAACGGTATTCAGAAAACTTACGGATTCGGCGCCGGAGACTTAGTGAACCACACTTTCAGAAAAATATTCAGTAAAACATTTCACATACTTTAAATCTTTTGAAACAATTCTTTCAGAAATTCAATTTTAAAAACCCAACCCACAGCCGAGTTTTACAACTTGGCTCTGATACCATTAAATGTAACACCCCAAACCCGGCCTAGAAGTTAGGCCTAAATCTGGCGTGTCACATTAAAGAGTCTTTTTGAAAACTACGCGTTCATTGAAAACCCTTCTTACAATTTAAAACTTTCTGCTTTTAAAACCTCATATTTCATTTTCTTAGTTTCAAAACATGGTTTATTAAAAGTCATTCTCTTGTAAAACATTATTATCTTTAAAACCTTGCATGTTGCGGAAACTTAATTTAAAACAGTTGCGGAAGCATGATATTTTGAAAAATAGTAGTTAATTTGGAAAACCATGTTCTACTTCTAGCAATTATAAAACTATAACAAAAAACCCACAACTTCACTTACAAGGCCTTATTACAAAAATTAAAACCCAAACTAGATTCTCAAAAATATAGTCCAAAGTATAAAGCTGTAGGCGTGTGGCCATCTCCGAGTCCCTTACAAAGACCGATCCTCCTAAAGCCGGGATTACCGCTGATTAAAAACGGGGTGAGTTTACGAAAACTCAGTGTGCAATCCTATTACGGTCATGTGTCGGGCCCAAGCCCTATTCGGTGACAACGGGCCTAAGCCTTATTCGGTAATAATCTGGGCCTAAGCCCTAAATCATATCAATGCAAAACATGCATGTACCCCAACCTTGTCCAGCCAACTCTCCACCCGTACCAACCATCTCTCCATGTGGGGACCACGTCAACCCACCCAGCCAATCTCTCCAATAATGTAGCCTAGCTGCTAGTATTTATACGGCTTTAAGCCTTCAATAATGGTCTCATAATTGGCACATAGCCATCGGTAACTGTAATAAGACCGGCACATAGCCATCAGCTATGGTAATATAACCGGCACACAGCCACAGGTAAATATGATCGACACAAAGTCATCGGTATATATGTTAGGCACATAGCCACGGGAAAATACGATTGGCACAAAGCCATAATCAAGATGGCACAGAGCCATATTTAGGTTGGCATGAGCCATAATCGGATTACGTGACCTTAAACCGTCCATCGGTCCACGATCGTCATACGACCCGTGCGACCTTAACATATCAATTTGGATCCACGATCGTCATGCGACCCATGCGACCCTATCGAACTTCCTCCGTATCAAAGTCCCAACCCCATGCAATATGTCGTGTATGTCATGCTCAATCATTACACATGTATGCAAAATGGCCATGCTCAGAAACAGTCATTTACACACATATTGAAAACATATCAGCCATATAATCCCAGTCAAATCAGTTAAAACACGGTCATACATTCACAGTTAGATCAATCATAGTCCTAATCAGTCAGTTACCCTGCAAGGGCAAAATAGTCATTTTACCCTATAAGGGTATTTCGGTAATCCTACCATACAGAGGTATTTCAGTAATTCTACCCTACAGGGGTATTACGGTAATTCTACCCTACAGGGGTATTTCGATAATTTTACAAATCGAGGGTGTTCTGGTAATTTTGCAAATTAGGGGTACTTTGGTAATTTTGTAAACTTAGGGTATTTTGGTGATTTTGCAAATCGGGGGTATTTCGATAATTTTGCAAATCGGGGGTATTTTGGTAATTTTACAAATCGAGGGTATTTCGGTAATCTTGCAAATTAGGGGTACTTTGGTAATTTTACAAACCGAAGGTATTTCAGTAATTTTTTAATCCAAGGGTATTTCAGTAATTTTGTAAACCAAGGATATTTTAGTAATTTTGTAAACCAAGGGTATTTCAGTAATTCTGTAAACCAAGGATATTTTAGTAATTTTGTAAACCAAGGGTATTCTAAACAGAGTTAACGATGCGAATGGGCCTAGGGCCCATTCTTGGCCCAAATGGGCCCACACGCTCGTGTGGCCCATTTACCCCAAATCTAGCCACAGATATGAGATTCACATAGTCCAGTCCAATATCTACTACACAATCATAAATTTATTCATATGGGCCCACGGGCCCATTAGGCCCACATGGCCCCTTTCGGTGCAAATAGCCTAAACCCATAAGAACACTCATGATGGCCTCAACTATCGCGTCGAAGCTCCCACACGTGCGCTCGCACGCTCGTGAGGCTACCATCGCCGTGTGACCGACATTTCGGCATTTACTGCGCTACAGCTAGAGTAGTGCAAAATACACACCTGATAGGAATCTGAAGTTAATCCGCACTCTGAACACTATTCTACGCAGAAGCCAACAATGATCGCACACTTGACCCCCAAGGGGGTGTGTCGATCAACTTCGATCATCACCACCGCGACCCAATGGCATACAGATCAATGAATGATCCAACGCCTAACCCAAACGAGCACGTCACAAAGTGAAAGGGATAAGCCAAGAAAGGTATGCTTACTCTTCTCATCGTTGCTCTATTTAAAGCCAGCTTCTTGCCTATCCTCATGCTAGCTTCCCGATGTGGGATCCCACCTTCAGCAGAGTTTAAATCCAACACAAACTCTGGCCGTCCAATCCGCAAAATAAATACTCCCTTGCTTGACATGAGATTCAAACCCTTGCCCTCTCCTATGCTCCAGACGCTACATGCCACCACAACACAAGCTCCTTTTGTGATTTAGAACATGCGCAACTAAATATAAGCCTATGGGCCAAAGTCTAAGTTCATTTAAAAGAAAAAAAAATGAATTGCAAGCGCCAAGACTTGAACCTTGGACCCCTTGCTTCCTCTATGGCGTCACTTCCTTATCTCCCATGTGGCGCCATTTGCCACTAGACCACAACTCCTTTTGTGTCTTTTTTTCCCACAATTTATTCTTAAAGCCTACTTACTTACCCCTAGGGCTTTATTCACCTAAAAGTAAAATTTTTCCTAAAGCCCTGGTTTGAACCCGGGACTTCATGGAAGCCCTCTAACCTTCCAAAATCACTCACCTAATAGGTCCAACTTGCACTAGTGCCATTCTCTTGTTCTCAAAAATTTTAAACGCTCCCATTCCCATGGCCCAATGGGCCCAATTCTACTAGGCCCAAATTCGGGGCGTTACAACCCTCTCCAAAATCCTTAGCATAGCCTGGGACAATGCGTCGTCCCCAACCATACAATCTTGAGACCCAGTCTCAGTAGCAGGCGACACTAGTGTCTCCCTCATATCCAAATTCGGTATGCTACCCAGTGAAGAGGACTCAGCTCGAGCTCCTCTGTAGCCTCTACCTCGGCCTCTAGTACCCCGTCCGTGGATACCTCATGTGCTCATTGTCTAATAACGTTTATCTGTATTAATAGTTTTATGAATCAATTACAATTCCAGTAATTATTAACAAATGTTTTATGTAAAATAATATCGGTTATTCATAGTTCATTTTCGTAAATCGCAGTCTCACTATAGTTTTCAGTTTTTCTACAATTTTCAGTATACACTAACTAGAGTGTTTTCAATACAGTTTACTACCTATAGTAGTTCCAGATTATACTATCCATAATAGTTTCATTTTAAAACAAATCACAGTTCAGAATACTTACAGGATCGGCGCCGGAGACTCAGTGTACCACTTATTCAGTAAAAACATTTCGAATCATTTGAAAATCAATCAATATTTTGAAAGCCCATTTTTTTATAAAATCCATAATCCACAGCCGAGTTTTGTAACATGGCTCTGATACCACTAAATATAACACCCCAAACCCGGCCTAGACGTTATGACCGTATCTGGCAATGTCACATGATAGTGTTTTTGAAACCTCGTTGTTACGATGAAAACATTCCATGTTATTATCTTTAGTAAACCTTTGTTAGAACTTAGGGAGTCGTCTTTATTCATTTAAAATATTTGTTTTGAAACATCCCTCGTTGCGGAAGCTTTAATAAAACAGTCTAGGTGATCATGCGTTTAGAAATTACTTTAACTTTTTGAGAACCGAATTTCCTACGACCAGCAGGTATAAATCCATTAAGTAAAATAAATAAATAAAAACCCAAATTTAAAACCAAAGTCCCAGAGGGTCCTTAAATTACAACCCAAATAATCAATAATAATCAAATCATATATCGTAAATTGAAAACCATGAAGTCTAAAAATTACTGTGGTCACCGCTGAGTCCTCCGTCGCACCGATCCATCTAAGTCTGGGGATTACCTATGCACATTAAACAAAAAAGGTGAGTTTACGTAAACTCAGTGTGTAATCTCGCAGAAACAAACAAACAAACAATCAGTATTCACAGTGCACAGTTAAACAATCTTGGGCCTAAACCCTTTTCAGTATCAGTGACAGTTTGGGCCTTAGCCCATCTCAGTATAGTGTCAAAAATGTAGTAGGGCCTTAGCCCATCACAGTATCAGTAGCTGTAACAGTTATTCAGTAGCAAAATCCTACCCAACCAGCCTCTACACACCATCTCCGTCCAACCCTACACTCCATGTGGGGATATAATCAACCCACCCATCCCCACACTCCAATTAGTACCGAATGCGGCACAATACAGTAGTTTGTAGCTGAGCTGCCAGTAAATTAGGCTTAAAGCCTTTCAGTACACTTCCTCCGGATAACAACCCCCAACCCAATGCAATGCAACACACAATGGATGAAATGCTATTATGCAATTTCAGTACATATATTCAGTTCACATATTAAATGCCCAGTACAGATATCATTCAGTCAATTTCACACATTTAGGGGTCTAAGTAGCGCTTACCGACCCTACAGTAGGTTCACAGTCGACTTGGGTGACCCGTGCAACATTAAAAACATTTCGGGAAAATTGGGCCCACATGCCCATTTGATTTGCCCATGTGGGCCCACACACCCGTGTGGCCCACTCGGCCCAAATTGGCCTTGGCCGTGTGATTCATTTTTAAAGTAACCCATGCTAGCTCAATACACATATATGTTTTCACTATTTACTTATATGTTCATTCAAAGCTTTCTACTTGAGTCATTATCACTAAATTACTTATATCACCCAATTATCTCCTAAAAACACTCACTATTAACCCATTAAAACACAACTACTCAGCAGTCCAGTTTAATTTGAACTCCACCACGCCACACGCCTCAAATAAAAATTAGCTCCCCTGCTTGCGCAGGGACTCAAACACAGGACCTCCTACACACTAACACTCCACTTAACCACCAGACCAGCAGGCCCATTCTGATATATTTTTACCAACAATCAAATAAAAGCCTACTGAAGAAGAGTAAGGCCTAATTCATTCAAAATACCAAATTTTTCCCAAGCGAAGGCTTGAACTTGGGACCTCCCAAACACTCCCAGAACACATAACCACTAAAGTTGACAGATATTTATGCCATATTTTCACAATAACGAAATTAGAAATTTTGGGGCGTTACATAAAGGTACGGATAAATGTTTCATAGTGAACGTTGTTATTGATAAATGTTAAGTGATCTGTGTGTATTTATGAAAGATAAATTTTGAGGCTTACGATCTTTACCCCCTTACCAGTATAGTGCTATACAATGAAATTCACAAGATTATATGGATTAAGCTCAAGAATGTGGAACTAAAGAGTTCAAAGGCTGAATGACTAATGATGTAGTCAGAATGAGATCGGGTTAGTAAGTAAAGACGGTATTTAAGAGATATCAGATTTTTCTAAAGATTATTCTGAATATGTGATGTCATTGTTAAGGAAGAAGTTATTCATGAGTAATTGACTTATCCAGATATGATAATTACAGAATAGATTAGCCGAAAATTCTTATAAATTGACTCTTTCAGTGAGCTAAATAATATAAAATTATTGATGACTTTATGGGTCAGTGGAATAATGATAAAACTGCAAAAATATTTGAATACAGCTGTGATAATTGGGTATATTACAGCAACATCTCCTGGGTACTCTATAAATCCTGTTATTCTCAGAGGCATATGAAATTGTGCATGTACAAATGCAATATTTGTCGTATTGAAAAGCTAGTAAATCATGATAGATGAAATTACTGAAAGTCTGGTTGATTCATGAGTGGTATTACTCTATCATACTTGGGCTTTCTAATTCATCATGATTGATATAAGATTGGATGATATGGTTCATATGATATCATTTTATACTTCTACTGATTGAAGCCCTGAATTACAAATATGCAAAATTATGTTGTCTTTATCACAGTTGTTTCTACCGATGTATGCGTGATATTACTCTTTTTAATTTTCTCTGAGATATCATCAGCCTCTTCATTATTCAAGCATGGTTTATTTGTGAAAGATATTCATTGATCAGTGATAATTATACTTATTACCGTTATGAATTCTGACTTGATCATAGGAACTTGGTAATATGGGACACAGATTATAGGAACTATATTATTGCATTGGTTATTATTAGGGACACTTTCGGTCCTCCCTCATCTAATTTGAGGTACACTATTGATATTAAAGTGTTGTTTTATCTATACGGTTAAAATGCCGGTCATGATATAACACTATGGTTTTGAATCTATTTGATGGTTCTGGCTTTGGAAAAACTCAAAGCTTCAATGTTAACAATTGAAATAGTTACATTGATGATCCAGTTATTACAAAAAAGAGGTAAAATTTGAATGGACCGATAAATATCAGTAAAGTTTTGACCAGTTGGAAGCTCTATTGACCGAAGTATTAATTCTGGTTCAGCCTGAATCAGGTAAGGAATTTTTTATTATAGTGATATACTATTGAATGGAATTAGATTGTGTTTGATGCCATAAGGCAAAGTGTAACACCCCCAAACCCGGCCCACAAGTCCTGACCGGATCTGGTTATGTCACTACGGAAACCGTTTGCAAAATCTTTGACTTCAGAATAAAACTTGAAAATTTTATTAACTTTCGGGAAGTAAGTCCATTAAAATTATTAAATAATATAAGCTTGGTTTGAATTAAAACTTTATTATAATTTATTATAATATAAATCCTTTGTAGAAATATTACTAAATACGATATAACCTTTATCAACTATAAATAGAGTACTTTAATCAAAAGTGGCCCTTATTACATCAAATAAATTCCCAAAATACGGATAATATAAAAATCACTATTAATTAACTAAACAAGTAAAACATCTACTACTGCATGAAAATGCATACGCATGGCCACCTTTGCATCTACTCCAACCCGGTCCATTACTCACGACTCACTGCGATGTTGGATAAATAATTGGGTGAGTCATACTGGACTCAGTGTGTAATTAAACCACCGATATCCACCCACATGTTAGCCACAAATCAACCCAATTATCAAATGCAACATATAAATATAATCATTTAAACATTACCACAACTGGGCTTGGCCCATAATCAAATCATACTCAAGCCTTTGGGCTAGGCCCTTTTCTCATCAATCCATCGATCGGGCTTGGCCCATTTCCACGTATGTTCTCAAAACATACAAATCCACAAGTCATATTGGGCTTGGCCCATTTCCATATCAATTCATAACGAAACCATGCAATCATGATACCCAACCCAATCCTAAGGTCCATCCGCTACACACCCCCTTATCCAGCCTACCACACACTAGGGGACTATCGAGTCACCCTCTCCTTTTCCCTCCATAAAGGCAACCAATGCCATCCACGATGTAGCGTATAGCTAACATCAAACCACGATGGAGCACACAGCAATCCATCAAGCCACGATATAGCATAAAGCCCATATCAATCAAGGTAACCACGCGAACTAAATCGCAAAGATCCACAACGCGACCTCGATCAGCGCCAATCCACGATGTAGCACAAAGTCGACATCAACCACGCACTCGAAGTACACCCGCACCTTCTTTCAAAACCCACCCATGCACATGTAACATAATATGATCTTTGAGATGATGCATGTACATGATATTCACAATCATAGGCATGCTCACATAGTTAAAATCAATTATCACATATTAGCCAATTTGCTACTAACACAGTCGTCATCATACCCCTTTAGGGTATCCATTACACATATGGCAATCGCATTCATTAGTAAACATATAACACAAATGATATCATACAAATCCGGAAACAATGGTCTAACCACACACCTTATTACTTGGAGTTCTAGACTCTCGATCCTCGACGCTATCGTTTAGTGAGACTACGGCTATTTGCCTAACGTTTTACGTTGTTGGCCCACACCTGGTGGCCAATCTCGTCTGCCAGTAAACGGATCTCTTCTTGAACTTTGGGATGGGAGCTTTCCCTTGCCCACTTTGGTCGGCACTCGCATCCATCGACGATACTTAATCGTAACCACACGATTAATCACAGCAATCAAAACCTACAAATATCGAATCTAGATCTCCTATTAACATCCTTACCGAAATCTGAGATCCAGAAGGCTTTTCTTTGCTTCGTCGATTTGCCCTATAACCAAAGTCAACATCGGTCAACACAAGAACATATCTAATGGCCTAAGGCCGAATACCAATGGATCACTTACCCACTTACTCGGATCCTGAAACACCAATAGCCTCAAGGAGTTGCCGAAAATCCCTGTTACAAAACCATTAGAATCGTCCTACAACAACAACCCATGAAAAGGCCCTTTTGGCCGAATACTCACCATCACCTTACCTTAGATGATCGAATCCAAGAGACCTCCTCAATGCTTCCTTCTTTCGGCTACACACAAGAGAACATACTTAATGGCACTATGACATTCGGCCATGTTATAAAAACTAAGACCAATCACTTGGTTTTGACGTACCAATATAAGAACTCAAAACCAATTGTTTAGAGTGACGATTACTTACCACTACACTTGAGACGAAATTAAGAGCAAGAGATCGGCAACACCATCTTAGGAGATTCGGCAATGGCTTTAAAGGTAATGAGATATTCGGCTCTTGAAAACAACAATGGTAAGGAAAGATGCTTGATGAGGCTTACTTAGAAATTCGGCTATCAATAAAACAAATGTGGAGTTGAAGAAAAGAAAAGTGGAAGAACAAAGAGGGACTTAGGAGCATTGGCTTTCATAGGAACATAAAGAAATTTGGCAAACAACTAAAAAAACAAAAGAAAGAAACAGGAAAGGGTGCTTATTCAAAGAAGAATTCGGCACTACCCCTTCTATTTATAGAATTCGCCACCCCCTTGAAGACTCCAAGATTCGGCCAACACCCACTAATTCAAATCAATTTGAATTAGTTCAATTCAAAAACAATTTGAATTGCTCCACTATTATCCCACTTATCAAAAATAAATAATAATTATCCCACACTTCTAAATAACTAAATAGATAAATAAAAATAAAAAAACATTATCCTCATCTAAATAAAAGCCTTCTAGCCGTCCAACACCTTCAAAATTCTTTGCCGCAAAAAGGAATAAAAATTTAAACTCCAAACCGCAACTCTCTTGGTTCGAACCTGGGACCAATCTGCTGCACACCTCCCTCCAAAGCCCCAGGCCATTCGGCCACATTGAATTTCATGCTAGAAACCCCCAACAATTATTTTTAAACCCTTCTTGCCCCAGCCCATAACCGCACAAAAATAAAAACGCCAACATGCAGCTCCAGGCGCTCGAACCTGCGCCCTTGCTCTCCTCCAGCGCCTAAGTGGCGCATGAGAGCCACTCCACCAGCCCATCTTTCTAGTCCGAATTCCTCACCATATATCTTTAAGGCCTTACAAAGCCCAACGCCCAAAGCAAAAAAAATAAAACGCCACTTTTGTTGCCGCCTAAACTCGAACCCAGGCCCTCAATGGCCCTACTTCCAGCCCCTTAAACAGCGCATAACCACTTTGCCAATGCCTTTCATGTGTCCTATTCTCCCAATTAATTCTTTTAAGGCCTCCCAAAGCCAAGCTCCCCTTTATTACTTAAAAATCCAAAATTTTCCCAAGTCTTCCCGTTTAACCCGAGCGTTCTCAACACCTCCAAAACACAACCACGCATACCCAAAACCTACTAGAACTTAAATTATACCCAACATGCATAGCCCCTAAATCAGGGTGTTACACAAAGTAATAGCATGTGCTTTCAGAAATTTAAAAACCACATGTATAGAATTACTTGATACATGACCTAGGATTGACAGCCATTGTTTCTGTATTGAAATCTAACAACATTTCTTGTTTGGTGAAAAATGGCATATATTCACCAAATATAAAAGTTTGAAGTATCTGATGTTGCTAAAAGATTTGAATCTGAGATAGTGTATATGGTTTGAATGTTGAAAGATTATGACTTGATAATTGTATATCACTTGGAAAGAATAAATGTGGTTACAGATGTTCTGAGTAGAAAATCTCTATATATTTTGCAAGCCATGGGTATCGAATATGATTGTCTGATAATAACTTAATTTTAGCTGAGTATAGAGCTAAACCGGTGTCTCTACAACAGATCAGTGAAACTCAGAAAAGTGATAAAGAGTTGTGAGTTAAATGAGTACAGTGTGAAATAATTTCTAAATCAGAATTTCAGAATAGATTCGGTAAATGTATGTTATTCAGAGACAAAGTCTGTGTATTGAAGAAATTAGAGCGTGTACTGAAAATTTTACATGAATGATCACAGTGGTACTATGTCTGTTTATCTGGGGAATGATGAAATGCATAATGATTTGAAAAGAATGTATTAGTAGCTCGGAATGAAAGGTGGTATTTCTGAATCTATATTTAAATGCTGGATGTATCAGCAAGATAGAGATGATACTTTCAAGATGGTTATAATCAGTGGAAATACTGAAATGGAAATGGTACATTGTTACTATGAATTTTATATCAGAATTCTCCCTGTCTATGGAAAAGAAAGATACGAATTAAGTAATTGTCAATTGTTCGACGAAGGCTGCACATTTTATCCTGGTATGAATGGATTTCTCACTTGATAGATTGCTTGAATAACTTGTTTTTGAAATTGTTAGATTTCATGATGTGCTAGTTTCTGTTATTTCTGATAGAGATCTACAGTTCATATTCTTATTCTGAAAAAAGTTACAAGAAACTCTGGGTACATGGTTACATTTTAGTATGGTATTTCATCTTCATATGGATGATCAATCTGAACATATGATTCAGATTTTGGCAGATATGCTTCGATGTTGTGTACTTGAATTTGAAGGTAACTGAGAAAAGTACTTGTCTTGGGTTGAAATTACTTATGATAGTTAACAGTCACATATAAAATTATACTGTACAAGGCTTTATATGATCACAAATGCAAAACTCCGATGTTTTGGACGGAGTTCAGTGAAAAAAGATACATGTGGTAGTTTTGGTTCGTTGAACCCAAAGAGAAATGAAAGGGACCTGAGACAGTTTAAAAGCAATATTTGATCATCAGGAATCCGATGTGGATCTAACATGAAAAGAAATAGAGTTTCTGATGGTGACAAAGTATTTCTGGAGATTCAACATGAAAGAAAGTTCCCCAGTTTGCCCGTAAAGGTAAATTAAGTCAGTGGTTTATCAAGTCATAAAGATTATTGAAAAGAATTGGACTGGCTTTGTATTGATTGGTATTATTATCAGAGTTCTACAGAATTCATAATGTTTTTATGAGTATATGTGTTATGATAGAATCGACTAGACCCATCATCTGTTATTGCTTTGATAAATGTTAAATTCAGCTTGGCATGACTTACAACGAGTGACTGGTTGAAATTCTGGCATGTGAAGTGAAAGAAATGAAAAGTATAAAGGTATCTTTAGTGAAGTTCTTGGACAATGATATGATATAGAGAAAGCTATTTGAGAACCGGATAGAAACATGAGAATGTAATGCCTGAATCTCCTTACTGGTAAAATTTTTTAGGACGAAAATTTCTTAAGAGGGAGATTTGTAACAGCCCATTTTTTGGTGAAATCGGAACAGTGGTTTCGGGACCACAAATCCGAGCCGAAAATAAAATTTATTTTTATTTTATTATATGGTCTGTATTATGATAGATATGACATGTGTAAATTTTGGTACGAAAATTTTATCGATTCAGTGCTTAATTACGAGAAGGACTAAATCGCATAAAATGCGAAAGTTGAATTCTAGTAGCTATAAGGATTAAATAGCTATGGAATTCAAAACTAGAGGTCCTTATATGGTAATTAGACCATTAAGAAAAGTATGTAGATTTTTCTTGATGACTCATCCATGGAAATATAGAAAAAGGGCAAGGACTAAATTGGAAATAGAAAAATATTTAATTAATTAAAAAGATGATAAAAGATATCATCTTATTTTATGTCATCTTCAACCTAAAAACACATGGAAATCCTAGGTGAGAGAAAAAAAACTTTCAAGGCCTAATTGGGTAAGTTTTTTTGTCCCGTTTTTAGTAATTTTGATATTTTTGGAATCGAAATAGCTTAATCTCTCTATTTGGGGGATTAATTTGAAAAGTTATCAAGGAATGAAAAATGGGTCATGTATGTATATGCTGGAAATTAGAAATTTATGGTTGAAAATGAAAGATTATTGATAGATAAACAACTTTTACAAAGTGATTTTTGATGAAAACATGATTTAGGAACAAAAATGTAAACTTGTGAAATTGAAGGAAAAATTCTAAAATTTTATGAATACATGTGCTATAAATTTTGTAATGGGGCTTTGGTTAGGCTTGGAATAGGGAGTAATTTGCACAAGTTTCATTTTTCGAGCCTAGGGACAAAATTGGAATTTATGGAAAAGTTAGGGGCAAAATGGTAATTTTTCCTAGGACATAAATTGAGTCCTAATGAGTATAAAATGTATGAAATTGATGATTAAAGGTATTTTTATAGATCCGAACAACCCAAATTCGGAGTTAGAACGAGGACAACAGGAAAATGTCGGATTATTAGACTTTACGTACACAGACATTTGTCGAGGTAAGTTCGTGTAACTAAGTTATGTATATTTATATGCTTGTATCGAATGTTTATATGTGTGAATTATTTGAATGCTATGAATACGAACTCTGTTACATGATCGAGAATACTTAACAAAAGTTAAGTCCCGTAAACATATCCGAGAAATACCAAATAAATGGTAAAAATGTTACTTTTATACTTGAAATGAATGTGGAATGTGTTTGTGAATTGTATGGATGCCATAAATATGTGAAATGATCACATACTCGTTGAAGTCTGATATATGAAAGCGTCCGATCAACAATAATGCCCAATAAATGATAAATGATAAAAATGTAAATTTTATGCTTGAGTTGAATGTGAACATTTGAATTGCATAAATGCATAAATATATGAGATTGAACACATGCCTGATAATGCGTGAAAAAAATGTCAAATTCCATTTGAATAAATGGAAAATTCGATGGATATGTGATTTCCAGAAATGAATGAGGTCCTGCATTTGTTGCAGACGGGATTTAGCTCGGACGAGTAATCCAATTGATCTCATTATAGAAAAGGATTTAGCTCGGACGGGTAATCCTGATATAAGTCCTCTCGAGCATATGCTATGGATTGGATTTAGCCCGGACGGGTAATCCCGATCAAGCTCTTTAGAGCATATGTCATAAAAAGGATTTAGCCTACACTGGTAATCCTGTTGTATATATGTGTGGCTCGAGAGTGTACTCTCTGAAATAGTACCCTATGGGTACCATTGGACATGAATTGACGGATTCTGATTTTTACACCTCGAGTGTAATACCTGAGTATTCATTGATATTCCGAATAAATTCAACGGGTAAAAATCTTGACATGAAAGGACATGAATAAGAAATGAGTTATTACACGTAGTTGTCTGAAATACATGAAAATAATTATACATGACAATTGATGTATGAAAACATAAGATGATGATATTTGTACATGGGATTCATTTGATGAATATGTTCATCCTTGGTTATAGACTTGTACACTTTGAGTGTACTACCACTCGTGTGACATTGATATATCGAGTAATATGAGTAAAGTTTTGATATGAAATAATCTGAACTCGAAATGAGCTATTATGAAATTTTACTTGTAATAATGAGATGAATCATGCATGTTGAATGGATACATGTTGTGGAAAGCATATGTGCTTGGAAATGTAACAGCCCAATTTCGGTGAAATCGGAATAGTGGTTTCGGGACCACAAATCCGAGCCAAAAATAAAAAATATTTTTATTTTATTATATGTCCGTAATATAATAGACGTGACATGTGAAAATTTTGACATGAAAATTTTATCGATTTGGTGCCTAATTACGAGAAGGACTAAATCGCATAAAATGTAAAAGTTGAATTCTAAAAGCTATAAGGATTAAATAGCTATGGAATTCAAAACTAGAGGTCCTTATATGGTAAATAGACCATTAAGAAAAGTATGTAGATTTTTCTTTGTGACTCATCCTTGGAAAAAAAAAGGCTAAGGACTAAATTGGAAAGATTAAAAGTTATTAAATGACAATTTAATTAAATGAAAAAGAAAACATTTTCATATCATCTTCCCCAAATATTTCCATGGAAACCCTAGGAGAGAGGATGAAAACTTTTCAAGCTCAATAAGGTATGAAATCAAGTCCCGTTTTTAATGATTTTTATTTTTTTAGAATCGGGATAGTCTAATCTATCTATTTGGGGTATTAATTTGAAAAGTTATCAAGGTATGAAAAATGGGTCATGGATGCATATGCTGGAAATTAGAAATTTATGGTAGAAAATGAAAGATTATTGATAGATAAACAACTTTTACGAAGTGATTTTTCATTAAAACATGATTTAGGGACTAAAATGTAAACTTGTGAAATTGAAGGAAAATTTTTGAAATTTTATGAATACATGTGCTGCAAATTTTGTAATGGGGCTTTGGTTAGGCTTGGAATAGGGAGTAATTTGCACAAGTTTCATTTTCCGAGCCTAGGGACGAAAATGGAATTTTTTGGAAAAGTTAGGGGCAAAATGGTAATTTTGCCTAGAACGTAAATTAACTCCCAATCAGTATAAAATGTATGAAATTGACGATTAAGATTATTTATATAGATCCGAACAACCAAAATTCAGAGTTAGAACGAGGAAAAGAGGAAAATGTCGGATTAGTAGATGTTTGTACACGAACCTTTGTCGAGGTAAGTTCGTGTAACTAAATTGTTTTTATTTACATGCTTGCATTGATTGTGTTTATGTAAATTGTATCAATGTCATAAATATGTGAAATGATCACCTACTCGATATAGCCCGATAAATGAAAATGCTTGATAAAATGGTAAATGAATAAAATGTTACTTGTATGCTTGACATAAATGTCGGATGTGTTTTACTTGAATTACATGAATGTTACGGAGGTATGAAATAATCAAATGCCCGATAATGCTTGAAAAGTGTTTAAATCCCGGTTGAATAAATGGAAAATCGATGGATATGTGATTTCTGGAAACGAAAGAGGTCATGCATTTGTTGCAGATAGGATTTAGTTCGGATGAGTAATCTTTAGACCTCGATTCTGATAGGATTTAGCTCGGACGGGTAATCCTGATATAAGTCCTCTTGAGCATATATTATGGATTGGATTTAGTGTAACAGCCCGATTTTGGGTCTAGTCAGAATAGTGGTTTCGGGACCACAAATTTGACTAAGGAAAATTCATTTTTATTATATTTTTATGGTCTACAGTTTTATGGGACGATTTCGTGAAAATTTCGTTCGAAAATTTTGACGTTTGGGCACTCAATTTAGTCAAAAGGACTAAATTACAAAAAGTACAAAATTTGAGTTCTACTTGTTAAAGATGTCCAATTGCTATGAGATTTTAAATTAGAGGTCCTTAGTTGGTATTTAGACCATTGGATAAGTTGGTGGACAAAAATGGACATGGTTTGGCATGTTTCTAAAGTTTTTCATTAAGGGCATTTTGGTAATTCAAATGAATTAAAAAGCCAAAATAAAGCCATTTTTTTTTTTCCATCTTCCTCCCATGGCCGAAATTCACAAGGGGAAACCATGGCTAGGGTTTTTCAAGCTTCCAAGCTCGATTGCAAGTCCGTTCTAGCCCCGTTTTTAATGCTCTTTACAATTTTGAAGTCGCTGTAACTCGATCTTTCTATTTCTACCATAAATTTGAAGAGATGTCAAGGTCTAAAATTTTACCCATGGTGAATGTTTGTGTATTTTGATATCTAATGGTAGAAAATGCATGTTTGGTGTATGATAAATGACTTTTGCTAAGTGATTTTCGGTGAAAACGCCTAAAAGGACTTATTTGTAAAAGTTATAAAATATGGTATAAAAATGTGAATAAATGAAAATTGTGGGCTGTTATAAGCATGTATAAGGTTCGACTAGGCATGGGTATTGAAGAAATTGAGTACATTTTATTTTATGAGCCTAGGGATTAAATTGTAAAAATGTCAAACTTTAGGGGCAAAAATGTAATTTTTTCCATTATGTGATTTTGGGCTGATTTGGATAGTATAATGATTGAATAAGTTAAATGTGATATTATAGATCAAGAAAAAACAAGGTTCAGACCTAGAACGGGGGGAAAATGAGTATTTGACGATTTAGTCCTTTTTGCCATTTCTATGCCGAGGTAAGTTCGTGTGTAAATAAAGGCAATGTTATATTTGTATTTTTATATGTTTTATTATGCATGAATTGTATAAATGACAATGTGGATACGTTCGACGACGAAATGACAAGTGAGAAATCCTGTTTGAACCTTAGGAATAGATTAGGATACGAGTGACATATCACTAGGAAACCATGTGATATATGTGATTTATGTGATCCGGGTGCTAGTCTCGTACGTCTACCAGTGGCCGGGTCATCCAACATGTGTTGCGGATACCTGACAGCTTGTGTGAGCAGCAGTGCGTAGTTATGTCTTGACTGACAACTTGTGTGAGCAGGCCCGTGATTAGCTCGAGAGCTAGCCCCTATGTGTTATGAGATATGATGTAGCATTGGCTACGTATGTGGCACTTATGTGCAAGACTTTCCGTGTATCCAATTAGTATTCCAAGTGTTCAACGGGTATGTCAAAGATGAGAAAGTATGTGAATATGTTATGTGATGGTACAGGTATGTACATAAAATCAAAGAAAATGAGCTCAGTATATGATGAACAAGTGGTAAGGTTGTGATTGAGTAAGTTGTGCTTATGAAGCTTAAATGACATTTATGTTGAAACGTGTTATGTAATTCATATGATGAGCTATTAGTATATGACAATTATGTTGATATGTGTTATGTTGATATTAAATGACATTTATGAAGTTTTAATGACATTCATGTTGATATATGTTATGTTATTCATATGATGAGCTATAGGCAAGAATGTGATTGAGTAAATTATACTCATGAAGTTTAATGACATTCATGTTGAAATATGTTATGTTATTTATATGATGAGCGGTTGGTAAGATTGGGATTGAGTAAGTTGTGTTTATGAATTTTTAATGACATTTATGTTAATATTTGTTAAGTTATTTGTATGTCAAGTGTATGAATAATGTTTTGTATTATTTACATATGAACTTACTAAGCTATATAGCTTACCCCCTTCTTTTCCCATGTCTTTTAGGGTTATTAACCTAGCTCGGGTTGGAGATCGCTGGAGATCCTATGACACTATCAAGCTATCATTTTGGGTATAATGAATTCAAGCATTTTAAGTCTATGGCATGTATAGGGACTAGGCCAATTTGTTATGTGTGTCATTATTAATTTTGCCATATGTGTTAGATTGTAATTGTTAATGCTTCATCTTATATATAGCCATGAATGGTGGCTTATGTTGATCATGTAACACCCCAAACCCGGCCTAGACGTTACGACCGGATCTAGCGTGTCATATAGAAGGGTTGTTTAAAAACTGCGCGTTCATTAAAAACTTCATATTCTTTTTGAAACTTCGAGCTTTGTTGTTTGTGAAGCTCAGATTTACTTTTATGGTTTTCGTGTAAAAACGTTCTTAGTACTATTATGACCGAAAACTTTGTTTATAACAGAAATCAGATTCAGTGAATTGCGAAGATGTGATATTTTGAAAACAGTTGTTGTCGTTTTAAGAAAACTCAGTATTCAAACATTTAACAATCTAGAAGTAACCGAATTGAAAGTTAAAAGGAAAAATAAAATCCAATGGCCTTATTACATAAAATTAAACCCAAATTAAAATAAGCTTAAAATAAAGCAAAAATGAAATTTACTAAAGTTCGTGAGAAATACTCCGACGTATGGCCACCACAGAGTCCTCCGCAGCTCCAAATCCTCTAATGTTGGGGATCACCTGCAAGGTTAAAGCAGAGGGGGTGAGTTACGAGAACTCAGTATGTAATCCCCTAATCAGTCATTAACTGGGCCCGAGCCCATACAGAAGCAGACTGGGCCGAAGCCCTATTCGATAACAATCTGGGCCTTAGCCCTATAAACATGATAATGCAAATAATGTAATGCAGCCCACCCCAATCTAACCAAACACACCCCCGTACCAACCCTACACACCTGTGGGGACCAAGTCAACCCACCCAGCCCTACACACCAAGAATGCAGCCGAGCTGCCAGATTATAAGCGGCTTAGAGCCGTCGGTAGGTCCACAGTCGTCTCGGGCGACTTGTGCGACCCTAACAGACAAATTAGTGGGTCCATAGTCGTCTCGGGCGACCCGTGCGACCCTAACAGATCAAATTGGTGAGTCCACAGTCGTCGGGTGACCCGTGCAACCCTAACAGATCAATCACTTCCTCCAATTACATAACCCAACCCAATGCAAAATGTCGTGGCATAAAAATTCAATATATGCAACAATTGTAACAGCCCGATTTAGGGGCTAGTCGGAATAGTGGTCTTGGGATCACTCATCTGAGATTTTAGAAATTTATTTTCATGATATATTATGAGTTAGAACATGATAGCATATGTACATGAAAATTTTGATGCTTTAATTTTAGCGATTTCGTGTTTAATCGTGAAAAAGGACTAAATCGCATAAAGTGCGAAAGTTCCATTCTATAAGCTAAAAGTGCCAAATGGCCATAGATTGTAAATTGGATGTCTTTAAAAGGCAATTAGACCCCCAAATTTAGCATGGCCGGCCATAGGAGACAAAGATGGACAATGTTGGACAAAGTTGGTGATAGTTGGTGACTTATTTGACTAATATTAATAAAATATGGAGAGAAAAAGATATCATCTTTTCTCTTTTCATCTTCCACCGAAAATTAGCAGCAAATAGGGGTTTTGAATGCTCAAAATTTCAGCAAGCTCTCATCCATTCAAGTAATTGTTCTAGAGAACATTTCTTGAAAAATAATTGTACTTTTGAAACCCCTAAAGCTTAAGCTTTCAAATGAGGGGACTATTGTGCAATATGGTAAAGAGTTTAAGGTTTTGCCATGAGAGCTATTTTAGTTATTGTTACATTTTTATGGAAGAGAATGAGTCTTAGTTGTTGTATGAAGAACTTTTGTGAAAGGTGTTAGCATGAAAACACCCATAAGGACCTTGATGAAAAGGTTACAAAATTTGTAGTAAGTATGTGAAATATTGATTTTTGATGATAGCTTTAAGAGCATCAAATGTTTATCTAAGCTTGTTGAAGGTAGAAATGTGATTATAATTTATTTTCGAGCCTATGGGCAAAATGGTCATTTTGCCAAAGTCTAGGGGCAAAATGGTAATTTTGCTTAAGCATGATTATTGAAATGCTTATATTAATGTAGTGATTAAAATGAGCTAATTTGCTATTATAGAGCAAGAGGAGCGAGAATGCCTCGATCGGGGAAAGAATAAAGTCGTGGGTGAGCAGAAGAACTAACTCATTTTGAAAACGAGGTAAGTTGTATGTGACTTAAATAATATGCATATTAGCATGTTGAGAAATGCTTAGCATTATATTAAAGCATAATGCATTACTAAATTGAGTAGTTAATGTGAAAGAGATGTTGGAGTCCTAATTGGGCCATGTTGATTATATAAATGCTATCATTGAAATATGAAATAAATAAGGTCCCGTATAAGACCATGTCCGGGACATGGCCTCGGCACCAAGTTGAGATCCCGTATAAGACCATATCCAGGATATGGCTTCGGTGATGAACATGGAAATTGTATAAGACCATATCCGGGATATGGCATCGTTACACCTAGAGGTAATCCCATATAAGACAATATCCGGGATATGGCATTGGCACCTAGAGGTAATTCCATATAAGACCATGTCCGGGATATGGTATTGGTATCTAGAGAAGACTCCATGTAAGACCACCTCGGGGACGTGGCATTGGTTTTATCTTTATAGTAATGGCTGTAAACACGTGTCTTTGACTATCCCTTGTGAGTGGTGGGATAAGTAGATGAATCTAGAAGTAGAGATGCGAATGATATTTAAGTCATGTGAATGACTCGAATACGTGTACTCGTGGTGGGTCACGAAGAAGCGATTGTGATGTGTGTACGGTATGTACTAAATAAGGGCAATTGTAAGTAAGCATGGCAAGAAGCCTTGATTTGTGTATGGTTAGATAATACCGTGGATGGATTATTTTTATGAGTATTATGATTGCTATTTCTTTCTATGCAACTTACTAAGCTTTATGCTTACCCCTTTTTCATTGCCCTTCTTCCTTGTAGTATTGCCAAGGTAACTCGAGGATCGTGACTGCAGGAGTTCGGAAATCACACTATCGATAGCACTTTGGTATAACAATCTTAGACTTGTTTTGAGTATGGCATGTATAGGACTTGAGTATTTTGTCAAGATGTGATTGTTAGTTAATGTGTTGGCTATGTAAGTCATTTTGTAAATGGCCCTATGAGTTAGACAAATACTTGGCAAACTCTTTTGTTTAATGAAGATGAAATTCATGAATTGTGTGTTTATTTCAATAATGTGTATGTTGGATGAGTTCTTAGACTTGCAAAAGGGTTAGGAGTTGTATTGTTTTGAGTAGAGGTATGTTTGTGTGCACCCTTAGGTGGCAATGGCTTGGTATATAGCCTACTAATTGCCCACTTAGTTAGACACTGGCGTGGGTCTAAGCAGTGTGGGAGGCACGGCTAGCCCATGGGCATGTACCCAGGCCGTGTGAAGTCTGCACCTTGCTCATGAAATTGTAAATTCCCCACGGGCGTGTGTATAGGCCGTGTGGTTAAGTCAGAATGCTGAGGTTTTACACACGGGCTAGGGCCACGGGCGTGCCATGGCCATGTGATTTTAGTCAATGTCGACCACGGGCACAAGGCACGGGCATGCCTTGAGAGGGCGCAGGCGTGTCCCAGACCTACGGGCGTGTGGCCCTGTTTTGTTCAAAAGTTTCTGAATTTGTGAAAGTTCTGGAAAGATTCCGACACTTCTTGTAAGTATTTTTAAGGCCTCTGGCCGAGTATGTCTGGCGATGGGGTTAAACGAAATTTTATAACCCTATTTTAGTTGTTTATGCAAGATTAGTTAGGTCATGCCTAAACCCTGTTAGAAGCTTAAACACGGGCAAGGAGTGTTACAACAATGTACCATCATGGCAATTAAACAAATTATACACAAACATACCAAATCTGCCCCTAAGGGTATAACAGTAATTTCACCCATCAAGGGCATTTCAGAAATTTTACCCACCGAGGGTATTTCAGCAATTTACCACCAAGGGTATTTCGGTAATTTACCCTCCAGGGAGTATTTCAGTAATCTTACCCTCCAGGGGTATTTCGGTAATCCTATCAATTAACAGCCTTTTCGAAGGCCTACTGTCGCCTCGGGCGACACAGGACCCTTGTTGGGTCTCTACGGAGCTATTGGGCCTAAAATCCATTTTAGGCCCAAACGGGCCCACACGCTCGTGTGGCCCATTTCAAATGATTTCGGTCTTAGATTTTTAGATTTCGCAACCGCACTTACCCTTTGACAGTTTTCCATCAATTTTGCCCATGTGGGTCGGATAGCCCATTGGGCCCGTTCACCCCATTTCGGCTCGGTTAGGCCCGTTACAGCCTCAGTTTCGCGGGAGTGCTCGTGACACTCTCAATGAATTAACATCAATATTCGAGTTTTGGTGAACACTACGAGCGCTCGCACGCACGAGTGGTCACAATTGCCGACTTTTTGTCTTTTCGGCATTTGGCCGATTCACAAAACATCACATGCAATCATTCAGAGGGGTGTGAGATTACACACCTGTTTCTGGATTACTGATCACGTTACTCTTCGAACCACCAACGAATACTACCCTCCTTCTAAAGAGGGTATTCGGTCAACCTTCTACAATCCGAGATCCGTGCCCCTAACGAAAAGATTGTATTAAGAATGTTATTCAAGATAACAATGAGAGAAATGGCCTTTTCTGCCCCAATGAATTCAACCAAGATAGGAGAACTAACACCCCTAATCGGCCATGCCCACCACTTACCAACTAGAAGACGAGATCCCGAAGCGGATTGAACAAACAAGATTTAAGTTTGCACCTTGGAGGATTCGGCCCTAACCAAAAGAGAACAAAAGGGGTTCAAAGTAGAAACGAGTGGTTAAGTTCGGCTTAGCCAAGAGGTGATAGTTTCAGCTTAAACAAAATTAAGAGAAGAAAGAACGAAAGAAAGTGGAAGAAGAAGAACCATTACCTTAATACCAAGGATGATCTGAATGGAATGACAAGATTCGGCACTAGTAGCAAACCCAAAAGAACTCAAGGTACGGCTATGGAGGCTAAAACAAAATGAAAACCAATCAAAGAACACAAGCCCAAATGGGGTGTAGAAAAGATTCGGCTATAGGAAGAAAAAGGGGTTGGGGAAGAATTCAGCCAATGGAAAGAAATAGTATAACGAGAAAAGAAGAGAGAAAATACAATGGAAATGTAATCTTACCTATTCAGCCACTACCAAGAGAAAGGAATAATGGAGCAGAAAATAATCGGCACTTGACAAAAGCAAACAAATGAGGTAGAAGATTGATGTAGAACAGTGCACGAGTGGTCAATTATCACCAAACTAAGTAAAGAACACACTTAGAAAAGAAAAGGAAGGAAAAAGAATACTCAGAATACTAGCCACAATTTCGGCACACACACAAAAGGTTTCGTTTTCTTTTCTTTCTTACCCACTAAATGCCGAATTTGCTACCCTACACTAACCTCTAGCCGAAATTTTCACCCCCCACACACTCCACATTCGGCCAAACACTCCCCGCCTATCACTTCCATGATTTCCTCCCCAATTTCCTCCTACATTTCCTCTCCACCTCCCATTCAAACCATTTGACTCAGTCTTCAACCACCCTGGCAGAGTTTGAACTCAACTCTGCTTCTTCCTCTCCCAAACACAAAATAATAGCCACCAAAACAACACTTGTGAGATTCGAACCTCCAACCTCCTTGCACTCCCCTTGACGCCACACCACATTGCCACATGCTCCACTTGTGCTAGCAAAGCACCAACAAATTCCTTTCAGCCTTGCTTCCAGCAGTCCTCCCCCTAAAGAGCCCAAAAACAAAAATTTTTCCAGGGCCCAAACTCGACCCCAGGCCTCCCTAAAGCCCCAAAATACCCTCAAAGAACCCATAGAGCAAGCCCAACATACAATTGTACAAAAATCACAACCCCTAATCTTTGGGATGTTACAATTCTACCCCCCTTAAATAAATTTCGACCCTGAAATTTCCAACTACCTAATAATCACACAACACAGGTTACACCATTACGCTTCTACTGCGCACTCTGATTCCGATTTCAAATTAGGTAAATAGTACACTATGGGTAATGTACGTACCAGTATTCACATCTGGAGCGTCCCCATCTTCTTGGTGACGTGCTGCATAAACCAAAGCTGGCTGCCTCGCCTCCGTATGACCAGCACCTCTGCCTGGAGCTCCACGGCCCAAATCGTTTCCCCCTCTTGCCTGGTCGTGGCCTCCCACTGGCTGCTGACCACCCCCCAGCAGCTGCACATTACCTCTACCCGTAGTTTGTATTTGATCCAACCTTCTAGAACATTCTCTAAAATGGTGCTCCATCGATCTGCAACCCAAACATGCTCCTATCCTTCTCCAGCATTCACCCACATGGCGTCTTCCACAACCAGTGCAAGGTGGCAACCCAAAAGTGCCAAAAGGGGGCCCAGCTATGACTGGCCCATCAACTCTGGCCCTTTTCCTGGGCCTCTGCTCAAAACCGGTGGGCTCTGCATCCCTTCTGTTCTTCCTTTTGTCTTCCTCACGATTCTGGCGCTCTGCGCGCTTTACCTCCTCAGCAATCTTGGCTTTCTCTACTAACGTAGCAAAGTCCCTCTCCCTCTGTGGAGCTATCAACACTCGAAGACTGTCTCTGAGGCCATCCTCAAACCGCACACAGCACTTGTATTCAGTCGCAACCATGCCCCGAGCGTACCGGCTCAAGCGCAAGAACTCTGCCTCATATTCTGCAACGGACTTATTCCCCTGAACCAGATTCAAAAACTCCTTTCTTTGGGCGTCCACATAATTAGCCCCGACATATTTCCCTTGGAAAGCTATTTCAAAGAAATCCCATGTTATACGATCTGCTTGTGTACCTTTTCTCACAGTGAGCCACCATTGGTATGCCTCGTCTCGTAGTAGAGACACTGCTCCTTTCAATTTCTGTTCCACTCTGCAGTCCAGGTCATCCATAATTTGCTCCACAGCCTCTAACCAGTATTCCGCCACATTCGGGGCTACACAAGAGATGCCCCTCAAAACTTCAGCCCCGTTCGACTGGAGTCGTTCAGAAATAGACCCCCAGCTGCTGACCCAATACTTGCTCCAGCAACCCGTTCTAAGACCCGCAACATTGCTTGGGACAAAGCATCGTCCCCTCTAGTCTGGTCATACGATCCCACTTCCGCCACTGGCGTTGTTGGCACCTCACCTTCAGGCACATGCCCCGACTCTGAGGATCCAACCCCAGCACCTTGGCCTCTACCACGGCCGCGTGTACCTCGTCTACGTCCTCTTGTACTCATACTGCTGAATCAAATTAATCTGATTAAGAATTTTATGAATCAGTCTATAATTCCAATGTTTATTAACAAATGTTTTATGGAAAACAGATTTGAGAGTTGTTTTCGCGAATCGAATGTCCTACTGTTTCAGTCTCTATAGTCTTAACTCCTATAGCTAATAGTTTTAGTGTACTACCACTAACTCTAATAGTTTTCTCTTTACAGTTATCACATCATATCATCAGATAAAGTAAGAAGACTTACGGATTTAGTGCCAGAGACTCAGGGTGCCATACTTCCAATAGGGCTATATATTTTCTAAACAATATTTCAAACAAATTTTGAAAAATGTTGTCGAACCCATTCCACAGCTGAGTTTTGCAATCAGGCTCTGATACCATAAAATGTAACACCCCAAACTCAGCCTAGACGTTACGATCGGATCTAGCGTGTCACATAGAAGGGTTGTTTAAAAACTGCACGTTCGTTAAAAACTTCGTATTCTTTTTGAAACTTCGAGCTTTGTTGTTTTTGAAGCTCAGATTTGCTTTTATGGTTTTCGTGTAAAAACGTTCTTAGTACTATTATGACCGAAAACTTTGTTTATAACAGAAATAAGATTCAGTGAATTGCGAAGATGTGATATTTTGAAAACAGCTGTTGTCATTTTAAGAAAACTCAGTATTCAAACATTTAACAATCTAGAAGTAACCGAATTGAAAGTTAAAAGGAAAAATAAAATCCAATGGCCTTATTACATAAAATTAAACCCAAATTAAAATAAGCTTAAAATAAAGTAGAAACAAAATTTACTAAAGTTCGTGAGAAGTACTCCGACGTATGGCCACCACAGAGTCCTCCGCAGCTCCAAATCCTCTAATGTTGGGGATCACCTGCAAGGTTAAAGCAGAGGGGGCGAGTTACGAGAACTCAATGTGTAATCCCCTAATCAGTCATTAACTGGGCCCGAGCCCATACAGAAGTAGACTGGACCGAAGCCCTATTCGATAACAATCTGGGCCTTAGCCCTATAAACATGATAATGCAAATAATGTAATGCAGCCCACCCCAATCCAACCAAACACACCCCCGTACCAACCCTACACACCTTTGGGGACCAAGTCAACCCACCCAGCCTTACACACAAATAATGCAGCTGAGCTGCCAGATTATAAGCGGCTTAGAGCCGTCGGTAGGTCCACAATCGTCTCGGGCAACCTGTGCGACCCTAACAGACAAATCGGTGGGTCCACAGTCGTCTCGGGCGACCCGTGCGACCCTAGCAGATCAAATTAGTGAGTCCACATTCGTCTCGGGCGACCCGTGCGGCCCTAACAGATCAATCACTTCCTCTAATTACATAACCCAACCCAATGCAAAATGTCGTGGCATAAAAATTCAATATATGCAACAATGTACCATCATGGCAATTAAACAAATTATACACAAACATACCAAATCTGCCTCTAAGGGTATAACAGTAATTTCACCCATCGAGCGCATTTCAGAAATTTTACCCACCGAGGGTATTTCAGCAATTTACCCACCAAGGGTATTTCGGTAATTTACCCTACAGGAGTATTTCGGTAATCTTACCCTCTAGGGGTATTTCAGTAATCTTACCCTCCAGGGGTATTTCAGTAATCTTATCAATTAACAGCCTTTTTGAATGCCCACTGTTGCCTCGGGCGACACAGGACCCTTGTTGGGTCTCTATGAAGCTATTGGGCCTAAAATCGATTTTAGGCCCAAACAAGCCCACACGTTCGTGTGGCTCATTTCGAACGATTTTGATCTCCGATTTTTAGATTTCGCAACCGCACTTACCCTTTAACAGTTTTCTATCAATTTTGCCCATGTGGGTCGGATAGCCCATTGGGCCCGTTCAGCCCGTTTCGGCTCAGTTAGGCCCGTTACAGCCTCAGTTTTGTAGGAGTTCTCGTGACACTCTCAATGCCTTAACGTTAATATTCGAGTTTTGGTAACCACTACGAGCGCTCGCACGCTCGAGTGGTCACAATTGTAAACTTTTCAGCTTTTCGGCATTTGGCCGATTCACAAAACTTCACATGCAATCATTCAGAGGGGTGTGAGATTACACACCTATTTTTGGATTACGGATCATGTTACTCTTCGAACCACCAACAAATACTACCCTCCTTCTAAAGAGGGTATTCGGTCCACCTTCTACAATCCAAGATCCGTGCCCCTAACAAGAAGATTGTATTAAGAATGTTATTCAAGATAACAATGAGAGAAATGGCCTTTTCTGCCACAATGAATTCAACCAAGATAGGAGAACTAACACCCCTAATCGGCCATGCCCACCACTTACCAACCAGAAGACGAGATCCCGAAGCGGATTGAACAAACAAGATTTGAGTTTGCACATTGGAGGATTCAGCCCTAACCAAAAGAGAACAAAAGGGGTTCAAAGTAGAAACGAGTGGTTAAGTTCGACTTAGCCAAGAGGTGAGAGTTTCAGCTTAAACAAAATTAAGAGAAGAAAGAACGAAAGAAAGTGGAAGAAGAAGAACCATTACCTTAATACCAAGGATGAGCCGAATGGAATGACAAGATTTGGCACTAGCAGCAAACCCAAAAGAACTCAAGGTATGGCTGTGGAGGCTAAAACGAAATGAAAACCAATCGAAGAACACAAGCCCAAATGGTAGGTGTAGAAAAGATTCGGCTATAGGAAGAAAAAGGGGCTGGGGAAGAATTCAGCCAATTGAAAGAAATAGTATAACGAGAAAAGAAGAGAGAAAATACAATGGCAATGTAATCTTACCTATTCGGCCACTACCAAGAGAAAAGAATAATGGAGCAGAAAATAATTGGCACTTGACAAAAGCAAACAAAGGAGGTAGAAGATTGAAGTAGAACAGTGCACGAGTGGTCAATTATCACCAAACTAAGTAAAGAACACACTTAGAAAAGAAAAGGAAGGAAAAAGCATACTCACAATACTAGTCAGAATTTCGGCACACACACAAAAGGTTTCGTTTTCTTTTCTTTCCTACCCACCAAATGCCAAATTTGCTACCCTACACTAACCTTTAGCCGAAATTTTCACCCCCCACACACTCCACATTCGGTCAAACACTCCCCACCCATCACTTCCACGATTTCCTCCCCAATTTCCTCCTACATTTCATCTCCACCTCCCATTCAAACCATTTGACTCATTCTTCAACTACCCTGGCAGAGTTTGAACTCAACTCTGCTTCTTCCTCTCCCAAACACAAAATAATAGCCACCAAAACAAAACTTGTGAGATTTGAACCTCCAACCTCCTTGCACTCCCCTTGACGCCACACCGCCTTGCCACATGCTCCACTTGTGCTAGCAAAGCACCAACAAATTCCTTTCAGCCTTGCTTCCAGCAGTCCTCCCCCCTTAAGAGCCCAGAAATCAAAATTTTTCCAGGGCCCAAACTCGACCCCAGGCCTCCCTAACGCACCAAAATACCCTCAAACAACCCACAGAGCAAGCCCAACATACAATTGTACAAAAATCACAACCCCTAATCTTTGGGATGTTACAGATCATAAGTTTATTCATATGTTAATGCCCTATTGTGAATGTGAAATTAGTATGTTTTTAATGGGCTAAGTATGATGTTTTAAGCATGATAAATTATGGTATAAGAATGACATGTTAATGTCTTGTTTGTGGTTGTTTGGTTGCTCTCATATGCTTGAATTTGTACCATGTGATGTTGTGTTGATGTGTGCAAGTGAGGGTGGCAAAATGGCTTGGTAAATAGCCATTATTTTGTCCACACGAGTAGGCACACGGGCAGACTTGAGAATTGGGCACCTTATTTGTTGCAAAATAGAATGTCCAAAATTGAGCACACGGGCAGAGACACGGGCGTGTGTCTCAACCAAGTGTGCTACACGGCCTAGCACACAGGCGTGTGGCACGGTCGTGTGGCACAAGTCAGAGAGCACCCCTAAATCAAACACGGTCTGAAGCACGGGCGTGTCCCGGGGTCCCACGGTCGTGTCCCTTGGACCACACGGGCGTGTGAGCCCTGCATCTAGCAAAAAAATTTTCTAAGTTTTGTAAAAATTTCACAAGTTCTCGGTTTAGTCCTGAACCACTTCAAATACATGTTTTGGGCCTCGTAGGCTCGTAATAGGGACGTTATGATCGATTATGAATTATTTTAATTTGGACGCAAATTTTATGACTCAGAATTGTGTGATTGCTTGTGTTATAAGTCCGATAATGCCTCGAACCCTGTTCCGACGTTGAATACGGGTAAAGGGTATTACATTTAGCCTGAACGGGTAATCCATATCAAGCTCTGTAGAGCATATGTCATAAAAAGGATTTAGGCTGGACTGGTAATCCTGTAGTTTATATATATGTGGCTTGAGAGTGTACTCTCTGAAATAGTACCTTTTGGGTACCATTGAATATGAATTGACGGATTCTGATTCGTACACCTCGAGTGTACTACCTATGTATCCATCGATATTTCGAATAAATTCAACGGGTAAAGTTCTGACAAGAGCAAAGATGAATTGAAAACAAATTGACATGGAATGGTGTATATGATATGGATATATGAGATGAAAGAATTTACATGAAATGCAAGAAAATGATGATATATGACAAGTGATATATGAAATATGAGATGATGATATTTGTATATGGAAACTATTTGATGAGAATGTTCATTCTTGATTATAGACTTGTACACCTAGAGTGTACTAATCGTGACTTTGATATCCCGAGTAATATGTATAAAGTTCTGATGCGAAATGATCTGAACTCGAAATGAACTATCATGAAATTATACTCGAAATAATGAGATGAATTATGTATATTGAATGGATACATGTTGTGGAATGCAAATGTGCATGGAAACTTGATTGTTGTTGAGCCCAAACATGTTTTGAGGTTATTATGGAATATATAACTAACAAGGGCAATGAGGATATGTGTACGGCTTGAAGTCAAATTGAATGAATGTGCCTTACATGGTTACCTCAAAATAGAATGAATGATAAGTTAAGTACCGTGTTATACGAACTTACTAAGCATGTAATGCTTACTTAGTTTTATTTCCCTGTTTTATAGTAAATCGGAAGCTCGTTGGATTGGAAGCTTGGCGGAGATCACTCACACTATCCATCAGCCCGTGACGGTATAATATGGTAAATCAATTATGGTTGTAAAACCTGCACCTAATTCGAATTGAATTAAATAACCACACGGCCTAGCACACGGGCGTGTGGTATGGTTGTGTGGCGCAAGTTAGAGAGCAACCTAAATTGGACACGGCCTGAGGCACGGGCGTGTCTAAGGGTCACACGGAAGTGTCCTTTGAGCCATACAGGCATGTGAGCCCTGCACCTTGGAAAATTTTTGAAATGTCACGAAAAATTCTTAGAGTTTCCGATTAAGTCCCGAATTGATTCTAATGCTCGGATTAGACCTCGAGGGTCCATCTAAGGGATGTTACGAATGATCTCGGTTAATGAAGAGTGATTGACATGACTTGTCTGAGAATGTTCTAAAAAGTTTTGGTAACACTCAGTAACCCTATTTCGACGACGGATATGGATTAGGGATGTTACATTTAGTGGTATCAGAGCTATGGTTTAGTCGGTTCTTGAACTGAACGTGGCATATGCGGAGTCTAGAAATACATGCCATTATATAACCTATGATAGTGTGAGATCTCTCGACTCTGATGAAAATTATTTTACAAATAGACAGAGATGCTTTCCAACCGAGCTAATTCCAATGACTCCAAAAAAGATACTCAAGTATCCGAGTAAAATGTTACTGATGATGAAATAGAATTCAAAAAGGTATGGATAAATTTTTTATTGTACATGAGAATGATAAATGTTGTGTTATATGAGTATAAATATAAAAGTTAAATTTTGAGGCTTACGATCTCCACCCCCTTACCAGTATAGTGTTATACAATCAAATTCACAAGATTTATGTTGACTAAGTTCATAAGTGTGAAAGATGATTCCAAAGGCTGAATGATTAATGATGTAGTCAGAATTGAGAAAGGGTTAGTAAGTAAAGACGGTATTAAAAGAGACATTAGATTTTTCTGAGGATTATTCTGATTATGTGATGTCATCGTTAAGGAAGAAGTTGTTCATGAGTAAATGACTTATCCAGGCATGATATTTCCAGAACGGATTAGCCGAAAAATCTTCTGAATTGACTCTTTCAGTGAACTGAATAATGTAAGATTATTGATGACTTTATTAGTCAGTGGAATAGTGATGAAATTTCACTGATATTTGAATGCAGCTATTATAATGAGGGATATTACTGCAATATTTTCTGAGTACTCTATAAGTTCTGTTATTATCAGCGGCATATGAAATTGTGCATGTACAGATGCAATATTTGTCGTATTGAAAGGCTAGTAAATCATGATAGATGAAATTACTGTAAGTCTGGTTAATTCAGGAGTGGTATTGCTCTATCATACTTGGGCTTTCTAATTCATCATAATTGATATAAGATTTGATGATAAGGTTCATGTGATGTTATTTTCTACTTCTACTGATTGAAGCCCTGAATTGCGAATGTTCAAGTTATATTATCTTTATCACAGTTTTTTCTACTGAGTATGCGTGATATTATTTTTTTGAATTTTCCCTGAGATATCAACAATCTCTTTAGAATGTAAACATGGGTTATCTGTTAAAGATATTCTTTGATTAGAGGTAATTACATTTATTATAATTATAAATATTGACTCGATCATGAAATTTAGTGACAGAGATTACAGATTATAGAAACTGAATTACTGCATTGGTTATTATAGGGGTCACTTTTGGTTCTCTCTCTTATAAATTGAGGTACACTATTGATATTGAAGTGTTGCTTTATCTGTACATCTGAAATGTCAGTCATATTAATGTACTATGGTTTTAAATCTATCTGATGGTTTTGGCCTTGGAAAAACTCAAAGCTTCAAGGCTAATAATTGAAACAGCTACACTGATGACCCAGTTATTACGGAAAAGATGTAAGATTTGAATGGATTGACAAATGTTAGTAAAGTTTTGATCATTTGGAAGACCTGATGACCGAAGCATCAGTTCTGGTTCAGTCTAAATCGGGTAAGGAATTTATTATTACATTGATACATCATTGAATGGATTAAACTTTATTTTGATGAAGAAAGGTAAAGTAATGGTCTATACTTCCAGCCAGACAAAGCTACAGGAAAAGAATTTCCCGATATATGATCTTGAATTGACAATTATTGTGTTCGCATTGAGAATTTGGTAACAGTATTTGTATGGTGAAAAATGTCATATATTCACCGATTATAAAAGTTTGAAGTATCTGATGTTGCTAAAATATTTGAATCTGATATAGCGTATATGGTTTGAAATGTTGAAAGATTATGATTTGATAAACGAATATCACTCGGAAAGAGAAAATGCGGTTACAGATATTTTGAATAGAAAATCTCTGTATACTTTGCAAGCCATGAATACCGATTATGATTGTCTGATAATAGCTCAATTTTAGCTGAGTATAGAGCTTAACCAATGTTTCTGCAACAGAACAATGAAACTCAGAAAAGTGATAATGAGTTGTAAGTTAAATGAATACAATGTGAAATAATTTCTGATTCAGAATTTCAGAATAGATCTGATAAATGTCTATTATTCAGAGACAGAGTCTATGTACTAAAGAATTTGGAGCATGTACAGAAAATTTTATATGAATGATTATTGCGGTACTATATCTGTTTATCTGGGGAAATGATAAAATACATAATGATTTGAAAAAGATGTATTGGTAGCCAGGGAAGAAAGGTGGTATTTCTAAATCTATATTTAAATGCTGGATGTATCAGCAAGATAGAGATTATACTTTCAAGATGGTTATAGTCAGTGAAAATACCGAAATGGAAATGAAACAAAGTTACCATGAACTTTATATCAGAATTATTATTGTCTATGAAAAAGAAAGATACGATTTGAGTAATTGTTGATTGTTCGAAGAATACTGCACATTTTATCCTGTTATGAATGGATTTCTCACTTGATAGATTTCTTGAATAACCTGTTTTTGAAATTGTTAGATTTCATGATGTGCTAGTTTTTGTTATTTCTGATAGAGATATACAGTTCATATTCTGATTCTGAAACAAGTTATAAGAAACTCTGGTTGCATGGTTACATTTTAGTACGGTATTTCATCCTCAGATGGATGATCAATCTGAACATATAATTCAGATTTTGGTAGATATGCTTCGATGTTGTGTACTTGAACTTGAAGGTAACTGAGAAAAGTATTTGTCTTGGGTTGAAATTACTTATAACAGTTAACAGTCACATATAAAATTATACTGTACAAGTCTTTATATGGTCACAAATGTAAAACTCTGATGTCTTGGACGGAGTTCAGTGAGAAAGGATACATGTAGTAAGTTTGATTATTTGAGAGCGAAGAAAGATGAAACTGATTTGAAACAGTTTAAAAGCAGTATTGATCGTCAGAAATCTGATGTAGATATGAAATGAAAAGAAATAGAGTCTCTGATGGTGACAAAGTATTTCTGGAGATTCACCATGAAAGAAAGTTCCCCAGTTTGCCCGTAAGGGCAAATTAAGTCTGTGGTTTATCAGGTCATAAAGATTATTGAAAAGAATTGGACTGGTTTCGTATTGATTGGTATTATTATCAGAGTTCTACTATGTGTTATGACAGAATCGATCAGACCCATCATCTGCTATTGCTTTGATAAATGTTAAATTCAACTTGGCATGACTTACAACGAGTGACTGGTTGAAATTCTGGCATGTGAAGTGAAAGAAACGAAAAGTATAAAAGTATCTTTAGTGAAAGTTCTTGGACAATGATATAATATAGACAAAGCTATTTGGGAACCAGATAGAAATATGAGACAGTAAAGCCGGAATCTTCTTACTGGTAAAATTTTCAAGGATGAAAATTTTTAAGGGGGAGAGTTATAACAGCCCAATTTCGGTGAAATCGGAACAGTGGTTTCGGGACCACAAATTCGAGCCAAAATTAAAATTTATTTTTATTTTATTATATGGTCCGTAATATAATAGACGTGATATGTGAAAATTTTGACATGAAAATTTTATCGATTTGGTGCCTAATTACGAGAAGGACTAAATCGCATAAAATGTGAAAGTTGAATTCTAGTAGCTATAAGGATTAAATAGCTATGGAATTCAAAACTAGAGGTCCTTATATGGTAATTAGACCATTAAGAAAAGTATGTAGATTTTTCTGGGTGACTCATCCATGGAAAAATAAAAAAGGCTAAGGACTAAATTGGAAATATGAAAAGTTATTAAATGACAATTTAATTAAATGAAAAAGAAAACATTTTTATCTTCCCCAAATATTTCCATGGAAACCCTAGGAGAGAGGATGAAAACTTTTCAAGCTCAATAAGGTATGAAATCAATTCCATTTTTAATGATTTTTATATTTTTAGAATCGGATAGTCTAATCTATCTATTTGGGGGATTAATTTGAAAAGTTATCAAGGTATGAAAAATGGGTCATGGATGTATATGCTGGAAATTAGAAATTTATGGTAGAAAATGAAACATTATTGATAGATAAACAACTTTTACGAAGTGATTTTTCATGAAAACATGATTTAGGGAGTAAAATGAAAACTTTTGAAATTGAAGGAAAAATTTTGAAATTTTATGAATACATGTGCTATAAATTTTGTAATGGGGCTTTGGTTAGGCTTGGAATAGGGAGTAATTTGCACAAGTTTCATTTTCCGAGCCTAGGGACAAAAATGGAATTTATGGAAAAGTTAGGGGCAAAATGGTAATTTTGCCTAGAACGTAAATTGAGTCCCAATCAGTATAAAATGTATGAAATTGATGATTAAGGTTATTTATATAGATCTGAACAACCCATGTAACACCCCAAACCCGGCCCAAACACCCCGACCGGATCCGGCATGTCACTAAGAAGATTTTAGAAAAACTTGTCGCATCTATTATTATTTTATTTTTTTTAAAAAAAACATAGTTTAAACGTTTATTGGGAAAACTTAATAATTTGAAAATTAAGTAAAAGAAATAAATTTTAATTAATGCCTTAATGAATAAAACCGAAATTTTGCCTCTGAGTCCTCGTATTTAAACACATGCCTTAATTTCAATTAATCAAAAAAAAATCTAAATGTATGGAAACCCAAAAACCGAAGCATAAAACCAATAAACAGTAGCCAGTGGCCTTATTACAATAAAATATAAAACCAGATAAATTGGAAATACTAAGGGAAAATAATAAAATCAACATCTTTTATTGAATCAAAATGAATCCATGCATGGCCACCTTGCACTCCTCTCCAGCCCGGTCCTATGCACTAGGTGTTACCTGAAAAATGTTAAACAACGGGGTGAGTCACGAGACTCAGTGTGCAACCCTCATACACCATCAGATTGGGCCTTAGCCCACAGAACAGAATAACAGAATATCATACAACAGGAATTATGCAAAGCCATCCCAATCCTATATCCATCCGCTACACACCACCCTTTACCTGCCAATCACACCATTGGGGATTTCTACAATCAACCCACGCCGCTACACACCATCAATGGCAGTCATGCTGCAGTTAGCTGCTCATCGTCAGATTTGTGACATAGTCACCAGAACAGATCGTGGCAGAGCCACTACAACAGATCGTGGCAGAGCCACCAGAATAGAACACTTCCCCTTTTATCAATCACCCAACCCCGTGCAACATAGAAATCGACATACATATCATATCATGTTAACGGAGACATTTAATTAAGAATGACAGAAATCACTAACCTGGTGATTCACCTTTACCCACCACGGGTTTTCAACAGCCATGCCAATATTTCGGCATTTAACATAATGTAACAGGTTTATATGCATACTAATCAAGCAATCTAAATGATGTGAGAATGTTACACACCTAATAAATACGTAGGACTACCCTCTATGGCGATACCCTCACTAATCGGATCTACTACCCTTTGTCTAAATCTTTGCTCAAAAGCCGGAAGAATGCGAGGTTGAGGTTTCCCCTATACCGATTAGACCCCTGAAGTAGGGTGATTCGAGTGCTACTGATTTAAAACCTTAGGCGATTGGATCTCCTTCAAATCCTGGAATGCCGCGAAAGAAAGAAAAAACACAAGATCAGTCTCCATATAGCCATTCGGCTAGGGTCTCTAAAACCCGGGAAAAGATTGAATCACGCGAATCGACAATTACCTTCAGTTTCTTTAAGATTTGGCACAAGCAGACACCACAGAGGAAATTCGGCAATCACAGGAGATGAGATCTAGGGATTTCGACTTTTAAAAAATCCCGAAAGATGAACAAGAGAATCTTGATCGTTTTCGGCTACAATAACCAAACAAGAGCGTAGTTTCGGCTTTTAGTGAATGGAAGAAGAATAACAATGGGGATCAGAAGATTCGGCTAGGGGGAAATTTCAGAGAAGAAAAGAAAGGGTGAGGGAGGTGGTGATTTTCGGCTTTTGGAAGAGAAAAGATGAGAAAAGAAAACAAATGAGATGGCCTTCAAACTTTCGGCACACCCCTTGCCATACTAAACCGATTCTCCCCCCTCTCTTGTGTTTGATTTTTTTCCAACTCTGTAACCCAAAGGATAGCTCTCATCTTTTTCCCTTATCCTTATCAGAACTCACATCCAAAAGAGTCCTACATCATACCACTCCTTCCCTTTTTTCTGTTCATTATCCACTTAAATAAAACAATAAAAGTCCCTAAATTTTAGCCTTGTTGCTGTCCCACTTGCTCCCTTTTTAAGTGCCAAAAATGGCCCAAAGACATGGGATCCTTGCGGCCAAAATGTGGGCCTCTTCAACTGCTAGTGACGCCACCCTCTAGCTCTCTTGCAGCGCCACCTAATATTAGGCCACAAGCCCACTTTGGTCTTTTAAACACAATTACCACCTTTTAAACCCTATATGACGCCACTTACCACTGGACTACAATCCCATTTGTGTCCTCTCTTCTCTAAATCTGCTTATGAGGCCTCATGCTTGAGACTAGGGTCCACTAAGTGAGAAAAATAAATTTTCCCCTAAGGTCACCCCTAACTCTAAGGCTTTAATTAATCCTGATACTATCTTAATGATATTCTAAGTGATACTTACATCTCAAAAATTTTAAACGCTCCCATTCCCAAGGCCCATTGGGCCCAATTCTTTTAGACTCAAATTCGGGGTGTTACAACCCAAATTTAGAGTTAGAACGAGGAAAAGAGGAAAATGTCAGATTAGTAGATGTTTTTGTACATGAACCTTTGTCGAGGTAAGTTCGTGTAACTAAATTGTGTTTATTTACATGCTTGTATTGATTGTGTTTATCTAAATTGTATCAATGTCATAAATATGTGAAATGATCACCTACTCGATATAGCCCGATAAATGAAAATGCCCGATAAAATGGTAAATGAATAAAATGTTACTTGTATGCTTGACATAAATGTGGTATGTGTTTTACTTGAATTACATGAATGTTACGGAGGTATGAAATAATCAAATGCCCTATAATGCTTGAAAAGTGTTTAAATCCCGGTTGAATAAATGGAAAATCGATGGATATGTGATTTCCCGAAACGAAAGTGGTCCTACATTTGTTGCAGATAGGATTTAGCTCGGATGAGTAATCCTTCGACCTCAATTCTGATAGGATTTAGCTCGGACGGGTAATCCTGATACATGTCCTCTCGAGCATATACTATGGATTGGATTTAGCCTGGACGGGAAATCCAGATCAAGCTCTTGACAACATATGTCATAAAAAGGTTTTAGCCTGGACTGGTAATCCTATAGTATATATATATGTGGCTCGAGCGTGTACTCTCTGAAATAGTACCTTATGGGTACCATTGAATATGAATTGATGGATTCTGATTCGTACACCTCGAGTGTAGTACCTGTGTATCCATCGATATTTCGAATAAATTCAATGGGTAAAGTTCTGACAAGAGCAAAGGTGAATTGAAAACAAATTGACATGGAATGGTGTATATGATATGGATATATGACATGAAAGAATTTACATGAAATGCAAGAAAATGATGATACATGACATGTGATATATGAAATATGAGATGATGACATTTGTACATGGAAACTATTTGGTGAGAATGTTCATTCTTGATTATAGACTTTGATATCCCGAGTAATATGTATAAAGTTCTGATGCAAAATGATCTGAACTCGAAATGAACTATTATGAAATTATACTCGAAATAATGAGATGAATTATGTATATTGAATGGATACATGTTGTGGAATGAAAATGTGCATGGAAACTTGATTGTTGTTGAGCCCAAACATGTTTTGAGATTATTATAGAATATATAACTAACAAGGGCAATAAGGATATGTGTACGGCTTGAAGTCAAATTGAATGAATGTGCCTTACATAGTTACCTCAAAATAGAATGAATGGTAAGTTAAGTACCATGTTATACGAACTTACTAAGCATGTAATGCTTACTTAGTTTTATTTCCCTATTTTATAGTAAATGTAACACCCCAAACCCGGCCTAGAAGTTAGGCCCGAATCCGGCGTGTCACATTGAAGTGTTTTTCGAAACCCAGGTTTCCATTGAACACTCCTCTTACAATCAAAACTTGTTGCCATTTAAAACCTTAGATTTTGTTTGCTTGTTTTTAAAACGTGGTTTATTAAAAGTCAATCTCTTGCAAAACGCTTTTACCTTTAAAACCTTATTTGTTTCGGAAGCTTAGTTTAAAACAGTTGCGAAAACGTGATATTTTGAAAAACAGTTTTCGTATTGGTGTTCTACTTCTAGAAATTATAAACCCATAAATAAGATTCCAAATTTAAAACCCAGAAATTAGAAAGGCCTTATTACAACCTGAAAATTAGTAAATAAGGTAAATAAAATCCAAAGCAAGTTTAAATCTGTGGCCAGCTCCAAGTCCCTCGCAGCTCCGAACCATCTATGTATGGAGATCACCTGCACAGTTAAACAATTGGGTGAGTTTGCGAAAACTCAGTGTGCACCCCAAATAAAAATAGCGATCAATCAGAACAGTTTGGGCCTGGGCCCATCTCAGAAGCAGTGTCCAACTGGGCCTAAGCCTATTACAGAACAAATGCAGTATGGGCCTTAGCCCTAAACAGAACAGAATCAGAATGATCAAGCATGCAAAAACCCTATCCATCCAGCCTCTACACACCAGCTCCGTCCAACCGTACAAACCATGTGGGGATATAGTATCAACCCACCCATCCCTACACACCACATAATAGTACCGATGCAGCACTAAATAGAATTTGCAGCAGAGCTGCCAGAACGGTAGGCTAATAGCCATAAAAAATATGCAGCAGTGCTGTAACACCCCATACCCGAGTCCGAGGCTAAGATCGGATACGAGACATTACTATGCTTAAACTTTCTTAAACATGTACTTACGGGCTATAAAATTTCGTTTCGAATTAAAAACTTTTCTTTCTTAGTCAAATCAGACGTTTCATGGGCCTACGAGGCCTCAGACTTACGTCCCGAAACTTTCAAAACTCATCTGGAAACTTTCTCTCGAAACAGGGGTCACACGTCCGTGTGACTTGGGACACGCTCGTGCACGCCTAAAACATGCCCGTGTCTTTCACCAGTGGAGTATACTGGCAAATTACACATGGCATGGACACACCCGTGGTCTGGCCCGTGTGCCAAACCTTGGTATTCTGACTTATTCACACGGTCTGTACACACGCCCGTGTGCGTCAGTCGTGTGACAATTGAATTTCTAAGTGTCAAGTTCAGACTTCACACGGCCTTGGCACACGCCCATGTGCCAACTGTGTGTATCACACGGCCTGAACAAATGGCCCTGTGACCAGCTCGTGGTCTAATCTAACTTAAGATACTAAGGTGCAGGAGACACACGGTGTAGACACACGCCCGTGTGTCTATCCGTGTGGGCACTTAGAGGCTATCTTACCAAGCCTTTTACCACTCCCGTTTGCATACATTCATATACTACTTCAAAACATTCTCAAATCATCATTTAAAACACATGAATTAACACATTTAATCATTAAAGAGATAAGGTCTTTATCCCATACACTAGGGAGAACTACTCCCAATACAATTACAACCAATTTAAGCCATCATCTATGGTCATACACAACCAACTCTAGATTCTCTTAGGCCAATACAATTTGGCTACATTGGTTAGAACTTAATCAACTTTAAAATAATCCCTATACATGCCATGACTCATAAGGATTTGATACTTCATACCAAGGGTCTGCTCGATAGTGTGAAAACATCTCCGGCGGCCTCCAACCCGAGCTAAGTAATGAAACCTATAAGAGATGAGAAAAGTAAAGGAGTAAGCAAAAATGCTTAGTAAGCTCATCTATATAATCTTTCAAATATTGATATTCATTGAATGTACATAATTACAAAGTATCATGGAGAGTGTCTCTCATAAACTCATGGTTCCTTGCTCAAATATTCTTGAAACTTACTCATTCAATCTCTTACCACATTCTTACCATGTCCCAAGCCAATTGCTCGTTCAATTAGCATACATTCCTGCACTAATCACCACATGATCATATAAAACAATACATCAAGCATTTTCAATAAGCCGCTCATGCCACTAATATCTCAGTGGTTTCGCACTTAGCCCACCATTGAATCTCTAATAGGGTGGTATCGCACACAGCCCACCAATCATTTATACTTACGGTGGTTTCTCACTTAGCACACCAATCGTTTATACTTACGGTGGTTTCTCACTTAGCACACCAATTGTTTATAAGTGATGGTATCGCACACAACCCATCGATTACTAATTAATCAGGTGGTAACGCACATAGCCCACCGATATTAATATAATTGATGGTATCGCACCCAACCCATCACTACCATCAATAAGGTGATATCGCACATAGCTCACCGTTATTTTACATTCATGGATAGTAATCCACAAGTATATCTCTATTTCAAATGTTCATCCGAGAATATCCTCACGTACTTCTATTCTTACTTAACTTTCTATGATACTCGTTCGCATTCACACAGTGCATCAATAAATCTATCTCATGCAACTAAGGTGCAATAATAACACATATCCCACTAGGGGTTCATCATATATTGAATTCATCTCCATTCAATTCTAACACATACTTGTGCTTCTCGTGATACAACCACATACATTCAACATATCCGTTGAATCATTCAAATTTTTAACTAACTCTCTTGAGTCTCATACACATAAATCTCATTGACATTATACCCCAATAAGGTCCTATATACATTAACATGTCGATGCCATGTTGATCGCTGTAGATAAGAGTTTAAGAATTTATAAAAGAATGATCGAACCTGGAAACTAACTCTGACAACGATTAAAGGCAAGTGCACCTATCGAACAGTAGTATAGTTTAGGCAAGACCGGATTATCGAACCCAAAGGAACTAAAAGTACTAATACTAACTTTCTTTTTATTATTTAGCCTAAAATACGTGAAGTTTGTTTATTAAACTAAATTAATTAACTACTAAACTAAAGACTCTAAGACAAAGAAGAATGAATTTGGAAAATAACTTGGGAAAAAACTCAGTTGATTAAGACGATACCCTAGGAAGAATCCACCTAGACTTCACTTGTTATCTAACACTGAACCATATGATTTTATTTACTTAGTTTGATCCGTAAGACTCCCTAACGTATATTAAACCCTCTCTCGAGGCGAATAATGTCTAACCCTAGGTTAATTAGTGGAACTCTCGTTCTCTTATAATAACCCCCTAGAATAGCAGTAAATCGATCTGTGGATTCCCATATTAGGTTTCACCCTAATCCGTCAAAATCTCATCACCCTATCTCTAGACGAAGGGTTTAGTTCATAACAATAAAGGAAAACATCTCAAGAGAAAAGATAACACAAAACATAAGAAATCCCTAAAACCCCCTAAAGAAATTGAAGGAGAGATCCTCCGTCTTGAGTAGAACTCTGGCTTCTTGAGATGGATCAACTGGCTATCCCTGAGTGAATCCCCACAAATCTGCCTTCTCTGGCCTAGCACGACGCCCCTAGACGATGGCTCTAGGCTCCCCTCGATAGAGGGTTTCTGTCGAACTCCCTGATTAAGTTTCCACCTAGGGTGTTTATATAGGCTTTGAGATGTGTTACTTGGCCTCCAAGTATCCTAATTTAAGTGCAATTCCTAATTGGGGGTTTAATTAGACTTTGGAGTGTGTTTCTTTACCTCCAAGCATCCAAATCTGAGTGAAATTTCTCTTTCCGGTGTGAGGACACGACCATGGCACACGCTTGGGTGTGGATCGTGGCCGGCCGTGCTTGGACTTCTTTAATGAGGCACGGTCGTGTAAATCGTGGTCCAGGCCGTGTTCGAGATCTTTAAGGAGGCACAGCCGTGTGATCTTGGGTCCAGGCCGTGTCGATTTCATGCTTTGGCCCATTTGTCCTGTTTTAAGCTTGTTTTGCGTTCTTTTCATCCCCTGGTACTTTCCTGAGTATATATCATGAAAAGAAAGGATTAAGAGCACCAAATCACATAAAATAAGGGATAATTCATCCAAAAGCATACTAAATGTGGGCCTAAAATATGTTACTATTTCGGTTTATCAAATACCCCCACACTTAAGCTTTTGCTTGTCCTCAAGCAAAATTCTCAACTTACAATTAAAACGAACTTCCTGTAATTCATAATTCCTATTGATAGTGTCTCATCATAATTCAGAGATAATTTATACATGGATGATTCAACTCAAAGCGTCCTAAAAATTCAAACAATATAAGTCATAGATTTTGTAGCTCGAAAACTTAGGCGTCTCCCTTCATCTAAATAATTACCTTTAATTTGAAACCGACAAGGATTGACATCCTCACAAAAGATCCACTCAAATCACTCAAAGTGTTTAAGGTTCAAAATTTAGGCACTCAAAAGTCGAACATGAAGAGTTAATCCCATAGGCTTGCATAAAATCAAATTTCCACCACTGAAATATGAGATGAAACACAAATCAAAAGGTCTTTGTTAGGGTTGTAACGGGGCTAGGGTTAAGGTGTGGAACAGGCTGAATTGGAGGGTTAAAATCGAGATAGAATTGACAAATTACCTAACTAAGAACTAATGAACTAATAATAATAATTAAATTAATTGAAAACTAATAATACTAACACTGCGAGCTTCTTCTTCTTTATTTGGAATTTAAATAAATGTATAAGCTCGTTTAATCACATAACTAATAATGAAAATACTTCGAATTTTTTTTTAAGAACAATCATAAATACATAACAAGAGATAAATTACTGAAATAAAAACATAGTTAGGCTATTAGTCAAATCAAATCCCGATATAAGGGTAATCAAAAGGAATGGTGATAACAAAAACAAAGGGGTTCTGGGTTAATATTAGCGGTTATGTCAATAAAAAGGGTTGTTAGGGTTAAAAGGGGTTCACTAGGGGTTAATTGTGAAGGTAGGCTTTTTAATGGAGTTAGTGGGTTAAATCCTAGGTGCCTTTATCATCTCTGTGTATCAAATCAAAAAGTGTGGTCTCGACATGTATAATCGATGCAAGTTCTAGAATAACAAATCAGTGTTGACATACTCATAATCAATAAAGTGAGCAAGAAAAAGAATTTATGCTCTATAAGGCTCAAAATCTCACAAAAATTATGGGTATTTTGACATCAACCTTGTAAATTTCAAACTTCAAAGTAATATTTAAACTTAGTTTGACAACCTAGAAAATTTTTAATTTCTGAAAAATAGACTTATCATGCTTGATTCTCTAGGATTCTTCAAATTTAATTATCAATGCACAATTATCAATAACTTAATCTAAAACATATCAATAAAAATCATAAATCATGGAAATTTCATTCTAATCATAATATGAGACACTTACTTTAAGACAAGGCATAATTCAGGGATTTTCAAATAATACTATAGTTAACCCCCCCCCACACTTAAGATGTACATTGCCCTCAATGTACAAAGATAGATAAAATGGAAATATAGTGAGAAAATCAAAAGATAGGGAGAGAAGTGAAACTTCCTGAATTTTGGATGAAGTTAATGAAAAGAAACCGGATCGGATTGGAGGTGAACGTGGGGAAGCGTCTCGAACTGGTTGAGTCCTCGAAGTAGCCATCCTATTTTTTTTTGTATCCTAAGCTAAATCTAAATTGAATGTATAATAAGAAGAAAATAATAAAGAAAATAAAAGAAAGGAAATAAAAATAAAAATGAAAATAAAAATGAAAATAAAAAAAATAAAAAATAAAAAATGAAAATAAAAAAAGAAATAGAAATAAAAGTAAATATTTAAATAGTGATACGGTCCACACCCTTGTTCGAGTTTAATCAATCCGTGTTTTTCGTGATTTTGAATTTTGGGCGCGTTAGGGTGTTTACCACGGTAGTGGGTCTCGTAGCACGCTGTGTATTCTTCTCACGGTCCTTTAGAGCGGGCGTGTTTAACCCGTACTCATCAAGTCGGTAACCTCACTTGCGGTTGTAGGGCAGACGCGATCGTGTCTCGCCTGTGCTCAATAAGTCGATAACCTCACACGGGAAGTCGGCGCGGGCGTGGCTTTTATCGCAGCCCGTGTTGGGAAAAGAAATCATTCTTTGTCATGCACGGTTACTAGCACGTCCGTGGTTTGTCATACAGCCGACACGGGTACGACGACCACGGCCGTCTGCAAGGCCGTGTGAGCATGGAAATCTGTACTTTGGTTAGTTTATGGTTAGGTGCTAAAATGAAAAATAAAAGTAAAATAAAAAATGTAAAAGTTAATAGGGTTAGTGCTCAGGTTGCCTTCCGAGAAGCGCTCGTTTATAGTCTTAAGCTAGACTTTACCTCTCATTTGTATGGTCAAGGTGGTTTGAGGAGGTGAAAATCTTTCCTCATGCGATCAACTCGATTTTTGATATAAAATTTAAGTCGAGTAGTGTTTTCCTCAAAAGTACTGAATTTAGGATTGCTTACCTCGACTAGCCTGTATAAGAAGACATTAAGTACCTCAAAAGTGATTTCTTCGTTTGTCTTGAGGTCTGAATTGGCGATTTGAGGGTCTTCCTTATTCAATAATACCTGATCCCCTATTTTGAAGTGATTTGTTGTTCCTATCGGCTCAAATGCTGGGGTTCCTTCGATTTTTCTTCGATGCGGTTTTGGCTCCTCTTTAAAGTGTGTCTTCCCCTGTTTTAGTTTGTTGATCTCAAGGCTTCATTCCTCATATGCTTCTTCTTTGTTGACACAAGGTTCTGTTTACTCGGGTTCGTAGTTACGTGGTTGTTCTGCGGTGAAATTTGAGCAGATTGATTATCAAGCGATTTTACTTTCTCACTTTCATCGATCGATGTTCGCCGAGTCAAGAGCTTGTAAACCGATTGATTCGTCACCTATACGAAGAATGAGTTCTCACGCACCAACATCAATTTTAGTCTGGCGATTTGCTAGAAAGGGTCTTCCTAAAATTAAAGGGATCGAATTGTCCTCATCCATGTCTAAAATGACAAAGTCTACTGGGAATACGAATTTATCAATTTTGATTAGAACATTTTCAATTATACCCCTAGAAATTCGATAGTTTTATCGATTAATTGAATGCTCATCTGGTTTGTCTCGGTTTCCCTAGACCTAGTTCTTTAAACATTTTATAAGGCATAACATTGATGCTTACCCCTAAATCAGCTAAAGCATTATCAATAGATAAACTACCAATTAAACATGGAATTGTAAAACTCCCTGGATCTTTTAATTTTCGTGGTAGTTTATTTTGTAGAATTACTGAGCACATTGCGTTTAGCTCCACATGTGATTCCTCATCTAGCTTCCGTTTGTTTGTCAACTGCTCTTTTAAAAATTTTCTATAATCGGGTATCTGCGAAAGAGCTTTGAGAAACGGTAAGTTAATATGTAATTTCTTTAAAAGTTTAAGAAACTTACCAAACTGTTCCTCTATGTTGTCATTCTTCATTGCTTCGGAATATGGTACACGAGGATGGTACTCTATAATTGTCGATTTTGGTATTTCATGGCTCACCTCAACATTACCTTCACTTACCACAGGATCTTGCCTTGGGTCAGATTCCACTAATCTTTCACTGTCATGAGTTGTTACAGCTTGAATTTGCTCTTTTGGGTTAGTTTCAGTGTTGCTTGGCAAGCTTTCTTATGGTTGTTCTAGGATCAGCTTAATAGGCTGACCTAAATGATCCTTGATCCCTTGAATTGATGTTTCTTGTTTCGTTTCTATATTTTGGAGGCGTGCTTACGTGTTTGCTATGAATTTTGCAGCGTCTCTTCAAGGTTCGACTCATCTTTAGGTTGGTGAGGTGGTTGTTGAAAATTTGGAGGAAGTTCCTCTCTTTGCATTTTGCCTTGATCGTCCCACGAGAAATTGGGATGGTACCTCCAATCTGTATTATAAGTGTCACTATAAAAATTATTTTTAGGTCTAGAATAGTTACCCATATAGTGGACTTGTTCGTTCTTCATGCCATATCGTAGGGTGGGTACTCGAGGATTCGCCACGCCTCCTAGATTCGAGTCATATTGCATAGCTGGATGTACTGTGAGAGGCTACACAAACCATCAATCTTTTTATTCATCATCTCTAAGCTGGTTTGATAGCTTTGGTTATTGCGTCGAGGTTGAAGACACAGCGGTTTTGTTGGTGTTGTCCTCATAACTCGCCACTGATAGTTATTTAGTGCCATCTTCTCTATAAAATAAAATTATCTGATAAAAACAAATAAAAGAAAAATTAACAAAGTAAAAATTTAAACTAAAACTAAATTAAATTGTGAAAAATAAAAAAATGGCTAAAGTAATAAAAATAGAGCGTTCTTAATATTTTAGTTCCCCGGCAACGGCGCCAAAAACTTGATCGCTGTAAATCAGAGTTTTAAAATTTATAAAAGAATGATCGAACCTGGAAACTAACTCTGACAACGATTAAAGGCAAGTGCACCTATCGAACAGTAGTATAGTTTAGGCAAGACCGGATTATCGAACCTAAAGGAACTAAAAGTACTAATACTAACTTTCTTTTTATTATTTAGCCTAAAATACGTGAAGTTTGTTTATTAAACTAAATTAATTAACTACTAGACTAAAGACTCTAAGACAAAGAAGAATGAATTTGGAAAATAACTTGGGGAAAAACTCAGTTGATTAAGACGATACCCTAGGAAGAATCCACCTAGACTTCACTTGTTATCTAACACTGAACCATATGATTTTATTTACTTAGTTTGATTCGTAAGACTCCCTAACGTATATTAAACCCTCTCTCGAGGCGAATAACGTCTAACCCTAGGTTAATTAGTGGAACTCTCATTCTCTTATAATAACCCCCTAGAATAGCAGTAAATCGATCTGTGGATTCCCATATTAGGTTTCACCCTAATCTGAAAAAATCTCGTCACCCTATCTCTAGGCGTGCGATCAAATCCGCTTAATTATGTTGGATCTACTCATAGGCAGGGTCTATTCCTCCTCCACCTAAGCACATTAAATTTGGATTAAGCTCACATAATTAAGAAACAAACTAAGCATTTATCATATAATTCAAATAATCAAATAACAAGATTCATCATAGGTTTCATCCCCTTCGGGTATCCAAAGGGTTTAGTTCATAACAAGAAAGGAAAACATCTCAAGAGAAAAGATAAAACAAAACATAATAAATCCCTAAAACCCCCTGAAGGAATTGAAGGAGAGATCCTCCGTCTTGAGTAGAACTCTGGCTTCTTGAGATGGATCAACTGGCTATCCCTGAGTGAATCCCCATAAATTTGCCTTCTCTGGCCTAGCACGACGCCCCTAGACGATGGCTCTGGGCTCCCCTCGACAGAGGGCTTCTGTCGAACTCCCCAATTAAGTTGCACCCTATGGTGTCTATATAGGCTTTGAGATGTGTTACTTGGCCTCCAAGTATCCTAATTTGAGTGAAATTCCTAATTGGGGGTTTAATTAGACTTTGGAGTGTGTTTCTTTGCCTCCAAGCATCCAAATCCGAGTGAAATTGCTCTTTCCAGCGACAGGGACACGGCCATGGCACACGCCCGTGTGGATCGTGGCCAGGCCGTGCTCGGACTTCTTTAATGAGGCATGACCGTGTAAATCATGGTCTAGGCCGTGTTCGAGATCTTTAAGGAGGCACGGTCGTGTGATCTTTGGTCCGATTTCATGCTTTGGCCCATTTGTCCCATTTTAAGCCTGTTTTGCATTCTTTTCATCCCCTGGTGCTTTTCTGAGTATATATCATGAAAAGAAAGGATTAAGAGCACAAAATTACATAAAATAAGGGATAATTCATCCAAAAGCATACTAAATGTGGGCCTAAAATATGTTACTATTTCAGTTTATTAAATACCCCCACACTTAAGCTTTTGCTTGTCCTCAAGCAAAATTCTCAACTTACAATTAAAACGAACTTCCTGTAATTCATAATTCCTATTGAGAGTGTCTCATCATAATTCTGAGATAATTTATACATGGATGATTCAACTCAAAGCGTCCTAAAAATTCAAACAATATAAGTCATAGATTTTGTAGCTCGAAAACTTAGGCGTCTCCTTCATCTAAATAATTACCTTTAATTTGAAAGCGAGACAAGGATTGACATCCTCACAAAAGATCCACTCAAATCACTCAAAGTGTTTAAGGTTCAAAATTTAGGAACTCAAAAGTCGAACATGAAAAGTTAATCCCATAGGCTTGCATGAAAATCAAATTTCCACCACTGAAATATGAGATGAAACACAAATCAAAAGGTCTTTGTTAGGTTTATACTGGGGCTAGGTTAAGGTGTGGAGCAGTGAATTGGAGGTTAAAATCGAGATTGAATTGACAAATTACCTAACTAAGAACTAATGAACTAATAATAATAATTAAATCAATTGAAAACTAATAATACTAACACTGCGAGCTTCTTCTTCGATATTTGGAATTTAAATAAATGTATAAGCTCGTTTAATCACATAACTAATAATGAATATACTTCGACTTTTTTTTTTTAAGAAAAATCATAAATACATAACAAGAGATAAATTACTGAAATAAAAACATAGTTAGGCTATTAGTCAAATCAAATCTCGATATAAGGGTAATCAAAAGGAATGCTGATAGCAAAAACAAAGGGGTTCTGGGTTAATATTAGCGGTTATGTAAAAAAAAAGGGTTGTTAGGGTTAAAAGGGGTTCACTAGGGGTTAATTGTGAAGGTAGGCTTTTTAATGGAGTTAGTGGGTTAAATCCTAGGTGCCTTTATCATCTCTATGTATCAAATCAAAAAGTGTGGTCTCAACATGTATAATCGATGCAAGTTCTGGAATAACAAATCAGTGTTGACATACTCATAATCAATAAAGTGAGCAAGAAAAAGAATGTATGCTCTATAAGGCTCAAAATCTCACAAAAATTATGGGTATTTTGACATCAACCTTGTAAATTTCAAACTTCAAAGTAATATTTAAATTTAGTTTGACAACCTAGAAAATTTTTAATTTCTGAAAAATAGACTTATCATGCTTGATTCTCTAGTATTCTTAAAATTTAATTATCAATGACTTAATCTAAAACATATCAATAAAAATCATAAATCATTTAAATTTCATTCTAATCATAATATGAGAAACTTACTTTAAGACAAGGCATAATTCAGGGATTTTCAAATAATACTATAGTTAACCCCCCCACACTTAAGATGTACATTGCCCTCAATGTACAAAGATAGATAAATGGCAATATAGTGAGAAAATCAAAAGATAGGGAGAGAAGTGAAACTTCCTGAATTTTGGATGAAGTTAATGAAAAGAAACCGGATCGGATTGGAGGTGAACGTGGGGAAGCGTCTCGAACTGGTTGAGTCCTCGAAGTAGCCATCCTTTTTTTTGTGTCCTAAGCTAAATATAAATGGAATGTATAATAAGAAGAAAATAATAAAGAAAATAAAAGAAAGGAAATAAAAATAAAAATAAAAATAAAAATGAAAATAAAAAAATAAAAAATAAAAATAAAAATAGAAATAGAAATAAAAGTAAATATTTAAATAGTGATACGGTCCATGCCCTTGTTCGAGTTTAATCAGTCTGTGTTTTTCGTGATTTTGAATTTTGGGCGCGTTTAGGTGTTTTACCATGGTCGTGGGTCTCGTAGCACGCCTGTGTATTCTTCTCATGGTCCTTTAGAACAGGCGTGTTTAACCCGTGCTCGTCAATTCGATAACCTCGACTTGCGGTTGTAGGGCATGCCGTGTGTCTCGCCGTGCTCAATAAGTCGATAACCTCACAAGGGAAGTCGACGCGGGCGTGGCTTTTATCGCAGCCCGTGTTGGGAAAAGAAATCATTCTTTGTCATGCACGGTTACTAGCACGTCCGTGGTTTGTCCTTCTGGCTTCCACACGGCCACGACCACGGCCGTCTGCAAGGCCGTGTGAGCATGGAAATCCGTACTTTGGTTAGTTTATGGTTAGGTGCTAAAATGAAAAATAAAAGTAAAATAAAAAATTTAAAAGTTAATAGGGTTAGTGCTCGGGTTGCCTCCCGAGAAGCGCTTGTTTATAGTCTTAAGCTAGACTTTACCTCTCATTCGTATGGTCAAGGTGGTTTGAAGAGGTGAAAATCTTTCCTCATGCGATCAACTCTATTTTTGATATAAAATTAAAGTCGAGTAGTGTTTTCCTCAAAAGTACTGAATTTAGGATTACTTACCTCGACTGGCCCGTATAGGAAGACATTAAGTACCTAAAAAGTGATTTCTTCGTTTGTCTTGAGGTCTGAGTTGGCGATTCGAGGGTCTTCCTTATTCAACAATACCTGATACCCTATTTTGAAGTGATTTGTTGTTCCTATCAGCTCGTCTGGGGGTTACTTCGGTGTTTCTTCGTGCGGTTTCGGTTCCTCTTTAAAGTGTGTCTTCCCCTCTTTTAGTTTGTTGATCTCAAGGCTTCGTTTCTCATATGCTTCTTCTTTGTTGACACAAGGTTCCTATTTCGGCTCAGGTTCGTAGTTCTGTGGTTGTTCCTGCGGTGAAATTTTTCAGAATACATCCTGAAAAGAGCCTATGCATTTTCAGTTTAATTGTGCGAAATGACATGTCTTATGTGTTATGAATGTATTCTGAATATTTTTGGAAACTAGGAAATGTAAGGAAATGATTTAGAAATGATTCAAAAGAGGAAATTAAGGCAAGGTGGCCTTAAGAGAAAAAGTATGTGAAATTTGACACAAAAACAGGCTTGGAAAAGTGGCCTGAAGATGCCACTTAGGGCCTTTGAAAATGGCACCACATGCAAGGGTGTTGGGCCTGAGTTCGAGTCACAAGGGAAGCAAATAAAAGAAGTTTTATTTTGCTTCTAGAAGTAGAGAGTTGGACAGCCCCAAGGCATTTGGAAAAGAGTCTTATTCTCTTTAAATTTCGGCTAAGGGGTGGATAAATGGTGATTTATTTTGATTATTTTCAAAGAGATAATTAGAGGATTCTTCTTCTTAATTTTAAATAAAGAGATAAAGATAAGAGGAGTGATGGCCAAGTAAGGGATACTAGGCCTAGTAATTTCGGCATTTAGGGGAAAAGAGAGGCCATTCTACCTATTTTCTTTTCTTCCCAACTAAGTCTCTGCCGAAAATCCCCTAGAAAACTCTCTTCTTTCTCTTTATGTTTGCCTGTCGAAATCCTCTTCTCCTAAATCCACCATTGCCGATTCTCCCTAAGAGCAAATCCCTCTCTATTTAATTCAGTTGAACCATAGCCATCTAGCTTCCAAGTATTCATAGCCGAATCTTTGAAGGGTTTCGAACAAAGGTGTAATCATCTTCTTCAAATAAAGGTAAGATCAAAGTTTGATTTCTGTTCTTTCCTTTAAGGACTTGTCGAAATCTCAAAGGCTAATTCTAATTCTTATTGTATTCTTTGACCGAAATATTAAGGAGAGATTTTGGGATCTTTGCTAGTGTCGACTTTTAAGGGAGATAGTTCGAGATCTTGCCAACCAAGGTAAGTACATATTCGGCCAAGGGCTATGAAAAGGTGATTTAAATGTTAGAAGTGGATCTAACAGATCTCCTATAGGTTTCGACATCTCCATAACCAAGGGATACTTTCGAGATTTGGAAATCGCAAGGTAAGTGCCTAAATACAATCGGCTAAGGCCATGTTTGGTATTCTAGATCTATTTCTCATATGTTTTAAAAGCCGAAAACTAACTAGTTAGGAGTTTTGGTGGCTAGCCGATTTCAAGAAGGAACTCAGCAAGTTTTCGGGATTTGATTTTTAATCCAATCGGCACAAGTTAAGTTTAAGTATACTAATCCTACTAGGATTTGGATTTATGGCCGAATGGCTTTTTATTAAATTAGTAAGTGATTAATCAAATGTAGGGATTAAGGATCTAAGCGGTAGATCGATTTCGGGATTTCAAGGAAATTGTTAAGCAAATCAGTGTGTACCCCACACTACTTCATAATAAGTTTTATGGCTATGTCTAATTAAATATGTGATAATAATAATAAGAAATTGGCTAAGGTACCATGTTATGGTACTAAGTACTCAGTGCACGTTTCCTACTCCTACTAGGAATATGAAATATGTTATTTGTAACATGAGAATAAGAATGTGATCTTTGGCATATTAATGCATATTACAAAATGGGGCATACGGGTTATTGAAAGGGAAGTGAATGTGGTGACCTAAGACCACGAACACGGTGACCTAAGACCGTGGTATCGAATGTGGTGACCTAAGACCACGATAATCTAAATCACGGTGACCTAAGACGCGATATCGAATGTGGTGACCTAAGACCACAAATGCGGTGACCTAAGACCGCGATATGGAGTGTAGCGGAAGGAGGGTCGACTTAGTAGTCCCCACGGTGTGCAGGTTGAGTGCGGGAGTGTAGCGGATGGCTTATTAGGTTTGGGTTTGGGAATGCATCATAATTTGTATGCTATGATATGAATGCGTAACATTTGTATGCTGATTCTATTTTGATTTAGTGTTTGTGTACACATTGAGTCTGTTTGACTCACCCCGTTGGGAATATTTTTGGTGATGATCGGTGATGGGTGGGACGGCGAGAACTTGTGGTGGCCATGCTCGGCTTGAAGTTTATATTTTGTTTTATGGACTATTAACTTTTAAGCACTTTAAATTATTAGGATTTTATTTGATGTAATAAGGTCATAGTGAACTCTTTTATTTACATTTTTAATTATTATGTTATTAAATTTTATTTATTAAAGATTAGGTTAATTAAATTTAAAATAAACCCTACATGTTTTGTCACCTTAAATAAATGGATTTCAATATAAGGTAAATTGGTTTTCAACACAAGCCCAACCTAAAACAATTTTTTTAAAATCGCACAAATTTTTCCTAAGGACAAAAGAACTTTGAACCAGGTTTACTTGAGGAACATACCAAATCTGGTCAAAGCTCGTAAATTTGGAGTTTGGGGGTGTTTCAGTTTGGTATCAGAGCCCAGTTTTAAAACTCTCGACCTGTGGGCTAAGGCCCAAAATGTTTTCAAATCGAGCTAAGTAAGCTTTTTGAAAGTATCTTAAGAAATAAGTAGGTTTTCTGGCATGGCACCTAAGTCTCAGACCATGATCCACGGTGTAAGTACCCTAACCATTTGTGTGATTATGTGGTTTATGTTATGAATTATGGAAGGGTAGAAGAGGAATGGAACGTAGAATAGCATGATAGGAACTTGAACCCTAGGACTTGTAATATCCAGGGATAGGGGCTATTTTGTTATGACTTTGTTTGCATGTGTCTGGTGTGCTATGTTGCTGTTTTGATGTTGTAGGGGCTTAGTTGTAAGCTAGGTGTAAGCTTGAGTAGGTGGGGAAATTTTAGTTTTCGGCTTAGGTGAGGGGAGCTGAAGAAGCTGGGGTTTATAAATATTATTTGGTGATTGAAAGCACAAGAAATGAGCTGGTGGAGTGACAGGATAGGCGCCACTTGAGGCTTGTGTGTGTGGCGCCACTTGCGGGGAGAGGTCCACTGAGTTCAAGTTGCGAAGTCCCACTTTTTGCTTCCATTTTGACGCCAAGGTGGTTGAGGTTGGACCAAGTCAAGTGTTTGAATGGTGGGTGGGGAGTAAATTGTGGAGGTTGACTAGTTCAACTAGTTTGAATGTGTGGCTTGGAGTAATTGTTGGTAGTGGCCGAATGTTGGGAGTTTGTGGAGAGAGTGGCGATTTTGGTAAGTGGGGAGGGTGATAGCCGAAATTCACTTAGGCACTTTTGTACATTTTTGGTCACTTTGTGTCAAACCAAATTTCTCTCTTTTGTCAATAGAAGCCGAATTCAAATTGATTTCTCTTTTCATTTTCTTCCTTGAAACAGAAAGTCTGAGACAACCTTTGCCGAATTTGCCTTGTTCTTCCTAGTTCTCTTGGGTAGCCGAATGCACTCTTGCATTTCTTTTTCTTTTTCACTTGCATAAGCGAAACTAGTATTCTCTTTTTCTTATATTTTCATCTCTTCTCTTTTGAAACACTTGTGCCGACATCACATTGCTTCTTAGCCAGAATTCTCCATTTATTTCTTCTCATTTCTACTTGAGCGAATTTTTCTTCAACTTTTGGCGATTTCTCTTCTTCTCTTGAACCATATTTCTTTTGCTTTATTTTTAGATTATAGCCAGAATCCCTCCACTGGTGTTATAGAAATTTCTCTTCTTTCTTTAGTTGCATCTTGACCGAATAGTTGTGTGGTGTAGACCTCTTCTAGTTCGGTTTTCATTTGAGTTCAGAAGAAGGTAAGTGCTTGGCCGAATGCCCATTTCTCCCCTCCCTTGTTCTTTGTCGTTTGTGGGTTGGTTAAGAGCCGATTCTGGTGTGGTTGAAAGGAGTTAACCTCTTGTTTGGAAACCATTTTGTAAAGGACATTCGGGATTGTGAAGCAGTCAAGCAAAGCAATTATCTTTGGGTAAGCAATTGGTAAGTGGTGGTAAGAGTTGGTTCTTTTAGTCTATTCATTTAGTTTTCATTAAGCCAAGTTATTAAAGGATTAACCGTTTTCTTTTTTTAGGGTGAGGCCGATTGTCGGAGGAACCATTGTTTGGTTCGGGTTTGGTAGGAAACCAAACCATTTGCGAGGTAAGGGTTTAATGTTAACCCTTTGGTTTATCTATTACGGCCGAATGGTATAAGTGCTAATCTCTGTTTGGCCGATTATAGGAGCAAGGTTGTCGAGGCTATCGAGGGTCTTAGATCGGTTCTTTGGTTAAAGCTTGTGTTCGAGCAGTGTGTAGCCTAACACACTATCTACTTAGCGATATGTTTAATAACCTATTTGCCTATTAAGATCAAAATAATATGGTTGATGGATATGGTACCCAATGGGGGGTATGTGTACGGATCGGGTAAGTCCGTTTCATTACGAGTTCTATTAATGGTATATGATATCATGATTCTTTGAGGTATGTGATATGAGATGCGATATTAAACATATTGGCATGATTGCATGATTTACATGATTGCATCGAGTATGACATGTATGGGTGATATGAGAGGAGGGGGAATATGATATCCGTGTCTTTGGGACACGGTGGTTTGGCACCACCGGTGGTTTGGTACCACAGATGATATTTTGTGACTTTGGGTCACGAGAGGTTTGGCACCTCAGCGTCTCGTCGGTGGCTTAGCACCACGGTGGGTTGGCCCCACGGTTGATATTACGGGATTGCGCGCGGTGATTTGGTATCACCACGATGGGTTGGCCCCATCATTGGATTCGTGACCGGTCACGGTGATTTGGTATCACATTGTGTCTTTGGAACACGGAGGTTTGGCACCTCATAGCGTCTCGTCGGTGGCTTAGCACCACGGTGGGTTGGCCCCACGGTTGATATTACGGGATTGGCGCTAGTGATTTGGTATCACGATGGGTTGGCCCCATCATTGGATTATTCGTGACTTTGGGTCACGGTGGTTTGGCACCACATTGATGGATATCGTGACTTTGGGTCACCAGTGGTTTGGCACCACCAGTGGTTTGGCACCACCAGTGGTTTGGTACCACACGGGGTAGAAAGGTGATATGGATGGTTAGGATCGGGTGCATTGATTGTATTGCTTTAGTATGATGTGTGTTGGTATGTTGCATATCACCGAGGAGGATTTATGCACCTTGAGTCTTGCGACTCACCTTCTCCCTTATCATTTCAGGTGACACTTAGTTGCGGACATGGAGCGGGGTGGACTCGAGGTGCTCTTGCCATGAATAAAAATCGAGGTTGCACTGTTCTAAAACTTGGTACTATATTTTATTTATTTTCACTTGGGTTTTTATTTGGATTGTAAAAGGCCTTTTAACTTTATGTTTTTGTTATTTACATGCTTGTATTGGATTTTAAATATGCCTTAACAAATTAATGGGTAAAATTTGGCTAAAACTTGGAAAGATAAGGTTTTCAAACTACAAAGCTAAACGTTTTAAACTCTACCATCCGGTATCACCACTGAAATTTAAGATGAGCGAAACCCGGATGTTTTTTTTCAAACTTAAGATTTTCCACCCTAGGTCGAGAAAGTTTTGAAGCAACAAAAGAGACACTTGATTTCTAAATGATGCAAAATAGAGAAATGGTTTTATCTATGGGTCCAACTAAGTTTTTAAGCACCCAAGCTTTCAAAATAAAATAGGAGTTTTTAAGCAATCATGCCCAAGATTTCTACAAGAACAAAATGTGCAAAATAAAAGAATTTGCATCAAACTTTTAACCGAAACCTAAACCTCTCAATACACATTTTCCGTAACATACCAGATTCGGTCGTGGTGTATGGACCGGGTTTGGGAGTGTTACAATTGTGGTATCGAGCCAAGTTCAAAGGCTGTTTGTGGGCGAGGCCCAAAATGTTTTGAAAAGTTGTTTTAAGAGTTTTGTTTTTAAATATGTGGTTGAAAAAGGCATGGCACCGAGTCTCGGCACTTGATTCGCCAGGTAAGTACCCTCACTATTGCTTGTGATTTTGATATTGACGGGATTATATGATTAGCAATAGTGGATTATCTGAGAAAGCCTGAAGCGATAGGATTACGTGAACTCGCGGAAACAAAGCTTCTTTAATATTTATAAGACTTTGCTATTAAAAGCAGTGGAATAATTCTTGATGCATAAAACTCCTAAATCGAATACGTAGAGATTTTAGTCATGAGTGCTCGAGGTGGACGCGGTCGTGGGCGAGGTCGTGGTAGGATGACGGTTTGGAACCCGTAGGATGCAGTCGGGGTCGAGAGAATGAGATACTCGCACCGCCACCGGTGGAGGTGGTGAGTTTCAAGATCAAGCGGGGATGATGTAGTGTCGCAGCGATCTTTGCGGGTTTTGGAAAGGGTAGCTGGAGTAGGTGGAGGCGCGAGTCGGGGAAATCGTACTGGCGACTCCGGGCGAACGGGTGAGGTATTCGAGGTGTTTCTGGTGTTGCTCGGCCGGTGAGTATTATTTGGAGGCGACGAGGCGGGTCATGGATGATTTAGACATTTCTTGAGGAGAAGTGAAGGGCATAGTATCGCTTCTTTGGGATGAGTCATACCGGTGGTGGCTCACGGTTCGGAGACGATCTTTGCGGTAGAGGATCTTACGTGGGATTATTTTAAAGTTGCTTATCGAGAAAAAGTACATTGGAGCTAGCTACATCGGCCTTGCAAAAGCATTTACGAGGTTAGTTCGGGGAGTAAGTCGCGTGTCGAGCACGAGGTGAGTTCTTGGTGAGTCGGTATGCTAGGGGCATTGTGGCTCTGAACACGAGAGGTGTGTTCGTTTTAAGGATGGTGCGAGAGACAAGTTAAGGTTCTTGATTGCTCCACAGCGGGAGCGTGAGTTTCTTTGTCTGGTTGAGAAGGCTAAGGTAGGCGAGGAGTGAAGGAGTCGGTAAGGCGGGGCATGGATAGGAACAAACATAAGAGGAGTTTTGGAGCTTACGGGTCATCGGGTAATCCTCAAAAAGGGCTAGGCAGAGTGGGCCGAATCGATGCAGTAGGTTTATTCTTTGCTAGTCGGGGACCGCCGATGTGTAACATTGTGGGAAATATCATTGGGGAGGATGTTGGACCGGTGGAAAAGGGTGTTTGAGTGTGGCTCATTAGATCATCGTGTGAGGACCGTGTCGCGTAAGTTGGCTAGGGTTCGGTCCAGATAGTCGAGTCGTACTCGGTTTAGGAATAATGGACCGCCACCGCAGAGGGTCGTGGTAATGGCAGAGGAGGTAATGGTTACAGTCGGGCCGTGGAGCAGGCGAGAGGTGCATGTAATCGCGAGGCGCAGCGGCTGGGTTAGTGTATGCGCGGCGGCGCGAGAGAGCGGGCGACGCACCGGGCGTCATGCCGTGACGTTCTTGATCTTTGGTTCTCCATTTTTGCTTTGATTGATGTGGGTTCGACGCATTCTTACGTGGCTAGTAGTATAGTAGAGACCATGGACTTAGACTCTGAAACTACTCCTAGGCGGATAGTGTAATTAGCCCTCTAGGTCACTCTGTAGTTGTAGATAAGGCTGTTTAAGGATGTACCCTTAGAACTCAAGGGGTAGTGTTTTTGGGTGATCTAATGGAAGCGCCATTTGGGGAGTTCGATCGATTCTTGGGATGGTGGTTGGTTAAGTACCGAGCGAGGTTGGATTGCGTGGCTAAGCGCATGGTTCTTAAAGCGTCGGAGGGTGATGAAGTGGTTATGATAGGTAATAGGAGAGATTACTTATCTAATGTGGTATCTCGCTCTGAAAAGTGAGAAAATGGTCGAGAAAGGGTGTGAGGCGTATGTGGTTCATGTGTATGCCTTGGAGGCTAAAGAGTCATTGTAGAAAGTTCGGACGGTTGGGGAATTTGCGGATGTGTTTCTTGAGGAGCTTAGGGTTTGCCACGGATCGTGAGGTAGAGTTCGGGATAGATCATTGCAGAATCTGCGCGGTGTCTATTGCTCCGTATAGGATGGCGCCAAAGGAGTTAGTGGAATTAAAGGCTCGAGATCCGAGGAGTTGTTGGATCGAGGCTTTATTAGGCCAAGTGTTTCACCTTGGGAGCGCGAGTACTCTTTGTTAAGAAGAAAGATGGTACCATGCGGATGTGTATAGACTACCGCCTTGATTGAACAAAGTGACGATCAAAAACAAGTATCGTTGCGCGGATAGATGACTTGTTTGATCGGTGAAAGGTGCCGGTATTCTCAAAAATTGATTTAAGGTGCAGGTATCACAAATTGAAGGTGAAGGAGGCGGATATCTACAAGGCAGCGTTTACGTACTCGGTATGGGCACTACGAATTTACGGTAATGCCGTTTGGGTTGACTAACGCACCGGCGGCATTCATGGATATGATGAATAGGGTGTTTCAAGTGATATTTGGATCGGTTCGTAGTGGTTTTTATTGGCGACATCTTAGTATACTCAAAAAGGCAGGAGGAGGAGCATGATGCACACTTGCGAATAATGCTGCAGATTCGAGGAAAAATAGCTTTATGCAAAATTTAGTAAGTGCGAGTTCGGCTCGGGGAGGTGACATTCTTGGGTCATGTAGTGTGAATTTGAGGGGATTAGGGTAGATCCTCGGAAGATTGAGGCGATTTTGGATTGGAAGCCGCCTAAGTCGATGGTTGAGATTTGGAGTTTTCTGGGTTTGGCGAGGATACTACCAGAAGATTTGTAGAAGGTTTTTCATTGATCGCAGGCGCCAATGACCAAGTTGTTAAGGAAAGGGGTTCCATTTGTTTGGGTGAGAAGCGGCAGGAGAGAGTTCGACAAACTAAAGAAGATTTTGGTGAAGCTCTGTTTTAATTCAACTTTGGTTTGGGAAGGGATTCACGGTGTATTGCGATGCATCACATACGGGATTGGGTTGTATCGTTGATGCGAGAAAGTAAGGTTGTGGCTTACGCATCTCGCAGATTGAGGCCACATGAGGTCAATTATCCGACCTTACGACTTGGAGTTAGCCACCTGTAGTCTTCGCCTTGAAAATTTGGAGGCACTACTTATGCGGAGAGAGATCGATAGTCTACACAGATCACAAGAGTCTAAAGTATCTTTTGACTCGGAAGGATTTGAATTTGAGGCGTATGCAGATGGATTGAATTGCTCAAGGATTATGATTGTTCGATTGAATATCATCGGGCAAGGCTAACGTGGTGGCGACGCGTTGAGCCGTAAGGTTGTTTCGGACTTAAGAGCGATGTTTGCCCATCCGAGATTGTATGGCGACGGAAGTATTCTCAGCGAGCTACGAGTTAAGCCTACTTGGGTTGAGCAGATCGAGAGAAACAGATTGGAAGATGAGGTTTTGAGTGCGCGAGGTCTCTCAGGTAAAGGATGGTGGTTTGGAGGGTTCTGAGTTTATCTAGTGATGGAGTGTTGTGTTTTCAAAGCGAGCTTGTATGCCAGAAAGACGTTGAGTGAGGCAAGAGGATTCTTCAGACGCACATAGCGAGGCCATACACTATGCATCTGGAGGAAGCAAGATGTATAGAGATCTAAGAGAGCAATTTTGGTGGCAGATGCGAAGAAAGAAGTGACGGGTTTAGGAAGGGAAGTGCGACATGTCAAGCAGTCAAGGTGAGCATCGATTGCCGTCGTGGTTGCTTCGACCAGTGAAGATTCCACAATGGAAGTGGGAAAGAATAACTATGGATTTCGTCGGTGGATTACCTTTTACGCCGAGCAAGAAAGACTCGATGCGGGTAATTGTGGATCGTCGACTAAATCAGCTCACTTCATTCGGTAAGGGTTGATTACTCACTTTAGAGGTTGGCGAAGTTGTATGTGTCGAGAGATAGTGAGATTGCGGTGTGCGGTATTGATTATCTCGGATAGGGATCCCGATTTACGTCAAGGTTCGAAGCGTTGCATCGGGCTTTGAGTGCAGCGCTTGGATTTCGTACGGCTTTTCACCCGCGATCGACGCAGGCAATCGGAAAGGGTTATACAGATCTTAGAGGATATGCTAAGAGGTTGTGTTCTGGATTTTGAGGTAGTTGGGAGGAGTTTACGCCATTATTTGAGTTCGCCTACAATAATAGTTACCAAGCAAGCATCAAAATGGCACCTTATGAGGCGTTGTATGGTAGAAAGTGTCGCTCACCTACATGTTGGACGGAGTTGGGTGAACGCCAATTGTTGGGACCAGAGTTGGTTGCAGAGACCGAAGACAAGGTTAGGTTGATTCAGGCTCGATTGAAAGAAGCTTCGGATAGGCAGAAGTCTTATGCCGATCTCAAGCAGAGAGATATAGAGTTTGCTGTGGGGGATCAAGTTTTCCTGAAGGTCTCGCCATGGAAGAAAGTATTGAGATTCGGAAGGAAAGGCAAGCTAAGTCCGAGGTTTATTGGGCCGTATAAGGTACTGAAACGAGTGGGACCAGTAGCTTACCAGCTTGAGTTGCCAGTGGAGTTGAGTCAGATTCACGATGTATTTCACGTTTCGATGCTTAGGCGTTATCGTTCAGATCCATCGCATGTCGTAGCAGTGGAAAAGATCGAGGTGAATCCGGATTTGACCATGGAGGAGGAACTCTGTGCAGATCCTAGATCGGGATGTAAAGGTTTTGCGTAGGAAGTCGGTGCCTCGGTAAAGGTGCTATGGCGGAACCATGGCGTGGAAGAAGCTACGTGGGAACCCGAGGATGTGATGAGACAAGCAGTACCCTCAACTCTTTTGATCGGGTAATTTTGAGGCCGAAATTATTTTTTTAGGGGTAGGCGTAATATCCGGGGATAGGGGCTATTTTGTTATGACTTTGTTTGCATGTATGCAGTGTGCTATGTTCTTTGTTTTGATGTTGTAGGGGCTTAGTTGTAAGCTAGGTGTAAGCTTGAGTAGGTGGGAAATTTTAGTTTTCGGCTTAGGTGAGGGGAGTGAAGAAGTGGGGTTTATAAATATTATTTGGTGATTGAAAGCACAAGAAATGAGTGGTGGAGTGGCGGGATAGGCGCCACTTGAGGCTTGTGTGTGTGGCGCCACTTGTGGAGAGGTCCCGAGTTCAAGTTGCAGAAGTCCCACTTTTGCTTCCATTTGACGCCAAGGTGGTTGAGGTTGGACCAAGTCAAGTGTTTGAATGGTGGGTGGGAGTAAATTGTGGAGGTTGACTAGTTCAACTAGTTTGAATGTGTGGCTTGGAGTAATTGTTGGTAGTGGCCGAATGTTGGGAGTTTGTGGAGAGAGTGGCGGTTTTGGTAAGTGGGGAGGGTGATAGCCGAAATTCACTTAGGCACTTTTGTGCATTTTTGGTCACTTTGTGTCAAACCAAATTTCTCTCTTTTGTCAATAGAAGCCGAATTCCAATTGATTTCTCTTTTCATTTTCTTCCTTGAAACCGAAAGTACAGCACAACCTTTGCCGAATTTGCCTTGTTCTTCCTAGTTCTCTTGGGTAGCCGAATGCACTCTTGCATTTCTTTTTCTTTTTCACTTGCATAAGCGAAACTAGTATTCTCTTTTTCTTATATTTTCATCTCTTCTCTTTTGAAACACTTGTGCCGACATCACATTGCTTCTTAGCCGAATTCTCCATTTATTTCTTCTCATTTCTACTTGAGCCGAATTTTTCTTCAACTTTTGGCCGATTTCTCTTCTTCTCTTGAACCATATTTCTTTTGCTTTATTTTTAGATTATAGCCGAATCCCTCCCTGGTGTTGCCGAAATTTCTCTTCTTTCTTTAGTTGCATCTTGACCGAATAGTTGTGTGGTGTAGACCTCTTCTAGTTCGGTTTTCATTTGAGTTCAGAAGAAGGTAAGTGCTTGGCCGAATGCCCATTTCTCCCCTCCCTTGTTCTTTGTCGTTTGTGGGTTGGTTAAGAGCCGATTCTGGTGTGGTTGAAAGGAGTTAACCTCTTGTTTGGAAACCATTTTGTAAAGGACATTCGGGATTGTGAAGCGATCCAAGCAAAGCAATTATCTTTGGGTAAGCAATTGGTAAGTGGTGGTAAGAGTTGGTTCTTTTAGTCTATTCATTTAGTTTTCATTAAGCCAAGTTATTAAAGGATTAACCGTTTTCTTTTTAGGGTGAGGCTGATTGTCAGAGGAACCATTGTTTGGTTCGGGTTTGGTAGGAAACCAAACCATTTGCGAGGTAAGGGTTTAATGTTAACCCTTTGGTTTATCTATTCTGGCCGAATGGTATAAGTGCTAATCTCCTGTTGGCCTATTATAGGAGCAAGGTTGTCGAGGCTATCGAGGGTCTTAGATCGGTTCTTTGGTTAAAGCTTGTGTTCGAACAGGTGTGTAGCCTAACACACTATCTACTCAGCGATATGTTTAATAACCTATTTGCCTATTAAGATCAAAACAATATGGTTGATGGATATGGTACCCAATGGGGTATGTGTACGGATCCGGGTAAGTCCGTTTCATTACGAGTTCTATTAATGGTATATGATATCATGATTGCTGAGGTATGTGATATGAGATGCGATATTAAACATATTGGCATGACTGCATGATTTACATGATTGCATCAGTATGACATGTATGGGTGATATGAGAGGAGGGGGAATATGATATCCGTGTCTTTGGGACACCAGTGGTTTGGCACCACCAGTGGTTTGGTACCACAGATGATATTTTGTGACTTTGGGTCACGAAGTTTGGCACCTCGTCTCGTCGGTGGCTTAGCACCACGGTGGGTTGGCCCCACGGTTGATATTATGGGATTGACGCCAGTGATTTGGTATCACACAATGGGTTGGCCCCATCATTGGATTCGTGACTTCGGTCACCAGTGATTTGGTATCACATTGTGTCTTTGGGACACTAGAGGTTTGGCACCTCATAGCGTCTCGTCCCAGTGGCTTAGCACCACGGTGGGTTGGCCCCACGGTTGATATTACGGGATTGACGCCAGTGATTTGGTATCACACGATGGGTTGGCCCCATCATTGGATTATTCGTGACTTTGGGTCACCAGTGGTTTGGCACCACATTGATGGATATCGTGACTTTAGGTCACCAGTGGTTTGGCACCACCAGTGGTTTGGTACCACACGGGGTAGAAAGGTGATATGGATGGTTAGGATCGGGTGCATTGATTGTATTGCTTTAGTATGATGTGTGTTGGTATGTTGCATATACCGAGAGGGGGATTTATGCACTGAGTCTTGCGACTCACCTTCTCCCTTATCATTTCAGGTGACACTTAGTTGCGAACATGGAGCCGGGGTGGACTCGAGGTGCTCTTGCCATGAATAAAAATCGAGGTTGCCTTTGTTTTAAAACTTGGTACTATATTTTATTTATTTTCACTTGGGTTTTTATTTGGATTGTAAAAGGCCTTTTAACTTTATGTTTTTGTTATTTACATGCTTGTATTGGATTTTAAATATGCCTTAACAAATTAATGGGTAAAATTTGGCTAAAACTTGGAAAGATAAGGTTTTCAAACTACAAAGCTAAACGTTTTAAACTCTACCATCGGTATCACCACTTTGAAATTTAAGATGAAGCAGAAACCCGGATGTTTTTTTCAAACTTAAGATTTTCCACCCTAGGTTCGAGAAAGTTTTGAAGCAACAAAAGAGACACTTGATTTCTAAATGATGCAAAATAGAGAAATGGTTTTATCTATGGGTCCAACTAAGTTTTTAAGCACCCAAGCTTTCAAAATAAAATAGGAGTTTTTAAGCAATCATGCCCAAGATTTCTACAAGAACAAAATGTGCAAAATAAAAGAATTTGCATCAAACTTTTAACCAGAAACCTAAACCTCTCAAATACATTTTTCCCTTACATACCAAGATTCGGTCGTGGTGTATGGACCGGGGTTTTGGGTGTTACAGACTAGTTTACTCAAACACAAACACATAAGACTTAATTCCATTAAACAAACCTATGGCTAAGTCACTGAGTTAGGGTGCGGTAACCCCTGTGCGCATGTCTAGGATTGGATCCGGAAGAGCTTGGTATTTAAGCAGTCCTAGTGACTCACCTCGTCTTCGCAGGAATCCTACCTGGTGCGTAGCTTCGGTTCACCATAACCCAGAAGGCTCAGTGGGTGTGGCAACCTCTGTGCGCATGTCTAGGAATGGTTTCGGTGGGAGCTTGGTATTTAAGCAGTCCGCATGACTCACCTCCTCTCCATTCGAATCCTGCCTGGTGCGTAGCTTCGGTTCACCCTGACCAAGAGGGCTCGGTCATAGGCTAAACAAAATGACTAAAACCCGAAAGGGAACTAGCCGTGTTTTTTTTATAAAAAAAAACCTAGTTCTAGAACTCTTAAAATTACCCTTTTTAATTTGTGAGAACTATTTTTACAAAATTTTTCGAAAAATTTCCGAATTGCAAAAATTACTAAAATACCCCTAGCGGTAAAATTACAGAAATGCCCTTGGTTTATGAAATTTCCAAAATACCCCTGGATTTCAAAATTTTCCAAAGTACCTCGGGAATTCAAAATTACCAACACATTCTTATTGAAAAAATCAACAAGGAACCTTATCTTGAAAAACTACGAAAATACCCCTATAGGACAAATTACGAAAATACCCCTGGGTAGTGGAAAAACAACAACAATGGAAACTACAACATTTCTCTGAATGAACGGAAGTTCATAATTGATTGATGGATGTATGAATGCAAAGACTGTGTGCATGTATGAATACGAAAGAACCACTCCTAAAATTTCTTTTCATAAAACTTCTTCGCGGGTAATAAGTGAAACAAGCACTAATTCATAAAACTTTTTAATCAGATCGCGACGGTAGAAATGAGCTCTAGGGGACATGGTCGTAACGTACGAGGACGCGGTAGAGGTAGAATGACCGTGTCAGAACCCGTTAGATCAGGTCAGGGGTCTGACAACGAGATGCCACCACCACCCCCAGCTGTTGGTGTTGAGCAAAGCAGAACGCAGCGGGGATGATGCGCGTGTCGCAGTCGCGGCTGCGAGTTCTAGAGTTGGTGGCTGGTGTAGGAGGAAATTCGGGAGCCCGGAAGTCGGTACCTGAGCGACTTCGTGCCAACGAGCCGAGGTGTTCCGTGGAGTGTCGTGGAGTGGCACCCGCATCACCGAGTATTGGTTGGAATCAACCGAGCGGATCATGGATGAACTAGATCTAACCCCTGAAGAGAAGGTGAAAGGAATGGTGGCATTCCTACGCAATGAAGCGTACCAATGGTGGCTCACAGTTCGTGATGGTGCCACAGCTGAGGAGCTGACGTGGGACTATGTTAAGACGGCTTATCGGAAGAAGTATGTCGCATGCCGGTATAATTGATGAGCAAAGGAAGGCATTTATGGGGTGGTTCAAGGAACAAGTCCATGGCGAGTATGAAGTTGAGTTTCTGAGGCTGAGCCGTTATGCTCGAGGAGTGGTGGCTACAGAGCATGAACGGTGTGTCCGATTTGAGGACAGTTTGAGGGATGATTTAAGGCTGTTGATAGCTCCGCATCAGGAACGAGAGTTTTCTGCTTTAGTAGAGAAAGCTAAGGTAGCTGAGGGGATTAAGGATTCTACAAAGCGGAACTTCAACCATAACAGGCAGAAAAGAGGCTTTGGTTCGTCAGGAACATCTGGGAATAAAAGGCCTAGAGTTGATAGGCCGCGAGGTCAGCAAGCTGCTATAGGAGGGCAGTATCGTCCTTGTGACCAGTGTGGGAAGAAACACTTAGGAGAGTGTTGGAAAAATATGGGAGGATGTTTCAGGGGTGGGTCTAAGGACCACATGATTAAGGATTGTCCGAAGAAGCCGGAGGAGAGTCGGCCAGTAGCTCAGAATGTTCATCAAGCTGGTAGAGGTGGACAGTAGCCCCAACGTGGTCGTGGTCTGAATAATAGAGGTAATGGTGCTGGTAGAGGACGAGGAACACCGGGCAGAGGTGCTGCTAATACTGAGGCAAGGCAACTGGGTTTGGTTTATGCGGTTCACCGGAGGGAGGATGGAGACGCACCGGACGTCATAACCGGTACGTTCCTTATATTTGGGAAACCTTATTATGCTCTAATTGATGTGGGCTCGACCCATTCCTATGTTGCATGTAGTGTAGTGGAAACACTAGGCCTAGACTCTGAACTCTCTGATAGGCAGATGACTGTAGTAAGCCCATTAGGCCAAAGCGTAGAGTGGTGGATAAGATCTTTCGGAGTGTACCACTAGAAATTCAGGGGAGTGAACTTTTGGTGACGTAATGGAGTTACCCTTCGGAAAATTTGACCTCATACTTGGGATGGACTGGCTAGTAGAGCATCGAGCTGTGTTGGATTGTGCGGCTAAACGAATGGAACTAAGAACCCCGGAGGGTGAGGTGATTATCATGATAGGAGAAAGAAGAAACTACTTGTCTAATGTAGTTTTGGCACTAAAGGTGAAAGGATGGTTCGGAAAGGGTGCAAGGCGTTTTTAGCCTTCGTAAGTGCGTTAGATGGAAAGGAGGAAGGAGTCAATGGAGTTAGAGCGGTAAGGGACTTCGTGGATGTGTTTCGGAGGAATTACAGGTGAATACCCCGGATAGGGAGGAGGAATTTGGAATAGACTTGCTACCAGGAGCAGCTCTGTGTCAATCGCCCCATACCGAATGGCGCCAAAGGAGTTAGTTGAGCTCAAGGCTCGATTCAAGAATTGCTGGATCGTGGGTTCATTCAACCCAGTGTGTCTCCATGGGGAGCACCGGTCTTGTTTGTGAAGAAGAAAGATGGGACTATGCGAATGTGCATAGACTATCGTCAGTTGAATAAGCTGACCATCAATAACAAGTAACCTTTGCCAAGGATAGACGACTTGTTCGATCAGCTTAAGGGGGCCGCCGTATTTTCAAAGATTGATCTAAGGTCTGGATATCATCAGTTGAAGGTGAAGGAGGCAGATATCCATAAGACCGCCTTTAGGACAAGATACGGCCATTATGAGTTTGTAGTAATGCCGTTTGGGTTGACAAACGCTCCAGCCGCGTTCATGGATATGATGAACCGGGTCTTCCAACCCTACTTGGATAGGTTCGTCGTCGTGTTCATCGACGACATCTTAGTATACTCGAAGTCAGAGGATGAGCATGATGAGCACCTACGGATAGTGTTACAAGTATTAAGGGAAAAGAAGCTCTATGCCAAATTCAGCAAGTGTGAATTTTGGCTTAAGGAGGTGGCATTCTTAGGACATGTGGTATCCGCAGAGGGAATAATGGTGGATCCTAGGAAGATCGAGGCAGTGTTGGATTGGAAACCACCTAGGTCCGTGGCTGAAATCCGAAGTTTCTTAGGTTTGGCGGGCTATTACAGGAGGTTTGTAGAAGGGTTCTCGTCAATAGCCGCGCCTTTGAAAAAGTTATTGAGGAAGGAAGTACCCTTTGTATGGACGGATAAACAAGCAGAGCTTTGAGAAGCTCAAGAAGGTCTTGACTCAAGCTCCGGTGTTAATTCAACCGGAGGCGGGAAAGGAGTTTGTGGTATCTTGTGGACGCTTCGCATACGGGATTAGGGTGTGTTCTAATGCAAGATGGAAAAGTGGTCGCTTATGCGTCTCGACAGTTAAGGCCTCATGAGGTTAACTACCCAACTCATGACTTGGAATTGGCGGCAGTGGTCTTCGCTCTTAAGGTGTGGAGGCATTACCTTTATGGAGAAAAGTCGGTGATCTACACAGACCACAAAAGTCTAAAGTATCTCTGACTCTGGAAGGAGTTGAACCTAAGACAGCAGAGGTGGGTGGAGCTATTAAAGGATTATGATTGTTCGATCGAGTATCACCCAGGCAAGGCGAATGTGGTAGCAGATGCCTTAAGTCGGAAAGTGGTGTCGGATCTAAGGGCGATGTTCGCACACTTAAGTTTGTATGATGATGGAAGTCTACTGGCAGAATTGCAAGTCAAACCCACGTGGTTGAATGAAGTAAAGGAAAGTCAATTGTTGGATGAGGACTTAAGTGCTAAGCTACAGCAAGTCTGAACGGAGAGTTAGAAGATTATGGTGTTAACAATGAGGAGTATTGTGCTTCAAGGGAAAAGTCCGTATGCCAAAAGATGAGGAGTTAAGACAAAGGATTCTTCGAGAGGCGCATAGTAGCCCATATGCTATGCATCCCGGAGGCACTAAGTTGTCTGAGGATTTAAGGAACAGTTACGGTGGCGGATCTTAAGCGGGAAGTTACTGAATTCGTGGGGAAATGTCTGACGTGTCAGCAAGTTAAGGCTAAACACCAAGTTCCATCGGGATTACTTCAGCCAATCGAGATTCCACAATGGAAGTGGGCAAGAATCACCATGGACTTCGTTAGTGGGCTTCCCCTTACGCCTACTAAGAAGGACTCGGTATGGGTAATAGTGGACCGTTTGACCAAGTCCGCGCATTTCATTCCAGTAAGAATGGATTATTCTCTTCAGAAGTTGGCCAAATTATATGTAGCGGAAATTGTGAGGTTGCACGGAGTACCGGTATCGATCATCTCCGATAGGGACCCAAGGTTTACGTCTCGGTTTTGGAGGGCACTTCATCAAGCTTTAGGCACTAAGTTAGACTTCACTACGGCTTTTCATCCACAATCAGACGGGCAGTCTGAACGGGTTATACAAGTGTTGGAGGATATGTTGAGAGGCTGTGTGATGGATTTCCGAGGAAGTTGGGAAGACTATTTGCCTTTAGCTGAGTTCGCCTACAACAACAGCTATCAGGCTAGCATTCGGATGGCACCATATGAAGCGTTGTATGGTCGGAAATGTCGAACACCTACTTGTTGGACTGAGTTAGGAGAACGTCGAGTTTTGGGCCCAGAGTTAGTGGCGGCGGCGAAGAGAAGGTTGAGATAATCAGGGCACGGTTAAAAGAAGCCTCTGATAGGCAGAAGTCGTACGCAGACCTTAAACGGAAGGAAATAGAGTTTGAAGTGGGAGATCAAGTGTTTCTGAAAATCTCGCCTTGGAAGAAGGTAATGAGGTTTGGTCGCAAGGGAAGTTAAGCCCAAGGTTTATAGGGCCCTATCGAGTGTTGAAGCGAGTTGACCGATGGCATATCGATTAGAGTTGCCATCGGAGTTGAAGCAGATGCACGACGTATTCCATGTTTCCATGCTACGGCGATATCAATCGGATCCATATCACGAGTACCGGTTGAAGAGGTGGAGCTAGGGCGGACTTATCCTACGAAGAGGAGCCGATTCAGATTTTGGAACGAGATGTGAAAGTGTTGCGGAGGAAGTCGGTTCCTCTAGTCAAAGTGTTATGGCACAACCATGGATCGGAGGAAGCTTCGTGGGAGCCGAGAAGAGGCAATGCGACGGCAATACCCTCAATTATTTTAGCTAGGAAATTTCGAGGGACGAAATTATTTTAAGGGTAGAAGCGTAACATCACGAAAGGGCCTATGCATTTTCAGTTTAATTGTACGAAATGACATGTCTTATGTGTTATGATTGTATTCTGAATATTTTTGGAAACTAGGAAATGTAAGGAAATGATTTAGAAATGATTCAAAAGAGGAAATTAAGGCAAGGTGGCCTTAAGAGAAAAAGTATGTGAAATTTGACACAAAAGCAGGCTTGGAAAAGTGGCACGAAGATGCCACTTAGGGCCTCTGAAAATGGCGCCACATGCAAGGGTGTTGGGCCTGAGTTCGAGTCACAAGAGAAGCAAATAAAGAAGTTTTATTTTGCTTCCCGAAATGAGAGTTGGACGGCACCAAGGCATTTGGAAAAGAGTCTTATTCTCTTTAAATTTCGGCTAAGGGGTGGATAAATGGTGATTTATTTTGATTATTTTCAAAGAGATAATTAGAGGATTATTCTTATTAATTTTAAATAAAGAGATAAAGATAAGAGGAGTGATGGCCAAGTAAGGGATACTAGGCCTAGTAATTTCGGCATTTAGGGGAAAAGAGAGGCCATTCTACCTATTTTCTTTTCTTCCCAACTAAGTCTCTACCGAAAATCCCCTAGCAACTCTCTTCTTTCTCTTTATGTTTGCCAAGCCGAAATCCTCTTCTCCCTAAATCCACCATTTCCGATTCTCCCTAAGAGCAAATCCCTCTCTTTTTAATTCAGTTGAACCATAGCCATCTAGCTTCCAAGTATTCATAGCCGAATGTTTGAAGGGTTTCGAACAAAGGTGTAATCGTCTTCTTCAAATAAAGGTAAGATCAAAGTTTGATTTCTGTTCTTTCCTTTAAGGACTTGTCGAAATCTCAAAGGCTAATTCTAATTCTTATTGTATTCTTTGACCGAAATATTAAGGAGAGATTTCGGGATCTTTGCTAGTGTCGACTTTTAAGGGAGATAGTTCGAGATCTAGCCAACCAAGGTAAGTACATATTCGGCCAAGGGCTATGAAAAGGTGATTTAAATGTTAGAAGTGGATATAATGAGATATCCTATAGGTTTCGACATCTCCATAACCAAGGGATACTTTGAGATTTGGAAATCGTAAGGTAAGTGCCTAAATACAATCGGCTAAGGCCATGTTTGGTATTCTAGATCTATTTCTCATATGTTTTAAAAGCTAAAAACTAACTAGTTAGGAGTTTTGGTGGCTAGCCGATTTCAAGAAGGAACTCGACAAGTTTTTGGATTTGATTTTTAATCCAATCGGCACAAGGTAAGTTTAAGTATACTAATCCTACTATGATTTGGATTTATGGCGAATGGCTTTTTATTAAATTAGTAAGTGATTAATCAAATGTAGGGATTAAGGATCTAAGCGGTAGATCGATTTCGAGGATTTCAAGGAAATTGTTAAGCAAATCAGTGTGTACCCCATACTACTTCATAATAAGTTTTATGGCTATGTCTAATTAAAATGTGATAATAAGAATAAGAAAGTGGCTAAGGTACCATGTTATGGTACTAAGTACTCAGCACGTTTCCTACTCCTACTAGGAATATGAAATATGTTATTTGTAACATGAGAATAAGAATGTGATCTTTGGCATATTAATGCATATTACAAAATGGGGCATACGGGTTATTGAAAGGGGAAGTGAATGTGGTGACCTAAGACCACGAACACGGTGACCTAAGACCGTGGTATCTGAATGTGGTGACCTAAGACCACAGTAATCTAAATGCGGTGACCTAAGACCGCGATATCTGAATGTGGTGACCTAAGACCACAAATGCGGTGACCTAAGACCGCGATATGGAGTGTAGCGAAATAAGGGTCGACTTAGTAGTCCCCACGGTGTACAGGTTGGTACGGGGGAGTGTAGCGGATGGCTTATTAGGTTTGGGATTGGGAATGCATCATAATTTATCCCCTGCTGCTTTCCTGAGTATATATCATGAAAAGAAAGGATTAAGAGCACCAAATTACATAAAATAAGGGATAATTCATCCAAAAGCATACTAAATGTGGGCCTAAAATATGTTACTATTTTGGTTTATCACATGTCCCTGACATGGTCTTATACGAAATCTTACACCGAGGCCATATTCCAATATGGTCTTACTCGAGACTTTAACCATCATCATATCATGCTATACACATCTCAATTCTATTGACATTTCATCAAAAGATATTTAATGCATTCATATGGTAAATATAGATTCCCTACCACATTGGAACGTTAAATTAACTCGAACGTAATTACAACGTTTGCAAATGAACTTACCTCGATGCTGAAAGGGCCAAAAAGGGACCTTTTTGCCCACATTTCTCTTTTCATCCGTTCCAGGCCTGAAACTCGTTTTCTTTGATCTAGAAAAATTAAATTTACTGATTTAATCACTTATAAATCATATTACACCATAATATACACTATAGGAAAAAATGACTATTTTACCCCTACACTTTGGCAAAATTATGATTTTGCCCCTAGGCTCGTAAATAAATTTTCATCACATTTTATTGTTAAACAAGCCTATATGAACATTTAATCCTCTTACAACTATCCACAATTCCAACTATTTCATGCCTTAATGAACAAATTACAACTTTTGCATTTTAGTCCCAAATAGGTGTTTTCATGACAACACCTTTCACAAAAGTTGTTTCTCATCATCCTATCATTCATTTTCTTCCATAAAACTCATCAAACAACATGAACTCTATCATGGGAAGTCCCTAGACTTTCAACCATATTGCAAACTAGTCCTCTCTTTAGAAAGCTTAAGCTTTGGGGACTCCAAAAGTACAATTTTCTTCAAGAAATACCATCAAAATCACTTACTTGAGTGGAGAATTGCTTGCTGAAATTTTAAGCTTCAAAAACCCCTTCCATGGCTGCTATTTTTGGTGGAGGAAGAGAAGAAATAAAAAAAAAAGATGATAGCTTTTCTTTTTGTCATATTTTATTCATCTTTTCTCACCAAATTTGACTAAGCATTAAATGCTCTTGTCTCCCATACCACATGGCCGGCCATCACACTCCAAAATGGCCTATTTGAACATTTGGGACCTCTAATTTATAAACCATAGCTTTTTGGTACCTCTAGCAATTAAAATAGAACTTTCCCACTTTATGCGATTTAGTCCTTTTTCACAATTTAGCTAGAAATCGCTAAAATTAAGGCACCGAAATTTTCATGCATCCTTATAAACATGTTATAATACATAACATATCATGAAAATAATTTTCTCTAACCTCGAATTAGTGATTCTGAGATCACTGTTCCGACTAGCCCCTAAATTGGGTTGTTACAATTCTCCCCTCCTTAGGAATTTTCGTCCCCGAAAATTTTATCAAGAGGAGTTGCTATCAGCATTCTTAAAACATTTCCATCTACTCTTCAAAATCACGAATCCACTTATCCTCAAGTTTCTCTTGCCAACAACTCTTATTTGTGATACATAAGGTTGAAAACGTAACTTGAGACCTAAGTTATTCTTCCTCTGGTTATATACTATATTCAGTAATCCACCAATTTGGAACTCTGTACATGTCCAAATGATCGTTCGGATCTTTACTGGTTGATTCATTACAATTCGAATGACATCCCTCTCTTTGGGAATCTTGTCAAACTAAAATTGAAATCTATAAGGTTTTATCTCGCTTTCTCATTAAAGCATTCACCGACTGTAATGGTTTTGACCTGTACGCTTTGGAAACTCAGCTTTTAGTGGTTAACTACTTCTGACCATAACTCCATCATATCGTGAAATGTACTCTACTGTCAAAACATTTATCCACATAACTGTACTTCCTTATTCTTGCTTTATTAGATATGCTGCTGCAAAATCTCATACCAAATCTCTGTATAGGTTCTGGATTCATCATCAACAACGGAAAACTTATACAACCTGTATTTACCATCTCAAATAAACTCATTCGGAGCTTATTTAAAATAACATTTACTATATCTCTTCTGAACCCTTTTTGTTCTGAAAAGAAGACTCGCTCTAGTCATTAACCTTGTTGAAACTAAGATGTTACTAACTAGGGTCAACCGAGTAACTAACTCATATTGTTTAACATGGATCTTTTCATAACATCTAACTCACAACACAGACACAAAAGTGATTGTCTCTGGATAACCAACCTATCAACTCTTTCTCTTGATTCAGACTGGTCTCAGTACTAGAACTTTCAAATAAACAGTTCTTTCAATAGCTTACAACTCAACTATCATGGTTTGAACATTTCGATGAGCATACCTTTATATTATGCTCCCTACTCACGCATACACGTAATTTTATTCTCTTTCTTGATTCATGCGTGAATATACACAGAACTTGAATCATATCTCAATACCTTAATCTACTCTTTTCTCCATACTGAGAACATATTTTAAGCACACTCTCATCTGAGTTTCTCTTGCTATGCCAATCTAGAACCTTTACGATCGTCATATCTCACGATAGCAGAGACGTCTCGATCGAATTCGTTAACTCTATTCGGCTTACCCGAAAACCCATCACACAACGTGAAACTTGTGATTTCACCTCTTATACACGAATCATCACCAATTTCCTCCTCAAGGTACCCAATTAAGGTTACGAGGAGATAAAGGAAATGTCGATTTCAATTAACTAAATCGACAATCGTTTTGTTTGATTTTTACTATCAGCTAACATTCTCACACAATCACAATTTATGAAAAGAAAAACTACATCATCCCTGAAGGGAAACATGTATTAGTACATAATACTAAAGGAGATCATTATAATCCCATCCATGGCATTAACCAACCATGCACAAACCACAGGCTTCGAGCCAACTTACTCATACTTGCCATTTATTTAGCACATATCGAGCCACACATCGTACTAGTTTCTTCATGATTCATTCACGAATATCTGCATTCACTCCTTCACATGACTTTAGTACTAATCTCATTTATACTTCTAGACTCATTTATTTGTCCCATTGATCACTAGGGATAATCAAAGACGCAAATTCGTCGTCATTCATGTAGGCACGAAACCAATGCCACACCCCCGGGTTGGTCTTATATGGAGTCACCTCTAAATGCCAAAGCCACATTCTAGATAAGGTATTATATGGACTTCCACATCAAGTATCGATGCCATGTTCTGAATATGGTCTTACATGATTCTCATATTCATCACTGATGCCATATTCTAGATATGGTCTTATATGGAATCATAACTTGGTGCCGAGGCCATGCCTCGAACATGATCTTATATGGGACCTTGTCTATCTCATATCTAGATGATAGCCTCATAATTTTAGTCCTCTAGGACTTCAACCTCATGTTCAACAACAGTTACTCTATTTACTAGAGTATTATGTATCGATGTGATACAAAGCATTCTCAAAATGCTAACATAAATACTGCATTAATCACATATAAACTTACTCAATTTAACTCTCATAACTTCTCATCATAATTCAACCGTGGTATGGGAGTGAGGTTGCAAAGTCCCTTAGCCTAACTCTCGTGACTACATACATATGATTTACTACTCATTGTCAATGAAATATCATCATAGTCACACAACTCACCTCAGGCAAGTTTTCATACTTACTCATGTTACAATGGTTTCTATCACCCATAATTTCGAACAGTGACTTCACTTATTCAAGTTCCACCTTAATGTCTACTCAAGTACTCAACATTAAGTTCTAATTCCTCTTACTATTTTTTATTAATCTAGAGAATGTCTTACGTGTTTTGAGTACGTCGTTTACTTGATTGCCATAGTCCAACTATAGTCTTACTCGTATCACAACATCATAGCCCAGCTATTGCTTTACATGTCATCACGATGCCATAGCCTCGCTATGGTCTTACACGAAATCTCATATCAACACCAATGCCATATCCCAGATACGGTCTTACATGGAAACTCATATCGATGTCGATGCCATATCCCAAATATAGTCTTACACGAAATCTTATACCGAAGCAAGGTCCCAGACGTGGTCTCACACGGGATTACTATTTGATGCTGATGCCATATCCCAGATATGGTCTTATACGGGATCATGTATCGATGCCAATGCCATGCCCCAGACATGGTCTTATATGGGATCACATATACCGCCATGGTCCAACCATGGTCTTATTCATGATTTTATCATTGAACGACCGTACTCATCTCCTGCATTCTACTTAGTCCAACTTTTCAGTTTTAACTTCCACACCATAATATGTGTGGCTTCATAACAGAGTCATAAATCAAAACATCATGCATTCTCTACTTTAACAGTCACATGTGAGATTTAACCATGTCGACATATTTATCATAAACAATGGCATCACAAATCTCAAATGCTTACTTACTCTTACTTCTTCTCACATACATCATGGTACTTACTAGTCTCATGTTTGTAAGGTAAACAAGGTACCTGTAACACTTGATCACATAGATCAGTATACTTTACTATAACAAGCATAATCTCTGATTCATCATTCATAACAAGAATAATACTCATTTTTAACTTGATAATAACTTTGCTTACTCAACTTTCTTGCTATCTCACTTTAACTTTAATCATTTTCCCGACGAATTTCTATAAATAATTGAGGATACTAAATCTCTTCACATGAACTTGATGCCAAAGTGTAACGCCCCAAATTTGGGCCTAGAAGTATTGGGCCTATTGGGCTTTGGGCTTTAGATGTCAGAAAATTTTTAAGTGAGCAAGAAAAAGACAATTGGCATGTGGGCTTTGAGGGTAATGAATTTGGAGTGTCTAGGGGTGTTGGAGATGTCCTGGGATCAAGTAAAGGCATAGGAAAAATTTTGGTTTTAGCCCAGGGGAACTGTGACTTCAGTTAGTAGGCCTCTTAAGCAGATTAAGAGAAGAAAAGGGACACAGATGGGCTTGTAGTCCAGTGGAAAGTGGCATCATATAGGGGCTGTGAGGTGGCGTGTCTGGCAGTTAAGGAGGTCCAAGGTTCGACGCTTGGGAAGGGAAAATTAAGGAGTTTTATTTTTGTGCCTGGACAGAAGGAGTTGGCGTTGGAGGGGACACTAAAGGGAGTGTTCATGAGAGAAATTTAAGGTGAAGATAAGGGAGAAAAGATAGGGATTGTGAGGTGGATATAGTGGTGCTGAATTGGACTCTGAGGGAAGGGAAGTTTCGGCTAGGGGCTATAAATATAAGTGCCGAATTAAGTTCCTAGGTTAATGCCGAATTTTTTTTGCTTTCCTTCTAGCCGAATTTCTCCACTTGTGTGAGGCTCAGACGTTTTTCTTTCTCTAAGGGTGCCATAGCCGAATCCTTCACACTCTCCCTTCTCAAAATTCCTTTTTGGTTCACCAACTCGGTTCTAGCTGAATCACCTTTCTTTTTCTTACTCTCCCTAGTGTTGCCAAATTACCTCTGTCACCTTTCTAGTCTCAAAAGCCGGACTTAAGCTGCAGGATCAAAGGAAGATTTCGGCAAGAGCTTAGTTGAATTTTTAGTGTGTTTTATTGTAAGACAAAGGGCTATCTAACCCCTCTTTTCCGTTACCATGTATTAGCAACGGCGAGGCTCAGCAATCGCAAGCGCGGTAGGTAATGATTATTATTAAGGCAGTAAGCATTCTCGGTCCAGTTAGAGTTTTAATAAGTGACCGAATCTATTGCGGCTCATAGGGGTGACTTATGATCAATATGGGTCACTTGGTTTTGATGATATAGGTGTTTGGGTGCAGATCTAGAGGATAATCGCCAATAGTAGCAAAGGAAGGGCTACTAGAACGTGGGGTACACGGTAAGGGTACGGTGAGGTTTCAGTTTTTGGTTAGTATGTGTTAACGCTTTGGTTAATCGCTAGTAATGTCAATTGTAGGTTCGTGACTAAGGGGTTTGTAGCACGCGAGGTTACTAGGTGTGTACAAACACTACACACACGATATCGACAATGCCAAAAAGCCGAAAAGCCGAAAGTGGCTAAATGGGTCTGGTGGGCCCTGAGGCTAAGTTTGATAAAATGGTTTGGTTGATTATACAAATTAAGTTAGCTATGCTTGATACATGATCTGGATATGTTTTGGGCCTAATAGGCCATATGATGAGATTTGGGCTTAACGGGCCGTAAGGACATGAGATGGGCTTATGGGGGCGTAGACAAGTATGTTAGGGTTAATGGACTTTAGGCCTAGCTTGAACAACTTTGTAATTTCATAAGACTTAAGCTAATTAAACATGTCTGTGGACAAGTCGATTAGTTAGAGTGTGGTAACCGACATATGCATGTCTATGATTGGATCTAGCGAGAGCTTGGTACTTAAGCGGTCCGAGTGACCCACCTCCTCTTTTCTGAGATCCTACCTGGTGCATAGTGTTTGTTCACTTTAACCGCGAGGACTTGTTTATGGGCCAAAGTTCATAACTAAAACCCGAGAGGGACCAAATACCCTTATATTTGTAAAATTACTAAAATACCCTTATATTTGTAAAATTACTAAAATACCTTATATTTGTAAATTTACTAGAATATCCTTATGTGTAAAATTACTAAAATACCCCTAGATTTGTAAATTACCGAAATACCCCCGATTTGTGAAATTACCAAAATACCCTTGTTTGCAAAATTACCAAGATACCCCTATTTTGCCAAATTACCAAAATAACCCTGTAGGGTAGAATTACGAAAATACCCTTGGGTAGTGAAATGACGAAAATACCCCTATATGACGGATATGAGTTTATGGAAGTTACTTGTGTGTTTGATGCATTCATATGATATTCTGCTTAGGATGCATATAGGTGGGAATTATGGTACGGAGGAAGAATTTGAGGATCGCATAGTCGCTTGACGACCGTGGATCCACCGGTGGCTTTAAGCCCAATATATGATTAGCAGCTTTGCTGTAACGTTTGGTAGTACCGCAACCGGGCTACCCATGGTGTGTAGCGGAGGGGTGGTTCGAGCTAGAATTCCCCACAGGAGTGATAAGGTTGGAAGGGAAATGGTGTGTGTAGTGGATGGATTTTTGGGGTGGGAATTGCATTATCTTGTTGCATATGATGCGATATGATGTGATATGAGGTCATGGTGGGCTAAGGCCCAAGACCACTGATTTGATAGGGCTTGGGCCCAATGTGAATGTTTGTATGTGAATTGATTGCCAAGGGTTGTACACACTGAGTTTCAAAACTCACACCCTTAATTTAAAATGTTTCAGGTAATCCTGAATAGGCCGCTCGACGTGGGAGAGGACTTGGAGATGGCCACACTACAAGTTGTTTAAATGTTTTAATTTGGTCAAAGGAAATTGCTTTAAATACTTTTTTTTTTGAATTGTAATAAGGCCATGTAACTCCTAATTGACTTTAGAATTTGGATTTATTATTATTGCTTCAACTATTTGCTTAATAAATTTCATCAAATTTCCAAAGATGACATGGTTTTCGAAATAACTTAATACATGAACGTTTTCCTAAAATGTAGGCTTTTCCCTCTTAACTTAACAAGATATATTGGATTTTGGGCTTTTGGGCCTTGAAATGTTAAATTGAAAAATCGCTTTGGAGTGTGCCTTTAATGTGACATTCTGAACTCGGGCCTAACTTCTAGGCTGGGTTTGGGGTGTTACACAAAGCCATATCCTAGATACGGTCTTACATGGAATATCTCATCTTGGTTTCGAGGCCATGTCTTGACATGGACTCATACGAAGTCTTTCTTGTTCTCACCAATGCCATGCCTTGGCTTGGACTTACATGGGATCTCTTTCTCTTGATAGCTTTTCAATGTCAAGCTTGCCTTGGACTTACATGATATCTGTTCAATGCCAAGCTTGCCTTGGACTTACATGATAACTTGTTCAATGCCAAGCTTGCCTTGGACTTACATGATAACTTGTTCAATGCCAAGCTTGCCTTGGACTTACATGATAACTTTGCTTGATTGCCGATGCCATGCCTTGGCTTGGTCTTATACGGACTTTCTAATCTCATGTGGTAGATCGAGTATCCTAGGAAATTCTATCTTCAATCGGGACTTGCTCGTATTTAATCTCATTGATTTCTTTGTTTAGCAAAACATTAATCATTCCATGATAATAATGTACATTATACTAAGCAATTTAATGATAGAAATCATAAAGCTTAAAAATCATACAAACTTACTAAATTAGCTCGGTTGGGAATCATCTCTGTCTTAGCAAAATAATTTCGTTAGAGCCGGGAGACATCACACTATCATTATCCACATATGGCATGTATAGCTAGACTCTTACTCGTGCTAGGTTAGTCCGAGAACCGACTAAACCATGCTCTGATACCACTAAATGTAACACCCCATACCCGAGTCCGAGGCTAAGACCGGATACGAGACATTACTATGCTTGAACTTTCTTAAACATGTACTTACGGGCTATAAAATTTCGTTCCGAATTAAAAACTTCTCTTTCTTAGTCAAATTAGACATTTCATGGGCCTACGAGGCCTTATACTTACGTCCCGAAACTTTCAGAACTCATTTGGAAACTTTCTCTCGAAACAGGGGTCACACGTCCGTGTGACTTGGGACACGCCCGTGCACCCCTAAAAGATGCCCGTGTCTTTCACCCGTGGAGGATACTAGCAAATTACACACGGCCTGGACACGCCCGTGGTCCTGGCCCGTGTGCCAAACCTTGGCATTCTGACTTATTCACACGTCTGTACACATGCCCGTGTGCGTCAGCTGTGTGATAATTGAATTTCTAAGTGTCAAGTGCAGACTTCACACGGCCTTGGCACACGCCCATGTGCCAACCGTGTGTATCACACGGCCTGAACAAACGGCCGTGTGACCAGCTCGTGGTCTAATCTGACTTAAGATACTAAGGTGCAGGAGACACACGGCCTAGACACACGCCCGTGTGTCTATCCGTGTGGGCACTTAGAGGCTATCTTACCAAGCCTTTTACCACTCTCGTTTGCATACATTCATATACTACTTCAAAACATTCTCAAATTATCATTTAAAACACATGAATTAACACATTTAATCATTAAAGAGATAAGGTCTTTATCCCAATACAATTACAACCAATTTAAGCCATCATCTATGGTCATACACAACCAACTCTAGATTCTCTTAGGCCAATACAATTTGGCTACATTGGTTAGAACTTAATCAACTTTAAAAGAATCCCTATACATGCCATTACTCATAAGGATTTGATACTTCATACCAAGGGTCTGCCAGATAGTGTGAAAACATTTCCGGCGGCCTCCAACCCGAGCTAAGTAATGAAACCTATAAGAGATGAGAAAAGTAAAGGAGTAAGCAAAAATGCTTAGTAAGCTAATCTACATAATCTGTCAAATATTGATATTCATTGAATGTACATAATTACAAAGTATCATGGAGAGTGTCTCTCATAAACTCATGGTTACTTGCTCAAATATTCTTGAAACTTACTCATTCAATCTCTTACCACATTCTTACCATGTCACAAGCCAATTGCTCGTTCAATTAGCATACATTCCTGCACTGATCACCACATGATCATATAAAACAATACATCAAGCATTTTTAATAAGCCGCTCATGCTACTAATATCTCGGTGGTTTCGCACTTAGCCCACCATTGAATCTCTAATAGGGTGGTATCGCACACAACCCACCAATCATTTATACTTACGGTGGTTTCTCACTTAGCACACCAATCGTTTATGCTTTCGGTGGTTTCTCACTTAGCACACCAATTGTTTATAAGTGATGGTATCGCACACAGCCCATCGATTACTAATTAATCAGGTGGTAACGAATATAGCCCACCGATATTAATATAATTGATGGTATCGCACCCAACCCATCACTACCATCAATAAGGTGATATCGCACATAGCTCACCGTTATTTTACATTCATGGATAGTAATCCACAAGTATATCTCTATTTCAAATGTTCATTCGAGAACATCCTCACATACTTCTATTCTTACATAACTTTCTACGATACTCGTTCGCATTCACACAGTGCATCAATAAATCTATCTCATGCAACTAAGGTGCAATAATAACACATATCCCATTAGGGGTTCATCATATATTGAATTCATCTCCATTCAATTCTAACACATACTTGTGCTTCTTGAGGTACAACCACATACATTCAACATATTCGTTGAATCATTCAAATTGTTAACTAACTCTCTTGAGTCTCATACACATAGTTCTAATTGACATTATACCCCAATAAGGTCCTACATACATTAACATGTCGATGCCATTTCCCTAACATGGTCTTATACAAACTCTTTCACCGAGGCCATATTCCAATATGGTCTTACTCGAGACTTTAGCCATCATCATATCATGCTATACACATCTCAATTCTATTGACATTTCATCAAAAGATATGTCATGCATTCATATGGTAAATATACATTCCCTACCACATTGGAACGTTAAATTAACTCGTACGTAATTACAATGTTTGCACATGAACTTACCTCGATGCCGAAAGGGCCAAAAATGGACCTTTTTGCCCATATTTCTCTTTTCATCCGTTCTAGGTCTAAAACTCGTTTTCTTTTATCTAGAACAATGAAATTTACTGATTTAATCACTTATAAATCATATTACACCATAATATACACTTTAGGCAAAAATGACTATTTTACCCCTACACTTTGGCAAAATTACGATTTTGCCCCTAGGCTCGTAAATAAATTTTCATCACATTTTCTTGTTAAACAAGCCTAGCTGAACATTTAATCCTCTTACAACTATCCACAATTCCAACTATTTCATGCCTTAATGAACAAATTACAACTTTTGCATTTTAGTCCCAAATAGGTGTTTTCATGACAACACCTTTCACAAAAGTTGTTTCTCATCATCCTCTCATTCATTTTCTTCCATAAAACTCATCAAACAACATGAACTCTATCATGGAAAGTCCCTAGACTTTCAACCATAATGCAAACTAGTCCCCTCTTTAGAAAGCTTAAGCTTTGGGGACTCCAAAAGTACAATTTTCTTCAAGAAATACAATCAAAATCACTTGAGTGGAGAATTGCTTGCTGAAATTTTAAGCTTCAAAAACCCCTCCCATGGCTGCTATTTTCGATGGAGGAAGAGAAGAAATAAAAAAAAAGATGATAGCTTTTCTTTTTGTCATATTTTATTCATCTTTTCTCACCAAATTTGACTAAGCATTAAATGCTCTTGTCTCCCATACCACATGGCCAGCCATCACACTCCAAAATGGCCTATTTGCACATTTGGGACCTCCAATTTATAATGGTACCTCTAGCAATTAAAATAGAACTTTCACACTTTATGTGATTTAGTCCTTTTTTCACAATTTAGCTAGAAATCGCTAAAATTAAGGCACCAAAATTTTCATGCATCTTTATAAACATGTTATAATACATAACATCTCATGAAAATAATTTTCTTTAACCTCGAATTAGTGATTTTGAGATCACTGTTCCGACTAGCCCCTAAATTGGGCTGTTACAAGTGCTGCCAGAACAGAATACTTCCTCCAATCACATAACCTAACCCCATGCAGCATAATATCACATGAATGCAACCATATCATAAATAGCATACAATAACAATCATATAACATGTAGGGGCATTTTAGTCATTTTACCCTTTAGGGGCATAACGGTCATTTTACCCTGTGGGGGGTATTTAGGTCATTTTACAACCTTCCTGAAGGTTTACAGTCGCCTCGAGTGACACAGATAACATATATCGTCAAAACGGTGTAATTGGGCCCAAAGCCCAATACTCGGCCCAAGTGGGCCAACACGCTCGTGTGGCCCACTAAGCCCAAAACTGCCTTTGGCCATGTGATCGCCATCGCCGGCTCATTATTTCCTATCCAACCAAAAAAATTACTCGTGTAGGGCCCCCGGGACCATTGGGCCCACTCGGCCCATTCCAGTCCATTTGGCCCTAAAAACGGCCTAAGCCCACGAGAATGCTCATGGTGGCCTCTATAGACTAACGCCCGTGTTCGTGGGGTCAGTTCACCACACGCACGACTGCACGCTCGTGTGGAAACCGTTGCCGTACTTTCAGCTTTTTGGCATTCCGGCATTTGTCGATCTACGGTTTGGGTGGTATGTGTACACACCTGCTAGCGAAGTCGAGCGAACCGCTCACGAGTCCAACGCCTTAACCAAAGTGTGACTTGGCCCGCTAAGGATGTTACTTGAAAAAGGATTACACCCTTTCCTGCCGAAATACTATATTAACAAAAGAATCCATTACTCAGCAGCACACGATCTAGAACTTGGATCGAAAACTAACATTAACAAAAGCCTAAATCCAAAGATAGGGTATCGGCCAACCCCAAAGTGCTAGACCAAAACGCTTACCACAAATCGCATGATAAGAAAATGGTTTCGGTGACTACCTTGAGACCCTCCTTCACTTCATTGAAAACCTAGAACCCAACAACCCCTACACCAAAAGGAAAGGATCACCATTCGGCCATCAAAGAGCATGCAGGAAAGAAATATTCGGCTTTTAGAGAAAAAGGGAGATAGGAGAGAACAATTTTTTTAAAAAAGTGAAGAATATGATCACTTAACGATTTTAGGAACACTTGCAGAACCGCAACAGAGAGGGAAAGGAAACGGAGAATTCAGTCACCACAGAACAAATCAAGAGAAAAGATTCGATTCACAAGCTATTAGGAAACCGAAACTAAAAGAAGAGGGATGGTATTCGGCTTAGGAGAAGAAAGGGAGAAGAGGGAAGAAAGAAAGAAAAAGAGAAAAACAACAGAATGAAAAGGGAGGGAGAGGAAGTGTATTCGGTAAAAGTGACCTGAAAAGGGAAAGACCCGAATGGTCAAAAATGCTGCACGATATGCCACAAAGGGAGAAAAACCCGAAACGAAAAAGAGAAAATCCCGAAATAACAGAGAAAGAATTCAGCTTCTGCACTCTCACCCACTACCGAAAATGCACAAAATGCCATACGTTAGCCGAATTTCCCTTACTCAAGCTTCCCCATTCAGCCAAGACTCCCCTCACATCCCAATTCCTTAGAAATCTCCACAGATTTCTCCTTGATTCACTCCACACCTCCCATTCAAACTCATTCAAATTTGATGACCAAGTCTTCACCCACCTCTGTAGAGTTTGAATCAAACTTTACCTCTCATGCTAGAAAGATATAAAGTAAAACCTCCTTTTTGCATACCATGGGATTTGAACCCACTCCCTTCTTAATGCCCAACACGCCACTAGCCACCACAACACAAGGTCTCTTGTGTCTCTTTTTAATCACAATTATTTAAAAGGCTTAAAACCAGAAGTCATGGTTCCCCTAAGAACAAAATTAAAAAATTTCCATATGACATGGCTTGAACCCAGGACTTCATAGAAGCCCCTTAACCTCCCAAAATCACTCACCCAACAGATCTAACATGCAATTGTGTCGTTCTCTTGTTCTAAAAAATTTTAAACGCTCCCAAGGCCAAGGCCAAATTCTTCTAGGCCCAAAATTTGGGGTGTTACAACTCTACCCCCTTAAAGAAATTTTGTCCTCGAAATTTCCAACTATCTAATAATCGCACAACATAGATTACACAACTATGCTTCTGCTGCGCATTCTAATTCTAATTTCAAATTAGGTAAATAGCACACTATGGGTAAAGTACGTACCAGTATTCACATCTGGAGCATCTCCATCCTCTCGGTGACATGCTGCATAAACCAAAGCTAGCTGCCTCGCCTCCGCATGACCAGCACCTCTACCTGGAGCTCCACGACCCAGACCATTTCCATCCCTGGCTTGACCACGGCCTCTAGGCGGCTGCTGACCACCCCTTGGTGGCTGTACATTACCCACTCTAGTAGCTTGTGCCTTAACTAGCCTTCGTGGACAATCCCTGATACGGTACTCCATCGATCCGCACCTCAAACAGGTTCCCATGCTTTTCCAGCATTCCCCAGGATGACTCCTCCCACACTCAGCACAAGATTGCAACCTATCAGTAGCAACAGGGGGCCCAGCTCTGAATGGCCCATCAACTCTGGCCCTTTTCCTGGGCCTCTGCTCGAAACTGGCGGCCTCTGTATCCCTTCTTTTTTACCCTTTGTCTTTCTCACGATTCTGGCGCTCTGCGCTTCACCTCCTCAGCAATCTTAGCTTTCTCTAGTAACGCAGCAAAGTCCCGCTTTCTCTGTGGAGCTATCAACACTCGGAGACTGTGTCTGAGGCTATCCTCAAATCGAACACAACGTTTGTACTCCGTTTCCACAATTCCTTGAGCATACCGGCTAAGTCGCAAAAAATCTACCTCGTACTTAGCCACAGACTTATCACCTTGAACCAGATTTAGAAATTCTTTCCTATGAGCGTCGACATAGCTCGCGCCCACATACTTTCCCTGAAATATGGACTTGAAGAATTCCCAGGTCAATCGATCAGACGGGGTACCCTCTTTTACCGTAAGCCACCACTGGTAGGCTTCATCCCTCAGCAAGGACACAGCACCCTTCAACTTCTGTTCTGGCGTCCAGTCGAGGTCGTCCATAATTCTTTCGGTGGCCTCCAACAAGTACTCCACCACACTTGGGGTCACCTCAGAAACTCCCCTGAAGATCTATGATCCATTTGACCGGAGTCGTTCCGTAGCCGACCCAACGCCCCCAATAACGGTATTTGGCCCAAAAGACCCAGCAACTCTTTCCAAAATACGAAGCATCGCCTGAGACAGTGCGTGTAACACCCCTTACCCGGGTTCTACGCTGGAACCGGGCTCGAGGCGTTACCGAACTCAAACCACTTGATCGCCACATAGGCTCGTCGTAACTACTCTCTGAAGTAATCTCAAAAACCTCATTCTCGACTTACGAGGCCTCATTCATACACACGAGGGCTCTCAAGACTAAATCGGAACTTTTTCCAATCTTAAAAATTTTCTCTTTTATACAGAGTCTCACACGCCCGTGCAAGATTAGACACGTCCGTGCATGGACACACACGCCCATGTCCCCAAACCGTGCCTAAAACCCCAACATTCTGCCAATGCCCCACGGCCAAGCCACACGCTCGTGCTTACCACCCGTGGTGAACACTGACTACCTTAACACGGCCTAGAGTCTAGACACACGCCCGTGTAGCTAGCCCGTGGCCAACACTGATTAATCCCACATGCCCTAGGCACACGCCTGTGTGACTAGTCCGTGGTCTATTCTGACTTCAAATACTAACATGCAGGGGACACACGACTGAGTCACACGCCCGTGGGCTGGCCGTGTGTCACACATGGCCTAGACACACAACCGTGTGTCTATCCACATGGACAAGAACAAAGCTATGTGCCAAGTTCTTTTCACCCCTCTAGCATACACAACATATACTCATCTAACACAATCATAATCAACTCAAATTGAATTGCAATCTCACATAGACAACTATAACTTTTCATATAACATAAAATAGCCAACAACTATGGCATTATACAAAATAAGCTATCCATCTAAAGGCCAACACATCTTAGCCATTTACAACAAAATTCACTAACTTGTCTAGCCCCTATACATGCCATATACAAAACATTGAGTCTCATGTACCGAGTGTCTTTGATAGTGTGGGCGATCTTCCAATTGATCCTCGTATCTCGGTTCAATACTTTTACTCTATAAGACCAGGGAAAAGAAAGAGAGTAAGCTTTGAGCTTAGTAAGTTTACACATAAACAATTAAGCAACATAGTATAAGCTAAACAACAATTAGCATTATACTACCAAAAGTAATGAACAACTATGCTTACTCTTTCTATCCCTTACCACATTTCCAACACATCATGAGTCACATACTCATAACCATCGAAATGCACCCCTGCATTCAATGTCACATTTACACAATATACAACACATCATTATTTCTCAATAATTCATCAACACAGCTAATTAACTTAATAATGCATCCATACAGCTTCTTTACTTAATAATGCAATCACATGGCTAATCCACACAGTTAACCCACACAGCAAATGTCTCGGTGGTTTCGCACTTAGCACACCACAGTCGATTAATAAGGTGGTATCGCACTTAGCCTACCACAAAGGTAATCATAGGGGTTTCTCACATAGCCCACTAAACGATATACCTAACGATAGCATCGCACATAGCCAGCTCATCGTCAATATGCATTAGGATGGTATCGTACTTAGCGTGCCATCTAGCATTATCACTATACATTCACATGTCTACTTACTCAATTAAACATCCATTCACCATTCTACTACATTCATTCTACTTGAACCACATAGGTTCTCAATCAATCTCGAATAAGCTACACACTAGCTATCATCAACAAATTATAAGTATGAATGCATTGTTTATGCATAGACTTACCTCGATACTCAAAAGTATTGAGACTTGCAATTTAGTCCACCACCTTACTTTTGCCTCGGTTTTGATCCGGGCTTCGTCTTTCTTGATCTATAATGAATAAATCAGCTTATTCAATACATACATTGACTAAATTGACCCACATCTCATACTTTAGCAAAATTACTATTTTGCCCCTAAACTTTCTCATATTTACACTTTAGCCCCAAAGGCTCGTAAAGTGATTTTTATTCAACTTTCTAGTCTTTCATGCTTAGTCGAACCACTTATTCAACTAAAGCTATCATCAATTCTCACTAAAACACACATGTATGACCAAACTTAAGATTTTCACAATCAAGTCCCTACATGCATTTTCATGGAAAATCACTTAACAAAAGATATTTCTACTACATCAAGCTTTCATAATCTTCCATAAAATATCAACATACATGCGTGTCATACATGACAACATTTTTGAACATCCATTTTAGCTTATCAAATAGCTAAAAGTAGCTTACTCATGCTACTAGGACTTCAAAAATACAAAGAATATCAAAAACGAGGCTAGATGCACTTACTAGCAAGCTTGAAAAATTGAAGAACCCTAGCTATGTCTTCCTTCAAATTTTCGGCAATGAGGGGAAGAAGATGAGAATGATTTTGTCATCTTTTCTCCTTTTTAATCACTTATTTGTTAAATGACCAAAATGCCCTTTTTGATAAACTTTCTATTTTAACTCATCCATGCGCAATTTTGTCCAAATATTAGAAATTGGAAAAATTTATATTTAAGGACCTCTAATTAATAATCTAAAGCTATTTCACACATATAGCTTCTAGAAACACACATTTTGCAACTTTTGCAATTTAATCCTTTTGGACAATTCAACCACAATTTCACAAAATTGCTTCATGAAACTTTCACACTAGCATGCATACATAGTATAAACCTCAAAACTCATTCATATACCTCGGATTTGTGGTCTCGCACCACTATTTCGACTAGGCCCTAAACTGGGATGTTACAACTCTCCCCCCTTTAGAGATTTTTGCCCCCGAAAATCTTACCAGTAAAGAGGTTTGGATGTTGCTCTCTCATAGCTTCTTCCATTTCCCACGTAGCTTCTTCCACACCATGTTTCTGCCATAACAGTTTCACTAGTGCTATGCTCTTATTTCTCAACTGTTTCACTTCTCGAGCCAAGATCTTAATCGGCTCTTCTTCATAAGACATATCCAGTCTTATCTCAATTTCCGTGGAAGGAATCACATGTGAAGGATCGGAGTGATACCGTCGCAACATCGACACGTGGAACACATTATGAATCTTTTCCAACTCTACCGGCAAAGCCAACCGGTATGCTACAGGTCCAATTCTATCTGTAATCTCATACAGCCCTATGAATCTTGGACTCAATTTCCCTTTTTGTCCAAATCTCATAATATTCTTCCACGGGGACACTTTCAAAAACAATTTGTCGCCCACTTCAAACTCAATTTCTTTTCTTTTCAAATCCGCATACGACTTCTGTCGGTCCGAAGCAGCTCTCAGACTATTACGGATTACTTTCACCTTCTCTTCAGTTTCTTTCACTAGATCGACCCCATTGATCCGTTTCTCACTAAGCTCGGTCTAATACAAAGGAGTCTGACACTTACGACCATACAAAGCCTCATACGGTGCCATCTGTATACTCGACTGATAACTGTTGTTATAGGCGAATTCGACCAAAGGTAGATATCTCTCCCAACTACCTTCGAACTCTAACACACAGCATCGAAGCATATCTTCCAGAACTTGAATCACTCTTTCAGACTGACCATCGGTTTGCAGATGGAACGCAGTACTAAAATTCAATCTCGTACCCATGGCCTCTTGCAAGTTCTTCCAAAATCTCGAAGTAAACCTCGGATCTCTATCCGATATAATAGACACAGGTACGCCATGCAATCTCACTATCTCTGCCACATACAACTCAGCTAACTTATCCAGTGAATAATCAACACGTACTGGAATAAAGTGAGCCGACTTTGTTAATCTATCCACAACAACCCACACAGCATCTCTCTTTCTTAGAGTCATCGGTAACCCCGTTACAAAATCCATGGTAATCTGATCCCACTTCCATTCGGGTACCATTACTGGCTGAAGCAATCCCGAAGGCACTTGATGCTCGACCTTCACTGTTGGCAAATCGGACACTTTGTCACAAACTCTAAAATATCTCTTTTCATACCCGGCCCACCAATACAACTTCCTCAAGTCATTGTACATTTTAAATCATTGCCGGATGTCTTGACAAACATCCACTGTGGGCCTCATGCAAAACCTTTCAAATTAACTCCTCATCTCTAGGTACACAAATTCTGTCACGGTACATCAGACAACCATTCAAACCCACTCGAAAATCAGAATCACTTTTCGATCTGCACTTAGCTATCTTAGCTTGCATCTCATTTGTCATACTTACGAGCCTCACATATCTCATGAACAAATAGTGGCTTAGCTCTCAACTCTGCCAAAATAGCAGCATTGTCAGACAATGCTAAACTCGTGCTCATAACTCTTAGAGCATACAAGGATTTCCTACTCAGGGCATCCGCAACCACATTCGCTTTTCCCGGGTGGTAGTCAATGACTAACTCATCGTCTTTCAACAACTCAAGCCACCGTCTCTGTCGCAAATTTAGATCCTTCTGATCCATCAAATACTTCAAACTCTTGTGATCCGTAAAGATTCGGTACTTCTCACCATCTAAGTAATGTTGCCAAATCTTTAACGCGAAAACAATCGCAGCCAACTCTAAATCATGAGTCGGATAATTCTTCTCGTGCGGTTTTAGCTGCCTCGAGGTGTAAGCGACTACCTTACCCTCTTGCATCAACACGCAATCGAGACCATTAAACGACGCATCACTATAAACCACGAACTCCTTCCCCGATTCTGGTTGAACCAAAACCGGTGCCTCAGTCAATATTGTTTTCAGTCTCTCGAAGCTCTATTGACATGTCTCAGTCCATTCAAAGTTGACATCTCTGTGCAATAGTTTCGTCATCGAGGTAGCAATCACGGAGAGCCCCTTTACGAAACGTCTGTAATATCCTGCTAATCCCAAGAAACTTCTGATTTTCAATATGTTCCTTGGCAGTTTCCAATCCACAACAGCCGATATCTTACTCGGGTCAACTCTGACACCATCACCTGACACAATGTGTCATAGGAATCCGACCTCTTGGAGCCAAAACTCACTCTTGCTAAACTTAGCATACAACTGCTTATCTCTCAAAGTTTGCAAGACAATTCTCAAATGCTCTTCGTGATCGTTCTCATCCCGAGAATAGATCAATATATCGTCAATAAAGACAACTACAAACTTGTCCACATACGGTCTGAAAACACGGTTCATCAGATCCATAAAAATCGCAGGTGCATTCATCAAACCAAATGGCATAACCAAAAACTCATAATGGTCATACCTTGTCAAAAAGCGATTTTCAACACATCTTGCTCTTTCACTCGGTGATAATAACTGAGACCTCAAGTCTATCTTGGAGAACTTTGTAGCTCCTTTGGTTGATCAAAAGATCATCAATCCTTGGTAAAGGATACTTATTCTTCATCGTCACCTTGTTCGATTTTCTATAGTCTATACACAACCTCATAGACCCATCTTTCTTCTTCATGAATAATACCGGAGCACCCCACGACGAGCAGCTCGGTCTTGGAAAACCCTTATCTGTCAACTCTTGCAACTGGACCTTCAGTTCTTTTAACTCTACAGGTGCCATTCTGTACAGAGCAATCGAAATAGGTGTCATTCCCAGAACTAACTCAATTCCAAACTCGACCTCTCTCACTGGGGGTAATCCGGGTAACTCTTCCGAAAATACGTCTGGATACTCACATACCACTAGCACTGTTTCAAAATCTACTCCAACCTCTTGAGTATTCAACACAAAAGCAAGATAGGACTCACATCCTTTCCTCAAACATTTCTCAGCCACTAGGGAAGAAATCATCACTTGTAGACTATCCGATCCACCTGATTCAACCCGAACCACATCTCCACTCTCACATTTCAATTCAATAAACTTACTACCGCAGTTCACTAAGACACTATGGGTAGTCAACCAATCCATGCATAGGATTAAATCAAACTCATCAAACGGCAACAACATAAGGTTTGCCGGAAAACAATGATTCTCAATCAATAAAGGACAATTCTTACACACTCTAGCCACTAACACATGCTTCCCTAACGGGTTTGACACCTTGACCACTATGTCCGTAGACTCAACGGTCATACTCAAACTAGATGCTAATCTCATGCAAATATAAGAATGAGTAGACCCTGGATCTATTAAATAAAGAACAAAGGTGTCAAAGAGAGAAAAAGTACCCGTTATCACATCAGGAGGATGCTTCTTCGCGAGCGCGAATAGCATACGTCCTCGCAGGTGCCCGACCCTCTGGTCTCACAGCAGAATCTCTGGGCGCACCTCTACCACTATTCCCACCTCTAGGGTTTCTTGGTGGTCTACCCCTTGCAGACACATCACTAGGTCTCATCTCTTGCTTCTCTTCCTTATCATCCCTCTCGGGGCAGTTCCGGATAAAGTGATCAGGGGAACCACACTTATAACATTTCCGACTATTTCCCCAACACTCTTCGGTGTGATATCTACCACAACTTGGACATTCTGGTTTGCTCTTCGTATTGCCCACACTCTCCATCGAGGTAGCTTGGACTCTCGAACCTGAACGAGTATTGCCAAAGTCTCGATGCGAATAACCCACTGGTGCTGTCGTCCAAAGATTCACTTCCTTGGATCTCTTCGACTGGGCTTGGTATGACTTGCCCATCGGCCTCTTTCTAGCATCTCGGGCTTCACTCACAGCCCTCCTCTTTTTTGAACTCAGCTCTTCGGCCTTACTTGCCCTATCAACCAACACTACAAATTCTTTCAACCCCAAAATACCAACTAGGAGTTTGATGTCCTCATTCAGCCCATCTTCGAACCTCTTACACAAGATGGTCTCAGTCGATACACATTCTTGAGCGTATTTGCTAAGCCTAACAAACGCACGCTCATACTCTGCTACTGACATCCTTCCTTGCTTCAACTCAAGGAATTTCTTCCTTTTTCGATCAGTAAATCGCTGGCTTATATACTTCTTCCGGAACTCTTCCAGAAAGAACTCCCACTTCACCCGCTCTCTCGGGACTACCAACGTTAGTTTTTTCCACCAATGGTATGCCGAATCTCTCAGCAAGGATACGGCACACTTCAAGCTCTCCTCAGGTGTACATGAGAGTTCATCGAACACCCTCATCGACTTCTCCAACTAGAACTCCGCCCTCTCTGGGTCATCATCTACCTTAGCTCTAAACTCCTCAGCCCCGTGTTTCCTAATCTTATCCACCAGGGGTTTCGATATCCTCACTACATCCATACTTTAAGGAGCCACTCGATTTGGCTGAGGTATAGGAGGAGGAGGTGGAGGAGGTTGAGCATTAGGGTTTGCTCGAACATAGTCCGAGTATCAATTGCTCATCATCTGGAGAAAGGCTTCCCGTGCCTCTTCCCCTTGACCCCTAGCCTCAGGTCCACTTTGAACAGGCACGGTTCCTTGCGCAGGAGCCATCGTATTACTAGCTGCTTCATCAGCAGTCGATGGATCGGAATCCATATACTATATAAAAATAGATTTAAAATCATCAGAAGCCACACACTATCATTGTACACTTATGGCATTTATAGCTAGACTCTTACACCCGCTACGATAGTCCTAGAACCGACTAAACCATAGCTCTGATACCATTAAGTGTAACACCCCTTACCCGGGTTCTACACCGGAACCGGGCCCAAGGCGTTACCAAACTCAAACCACTTGATCGCCACATAGACTCGTCGTAACTACTCTCTAAAGTCATCTCAACAACCTCATTCTCGACTTACGAGGCCTTATTCATACACACGAGGGCTCTCGAGACTAAACCGGAACTTTTTCCAATCTTAAAAATTTTCTCTTTTAAACAGGTCTCACACGCCTGTGCAAGATTAGACACGCCCGTGCATGGACACACACGCCCATGTCCCCAAACTGTGCCTAAAACCCTAACATTCTGCCAATGCCCCACGGCCAAGGCACACGCCCATGCTTACCACCCGTGGTGCACACTGACTACCTTAACACGGCCTAGAGTCTAGACACACGCCCGTGTAGCTAGCTCGTGGCCAACACTGATTAATCCCACACGCCCTAGGCACACGCCCGTGTGACTAGTCCGTGGTCTATTCTGACTTCAAATACTAACATGCAGGGGACACACGGCTGAGTCACATGCTCGTGGGTTGGCCGTGTGTCACACATGGCCTAGACACACACCCGTGTGTCTATCCACATGGACAAGAACAAAGCTATGTGCCAAGTTCTTTTCACCCCTCTAGCATACACAACATATACTCATCTAACACAATCATAATCAACTCAAATTGAATTGCAATCTCACATAGACAACTATAACTTTTCATATAACATAAAATAGCCAACAACTATGGCATTATACAAAAATAAGCTATCCATCTAAAGGCCAACACATCTTAGCCATTTACAACAAAATTCACTAACTTGTCTAGCCCCTATACATGCCATATACAAATCATTGAGTCTCATGTACCAGAGTGTGCTAATAGTGTGGGCGATCTTCCAATTGATCCTCGTATCTCGGTTCAATACTTTTACTCTATAAGACCAGGGAAAAGAAAGAGAGTAAGCTTTGAGCTTAGTAAGTTTACACATAAACAATTAAGCAACATAGTATAAGCTAAACAACAATTAGCATTATACTACCAAAAGTAATGAACAACTATGCTTACTCTTTCTATCCTTTACCACATTTCCAACACATCATGAGTCACACACTCAGAACCATCGAAATGCATCCCTGCATTCAATGTCACATTTACACAACATACAACACATCATTATTTCTCAATAATTCATCCACACAACTAATTAACTTAATAATGCATCCACACAGCTTCTTTACTCAATAATGCAATCACATGGCTAATCCACACAGTTAACCCACACAGCAAATGTCTCGGTGGTTTCGCACTTAGCACACCACAGTCGATTAATAAGGTGGTATCGCACTTAGCCTACCACAAAGGTAATCATAGGGGTTTCTCACTTAGCCCACTAAACGATATACTTAACGATAGCATCGCACATAGCCAGCTCATCGTCAATATACATTAGGATGGTATCACACTTAGCCTACCATCTAGCATTATCACTATACATTCACATGTCTACTTACTCAATTAAACATCCATTCACCATTCTACTACATTCATTCTACTTGAACCACATAGGTTCTCAATCAATCTAAAATAAGCTACACACTAGCTATCATCAACAAATTTTAAGTATGAATGCATTGTTTATGCATGGACTTACCTCGATACTCAAAAGTATTGAGACTTGCAATTTAGTCCACCACCTTACTTTTGCCTCGGTTTTGATCCGGGCTTCATCTTTATTGATCTATAATGAATAAATCAGCTTATTCAATACATACATTGACTAAATTGACCCACATCTCATACTTTAGCAAAATTACTATTTTGCCCCTAAACTTTCTCATATTTACACTTTAGCCCCAAAGGCTCGTAAAGTGATTTTTATTCAACTTTCTAGTCTTTCATGCTTAGTCGAACCACTTATTCAAATAAAGCTATCATCAATTCTCACTAAAACACACATGTATGACCAAACTTAAGATTTTCACAATCAAGTCCCTACATGCATTTTCATGGAAAATCACTTAAAAGATGTTTCTAGTACATCAAGCTTTCATAATCTTCCATAAAATATCAACATACATGCATGTCATACATGACCACATTTTTGAGCATCCATTTTAGCTCATCAAATAGCTAAAAATAGCTTACTCATGCTACTAGGACTTCAAAAATACAAAGAATATCAAAAACGAGGCTAGATGCACTTACTAGCAAGCTTGAAAATTGAAGAACCCTAGCTATGGCTTCCTTCAAATTTTTGGCAATAAGGGGAATAAGATGAGCATGATTTTGTCATATTTTCTCCTTTTTAATCACTTATTTGTTAAATGACCAAAATGCCCTTTTTGATAAACTTTCTATTTTAACTCATCCATGCCCAATTTTGTCCAAATATTAGAAATTGGAAAAATTGCTATTTAAGGACCTATAATTAATAATCTAAAGCTATTTCACACATATAGCTTCTAGAAACACACATTTTGCAACTTTTGCAATTTAGTCCTTTTGGACAATTCAACCACAATTTCACAAAATTACTTCATGAAACTTTCACACTAGCATGCATACATAGCATAAACCTTAAAACTCATTCATATACCTCAGGTTTGTGGTCTCGTACCACTATTCTAACTAGGCCCTAACCCGAGATGTTACAGTGCGTCATCCCCAGCAGCTCAGTCAAATGACCTTGTCTCAGCCACCGGTAAAGCCGGTGCTTCTCCCGCCTCGACATTAGGCATGTGGCCTGACGCCGAAGACCCAACCCTACCACTTCCACAGCCTCTGCCGCGGCCTCTTGCGCCCCTTCTAGTGTTTATTATCGTGTCGCGTAAAGTTTGTATTAGAAATTTTATGCAATTTAACTTATCATTCCAATAATTAAGCAGATGTTTTATGAAAGTAGCAGTTATGAGTTGTTTACGCAGTCCAAGGCTCACTACAGTTTTAGTCTCCTACGGGCTTCAGTTTTACTCTAGCTAAGAGTCTCAATATAGCCTATCATCTAAAGTAAGCCCAGTAACTGTCCACAGTATATCAATTTAAAATAGATTTCAACATCAAGAAAAACTTACTTGGTCCAGTGCCGGAGACTCGGTGTGCCACACAATACAATTCTTACTTCAAAAATGCTTCAAAATTGTTTGTAAGAAATTTTGGAATCCCCAAAGGCTAAAAACCTATTTCACAGCCCAAGTTTTGAACTTGGCTCTGATACCACTAAATGTAACACCCCAAACCCGACCTAGAAGTTAGGCCCAAATCCGGCGTGTTACATTGAAGTGTTTTTCGAAACCCAGGTTTTCATTGAACACTCCTCCTACAATTAAAACTTGTTGCCATTTTAAACCTCAGATTTTTTTTGCTTGTTTTTAAAACGTGGTTTATTAAAAGTCAAACTCTTGTAAAACGCTTTTACCTTTAAAACCTTATTTGATGCGGAAGCTTAGTTTAAAACAGTTGTGGAAACGTGATATTTCGAAAAACACTTCAATGTGACACGTCGAATTCGGGCCTAACTTCTAGGCCGGGTTTAGGGTGTTACAATAAATCAGAAGCTCGTTGGCTTGGAAGCTTGGCGAAGATCACTTACACTATCAATCAGCCCGTGACGGTACAATATGGTAAATCAATTATGGTTGTAATGGCTTGTATAGGATATGTTGGCCATATTGTCATGTAAATGTAAATGATGCTTGTAATCTAGCCATTGGAATGGCTAGTAATGGTTGTTTTAAAATACTTGTAATGATATGCTATAGTAACCATATGTATATGTTAAGTAGTTGATCAAATCATGCTTAACACATGAATTCAACCAATGTAGGAGAGTAAACATGTATGCATGCAATGATAGGCCATGTTGAATATGAAATTTGCTTATTTGAATGTTAGAATGGTTGATTTGTACTTGGTATGTTTTGGTGCAAGAAAATGGTAAATTTGGGTGACAAGTGAGGCTAGGAAATGGCTTTAATTTGTCAACATGGGCGAGTGTCTAGACCGTGTGTGACATACGGCCTACCCCATGGGCGTGTAGCCAGGCCGTGTGTCCCCTGCACCTTAAATTTGAGAAAACAAAATGCTTAGAATTGAGCACACGGGCAGAGACACGGGTGTGTGTCTCAGCCGTATGGGTGACACGGCCTTGAACACGGGCGTATGTCTTTGTAACATCCCTAACCCATATCCATCGCCGGAGTAGGGTTAAGAGGCATTATCGATCAAATCATAACATTTAACCTTCATTATTCATACATCATTAAAACATAATAATTCAATGTCATTAAGTCCCTTAATGAAGTCTACGAGACCTTAAATATACATTGGGAAGGGGTCGAGACTAAACAGAGCACTTACAAAATTTTTCCAAAAATTTATCATTTTTTAAAGCTAAAGAGGTCACACGCCCGTGTGGGTAGGCCATGTGCCACACACAACCTCAGACACACCCGTGTGTCCAAGCCGTGGCAAAACAGGGCATACATACTGACTTGTCCACACGGCCGAGGACACGCCCGTGTGCTTCACCCGTGGTCGACACTGACTTATTTCACACGGCCAGTCAGACGCCCGTGTGTCCAGCCCGTGTGGGAGTCTGACTTGTTTCAATTTGAAAACTTAAGGGACACGATCGAGCCAAACGCCCGTGTGCTCAATCGCGTGGGCAAATATAGGCCATTTGCAAGGCCAATTTGCCACCCAAACTTTAGGTCACACCTACAAACATCAAACCAAATAATTTCATACCCCAAATGGCATTCAAACATACTAAAACATGGCATAGTTTAAAACTCTTAACATAATCATTCATTTCCCTATACAACTTCAACTTAACTTACCAACCCAAAGTATCAATTTCACATCCAAATAATATAACCCATTCATTATTCAATCCTTACCAAATCTAAACATGAAACATAACATTTCCATTTTACTAATTTATGCCAAAATGATCATTCACATAGAACATATATACACATATTAACCATCCTTTACACATACCCAAAGCATATACCAAAATCATTAAACTATCAAGCCATATCACATGGCAAGATTTATACACTTCAAGACATACCATAATCACTAGCCTATACATGCCATATACCAAGTATATACAACTTCCAAAAGTACCAAAATAGATAGCCGATAGTGTGATTGAGTCACTGACGATCCCCAGATCCAAGCTAGCTTTAAAGACACTGGAAAACAGAGAAACACTTCACACAGTAAGCTTAAAAGCTTAGTAAGTTCGACATATAATACATTTAACTTAACAATTCAATTTCAATATACATAATAAACTATTTCATGGTTCAATTCACAATAATACATAATCTCATCCATAGTCATTACTCACATAATCATCCATTCATCTATATACGATATCATCAACCACATAGGTTCCGAACATACCTGTGCCATTACTTAATTAACTATCGCTCTTACTACTCAATGCTCAACACCACAATTCGTTCAATCTTCTTTGACCATTTGATTTACTCGCACACTTAGTGCCAATTTCTTAGTCGAAGCTTTAATATCATTGCACACTTAGCGCCTTTACATTAAACCGAATTTAACTCAGTATCGCACACACAGTGCCAATCAATATAGTCGATGATTTCTTTATTTCGCACACACAGTGCCATTCACCACTGTATCAATTATATTTCGCACACTTAGTGCCACAATATTCAATTCACATATAGCTTTACCAATTCATCATCCACAAATATTCATTCCTTAAATAATATCTGAACATGATAAAAACAACTCTATTATACACGAACATACCTCGGACGTCGAAATTACGAAACAAGTCGATCAATCGAGCACTTTGTTCTTGCCTCGACCTAAGTTTGAATTTCTCTTTTCTTAATCTATACATATTCAAATTTAACTCATTCAATCACCAAATCATTCAATTTAATCCATACACACATATTTAGGGCATTTTACAAAATAGCCCTCACATTTACTCATTTTGACATTTTAGTCCCTATTTCATAAAATCAAAAAATACACACAATTTCATTACACCATGCTTAGGCCAAATTTTCATCATGTTCATACAAGCCCACATATTTCATTTATTTCAAATTTTAGTCCTTCAATTTCTTATTTTCAAAATTTAGCCTAAAATAACCAATTTCACCAAAAATCCAAAGACAAAATATGTTAACCCAACATTAAACTTTCATATTTCACCAACTATCAACACAAAGCTCACATATTCATCAATGGTACATCTCAAAATCATCATCAAATTCTAAAATTAAGACATGGGCTTGATAGAACACAAAGCAACGATCACAAAAACGTAGAAATCACTAAAAACGGATAAAAAACACATACCCGATTGAAGCTTAGATAATGGCCGAATGTTAAAAGCTCAAACCCTTGATTTTTTTCTTTCAAATTCGGTGGGATGATGATGATAATGGCTTCAAATTTCTTTTATTTTAGTTATAATAACTTTAATAATTAAATACCAATTTTAACCTTAATGTATAACATTAAAAATCCACTATCTCATGTCCATACTTGTCCATTCAAGCCATTAATGGTCCATTTACAACTTAAGAACCTCTCATTTAAAAAGCCATGTCAATTCATCACTTTATCAATTAGAACACATCTTTTACATTTTATACGATTAAGTCTTTTTTCACAATTAAGCACCCAAACGATAAAATTTTCACACAGAATTTTCACACATGCTTAATCACATACTGTAAACACTAAAAATAATATTTAAATATTTTTCCGACCTCAGATTTGTGGTCTCAAAACCACTATTCTGACTAGGGTCTAAACCGGGCTGTTACAACTCTCCCCCCTAGGGATTTTCGTCCTCAAAAATCTGACCAGTGAATAGATTCGGATATTGCTCTCTCATATCATCTCCAGGCTCCCACGTAGCCTCTTCAACTCCGTGTTTGTGCCACAACACTTTTACTAAAGAAATCTTCTTATTTCTTAACTCTTTGCTCTCACGTGCTAAAATTCGAACCGATTCTTCATTATAAGATAAATCAGACTGAATCTCAATTTCAGTAGGGGCAATCACATGCGATGGATTAGATCTGTATCGTCGGAGCATCGATACGTGGAACACATTATGAATCTTTTCTAACTCAGATGGCAACAATAATCTATATGCAACCGGCCCGATACGTTCGATAATCTCATACGGCCCAATGAACCTCAGACTTAATTTGCCTTTTCTGCCGAAACGAAGTATTTTCTTCCACGGAGACACTTTCAAAAACACTTTATCACCGATCTCAAATTCAATATCTTTTCGTTTCAAATCTGCATAAGACTTCTGACGATCTGATGCGGCTCTCAAACTGTCACGAAACACTTTCACTTTTTGTTCAGTCTCTTTTATCAGATCAACCCCATGAATCTTATTTTCACTAAGCTCAGTCCAATACATTGGAGTTCTACATTTACGATCGTAAAGAGCTTTGTATGGTGCCAATTTAATGCTCAATTGAAAACTATTATTCTACGCAAATTCAACCAATGGCAGATGCTTTTCCCATGTACTTTCAAACTCAAGAATACAACATCTCAACATATCCTCAAGAATCTGAATAATCCGTTCAGATTGACCATCCGTTTGTGAATGAAATGCAGTACTGAAATTCAGTTTTGTACCTAAAGCCTCTTACAGTTTCTTCCAAAATCGCGAAGTAAACCTCGGATCTCTGTCAGACACAATAGATAATGGCACCCCGTGCAATCTCACAATATCAGAAATATACAGCTCAGCTAACTTATCAAGTGAATAATCTGTTCTCACCGGAATAAAATGAGCTAATTTCGTTAATCTGTCAACTATCACCCAAATTGCATCTTTCTTTCTCGGAGATAAAGGCAACCCCGACACAAAGTCCATTGTGATTCTCTCCCATTTCCACTCAGGAATCATGATTGGTTGTAACAAACCGGATGGAACCTGGTGTTCAGCTTTAACTTGCTGACAAACTAAACATTTCGAAACAAACTCTGAGATATCCCATTTCATACCATGCCTCCAATAAAACTGTTTCTGATCATTATACATTTTCGTACTACCCGGATGAACAGACAAATGACTATTATGAGCCTATTCAAAATCAACTGAATCAACTCTGAATTTCTCGGAACACAAATCCGATCTCGCAATCTCAAACAACCATCACTATCAACTCGAAATTCTGAATCAGAATTCAAATCACACTGAGCTCGTTTTCCTATCATCTCAACATCACTTTTTTGGGCATCACAAATTTGACGTATAAACATTGGCCTCACTTTCAACTCAGCCAAAACCAAACTATCATCACACAAATCTATTTGAGTACTCATTGCTCGTAAAGGAAATAAAGACTTTCGGCTCAAAGCACCAGCAACAACATTAGCTTTTCCCGGATGATAGTCAATTACTAATTCATAATGTTTTAGTAATTCTAACCATCTCCGCTGTCTCAAATTCAATTCTTTCCGAGTCATCAGATATTTCAAGCTCTTGTGATCAGTATAAATGTGACATTTCTCACCAAATAAGTAGTGACGCCAAATCTTAAATGCAAATACAATAACGGCTAATTCGAGATCGTGCGTCGGATAGTTCTTTTCATGCGATTTTAACTGTTTCGAAGCATAGGCTATAACTTTGCCTTCTTGCATCAACAAACAGCCTAAACCATTTAACGATGCATCACTATAAACTATGAATTCTTTACCCGATTCAGGTTGAACTAACAGTGGTGCTTCTATCAATAATGCTTTCAACTGTTCAAAACTCCGCTGACACTTTTCTGACCATTCAAATTTAACATCCTTCTGTAGCAATTTCGTCAACGAAATTGAAATAATCGAGTAGCCTTTCACAAACCGTCTATAATATCCCACTAGTCCTAGAAAACTACAGACTTCAGACACATTTCTCGGAGGTTTCCAATCTAAAATTACTGAAATCTTGCTCGGATCAACTCATATTCCCGCAGCTGACACTATATGTCCCAGAAAACCAACCTCGCGCAACCAGAACTTAAATTTACTAAACTTTGCATACAATTGCTTCTCACACAGAGTCTGTAACACAATCCTCAAATGCTCAGCATGTTGCGTCTCATCACAAGAATAAATCAAAATATCGTCAATAAACACAACGAAAAATCGATCCAAATACGATATGAATATTTGGTTCATCAAATCCATAAATACTGAAGGAGCATTCGTTAGTCCGAAAGGCATAACTAAAAATTCATAATGTCCATTCTGAAAGCATTTTTCGGCACATCTGATTCTTTAACTCTCAACTGATAATATCCTGATCTCAAATCTATTTTCAAAAATATTGTAGCTCCTTTTAACTGATCAAACAAATCATCAATTCGCGGTAGAGGATACTTATTCTTTATCGTCACTTTATTCAGTTGTCGGTAATTAATACACATCCTCATAGTACCATCTTTCTTTTTCACAAAAAACATAGGAGCACCTCAGGGCGAGAAACTTGGTCGAGCAAATCCTCTATCGGTCAACTCTTGCAACTGAGACTTCAACTCTTTCAATTCTGTCGGTGCCATTCTATACGGAGCTATTGAGATAGGAGTCGTCCCCGGCATTAAGTCAATACCAAACTCAACTTCTCGTATCGGAGGTAATCCCGGTAGTTCTTCAGGAAACACATCAGGGAATTCACAAACCACAGGCACAGATTCAACTTTCTTTTCTGTCACTTTTGTATCTATCACATATTCAAGATAAGCTTCGCAACCCTTTTTCACATAATTCAAATCTTTCATTTAACATATTACAGCAGATAGCCCATTCAAATCACTAGATTCAATTCGAATTATTTCACCATTCTGACTTCTCAAATCAATACTCTTCCATTTGCAATTCACAATAGCATTATGCAACGTTAACCAATCCATACCCAAAATTATATCAAATTCATCAATGGGTAGCAGCATCAGATTAGCCGGAAAATAAATATCCCAAAACATCAACGTACAGTTCTTGCACACTTTATCAACCAGTACACACTTGCCTAAGGGGTTCGATACTCTAATTACAAACTCAATAGACTCAACAGGTAGAGTCTTACTAGATACTAAGTTCACACACACATATGAATGAGTAGATACTGGATCTATTAGTGTAATCGCATCAGTATCAAAAAGAGTAAAAGTACTAGTTATGACGTTTGGAGATGACACTCCTTCTCAAGCGCGAATAGCGTAGGCTCAGGCAGGTGCTCTCGCCTCCGATCTCATAGTTGTATCTGTTGTTCCTCTCTGACTACCACTCACATTTCCAGTATTACTTGGTGGTCTACCCCTAGCTATCGTGTTACTCGGCCTCGCACTCTGAACATTATCTTTCTCAGCTAACTCTGGGCAATCCCGAATAAAATGATCTCGTGATCCACACTTGTAACAAGATCTATTATTGTACTTGCCCCAGCATTCTCTGATATGACATCTTCCACACTGTCTACAATTAGGCTTATTGCTTCTGACACTTTCAACACTTGATTCTATTGGAGTTTGAATTTTGGGACCAGTATTTTGTTTCACACGATATTTACTCGAATGTCCAAACGAAACATTTGAATGATTAGCTGTATCTCTAAATCTCTTTGATGAAGGTTGATACGACTTACTCATTGACCTTTTTCTTTCATCTCTAGCTTTTGAATCTGCTTTCTTCTTTTCTTTACTAAGCTCCTTGGCTTTACAGGCTCTTTCAACCAATACTACAAACTCATTCAAATCAAGTATTCCAACCAAAAGTTTAATGTCTTCATTCAAACCTTCGACAAATCGTTTACACATAGTAGTTTCTGTCAAAACACACTCTCGTGCGTACTGGCTCAATCTCACAAATTCCCATTCATATTCCGTAACAGTCATATGGCCTTGTTTCAGCTCAAGAAACTCTTTACGTTTTTGGTCTATAAACCGTTGACTGATATACTTCTTCCGGAATTCAGCTTGAAAGAAATCCCAGGTGATTCTTTCTCTCAGAACCATAGATATCAATGTTTTCCACAAATTATACGCTATATCTCTCAACAGTGAAACAACACATTTTAGGCATTCATCAGGAGTACATGATAATTCATCAAACACTCTTACAGTATTCTCAATCCAGAATTCAACTCGCTCTACATCATCATCAACTGTGGCTCTGAACACTTCGGCCCCGTACTTTCAGATTTTATCTACAAAAGGTTTATTCAATCGGATCGGATGTGAAACTTGTGGCACTACAGGAGTTTGCGGGGGTGGAGGTTGTTGAGCAGCCAGATTCGTTCAAACAAAATCCGTAAACCACTCACTCATTATTTGCAAGAAGGCTTGCTTTGCCTCTGTAACACCCCTAACCCGTATACGTCACCAGACTAAGGTTAAGAGGCATTACCTGACAATAAAAAACTTTTACAAACATTTCGTATCATAAAGTATATCATCATCAAATCATAACATAATACAAACATATAGTCCTTTAAAGAGGTCTACGAGACCTTAAACATGCATTAGAAAGGGGTCAGGTCTAAACCGAGATAATATAAAATTTTTCCAAAAATCAAACATTTTTCTAAACTACAGAGGTCACACGCCCGTGTGAGCAGGCCGTGTGCCTCACACGACCTCAGATACGCCCATGTGCTCGAGCCGTGTCAAAACAGGGCATACATACTGACTTGTCCTCACAGCCTGAGACACGCCCGTGTGCCTTACCCGTGGTCGAGCCTTACTTGTACCACACGGCCAGTCACACGCCCGTGTGTCCAGCCCGTGGTCGAGTCTGACTTGTTTTGAAATACAACTACGAAGGACATGGTCGAACCACATGCCTGTGTGCTCAACCGTGTGGGCAATTATAGGCCATTTTCAAGGCCAAATTGCCACCCACACATGGGCTAACCCTACAAGCACATACAAACATCATTTCATACACCAATGGCAACCAAAACATACCAAATTGAACCTCTTTTCCACCCATTCATGAACATTACCAACCTACCATCTTATGTGCCATTTAAGTCAACTAGATCACAAACCTTTCTAAGCAAGTTTCATCCACAATCTTTCCAATAAAATATAACATCTTCTTATCAATAAGATACTAACTTTACCTTATTATCATATCATAATTTTGGTAATCTCAATAGCCACCATACCTTACCAAAATATGCATCATATATCATGACTACTCATTCACATTACATACAATTATTTAGCCATATCACATGGCTATACACACATTTCAAACATAATCCATTTCAACTAGACTATACATGCCATACTTAATATATACATGATCATAAGTTACCAAAATGTGAATGGATAGTGTGATGACAATCCACGACGATCCCCGAGCCTTTCGTAGCTTTTAATGATCTATAAAACAATGCAAACACACACAGCATAAGCTTCCAAAAGCTTAGTAAGCCATATACAAATAAACTTAACATATAATGCACATAATCATATTAATACAAGATCATTAATGTTTCTCAATTTCAATTTCATAACATTTTCTTTGGCTCATTTGTTTAGCCATTTCTTACCCACAATTCATAACTTAAAGTATCACTTTTGCTCATAACACAATCATGCATATATCACATTTTATTTCATCAAATCTATGCACATATTTCACCTTGGTAAGTTAATATATACACTTACCTTTGATACGCATACAATGTCTACATTTCAAACATACCTGATTCAATTCTACATTCCACATAGTCTTTCGTTTCTCAGAATTTCCCGTTGAACCATTCAAAATTAAATAGGATAATTGGAATACTCGGAATAATCGTACAATGTCAACGTCCCAGACGTGGTCTTACATGTAACAAAATATTGATGCCACTGTCCCAGACAGGGTCTTACACGAATCAAATACGATACCAATGTCCCGGACATAGTCTTACACATAATTCTCATATCGATGCCAACGTCCCAGATGAGGTCTTACACGATATTACATATCAGAAACTTATGTCATGACATATAAAATCCTATCTATTCCTAGGTTCGTATGGGACTTTTCAGATATTGACACTCGATCGATACTTTCTCAATTTCCATGTGTATAACATCTCGTACTCATTCATTACAAATAAATTTCATAGATACATAAATAAGCCAATTCAAATACATTTATTTGTATATAGACTTACCTCGGATTCGGATAATCAGACAGATTCGACTATTCGATCACTTTTGACTTTTCGCGGTCTAAGTCTGTTTTCTTTGGTTCTTGATCTATACATATTCAAATTTAACTCTTTTATTCACCAATTTGTTCAATTCAATCCAACAACACACATTTAGGGCAATTTACAATTTAGCCCTCATATTTTCACATTTTGACATTTTAGTCCCTATTTCATAAAATCACAAAATATACAAAATTTCATGTTGCCCATGCCTAGCCAAATTTTTACAAGCTTCATACAAGTCCATACATTTCATTTATTTCACATTTTACTCCGTCAAAATATTATTTTTACAATTTAGTCCATATTACTCAAATTCATCAAAAATCCAAAGACAAACTATGTTAATCTAACACATATATTTCATATTTCATCCTCAAACATCATAAAACTCATGAATTCATCAATGAAACATCTCAAAATCATCATCAATTCACAAAATTAAGGTATGGGTTTTGAAGTATTCGAAGCAACGATCACGAAAACGTAGAAATTATCGAAAACTGAAATAAAAACATACCTCAATTGAGCTTAGTAATGGCCAAACATTCAAAGGCTTTAAACCTATTTTTTTTTCTTTCTTTTACAATCGGTGGAAGAACACCTAAATGGCCATTATTTTAAGCTTTTATTTTATTATATTAACCTTATTTAATCATTTACTAGTTTAGCCTTTTAATAAACATATAAAATATATATTCATTAAGGCCATTTATGTCCATTATCACACATATTGGTTTAATTACCTCATAAGGCCACTACATTCAAAAGCCAACTCAATTAAGCACTTTAACATATAGAATGTCACTTTTACCTTTTATGCGATTTAGTCCTTTTCTCAATTTAAGCACACAAACAACGAAATTAATTCACAGAATTTTCACACATACTAATTCACATGCTATAGACTCGAAGAAAAATATTAAAATATTTTTATGACTCAGATTTATGGTCCCGAAACCACTATCCTGATTAGGGTCTAAACCAGACTGTTACAATTCTCCCGCCCTTATAGATTTTTGTCCCCAAAAATCTTACCGTTAAACAGAGTCATATATTGTTGTCTCATTGCATCTTCAGGCTCCCACGTAGCCTCTTCTACTCCGTGTCAATGCCATAATACTTTTCCTAACAGAATTTTCTTATTTCGCAATTCTTTAATCTCGTGAGCTAAGATACGAATCGATTTTTCTTCATAAGTCATATCGGATCGGATCTTAATCTCAGACAGAGGAATCACATGCGAGGGATCGGATCTGTATCATCGAAGCATTGATACGTGAAACACATTATGAATCTTTTCTAGCTCAGATGGCAACAACAATCTGTGTGCAATAGGTCCAATTCGTTCGATGATCTCATACGGCCCGATGAACCTTGGACTCAATTTGCCTTTCTTGCCAAAACGAAGTATTTTTTTCCACAGAGACACTTTCAGAAATACTTTATCACGGATCTCAAATTCAATATCTTTCCATTTCAAGTCTGCATAGGATTTCTGATGATCTGACGCAGCTTTTAGACTATCACAAATCACTTTCACTTTCTGTTCAGTTTATTTGATGAAATCAACCCCGTGTATCTTATTTTTACTGAGCTCAGACCAACACAGAGGTGTTCGACATTTGTGTCCGTACAAAGCTTCATAAGGTGCCATTTTAATGCTCAAATGAAAACTATTATTGTACGCAAACTCAATCAATGGCAAATATTGTTCCCACGTACCATCAAACTCAAGTATGCAACATCTCAACATATCCTCGAGAATCTGAATAATTCGCTCGGATTGACCATCTGTCTGCGGGTGAAAAGCTGTACTAAAATGCAATTTAGTACCTAAGGCTTCTTGCAATTTCTTCCAGAATAGTGATGTAAATCTCGGATCTCTGTCAGACACATTAGACAGTGGCACTCCGTGTAATCTCACAATATCAGAAATGTAAAGCTCAGCTAACTTATCAAGTGAGTAATCGGATTGTACCGAAATAAAATGGGCTGATTTTGTTAATCTATCAACTATGACCCAAATTACATCTTTCTTTCTCGGAGTCAAAAGAAATCCTGAAACAAAATCCATTGTCATTCTATCCCATTTCGACTCGAAAATCATTATCGGTTGTAACAAACCAGATGGCACTTGATGTTCAGCCTTAACTTCTTGACAGACTAAACATTTCGAAACAAAGTCAGAGATGTCTCGTTTCATACCAGACCACCAGTAATGTTGCTTCAAATCATGGTACATCTTTGTACTTCCCGTATGAACAGATAAGCAACTGTTATGTGCTTCATTCAAGATCAACTGAATCAACTGTGGGTTTCTCGAAGCACAAATCCGATCTCGAAATCTCAAACAATCATCAACATCAACTCGAAATTCTGAATCAGAATTCAAATCACGCTGAGCTCATTTCGCTAACATTTCCTTATCAATCTTCTGAGCATCACATATTTACTGTAAGAACAACGATTTTGCTTTCAACTCAGCTAAAACTGAACCATCATCAGACAATTCTAAATAAGCATTCATCACACGCAATGCAAACAACAATTTCTGACTCAATGCATCAGCAACAACATTTGCCTTACCCAGATGATAATTTATCACAAGCTCGTAGTCTTTCAACAGCTCTAACCATCTTCTCTGTCGTAGATTCAAATCTTTCTGAGTCATCAAGTATTTCAAACTTTTATGATCTGAAAACACGTGGTACTTTTCACCAAAGAGATAGTGACGCCAAATCTTTAAAGCAAACACAATCGCAGCTAGCTCTAAGTCGTGTGTCGGATAATTCTTTTAATGCGGTTTCAATTTTCTCGAGGCATAAACTATAACTTTGCCTTCTTTCATAAGAACACATCCCAGACCATTTAATGAAGCATCACTATAAATCACGAACTCTTTACCCGATTCTGGCTGTACTAGAACTAGAGCTTCAGTCAAAAGGGCTTTCAACTGATCAAAACTTTTCTGACACTTATTAAACCATTCAAACTTCACATCTTTCTGAAGCAATCTCGTCATAGGAGTTGCAATCATCGAAAAGCCTTTTACGAACCGTCGATAATAACCAGCAAGTCCTAGAAAACTACGGGCTTCAGACACATTTTTCAGAGGCTTCCATTCCAAAATAGCTGAAATCTTGCTCGGATCCACCCATATTCCAAATGCTGACACAATATGCCCTAAAAAGCCAACTTTACGCAACTAGAATTCACATTTACTGAATTTTGCATACAATTGCTTATCTCGATAAGTTTGTAGCACAATTCTCAAATGTTCGGCAAGCTCAACTTCATCACGTAAATAAATCAAAATGTCATCAATAAATACAACAACAAATCGATCTAAATACTATCTAAAAATTTTGTTCATCAAATCCATAAAGACAGCAGGAGCATTTGTTAGTCCGAAAGGCATAACAAAAAACTCATAATGGCCGTACCTCGTTCTGAAAGCAGTTTTTAAAATATCTGAATCTTTTACTCGCAACTGGTAATATCCCGATCTCAGATCTATCTTTGAAACCACAGTGGCTCCTTTAAGCTGATCAAACAAATCATCAATTCTCTACAGAGGATATTTGTTCTTTATATTCACTTTGTTTAACTGACGGTAGTCAATGCACATTCTCATCGTGCCATCTTTCTTTTTCACAAATAGAACGGGAGCACCCCAAGGTGAGAAACTCGATCGTGCAAATCCTCTATCGGTCAACTCTTGCAACTGTGACTTTAACTCTTTCAATTCTATTGGTGCCATTCTGTACGGAGCTATCGAAATAGGAGTCGTTCCCGATACTAAATCAAAACAAAACTCCACTTCTCGTACCGGAGGCAATCCTGGTAATTCTTCAGGGAACACATCAGGGAATTCGCAAACAACTGGCACAGATTCAACTTTCTTTTCAATCGCTCTCGAATCAGTTACATAAGAAAAATAAGCTTCGCAACCCTTTTTCACATAACACTAAGCTTTCAACACTGATATCACAGCCGTTAACCCATTCAAATTATTGGATTCAATCCGAACTATTTCATGATTCTGACATCTCAAATCAATAGTCTTTCGTTTGCAGTTCACAACAACATCATGCAATGTTAGCCAATCCATACCCAAAATTATATCAAACTCATCAAAAGGTAATAGCATCAGATCAGTCGAAAAGCAAACATCTCGAAACATCAACGGACAGTTCTTGCATACTTTGTCAACCATGACACTTTTACCTAAGGGGTTCGATACTCTAATAACAAATTCAGTAGACTCTACAGGCAAAGTCTTACTGGATACTAAGTTCATGCATACATAGGAATGAGTAGATCCTAGGTCTATCAATGCAATCATAGAAGTATCATAAAGAGTAAATGTACCCGTAATGTAACAGCCCGATTTAGACCCTAGTTAGAATAGTGGTTTCGAGACCACAAATTTGAGGTTGGAATAATATTTTAATGTTATTTTTAGTGTTTATTATATGAGATATAGTCTGTGTGAAAATTATGTATGGTAATTTTGTCGACTGTGTGCCGAATTAAGAGAAAGGACTTAATTGCATAAGGTGTAAAATGCTGTGTGCTGATTGTTAAAGTGCTTAATTGTTGTTGTCTTTATAATTTGGAGGATTAATATTGTAATTATCCTAATTTATATGTGGGTGGATGGCATTAAATGTTGATTTGTATATATAGGATTTGTATATATTAATTTTTATAAGTTAAAAATTAATATTATGTATGTTATAAGTTATAATAAAACAAATAAAAGAAGTAAGTGGATTGTTCATCCATCTCCACCGAAAAACAAAGAAAAGAAAAGAAAGTTTAAAGCTTTGAACATTCGCCAAGCTTAAAGTGAAAATTGGTATGTGATTTTTGTTCGGTTTTTGATAATTTCTATGTTTTTGCAATCGTTGCTTCGTAAACTTTGAAACCCATGTTGTAATTTTGAGAATTGATGATGTTTTGAAATATGCCATTGATGAACATGTGGGTTCTTGAATGTTTGATGGTGGAAAATGAAAGATATGTGTTTGATTAATATAGTTTGTCTTTGGAGTTTTGATGAATTTGTGTTATTTGGGCTAAATTGAGAAAAGTGTAAATAGAGGGACTAAAATGTGAAATAAATGAGATGTGTGGAATTGTATGAATATAGAGAGAATTTGGCTAGGCATAGGTGAAAGGAAATTATGTATATTTCGTGATTTTGTGAATTAGAGACTAAAGTGTCGAAATGTGAAAATGTGAGGGCTATTATGTAAAATGCCCTAAATATGTCTGTTGGGACTAAAATGAATGATTTGGTGATTGAATGGATTGAATTTGTATGTGTATAGACTAAGAGAGAAGAGGTTTTGATCAAAATTGAGGCAATGACAAAGTGCTCGATTAATTGACCATATCAGTATTTCGACGTCCGAGGTAAGTTCGGACATAATACGTGTATTTAGATATGTTTAACGTTATGAAATGAATGGTATGATATTATTGAAATGTGAATGCTATGTGAGGGCTTGAGTTATGTAACACTAAGTGTGCGTATTCAGAAATGTGACCGAGATGATTGGCACTGTGTGTGCGATACCAATTTAAGATCGGTTTGATATGGATGCACTAAGTGTGCGATGCTAATTAAGCTTCGGCTAACTATTTGGGCACTAAGTGTGCGAATAAATTGAAGAAGAGACGAAAGTTGATTGAAATGAAGTAGTGAGTATTGAGTAGCAAATGTAATTGACAACTAAGTGTTGGCTAAGGTACGTTCGGAACCTATGTGGTGAATGAGACTATGAATGAGTTATGAAAGGTTGATTGAACATATTAGTTTTGGGATGGTATGATTTATGCGATTGTGAAATAATCTATGTGATGGTTGGTTTTAGTATAATGTATTATGTTACGAACTTACTAAGCTTTGAAAGCTTACTGTGTGATTGTTTCTCTGTTTTACAGTGTCAGTAAAGCTAGCTCGGATCCGGGGATCGTCAGCATCTCTATCACACTATCAGAAATCTATTTCGCTTCTTTTGAAGATGTGTATATTCGAATATGGCATGTATAGGCTAGTTGTTTTGAAATACATTTGAGATGTGTAAATGGCCATGTGATGTGGCTAGATATATGTTGGAATTATGCATATGTAGATGTGGTATGTGAAGTATGCTTTGGTATGTTTTAATGGCAATGAAAGTGTCTTATAAATGGTAAGATTATTGATAGATTAATGCTCTTGTAACCTAGTGATGTTGTTGATGAATCATGCTTGGTAATGCATGTGTTTAGTTGAGAATTTGGTTTATAAATTGGCATGAATAGAAATGGGATTAGACAAGATGGTATGTGATCATTTAACATGTATTTGGTTGACAAATTGTGTGAGAAAATATGCTTAATTGTGCTTGTAGATTGACCCTTGTATGGATGGAAAATTGGCCTTGAAAATGGCCTATTTTGCATACATGGCTAAGAGACACGGGCGTGTGTCTCTGCCGTGTGGTTTAAGGATCACTTCTAGGTGTGTCTGGAAAGGGTACACGGCCGAGGCCCACGGGCGTGCATGGTGGCCATGTGATCAAGTCAGTAGCTAGCCTAGTAACACCCGGCCATGGCACACGCGCGTGTCAAGTTGCCGTGGGGATAAGTCTTTATGCATGCTCTGTTTTGACACGGCCTGGACACATGGGTGTGTCTGGTAGTCGTGTGAGGCACACGTCCTGTTTGCACGGGCGTGTGACCTCAGCAGTATTGAAGAATGTTTAAAATTCTAAAGATTTTTGTAAGTGTTCGGTTTAGTCCCAATCTCTTTCTAACATGTGTTTAGGGTCTCGTAGACCTCAATAAGGGACTATACGGTTGTACTTGAATGTGTTTGATTGATAACTGACTTTGTGTCATGAAGTGAATGTAAATTGTTCTGATGAATCGGTAATGCCTCTTAACCCTAGTTCGGCGATGGTTACGGGTTAGGGGTGTTACATTTTATTGGTATCAGAGCTACGGTTTAGTCGATTCTTGGACTAACGTAGCGCGTGTGAGTCTAGCCATACATGCCATATTTGAAATTATGATAGTGTGATGAATCCTGATAGTTGAAAATGTTTTTTTATATAATAATGGATACCGATCGAGCAGTTGCTGACGATGTTGAGAGTAACGCGCCTACTCCCGCTCAAGGGACAGCGTCGGCCACATTTAGGCCGAATGATAGTAGTGAGGGAGGAGAGGCTAAGCAAGCCTTCTTTCGAATGATGAGTGAGTAGTTTTCAGAGTTTGTTCGAACGAATCCGGCTGCTCCACAACCTCCACCCCCACAAGTACCTGTTGTGCCACAAGTGATAGATCCAATCCGATTGAATAAACCTCGTGTGGATAAGATTCGTAAGTACGGGGCTGAAGAATTTAGGGCCACAACTAATGACGATGCTGAGCGGGTCGAGTTTTGGCTCGAGAATATAATTCGGTTATTCGATGAGATGTTGTTGACCCCTGATGAGTGTATTAAGTGTGCAGTTTCTTTGTTGAGATATATGACTTATAACTGGTGGAAGACATTGACATCCGTGGTTCCGAGAGAGAGAATCACCTGGGATTTCTTTCAAGTTGAGTTTAGAAAAAAGTATATCAGTCAACGATTCATTGATTAGAAACGTAAAGAGTTTCTAGAGCTAAAACAGGGTCGTTTGTCAGTTACTGAGTACGAGCAGGAATTTGTGAGATTGAGCCAGTATGCACGGGAATGTGTTTCGACCGAAGCTACTATGTTTAAACGCTTCATAGAAGGATTGAATGAGGACATTAAGTTGTTGGTTAGGATACTTGATATAAACAAATTTGTTGTATTAGTCGAAAGAGCCTGCAAAGCGTAAGAGCTCAGAAAAGAAAAGAAGAAAGCTGATTCTGAAGCTCGTGATGAAAGAAAAAGATCGATGAGTAAGTTTTCTCAACCTTCGACAAAGAGATTTAGAGATGCAAGAAATTGACCGAATGCTACATTTGGACATTGATCGTGTCCAAACTAACAATGACAACGAATAAGGCAAGCGCACCTATCGTTCGGTAGTATAGCTATGGCAAGACTGGAAATATCGTATCCTCAAGGACCAAGAGTACTAGTAGTTACTATCTTTTTATTATCTAGCCTAAGTATTAAGGGAATTGATGTTTATCTAACTAATTACTAAACTAAGGATGCTAAGACAAAGAGAGTGAATTGGGAAAATACTTTTGGGAAAACCAATTGATTAAGACAATACCTGAGGAAGAATCCACCTAGACTTCACTTGTTATTTAACTTTGAACCAGACGATTTATTCACTTGACTTGATCCGTAGGATTCTCTTGTTTATATTAATACCTCTTTCGAGGCTACTAACGTCTAACCCTAGGTTGATTAATTGAAATCTCTTTATAATTAAAACCCCTAGTGTTGAATTAACTCGATCTATGAACTCCCATATTAGGTTTGACCCTAATTCGGCAAATTTTCGTCATCCTATCTCTAGGGTTGCGATCAACTCTGCTTAACTATGCTAGATCTACTCTTAAATAGGGACTTTTGCTCCACTGCCTAAGCACATCAATACTTGTATCAATATCTTGAAATATTAAAACAAGAATTAAGAACACGTAATTAAGAACAAATCAAGTGTTTCTCATATAGTTCAAAAAAAAATAACAAGATTCATCTTAGGTTTCATCCCCCTCAGGTATTTGAGAGGTTTAGTTCATGTTTAATAAAGAAAACATCTCAGAAAGAAAGTAAATAACAAAACATAAGAAAAACCCTAAAACCCCCTGAAGGAAATTGAAGGGAAGATCTTCCCTCTTGAGCATGATTCTCGCTTCTGAGATGGATCAACTGGCTTTCTTGGAGTAATCCCCTGTGTTCAGCCCTCTCTGGCTTCGCCTTTCGTTAAAAGCCCTGACAAAAGGCTTCTGTCGACTCCCCTCTTTAGTTGCCCCCTAGGGTGTTTATATAGGCATCGAGATGCCTTTCTTAGCCCACAAGTATCCTATTCCGAATGAAACTCATCTTGATTTCGGCAGGGACACGCCCGTGTGACATGCCCATGTGAATCGAGCCCAGGCCATGTTCGAGGATGCTAAAGTGGCACGACCGTGTGGTGAACTCCAGGCCGTGTTGATTTCTCACTTTGGCCCATTTTCTCCGTTTTCGGCCCGTTTCTCATTCTTTTCATCCTCCGATGCTCTCCTAAGTATAAAACATGAAATTAAAGGATTAGGAGCATCAAATTCCACAATTCAAGGGATAAATCATCCAAAAGTATGCTAAATGTGGGATTAAAATATGTATATATTACGGTTTATCAAATACCCCCACACTTAAGCATTTGCTTGTCCTCAAGAAAAATTCTCAACTAACAATTAAAATCGAATTTCCTTAATTCATAACCTTCATTAATAACGTTTCATCATAATTCATGGGTAATTCATACATTGATAATTTAACTAGAAGGTTCCTAAAGATTCAAACAATCAAAGTCATAGTTTTTATAGTATGAAAAATAGGTGTTTCTCCTTACCTATATAATTACCCTTGATTGAAAACCCGACAAGGATTGACATCCTCAGTAAAGATTCACTCAAATCACTCAAAGTGTTTAAGGTTCAAATTAAGCACTCAAAAAGTCAAACATGAAAAGTTAATCCCATAGGCTTGCCTGAAAATCAAATCTCCACCACTGTAAAATAAGATGACACACAAATCAAAAGGTCTTTAACAGGGTTGTAATGGGGCTTGGGTTAAAGGTGTGGATAAAGGCTGAATTAGAGGGTTAGTATCGAGATTGAATTGATACATTACCTAACTAGAAAATACTGAATAATTACATTAATTGAAAACTTAATACTAATAACATGAGCTTCTTCTAAAGATAATGAAATTAACAGTTTAAGCTCAAATAACATAGAACTAATAATGAATATACTTCTTTTTTTTTAAGAACAAATCATTCAATAATAATAAGATAGAATTTAACAACTGAAATAAAGAAAATAGTTAAGTAACCAATCAAATCAAATCTCGATATAGGGGTAGTAAAGAGAAATGGTGATAACAAATACAAAGTGGGTTTTGGGTTAATATTAATGGGTGAGTCAAGAAATGGTTTGTTAGTCTCAAAGGGGTTCACTAGGGGTTAATTATGAAGGTAGGCTTTTTATGGAGTAAGTGGGTTAAAACCTAGGTGCCTTTATCATCTTAGTATATCAAATCAAAGGTGTGGTCTCGACATGTATAAACGAAGCAAGTTTTACAATAACAAATCAATGTTGACACACTCATAATCAATAAAGTGAGCACGAAAAAGAATGTATGCTCTAAAAGGCTTAATATCTCAAAAAAATTATGGGCTTTTGATATCAACCTTGTAAATTTCAAACTTCAAGGTAATAATTAGATTCAGGTAGACAACCTAACAAATTTTTAATTCTGAAAATAAACTCATCATGCTTGATTCTCTAGTCTCCTAAAGTTTAAATCGTCACTGCACAATTAACTATGACTTAATCCGAAACATATCAATGAAAATCATAAATGAAAAGAAATTTCATTCTAACAGTAATATGAGAAAATTACTTAAGAATAAGACATAATTCAAGGATTTTCAAATAATACTGTAGTTAACCACCCACACTTAAGATGTACATTGTCCTCAATGTACAAAGATAGATAATAGCAATATAGTAATAAAATCATAAGATAGGGAGAGAAGTGAAACTTCCTGAATTTTGGATGGAGTCAATGAAAAGAAACGGTGAAGTTGGAGAGAAGTGAAGGTGGGAAGGATACTCCGGTGGTGGTGTGGTCGTTCGTTAACAGCCCCTTGAACCTAAGTTAAAGAAATGAAAATATAATAATATAAATTAAAGACGAGAAAGATAAAAGAAAAGAAATTAAAAATGAAAATAAGAGAAAAAGAAAAATATAAATGGACTCAAAGGTCCCACGGGCGTGTAGAGGATTACACGCCCGTGTTCTTTAGTCAGTGTCGACCACGGCCGCATCGCACGGCTGTGGTGTTTTATCGCAGCCCGTGTTTTTGGGAAAAGTTTTGCCTTGTTTCCACACGGCCACGACCACGCCCGTGTGCAAGGCCGTGTGGGTAGGAAACCTGCGCTTAAAAATTTGGTTAGTTTTTAGTTAGATGTTAAAATTCGAAAATATGGATGTTCGTGGGGTTAGTGCTCGGGTTATCTTCCGAGAAGCTCTTGTTTAAAGTTTTGAGCTAGACTTACCTATTATTTGCATAATGGTTGTTTGAGGAGCATATTACAGGGCATGACATTAATACTTGCCCCCTAAATCAGCCAAAACATGGCTAACATTTAAACTACCAATTAAACAAGGAATAGGAAAACTCCCTGGATCTTTCAATTTTGTTGGTAGCTTATTTTGGAGAATAGCTGAGCATTCCTCGTTAAGTTCCATTGTTGATAGCTGTTAAAAGCTCTTTTAAGAATTTTGCGTACGTAGGCATCTGTGAAATAGCTTCAACAAAAGGTACGTTAATATGTAATTGTTTAAAGAGTTCGAGAAACTTACCGAATTGTGTGTCCATGCGGTCTTTCTTCAACTTTGCTGGATATGAGATCGGTGGGTTATACTCTTTAGGTTCCGGTATTACATTCTCGTTTACTTTCTCACCTTTTTCCTTATTAATTTCTCGTGGCATCTTCTTTTCAGCTTCAACCAACCCATTTCCACTCCTTAGTGTAACTGCCTTCACATATTCTTTTGGGTTGGTGTTACTATGTAAGTTACCTAGTTGCCTTTCGGATACTATCTTAACTAATTGTCCAATTTGATTCTCAATCCTTTGAATCGACGCTTGCTGATTTTTAAGCGTTGTTTCAGTGTTTTGGAAACGTGTTTCTGACACGGAGATAAGTTTCGTTAGCATCTCCTCAAGGTTCGGCTTCTTCTCCTGCTGGTAAGGTAGTTGTTGAAAACCTCGAGGATGTTACGGTCTTTGATTACCTTGACCACCCCACGAGGAATTGGGATGGTTCCTCCAACCTGCATTATAAGTGTTACTATAGGGATTATTTTGAGGTCTAGAATTGTTACCCATATAGTCGACTTGTTCGTTCTCTGTGCTAGGGTTGTAGGATAGATATTCTGTGTTGTTTACCCCTCCTCTATTTGTATCGCACCGCATCACTGGATGTACCTGCGAAGAAAAACATAAACCATCAATCTTTTTATTTAATAGTTCTACCTGGTTTGATAGCATGGTCACTGCGTCGAGGTTGAAAGCACTGGCGGCTGTTGTTGGCTTTGCCCTCATAACTTGCCACTGATAGTTATTCAGTGCCATCTCCTTTATAGACTAAAATTACCTGCCAAAAGCAAATAAAAGAAAAATTAGAAAAGTAAAAAAAATAAAAATAAAAATAAGAATAAATTGCAATAAATAAAAATGGCTAAAGAAATAAAAATTTAGCGTTCCTAATATCTTAGTCCCCGGCAACGGCGCAAAAAACTTGATCGTGTCCAAACTAACTATGACAACGAATAAGGCAAGCACACCTATCATTCGGTAGTATAGCTATGGCAAGACCGGAAATACCGTATCCTCAAGGACCAAGAGTACTAGTAGTTACTATCTTTTTTATTATCTATCCTAAGTATTAAGGGAATTGATGTTTATCTAACTAATTACTAAACTAAGGATGCTAAGACAAAGAGAGTAAATTGGGAAAATACTTTTGGGAAAACCAATTGATTAAGACAATACCCGAGGAAGAATCCACCTAGACTTCACTTGTTATTTAACTCTGAACCAGATGATTTATTCACTTGACTTGATCCATAGGATTCCCTAATTTATATTAGTACCTCTTTCGAGGCTACTAACGTCTAACCCTAGGTTGATTAATTGAAATCTCTTTCTAATTAAAACCTCTAGTGTTGCATTAACTCGATCTATGGACTCCCATATTAGGTTTGACCTTAATCCGACAGATTTTCGTCATCCTATCTCTAAGGTTGCGATCAACTCCACTTAACTATGCTAGATCTACTCTTAAACAGGGACTTTTGCTCCACTGCCTAAGAACATCAATATTTGAATCAATATCCTGAAATATTAAAACAAGAATTAAGAACACATAATTAAGAACAAATCAAGTATTTATCATATAGTTCATAAAATAATAACAAGATCGATCTTAGGTTTCATCCCCCTCAGGTATTTAAGAGGTTTAGTTCATGTTTAATAAAGAATACATCTCAGAAGAAAGTAAATAACAAAACATAAGAAAAAACCTAAAACCCCCTAAAGGAAATTTAAGGGAAGATCTTCCATCTTGAGCGTGATTCTGGCTTCTGAGATGGATCAACTGGCTATCTTGGAGTAATCCCCTGTGTTTAGTCTTCTCTAGCTTCGCCTTTTGTCAAAAGCCTTGACAGAAGGCTTCTGTCGACTCCCCCTCTTAAGTTGCCCCCTAGGGTGTTTATATAGGCTTCGAGATGCCTTTCTTAGCCCACAAGTATCCTATTCCGAATGAAACTCATCTTGATTTTGGCAGGGACACGCCCGTGTGAATCGAGCCCAGGCCGTGTTTGAGTATGCTAAAGTGGCACGGGCGTGTGGTGAACTCCAGGCCGTGTTGATTTCTCACTTTGGCCCATTTTCTCTATTTTTGGCCCGTTTCTCATTCTTTTCATCCTCTGATGCTCTCCTAAGTATAAAACATGAAATTAAAGGATTAGGAGCATCAAATTCCACAATTCAAGGGATAAATCATCCAACAGTATGCTAAATGTGGGATTAAAATATGTATATATTACGGTTTATCACACATCTGAATAGAGATCGTGCAAGACTAAGTGTTGGTCCGAGAACTCAAGCTCCAATGGAATCAAGTGTTGATAGTGCCAAAAGTAACAAACCTGAATGTAGACAGTGTGGAAGACGACATGTGGGAGAATGCTGGGGCAAGTACAATAATAGAGTTTGCTATAAATATGGATCACGAGATCACTTTATTTGAGATTTCCCAAAGATGGCCGAGGAAGAAAATGTTCAAAATGTGAGATTGAGTAATGTGAAGGCTAGGGGTAGACCACTTAGAAATATTGGGAATGTGAGTGGAAGTCAAAAAGGGACTACTGATACAGCTATGAGATCAGAGGCGAGAGCACCTGCCCGAGCCTATGCTATACGTGCACGAGAGGAAACATCATCTCCAGACGTTATCACTGGTACTTTTACTTTATTTGATATTGATGTGATTGCATTGATAGATCTAGGATCTACTCATTCTTATGTGTGTGTGAATCTAGTATCAAGTAAGAATCTACCTGTTGAGTCTACTGAATTTGTGATTAGAGTATCGAACCCCTTAGGGAAGTGTGTCTTGGTGGATAAAGTGTGTAAGAACTGCCCATTAATGTTTTGGGATATATGCTTTCCGGCTAATTTGATATTGCTACCATTCGATGAATTTGATATTATTCTGGGTATGGATTGGCTCACTTTGCATAATGCCATTGTGAATTGTAAAAGAAAGAGTATCAAATTGAAAAGTCAGAACGGTGAGATAGTTCAAATTGAATCCAGTGATATGAAAGGGTTATCAGCTATTGTATCTGCAATGAAAGCTTTGAACTACGTGAGGAAGGGTTGTGAAGCTTATCTAGCATATATGATTGATACAAAAGTGTCAGAAAAGAAAGTTGAAACTGTGCCTGTGGTTAGTGAGTTTCCAGATGTGTTTCCTGAAGAATTGTCGAGATTACCTCCAATCAGAGAAGTTAAATTCAGTATAGAATTAGTTCCGGGAATGACTCTTATTTCGATAGCTCCATATAGAATGGCACCAACAGAATTGAAAGTGTTGAAGTCTCAGTTGCAAGAGTTGACTAATAGAGGATTTGCACGACCGAGTTTCTCGCCTTGGGGTGCTCCTGTGTTGTTTGTGAAAAAGAAAGACGGCACCATGAGAATGTGTATAGATTACCGACAATTGAATAAAGTAACAATAAAGAATAAATATTCGTTGCCACGTATTGATGATTTGTTTGATCAACTGAAAGGAGATATAGTGTTTTCTAAGATAGATTTGAGATCAGGCTATTACCAGTTACGAGTCAAAGAATTCGATGTGCCAAAAATTGCTTTCAAAACGAGGTATGGACATTATGAATTCTTATTGATGCCTTTCAGACTAACTAATGCTCCTGCAGTGTTTATGGATCTGATGAATCGGATATTCAGACCGTATTTGGATCGCTTTTATGGTAGTGTTTATTGATGACATTCTGATTTATTCATGTGATGAGACACAACATGCCGAGCATTTGAGAATTATATTACAGACTCTGCGTGAGAAGCAATTGTATGCAAAATTCAACAAATGTGAGTTTTGGCTACGTGAGGTTGGTTTTCTGGGGCATATTGTGTCAGCGGCGGGAATCCGTGTTGATCAGAATAAAATCTCAGCTATTTTAGAATGAAAGTCTCCGAGAAATGTGTCTGAAGTCCATCCTTTTCTGGGACCAGCTGGATATTATAGACGATTTGTGAAAGGCTTCTCGATGATTGCAACTCCGTTGACGAAGTTGTTACAGAAAGATGTTAAATTCAAGTGGTCAGAAAAGTGTCGTCAGAGTTTTGAGCGGTTGAAAGTATTGTTGACAGAGGCGCTAGTGTTAAATCAGGCTGAATCGGGCAAAGAATTTATAGTTTATAGTGATGCATTGTTGAATGGTTTGGGCTGTGTGCTGATGTAAGAAGGCAAAGTTATTGCTTATGCTTCGAGGCAGTTAAAGCCGCATGAAAAGAATTATCCGACGCACGACCTTGAATTAGCCGCGATTGTGTTTGCGTTGAAGATTTGGCGTCATTATCTATTTGGAGAGAAATGTGATATTTATACTGATGATAAGAGTTTGAAATACCTGATGACCCAAAAAGAATTGAATTTGCGACAGAGAAGATGGTTAGAATTGTTGAAAGATTATGAACTTGTGATTGATTATCATCCGGGCAAAGCTAATGTTGTCGATGATGCTTTGAGCCGAAAGTCTATATGTGCTTTACGAGCAATGAATGCTCAGATAGATCTGTGTGACGATAGTGTGGTTTTGGCTGAATTGAAAGTGAGACCGATGTTTGTACATTAGATTTGTGATGCCCAAAAAATTGATGATGAAATGATAGCAAAACGACCTCAATGTGATTTGAATTCGAATTCAGAATTTCGAGTTGACAGCGCTGATTGTTTGAGATTTAGAGATCGGATTTGTGTTCCGAAGAATTCAGAATTGATTTAGTTAATTTTGAACTGATCGTTGTTTTCGCGATGTCAAAGTCTTAAAATTTATAAAAAGAATGATCGAACTTGGAAACTAACTATGACAACGATTTGAGGCAAGTGCACCTATCGAACAGTAGTATAGCTTAGGCAAGACCGGATTGTCGCACCCAAAGGAACCAAAAGTACTAATACTAACTTTCTTTTTATTCTCTAGCCTAAAATAAGTGAAGTTGTTATTTAATCTAAATTTAACTAACTACTAAGCTAAAGACGCAAAGACAAAAAGAATGAAATAGGGAAATACTGTTGGAAAAACTAAGTTGATTAAGACGATACCCTTAGGAAGAATCCACCTAGACTTCACTTGTTAACTAACTCTGAACTAGACGATTTATTCACTTGACTTGATATGTAGGACTCCCTAATGTATATTAAACCCTCTCTCGAAGCGAATAACGTCTAACCCTAGGTTGATTAATTGAAATCTCTTTCTAATTAAAACCCCTAGAATTGCATTAACTCGATCTATGGACTCCCATATTAGGTTTCACCCTAATCCGGCAAAATCTCGTCACCCTATCTCTAGGCGCACGATCAACTCTGCTTAATTATGCTAGATCTACTCTTCAGCAGGGACTTTTGCTCCTCCACCTAAGCACATCAAACTTTAATCAATATCCCGAAAATATCAACACAAGAATTAAGAACACATAATTAAGAACAAATCAAGTATTTATCATATAGTTCAGCAAACGATAACAAGATTCATCTAAGTTTCATCCCCTTCAGGTATCTGAAGGGTTTAGTTCATAACAATAAAAGAAAACATCTCAGAATAAAAGATAAAACAAAACATAAGAAATCCCTAAAACCCCCTGAAGGAATTGAAGGAGAGATCCGCCGTCTTGAGTAGAATTCTGGCTTCATGAGATGGATCAACTGGCTATCTTCGAGTGTTTCCCACAAATCTGACCTTTTCGGCTCGGCTCCTTGGCCTAGCTCACCGCCCCCTTCTAGGTTATACTTAAGGTGTTTATATTGGCTTTTGGAATAGGTTTCTTTTCCCATAAGTATCCTTTTCGGAGTGAAATTGCTCTTCTCTGCGGCAGGGACACGGCCATGGAACACGCCCGTGTGAATCGTCTTTAAACTGTGTTCGGACTTTTAATGAGGAGACACGCCCGTGTAAATTGTGATCAGGCCGTGTTCTAGTCTATCAGGGAGACACGGCTGTGTTGGCTCAAGTCGAGGCCGCGTTGATTTTCACTTTGGGCCAATTTGATCTGTTTTAAGCCCGTTTCTCGTTCTTTCCATCCTTCGGTGCTTTCCTGAGTATAAAACATGAAAAGAAAGGATTAAGAGCACCTTTTTACATAAATCAAGGGATAAATCATCCAAAAGTATGCTAAATGTGGGATTAAAATATGTTACTTTTACTGTTTATCACATACCCCCACACTTAAGCTTTTGCTTGTCCTCAAGCAAAATTCTCAACTTACAATTAAAACGAACTTTCCATGATTCAATATTTCTATCAACAATGTCTCATCATAATTCATAGATAATTTATACATGGATAATATAACTCAAAGAGTCCTAAAGATTCAAATAATATAAGTCATACATTTGTAGCACAAAACATAGGTGTTTCCCCTCATCTAAATAATTACCTCTGATCCAAAACCTACAAGGATTGACATCCTCACAAAAGATTCACTCAAATCACTCGAATTGTTTAAGGTTCAGAATTAAGCACTCAAATGACAAACCTAAAAAGTTAACCCCATAGGCTTGCATGAAAATCAAATCTCCACCACTGTAATATGAGATGATGCACAAATCAAAAGGTCTTTTAAAGGGTTGTAACGGGGCTTGGGTTAAGGTGTGGATAAAGGCTGAATTAGAGGGTTAGAATCGAGATCGACCTGAAAAATCACCTAACTAGAAACAACGAACTGAAAAATAAATAATTACATGAATTGAAACTTTGAAACTAATAATACGAGCTTCTTCTTCAATAAATAGACGTTAACTGTACAAGCTCGCTTTTCATCATACTAATACTGAATATACTTCGATTTTTTTTAAGAACAAATAATCAAATATTTACAATAATAAGAAAGTACTTTAACAACTAAAATATAGAACATAGTTAGGCAACTGCTCGAAATCAAATCTCGACAAAAAGGGTAGTCAAAAAGGATGGTGGTAATAAATACAAAGGGTTTTGGGTTAATATTAGTGGGTGAGTCAATAAAAAGGGTTGTTAGGATCAAAGGGGTTCACTAGGGGTTAATATGAAGGTAGACTTTTTATGGAGTAAGTGGGTTAAATCCTAGGTGCCTTTATCATTTCTGTATATCAAATCAAAGATGTGGTCTCAACATGTATAATCGATGCAAGTTCTAGAATAACAAATCAATGTTGACACACTCATAATCAAAAAGTGAGCATGAAAAAGGATATATGCTGTTATAAGGCTCAAAATCTCACAAACAAATTATGGGTATTTTGATATCAACCTCGTAAATTTCAAATTTCAAAGTAATATTCAAATTCAGGTTAACAACCTAGAAAAAAAATTTTAATACCGAAAAATAGACTTATCATGCTTGATTCTCTAGTATCTTAGAATTTAATTATCAATGACTTAATCTAAAACATATCAATAAAAAGTCATAAATCATCAGAAATTTCATCCTAATTAGTAATATGAGAAAATTACTTTAAAACAAATTAAATTTCAGGGGTTTGAGAATAATGCAAAAAGTTTGGCACCTAATTTCAGGAATTTGAGAATAATGAAAAAAGTTAGGCCCCTTTTTAGGTTGTTCACCCCCTCACACTTAAGATGTACATTGCCCTCAATGTACAAAGATATATATATAGACAATTAAGTGTAAATTCAAAAGATATGGAGAGAAGTGAAACTCCCTGAATTGTGGATGACATCCTTGAATTGGAGGTGAAAGATACGTTAGAGGTGTCGTCTTTTGTTGTGGCAGTTACTAATGAGCTCTGTGCTAGATGAAGAAATTGGGTAGCTCATGGAGGATTAGCCAGGAATTATTAAGACACATTTAAAATAAAATAAATACATAATTAAAGACAAGAAAGATAAAGAGAAAGAAAACAGAAAGTAAAATAAAATTAAAAGAAAAGATGGATGGACTGAGGGGTCCTTATTGTTGGATGGTTCGCGAGGTGGGTGTGACCTTTAAGGTTTGCGGAGTCTTTGGCGGTGGCGGAAGTGGCGTGATTCCCAAGCAGGCTTTAGAACCTCAAACCAAGAAACTAAAATAAAATAAGTTAAATTAGCAGAAGAGAAGTAAAGATAAGGAAATTGAAGCAAAAGAGAAAGACGAAATAAAAACTAAATGGCCTCAAATATCCTTGGCTCGTCGAATGATTGAAGCGGCCGGCATGAACTTATATAGATCGGTCTCCCTCTGTAAGACTATGCTTGATTCCTTCCGCTTCTTCGGCATTTGGTGTAGCTCAAGGGTTTTGGGAATGTATTGGAGGAGAAAAGTAGGGAGACGATTGAGAAAGAAAAGAAAAACTAAATGGGCTGAATGGGTGAGAAGAGGGAGGGGTGGGTGGTTTAAATAGAATTCTCAAGTTAGGTACATTCCCATGCCCGTGTACCATGGGCGTGTTGATTCACACGGCCGCCTCGCACGGCCGTGTTATGCATCGTATCATTTCTCCCAAGCCCATGTTCTGGTTGCCACGCCCGTTGGTGATAAGTCAGTGTCATCCACGGCCGCGTCGCACGGCCGTGGCATTTTGTCGGTGCCCGTGAGGTAGTGGTTGGAGTCCGTGACTATGAAAATTTGATTCTTTCTGACTTGTAACGTTTCTGCCATTATCATTACGGAGATTCTGTACCTCTACACGGCAACGGCCATGGCTGTGTGCAAGGCCGTGTGGGCTGGAAATCTACACTTTTGGTTAGTTTAAAACTAGGTGTTTAAGACTAAGATAAGAGAAGAAAATAAAATGAAAACAAATACGAAAGTAATTAGGGTTAGTGCTCGGGTTACCTCCCGAGAAGCGCTCGTTTAAAGTCTTAAGCTAGACTTTCCTCGTATTCATAACAAATCAGGGTGGTTTAAAAATTTGGATATCTTCCCTCATGCTATCAGTTCTATTTCCTTGATAAAGTTTAAGTCGAGAAGTGTTTATATTGACAGTACCAAAAATAGGATTACTTACCTCGACTGTTTCGTATGGGAAAACACTGGTTACCCTAAACGGTATTTCTTTGTTTGTGTTAGGGTCAGGAGAAGATGTTCGAGGGTCTATTTTTTCTATCAATACCTGATCTCCGATTTTGAATTTGTCTGCTTCATGGAATGGCTCTGGTTCAACTTTGTGTATCCCTATTTTTTCCTTGAAATGCGTCTTCCACTCGTCTAGATCATCGATCTGAATCCTTCGTTCCTCATGAGTTATTTCTTTGTTGGCACATGGTATAGAATCGGGTTCAGTTGTATTCTTTCCTGGTGTTTCCTGAAAAGAAGGGTTAATCGAATGGTTATCAATAGAATTTGTTTTCTCACCTGGATTACTCGATGTTCTAGCCGAGTCAAAAGCTTGGAGAGTGACTGTCTCATTACCTACACGAAGTATTAGTTCTCCTGCATCAATGTCGATTTTAGTTCTAGCAGTTGCTAAGAATGATCTTCCTAAAATTAAGGGAATCGAATTATCCTCATCCATGTCTAAGACAACAAAATCTACTGGGAAAACAAATTTATCAATTTTTACAAGCACATCTTCGATAATACCCCTAGGAATTCTAACAATTTTATCAGCTAGTTGAATGCTCATCCTAGTTTGTTTGGGTTTCCCTAGACCTAGTTGTTTAAACAATTTATAAGGCATGACATTTATGCTTGCCCCTAAATCAGCTAACGCATTATCAATAGGTAAATTACCAATTAAACATGGAATCGTAAAACTCCCTGGATCTTTTAATTTTCGTGGTAGTTTATTTTGCAAGATTACCGAACACATTGCGTTTAGTTCTACGTGTGATGCCTCGTCTATCCTTCGCTTGTTCGTCAAAAGCTCTTTTAAAAATTTTCTAGAATCTGGCATATGTGAAAGAGCTTCAAGTAACGGTAAGTTTATATGTAATTTCTTTAAAAGTTTAAGAAGCTTACCGAACTGTTCCTCTGTATCGTCTCTCTTCATCGCTTCGGGGTAAGGAATGCGAGGTTGGTACTTTTTGATTACCAGTTTTGGCTTATTATTACTTACCTCAACCTTATCTTCTTTGATCACATTCTCTTTCCTTGAATTGAGATCGTCTAACCCTTCACTTTCTTGAGCTGTTATGGCTTGAATTTGCTCTTTTGGGTTAATCTCAGTATTGCTTGGTAGACGCCCTTGCGGTCATTCGGAAATTAACTTTGCAAGTTGTCCAACTGTCTTAGTAAGTTCCCCGACTTGATTCTCGATCCCTTTGATCGATGCTTGTTGATTCTTAAGGGTGGTTTCAGTGTCTTAGAGACGGTTATCTGTGGCTGCCATGAATGTTGTCAGCATCTCTTCAAGGTTCGGCCTCTTTTCCTGTGAATAGGGCTGATTTTGGAAATTTTGAGGAGGTTGTTGTCTTTGAATTCCTTGATTTCCTTGTTCTCCCCATGAAAATTTTGGGTGGTTCCTCCAACTTGGATTATAAGTATTACTATAAGAGTTATTATTAGATCTAAAATTATTACCTATATAGTTCATCTGTTTACTTTCTGTGCCCGGTTGGTAGGGTGGGTACTCAAAATTCACCATAGTTCCACTTGCGTCACACTGCATTACTGAATGTACCTGCGAAGAACACAAACTATCAAGCTTTTTATTCATCATCTCTACCTGTGTTGATAGCATGGTTCTTTGCGTCGAGGTTGAAAACTCCGACCGATTTTGTTGGTTTTGTCCTTGTAACTCCGCCAGCGATAGCTATTGGTGACATCTCTTCAATAAACTCGTGAGGTCGCTTGGGAGTTCTGTTGTTCGAGGGGTTCCACCGTGGCGAGAATCAATTAGTTGCCTCGTTGAGGGGTTTACACCGTTATAGAAAGTTTGGACTTGGAGCCACAAGGGTAAACCATGGTGCGGACACCTTCTCAAGATCCTTGTATCTCTCCCATGCGTCGTATAATGTCTCTAAATCCATCTGTACAAAAGAAGAGGTATCATTCTGTAATTTGGCCGTTTTGGCCGGTGGGAAATATTTTATTAAAAAAATTTTGGTCATTTGATCCCATGTGGTGATTGACCCTCATGGTAACGAGTTTAACCATTGTTTGGCTTTATTCCGTAATGAAAAGGGAAATAACTGAAGCCATATGGCATCATCAGAAACGTCATTTATTTTGAAGGTATCACAGAACTCTAAAAAATTAGCTATATGAGTATTTGGGTCTTCATCCTGTAAACCATCAAATTGAACAAATTGTTGAATCATTTGTATAGTGTTAGGCTTTAATTCAAAATTATTAGCAGCTATAGCAGGCCTAACAATACTTGATTCTGCTCCTATTAAATGAGGTTTAGCATAATCATACATAGTGCGCAGAGCATTATTTTCTGCCACATCTTGTGGTGGTGGATTATTCTCGTCCATCCCTTCAGTAGGATTGGATCTGCCTTCTCGCTCTTTTTCTGTGTAATTTAGGGCTCGCCTAATTTCTCTGCGATTCCTGCGAGTGGTAGCTTCAATATCACTGTCGTATACTAGTGGCCCTCTCGGGTTCCTTCTAGTCATAAACTAGAGGTATCTGCTAGGAAAAGAAAGAAAGAAAAATTTAGCAAAGTTAAAAACAAAACAAAAATAAAAATAAGAAAATAAAAGTAAATTGCGGAAAATAATGGCTAAAGTAATAAAAATAGAGCTTTCTTAATATTTTAGTTCCCCGGCAACGGTGCCAAAAACTTGATCGTTGTTTTCGCGATGTCAAAGTCTTAAAATTTATAAAAAGAATGATCGAACCTAGAAACTAACTATGACAATGATTTGAGGCAAGCGCACCTATTGAACAGTAGTATAGCTTAGGCAAGACCGGATTGTCGAACCCAAAGGAGCCAAAAGTACTAATACTAACTTTCTTTTTATTATCTAGCCTAAAATAAGTGAAGTTGTTATTTAATCTAAATTTAACTAACTACTAAGCTAAAGACGCAAAGACAAAAAGAATGAATAGGGGAAATATTATTGGGAAAAACTCAGTTGATTAAGACGATACCCTTAGGAAGAATCCACCTAGACTTCACTTGTTAACTAACTCTGAACTAGACGATTTATTCACTTGACTTGATCCGTAAAACTCCCTAATGTATATTAAACCCTCTCTCGAAGCGAATAATGTCTAACCCTAGGTTGATTAATTGAAATCTCTTTCTAATTAAAACCCCTAGAATTGCATTAACTCGATCTACGGACTCCCATATTAGGTTTCACCCTTGTAACACCCTGGTTTAGGGGTTATGCGTTTGGAGCATAACTCGAGCGTTTAGTAGGCTATGGTCATGTTGGGAGAATTTTTAGGGGTTTTGGAGAACCTTAGAAGGCAAGGGATGCCTTAGAAAATTTTTGAATTTTAGTGTAAAAAGGGGAAATAGGGCAAGAAGGCCTTAAAATAATTTTATGGAGTTTATGACACAAGATAGACTTTGGCAAAGTGGCGATTGGTATTTGCTTGGGGGCTTTGGAAGAAGGTGGCGCCTATGGGGCTTGGGTTCGAGTCAAGCAAAGCAGCAATTTCTTGTTTATTTTTGCGTCAAGGGGATTTGGGCTAAGTAGGCCTTAAAATTAAATGGGTAGGTTTGATGGACATGGAAGTCCAGTGGCAGAGTGGCTCTTAGGCGCTACTTAGGCGCTGGAGGGAGAAGAGAGCACGGGTTCGAGGGGCTGGAGCTGCATTTGGGCGTTTTGTTTTGTTATTTGGTGATGGGCGGAAGTAAAAAGGGTTAAAAGCAATTGTTGCGGGTTTCTAGCATGAAATTCAATGAGGCCGAGTGGCACAGGCGTTAGGGAAAGGTCAAGAATGACATGGTGTCCCGTGTTCGAGCCAAGGAAGCGTGCATATTGGAGTTTTTTTATTTATTTCTTTTTGGGCAGCAAATTGAAGATTGGACGGCACATGGTTTTTAAATTGAAAGGGATTAAGCTTTTATCCTTTTAATTTAAATTTGAGTAAGGATAATTATTATGTTTTTATTCTTTTTAAATTGAAGGGGATATAGGATAAAGGTAGGTTTTATTTTGTTTTTTTAGAAATTTGAATTGATTGGTGGGAGTGAATTAAGAGATTTGATTAATTCAAATCAATTTGAATTAAATGGCCAGGAAGGTGGTAGCGAATTTGGGTAGCTTTGTTAGTTTATTATTATAGGATTATTTATTATTATTTATTAATTAAATTAAGTGGGATAATTATTATTATTTATTTGTTTTTTTAATAAGGGGATAATATGAGCATTTTTATTGGAGATAAACAAGGATATTATGAAGATTAAAAGAATTATTATTGGATTATTAGTGAAGTGTTTAAGTAGAATTAAATTAGTGAAGTGTTGGCCAAATTTTGGAGACTTCAAGGGGTTGGCGAATGCTATAAATAGGGGAGGGGAGTGCTAGTTGTTCATCAAGTCTTTTGCCTCTCCCTCTTGGTGTTAGAAATTCCTTCCCTATTTTGTTGTCACCTTGGCCGAAAGTGTTAAGTGTTTCTTTGTTGCTTGAAGCCGAAATCTCCTCGGTGTCCTAGTGTGGTCGGCGAATCTTGAGCAAGAGTGCCGAAAGAAGGAAGCATTGAGGAAGTCTCTTGGATTCGATCATCTAAGGGGCAAATCGACAAAGTACAGAGGAGCCTTTGAGATTTTAGATCGTTTCGGTAAGTAAGTTAAATTGTAGTTGTTCGCTTGAGATTTTGTATTTTGACGTTTAAACCAAAGGGTTCTAATTAAGTGATTACGATGGACGTGGGTTCGAGTACCAGTCCAAGGGGGGCAAGGAAAGCTCCCATCCCAAAGTTCAAGAAGAGATCGTTTCTGTTTGTTCGAGATTGGCCACCAGGGTGTGGGCCAACAGCAAGAAACGTTAGGCAGAAAGCCGTAGTTTCGCTAGACGATAGCGTCGAGGATCGAGAGTCTAGAACTCCTAGTGATAAGGTGTGTAGTTAGCCATTGTTTCCGGGATTTGCGTGATATTTGCCTATTTTATATGTTTGCTAACAAGTGCAGTTAAATATGAAAATGGTACCCTTAAGGGGTATGGCGATGACGAGTTAGTGGCAAACTTGTTACTATGTGATCAACGATTTAAATATGATTGTATGCCTATATTTGTGTGAAAGACATGCTCATGCATCACCTTGTTATTATATCACGTTACATGTGCATGGGTGGGTTTTTGAAAGAAGGTACGGGTGTACTTCGAGTACGTGGTTGATGTCAGCTTTGTGCTACATCGTGGATTGGCGCTGACTGAGGTCGCGTTGTGGATCTTTGCGATTTAGTTCGCGTGGTTACCTTGATTGATATGGGCTTTATGCCATATCGTGGCTTGATGGATTGCTGTGTGCTCCATCGTGGTTTGATGTTGGCTATACGCTACATCGTGGATGGCATTGGTTGCCTTTTTGGAGGGAAAAGGAGAGGGTGACTCGATAGTCCCCCAGTGTGTGGTAAAGGTGGATAAGGGGGTGTGTAGCGGATGGACCCTAGGTTGGGTTGGGAATCATGTTGCATTATTTTTGTGATAATATGGAAATGGGCCAAGCCCAATATGACATGTGGATAGGTATGTTTTGGGAACATACGTGGAAATGGGCCAAGCCCAGATGATATGTGGTTTATTGAGAAATGGGCCAAGCCCAGTATGTGATGTGATTTGAATGTGGGCCAAGCCCAGATTGTGGAAATTGTTAAAATGAATATATATATATTACTTGTTGCATTTGATAATTGGGATATTTTGTGGCTAGCATGTGGGTGGATTTGGTGGTTAACTTACACCTTTGAGTCATTGTGACTCACCCAATTATTTATCCATCATCGCGGTGAGTCGTGACTAGTGGGCGGGTTGGAGTGGATACAAGGTGGCCCATGAAGCGGATCTTCATGCATGAAGTTGACGTTTTGAATATTTTTATTTCAAGCATTTTAAGTACTTGGTTTATTTATTTGATGTAATAAGGGTCACTTTTGATTAAAGTACGCTATTTATAGTTGTTAAAGGTTATAACGTATTTAGCAATATTCTTACAAAAGAGTTATATTATAGTAAATTATAATAAAGTTTTAATTCATCCCAAGCATATATTACTTAATAATTTTAAATGGGCATGACTTTACAGAAGATAATAAACTTTCATGTTTTAAATTCTAAGTAAAGAAACATATTTTCACTAACATAACAGATTCGGTCGTAGTGAATAGGCCGGGTTTGGGGATATTCTGATTTAATATCGAGCCGGTTCAAAACTCGGCTTTGAGGGTTTTGGGCCCAAAAACGTTTCAAAATGGGCTTTTTAAAAAAATATGGGCTTTTAGGAAATTATTTTCAGGTTATTCTGGCATGGCACCTGTACCTTCAACCCGAGTCCACGGTAAGTACTTGGACTTTTGAAGTAATTTGTTATATGAATATTATGGGCTTTGTTGGGCTCGTAGATTAGTGAACTAGGACTGTTGAACCTTAGGACTAGTCTACTCAAACATATGCATAAAACTTAAAGCTACTAAACAAACCTGTGATTAAGTCGCCGAGTTAAGGTGTGGTAACCATTGTGCGCATGTCTAGGAGTGGATCCGGAAGAGCACAGTACTTAGCGATCCTAGTGACTCACCTCCTCTTCATTTGGAATCCTACCAGTGCGTAGCTACGGTTCACCTTAACCAAGAGGACTTGTTCATAGGCTAAACCAAATATTAAAACCCGAAAGGGATTTGCCTCATTTGTTTTAAAACCCTTAGTTTTAAAATTCTAAAAAATACCCCCTGTAGGAAAATGACGAAATTACCCCTAGGTAGGGAAGGAAACTTGATTGCTCGAAAGAACTACTCTCGGAAACTTCATTGCATAAAATTGCTCGTGGATAAAATAGTGAAACAATAATTTCTAATGCATAAAACTTTTTAAACAGATTAAATCACGACGATAGAGATGAGTTCTAGGGGACGCGGTAGAGGTAGAATGGCAGTTTCGGAACCCGTAGGGTCTGGCCATGAGTCAGAAAGTGAAGTACCGCCGGCGGTGGGACGAGAGAGGCAAGACAGACGGGAGAAGATGACGCAGTGTCGCGGGCCATGTTACGAATTTTAGAACGTGTAGCAGGAGCTAGTAGAGGAAATGGAACTCGAAAGTCGGTGTCGGAAAGGCTTAGATTGAACGGAGCTGAGATCTTTAGAGGAATATCTGGAGTAGCTCCGAACGTAGCGGAGTATTGGCTAGAAGCAGTCGAAAGAATCATGGACGATTTGGACTGCACCAATGAAGAAAAGCTGAAGGGTGCTGTTTCGTTGCTTCGCGACGAAGCTTATCGTTGGTGGCTCACTGTCAAGCAAAGTGTACCAGCAGATCGACAGGATTGGGACTTCTTTAAGGTTAAGTTTGAAGGAAAGTACGTAGGAGCCAGTTATTTGGACTCGCAAAGGAAAGCGTTTCTAAATCTAGTACAAGGAAGTAAGTCGATAGCTGAGTACGAAGCGGAATTCGTGCGACTTAGTCAGTATGCTAAGGGAATTGTGGACACTGATTATGAGAGGTGCGTCCGGTTTGAGGACGGATTGCGAGATGAACTTCGAATGGTGATTGCTCCGCAGAGGGAGAGAGACTTCGCGGTGCTAGTAGAGAAAGCTCGGATCGCTGAAGAGGTTAAGAAGACTATAAGAGAAAACCGAGAAAGGAATAGGAGCGAGAATAAGAGAAGTATTGGACCGTCAGTATCGCTTGGTAATGTCCAGAAAAGACCAAGGACCGAGAACCCTGTAAGTGTACTTGTACCAATGGATCGGAATCGTTCTTGTGTTCGATGTGGAAGACCTCACACAGGAGAGTGTTGGGGAAATAGTAAAGAATGCTTTCGGTGCGGATCTAAGGCACATTTAGTTAAGAATTGTCCTCGGCGGCGAGGGGTCGTGGTTCAAGTCATGGAAGGAATGGTTCTAGTCGAGTCAACCAAGGATGTGATAATAGGTAAGGTCCTTTGCTTTGGTACATGCTTTAATTACTTGGTTTGATTACGATTTAGCCTTTTACGTGTTGCTAAGAGAGGTGTTTGAATTTTTTTTTTTTTAGCATGAACTTAGAGATTGTGTAGGCAACGATAGCCTTAGTAAGATCAGAGCGCAAAGCGTAAAGCGTAAGGTGGTAAGATAGGTGGTATGGACGTTTGTTAGTAAAGTAATTTCGAGGACGAAATTATTTTTAAGGAGGGTAGAATTGTAACACCTGGTTTAGGGGTTATGCGTTTGGAGCATAACTCGAGCGTTTAGTAGGCTATGGTCATGTTGGGAGAATTTTTAGGGGTTTTGGAGAACCTTAGAAGGCAAGGGATGCCTTAGAAAATTTTTGAATTTTAGTGTAAAAAGGGGAAATAGGGCAAGAAGGCCTTAAAATAATTTTATGGAGTTTATGACACAAGATAGACTTTGGCAAAGTGGCGATTGAGGCGCTGCTTGGGGGCTTTGGAAGAAGGTGGCGCCTATGGGGCTTGGGTTCGAGTCCAAGCAGCAGCAATTTCTTGTTTTATTTTTGCGTCAAGGGGACTGGGCTAAGTAGGCCTTAAAATTAAATGGGTAGGTTTGATGGACATGGAAGTCCGGTGGCAGAGTGGCTCTTAGGCGCTACTTTAGCGCTGGAGGGAGAAGAGAGCACGGGTTCGAGGGGCTGGAGCTGCATTTGGGCGTTTTTGTTTTGTTATTTGGTGATGGGCGGAAGTAAAAAGGGGTTAAAAGCAATTGTTGCGGGTTTCTAGCATGAAATTCAATGAGGCCGAGTGGCACAGGCGTTAGGGAAAGGTCGTCAGCAGACATGGTGTCCCGAGTTCTGAGCCAAGGAAGTCGCATATTGGAGTTTTTATTTATTTCTTTTTGGGCAGCAAATTGAAGATTGGACTGGCACATGGTTTTTAAATTGAAAGGGATTAAGCTTTTATCCTTTTAATTTAATTTAGAGTAAGGATAATTATTATGTTTTTATTCTTTTTAAATTGAAGGGGATATAGGATAAAGGTAGGTTTTATTTTGTTTTTTTAGAAATTTGAATTGATTGGTGGGAGTGAATTAAGAGATTTGATTAATTCAAATCAATTTGAATTAAATGGCCTGGGAAGGTGGTAGCCGAATTTGGGTAGCTTTGTTAGTTTATTATTATAGGATTATTTATTATTATTTATTAATTAAATTAAGTGGGATAATTATTATTATTTATTTGTTTTTTTAATAAGGGGATAATATGAGCATTTTTATTGGAGATAAACAAGGATATTATGAAGATTAAAAGAATTATTATTGGATTATTAGTGAAGTGTTTAAGTAGAATTAAATTAGTGAAGTGTTGGCCAAATTTTGGAGACTTCAAGGGGTTTGGCCGAATGCTATAAATAGGGAGGGGAGTGCTAGTTGTTCATCAAGTCTTTTGCCTCTCCCTCTGGTGTGCTTGAAATTCCTTCCCCTATTTTGTTGTCACCTTGGCCGAAAGTGTTAAGTGTTTCTTTGTTGCTTGAAGCAGAAATCTCCTCGGTGTCCTAGTGTGGTCGGCGAATCTTGAGCAAGAGTGCCGAAAGAAGGAAGCATTGAGGAAGTCTCTTGGATTCGATCATCTAAGGGGCAAATCGACAAAGCACAGAGGAGCCTTTGAGATTTTAGATCGTTTGGTAAGTAAGTTAAATTGTAGTTGTTCGCTTGAGATTTTGTATTTTGACGTTTAAACCAAAGGGTTCTAATTAAGTGATTACGATGGGCGTGGGTTCGAGTACCGGTCCAAGGTGGGCAAGGGAAAGCTCCCATCCCAAAGTTCAAGAAGAGATCCGTTCTGCTGTTCGAGATTGGCCACTGTGGTGTGGGCCAACAAAGAAGAAGCGTTAGCGTAAAGTCGTAGTTTCGCTAGACGATAGCGTCGAGGATCGAGAGTCTAGAACTCCTAGTGATAAGGTGTGTAGTTAGCCATTGTTTCCGGATTTGCGTGATATTTGCCTATTTTATATGTTTGCTAACAAGTGCGATTAAATATGAAAATGGTACCCTTAAGGGGTATGGCGATGACCGAGTTAGTGGCAAACTTGTTACTATGTGATCACCGATTTAAATATGATTGTATGCCTATATTTGTGTGAAAGACATGCTCATGCATCACCTTGTTATTATATCACGTTACATGTGCATGGGTGGGTTTTTGAAAGAAGGTGCGGGTGTACTTGAGCACGTGGTTGATGTCGACTTTGTGCTACATCGTGGATTGGCGCCGATCGAGGTCGCGTTGTGGATCTTTGCGATTTAGTTCGGCGTGGTTACCTTGATTGATATGGGCTTTATGCCATATCGTGGCTTGATGGATTGCTGTGTGCTCCATCGTGGTTTGATGTTGGCTATACGCTACATCGTGGATGGCATTGGTTGCCTTTTGGAGGGAAAAGGAGAGGGTGACTCGATAGTCCCCGGTGTGTGGTAAATTTGGATAAGGGGTGTGTAGCGGATGGACCCTAGGTTGGGTTGGGAATCATGTTGCATTATTTTTGTGATAATATGGAAATGGGCCAAGCCCAATATGACATGTGGATAGGTATGTTTTGGGAACATACGTGGAAATGGGCCAAGCCCAGATGATATGTGGTTTATTGAGAAATGGGCCAAGCCCAGTATGTGATGTGATTTGAATGTGGGCCAAGCCCAGATTGTGGAAATTGTTAAAATGAATATATATATATTACTTGTTGCATTTGATAATTGGGATATTTTGTGGCTAGCATGTGGGTGGATTTCAGTGGTTAACTTACACACTGAGTCATTGTGACTCACCCAATTATTTATCCATCATCGCGGTGAGTCGTGACTAGTGGACGGGTTGGAGTGGATACAAGGTGGCCCATGCGTAAGCGAGATCTTCATGCGAAGTTGACGTTTTGAATATTTTTATTTCAAGCATTTTAAGTACTTGGTTTATTTATTTGATGTAATAAGGGTCACTTTTGATTAAAGTACGCTATTTATAGTTGTTAAAGGTTATAACGTATTTAGCAATATTCTTACAAAAGAGTTATATTATAGTAAATTATAATAAAGTTTTAATTCATCCCAAGCATATATTACTTAATAATTTTAAATGGGCATGACTTTACCGAAGATAATAAACTTTCATGTTTTAAATTCTAAGTAAAGAAACATATTTTCACTAACATAACCAGATTCGGTCGTAGTGAATAGGCCGGGTTTGGGGATGTTACAACCCTAATCCGGCAAAATCTCGTCACCCTATCTCTAGGCACGCGATCAACTCCACTTAATTATGCTAGATCTACTCTTAAGCAAGGAATTTTGCTCCTCCACCTAAGCAAATCAAACTTGAATCAATATCCCGAAAATATCAACACAAGAATTAAGAACACATAATTAAGAACAAATTAAGTATTTATCATATAGCTCAGCAAACGATAACAAGATTCATCTAAGTTTCATCCCCTTGGGTATCCGAAGGGTTTAGTTCATAACAATAAAAGAAAACATCTCGAGAAGAAAAGATAAAACAAAACATAAGAAATCCCAAAAACCCCTGAAGGAATTGAAGGAGAGATCTGCCGTCTTGAGTAGAATTCCGGCTTCTTGAGATGGATCAACTGGCTATCTTCGAGTGTTTCCCACAAATTTGACCTTTTCGGCTCGGCTCCTTGGCCTAGCTCACCGCCCCCTTCTAGGTTATACTTAGGGTGTTTATATAGGCTTTTGAAATAGGTTTCTTTGCCCCTAAGTATCCTTTTCCGAGTGAAATTGCTCTTCTCTGCGGCAGGGACACGGCCATGGAACACGCCCGTGTGAATCATCTTTAGGCCGTGTTTGGACTTTTAATGAGGGGACACGCCCCGTGTAAATCATGATCAGGCCGTGTTCTAGTCTATTTGGGAGACACGGCCGTGTTGGCTCAAGTCGAGGCCGTGTTGATTTTCACTTTGGCCCAATTTGGTCTGTTTTAAGCCCGTTTCTCATTCTTTCCATCCTCTGGTGCTTTCTTGAGTATAAAACATGAAAAGAAAGGATTAAGAGCACCTTTTTACATAAATCAAGGGATAAATCATCCAAAAGTATGCTAAATGTGGGATTAAAATATGTTACTTTTACGGTTTATCATGAACGAAGCTCATAATAGTCGTTTGACTGTACATCCGGGGAGTACAAAAATGTATAACGATCTGAAACAGTTTTATTGGTGGCATGGTATGAAAAGAGATATTTCTAACTTTGTGTTGAAGTGTTTAGTTTGTCAGCAAGTTAAAGCTGAACATCAAGTTCCATCCGGTTTGTTACAACCGATCATGATTCCTGAGTGGAAATGGGAGAGAATTACGATGGACTTTGTGTCGGGATTGCCTTTGTCTCCGGGAAAGAAAGATGCAATTTGGGTGATAGTTGACAGATTGACGAAATTAGCTCATTTCGTTCCGGTGAGAACAGATTATTCACTTGATAGATTGGTTGAATTGTATATTGCTGAGAATGTGAGATTGCACGGGTTGCCACTATATATTGTGTTTGACAAGGATCCGAAATTTACCTCGCGATTTTGGAGGAAATTGCAAGATGCGTTAGGCACAAAATTGTATTTCAGTACTGCTTTCCATCCGTAAATGGATGGTCAATCCGAGTGGATCATTCAGGTTCTCGAAGATATGTTGAGATGTTGTATTTTGGAATTTGAAAGTACGTGGGAAAAACATCTGCTGTTGATTGAATTCGCGTATAATAATAGTTTTCAATCTAGTATCAAAATGGCACCATATGAGGCTCTTTATGGTCGAAAATGTCGAACTCCATTGTATTGGACTGAGCTGAGTGAGAATAAGATTCACGGGGTTGATCTTATTAAAGAAACTGAGTAGAAAGTGAAAGTGATTCGTGACAGTTTGAAAATGGCCTCAGATCGTCAGAAGTCTTATGCAGACTTGAAACGAAAAGATATTGAACTTGAAGTTGGCAACAAAGTGTTTCTGAAAGTATCTCCGTGGAAGAAAATACTTCGATTTGGCCAAAAGGGCAAGTTGAGCCCGAGGTTCATCGAGTCGTATGAGATCATTGAACGAATAGGGCCGGTTGCTTATAGATTGATATTGCCACCTGAATTAGAAAAGATTTATAATGTGTTTCATGTGCCGATGCTTCGACGATACAGATCTGATCCGTCTCATGTGATTACTCCTACTGAAGTTGAAATTCAGTCAGACTTATCATATATTGAAGAACCGATCCGAATTCTGGCATAAGAGACTAAAGAGTTGAGAAACAAAAGAATTTCCTTAGTGAAAGTGTTGTGGCACAAACACGGAGTAGAAGAGGCTACGTGAGAGCCTGAGAACGTTATGAAAGAGCAATATCCACACTTATTCACTGGTAAGATTTTTGGGGACGAAAATCCCTAAGGGGGGAGAGTTGTAACAGCCCGGTTTAGACCCTAGTTGGAATAGTGGTTTAGAGACCACAAATTCGAGGTTGGAATAATGTTATTTTTGGTGTTGATTATATGAGATATAGCCTGTGTAAAAATTCTGTGTGGTAATTTTGTCGACTGTGTGCCGAATTAAGAGAAAGGACTTAATTGCATAAGGTGTAAAATGCTGTGTGCTGATTGTTAAAGTGCTTAATTTTTGTTGTCTTTATAATTTGGAGGATTAATTTTGTAATTAGCCTAATTTATAAGTGGGTGGATGGCATTAAATGTTGATTTGTATATATATGATTTTATATATTAATTTTTATAAGTTAAAAATTAATATTATGTATATTATAAGTTATAATAAAACAAATAAAAGAAGTAAGTGGATTGTTCATCCATCTTCACCGAAAAACAAAGAAAAGAAAAGAAAGTTTAAAGCTTTGAACATTCGGCAAGCTTAAAGTGAAAATTGGATGTGATTTTTGTTCCATTTTTGATAATTTCTACGTTTTTGCAGTCGTTGCTTCGTAAACTTTGAAACCCATGTTGTAATTTTGAGAATTGATGATGTTTTGAAATATGCCATTGATGAACATGTGGGTTCTTGAATGTTTGATGGTGGAAAATGAAATATATGTGTCTGATTAATATAGTTTGTCTTTGGAGTTTTGATGAATTTGTGTTATTTGGGCTAAATTGAGAAAAGTGTAAATGGAGGGACTAAAATGTGAAATAAATGAGATGTGTGGACTTGTATGAATATAGAGAGAATTTGGCTCGGCATGGGTGAAAGGAAATTATGTATATTTCGTGATTTTGTGAATTAGGGACTAAAGTGTCGACATGTGAAAATGTGAGGGCTATTATGTAAAATGTCCTAAATATGTCTGTTTGGACTAAAATGAATGATTTGGTGATTGAATGGATTGAATTTGAATGTGTATAGACCAAGAAAGAAGAGGTTCGGATCGAGATCGAGGCAAAGACAAAGTGCTCGATTAATCGACCGTTTCGATATTTTGACGTCTGAGGTAAGTTCGGACATAATACGTGTATTTAGCTATGTTTAATGTTATGAAATGAATGGTATGATATTATTGAAATGTGAATGCTATGTGAGGGCTCGAGTTATGCGGCACTAAGTGTGCATATTCAGAAATGTGACCGAGATTATTGGCACTTTGTGTGCGATACCAATTTAAGATCGGTTTGATATGGATGCAGTAAGTGTGCGATGCTAATTAAGCTTCGGCTAACTATTTGGGTACTAAGTGTGCGAATAGATCAAAGAAGAGACGAAAGTTGATTGAAATGAAGTAGTGAGTATTGAGTAGCAAATGTAATTGACAACTAAGTGTTGGCTAAGGTACGTTCGGAACCTATGTGGTGAATGAGACTATGAATGAGTTATGAAAGGTTGATTGAACATATTAGTTTTGGGATGGTATGATATATGTGATTGTGAAATAATCTATGTGATGGTTGGTTTTAGTATAATGTATTATGTTATGAACTTACTATGCTTTGAAAGCTTACTGTGTGATTGTTTCTCTGTTTTACAGTGTCAGTAAAGCTAGCTCAGATCCGGGGATTGTCAGCATCTCTATCACACTATCGGAAATCTATTTCGGTACTTTTGAAGATGTGTATATTCGAATATGGCATGTATAGGCTAGTTGTTTTGAAATACATTTTAGATGTGTAAATGGCCATGTGATGTGGCTAGATGATAAACCGTAAAAGTAACATATTTTAATCCCACATTTAGCATGCTTTTGGGTGAATTATCCCTTATTTTATGTAATTTGGTGCTCTTAATCCTTTATTTTCATGTTTTATACTCAGTGAAGCACCGGAGGATGAAAAGAATAAGAAACGGGCTTAAAACAGGCCAATTGGGCCAGATCACGAAATCGGCACGGCCTGGACCCAAGACCACACGGCCGTGCCTTATTAATAGAGTCCAACACGGCCTGGCCACGATTCACACGGGCGTGTGCCATGGCCGTGCCCCTGCCATGGCAAAGAAAAGTTTCGTTCGGATTTGGATACTTGGAGGCAAAGAAACACATTCCAAAGCCTATTCAAAATTTTATTTGAATTAGGATAGTTAGGGGCCAAATAAGGCATCTCAAAGTCTATATAAACACCCAATGGGGCAACCTGAAGGGGAGTTCGGCAGAAGCCGGAGCCCAAGGCTATCATCTAGGGGCATCTTGCTAGGCCAGAGAAGGCAGATTTGTGGGGATTCACTCGAGGATAGCCAATTGATTCATCTCTAGAAGCCAGAATTATACCCAAGACGGAGGATCTCTCCTTCAATTCCTTCAGGGAGTTTTAGGGATTTCTTATGTTTTGTTTTATCTTTTCTTCTGAGATGTTTTCTTTTATTATTATGAACTAAACCCTTAGATACCTGAGGGGGATGAAACTTAGATGAATCTTGTTATCATTTGCTGAACTATATGATAAATATTTGACTTGTTCTTAATTATGTGTTCTTAATTCTTTTGTTAATATTTCAGGGATATTGATCCAAGTTTGATGTGCTTAGGTGGAGGAGAAAAAGTCCTTGCCTAAGAGTAGATCTAGCATAGTTAAGCGGAGTTGATCGCGCGCCTAGAGATAGGGTGACGAGATTTTGCTGGATTAGGGTGAAACCTAATATGGGATTCCATAGATCGAGTTAATGCAATTCTAGGGGTTTTAATTAGAAAGAGATTTCAATTAATCAACCTAGAGTTAGACGTTATTCGCTTCGAGAGAGGGTTTAATATACATTAGGGAATCTTACGGATCAAGTCAAATGAATAAATCGTCTAGTTCAGAGTTAGATAACAAGTGAAGTCTAGGTGGATTCTTCCTTGGGTGTCATCTTAATCAATTGGTTTTTTCCTCAAGTTATTTTCCCAAATTCATTCTTCTTTGACTTAGAGTCTTTAGTTTAGTAGTTAATTAATTTAGATTAAACAACAAATTCCCTTTATTTTAGGCTAGATAATAAAAAGAGAGTTAGTATTAGTACTTTTAGTTCCTTTGGGTTCGACATTCCGGTCTTGCCACTAAACTATACTACTGTTTGATAGGTGCGCTTGCCTCAAATCTTTGTCATAGTTAGTTTCCAGGTTTGATCATTCTTTTTATAAATTTTAAGACTTTGACATCGCGAAAACAATGATCAAGTTTTTGGTGCCGTTGCCAGGGAACTAAAATATTAAGAACGCTCAATTTTTATTACTTTAGCCAATTTTTTTATTGCAATTTATTTTCATTATTATTTTTTATTTTCATTTTTATTTTTTACTTTGCTAATTTTTCCTCTAATTTCTTTTGGCAGATAATTTTAGCTTATAGAGAAGATGGCACTGAATAATTATCAGTGGCAAGTCATGAGGACAGTTCCCACTAAAGCAAAGACACCCGAGAATGCAATATGACTTGAATCTAGGAGGCGTGGCGAATCCTGAGTACCCACCCTACAGATATGGCATGGAGAACGAACAAGTCCACTATATGGGTAACTATTCTAGACCTCAAAATAATTTTTATAGTGACACTTATAATGCAGGTTGGAGGTACCATCCCAATTTCTCGTGGGATGATCAAAGTAGCCAAAGACCGGAACTTCCTCCAAATTTTCAACAACCACCTCACCAACAGGAAGAGGAGTCGAACCTCGAGGAGATGCTGACAAAATTTATAGCAGCCTCAGAAGTACGTTTCCAAGACACAGAAACACATTTCCAAAAGATAGAAACAAAACTTGAGGCATTGACACAAGAGTTCAAGGATCAAATTGGGCAACTCGCTAAGCTGATCTTAGAACAACCACAAGAAAGCTTGCCAAGCAACACTGAAACTAACCAAAAAGAGTAAATTCAAATTTGTAAATGACTCATGTGATGAAAGGTTTGTGGAATCTGACCCGAGGCAAGAACCTGTGGTAAGTGAAGGTAAGGTTGAGGTAAGCTAGGATTTACCAAACCCGGTAATTACAGATTACCAAGCTCATACGCCATACCCCAATACGATAAAGAAAGAACACACAAAGGAACAATTCAGTAAATTTCTTAAACCTCTAAAGAAATTTCTTATTAACTTGTCGTTTCTTGAAGCTCTTTCGCAGATGCAAGATCCTAGACCTCGTGTCAGTAAAGAAGAAATTCATGAGGAACAAAAGCTTCGAATTGATGAACTAGACGAGTGGAAGATACACTTCAAAGAGACACTAAATATACACGAAGCAAAAATGAGGCAACTTGTAACATCCTGAACTTCGGGATTTTATGTTTTGCCTTATACCTCGCGATAGGCTAGTTTAGAATGTTAATTGTGTATGTTTAGGGGTCCTAAGAAGGTTTGGGGTTAAGTTGGGCCTTAGTAAAATTTTTGTGTTTAAGCACTTTAAGTAGAGAAGGTAAGTGGCATCATGACTTAAGGAAATAAGTGTGTATTTTGCTAGCATAAGATGAGCTAGTAGTGGAGTGGTGTGGAGTCACATGAAGAGGCTTAAGGGGTGGAGTTCGAATACCACCTTTTGCAAAAATTTTGGATTATTTTTGTGCTCCTATTCCAAAGTGTCATCCATGGTTCTAAATATGGTAGGGGAGACTTTTTATTGATGGAAAGATGACTAAGGAATATGGTAAGGAGGAAGACAAGGGAAAAAGAAGGAAAGAAATCAAAGAAAGGGATAAGGGAGGGGGACATGTTGGCCGAATATTAGGAGTTGCCTAAGGAAAGAGTTTTGGTCAACACTCATCTTTTTGGTAAAGATGATACACGGTTTTTGTAGGGGGATTTTGGGGAGCCAATTTGCTATAGCCTTTTTGCAAAATTGTGCATGAGAGGTAGTTTCTTTTTTAAAAAAAAATTTGGTGTCTCTTTTCCAATTTTTTTTCCCTTGGCCAAAACACTCAAATTATTTTGGTTCTTTTTCCTTTGTTTTGCCGAATTACTCAAGACAATTTGGTCATCTTCTCCTTGGTGATTCTTGAAACCCCTAACACTATTTTTCCATCTTTCTTTCTTTTTCTCACCATTTCTTCAACCTCTCTTTTCTTCTTCTCAGTTGACAACTTTGATTGGCCGAATCTTCCTTGCCCTTTTCTCTTCAATAGCCGAATCTTTAACATCTTCTCTCTTCTCCATTCTTGCGTGTTGGACATTTCTCCTTGGTTGAATCGGGTAAGGGTTTCATTTCTACTTCTTCCAATTTCTTTTCTTGCTAGCCGAAGTGTGTCCATCACTATTCGGTTGTTCTACTTTGTTTCTAAATCGAAACATCACTCTCTCCTACACTCTCATATTGTGATCAATTCTTTTTCGTAGTGTTATAGTGGGTGGCCGAATACCACATCATTACCGATTCATCTCTAGTCATAAGTCCAATCGGTGGGAATCGGGTTCATCATCGATTAGGGTAAGGAGTCTCTTCATAGTCCATTCGATATCGCTACTTGGTTGTTGTGTTAATCGGATTGAAAGTTTGACTAATCGATTATTATAGGGACTAGATCGTTCGTTCTTATCTACTCGTTGACCCTTCAGAAGTAGTGGTAAGCCGAAACCTTTTCCTTAGACAATCGTTTTCTATCATCGTAATATCGTTCTGACTAAGACTTTTCCAATGGAGGCAAGTGGTAGCGATTTGAAAAGAAAATCAATAGGAGAGCAAAAAGGGAGTGGATTTGCGATTCCTACTCCTAAGTTCAAGCGTAGAGCGGTATCGACGGTTCGGGATTTTCCACCTGGTTGTGGACCATCATCTGGTGAGAATAGGCAAATCATGGTCGTTCACGATACTAAGGGTAAGCATTTTAGATCGTCTGATTTAGTTTTGGATTAATAAAATCTCGTTTGTTGGTTAATCGAGTGTAATGGTGATTTAGGTGCCGAAGATCAAGAAGGGTTAGTCCTCACCGTAATCAGGTGTGTAATCTCACACCAAAATTCCGTAGATTCGTGATTCACTCCAATGATTGTATGAATAGATCGTAAAAAAATGTAAAATAGCATAAAACGATTAATTGGCTTAAACGACGTTAATTCTAAGATCTGTCAAAATCGATGTTAATCGGTATAATTTACCAAAATGCCCCTATGGGCCGATTTACCAAAATGCCCCTATGGGTCGATTTACCAAAATGCCCCTATGGGCCGATTTGCTGGAATGTCTTAGTGGGCCGAATTTCCAAATAACTATAATGGGTCGATTCACCTTAATAAATTACTTGATTAATGGTTGATATTTATATGTGGATGTTTTATGTTATATTATTATGTACGTAGCATTTTTACATATTGCATGGGATGGGAAAATTGTATGGAGAGCAGTGTAGCCTGGTGGCATTGCCACAATTTGTATATTATTGTGCTTAAATATAATTTCGGTGGCTTGACCACAAAAAAAAACTATATGATAGCAGTTTGACTGCAAATTTTGGTGTGAGGGGCGGGGTGGGTTGACTTGATCCCCACGGGTGTGATTGTGCAGTCGGGGTGTGATGGATGGATGGGTTGGGTTGCATACATATACTTCATTTTAATTATTACTATGTAAATGGGCTTAGTCCCAAGATTATGCTATGCGGGTTCAGGCCCAGTGGATGACGGTAAGGGGATTATACACTGAGTTCTTGTGACTCACCCCCTTCTTTCTTAACCCTTGCAGGTAATGCTCGTGAATGAGGACTTGGGCCCATGGATGACTCGGTGGAGGCCATACTTTGGAAATAATATTTTCAAATATTAGTAAACTACTTTCCCGCTTTATTTCACTATTTTTACTATTTTGGGTTTTAAGTTGTAATAAGGCCTCTGGAATATTTTTATTTTGCTTTTTGTTTAGTCGTACTTATTATCTTGCTTGAATTGTTTTAAAATGGGGATTTTTCTAAAACCATAAATAACGGTTTCCAAAATTGATTAACAAATGGTTTTCTTAATAAATATGCACTAATAATTTAACTCGGATTATATTTCAAATTATCAACGTCATTTCTCAAAAGTCATGGTTTTAAAGTTCACTAGTACGATTTTCGATTCATCAATCAACCTCTCGAAATTGGTAGTGTTTTATCAAATATTTATAACCAAACTTGTTTTCTTGACCATGACCAAATAACGCCTATTTTAGTAAGAATCACATGTTCTTTATACGTTTTCTTCATGTGACATGTCAGATCCGGTCATACCGCGTGGGCCGGGTTTGGGGTGTTACACAACTCCACGAGAAACTTAACGATGGGACAACCCAGCTTAAGATAGAAGATCAGGTACTCAAAATCTTCACAAATGGAACAGTCGAGGTAACCAATCCTAAATTCAGCACTTTTAAGATAAACACTACTCGACTTAAACTATTTACCAAAAACCGAATTGATCGCATGAGAAAGGAATTTCACCTCCTCAAACCACCATGACCATACGAATGAGAGGTAAAGTCTAGCTTAAGACTATAAACGAGCGCTTCTCGGGAGGCAACCCGAGCACTAACCCTATTAATTTTTACATTTTTTATTTTTACTTTTATTTTTCCTTTTAGCACCTAACCATAAACTAACCAAGGTACAGATTTCCATAGCACACGGCCTTGCACACGGCCGTGGCCGTGGCCGTGTGGCCACCACAGGAAGGTACAAGGGCGGGGGCAACCACCAGATCAATAATTTCTATTTAACCCCCTTCTTCCTTTTTCTTTTCCATTAGTCTTTCTTCTTTCATTTTTCATTATTTACTTTTATTTTTATTTATTTTTATTTTTTTATTTTCTTTATTATCTTCTTCTTATTATTCATGCCATTTAGATTTAGATTAGGATACAATAAAATCAGACCGGCTGCTTTGAGGATTCAAGTTCAAACAGTTTGAGGCGCTTCCCCACGTTCACCTCCAATCCTATCTGGTTTCTTTTCATTAACTTCATCCAAAATTCAGGAAGTTTCACTTCTCTCCACATCTTATGATTTTATGATTATTTTGCTATTATCTATCTTTGTACATTGAGGGCAATGTACATCTTTAGTGTGGGGGGGTTAACTATAGTATTATTTTAAAAATCCCTGAGTTATGTCTTGTTTCTTAAGTAAGTTTCTCATATTATAATTAGAATGAAATTCCTTTGATTTATGATTTTTATTGATGTGTCTTGGATTAAGTCATTGATAATTGTGCATTGATAATTAAATTCTAAGATACTAGAGAGTCAAGCATGAAAAGTCTATTTTTCAGAAAAGAAAAAAAAATTAGGTTGTCTACCTGAATTTGAATATTACCTTGAAATTTGAAATTTACGAGGCTGACATCAAAAACCCATAATTTTTGTGAGATTTTGAGCCTTATAGAGCATATTCTTTTTCTCTTGCTCACTTTATGGATTATGAGTGTGTCAACATTGATTTGTTATTCTAGAACTTGCATCGATTATACATGCCGAGACCACACCTTTGATTTGATATACAGAGATGATGAAGGCACCTAGGATTTAACCCACTTACTCCACTAAAAACCTACCTTCACAATTAACCATTGGTGAACCCTTTTTAATCCTAACAACCCCATTTATTGACTTAACCGCTAATATTAACCCAAAACCCTTTTTATTTGTTATCACCATCCTTTTTGACTACCCTTATATCGAGATTTGATTTGATTAGTTGCCTAACTATGATATTTATTTCAGTAATTTATCCTTTATTATGTATGTACTTATGAAAAAAAAAATCGAAGTATATTCATTATTAATTTTGTGATTAAATGAGCTTATACGTTTGAATATTGAAGAAGAAGCTCGAATTATTAGTACTATTAGTTTTCAATTGATGTAATTACTTATATTTAGTTCGTTGTTTCTAGTTAGGTAATTTGTCAATTCAATCTCAATTCTAACCCTCTAATTCAGCCTTTATCCATACTTTAACCCAAGCCCCATTACAACCCTGTTAAAGACCTTTTGATTTGTGTATCATTTCATATCATAGTGGTGGAGATTTGATTTTCATGCAAGCCTATGGGATTAACTTTTCATTTTTGACTTTTGAGTGCTTAATTCTGAACCTTAAACACTTTGAGTGATTTGAGTGAATCTTTAGTGAGGATGTCAATCCCTATCGATTTTGAATCAGAGGTAATTATTTAGATGAGGGGAAACACCTATGTTTTGTGCTACAATTGTATGACTTAGACTGCTTGAATCTTTAGAACCCTTTGAGTTGAATTATCCATGTATGAATTATCTTTGAATTATGATAAAACACTATTGATGAATATTATGAGTCGAGGAAGTTTCTTTTAATTATGAGTTGAGAATTTTGCTTGAGGACAAGCAAAAGCTTAAGTGTGGGGGTATTTGATAAACCATAAAAGCAACATATTTTAATCCCACATTTAGCATGCTTTTGGATGAATTATCCCTTATTTTATGTAATTTGGTGTTCTTAATCCTTTATTTTCATGTTTTATACTCAGGGAAGCACCGGAGGATGAAAAGAACAAGAAACGGGCTTAAAATGGGCCAATTGGGCCAGATCACAAAATCGACACGGCCTGGACCCAAGACCACACGGCCGTGCCTCATTAATAGAGTCCAACACGGCCTGGCCACGATTCACACGGGCGTGTGCCATGGCCGTGCCCCTGCCACGGCAAAGAAAAGTTTCGTTCGGATTAGGATACTTGAAGGCAAAGAAACACATTCCAAAGCCTATTCAAAATCCTATTTGAATTAGGATACTTAGGGGCCAAGTAAGGCATCTCAAAGTCTATATAAACACCCAAGGGGGCAACTTGAAGGGGAGTTCGGCAAAAGCCAGAGCCCAAGGCTATCGTCTAGGGGCGTCTTGCTAGGCCAGAGAAGGCAGATTTGTCGGGATTCACTCGAGGATAGCCAATTGATTCATCTCTAGAAGCCGGAATTATACTCAAGACGGAGGATCTCTCCTTCAATTCCTTCAGGGAGTTTTAGGGATTTCTTATGTTTTGTTTTATCTTTTCTTCTTAGATGTTTTCTTTTATTGTTATGAACTAAACCCTCAGATACCTGAGGGGGATAAAACTTAGATGAATCTTGTTATCGTTTGCTGAACTATATGATAAATATTTGACTTGTTCTTAATTATGTGTTCTTAATTCTTGCGTTGATATTTCAGGGATATTGATCCAAGTTTGATGTGCTTAGGTTGAGGAGCAAAAGTCCCTGCCTAAGAGTAGATCTAGCATAGTTATGCAGAGTTGATCGCGCGCCTAGAGATAGGGTGACGAGATTTTGCCGGATTAGGGTGAAACCTAATATGGGATTCCATAGATCGAGTTAATGTAATTCTAGGGGTTTTAATTAGAAAGAGATTTCAATTAATCAACCTAGGGTTAGACGTTATTCGCTTCGAGAGAGGGTTTAATATACATTAGGGAATCTTACGGATCAAGTCAAATGAATAAATCGTCTGGTTTAGAGTTAGATAACAAGTAAAGTCTAGGTGGATTCTTCCTTGGGTGTCGTCTTAATCAATTGGTTTTTCCTCAAGTTATTTTCCCAAATTCATTCTTCTTTGTCTTAGAGTCTTTAGTTTAGTAGTTAATTAATTTAGATTAAACAACAAATTCCCTTTATTTTAGGCTAGATAATAAAAAGAGAGTTAGTATTAGTACTTTTAGTTCCATTGGGTTCGACATTCCAGTCTTGCCACTAAACTATACTACTGTTCGATTGGTGCGCTTGCCTTAAATCGATGTCATAGTTAGTTTCCAGGTTCGATCATTCTTTTTATAAATTGTAAGACTTTGACATCGCGAAAACAATGATCACTAGATATATGTTGGAATTATGCATATGTAGATGTGGTATGTGAAGTATGCTTTGGTATGTTTTAATGGCAATGAAAGTGTCTTATAAATGGTAAGATTATTGATGGATTGATGCTCTTGTAACCTAGTGATGTTGTTGATGAATCATGCTTGGTAATGCATGTGTTTAGTTGAGAATTTGGTTTATAAATTGGCATGATTAGAAATGAGATTGGAAAAGATGGTATGTGATCATTTAACATGTATTTGGTTGCCAAATTGTGTGAGAAAATATGCTTAATTGTGCTTGTAGATTGACCCTTGTATGGATGGCAAATTGGCCTTCCAAATGACCTATTTTGCATACATGGCTAAGAGACACGGGCGTGTGTCTCTATCGTGTGGTTTAAGGATCACTTCTAGGTGTGTCTGGACAGGGTACACGGTCGAGGCCCACGGGCATGCATGGTGGCCGTGTGATCAAGTCAGTGGCTAGCCTAGTAACACACGGCCATGATACACGGGCGTGTCTAGTGGCCGTGGGGATAAGTCAGTATGCATGCTCTGTTTTGACACGGCCTGGACACATGGGTGTGTCTGGTAGTCGTGTGAGGCACACGGCCTGTTTGCACGGGCTTGTGATCTCAACAGTATTGAAGAATGTTTGAAATTATAAAGATTTTCGTAAGTGTTCGGTTTAGTCTCGATCTCTTTCTAACATGTGTTTGGGGTCTCGTAGACCTCAATAAGGGACTATATGGTTGTACTTGAATGTGTTTGATTGATAATTGACTTTGTGTCGTGAAGTGAATGTAAATTGTTTCGATGATTTGGTAATGCCTCTTAACCCTAGTCCGACGATGGTTACGGGTTAGAGGTGTTACACGTGATAACATCTGGAGACGAAGCTCCCTCACGGGATCGAATGGTGTATACTCTAGCAGGTGCCCTAGCTTCAGATCTCGCAACTGTATCTTTCGTAGCTCTCTGACTACCACTGACATTCCTTGTATTTCGAGAAGATCTACCTGTAGCTGAAACATTGTCTGACCTCGGATTCTGAATGATCTCTTGTTCAACAGACTCTGGGCAGTCTCGAATGAAATGGTCTAATGATCCGCATCTAAAACAAGCTCGATCATTTAGTCTACAACTTCCCGGATGTCTTTTACCACAATGTTTACATTCAGGTCGTTCGGATCAGACATTTCCCACACTAGCTATCGAAGTAGCTGGAGCTTTGGAGTTCGACTGCGATCTAACACGATCTCTATTTGAATATCCCACATTAACCTTTGAACGGCTATGCTCATCTCTGAATTTCTTTGAAGCAGATTGAAATGAATTACTCGAAAATCTCTTTCTCACATCTCTGGCTTCCGATTCCGCTTTTCTTTTATCTTTCCCGAGTGCCTCAGCTTTACACGCTCGATCAACAAGCACAACAAACTCTTTTATTTCCAGAATCCCAACAAGCAAACGAATATCTCCATTTAGGCCATCTTCAAATCTTTTGTACATTATCGCTTCGGTTGAAACACATTCCCGAGTATATTGACTTAATCTCACGAATTCTCGTTCATATTCAGTGACAGACATGCGGCCCTGTTTCAATTCCAGGAATTCTTTTTGTTTCTGATCAATAAATCTCTGGCTGATATATTTCTTTTGAAATTCAGACTGAAAGAAATCCCATGTAATTCGTTCTTTTGGAACAATAGAAATCAAAGTCTTCCACCACTGATAAGCTGCGTCTCTTAACAAGGAAACAACACATTTTATGCATTCTTCAGAGGTCAATGACATTTCATCAAACACTCGGATTGTGTTCTCGAGCCAAAACTCAGCTCTCTCAGCATCATCATCACTAGTGGCCTTGAACTCTTCGGCCCCATATTTATAGATTTTGTCGATCGGAGGCTTATTCAACAGATTCAGATTCACAGCCGGAGGAACAACAGAAGTCTGAGGAGGATTAGGCGGGGGCAAAGGTTGTGAAACAGCCAGATTCGTTCTTACGTATTGAGTGAACCACTCATTCATCATTTGGAAGAAGGCTTGTTTAGCCTCTCCTTCCTGACCGCTAGTAGCCGGTCTCGAAGCAGATGGTGCTGTCCCTTGAGCAGGAGCAGGCACATTGCTTTCAACATCGTCAGCTACGGCTCTTTCAGGATCCATTTACTATACGAAAACACATTTTACACGTCAGGATTCATCACACTATCACAGTTCGTATATATGGCATGTATAGCTAGACTCTTATACGCTACGTTAGTCCTAGAATCGACTAAACTGTAGCTCTGATACCAATCAAATGTAACACCCCTAACCCGTATCCATCGCCAGACTAAGGTTAAGAGGCATTATTGGACAATCAGAAACTTTTACAAACATTTCGTATCATAAAGTATATCATCGTCAAATCATAACAGAATAAAAACATATAGTCCCTTAAAGAGGTCTACGAGACCTTAAACATGCATTAGAAAGGGGTCGGGACTAAACCGAGATCATACAAAATTTTTCAAAAAATCAAACATTTTTCTAAATTACAGAGGTCACACGCCCGTGTGGGCAGGCCTTGTGCCTCACACTACCTCAGACACGCCCATGTGCCCGAGCTGTGTCAAAACAGGCATACATACTGACTTGTCCACACGGCCTGAGACACGCCCGTGTGCCTCACCCGTGGTCGAGCCTAACTTGCCCCACACGACCAGTCACACGCTCGTGTGTTTAGCCCGTGGTTGAGTCTAACTTGTTTTGAAATACAACCACGAAGGACACGGTCGAACCACACGCCCGTGTGGGCAATTATAGGCCATTTTCAAGGCCAAATTTCCACCCACACATGGGCTAACCCTACATGCACATACAAACATCATTTCATACACCAATGGCAACCAAAACATACCAAATTGAACGTCTTTCCCACCCATTCATGAACATTACCAACATACCATCTTATGTGCCATTTAAGTCAACTAGATCACAAACCTTTCTAAGCAAGTTTCATCCACAATCTTTCCAATACAATATAACATCTTCTTATCAATAAGATACCAACTTTACCTCATAAACATATCATAATTTTGGTCATCTCAATAGCCACCATACCTTACCAAAATATGCATCATATATCATGACTACTCACTCACATTACATACAATTATTTAGCCATATCACATGGCTATACACACATTTCAAACATAATCCATTTCAACTAGACTATACATGCCATACTTAATATATACATGATCATAAGGTACCAAAATGTGAATGGATAGTGTGATGACGATCTACGATGATCCCTGAGCCTTTCATAGCTTTTAATGATCTATAAAACAATGCAAACACACACAGAGTAAGCTTCCAAAAGCTTAGTAAGCCATATACAAATAAACTTAACATATAATGCACATAATCATATTAATACAAGATCATTAATGTTTCTCAATTGCAATTTCATAACATTTTCTTTGGCTCATTTGTTTAGCCATTTCTTACCCACAATTCATAACTCAAAGTATCACTTTTGCTCATAACGCAATCATGCATATATCACATTTTATTTCATCAAATCTATGCACATATTTCACCTTGGTAAGTTCATTTATACACTTACCTTTGATACTCATACAATGTGTACAATTCAAACATACCTGATTCAATTATACATTCCACATAGTCTTTTGTTTCTCGAAATTTCCCGTTGAACCATTCAGAATTAAATAGGATACTCGGAATACTCAGAATAATTGTACAATGCTAACATCCCAGACGTGATCTTACATGTAACCAAATATCAATGCCACTGTCCCAGATAGGGTCTTACACAAATCAAATACGATGCCAATATCCTGGACATGGTCTTACACGTAATTCTCATATTGATGCCAACATCCCAGACGTGGTCTTACACAATATTATAGATCGAAAACTTATGTCATGACATATAAAATCCTATCTATTCCTAGGTTCGTACGGGACTTTTCGGATATTGACACTCGATCGATACTTTCTCAATTTCCATGTGTATAACATCTCGTACTCATTCATTACAAATAAATTTCATAGATACAAAAATAAGCCAATTCAAATACATTTATTTGTATATAGACTTACATCGGATTCGACTATTCGATCACTTTCGACTTTCTGCGGTATAAGTCCGTTTTCTTCGGTTCTTGATCTATACATATTTAAATTTAACTCTTTTATTCACCAATTTATTCAATTCAATCCAACAACACACATTTAGGGCAATTTACAATTTAGCCCTCATATTTTTACATTTTGACATTTTAGTCCCTATTTCATAAAATCACAAAATACACAAAATTTCATGTTGCCCATGCCTAGCCAAATTTTCACAAGCTTCATACAAGTCCATACATTTCATTTATTTCACATTTTAGTCCCTCAAAATATTATTTTCACAATTTAGTCCATATTACTCAAATTCATCAAAAATCCAAAGACAAACTATGTTAATCTAACACATATATTTCATATTTCATCCTCAAACATCATAAAACTCATGAATTCATAAATGACACATCTCAAAATCATCATCAATTCACAAAATTAAGGCAAGGGTTTTGAAGTATTCGAAGCAACGATCACGAAAACATAGAAATTATCAAAAATTGAAATAAAAACATACCTCAATTGAGCTTAGTAATGGCCGAACATTCAAAGGCTTTAAACCTTTTATTTTTTCTTTCTTTTACAATCGTTGGAAGAACACCTAAATGGCCATTATTTTAAGCTTTTATTTTATTATATTAACCTTATTTAATCATTTACTAGTTTAGCCTTTTAATAAACATATAAAATATATATTCATTAAGGTCATTTATGTCCATTATCACACATATTGGTTTAATTACCTCATAAGGCCACTACATTCAAAAGCCAACTCAATTAAGCACTTTAACATATAGAATGTCACTTTGACCTTTTATACGATTTAGTCCTTTTCTCAATTTAAGCACACAAACAATGAAATTAATTCACAAAAATTTCACACATACTAATTCACATGCTATAGACTCGGAGAAAAATATTAAAATATTTTTTTGACTCAGATTTGTGGTCCCGAAACCACTATCCCGATTAGGGTCTAAACCGGACTGTTACAGCCTCTCCCTCGTGACTACTAGCTATTGGCATAGATTCAGCCGACGCTGTCCCTTAAGCGGGAACAGGCGCATTACTCTCAACATCATCAGAAACTGCTCGATCGGGATCCATTTCCTATATAAAAACACATTTTTAACTGTCAGGAATCATCACACTATCACAGGCATATATATGGAATGTATAGCTAGACTCTCACACACTACGTTAGTCTTAGAATCGACTAAACCTGGCTCTGATACCAATAAAAAGTAACACTCTTAACCCGTATCCATCACTGGAATAGGGCTAAGAGGCATTACCGATCAAATCATAATATTTAACCTTCATGATTCATACATCATTAAAACATAATCAATCAATGTCATTAAGTCCCTTAATAAGGTTTACGAGACCTTAAATATATATTGGGACGGGGTCAGGACTAAACCGAGCACTTACAAAATTTTTCCAAAAATTTATCATTTTTCAAAGCTACAGAGGTCACACGCCCGTGTGGGTAGGCCGTGTGCCTCACACGACCTCAGACACACCCGTGTGTCCAAGCCGTGGAAAACCAGGGCATACATACTGACTTGTCCACACGGATGAGGACACGCCCTTGTGCTTCACCCGTGGTCGACACTGACTTGTTTCACACGGCCAGTCACACGCTCGTGTGTCCAGCCCGTGTACGAGTCTGACTTGTTTCAATTTGAAAATTTAAGAGACACGGTCGAGCCACACGCCCGTGTGGTCGTGTGGGAAAATATAGGCCATTTGCAAGGCCAATTTGCCACCCACACTTTGGGTCACACCTACAAACATCAAACCATATAATTTCATACCCCAAGTGGCATTCAAACATACTAAAACATGGCATATTTTAAAACTCTTAAAATAATCATTCATTTCCCGATATAACTTCAACTTAACTTACCAACCCAAAGTATTAATTTCACATCCAAATAATATAACCCATTCATCATTCAATCCTTACCAAATCTAAACATGAAACATACCATTTCCATTTTACTAACTTATGCCAAAATGATCATTCACATAGAACATATATACACATATTAACCATCCTTTACACATACCCAAAGCATATACCAAAATCATTAAACTATCAAGCCATATCACATGGCAAGATTTATACACTTCAAGACATACCATAATCACTAGCCTATACATGCCATATACCAAGTATATACAACTTCCAAAAGTACCAAAATAGATAGCCGATAGTGTGATTGAGTCGCTGACGATCCCCAGATCCAAGCTAGCTTTAAAGACACTGAAAAATAGAGAAACACTTCACACAGTAAGCTTAAAAGCTTAGTAAGTTCGACATATAATACATTTAACTTAACAATTCAATTTCAATATACAGAATAAACTATTTCATGGTTCAATTCACAATAATACATAATCTCATCCATAGTCATTACTCACATAATCATCCATTCATCCATATATGATATCATCAACCACATAGGTTCCGAACATACCTGTGCCATTACTTAATTAACTATCGCTCTTACTACTCAATGCTCAACACCACGATTCGTTTGATCTTCTTTGACCATTTGATTTACTCGCACACTTAGTGCCAATTTCTTAGCCGAAGCTTTAATATCATCACACACTTAGTGCCTTTACATTAAACCGAATTTAACTCGGTATCGCACACACAGTGTCAATCAATATAGTCGATGCTTTCTTTATTTCGCACACACAGTGCCGTTCACCACTATCAATTCTATTTCGCACACTTAGTGCCACAATATTCAATTCGCATATAGCTTTACCAATTCATCATCCAGAAATATTCATTCCTTAAATAATATCTGAACACGATAAAAACAACTCGTATTATACACGAACTTACCTCGGACGTCGAAATTACGAAACAAGTCGATCAATCGAGCACTTTGTTCTTGCCTCAATCTAAGTCCGAATTTCTCTTTTCTGGATCTATACATTTTCAAATTTAACTCATTCAATCACCAAATCATTCAATTTAATCCATACACACATATTTAGGGCATTTTACAAAATAGCCCTCACATTTATTCATTCTGACATTTTAGTCCCTATTTCATAAAATCACAAAATACACACAATTTCATTACACCATGCTTAGGCCGAATTTTCCTCATGTTCATACAATCCCACATATTTCATTTATTTCACATTTTAGTCCTTCAATTTCTTATTTTCACAATTTAGCCTAAAATAACCAATTTGACCAAAAATCCAAAGACAAAATATGTTAACCCAACATTAAACTTTCATATTTCACCAACTATCAACACAAAGCTTACATATTCATCAATGGTACATCTCAAAATCATCATCAAATTCTAAAATTAAGACATGGGCTTGATAGAACACAAAGCAACGATCACAAAAACATAGAAATCATTAAAAATGGATCAAAAACACATACCCGATTGAAGCTTAGACAATGGCCGAATGTTAAAAGCTCAAACCCTTGATTTTTTTTGTTTAAAATTTGGTGGGAGGATGATGATAATGGCTTCAAATTTCTTTTATTTTAGTTATAATAACTTTAATAATTAAATACCAATTTTAACCTTAATGTATAACATTAAAAATCCACTATCTCATGTCCATACTTGTCCATTCAAGCCATTAATGGTCCATTTACAACTTAAGGACCTCTCATTTAAAAAGCCATGTCAATTCAGCACTTTATCAATTAGAACACTTCTTTTACATTTTATGCGATTAAGTCATTTTTCATAATTCAGCACCCAAACGATAAAATTTTCACACAGAATTTTCACACATGCTTAATCACATACACTAAACACTAAAAATAATATTAAAATATTTTTCTAACCTCAGATTTATGGTCTCGAAACCACTATTCCGATTAGGGTCTAAACCAGGCTGTTACAATCTTGGCCGTGTGAAACCTGTACCTAATTCGAATTGAATTAAATAACCACACGGCCTAACACACGGGCGTGTGGCATGGCTGTGTGGCTCAAGTCAGAGAGCAACCTAAATTAGACACGGCCTAAGGCACGGGCGTGTCTAAGGGTCACACAGGCGTGTCTTTTGGACCACACGGGTGTGTGAGGCCTGCACCTTGGAAAATTTTTGAAATGTCACGAAAAATTCTTAAAGTTTTCGATTAAGTCCCGAATCGATTCTAATGCTCGTATTGGACCTCGAGGGTCCATCTAAGGGATGTTACGAATGATCTCGATTAATGAATAGTGATTGACATGATTTGTCTGAGAATGTTCTGAAAAGTTTTGGTGACGCTCTGTAACCCTATTCTGGCGACGGATATGGGTTAGGGGTGTTACAGGAAACTTGATTATTGTTGAGCCCATATATGTCTTGATATTACTATGGATTATATGACTAACAAAGGCAATAAGGATATGTGTAGGGCTTGAGGTCAAATTGAATGAATGTGCCTTACATAGTTATCTCAAAATTGAAGAAATGGTAAGTTAAGTACCATGTTATACAAACTTACTAAGCATGTATTGCTTACTTAGTTTTATTTCCCTGTTTTATAGTAAATCGGAAGCTCGTTTGATTAGAAGCTCGGCGGAGATCACTCATACTATCCATCAGCCCATGACAGTACAATATGGTAAATCAATTATGGTTGTAATGGCATGTATAGGATATGTTGGCCATATTGGCATGTAAATGTAAATGATGCTTGTAATCTAGCCATTGGAATGGCTAGTAATGGTTGTTTTGAAATACTTATAATGTTATGCTATGGTAACCATATGTATATGTTAAGTAGTTGACCAAATCATGTTTAACACATGAATTGAACCAAGGTAGGATAGTAAACATGTATGTATGCACTGATAGGTCATGTTGAATGATGAAATTTGCTTATTTGAATGCTTAGAATGGTTGGATTGTACTTGGTATGTTTTGGTGCAAGAAAATGGTAAATTTGGGTGACAAGTGAGGCTAGGAAATGGCTTTAATTTGTCCACACGGGCGTGTGTCTAGACCGTGTGTGATACACGGCCTACCCCATGGGCGTGTAGTCAGGCCGTGTGTCCCCTACACCTTAAATTCGAGAAAACAGAATGCTCAGAATTGAGCACATACGCAGAGACACAGGCGTGTGTCTCAACCGTGTGGGTGACACGGCCTTGAACACAGGCGTGTGTCTTGGCCGTGTGAAACCGTCACCTAATTCTAATTGAATTAAATAACCACACGGCCTAGCACATGGGCGTGTAGCATGGTCATGTGGCGCAAGTCAGAGAGCAACCTAAATCGAACACGGCTTGAGGCACGGGCGTGTCTAAGTGTCACACGGGCGTGTCCCTTGGACCACATGGGCGTGTGAGCCCTGCACCTTGGAAAATTTTTGAAATGTCACGAAAAATTCTTAGAGTTTCCGATTAAGTCCCGAATTGATTCTAATGCTCGTATTGGACCTCGAGGGTCCATCTAAAGGACGTTATGAATGATCTCGATTAATGAATAGTGATTGAGATGATTCATGTGAGAATGTTCTGAAATGTTTCGGTAACGCTCCGTAACCCTGTTCCTGCGACGGATACGGGTTAGGGGTGTTACATATTTTTTTCACACAATTGAAAGCACAGTTTAAAATCACATTTTAACAATTTTAAGGCATGTACACAAGACCTTCTAAAAACAAGCTCATTTTTTACCTAGAATCGACTAAACTTATAGTTCAAAATATTTGTTTTTATTCTTCATAATCCTTCTCGTCAATCCATGATATTAATGGATGACTTTAATCCTGGTTCAAGAAAGAAAATACCTCGAGTTCAAAAAAATAAAAAGAATGACAAGGGATATAATTTCTTCTACTGAATGGAGAAACAACAAATATGCAATTTATCATCTCAAATGTGGTTATTCTCATCAAAAAGCCATTCGTAGAGATGTGTGTTTATTTCAACTTGAATTGTGCCTAAATTTCATGCTTGCCTCACAGTATAGCAATAATCACTAATTCATGCTTAAAACCTCAAAATTTGTCCCTGAATGTGGAGGGTGATCCTTAGCAAGAGTTAAATTGAATAAAATTTATATTGACTCAAAAATGGGTAGCAAGGGATATAATTTCTTCAAGTGGATGATAAACCAACAAAAATATCATTTATCATGCCAATTCTGAATACTTTCTTTAAAAGTTATCTGCTAAAAAAGAATACAATATATTGTTATTGATTGCACATGAATTGTTTGATCCACCATCTATGAACTCTCATTTCATCTTGAAAGTGCAAACAAAATTCTCCATATGAATTCTTCAACTTCATGAACAAGAAGCCAACAAATTTTTTTATTTCCAAAATGACTTAGATTTTTAAAATCAAATTTTAAATGATTTTCTGAGATCATCTTTTTATTCACCACCTGGATTTCAAAAGTTGAATAAAGATATAAAGAGGATGTATGAAAGAGATGGAAGCATATGACGAATAAAGGAATAATGCAATGATGCATTACATTATTTGTAACACCCCTAACCCGTATCCGTCGCCGGAACAGGGTCACGGAGTATTACCAGGGTTTACAGAACATTCTCATGCAATTTGTATTAAACGTACTACTCATACTCCAAATTTTTCTTATTGTCCCTTGAATGGGCCCTCGAGGCCCAAAACGAGTATTAGAATCAAATTGAGACTTAATCGGAACTTCTAAGAATTTTTCACAAAATTACAAAATTTTTCTAAGGTACAGGGCTCACACGCCCGTGTGGTCCAAGGGACACGCCCGTGCTATAGGTCGTGTCTGATTTAGGGTGCTCTCTGACTTGCGCCACACGGCCATGACACACGCCCATGTGCTAGGCCGTGTGGATAATTAATTTAATTCGAATTAGGCGCAGGTTTCACATGGATAAGACACACGTCCGTGTTCTAGGCCATGTCTCCCACACGGCTGAGACACACGCCCGTGTCTCTGCCCGTGTGCTCAATTCTGAGCATTCTGTTTTCTCGAATTTAAGGTGCAAGGGACACACGGCCTGGCTACACGCCCATGTACCCGGCCGTGTGTCACACATGGCCGAGACACACACCTGTGTGTCTACCCGTGTAGACAAAATGAAGCCATTTCTTAGCTTCATTTTCTCACCCAATTTTTTCAACAACCTACACCAATACTTGCATGAATATACGAGCCAAATCAAGCATTAAAACCAAGCCTAAATTAACATCTATCATGACATAATATCACATGCAATTCATGTCTATAAGCATACTTTTAATGCATATACAAGATAAACATACTCCATTCATCCACACTTAACAGATAAGCATTGAACATGAGATAAATTATAACATACCAAATTAAATCATTACTAGCCATTCCAATGGCTAGATTACAAAGCATCACTTACAAATCAACATTTGGGACAATAAGTCTATACATGCCATTATACCAAAATGATATTTCTAAGTATACCAAAAAGGAGATAGTGGATAGTGTGATTATGCTCTGACCGATCCTCCAACCTTTGTGAGCTTACGAGCACTATAAAACAAGGGAAAATTAAACGGGGTAAGCATTTTTATGCTTAGTAAGTTCGTATAACGTAAAATAAACTTACCAGTTATATTTATTCAAACTAGCATACGTAAACATACATTTCATCCATTATAGGTAGTTCACCTAAACATATACACTTAATCAAACAAGTTAGTCACATAACATCATTTAAATATCAAGTAAACATAAATGAGCTCATTATAAACAAACTTCCATTAATTCCACCTTTCCATATTTCGAGAGTCTTTTCCGTTGAACTAATGAAATTTCAATGGACATTTGGTGATGTACATAAGGTATACATATGAATTATCCGTCTTGGGCATAAGTCCAAAAAGCACACTCTCGAGCCACTATTTTACAACAGGATTACCAGTCCAGACTAAATCTCGACTTTCAACTGACGTTCACCAGAGTCATTTAAGATTGCCAGCCCAGGCTAAATCCTATCAGTGACCTGTGCTCTAAAGAGCTTAATTAGGGTTACCCGTCCGGGCTCAACCTAATCTACAACATATGCTCGAGAGGCTTAAATTTAGGATTACCTGTCCGGGCTAAATCCTATTTGTAACCTTTTCCATATCATATCCGTTTAAATAAATCACCATAATCCATCAAATTTTAATATTCAACCGGGATATGATATTTTATCAATGTTTTCAACTTGTAATTATTTCACTAAGTATACCATCACATACATTGTAACGCCCCGAATTTTGGGCCTAGATGAATTGGACTTTGGGGTTGGGGTCTCAAAAAATTTTTAAGTGAGCAAGAAAATGACAAATGACATGTTGGCTTTAAAGGTTTAATAAACTTGGAGTGTCTAGGGGTGTTGGAGAAGTGTTGGATTCGAACTTTGAGGAGAAGGAATTTTTAATTAATTATTAAAGGAACCAGGGTGGTGAGTAGTTAGGCTTTTAGATTAAAATAGGGAAAAATGGCATCAAAGAGCCTTGTGGTGGAGTGGCTAAGTGACGCCACTTAGGGTATAGGAAGGTAGCGTTATGGGCTAGCAAGGAGATCCTAGGTTCGAATCCTAGCTTAGTATTTTTTTTAGGAGTTTAATTTTGGCCTTCTAGAAGGTTGGAAGTGGTGTGGTGATGGACTCTAAGGAGAGTGATTAGAAGAGAAAATTTAGGAAAAGGATTGGGGATTTATCAGGGAGAAAAACGAGGAGATGAGATGGGGAAGAGTTGGAGCTGATTGGGACTTTGTAGAGTTTCAGTTTGTGTATAAATAGGGGGTTCCAAATTCCCTCTGTGCTATTTCGGCAATTGGAATTCCCTTTGTGCTATTTCGGCAACTATAGTGCTCTGCCGAATTCTCCTCCACTTTTTCTGTTCTAAACCTCGCCTCTTCCTTAGGTGTTTTCTTTTCTTCTCTCCTAAAGCCTTAAATCGAATATCATTCTCTTCTTTGTCCATTGCTTGTGTCGTCCCACCTTCATCTCAATTGTTGGGGACCAAATATTCGTGACTTCAATAGCCGAAAACCTTTGCTCTTGAAGCCGATTTCTTCATCGCCCCAAACCTTGTGTCGAATACTCTAGTGACCAAATCTCTATCGTGCTGTCATCATTCCTTTGATTTTCGGTGGATCGAATCTTGGAAAAATTGGAATCAAGCTTGGATCTACAAGTCTCTGCCGAAAAGCTATCCATACGTTTCGGCTTTTGGGTAAGTATTCTTGATTTTGGGATAAGTTGGTCGAATAGTCTATAGTAAGGGAAAGGGTGACTTAAGTGGATACAAGTCACCCATTACTTTGTCTTTAATGATTAAGATTGATGCAAATCTAGGGGATATTCGTGAGTAGTAGCTAAGGAAGGGCTATTAGGACTGGTGGCACACGGTAAGGTCATGGTAAGGCTTCAGTTTTTGGTAAATATTATGGTTATGTGTGTGATTGATTGGAGGTTGGTATTGGTTGTAGGTTCAAGGCTGAGGATAGTGTAACAAGTCTCATTTACCAGGTGTGTACATACACTTCACATACGACAATTTGGCAAAAGCTGAAATCCCAAAAACTGGAATGTCGAAAAGCCGAAAGGTTGGCACCGGTAACCACACGAGCGTGTGAACATTTGTGTGGAAACACCGATACAATTACCGGGACCAAGAGAGCAATCTCATGGTCTCGGGCCACTATTGGCTAACCGGGCTAGAAGGGGCTAAATGGGCTTGCCGAGCTCGTGGGCTCAATTCGGCAAGAGTTGATATGTGAAATTGAATGGTGGATTGATATGGATGGTTGTTTGACTTGATTATGATCGGGCCTAATGGGCCATATGAATGTGATTTGGGCCAGATGGGCCATACGAATGTGATTTGGGCCTAGTGGGCCATACGAATGAGATTGGGCCTGATAGGCCATATGAACGTATGTGAATTTGTATGGGCTTTGTAAGGGGTCTTGGGCTTAGTAATTGGTAAATTGCTTAACCTTACATAAAACTTTAATTATTAACTAATTGTGACCGTGGACAAGTCATAAGGTTAAGGTTTGGCAATGGGTATATGCATGTCTAGGATTGGATCTAGGGAGAGCTTGGTACTTAAGCGGTCTTAATGACTCACCTCCTCTTCTCTGGAATCCTACCTGGTGTATAGTATCTATTCACTTTAGCTAGCGAGGACTTGATAACAGACCAAGGTAAGTAATAGACCCATAAAAATGAGAAAAGACTGAAATGCCCCTAAGGGCGAAAATGACTAAAATGCCCCTATGTGTTGAATGTAAGATTTATGGATGTTACATATACATTTGCTGCATTCATATGATATTCTATTTATAATGCATATGGGTGGGAATTATGGAATGGAGGAAGTATATGAGGATCGCATGGTTGCTTGACAACTGTGGATCCACCGATGGCTTTTTAAGCCCATTATATGCTTAGCAGCCTTGCTGCAACGTTTGGTAGTACCGCAACCGGGCTACCCTTGATGTGTATCGGATGGGTGGGTTGATTTAGGAATCCCCACAGGAGTGTAGGTTTGGAAGGGAAATGTTGTGTAGCGGATGGATTATTTGGGAAGGCTAACATTGCATTCATGTGATACTGATGTGATATGAGGTCATTATGGGCTAAGGCCCAAGACCATCGATTTTGATAGGGCTTAGGCCCAATGTGATAATTGCATGTTGGTTGGATTACCAAGGGTCGTATACACTGAGTTTTGAAACTCACACCCTTTTTATTTAATGTTTCAGGTGACTCTCAGTAAACGGCTCGATGTGGAAGAGGACTCGGAGGTGGCCACACTGCAGACTACTTAGAAGCTTTTAATTAGTTTCGAATGACTTTATTTTAATTACCTTATTTTCGTTGGGATGTAATAAGGCCTTGTATCTCCAAATTGACTTTATATTTGGGTTTTATTATTGTTTCAACTGCCGAATTATTAAACTTAAATCAATTTTTTAAAGTTTAACATGGTTTTCGAAATAACTATAACATATGGACGTTTTCTTAAAACATGAGCTTTCTTCATAACTTAACAAGTTTTTCCTAAGCTATGGCTGTTTTCAATTATTACGTTTTCGCAACTCTATTATTAAATACCAAGTTTTTTGTTTTTGAATAAAACTTTCGCAACTAAAAAGGGGTTTGTACTCAACATTTTACTCTATGAAGGGTTTTCAATGAAAATAAGGTTTTCGCTAAAACACTTCAATGTCACATGCCGGACTCAGGCCTAACTTCTAGGCCGGGTTTGGGGTGTTACATATATATTATCACAATCACACAATTCAATTCAAACATATTAACGTACCAAATTAAGTTACACTAACTTACCTTGACAGTTGTTCGGGTTTGAATTCCAACTAATCTGAAACTTTTTGTTTCTTTCGATCTAGTTCCGTAGTTGGTCTTTCTGGGTCTATATAAGAAAATTTAATTATTAACTCGTCACATTTTACACACATTTGCATTCTACTACATCCTAGGCAAAATTACTATTTTGCCCCTACTCATTTTAAAAATTCCAATTTCGTCCCTAGGCTCGAAAAATGAAATTCATGCAATCTAGTCCTCTTTCCAAGCCTAACCAAGATCCAATAACAATTTTTACAGCACACACATTTCACAAATTTAAGAATTTTCCATGGGTTTTACCACTTTTTCATTTTAGTCCCTAAATCAAGTTTCCATGAAAATTTGCTTTGTAAAAGTTGTTTATCTATCAACTATCTTTCATTTTCTACCATAAATTTCAAATTTCAAGCATTTATATGGCAAAGTTTCTACACTTTTTTATCTTTTCAAATAAATCCCATAAATAGAAAGATTAGGCTATCCCGATTCTAAAAATATAAAAATTATTAAAAGCGGGACTTGATTTCATACCTTTCTAAGCTTGAAAAGTTCTCTTCCTCTTTCCTAGGGTTTCCATAAAAAAATTTGGGGAAGAAGATGAATAGAAAAGATGATAATTTCTTTTTATTTTTCTATCATCTTTTAATTTTTTTGATATCCAATTTAGTCCCTAGTCATTTCTAATTTTTCCATGGATGAGTCACCAAGAAAAATCTACATACTTTTCTTAATGGTCTAATTACCATATAATGACCTCTAGTTTTGAATTCCATAGCTATTTAATCCTTATAGCTACTAGAATTCAACTTTCACCTTTTATTCAATTTAGTCCTTTACCTAATTAACCACACAATCGATAGAATTCTCGTATCAAAATTTTCACGTGAGCATCCTATCATAATACCAACCATAAAATAAAATAAAATAAAATAAATTTTTATTTTTGGGCTCGAATTTGTGGTCACAAAATAACTGTTCCGATCTCACTGAAAATGGGTTGTTACATTATTATTCATTAAAATGATAATAACAAGTTCACAGGGCCTTTTAAAAACTCCACTTGTTAATCTAAAGGATAACTGAGAACATCAATTAATCACTTCCTCTTTGAACCCTATACATCACTTTTTGAGGCTTAGGTATTTGCTTTCCTTTTTAAAAAAAAAAAAGGTTCACTCTTTTTTTTTCTATTTTCAAATAAAAATAGAGAAAAACTTTTTAAAGAAGGGAAAAATATAAGATTAGTACCTGAACTTGCCCACTTCTCCCAGATTAGTACCTATGGTTTTTTTTGTCTCAGATTGGTAACCAAACTTTTTTTCCGTCCACTGGTTTGGTACCTGAGCCTAACGCCATTTAAATTTTTCTAACATGGTAGCGTGGGCCAATCGTGCGCCACAACATGTAGCAATCTAGGAACCCCATTTGACCCATTTTTTTATTTGCTAATCCGATCCCTTTGAAAAAAAATTAAATAAAACATGAATTAAAATTTGAAAAAAAATAAGAAAGAATTAAAAGCTTAGCATCAGGCTTTGAATGTTTGGGGAAAAATCTAAACAATTATTTATCTGAACGATTCTTCATCTAAACGATTCTTCATCTGAAAGAAAGCTTTTAGGTTTTTTTTTTTTGAAGATCAAAAGCCAGATAAGAGTTATTAACAATCTCATATTTAACATTGATTCTTCATCTAAGAAATCATTTCGTTTCAATTTGTTTACAAGAAAACCCTCAATTTATTTGAAACCTTCCATAATCTCAAATACCCTTTCGATTACCCACCCATCTGTCTGGAAAAAACCCTTGTTTCATCATCGACTAGTCATCCCTTTCGATTACTCAGCTATTTGTTGTAGTATTCGAATCAAGATCACCATATTTCGACCATCGATTACAGGTATTTCACTCTATTTTTGTGGGCTTTTTTCATCATCGAAATAAGATTGTCATATTTTTAGCATACAAAGCTTTTTTCATCTTTGATGGGGTTCTTGTTATTATGTTTTTTTTTAAACTAAACCCTTTTGTTTGGACTCATTCTCACAAACTAATTATTTTTGTACGTATTATATTTGACTTCCAATTTTTAATTCATATTATATTTTACTTTTGTTTTTTTGTTTTTATTGGCATTCGTGAGTGACGGGGATTTTCTTCGAGCGTTTAAGAGATTGATGGTGAAAGGTATGTATGTTATGTATGTTTCTTTATTGTTTATGTATGTATGTTATGTTTTTAAATTGTTATGTATATTATGTATGTTATGCATTGTTATGTACGTATGTTATGTTTACTATTATGTTATGTATTGTTATGTATGTATATTTGTATGTATGTTATGTTATGTTATGTTATGTACTGTTATATATGTATGTTATGTTTATTGTTATGTTTGTATGTATGTTATGTTATGTATTGTTATGTATATTATGTATGTATGTTTGTATGTTTGTTATGTGTTATATTACTATTATTTTTGTGTATTATGTATGTCATGTTTAATGTATGTATATTATGTGGTATATTACTGTTATGTGTATGATTATTTATTAATGTTTATGTATGTTATGTATATATGTATGTTATGTTTAGCACTATTAAAAATTTGTATGTATATTACAGTTTATATTATGCATGTGCAGTTTGCTATAATGTCTTGGGATAAATGTGTGGTGCATATGCATTTGGGTGAAACTTTTGTTACAAATCCATATGCATCCTATGTTGGAGGGGAAGTGCTGCAATGGGATTTTGACCCTGATTTTTTGTGTTATTACACGTTGTGTGAGATGGTAGTGGAAGTTGGCTATAGAGCTGTGAGAAATTTTGTATATTGTGAGGGTGGGGTAGATTTTAGTTAGGGACTGTGTGTTTTCTATGATGATTCATCATTCATAGCAATGATTAACCATATTAGACAAAGAGGATCCATACATGTATATGTTCAAAACGAGGTAGACACACCTGATGTTGTTGATGATACCATGTTGTTGCCAAGCAATAAGGAAAAAGATGTAAATAGTGGTGTTTGAGGCTGGGGAACAAAATTGTAATGAAGAATTAAATTGTAATGAAAAAGTTAATGGTTGGGCTGGGGAAACATTTACAGAGTTAGGTGGGGAATCTAATGTGGGACCAGACTTCAGTGGGAGTAGTGATGCACGTGCTGAGGGTAGGGAAAGTACTGAAAGTAGTGGGGCCAGTGATACAGACAGCTCATTAAGCAGTGAAGGGGCTTTAGGGGCAGAATCTGAGGAAGAGGATGAGGATGAAGAGGTGAGAAATATAAAGACTTGGTATAGAAAATATAGAGGGAAAAACAGATAGAAAGAGTAAAGGTAGGTGAAATTAGTGAAAGGGGAGAGGAAAATGGTGAGGTTCCATCAAATGGGGGAACTGAATACGTTGATTTATTGGATATGGAGTCTTATGGTAGTGATTTAGATGGTGAGGTAGTTTGTAGGAGAAGAAAACATGTATGTTTCGATCCTAATAACCTAATGCCACATTTGGAGCTTGGTATGGTGTTTATGGGACCAGAGGAATTTAAGACTGCATTAGCAAAGTATACAGTAAAAAATGGTTTGATATTGTGTATCTTAGGAATGAGAAGGGTAGGACTAGGGCTAAATGTAGGGTAGATCGATGTCCATTTAGAATATATGTTGGTGTAGATAATAGTCATGGGTGTTACAAGATAAAAACCTTCATAGAAACTCACGAGTGTTGTAACATCCCAAATTTGGGCCTAGTAGGATTGGGCCCAAAGGGCCTTGAGCGTAGTAGCGTTTAAAATTTTTGAGATCAAGAGATCGACATTAATTCAAGTTAGACCTATTAGGTGACTGATTTTGGAAGGTTAGGGGGCTTCTATGAAGTCTCGAGTTCAAACTTGAGCTTTAGGAAAATTTTGGTTTTAGGTGGAAAAAACCCTGGGAGTTAGTAGGTAGGCTTTAAGACTAAAATGTGGAGAAAAATGTCACAAGTGGAGTGTGTGGTGTAGTGGCAAAGTGACACCACTTAGGGAGCAAGGGGGTGACGCCACAAGGAAGGAAGGAGGTCCAATGTTCAAGGCGTGGAACTTGCATTTCTTTTAGATTATTTTATTAAATGGATTTAGACCTTGGCCATAGACTTATCTTTAGTTGGGCATGTTTTAAGACACAAGAGGAGCTTGTGGCCTAGTGGCAAGGTGGCGTTACAACTGGCTAGAGGTCTGAGGTTCAATTCTTGGGATCAGCAAGAGAGTATTTATTTTGCGGATTGGACGGCCAGAGTTTGAGTTGGATTTAAACTCTGCTAGCAGAGGGATCCCACATCGGAGAGATACAAAGAAGGAAGGTGACAAGCTGGCTATATATAGAGCTATCTATGATGGGAGGAAGGATACCTTGGAGGGCGTTTGGGCATAGGAGTGGTCAGAGCGCGGGTTAGCACCAGATTCCTATCAGGTGTGTAAGGTTCACACTTTGTTTATTAAATCACGTTATTAACTGTGTTGGCTGAAAGCCGAAACGACTGTCTCGATAGTCGAGGTACCCTTGTGGGTAAAGTTGGAGACTCTAGGTAAGTTCTGTTATAATGATACTTTCGGGTTAATGTTTATATGAGTTGACTATATGATTATACATTCATAAATGTTGCATCCATCACAGTATGTTAATATGTGCATGGGATTGGGATATGTGAAAAGGGGAAGTGTGATTCTAAGACTGTCACCAGTGGTTTGGTACCACAAGTGGGTTGGCCCCACATATTTTATCCAGTGACTATGTCTTAGTGGTTTGGCACCACCAGTGGTTTGGCACCACATATACTATTTCAGTGGCTCGTCTCAGTGGTTTGGTACCACAGTGGGTTGGCCCCACATATATTTATCAGAGACTGTCACCAGTGGTTTGGTACCACAAGTGGGTTGGCCCCAAATATTATAATTTGTGACTCTTTCACCAGTGGTTTGGAACCACCAGTGGTTTGGTACCACAGTGGCTTGGTGCCATAGGCGTTTGGATGATTCAGGTGTGTAGAGGATGGAAAATTAGGTTGGGCTGGGCTGCATTGCATACATGTGATATATGCTATATTAAGTGGGCTAAGGCCCAATGTGCATCTGGGGGCTTAAGGCCCGATGGTGTTGTAAGGGGAATTACACACTGAGTCTTGGTGACTCACCCCTCTGCTTAATTTTGCAGATAATCCCTAGTTCGAGGATTTGGAGCCGAGGAGGACTTTGCGGTGGCCATACAATATTTCTTTCGTAAATACATTTTCTTTATTTGAAACTTATTTTAGATTTGAGAATTTGTTATGTAATAAGGCCTCTGGGATTTTATTTTGGTTTTAATTTTAACTCGGTTATTATCTATTGCTGATTGTTCAAACGGGGTTTTCCTCAAACATTAATAGCTGTTTTCTAAAATATTAACAAATGGATCACAAGCTATAAGTAACTAAACTTGAAATTTTTAAACGATCACAAAGTTTCTTTAACAACCTTTCCATGTGACATGCCAGATCCGGTCGTAACGTCTAGGCCGAGTTTGGGGTGTTACAATTATGGTATCAGAGTCAAGTTGCAAAACTCGGCTGTGGAATGGGTTCGACAACGTTTTCCAAAAATTGGTTTGAAATATTGTTTAAGAAATATATGTTTTATTTGTGAGGTATGGCACCAGAGTCTCCGACACCAAATTTGTAAGTTCTCTTTTTCACTATATTCTATTATATGTTGAAATGACTGTATTTCTGGAATTTATTCTGTATGGTTGGTTGAATGGATGCTTGAATTGTGTGCATGTGTGGTAGAAATCTATTTGCTTCTGTGTTAGATATTTGGTTGTGTGAAGAGCTTCCAAGATTAAGATAGAAAACGAATTATTGTTATTAAGATCAGAGTGCGCAGCGTGAGCGTAGTGTTGTAGGTTAGGATGTACGATTGTTGGTTAGTTTGAAATTTCGAGGATGAAATTTCTTTAAGGGGGTAGATTTGTAACATCCCAAATTTGGGCCTAGTAGGATTGGGCCGAAAGGGCCTTGAGCGTAGTAGCGTTTAAAATTTTTGAGATCAAGAGATCGGCATTAATGCAGGTTAGACCTATTAGGTGAGTGATTTTGGAAGGTTATGGGGCTTCTATGATGTCCCGGGATCAAACTTGAGCTTTAGGAAAATTTTGGTTTTAGGTGGAAAAAACCCTGGGAGTTAGTAGGTAGGCTTTAAGAATAAAATGTGGAGAAAAATGTCACAAGTGGAGTGTGTGGTGTAGTGGCCAAGTGACGCCACTTAGGGAGCAAGGGGGTGACGCCACAAGGAAGGAAGGAGGTCCGAGGTCCAAGGTTCAAGGCGTGGAACTTGCATTTTTTTTAGATTATTTTATTAAATGGATTTAGACCTTGGCCATAGACTTATCTTTAGTTGGGCATGTTTTAAGACACAGGACAAGCTTGTGGCCTAGTGGCAAGGTGGCGTTACAGCTGGCTAGAGGTCTGAGGTTCAAGTCTTGGGATCAGCAAGGGAGTATTTATTTTGCGGATTGGACGGCCAGAGTTTAAGTTGGATTTAAACTCTGCTAGCGGAGGGATCCCACATCGGAGAGATACAAAGAAGGAAGGTGACAAGCTGGCTATATATAGAGCTATCTATGATGGGAGGAAGGATACCTTGGAGGGCGTTTGGGCATAGGAGTGGTCGGAGCGCGGGTTAGCACCAGATTCCTATCAGGTGTGTAATGTTCACACTTTGTTTATTAAATCACGTTATTAACTGTGTTGGCTGAAAGTCGAAACGACTGTGTCGATAGTCGAGGTACCCTTATGGGTAAAGTTGGAGACTCCGGGTAAGTTCTGTTATAACGATACTTTCGGGTTAATGTTTGTATGAGTTGACTATATGATTATACATTCATAAATGTTGCATCCATCATAGTATGTTATTATGTGCATGGGATTGGGATATGTGAAAAGGGGAAGTGTGATTCTAAGACTGTCACCAGTGGTTTGGTACCACAAGTGGGTTGGCCCCACATATTTTATCCAGTGACTATGTCTCAGTGGTTTGGCACCAACAGTGGTTTGGCACCACATTTACTATTTCAGTGACTCGTCTCAGTGGTTTGGTACCACAGTGGGTTGGCCCCACATATATTTATCAGAGATTGTCACTAGTGGTTTGGTACCACAAGTGGGTTGGCCCCACATATTATAATTTGTGACTCTTTCACCAGTGGTTTGGAACCACCAGTGGTTTGGTACCACAATGGCTTGGTGCCACAGGCGTTTGGATGATTCAGGTGTGTAGAGGATGGAAAACTAGGTTGGGCTGGGCTGTATTGCATACATGTGATATATGCTATATTGAGTGGGCTAAGGCCCAATGTGCATCTGGGGGCTTAAGGCCCGATTGTGTTGTAAGGGGAATTACACACTGAGTCTTGGTGACTCACCATTCTGCTTAGTTTTGCAAATAATCCCTAGTTCGAGGATTTGGAGCCGAGGAGGACTTTGCGGTGGCCATACAGTATTTCTTTCGTAAATACGTTTTCTTTATTTGAAACTTATTTTAGATTTGGGAATTTGTTATGTAATAAGGCTCTCGGGATTTTATTTTGGTTTTAATTTTAACTCGTTTATTATCTATTGTTGATTGTTCAAACGGGGTTTTCTCAAACATTAATGATTGTTTTCTAAAATATTAACAAATGGATCACAAGCTATAAATAACTAAACTTGAAATTTTTAAATGATCAAAAAGTTTCTTTAACGACCTTTCCATGTGACATGCTAGATCCGGTCGTAACGTCTAGGCCGGGTTTGGGGTGTTACAAGTGTTCTATTACTTTTAAGAACAAAAGGGCATCTTACAAGTTTGTTGGGGAGAATTTCTTAAGTAAGATTAGACTAATTACAAAGTTGAAGTTAACTGAGATGCAAAAACTAGCCAAGGAAGAGTTGAAAGTTGAGCTAAGTAGGGGTACATGCAGCAAAGCTAGGAAATAGGCACTGGAAGAAATAAATGGAAGGGTTTTCTATGAGTTTAAGAGACTATGGGACTATGCAAATGCACTTAGAAAGGTAGTTCCAGATGGATATATAGAGGTAATGGTAGAAAGACCAACCCCTACTGAAGTTCCCAAGTTTAGGAGATTTTATGTAGGGTTTAGTGATTTGAGAAAAGGGTTTTTAGAGTGTTGTATACCCTTTATTTGTTTGGATTGATGCTTTTTGAAGGAGAGATTCAATGGGGAACTTCTGTGTGTTGTGTGGAGAGATGTAATGACCAAATATACCCTATCTCATGAGCAGTTGTGGAGAATGAAAGTAGAGAAACATGGAGATGGTTTCCTAATAATCTTATTTCAAATTTAATAATTGGTGATGGTTTTGGATTCACTTTTATGACTGAAAAATATAAGGTATGTGTACTTAAATAATTCTCTGATATTATGCTCACTTTATAAAACCAGCCATATAATATTTTTTTTTTTTTTGCATTCAGGGATTGATGGAAGAGATTTCTGAGTTGTTGTCAAGGGTTGAGCACAAAGTCAGTGCAAGGCATCTATATGCCAACTGGAGGAAAGAAAATCCTGGTGGAGACCTGCAACAAGCATTTTGGGAGCTTGCAAATCATACATAACTGCTGACTTTGAAGAGCACATCGAAAAGATTGACCGTATCAAACATAGTGCCAAGGTAAGTCTACTTAGGACTGACCCTGAGCAATGGTCAAACGCCTTTTTTTTCTGGTAGGTCCATATGTGATGCAACTGAAAACAATTTTGCCAAGTCATTTAATGCAACAATTTTAGGAGCTAGGTCAATGTTTATAATTTCCATGTTTGAATAAATTAGACAGTATGTTATGGGTAGGATTGTAAAGAATTTGACCAAGTCTAAAAACTGGAATAATCAATTATGTCCTAAGATATGTGAGAAGTTACACAAGAGTATCCAAATGAGTTCATACTGTCATGTTAAATGGAATGGAACAAAAGGGGTTGATGTGGCCAACTTTGGTGATGTTGTAGTTGTTAACTTATTTCAGTTGTCATGTAGTTGTAGGAGATAGGATCTCACTAGCATCCCATGTCCACATGTTGTTGCAGCAATTTTGTGAAAAAAAGTTGATATTTTTGATTTTGTTTATAAGGGGTTTAAAAATATGTTTATGAAAATTTGTATAGCTTTGTATTGACTACTGTCCCAAGTGAGAAATTCTGATTGAAAACTGATATGGGACCAATTGGCCTTCCCATTCCAAGGAAAATGCTCGGGAGACAAAAAAAAATAGAGCCAGAGAAGAGGGAGAGATAAGTGGGAGTAAACTGTTTAGAAGAGGGCGGAAGATAAAGTGCCACAAGTGTTCCATGGTTGGACACAACTCCAGTAGCTGTCAGAATTCAACTACTATAAGTGTTATTGACTTATAATAATTTTAATGCAAAACATTTTAAATTTGAGAACTACTAACATGTTTAATTTGCAGAGTATACCTCCACTAGCTGGAGTACCTCCAGCAGCTCCTGCTCCACCAGCCGTAGTAGCTCCTGCTCCACCAGCTCCTTCTCAAACTGTTGCATCCAAAGCATCTGCATCATCACCACCAACTCCTTCAACACAACCAACTCCTCCCACCATGCCAACCTCTTCAACACAGCAAATACTTACAAGATTTCGTAGTAGGGGAAAACAAGCTGTGCAAGAGATTGGGTTATACACCGATAAGAGGACAGGGATGCAAATTTTGAAAGTAAGTAGCCAACCTTTAAACTGTTTATTGTATTTTGATGACATGTTTTTTAATTATGTATTTTATGCATTGTAGCCTGGTATGAGAGGGGAAACCATGGTGACAACCCTAACCAAATGCACCAATAAAAGGAAGGACAAGGAAACTACTGATGGGACTAAGGAAAGTAGGAACACGAAAAAGGCTAAGTCCAAAGACCCACCCAAGCACAATTGTAAGCCATGGAGATAGTTAATGTTAATCCATGTTTAATTTAATGGTCTTATTTTGTTAACATGCGATGGATAGTTTTATTTTGTTGGATGATTTTGTTGAATGTATTTCGATGATGGACGGTTTAATTGATGGTTGTATCTTGACGGACACTTTATTGATGTTTGTATTTTGATGGATGGTTCAATTTTGTTTGTAATGGATGGTTCAATTTATGGACAACAAAAAAAAAATATTTTTCATTCCATTCAATTCTTAATTTTTAACAACTAATGGAAATACATGAACAACATTTCACCATCCAGAAGCAAGATAACCAAAAAAAAAATCATCCATGATACAATTAACAACAACTTATAAGCAACTATTAAGTTGTTGTCCCTGAACATTTTATCCTTGTACAATTTTATCTTCTCTTCCAAACGAGTTGCCCTTGATCACATTCTTCGCATTTTGTCAATATTGAGCTCATCGTTCTTAAGTCTTAATCTCTTGATTTCTATCAATAACATCTTATTTTCTAGCATTATTGTATTGATTTTGCATCCTTCTTCTTTTGCAGTTAAGTTCGTCCCTTCACTGTCACTTTCAACCCACCGTAAAAAATCACATCCCCGGTCTTCATTTTACCCCTACAACCAAAAGCAAATAGAATATTAAAAAATGGCAATACACAACATTCTCTACAAATTGCAATGGCAGATCAAAATCCTAAAGCCTAATTTACCTCTTTGAACTTCGAACACCCAAAGAATTTTATCCCTTTGTTCTTTGAAGTATTCATCTTGCAAACGGGTGCCCTTAAACCGCAATGGCAGTACACAACACTTCTTTACGCACTTGATTTCTTTTCGTAGAAGAAGACATAGTGGAGACATGAAGGAGATGGAAAACGAAGAAGAGGAAAGAAAAAAAGAGAAAAGAAAAAGGGGAAAATTTAAGAGAAAACCAAAGCTGGAAAAAAGAGAGAGATGCAAGATGCAAGATGTTGAAAAAACAAAAGAAAAGAAAATGGCAGAGTAGATGATGCAGAGAGAAAACGAAAGAAAAAGAAATGTTGAAGAAGATGGTGTAAAATGATGGAAAATTAATGAAATATAACTTTAAAAGAAAAAAAATTAAAAAAAAAACCAAAGGGGTTGGGTCAACAGATAAAAAAAACAAATGGGTCAAATGGTGTTCCTAGATTGTGACACGTGGCGGCACGTGATTGGCCAATGCTACCACATCAGCAAAATTTAAACAGCATTTGGCTCAAGTACCAAACTAGTGGACAGAAAAAAAGTTTGAATACCAATTTGCGAGAAGTGAGCAAGTTCAGGTACTAATCTTATATTTTTCCCTTTGAAGAATTGTTTATGATATATTCTAATTAGATCTAATGAAGGGGCCTTCCTAGCGGTTAGGACCTAGGCCCGATGATGCTACTTCATCGGAAGTCCCTGTTTATTCATGTACGCATACCTCTGATCTTGAAGAGGAAAGCAAATTTACCTTAAAAAGATTTCTCTAAATATTGGATTACTGACCTATTTCTTTTTTGCTTGCAGGTTTTATATTGCATTCTTAATCTCTAAAATGTAAATTTTGTTAACAAAATTCTTTTTATTTGTTAGAAATTGTTCCTATTCTTGTTTGCATTTGTAACTGCCTGATTTCTTTTATTTTTAATGCTCATAGTGAGGACTGCGAGCAATTAGAGTTCAAAAACTCTTAACTGCAAACTCAAAAATAAATTGGGCTTTTGGGCCCTAAAGTTGGACTTAAAAATTAAAAGTAAATGAGCCTCAAATTGAATTTGGACTTACATTTTAAAATGATTTGGGCCTTAATTTGGGTTTAATCTAAAACAACTGGGCTCAAATAAAATGGGCTTGATTTAAATCAACTGAGCTTTGAAAAACAATGAAATTTTGACTGTGCGAAACAAATAATCAAATTGGGCTTTTGAATTTAAATGATATTTTCAATTCCAACTTTGAATTTAAAGTAATAAAAATTTAACGTTAAAATGGAAACAATCATGCTTGAACAAGTCAAATTAAAAAAACATGTTTTGAGTTGAAGGTATTCTTTAATTTGAGGTTTTTCGCAATTAAATAAAAGGGAGAAAAGAAAAAAAAAGAAAATTTCATAAGAAATGCATTGAATTTTCTTTAAGTAGGAGAAATAGGGAGGTAGGTGTTAAAGATTTGTAATTAGGGGAAGTACCTTAGCTCAACTATTCCTTCCCATTCTAAACATTAGCTCAGTTTTCCACAAACGTTGAGTAGAATAACAATTTTAGAATTTCTATGGCTACAACAAACTGTCATGTCTGGTCTATTGTGACAATGTAGGTGCCACCTACTTTTGAGTTAATCCAGTCTTTCATTTCCTGAACGGTGGAACTTATTATTCAGTTTTTTTAGGGAGTTTACTTAAAATTTTTAATACCTTGGAATTGCTTAATTAAAATTTGAGCCACTAACTTTACAGAGATCTTTGCCATGCCTAGAAGGAAATGGCTGATGTGACTCGTTTAGCATGCGTCATATGTTGAACATGGCGATCTATTTGCTCCCTCCTCCTACATTGCCTCCGGCAGAGATGGTGCCAAAGGGAATATTATCAATTTAGTCCCTTAATTTTTTTAAATTAAAAGTTAAATTAATGGTAAAAATATTCTTTGGGCTCCCATAAATTAAAATTTTTCAATTTAACCCCTTTAAAATTCTAAACCAACAAGCATATAAAAAGAAAAAATTGTACTTTTAACTCATTAAAATTTTATAATTTAATTTTGATCCCTCAAATATAAACTTCTGACTTAAGTTCAAGAGAAAATGACATTGCCCATTCCATATAAATTGAACATTTGTCTAATGTATTTATTGCGTACAAATCTCCGATGAGGAAAATCTTGAACACACAAACGGAACTCAAACAGAAAAAGAAGAAATAGGATAAGGCTCCAAGGCGTGTATCAAGCCACTATCTTTAAGGTTATATTCGCCCCCACCTATCTTCAATGTGCAAAGGAGTTTCAAGAAAATTAACCTTGAGGATAAAATGAAGCCAATGACTATTAGCGTTTTGCACTGACGAGAATAGTCCATTAAGCATTAAGCAATGTATAACAAGAAACTCAATTTCTACAAAGAATTTCTGCAGTAACACTTTATAGAACAATCTAATAATATTAGAAAATGATGAAGGATAGAAAGAACTTTTAGAACTTGTTGGTGTGTTTTCCAAATGAAATCCCATTCCTATTTATAGGAATTTTCATGTCTCTTCATAGAGACATCTTTCAATAGGTGTCTTTATGAATAAATAAATAATAATTATTCATTTAATTTTATAACTATTCAAGTAATATTGTAATATTGTTTGAATAGTTATAATTTTTTTTCAAAAATCAATTGATATAACTTTTGACCAATGACCAAAAGATTTATCTTTTGATTAATTACACCCATTCATTTATAATTATTGGAATACTACAAAAACTTGAAAATGTTCCAACAATCTCCCCCCATTTTCAAAATATTTTAGATTTTGATATTCTTGGAAATCAATTTGCATAAATGAATGTGTCTTACGATTGAACCTTCACTTAGTGAAAATATGTTAAAGTTAATCAAAATTGTATGGCAGACTAAGCTTTAAGTGTAACATCCCGATTTAGGGCCTAGCCAGAACAGTGGTGCGAGACCACAAATTTGAAGTAGTAAAATGAGTTTTGAGGTTTAAGATATGTTTGCATGATAGTATGAAAGTTTCATGTAGAGATTTTATGGAATTGTCATTGAATGGTCCATTAGGACTAAATTGAAAAGGTTGCAAAATTTGGGATTCTAGAAGCTTTTAGTATGAAATAGCTTTGGAATATTAATTAGAAGTCCTTAAATAGGAATTTTCCTTGTGCCGAAAATTTGAGAGACTCCATAGCTAGGGTTCTTCAATTTTTTGAAGCTTGCTAGTAAGTGCATCCTAGCCTCGTTTTTAATATTCTTCGTATTTTTAGAGTCCTCGTATTATGAATTAGCTATTTATAGCTATAAGTTGAGCTAGAATTCATGTTCATAAATCTACCCATGTATGGCATGCTTGTAAAATGATGTTTTATGAAAGATTATGAGAGTTTGATGTTAGATAAACATCTTTTCCTAAATGAATTTCATGAAAAATGCTAGTAAGGACTAGTTTGTAAAAGTTGTGAAATTTGTCATACATGATAGAAATAGTGAGAATTGATTGTTGCTATAGTTAATAGAATGAATCAGCTAAGCATGAAGTTCACGAAAGTTGAATAAAAATCACTTTACGAGCCTTGGGGCAAAAGTGTAATTATGAGGAAGTTTAAGGGCAAAATGGTAATTTTGTCGAAGTATGAGTTAAGAGTCAATTTAGTCAATGTGTGTATTAAATGAGCTAAATTATTATTATAGATCAAGAAAAACGAAGCCCGGATCGAAACCGAGGCAAGAACAAAGTCGAGGACTAAATTGCATTTCTACATACATTTTGTACATTGAGGTAAGTTTGTATGATTTCTAGGCTTTATGATTAATATCATTGAATTGCTTAGTATGATGTAGAATATATCTTAATTCCATGAGATTTTTTTTGATGCTATGCTAAACAAAGAAATCAATGAGATTAAGTATGAGAAAGTCCCAATTGAAGTTGAATTACTTAGGATACTCGATCTATCACATGAGACAAGAAAGTCCTTATAAGACCAAGCCAAGGCATGGCATCGGCAATCAAGCAAGTTATCATGTAAGACCAAGACAAGTCTTGGCATTGAAGAGTTATTATGAGATGAAGACCCATATAAGCCCAAGCCAAGGCATGGCATTGGTGAGTCTCCATGTAAAGATGTCATGTAAGTCCAAGACAAGTCTTGGCATTGAAAAGCTATCATGAGATAGAGATCCCATGTAAGTCCAAGCCAAGGCATGGAATTGGTGAGTAACAAGGAAGATTTCATGTAAGTCCAAGCCAAGGCTCGGCATTAACCCGTTCATGAGTAAAGATACCAAGTAAGACCATGTCAAGACATGGCAATGGTAAGTTCCCAATGGAACACAGAAGGAAGACTTCGTGTAAGTCCATGTCAAGACATGGCATCGATACCAAGTTGAGACATCCCATGTAAGACCATATCTAGGGTATGACTTTGGCATCAAGATATTTGTGAAATGAGATTCAGTATCCTCGGTTATTCATAGTAATTCATCGGGCAAAAGAGTAGAGAATAAATGAGAAAGTAATAAAGTTAAGCAAGTAAAGCTATCATCAAAGTATGTTAGTCATAGTGAACTAAGAGTATTATTCATGTTATGAATGATGAAGTTAAGATTATTCTTACCTTAACAAAGTATGATAATCTATATGATTAAATGATACAGGTACCTTGTTTACCTTACAAACACGAGACTAGTAAGTACCATGATAAGTATGAGAATCATTAAGAGTAATTAAGCTCAAGCATGTGAACTTAGCAATGCCTTTGCTTATGATGAATGAGTATGTTAAGTATATATATTTATATACGTTATTATATGCATTACATGCAAACTTACTAAGCGAAATGCTTACGTCTTTAATTCTTTCTTTTCATGTAGTCCCGCCAAGCTAATCTTGTGGATCACCGTCATCGGAGCTCGGAGCACACTATCAATCGCTATTTTGGTATAGCCAAGTTGTTTATATTAAGTATGGCATGTATAGGAAGCATTTCATTTTGAGTTATGTTTTAGAATTAGCCAAAGTATTGGCTATCAAGCTTAGTATTCTTTTTTGTATATGGACAAAGAGATGGGTCATGAATGATTAAGTATGTATGTTTTTATCTATCAAGGAAGTATTCATCCTTTTTCATGTTAGATGTAATACTTGAGTTATTGAATTGAGTATTGGATTGATCTTGATATCAGGGTGGCAATTGGCTTGGAAGATAGCCTCTAGGTGCCCACACGGATAGACACACGGGCATGTGGCTAAGCCGTGTGTCCCCTGCACATTAGTGTTTTAAGTCAGAATAGACCACGTGCTAATCACACGGCCGTATGTTTATGCCGTGTGTGACACACGGTTAGCACATGGGCGTCTGCCCTGACCGTGTGAAGTCTGCACCTTACACTTGTAAATTGAATTACCACACGGCTGAAGTACACGGGCGTGTGTATGGACCATGTGGATAAGTCAAAATGCCAAAGTTTAGCACACGGGCCAAAGCCACGGGCGTGTCAAGGCCGTGTGAAATTAGTCAGTGTCGACCACGGGTGGAACACACGGGCATGTCTTAGGGGTACACAGTCGTGTCCCAAGTCACATGGGCGTGTGACCCCTGTTTCGTGGAAAAGTTCCCGATTGAGTTTTGAAAGTTTCCGGATAGGTGTTTAAGGCCTCGTAGGCCCATGAAATGTATGTTTTGATTAAGAAAGAGAAGTTTCTGGTTCAAAACAAAATTTTACAGCCCGTAAGTACATGTTTCCTTAAGTTGAAGTATGGTAATGTCTCGTATCCAGTCTCAGTCTCGGACTTGGGTATGGGGTGTTACATTTAGTGGTATCGAGCTCTGATTTAGTTGGTTCTAGGACTAACGTAGCACGCAGTCTGCAGTCTAGCTATGCATGCCATACGTAAGAATGTTTTTATAATGATAGTGTGACGACTCCTGACGACTTAAATTATGTTTATACATATAGTAAATGGATCCCAAAAGAGCTGTAGCGGATGACGTAGAAAGTAACATGCCGGCTCCCGCTGAAGGGACGGTGCCTAACGAGAATGAGAATAGACCCACTACGGTGAGTCAGAGAGGAGGAGAAGAGGCTAGAGAAGCCTTCCTCTATATGATGAACACGTGGTATACAGAGTTCGTTCGTACGAACCCGAATGCTCAAACCCCTCCACCCCCGCCTATTCCTCAACCTATCCTAATAGCCCCTCAAGTAGTAGAGTTGGTAAGAGGAGAGAAGCCTCCAGTTGATAGGATCAGGAAACATGGGGCAGAAGAATTTTGGGCTAAAAAGGATGATAATCCGGAAAAGGCCGAGTTCTGGTTAGAGAATTGTAACGACCCAAAATTGGGCCTAGTAGGATTGGGCCCAATGGGCCTTGGGTGTAGGAGTGTTTAAATTTTTTTAGAACAAGAGAATGGCATTATTTCAAGTTGGACTTATTAGGAAGGTGATTTTGGAAAGTTACGAGGTTTCTAGGAAGTTATGGGTTCAAGTTAGGCTATAGGTAAATTTTTGTATTTGAGCACTTAAGGGGAAAGGGCAAGTGGAATCAAGGCTTAAGGTAATAAGTGTGTATTTTGCTAGCATAAAAGAGCATATGGCAAGGAGGTTAAGGCATCAAGTGGAGAGCATGGAAGGAAGGGGTTCAAATCCCATCTTCTGCAACTATTATTTTTGTTTTCTTTCCTAAGTGTCAGCCATGCTAATAAATAAGGCAAGTTGGACTTTTTAAGTTTGGAAAGATGGCTAAGGATATTAGGAAAGGATGAAGGTAGGGAAAGAAATCAAAAGAAAAGGAAAGTATAGGGAACATGTTGGCACAAAGAGAGGAAAGTGTTTTGGAAAGTTTTAGTTGGCAAATGTTTGACCTTTTTGCCAAGGTATGTACGGTTTTGTTGGGGGGAAAGGAAGAGCTGAATTTCTCTTTTCTCTTTAGATCATTTTGTTAGTTTTTGGGTGCATGAGAGGTACACTTTTCTCTTTGAACATTTGTGTCTTCTTTTCAAATCCATCTTCCTCTTAGCTTTGGCCGAAATCTCCCAACACATTTGTGCATTCTTTTCTTTTGTTTAGCCAAAACACTCACCTTGCTCATCTCCCCTTTGATAGCTGAAATTACCAAAGTACTTTTCTCCATTCATTTTTCTCTTTTGACCATTTCATCAACCTTTTCTTCTTCTTTAATCGACATCACTTTGTGATCACATCTCCTGTTCGATTTTCTCTATAGCCGAACCCCTTATCATCCTATTTCTTCATCATTTCGTTCCCCATCGTGTAGGAAAATCTCTTCTTAATCGAATCGGTAAGTGATCTTATATCCCTCTTTCTATTTTTATGTTCTTTTTCTTCCTAATCGAATATGAATGTTCATCGTTATTCGGTTAGTCAACTTTGTTTCTTATCAAAACGTCACTCTCTCCATCATTCTCATGTTGTGATCAATACTCTTTCGTAGTGATCTTAGTGGGTGGCCGAATATCATTCTGGCCATAAGTCAAGTGGTGGAAATCGCAACAAGGTAAGGGATTCGTCATGGTTCTTTTTGATCTTTTTCGTTGATCGGTTAGTTTGCTAAACGGTATAGAGGTGATGACTAATCGTTTATTTTTAGGGACCAAATCCCTCGATCACCTATTCCTCGTAATAAGAGACTCGGATTGTTGGTAAGTGATATAGATTTTTAATCAATCGCAATACTTGGTTGAATTTGAAAATTTGGCTTTGGACTAATTGTTAACCGATTGTACCTTTAGGTGCCGCGAAGAGTATCGTGTTACGGATTCCGAATAAGGTGTGTAATCCCGTACCCTACCGAATACATGTTTGAAATGGTGGTAATCTCATATCTCTCTGAAAGTTTGCATGAAATGTTCTGTGATTTGGTCAAAATACCAAAGGAAATCGGAAACCGGCATCCGTGATCACTCGGGCATACGTATTTTAGTAGTGGTAACCATATTTTGCAATGAAACATTTTGGTCAGCAGCAGTGATGTGATTTTGAAAAATCACGAAAAATAGGATAAAGAGAATTATAAAGTGAAAAAGAAATCAAATTAAAGCTTACGGTGTCTATTTTTATATGAAAGAACCAGAGGAGGAAGAGGAATTTTATATTCTGTGATATCTTAAATTTAGTGAGACTGGTTCTGATTGACTTCGTGGTTCCCTCTTCTATCTTGGAAAAATCATTCAATATTCTACAAGGTGAATTAAGAGTTATAATTTATATGTATAGATTCCTTACTGAGCCTATTTTCAATAGAAAAAAGTGGGAGCAACATATGAAAATCGTACAAAGATATATTTGAATTTTGGTTAAGAGAGGTCAGAACCGTTGGTCAGTGAAACAAGGGAACATTTAAAGAATAAACTGTATTAAACGGATAATAAAAAAATTCTGGAAAAATTGTAGTAATAAGATAAATGAATGTAGTTTCAAGGAAAATTTACGGATTTAAATTTTGAGTTTTCTAACTCGAGTTATAGTCAATTTAGTCAGTATGACGCAGATGGACAGTTTCAATTTTTATGCCTCACATTAGTAGTTAAGTCTAGGTTGCCAAATTACCAAAATTCCCTTGGAGGGTAAATTACCGAAATACCCCTAGGTTGCGAGATTATCGAATTACCCTTAGTGGGTAATATTACCGATTTACCGAAATGCCCCTATGGGCCGAATTGATAGAATGCTTTAGTGGGCTGAATTACAAAGCTCAATAATGGGCTGATTCATCGTATTAAATTACTAGACTAATGGTTGTTATACATGTGGATATTTTATGTTTTTATGTGTATTGCATCATCACATATTGCATGGGATGGGAAACTTGAATGAAGAGAAGTATAGAACGGTGGCATTGCCACAAATTCTGATATGGGCTATGTGCCAATTTAAATATGGCTTTGTGCCATCGTGATTAAGGTTGTGTGCCGATTATATTACCATATATGATTCCGGTGGCTCTACCACAAATTTTGATATGGGCTATGTGCCAATTTAAATATGGCTTTGTGCCATCGTGATTAAGGCTGTGTGCCGATGATATTACAGTATATGATTCTGGTGGCATTGCCACAAATTCTGATATGGGTTATGTGTCAATTTAAATATGGCTTTGTGCCATCGTGATTAAGGCTGTGTGCCAATTATGTTACCGTATGTGATACTCTGGTGGCTAAGCCATAAAATTATTATAAATGGCAGCTTGTCTGCAAATTGGAGAGACTGGCGGGGTGGGTTGACTTGATCCCCACAGGAGAGACTGGTTGGTACGGGGGAGAGACTGGTTGGATGGGTTGGGTTGCATACATTTGCTTCATATATATATGTTCTGTTATGAAAGTGGGCTCCGGCCCAAGATGTTGCTATATGGGTTCAGGCCCAGTGGATGACGGTAAGGGATTTCACACTGAGTTCTTGTAACTCACCCCCCTTTTTCTTAACTCTTGTAGGTAATACTCCGTAATGAGGACTTGGGCCCATGGATGACTCGGTGGAGGCCATACTTCAGAAATGGTGTTATTGAACTTTAAATTTCAATTTCGGTTTATTTTATTATTTTTCTATTTTTGTTTAAGTTGTAATAAGGCCTCTGGGATATGTTTTAAATTGCTTTATGTTTAGTCGTACTTATTATATTGCTTGAATTGTTTTAAAGGGGATTTTCTAAAATCATAAATAATGGTTTTCTATAGTTGAATTATAAATGGATTTTATAACAAACTTTTACAAATATTTTAACTCAGAAATTTTCTCTCAAATTATCAACAATATTTTCAAAAGCCACGGTTTTAAAGCTCACTACCTCGATTTTCGACTCATCAAACGATCTCTCAAAAATACTTGTATTTTATCTATGTTTCAACGATTTCAAAATACTTCATGACTCTATTTTTAAACATCACATTTTTGTAAATTGTTTATTTCAAATATGCTTTCGCCACCAAAAATGTTTTTTTTAAAGATAATTACGTTTTCAAGTAGTTAACAATTGCTTAAGTGTTTTGGGTTTTAACAAAGAGGCTGTAATTCTCAAACAAGTTTTTCCATGTGACACGCCAGATTCGGGCCTAACCTCTAGGCCGGGTTTAGGGTGTTGCATTTTATGGTATCAGAGCCCAGTTGCAAAACTCGACTGTGGTTTGGGTTCAAAAGTGTTTTCAAAGCCGTTTAAAATTTTAATTACATGTTCTAAAGGAAGTATGGCACCCCGAGTATCCGGCACCAAGTCAAGTAAGTATGTGTTTTTATTTTATGATTATTGTGTTAGTACTGTGGTAAGAAAATTCCACAAAATAGAATACTCTAGAACTTTTAGTTTTAGGAGCTGAAACTATAGAGATTGAGACTTTAGGATGCGTATTGCGAAAACAACTTTACTTCCTATACTCTATAAAACATTGTTTAATAAACACTGAAATAGTATACTGATTCATAAAACTCGTAATAAGATTAAGTCGACATTAGTGAATATGAGCGTTAAAGGACGTAGACGCGATAGATGTGGACGTGGTAGAGGCTGAGGTGCTAGGACTAGATCTTCAGCATCGGGGCGTGATTCTGAAAAAGAGGTGTTGGCATCGCCAGTAGTTGAGACGGGGTCTCATGACCGAGCTGGGGTTGTCGAGCTGATTCAGATAGTTAAGGAGGTATTGGAGGAGGTTAAAGGAATCGGTGAAGCACTTCGAGTTGAGTGTGTGGACTGTAATAAGAAAAGAGATCGCGGTTCTTTTGGGTCGCAGTCTCATTTCGTAAAGCGTGTTAAGACACATCCAAACTTTTCGGCTTGCAATTATTGCAGAAGACGTCATCCGGGAGAATGCTGGAGGAGGTCAGGAGCATGCTTGAGATGCGGGTCTAAGGATCATAAGGCTCGGGATTATTTCATCACCATCAAGTCAGGTATGTTTTGGTTGGACGTGATGATTGAATGTAGAAAATTTTATGTATAAGTGGTAGATAACTGTTTGCTTCTATGGTTAGATCTTTGGTTCTGTGAAAGAGGATTCAAGATTATGTTAAAAGTATATTAGTGTTATTAAGATAAAAGTGCACAGCGAAAGCATAGTGGTGTGATTTGAGCGATGCGTTTAGTAGTTGGTTGGAAATTTCGATGACGAAATTTCTTTAAGGAGGGTAGAATTGTAACGACCCGAAATAGGGCCTAGTAGGATTGGGCCCAATGGGCCTTGGGCGTAGGAGTGTTTAAAATTTTTTAGAACAAGAGAACGGCATTATTTCAAGTTGGACTTATTAGGAAGGTGATTTTGGAAAGTTACGAGGTTTCTAGGAAGTTACGGGTTCAAGTTAGGCTATAGGTAAATTTTTGTATTTGAGCACTTAAGGGGAAAAGGCAAGTGGCATCAAGGCTTAAGGTAATAAGTGTGTATTTTGCTAGCATAAGAGAGCATATGGCAAGGAGGTTAAGGCATCAAGTGGAGAGCATGGAAGGAAGGGGTTCAAATCCCATCTTTTGCAGATTTTGACTATTATTTTTGTATTCTTTCCTAAGTGTCGGCCAAGCTAATAAATAAGGCAAGTTGGACTTTTTAAGTTTGGCAAGATGGCTAAGGATATTAGGAAAGGATGAAGGTAGGGAAAGAAATCAAAAGAAAAGGAAAGTATAGGGAACATGTTGGCACAAAGAGAGGAAAGTGTTTTGGAAAGTTTTAGTTGGCAAATGTTTGACCTTTTTTACAAGGTATGTACGGTTTTGTTGGGGGGAAAGGAAGAGCTGAATTTCTCTTTTCTCTTTAGATCATTTTGTTAGTTTTTGGGTGCATGAGAGGTACACTTTTCTCTTTGAACATTTGTGTCTTCTTTTCAAATCCATCTTCCTCTTAGCTTTGGCCGAAATCTCCCAACACATTTGTGCATTCTTTTCTTTTGTTTGGCCGAAACACTCACCTTGCTCATCTCCCCTTTGATAGTCGAAATTACTAAAGAACTTTTCTCTATTCATTTTTCTATTTTGACCATTTCATCAACCTTTTCTTCTTCTTTAATCGACATCACTTTGTGATCACATCTCCTGTTCGATTTTCTCTATAGCCGAACCCCTTATCATCCTATTTCTTCATCATTTCGTTCCCCATCGTGTAGGAAAATCTCTTCTTAATCGAATCGATAAGTGATCTTATATCCCTCTTTCTATTTTTATGTTCTTTTTCTTCCTAATCGAATACGAATGTTCATCGTTATTCGGTTAGTCAACTTTGTTTCTTATTAAAACGTCACTCTCTCCATCATTCTCATGTTGTGAACAATACTCTTTCGTAGTGATCTTAGTGGGTGGCCGAATATCATTCTAGCCATGAGTCAAGTGGTGGAAATCGCAACAAGGTAAGGGATTCGTCATGGTTCTTTTTTATCTTTTTCGTTGATTGGTTAGTTTGCTAAACGGTATAGAGGTGATGACTAATCATTTATTTTTACAGACCAAATCGCTCGATCACCTATTCCTCGTAATAAGAGACTCGGATTGTTGGTGTAACACCCCAAACCCGGTCAAAACGCCACGACCGAATTTGGTATGTCACAGGGGAAAACGTTTTGAGGAAAAACGAGTTAGCGATTAAATTTTAGTGAAAAATTCTTTGTAATTCTATATTTGTAGAAATCAGATGTTTAATAAGTTTAAAAACTTGAAATTTACTTTGAAGTTCCATAAATAAAACTTTTAAACTAAGTGGATAAATCATAGGTTAGAAAGCATTTGTTTCATTTTAAGAAAACTCGAATTAATACTTTGAAACCGTTTGCATTTGAATGTAGAAACTTAAAATTTTGGAAATCATTTAAGTTGTAGAAAACACTTAATTTATAATTTTATTATCAACAATTTAGATTACCTGATGGTAAGATAAAATACCATAGCGTTTTTATAGTTTAGAAAACTTTAGCTCAATTATTAAATTAATCAAGTGACATACTTAAACTTGTTTAGAATAAATCCCAAAGCATATAAATAATCCAAAACCATAATTAAAGAGGCCTTATTACAAATCCATAAAATATGAAAACCCAAATTAAAATATAATAAGGTACCCAAATGGAAGTTCTTGCAAAATCAAATTTTATTGCATGGCCTCCTCGAGTTCATCCGGCTCCACATCTGCGATCTCACGAATCACTGAAAAGATAAGGGAGAAGGTGAGTCACCAAGGCTCTGCATATTCCCTCTCCGGGTAAATGCCACATACTTACACAAATTATAACCAAGCAATGTATATATATGATGCACCCAACCTAGCCATCCGTAACTCCTTTTTCTACCCCGTGTGGTACCAAACCACTGGTGGTGCCAAACCACTGGTGACCAAAGTCACAAATAATCAAGTTGTGGGGCAAACCCACTTGTGATACCAAATCACTGGCGACAATCCCATATCTCAAAAGTGGGGCCAACCCACGGTGGTGTAAATCCACAGGGACGAGTCGCTATGAGGTGCCAAACCTTTGGTGTCCCAAAGACACAAATGTGATACCAAATCACTGGTGACCAAAGTTACGAATAATCAAGTTGTGGGGCCAACCCACGTGTGATACCAAATCACTGGCGACGATCCCAATACATCAAAAGTGGGGCCAACCCACGGTGGTGCGAAACCACTGGGACGAGACGCTATGAGGTGCCAAACCTCTGGTGTCCGAAGACACAAATGTGATACCAAATCACTGGAGGTGCCAAACCTCTGGTGTCCGAAGACACGAATATCAATCTTCCCCCTCCTCTCATATTGCCCATACCAATGCAATAGATAAATAAATCATGTCAACATACTTTGATATAAATCACATAGCAAAATATCATAAATCGTAGATCATGATTTCAATCCACATGTATTAACAACATATAGAAACAGACTTACTCGAATCCTCATTCATATCATCATGGTATCATATCTAGATCTCATCGTTTTCCCACTTTAATAATATGATTAGTAACTTAATATTATAAAAACATATACAAAATCGAGTTATAAAGTGTGTAAGATACACACCTTTCACCAAAAGCAAATACTAACGTCAGAAGATTCGATCTACCACACTAGATTACTTGTCCTACAATCGGCCAAATCACAATATTTTAAACAAAGGCCATTCGCCAACATCATAACACTTTAACCCCAAAAACTTTAGTCTTTTCAAAAGAATGATGAATCGACAAGAATCCTTACCCCCTTGACTTACCAACCTTAGATTGCTAGAGAGATAGGGCTTAAATCGATTGCTTCCGAAATCCCAATGAGCCTAAATGAATAATCAAATCCTAAAAATAGTTAGAATCTTGCAACAAATGCCCATAGGTTCGGCCCTTGTCCGCAAGAAAATGACATAGAAAAGAGAGAAAAATGAAGGAAAAATGGTTATGAACACTTACCCCTTTTATCCAAAATCGATTGAAGAAACCAAAGAGAGTCTACCCTTGAATAATCGACCAAACTAAAACTAAAAGGAAGTAGAAGATTCGGCTATTTGCTTATGAGAGAAGAAAACAATTGATTTGAGTCTAATAGGATATGAAATACGAAAGTAGAAAAGAAGAAAAAGAGAGAGAGAATTCGATTTTTAGAAATAATGGAAGAAAGAAAAATGAGTTTGGAGAAGAGAGAGAGATTCGGCCAAAAGGAAGAAAAAGAATAAGAGAGAAAATGGGGTTGAGAGATTCGGCCAACTCCTTGTTTGCCAAAAAGAAAAGTGCACAAATTGACAAAATGAACTTTTGGTTTCAAAAGCAAAGATGAAAGAAAGGAAATAGCATTTTTGGTTCAACAAAATGAAGGCTAAAACAAAAGCAAAATTTGCACAAATTGCACAATATACACTCGGCCAAGGTGGAAGTTTTTGGAGAGGAAAAACAAAAATGTAAAAAGATGCACAAAAAGAAAAAAATTGGCCAACTATTCCCCCCAAGCTACCTATCAAAATTCGGCCACCCCCTAGCCTTACATGCCGTCCACATACATGCTCTAAAGGCCTAGGAATACTTTCCAAAACATCCTCCTAAAACCAAGCCTTATGTCTCCCCAACCTTCCATAACTTTAAGATTCTTATCCCCAATTTCATGCTTTCCTTAAACCAACATTCAACTTACCAAAAGATGAAAGTCCAACCTATCATAAACATAGGTTGACCGTCCATAATTGCTATGTAGAAAAAAATAAAATCCTCAAAATGCTTTCCATGCTACTCGAACCACTAACCTCAAGCAGCCCTTCAAGCATCCTAACCACTTTGCCACTAACTCCTCTTGTGCTTTAATTAACACTTAAATTAACTTAAGTGCTAAGCTCACTTAATCCACTTCATTAAATAAACCATACTAAAATTATTCTATCTTCCTAAATAGAATCAAGCATTCACAAGACTATGCTAACACACAAAAATTCATACCCGAGCCAACACAAATAATACTCCAATTTTGGGATGTTATAGTTGGTAAGTGATATAGATTGTTAATCAATCGCAATACTTGGTTGAAGTTGAAAATTTGTCTTTGGACTAGTTGTTAACCGATTGTACCTTTAGGTGCCGCGGAGAGTATCGTGTTACGGATTCCGAATAAGGTGTGTAATCCCGTACCCTACCGAATACATGTTTGAAATGGTGGTAATCTCATATCTCTCTGAAAGTTTGCATGAAATGTTTTGTGATTTGGTCGAAATACCGAAGGAAATCAGAAACCGGCATTCGTGATCACTCGGGCGTACGTATTTTAGTAGTGGTAACCATATTTTGCAATGAAATAGTTTGGTCAGCAGCAGTGACATGATTTTGAAAAATCACAAAAAATAGGATAAATGAAATTAGAAAGTGAAAATGATATCGAATTAAATCTTATAGTGTCTATTTTTATATGAAAGAAACAGAGGAGGAAGAGGAATTTTATATTCTGTGATATCTTAAATTTAGTGAGACTGGTTCTGATTGACTTCGTGGTTCCTTGTTCTGTCTTGGAAAACTCATTCAAAATTGTACAAGGTGAATTAAGAGTTATAATTTATATGTATAGATTCCTTAGTGAGCCTATTTTCAATAGAAACAAGTGGGAGCAACATATGAAAACTGTACAGAGAGATATTTGAATTTTGGGTAAGAGAGGTCAGAACCATTGGTCAGTGAAACAAGGGAATATTTAAAGAATAAACTATATTAAACGGCTAAGCCAAAAATTTTGGAAAAATTGTAGTAAGAAGATATATGAGTCTAGTTTTAAGGAAAATTTACGGATTTAAATTTCTAGTTTCGTAACTCGAGTTACAGTCAATTTAGTAAGTATGACGCAGATGGACAGTTTTAATTTTTATGCCTCACATTAGTAGTTAAGTCTAGGTTGCCGAATTACCAAAATACCCTTGGAGGGTAAATTACCGAAATACCCCTGGGTTGCGAGATTACTGAATTACCCTTAGTGGGTAATATTACCGATTTACCGAAATGCCCCTATGGGTCGAATTGATAGAATGCCTTAGTGGGCTGAATTACAAAGCTCAATAATGGGCCGATTCATCGTATTAAATTACTAGACTAATGGTTGTTATACATGTGGATATTTTATGTTGTTATGTGTATTGCATCATCACATATTGCATGGGATGGGAAACTTGAATGAAGAGAAGTATAGACCGGTGGCATTGCCACAAATTCTGATATGGGCTATGTGCCAATTTAAATATGGCTTTGTGCCATCGTGATTAAGGCTGTGTGCCGATTATATTACCGTATATGATTCCGGTGGCTCTGTCACAAATTCTGATATGGGCTATGTGCCAGTTTAAATATGGCTTTGTGCCATCGTGATTAAGGCTGTGTGCTGATTATATTACCGTATATGATTCTGGTGGCATTGCCACAAATTCTGATATGGGCTATGTGCCAATTTAAATATGGCTTTGTTCCATCGTGATTAAGGCTGTGTGCCGATCATGTTACCATATATGATACTCTGGTGGCTAAGCCACTAAATTATTATAAATGGCAGCTTGTCTGCAAATTGGAAAGACTGTCGTGGTGGGTTGACTTGATCCCCACAGGAGAGACTGGTTGGTACGGGGGAGAGACTGGTTGGATGGGTTGGGTTGCATACATTTGCTTCATATATATATATGTTCTGTTATGAAAGTGGGCTCCGGCCCAAGATGTTGCTATATGGGTTCAGGCCCAGTGGATGACGGTAAGGGATTTCACACCTGAGTTCTTGTAACTCACCCCCTTTTCTTAACCCTTGTAGGTAATGCTCCGTAATGAGGACTTGGGCCCATGGATGATTCGGTGGAGGCCATACTTCAGAAATGGTGTTATTGAACTTTAAATTTCTATTTCAGTGTATTTTATTATTTTGCTATTTTGATTTAAGTTGTAATAAGGCCTCTGGGATATGTTTTAAATTGCTTTATGTTTAGTCGTACTTATTATATTGCTTGAATTATTTTAAAGGGGATTTTCTAAAATCATAAATAATGGTTTTCCAAAGTTGAATTATAAATGGATTTTATAACAAACTTTTATAAATATTTTAACTCGGAAATTTTCTCTTAAATTATCAACAATATTTTCAAAAGCCACGGTTTTAAAGCTTACTACCTCGATTTTTGACTCATCAAACGATCTCTCAAAAATACTTGTATTTTATCTACGTTTTCGCAACGATTTCAAAATACTTCTGCAGCTCTATTTCTAAACATCACATTTTTGTAAATTGTTTATTTCAAATATGCTTTCGCCACCAAAAATGTTTTTTTTAAAGATAATTATGTTTTCATGTAGTTAACAATTGCTTAAGTGTTTTGGGTTTTAACAAAGAGGCTGTAATTCTCAAACAAGTTTTTCCATGTGACACGCCAGATTTGGGCCTAACTTCTAGGCCGGGTCTGGGGTGTTACAAGAATATCATCAGGGTATTCAATGAATTGTCATGCACGTCTGAGGAATGCATGAAGTGTGTAGTCTCTCTTTTAGGAGATTCTGCTTACCAATGGTGGAACACCTTAGTGTCAGTGGCACCACGAGAAAAGATCACGTGGGAGTTCTTTCAAGAAGAGTTCAAAAAGAAGTATATCAGTCAAAGATTTGTCGATCAGAAGAGAAAGGAATTTCTAGAACTGAAGCAAGGCAAGATGTCTGTAACTGATTATGGGCGTGAGTTTGTACGACTCAGTAAATATGCTCGAGAGTGTGTATCCACCGAGGCCATCATGAGCAAGAGATTCAAAGATGGACTAAATGAGGACATTAAGTTGTTTTTTGTTGTCCTAGAATTAAAAGAATTTGTTGTGTTAGTGGAGCGGGCTTGTAAAGCCGAGGAGCTAGTAAAAGAGAAGAGAAAATCTAAAATGGAGTCTCGTGACTCGAGAAAGAGAAAGTGGAATAAGTCATTCCAACCCTTTTCCAAGAAGTCAAGAGATTTCTCCATCCGATCGGCTTCATCCACATGGTTTTCAAGTAGAAACAAGGGTAAACAGTATTCGGGAAATAAGGCACAGACTACTTCAGTCGCTAGTGTGGGGAACCTTCGATCTGATAGACCGGAATGCCCACAGTGTGGTAGACGTCATGTTTGTGAGTTCTGAGCGCATGAAAATGCTTGTTTCAGATGTGGTTCCCAAGACCACTTTATAAAAGATTGCCTGGAGACGATGAAGGAAGAGAGAGCACAGAACCCGAGATCTGGGAGTATGGTCAGAGGAAGACCGCGGAAGAACCCGGGTAGTGGAGCAAGTGGTAGAGGTAAACATAAAGAGCAGGTTACGAGACCCGAGGGTAGGGCACCTGCAAGGACGTATGCCATTCGCGCTCGCGAAGAGGCATCTTCTCCTGATGTTGTTACGGGTACCTTTTCTCTTCATGATATTAAAGTTATTGCTTTAATATATCCCGGATCCACACACTCTTACATTTGCATGAAACTAGTATCCAGTATGAGTATGCCTATAGAGTCTACAAAATTTGTGATTAAAGTGTCTAATCCATTAGGCCAAAGTGTGCTGGTCGATAAAGTATGTAATTATTGCCTATTGATGATTAGAGGTCATTATTTTAAAGCAAACCTTATGTTGTTACCATTTGATGAGTTTGACATCATTCTTGGTATGGACTGGTTGACCACTCATGATGTAATAGTAAATTGTGGGAAGAAATATATCGAGATGAGATGTGAGAATGGGGACACTCTCCATGTAGAATCAAACGAACAAGGTAGATCGCTTGATAATGATTTCTCATATGACTGGCACGTAAATACATAAGAAAAGGGTATGAGGCATATTTGGCCTTTGTCTTTGAATGATAGAGAAACAAAGTTAAAGATTGAGTCAAGATCGATAGTATGTGAGTACTTGGATGTTTTTCCCGAGGAATTACCAGGACTACCACCAGTTAGAGAGATTGAGTTCAGCATTGAGCTAGCTCCTGGTATTGTACCAATATCTATTACTCTTTACAGAATGGCTCCAACGGAGTTGAGAGAGTTGAAGTCACAGTTGCAAGACTTGACAGATAAAGGTTTTACAAGATCAAGTTGTTCTCCATGGGGTGCTTCAGTCTTATTTGTGAAAAAGAAAGATGGCACCATGAGATTGTGCATAGATTACCATCAGCTTAATAAAGTGACAGTAAAGAACAAGTACCCATTGCCAAGGATCGATGATTTGTTCGATCAATTGAAGGGGGCCACTGTGTTCTCTAAGATAGACTTGAGATCTGGGTACTACCAGTTGAGAGTAAAGGATTCAGATCTATCCAAGACCGCTTTTCAAACGAGGTATGGGCATTATGAATTTTTAGTCATGCCCTTTGGATTGACCAATGCTCCTGCGGTATTCATGGACTTAATGAACCGCATCTTCAGGCCATACCTCGACAAGTTTTTAGTCGTTTTTATCGACGACATATTAATTTATTCCCGAGATGGGAATGAGCATGCTGAGCATCTACGAACGGTCTTGCAGACTCTACAAGAAAATTAGCTTTATGCCAAGTTCAGTAAAAGTGAATTTTGGCTCAAGGAAGTAGGATTTCTGGGACATATTGTCTCGGGAGATGGAGTCCGAGTAGATCCAAGTAAGATTTCGGCCATAGTGGACTGGAATCCACCAAGGAATGTCTCTGAGATTAGAAGTTTTCTAGGCCTAGCTGGCTATTATAGACGATTCGTCAAGAGGTTTTCCATGATTGAAACTCCGATGACGAAATTGTTACAGAAAAATGTGAAGTTTGAGTGGACAGAAAGATGCCAACAAAGTTTCGAGAAACTAAAGGCATTATTGACAGAAGCTCTGGTTTTAGTACAACCCGAGACAGGGAAAGAGTTCGTGATATACAGCGATGCATCCTTAAACAGATTAGGCTGTGTACTTATGCAAGAAGGCAAAGTGATTGCTTATGCCTCAAGACAGCTAAAGCCCCATGAGAAGAATTATCCGACGCACAATTTAGAGTTGTCTACCATAGTCTTCGCATTGAAGATTTGGAGACACCATTTATATGGTGAAAGATGTCAGATTTTCACCGATCAAAAAAGTTTGAAGTACTTGATGACACAGAAAGAGTTGAACTTAAGGCAACAGAGATGGTTAGAGTTGATAAAAGACTATGAGTTGGTCATTGACTACCATCCTGGAAAGGCGAATGTGGTCGCTGATGCTTTGAGTAGAAAGTCCCTATTTGCATTAAGGGCAATGAATTCGCGGATGACTTTATCCGATGATAGTTCTATTCTAGCTGAGTTGAGAGCTAGACCAATGTTTCTCCAAGAGATCATTGAAGCTCAAAAAGAAGATAGTGAATTGCTAGTCAAGAGAGCTCAGTGCGAGACAGATGCTGAGTCTGATTTCCAGATTAGTCCCAATGGAAGTTTGATGTTCAAAGATAGAACTTGTGTACTGAGAAAGGAGGAGCTTATTCAGAAAATTTTGCATGAGGCACATAACGGATGCTTATCTGTACATCCGGGTAGTACCAAGATGTATAATGACTTGAAGCAACAGTATTGTTGGCCAAGAATGAAGAAAGATATTTCAGAGTTTGTTTCCAAATGCATGATTTGTCAGCAAGTAAAGGCTGAACACCAAGTACCTTCGGGTTTGCTTCAACCCATTTCGATTCCCGAGTGGAAGTGGGACCGTATCACCATGGATTTTGTAACGGGTTTACCGTTGTCACCAAGCAAGAAAGATGCTGTATGGGTTGTAGTTGACAGACTTACGAAGTCGGCCCATTTCATACATGCAGTGGATTACTCACTCGACAAGTTGGCAAACTTGTATGTTTCAGAAATAGTAAGACTACATGGAGTTCCTTTGTCAATCATATCGGATAGAGATTCGAGATTCACCTCCAGATTTTGGAAGAAGTTACAAGAGGCCTTGGGTACAAAATTGAGTTTTAGTACAGCTTTTCATCCTCAAACTGACGGTCAGTCAGAGAGGTTAATATAAGTACTTGAAGATATGCTCCGGTGTTGTATTCTTGAATTCCAAGGCAGTTGGGAAAAGTTTCTCCCATTAGTAGAATTTGCCTACAATAATAGTTTTCAGTCGAGCTTGAAGATGGCGCCCTATGAGGCTTTATATGGGCGTAAGTGTCAAACGCCTTTATATTGGACTGAACTCAAGGAAAACCAGATTCACGTGGTTGATTTGGTTAGAGAAACCGAACAGAAGGTGAAAGTAATTCGAGAAAGTTTAAAGGCTGCTTCTGACAGACAAAAATCCTACTCGGATTTAAAAAGAAAAGAGATAGAGTATCAGGTCGGGGATAAAGTTTTCTTGAAAGTGTCACCATGGAGAAAGGTTCCCAGATTTGGCCGTAAAGGCAAGTTGAGTCCATGTTTTATCGGACCATACGAGATTACTGAGAGAGTTGGGCCGGTAGCTTATCGATTGGCTTTGCCATCAAAGTTAGAAAAGATACATGATGTGTTTCATGTGTCCATGTTGCGACGCTACCGATCAGAACCTTCACATAAAATTGCCCCGTCAGAGATAGAGATTCATCTCGACCTGACTTATGGTGAAGAACCAGTTAAGACTTTAGCTCGAGAAGTCAAACAGCTAAGAAGTAAAAGTATTTCCCTAGTGAAAGTGTTGTGGCAAAGACATGGGATAGAGGAAGCTACGTGGGAACCAGAAGAGAGCATGAGAAACCAGTACCCAAACCTATTTGCTGGTAAGATTTTTGAGGACGAAAATTCCTAAGAGGGGGAGAATTGTAACATCCCAATTTAGGGCCTAGTCAGAACAGTGGTGCGAGACCACAAATCCAAAGTAGTAAAATGAGTTTTGAGGTTTAAGATATGTTTGCATGATAGTATGAAAGTTTCATGTAGAGATTTTATGGAATTGTTATTGAATGGTCCATTAGGACTAAATTGCAAAAGTTACAAAATTTGGGATTCTAGAAGCTTTTAGTATGAAATAGCTTTGGAATATTAATTAGAAGTCCTTAAATAGCAATTTTCCCAAATTATAAGTTTTGGACAAAAATGGACATGAGTTAGAAATTTTGAAAGTTTAGTGAGAAGGGCATTTTGGTCATTTATCAATTAAATGATTAAAAAAGGGAAAAAGATGACAAAAATCTTATTTATCTTCTTCCCCTTGTGCCTAAAATTTGAGAGACTCCATAGCTAGGGTTCTTCAATTTTTTGAAGCTTGCTAGTAAGTGCATCCTAGCCCCGTTTTTAATATTCTTCGTATTTTTGGAGTCCTCGTATTATGAATTAGCTATTTATAGCTATAATTTGAGCAAGAATTCATGTTCATAAATCTACCCATGTATGACATGCTTGTAAAATGACGTTTTATGAAAGATTATGAGAGTTTGATGTTAGATAAACATCTTTTCCTAAATGAATTTCATGAAAAATGCTAGTAAGGACTAGTTTGTAAAAGTTGTGAAATTTGTCATACATGATAGAAATAGTGAGAATTGATTGTTGCTACAGTTAAGAGAATGAATCAGCTAAGCATGAAGTTCACGAAAGTTGAATAAAAATCACTTTACGAGCCTTGGGGCAAAAGTGTAATTATGAGGAAGTTTAGGGGCAAAATGGTAATTTTGCCAAAGTATGAGTTAAGAGTCAATTTAGTCAATGTGTGCATTAAATGAGCTAAATTATTATTATAGATCAAGAAAAATGAAGCCCAGATCGAAACCGAGGCAAGAACAAAGTCGAGGACTAAATTGCATTTCTACATACATTTTGTACATTGAGGTAAGTTTGTATGATTTCTAAGCTTTATGATTAATATCATTGAATTGCTTAGTATGATGTAGAATATATCTTAATTCCATGAGATTTTTTTTTGATGTTATGCTAAACAAAGAAATCAATGAGATTAAGTATGAGAAAGTCCCGATTGAAGTTGAATTACTTAGGATACTCGATCTATCACATGAGACAAGGAAGTCCGTATAAGACCAAGCCAAGGCATGGCATCGGCAATCAAGCAAGTTATCATGTAAGACCAAGACAAGTCTTGGCATTGAAGAGTTATTATGAGATGAAGACCCATATAAGCCCAAGCCAAGGTATGGCATTGGTGAGCCTCCATGTAAAGATGTCATGTAAGTCCAAGACAAGTCTTGGCATTGAAAAGCTATCATGAGATAGAGATCCCATGTAAGTCCAAGCCAAGGCATGGCATTGGTGAGTAACAAGGAAGATTTCATGTAAGTCCAAGCCAAGGCTCGGCATTAACCCGTTCATGAGTAAAGATACCAAGTAAGACCATGTCAAGACATGGCAATGGTATGTTCCCAATGGAACACAGAAGGAAGACATCGTGTAAGTCCATGTCAAGACATGGCATCGATACCAAGTTGAGAGATCCCATGTAAGACCATATCTAGGGTATGGCTTTGGCATCGAGATATTTGTGAGATGAGATTCAGTATCCTCGGTTATTCATAGTAATTCATCGGGCAAAAGAGTAAAGAATAAATGAGAAAGCAACAAAGTTAAGCAAGTAAAGCTATCATCAAAGTATGTTAGTCATAGTGAACTAAGAGTACTATTCATGTTATGAATGATGAAGTTAAGATTATGCTTACCTTAAAAAATTATGCTAATCTATATGATTAAGTGATACAGGTACCTTGTTTACCTTACAAACACGAGACTAGTAAGTACAATGATAAGTATGAGAATCCTTAAGAGTAAGTAAGCTCAAGCATGTGAACTTAGAAATGCCTTTGCTTATGATGAATGAGTATGTTAAGTATATATATTTATATACGTTGTTATATGCATTACATGCAAACTTACTAAGCGAAATGCTTATGTCTTTAATTCTTTCTTTCCATGTAGTCCTGCCAAGCTAATCTCGTGGATCATCGTCATCAGAGCTCGGAGCACACTATCAATTGCTATTTTGGTATAGCCAAGTTGTTTATATTAAGTATGGCATGTATAGGAAGCATTTCATTTTGAGTTATGTTTTAGAATTAGCCAAAGTGTTGGCTATCAAGCTTAGTATTCTTTTTTGTATATGGCCAAAGAGATGGGTCATGAATGATTAAGTATGTATGTTTTTATCTATCAATGAAGTATGCATCCTTGTTCATGTTAGATGTAATACCTGAGTTATTGAATTGAGTATTGGATTGATCTTGATATCGTGGTGGCAATTGGCTTGGAAGATAGCCTCTAGGTGCCCACACGGATAGACACACGGGCGCGTGTCTCAAGCCGCGTGTGTCCCCGCACATTAGTGTTTTAAGTCGAGAATAGACCACGGGCTAATCACACTGCCGTATGTTTAGGCCGTGTGTGACACACGGTTAGCACATGGGCGTCTGCCCTGGCCATGTGAAGTCTGCACCTTACACTTGTAAATTGAATTACCACACGGCTGAAGTACACAGGTGTGTGTATAGACCGTGTGGATAAGTCAGAATGCCAAAGTTTACCACACGGGCCAAAGCCACGGGCGTGTCAAGGCCGTGTGAAATTAGTCAGTGTCGACCACGGGTGGAAGACACGATCATGTCTTAGGGGTACACGGGCGTGTCTCAAGTCACATGGGCGTGTGACCCCTGTTTCGGGGAAAAGTTCTCGATTGAGTTTCGAAAGTTTCCGGATAGATGTTTAAGGCCTCGTAGGCCCATGAATTAAGAAAGAGAAGTTTCTGTTTCGAAACAAAATTTTACAGCCCGTAAGTACATGTTTCCTTAAGTTCAAGTATGGTAATGTCTCGTATCCAGTCTCAGTCTCGGGCTTGGGTATGGGGTGTTACATTAAGCCAATTATTCCATTTGATTAACCGAACAGATCTCACACAATGATTTCAACATCGGTCACTGCATAGTATCTAGGGACACTATTATGGCCATGTGTCTATGTCCTCTTTTCATGAGTGCTGTCAAAGCCAAGCCCTTGAGTTCCTAGAAACGGCCACACTTCCACTCACATAGGTAGATCCCATCAAGAGTGTTCTTGTAATTATAACACTCTAACATATTTATGTTATGGGTCCATTAAGATTACATTACTCATCCTTCCCTTATCATTACGGGTACCTAGCACTTTAATATTAGGATGAATTTATTTATAGTGCTAACAGTCACATACTAATGATGTACTTTGTCTCATTGAACTCAAGACTTGTTGTTATACCAAGCATTGAGTCGAGTTTCCATCATGGGTGACTCTAATTAATGGGCTTGAGTCCCATCCCTTTTGAGGTCCTTTTCACTACATCTCTAGCAAGACTTTTTGTCAAAGGATCCGCCAAATTTTCACTTGACCTCACATAATTAATAGTGATCACTCCATCAGAGATTAATTGCCGGACATAGCTATGTCTTAATCCAATGTGTCTAGACTTTCCATTATATACTTGGCTATATGCCTTTGCTAGAGTAGCCTCACTATCACAACGGATAGAAATAGGTGAAATTGGCTTAGGCCATAAAGGTACATCATAAAGCAAATTTCTTAACCATTCTACTTCTTCAGATGCAGCGGCTAATGTAATAAATTATGCTGCAATGGTGGAATCAGTAATACATGCATGTTTCTTGGAACCCCAAGAAATGGCTCCTCTACCAAGAATGAAGATCCACCCACTAGTAGATGCATGATCTTCCAAACTTGTAATCCAACTAGCATCTGAATACCTTTCTAAAACTGGAGGATATCCATTATAACACAATCCATAATTAATAGTTTTCTTTAAGTACCTAAGTACTCTATTCAAAGCTTGCCAATGCAAACTATTTGGATTACTTGTATACCTACTCAATTTCCCAACAACATATGCAATATTTGGTCTTGTACAAGTCATTATGTACATAAGACAACCAATTAGACTTGCATATTTCAATTGATCAATTTTCCTTCCACCATTAGATACTAATTTTATTTGAGGATTCATGGGTGTAGATGTAACAGCCTATTTTCAGTGAAATCAGAATAGTGGTTTCGGGACCATAAGTCCGAGTCAGAAAGAAAATTTATTTTAATATTATTGCATGGTCATCATTATGATAGTAAAGATGTATGAAAATTTTGATAAGAAAATTTTACCGATTTCATGTTCAATTATAGAAAGGACCAAATTGAATAAAATTCAAAAGTTGGGTTGTAGTAGCTATAGGTATCAAATAGCTATAGAATTCAAAATTTGAGGTCCTTATATGATAATTAGACCATTAAATGGAGTTAGTAGATATTTATGATGAATCATCCATGGAAAATTAGAAAAAGAAAAGGACTAAATTGGAATTTGAAATAAATAAAGATGATAATAACTTAATATCATCTTATTTCATCATATTCCCCAAATATTTTCTATGGAAACCCTAGCTAAGAGAGAGAGATTCAATCAAGCTTAATTGGGTAAGTAATCATGTCCCGTTTTTAGTAATTTTTACATTTCCGATATCGTAATAACCTAATCTATCTATTTTGGGGATCAATTTGCAAATTTATCAAAGTATTAAAAGTTTTCCATGGATGAGTATGCTGAAATATTGAAATTTATGCTAGAAAATGAAAGGTTGTTGATAGATAAACAACTTTTGTAAAGGAAATTTTGATGAAATTGTGATTTAGGGACTAAATTGTAAAGATGTAAAATTCATGGAAATTTTTTTATTTTTGTGAAATACATGGGCTGTAAATGTTATATGTACAAACTCATTAGACTTGGAATAAGGATTAAATTGCATGAATTTCAATTTTCGAGCCTAGGGACGAAATTGGAATTAATTAAAAGTATAGGGGCAAAATGGTATTTTTGCCTAAAATGTGAATTTGATTGAATTGAATATGAATTTCATTAAATTGAGTTAAATTTACTCGTATAGATCCGGATAGACCTAGTACGAAATTGGATCGAGGAAAACAAAAAGTATCAGATTAGTAGATCTTCGTATACAAGCAAGTAACGAGGTAAGTTCGCGTAACTAAATTGTGTATATTTATATGCTTGAATTGAATGTTGTGTATGTGAATTGTATAAATTCCATATACATGAAATTGATTACATATCTGACAAATCCCGATAAATATTAAATCTCGTTTGAATAATGGAATTCGATGGATACAGGATTTCTCAAATTGGTTGTAGTCCTGCATATGTTGCAGACACACCATAGCTCCTACGAGCATCCAGTTATAAGCTCTCTCGAGCTTCCCGTTATATGGTTCCTGCGAGCATCCTAATCGGTAGTGATTCTGCATGTGTTGCGGACTACTGTAACTCTTTGTGAGCATCCTGTTATATGATCAGTTGTGATCCTTCATATATTGCAAACACAAACGCAACTCTTTATGAGCATCCTGATATAGGCTCTTTGTGAGCTTCCTGATATGGCTTGCTTGAACTTCCTGTTATATGGCTATCCGGAGCTCCCTAATAATAACTCTTTGGAGTTACCTGTTAAGCTCAACGAGCTTTCTGTTTTAAACTCTTATGAGTTTCCTGTTATAGCTCGGATAAGCTTCCTGTTACATGGCTCACATGAGCATCATGTTATATGGCTCGAGAGAGTGCTTCCTGATTATGTGCCCTAATTGGGTACCCTTGAATATGAGTTGACGATTTACAGTTTTGTACACTTCGAGTGTACTACATGTGTATTCATAGATATTTCAAATAAATTCAACGGGAAGAGTTCTGACATGGTTAAAATGAACTTAAGATGATTTTTTATGGAAATTCACATGTTATATGGAAATATGATATGAAAAGCACATGCTTATGAAAGTTACTACATGATGAGCTCATCTTCGATTCTTGAAATATATTTGCAGTAATGACTAACATGTTTGATGAAATTATGTGTTTTAGGCTATTAGCCAAATTGCTTGGATGCATTTTTGTATGCTTACCTTAAATGTAAATGTATGGTAAGTTAAATTCTCGTTATGCGAACTTACTAAGCATTAAATGCTTACTTTGTTTTATTTACCTCTGTTTTATAGTACTCAAAGGCTCGTGAAGGTTGGAATTTGGTCAGAGTCACATCACACTATCACTCGGACTTCTCGGTATATGAAACAAGCTACCTTTTGATATAATAGCATGTATAGGTTAAATAGATTAAATGATGAAATATTTTGGTTATAACTAGCCATTGGAATGGCTAGTGTTAAACATACTTTGATGTAATTAAATAAGGACTTATCATGTTTGAGGTGTATTGAAAATGGTTTTATGGTGGAAGGTATATAAACCAAATGATGAATGGTATTGAATTAGTATAATTGATAAAATTTGCATATAAACATAAGTGCAAATTTGGTAAGTTTAATCACTTGAACATATGTGCTAATATGTCATACATAATACTTGTATTTGGCTTGATTTAAATGTCTTGAAATGGCTTGGAAATGTGTTAAAATGTTAATGTAGGTACAAGGCAAATTTGGGTGAGAAATAAGGCTTGGAAATGGCCTTATTTTGTCCACACGGGCAGACACACGGGCGTGTGTGACACACCATCATGCACACGGGCGTGTGGTTTGGCCGTGTGTCCCCTGCATCTTGAAAATTTAGAAACAGAATGCTTCGATTTGCTCACACGGGCAGAGACACGGGCGTGTGTCTTAGCCGTGTGTGACACACAGCCTAGAACATGGGTGTGTGTCTTGGCCGCGTGAATCCTACACTTAATTTTTGAAAATTAAATTGTCCACACGATCTAGCACACGGGCGTGTGGCTGGCCGTGTGACTCAAGTCAGAGAGTTACATAGGTATGGACACGAGCTGGGACACGCCAGTGTCTCTCAAATCGAATGCCCACACGGCTTGAGACACGGGCGTGTCACTTGGCTGTGTGAGCCACACGGGCATGTGTCCCCTGCATCTAATAAACATTTTGCAATTTTCAAAAAAAAAAATTGAGTTTCCGATATAGTTCCGATTTGTTTCTAGTGCATAAATTGGGCCTCGATGGTCCATTTAAGGGACGATATGATTGAATATGATTGGTTTCGGATATGAATAGTAAATGAAATAAATTAACTGTATTTGTTCTGTAAACTCTGGTAATGCTCCATAACCCTGTTCTGGCGACGGATATGGGCTAGGGGTGTTACAGTAGATGTTGGTATACAATTGAAAAGATCAAACTTTTTAATCACCATTTCAATGTAATGTGATTGTGATAAAACTATAGTGCTTTCATCTCGGGTTATTTTAATCCCAAGAATAACATCTGCTACACCCATATCCTTCATAGCAAAGTTGTTTGACAAGAATTTCTTTGTGTTTTCTATTTGTTCCAAATCCGTGCCAAAAATGAGCATGTCATCTACATATAAGCAAATTATGACACATTTTTCCATTTTCAAATTTGCTATATATACACTTATCGGATTCATTTATTTTATATTCATTAGCTAAAACAACCTTGTCAAACTTTTGGTGCCATTGTTTTGGTACTTGTTTAAGTCCATATAAAGATTTAACAAGCTTACATACCTTATGTTCTTTTCCTAGAACAACAAATCCTTCCGATTGTTCCATGTACACTTCCTCTTCCAATTCACCATTTAAAAATGCAGTTTTAACATCCATTTGGTGAACAACCAAATTATATATAGAGGTAAGTGATATTAAGAGTCTAATTATAGCAATTCTTTCTACTAGAGCATAGGTATCAAAGTAATCAATACCTTGTTTTTGTGTAAAACCTTTGGCTACCAACTTCGCTTTAAATTTATTAATGGTTCCACCAGCCTTCATTTTCTTTTTAAAGATCCATTTACAACCTATTGTTTGGAACCCGATGGAAGATTAACTAAGATCCAAGTTTGATTTCCCATTATTGAATTCATCTCATCATTTATTGCTTCTTTCCAAAAAGCAGAGTCTTGAGATTTCATTTCCTCTTCAAATGTAATAGGATCGGATTTCGTATTATAACAATAAGGTATCTTATTGCATATACTTTCACATTTTCCTTCTACAAGAAACATAATAAAATCTGGTCCAAAATCTTCGACCTTTTTAATCCTTTTACTTCTTCTTAATTCTTGACAAGATTCATCATTATTATCAATTTGTTCCAATGGAATCTATTCTCATTTGAAGAATGAATCAATTGTTGTGGTTGTAATTGTCTTGGAATAGAATTAAATCTATTTTCATCAAAAATAGCATCTCTTAATTCAATAATAGTATTAATTGAAATTGAACCATTTGGTTCAATTACCATGAACCTGTATGCCTTGATATTATGTGCATATCCTATAAATATGCATTCAATTCCTCTTTCACCTAACATTTTACATTTAGGTGTTGGAACTTTGACAATAGCTCTACAGCCCCAAACCTTCAAATAGTTAAGGTTTGGTTTCCTTTTTTTCCATTGTTCATAGGGGATTATTTTAGTTTCCTCATCAGGAACTCTATTCAATATATGACAAGCTGTTAGAATAGCTTTGTAACACCTCTAACACGTATTTTTTGCCAGAATAGAGTTACGGAGTATTACTGAAAAATTTAAAACTTAAAACATTCATTTCTAAATATTTCATAAATCATGTTATAATCCATTCAAATACAAGCATATTTTCTCCTATATGAGCCCTCGATACCCTAAAAACACTTTAGAAACGAATCGGGACTAAATCGAAAACGTATAGAATTTTTGGGAAAAAGATAGAATTTTTCAAACTGCAGGGGTCACACGGCCATGTGACACACACGGTTGAGACACACGTCCGTGTCTAAGGCCATGTGGACATTCGAAGTAGGGGCACACGGTTATGTCCCAACCCGTGTCTGTGCCCGTGTAACTCTCTAACTTGGGTCACACGGACGTTCGTGTACTAGGTCGTGTAACTCTCGAAATGGCCTCACACGCCTGTGTGCCAGGCCGTGAGCTAGGCTGTGTAACTGCCTGACTTGCAACACTTTGAAACCTACAAGGGCACACTGCTGAGACACACACCCGTGTCTTAGGCCGTGTGGACAAGAATTAGGCCATCTTCAAGCCATTTCTTTCACCCAAATTATGCACACACATACTATCTATTTGCATCTATTTCAAGCATTCAAAGTGTACCTAAAATATGCATAATCAAGCTAGAAAAAAGTGTTACCAATTCATATAACCAATATGCCTCAAGGCACCACAATCACAAGTTATCAAATTAACTTAAAACATACATATAATTAGCCATTTATCAACTCAACATTTGCTACTTAATTCCATACCAAACCATACCACCTTGGCCATATTCAAACATACCAAAAGAGCCATTTATAACATGTATTCAATTGACCATTCTAACACACACCATTTAAGCACCAAAATGCCAACAAGTTAGCAATCATAAAACCATATAAACATGCCAACGTAACAACCAACCAACCACCCAAAATACCATATTTACAAGCCAAACATATTGGCCATTTCACCAAAAAAAATACCTATACATGCCATTATAACCAAGACTTGAAAACATCAAAATCTACTGATATAGCCGATGGATAGTGTGATAGGTCTCCGACGATATTCCAACCCAAATGAGCTTCCGATTAACTATAAAACATAGAAAAAAACACAAAGTAAGCATATAATGCTTAGTAAGTTCATAATACATAAATGATGCTTACCAATACAATGCATAAGCTTAAAATAAATATGGATCAAATCCAACACAAGCTTGACACAAGCCTAAGCATCAACAACATCCCAAATTAGTGCTTAATCACATAAATTCAATATCAACACATGATAAAATAACTTTCATAAGTTTAAATCATATAAATTCATACTTTCCAAAATCATGAATATACATGCTTCTTACCTTCCATAGTAACAAAGTAACTTGCATTGAAAATTCTTACCGAAACTCACACAAAATGGAATCACGATGGTCGTCACCATCCCTTTTTATAATCGATAGCTGAAGCTATCCCTTTTCATAATTCGATGGTCGTCGCCATCCTTTTTCATAATCGATGGTCGTCACCACCCATTTTCATAATTGATGGTCGTCACCATCCCTTTTCATAATCGATAGCCCAAGCTATCCCTTTTCATAATTCGATGGTTGTCCCATCCCTTTTCATAATTGATGGTCGTCACCATCCCTTTTCATAATCGATAGCTGAAGCTATCCCTTTTCATTGGTCGATGATCTTCGATACGCTATTTGATTTTTCCCCCGAGACATAATTTGATATTATAAAATAATAGCATTTAAAACATAATTTAACACGCTATTTAAACGTACGAACTTACTTTGACAACAAAATGTAGATACGGAGTCGATTAATCCGAAGCTTTCTCTTTGCCCCGATCTAAAGCCATATGAGGTCTATCTTGATCTAAATGAATAAATTCAATCAATTTAATAGCCATTCTATTCAATTCAATCCAAATTCACATTTTTGCAAAATTATAGTTTTGCCCCTAATATTTTGATTTCTTTATAATTTAGTCCTTAAGCTTGTAAAATGAAATTCATTGTAACACCCCAAACCCGGCCCAAATGCTACGACCAGATCTGGTATGCTACGGGGTTTATTGTTAAAAACTTTAATTTAATGGTTTTTTTGAAATCTCAGTTTCTTTACTTAGGCATTTGTTAAAAATAAGATATTTGTTGAAAACCTTTGTTTTTACGTTGAACATGTTTGGAAAACCCATTTAATTACTTTTTATGACTTAAGTCCTTGAACATAAACTTTCAAACTGTAAACATGAACAAATGTAAAGCGATAACCTAAGCCATGGGGCCTTATTACATAAATAGTCCCAAAATTAAAACTTAAAGGGAAACCGAAAATAGTTTATGAAAATAAAAAAAACTTGATGGCCCCTCGAGTCCGCCTCGGCTCCCATGTCCACGATCTACTGCTCATCTGAAAAGTCGTGAAAAATAAAGGGGTGAGTCACCAAGACTCGGTGTGTGCAATCCCGAAAACACATAAAAGGCTTTAGGCCCACAAACACATTATGGGCCTTGGCCCATACACAATGGCAACAAAATATTTACATGCAACATGGCCCAACCCAACCTAGAGATCCATCCTCTACACACCAGCCCGTACCAACCAACACACCTTGGGGATTTCTACAATCAACCCACCAACCGCTACACACCATATCGACGGTCATGCGCTATTCCTAACAATCAGAATCAATTTAACGTGGCTTAGCCACCGATCACTATGTGACCTAATTTTCTGATTCGTGGTTTAACCACCGATCACCAAGTGACCTATTAACATACTCTTCCCTTCATCGTATTAACCCTATCCCATGCATACATCCATGCAAATTCAAAACAAAGATACTACCTAAAAATTACAGGTTTTACATACATCGATACACACATAGAGAAGTTTCTATGGTTACGCACTGCATCCTTTGCCTACCCTTTTTGGGTAACACGATCGTCCATACAGACCTTTTCCCGCTTTTAGCCCATAACATACATAATACTGAGATAATTAGTGTGTTAGAGATCTACACACCTGATTACAGTCAAGACGAGACTTTCTATGTCGACACTATCAGAAGCCGATACGACTGCTAATTGTCTAAGGTTTTGTTCTGACGCCGGTCCACAACCCGGTGGCCAATCCCGAACTGCTGACACCGCTCGTTTCTTAAACTTAGGGATTGGTCTAACAGATCTAATCCCGTCCTTCACCTGATCGATATTTGATTCCATCCAAAAGACCATTTCAATTGCTATCATCATAACATACGGTTAAGATCATAAATACAATAGCGAATCTAACGAGAATCCAAAGAGAACCCCTTATTCTTGAAATCCCGAAAGAGATGGAGTTTAGAGCCTAGCGATTTCCAGCTTTTAGATCTAGACGATCTACTTCGATTCCCGATGTGTCGCCCAACACATAAACACAATAAACCAACGATCCATTAGCCTTTCGACTTTGTCCTCCAAAAAGCGAAAGAGAAAAAGAATAGAGCGAGAAGAAATCGGCACCTACCTTTCTACAGAGAATTCGGCTTTGATGAAGAAATCATGTAAAAGAAAAGAATGGACAAGGGTATTCGACATGGAGATGAACACAATGAAATTTCGGCTTTTGCATAAAAGTGGAGATGAGAGAATAGGATTAGGGATTTCGGCTTAAGCAGAGAATGAGAGAAAACCCAAATGCCGGAGTTGAAGAAGAAAATGGAAGAATAAAACCCTAATGCCGAAAATAAAAAGATATCCCCCCACTTAAACACAAACTTTCGGCACCTACTTCCTAAAACTCGAAAATGCCCCTTTTGACAACTTAAAAGTGATCAACTAATAAGGGAAATTTCGGCACCCCCTATAGTATAACAAACCGATTTCTCCTCCCCTCGGTGTTGGAATTTCGCCACCACTGTGACCAGCATATACATCCTAAATTTCCTCCCTTATCTTTATCTGATCACCATCTCCAAAAGAGGCCTAGTTCACACCCCCTCTTCCTCCCTTTATCTGCCATATTATCGCATTATCCACTCGAGTAAATCTTCCTATTTTTAAGCCTTATTGTCGTCCCTCTCTATTCATTTAAATGCAAAAAATTAGCTAAAATTTAATTAAAAGAATTAGGCTTCATGCAACTTAAATTTGGGCCTCCCCAGTTGACGCCACCTCACTGCTCTCTATGTGGCGCCACTTTGCCACTGGGCCACAATCCCATTTGTGACCTAAAACACAGATAATATCTTTAAGCCCTATCTTGTCAAGCTTTCCACTAGAGTGCCCAAACAGCAAATTAGACTAAGGGATCGACCCAACCCTGAGCCCAGTCTGAACCCCTTAAGCATTCTAATTAACACCTTAGAGATAACATAAACATCACTGCACATTAAACGCAAAGGCCCATTAATTCAGGATGTTACAGTTCTACCCCCTTAAAGAAATTTCAGCCTCGAAATTACCTGATCAAAATAGATGCGGGTATTGCTGCCACATCGCTTCCTCTGGTTCCCAAGTAGCCTCCTCATAACCGTGATTCCGCCACAGAACCTTAACCAACGAAACCGTCTTTCTCTGCAATACTTTGACATTACGATCCAGGATTTCCACTGGCTCCTCTTCAAAGGATAAATCGGGTCTTACTTCGATTTCTTCAATAGACACCACATGAGATGGATCCGAACTGTAAGGTCTTAACATAGAGACGTGGAATACATCGTGAATCTGGCTTAGCTCAGAAGGTAACTCTAGCTGATAAGCTACTGGTCCCACTCGTTTTAACACCCGATAAGGTCCGATAAATCTGGGACTTAATTTACCTTTCCGTCCGAACCTCAGTACTTTCTTCCATGGCGACACCTTCAAGAACACCTTGTCACCCACTGTAAATTCTATGACCTTACGCTTCAGGTCAGCATAGGACTTCTGTCGGTCTGACGCTTCCTTCAGTCGAGCCCGAATTACTTCAACCTTCTCCTCTGTCTCGGTAATTAACTCCGAACCCAAAATTTGACGTTCCCCTAATTCCGTCCAACAGGTAGGTGTACGACACCTCCGCCCGTACAATGCTTCATAGGGCGCCATCTGAATACTTGACTGGTAGCTATTATTGTACGCAAACTCCGCCAACGGTAAGAACTCTTCCCAACTACCCCTGGAGTCAATGACACATCCTCTCAACATGTCCTCCAAGATCTGAATTACCCGCTCAGACTGTCCGTCGGTCTGAGGATGAAACGCCGTACTGAAATCCAACTTCGTACCCAATGCTTGATGCAACGCCTTCCAAAATCGTGAGGTGAACCTAGGGTCCTTGTCCGATATGATTGATACTGGTACCCCATGCAACCTCACTACCTCTGCTATGTATAGCTTAGCCAATTTCTGCAGAGAGTAATCGACACGTACTGGTATGAAATGAGCAGACTTCGTCAAGCGGTCAACAATCACCCAGATCGAATCTTTCTTAGTAGGCGTGAGGGGTAGCCCACTAACAAAGTCCATTGTGATCCTTTCCCACTTCCATTGTGGAATCTTCTCCGGCTGCAACAACCCTGATGGTAACTGATGTTCTGACTTTACCTGCTGATAGGTCAAACACTTCCCCACAAATTTGGTCACCTCTCGTTTCAACCCTGGCCACCAGAACTGATCTCGCAAATCTTGATACATCTTACTTCCTCCAAAATGCATAGCGTATGGACTACCATGCGCTTCTTGCAAAATCTTATGCCTCAACTCAGGATCTTTCGGCATACACACTCTCCCTCGAAAACATAATAGCCCTTCCTCATTCACACTAAATTCTGTTGATCCTTCACTTGATCCTACCGAAAACTTCTCCTTTAGCAACTCGTCAGTCTGCTGTTTCTCCTTAACCTGACTGACCCAAGAGGGTTTCACTTGAAGTTCAGCTAATAAACTCCCATCATCATATAGACTAAGGTGAGCAAACATTGCTCTCAAGTCAGAGATTACTTTACAACTCAAGGCATCTTCCACCACGTTAGCTTTACCCGAATGGTACTCGATCGAGCAGTCATAATCTTTTAACAACTCGATCCACCTCCTTTGCCTTAGATTCAACTCCTTCTAGGTCAACAGGTATTTTAAGCTCTTATGATCAGTGTAAATAACAGATTTTTCCCCGTACAGATAATGCCTCCAGATCTTCAGGGCAAAAACCACTGCCGCCAATTCCATATCATGTGTGGAATAATTTGATTCGTGCGGTCTTGACTGTCGAGATGCGTACGCAACAACCTTTCCACCTTGCATCAACACGCATCCTAGTCCCGTGTGTGAAGCATCACAGTAAATCACGAACTCCTTTCCAGCTTCCAGCTGAATCAACGCTGGAGCCTCCGTCAAAATCCTTTTTAACTTCTCAAAACTCTCTTGCTTCTTATTAGACCAAACAAACGGAACCCCTTTCCGTAACAACTTAGTCAATGGTGCCGCAATTAAAGAAAAGCCTTCAACAAACCTTCGGTAGTACCCGGCCAAACCAAGAAAACTCCGAATTTCTGCCACAGACCTAGGCGGCTTCCAATCCAACACTGATTCAAATTTTCGAGGGTCAACCCTAATCACCTCTGCCGACACAACGTGACCCAGAAACGTAACTTCCCTTAGCCAAAATTTGCACTTACTGAATTTGGCATATAACTGCTTCTCCCTCAGAATCTGCAGAACCACCCGAAGATGTGAATCATGCTCCTCCTCCGATTTTGAATAAACCAGAATATCATCTATAAACACCACGACAAACCGATCCAAGTAGGGTTGAAATACTCGGTTCATCATATCCATAAATGCTGCTGGTGCGTTAGTCAATCCAAATGGCTTAGTCAACCCAAATGGCATCACCATGAATTCGTAGTGACCATAGCGAGTCCTAAAAGCCGTCTTATGAATATTCGCCTCTTTGACCTTAAGCTGATGGTACCCTGACCTCAGATCTATCTTGGAAAAGACTAAGGCTCCCTTCAACTGATCGAACAAGTCATCGATCCTTGGCAATGGGTATTTGTTCCTTATCATCAATTTGTTCAACTGAAGATAGTCAATGCACATATGCCTTGATCCATCCTTCTTCTTAACGAATAACACCGGCGCTCCCCAAGGCGACACACTCGGTCAGATAAACCCTCTATCCAGCAGCTCCTGAATCTGCGCTTTCAATTCCACCAACTCCTTCGGCACCATCCTATACGGAGCAATAGATACTGGCACTATTCCCGGAAGAAGATCAATACCAAACTCTACTTCACGATCCGGGGGTAATCCCGGGAGCTCTTCTGGAAAACATCTGGAAGTTCCTTCACCGTCCTAACATCCCCGACAGTTCGTTCCTTGGCTTCCAGAGCCCAAACAAACATTAGAATTGCCTCGCATCCTTTCCTCACCATCCTTTCTGCCCTTAAGGCAGACACCACATTTGACAAACAGTTCCCCCTTTCACCTATCACCAACACTTCACCACCCTTGGGAGTTTTTAACACCATACGCTTGGCTGCACAGTCCAAATTTGCTTGATACTTCACTAACCAATCCATTCCTAAGATCAAATCGAATTCCCCAAACGGCAGTTCCATCAGATCAGCCCAAAAAGATACCCCTTGAACTTCCAAGGGTACATCCTTATACAGTTTGTTCACCACTATAGTTTGTCCTAAAGGGCTCACTACAGTCATCTCCCTAGAAGAAGTCTCATAATCTAAGTTCAAAGTTCCCGCTATAGCACTAGAAACATAAGAGTGCGTCGAACCAATATCAATCAAGGCAGTATAAGGCAAACCAAAAATTAAAAACGTACCAGTTATAACATCCGGTGCGTCAGCCTCCTCTCGACGTCTGGCAGCATAGACTAACCCCGGCTGTCCCGCCTCAGTGTTTCCTGCCCCTTGGCCTGGTGCTCTACGGCCCCGAACGGAACCGTTACCACCTTTGGCTGGACCACGACCTCTCTGTGGCTGCTGACCACCTCTTCCCGGCTGTGCATTCCCTTGACCCGTGGGCCCTTCATTGCCCCGTTGCTGCGGACAGTTTCTAACTTGGTGGTCCGTAGATCTACACCTAAAGCACTTCCCACTGCCCGCCCAACACTCACCTACATGGAATTTACCACATTGAGCACATTTCTGTGTCTGACTAGCAGCAGGTCTCTCCTCCCGCCTCGGCCCGTCTGACCTAGGCCTTTTCTAAGTACGCCCAGCTGCCCCTGACGATCCAAAATTCCTCTTATTTCCACCCCTATCTCTATCCCGATTTAGTTTCTCTGCCTGTTTCACCTCCTTAGCTATCTTAGCTTTTTCCACAAGCACAGCAAATTCCCTCTCCCGCTGTGGAGCTATCAATACATGCAAATCATCCCTCAGACCATCTTCAAATCGAACATAACGTTCATGGTCTGTGGCCACCATTCCTCGAGCATAACGGCTAAGGCGTAAGAATTCCGCTTCGTACGCAGCCACCGACCTACTTCCTTGCACCAAATTCAGAAATGCTCTACGCTGCGCATCCACATAACTTGTCCCAATGTATTTACTCTAAAACACCGTTTTTGAAGGAATCCTAGGTGATACGGTCAGCCATCGTACCATCCTTGACCGTAAGCCACCATTGATAAGCTTCGTCCCGAAAGAGAGATACAACCCCTTTCAGTTTTTCCTCTTCTGTGATATCCAGATCATCTATTATACGCTCAACCGCCTCAACCAAAAGATCACCGGTGTACTCGGGGCTATTCCAGAAATTCCCCTAAACACTTCTGCCCCATTGGCTCTAAGTCGCTCCGACACAGATTTTCGGGCTCCTGTGCACATCCCTGCCCCAGCAACCCTCTCTAAAACCCTTAACATCGCCTGGGATACCGCATCATCTCTGGCCGTCTAGTCCTAAACTTCCTCCTCCGCAGCTGGTGGTACTGGCATCTCATTTCCAGACCCATAACCAGATCCTCTTTGGTTCGACACGACCATCCTACCCTACCACCACCACGCACAGGACGTCCACGACCCCTTGTACTCATTCTATCGATTCGCGTTTATCTGATTAGAAATTTTATGAATTATTAATTTCTTCCACTGATTAACCACGAACAATCTTATGGACAGTAGTTTTAAGAGTAGTTCTTTCGAATTCGAAATTCTCACTACGGGTTTCAGTCACAAGTTTATATCTCCTAGTTCCACATACATTCAACCATCATACATCAACATACAAGTAGCATCCATGAACCCAAACTCATCACATAAGGGTATTTTTGTCATTTCACTACCTAGGGGTATTTTCGTAGTTCTTTCCTACAGGGTATTTTTCGTAATTTCACAAAATAGGGTGTCTTGGTGATTTTTTGAAATAGAGATATTTTGGTATTTTTTTCGTAAAGCAGGGGTATTTCGGGAGATTTAATTTTGGCAAACCGGGTACCTTTTGTAGATCTAGGGGTTTTCGAGTAAATTTACAAAACATGGGTATTTTTGGTATCTTTACCAACCGGGGGTTTTTCGGTAATTTTACAAATTTTGGTAATTTTACAAATCTGGGGTATTCTGGGAAATTTTCACAAATCAAGGGTATTTCAAAAATTTAACAAAACTAGGGGGTATTTTTAGTAATTTTGCGAAATAGGGTGGCTAGTCCCTTCCAGGTTTTAGTTATAAATTTTGGCCCGTCAGCAAGTCCTCGTGGCTAAAGTGAACGTCACTACGCACCAGGTAGGATTCCAGCGAAGAGGAGGTGAGTCACTAGGACTGCTTAAATACCAAGCTCTCCCTGAATCCAATCCTAGACATGCGCATGCCTGTTGCCACACCCTAACCCAGCGACTGGTTTACGGACATGTTTAGTTAGATTAAGTTTTATGAATTTAAAGAATTGTTTAAACTAGGCCTAAAGTCCATTAATTACTATCATAATAGTCTACGTCCATGAATCCCATCAACCCAATATGCATATCACATCAAGAGTTAGAATACTTACCTGCGTGGATCGGGTGCCGGTAGACTCGAAGGCCATATCTCAACCACAAAGACATTTTACCTATTTATAAACTACTATCGACCCCATTCACACGGCCCGAGTTTTGTAACTGGGCTCGATATAAAATGTAACACCCCAAACCCGCCCAAACGCTACGACCAGATACGGTATGCTACGGGGTTTATTGTTAAAAACTTTACTTTAATGGTTTTTGGAAATCTCAGTTTCTTTACTTAGGCATTTGTTAAAAATAAGATATTTGTTGAAAACCTTTGTTTATACGTTGAACATGTTTGGAAAACCCATTTAATTACTTTTTATGACTTAAGTCCTTGAACATAAACTTTCAAACTGTAAACATGAACAAATGTAAAGCGATAACCTAAGCCATGGGGCCTTATTACATAAATAGTCCCAAAAATAAAACTCAAAGGGAAACCGAAAATAGTTTATGAAAATAAAAAAAACTTGATGGCCCCTCGAGTCTGCCTCGGCTCCCATGTCCACGATCTACCGCTCATCCTGAAAAGTCAGGAAAAATAAAGGGGTGAGTCACCAAGACTCGGTGTGCAAATCCAGAAAACACATAAAAGGCTTTAGGCCCATTAAACACATTATGGGCCTTGGCCCATACACAATGGCAACAAAATATTTACATGCAACATGGCCCAACCCAACCTAGAGATCCATCCTCTACACACCACCGTACCAACCAACACACCTTGGGGATTTCTACAATCAACCCACCAACCGCTACACACCATATCGATAAATCATGCCGCCTATTCCTAACAATCAGAATCAATTTAACGTGGCTTAGCCACCGATCACTATGTGACCTAATTTTACAGTTCGTGGTTTAACCACCGATCACCAAGTGACCTATTAACATGCTCTTCCCCTTCATCGTATTAACCTTATCCCATGCATACATCCATGCAAATTCAAAACAGTATACTACCTAAAAATTACAGGTTTTTACATACATCGATACACACATAGAGTAGTTTCTATGGTTACGTACCTGGCATCCTTCGCCTACCCTTTTTGGGTAACACGACTGTCCATACAGCCTTTTTCCGGCTTTTAGCCCATAACATACATAATACAGATAATTAGTGTGTTAGAATCTACACACCTGATTACAGTCAAGACGAGACTTTCTATGTCGACACTATCAGAAGCCGATACGACTGCTAACTGTCTAAGGTTTTGTTCTGACGCCGGTCCACAACCCGGTGGCCAATCCCAAACTGCTGACACCGCTCGTTTCTTAAACTTAGGGATTGGTCTAACAGATCCAATCCCCTCCTTCACCTGATCGATATTTGATTCCATCCAAAAGACCTTTTCAGTTGCTATCATCATAACATACGGTTAAGATCATAAATACAATAGCGAATCTAACGAGAATCCACAGAGAACCCCTTACCTTGAAATCCCGAAAGAGATGGAGTTTAGAGCCTAGTGAATTCTGGCTTTTATATCTAGACGATCTACTTCGATTCCCGATGTGTCGCCCAATACATAAACACAATAAACCAACGATCCATTAGCCTTTTGGCTTTGTCTTCCAAAACCCGAAAGAGAAAAAGAATAGAGCAGAAGAAATTGGCACCTACCTTTACAGAGAATTTGGCTTTGATGAAGAAATCGGCGAAAAGAAAAGAATGGACAAGGGTATTCGGCTTATGGAGATGAACACAATGAAATTTTGGCTTTTGCATAAAAGTGGAGATGAGAGAATAGGATTAGGGATTTCGGCTTAAGAAGAGAATGAGAGAAAACCCAAATTCCAGAATTGAAGAAGAGAATGGAAGAATAAAACCCTAATGCCGAAAATAAAAAGATATCCCCCCACTTAAACACAAACTTTCGGCACCTACTTCCTAAAACCCGAAAATGCCCCTTTTTGACAACTTAAAAGTGATCAACTAATAAGGGAAATTTCGTCACCCCTATAGTATAACAAAACCGATTTCTCCTCCCCCTCAGTGTTGGAATTTCGGCCACCACTGTGACCAGCAGATACATCCCAAATTTCCTCCCTTATCTTTATCTGATCACATCTCCAAAAGAAGCCTAGATCACACCACCTCTTCCTCCCTTTATCTGCCATATTATCAGCATTATCCATTCGAGTAAATCTTCTTATTTTTAAGCCTTATTGCCGTCCCTATCTATTCATTTAAATGCCGAAAATTAGCTAAAATTTAATTAAAAGAATTAGGGCAACTTAAATTTGGGCCTCCCCAGTTGACGCTACCTCCCTGCTCTCTATGTGGCGCAACTTTGCCACTGGGCCACAATCCCATTTGTGACCTAAAACACAGATAATATCTTTAAGCCCTATCTTTTCATGCTTTCCACTAGAGTGCCCAAACAGCAAATTAGACTAAGGGCTCGGCCCAACCTCGAGCCCCACCGAACCCCTTAAGCATTCTAATTAACACCTTAGAGATAACAGAAACATCACAGCACATTAAACGCAAAGGCCCATTAATTCAGGATGTTACATTCATGCAATTTCATCCCTACCCAAGCCTAGCCGAATTTCATATAAGCTTTTAGTAGCCCACACATTACATTATTTCACAAATTACACCATGAATATTTCTTATTTTTCAATTTATTCCCTAATTGGCAATTTCATTAAAAATCACTTAACAAAAGTTGTTTATCTAACAACAAAGGTTCATTTTCTTCCATCAATATTCACAAACTACATGAATTCATTCATGGAAAAACCCTATTCTTTTAACAGTTTTGCAAATTAGTCCTTGGGCTAGCTAAATTAAGCTACAACGATTTGGAAAACATAAAAATCATTAAAAACAAAACCGAAATTCACATACATGCAAGGATATAATGACTGAACCTTCAAATGCACTTCAATAGAGTTTTTTTTTCCTTATTTTCGATTGACGATGGACAACAAGATGATAGGTTTATTTTTTTATTAATTTTACTAACCTTTATTTATTAAATTACATGTTTAACCTTATTATTAACCTTTGAAATTTCATAACTAATGTCTATATTTGTCCGCTCAATATTTCAATGGTATAATTACTACATAAATCCATAAACTAATTAATTTCATAGCCATTTGAAACCTTTAACTTATAGAACTCTAATTTTGCACCTTTTACGATTTTGTCCTTTTCACTAAATTAAACATGCAAATGATAAAATTTCTTAATGAAACTTTTATAGGACCTTCCTAATACTCCATAGACATTAAAATAATAATAAAATAAATATGTCAACGTCGAATTTGTGGTCCCAAAACCAATGTTCTGATTTCACTAAAAAACAGGCTGTTACAACTCTCCACCCTAAAAGAATTTTCGTCCCCAAAAATCTTAACAGAAAAGAGGTTCGAATATTATTTTCTCATAGCTTCTTCCTGTAACACCCCAAACCCGGCCCAAACGTTACGACCAGATCTGGTATGCTACGATTTTAAGGTTAAAAACTTTACTTGGAATGATTCTGAAAAACTTAGTCGTTTTTGTAGATAATCTTTAAATAGGTGGCACTGGTAGAAAATCTTTGAAATTTTATTATTTTTTTCCAAACAAGTGTCATTTTAAATAATGTGTGAAAATCCCATTTTTATTTCTTTTAATCATAAGTCTTTGATCGTGAATGAAAAAAAAAACATAAACATTGACAAGTATCAACTTATAACCTAAGCCATGGGGCCTTATTACATAAATAATCCAAAAAATTATAACTTAAATTAAAAACGAAATAGTCTATGAAATTAAATAACTTGATAGCCCCTCGAGTCCATCTCGGCTCCTATGTCCATGATCTATTGCTCATCTGAAAGATTAGGAAAAATAATAGGGTGAGTCACCAAGACTCGGTGTGCAAATCCCGAAAACACATAAAAGGCTTTAGGCCCACAAACACATTATGGGCCTTGGCCCATAAAAGGGTAACTAAATATGCATCATGGCCCATCCCAGCCTAAAAATCCATCCTCTACACACCAACCCGTACCAACCATCACACCTTGGGGATTTCTACAATCAACCCACCAACCGCTACACACCACATCGACAGACATGCTGCCTATTCCTGTAAATCAGGAATGAATATAATGTGGCTCAGCCACCAATCACTGTTGTGACCTATCATTTATGTAACGTGAGATTTCTACCACCGATCACTATTGTGACCTAACATTTATATAACGTGGGATTTCTACCACCGATCACCAAGTGACCTATCATGCTCTTCCCCTTCATCATATCAGTCGCCCATCCCATGCATACATTCATGCAAAATCAAACATATATTACCTAAAAGATCACAGTCTATCGCATACATCAATACACATAGAGAGGTTCTATGATTACGCACTGCATTCCTTGCCTACCCTTTCGGGTAACACGATCGCTTTTTACAGCCCACTTTCCGGCTTTTCGCCCATAACATAAACATATATATACACATACAGGTTATTAGTGTGTTAGATATCTACACACCTAGTTACGGTTAAGACGACACTCTCTATGTCGACACTATCAGAAACTGACATGACTGCTAACTGCCTACTATTCTGTTCAGAAGCCGGTCCATAGCCCGGTGGCCAATCTCAAATCGCTGACACCACTTGTTTCTTAAATTTAGGGATTAGGTTTACGGACCCAATCCTCTCCTTTGCCTGATCCATGTTTGATTCCATCAAAAGTCCTTGTCAGAACTACTATAACGAAATAGGGTTGTTAAACTATAACATTTGGTTAAGATTACTTATACGATAGCGAACCTAATGGAAATCTAAAGAGAACCCCTTACCTTGAAATCCCGGAGTTAGAGACTAGCGATTTTCGGCTTTTAAATCTAGATGATCAGGTTTCCTTCAAATCCCAGAATGCCGCCCAAACGCAAAAAAGAGGAAATATTAGCTTCATTCGGCAGCCTTAACAACCAAGTGGCCATTCGGCCTTGTCTCTTAAAAACTGAAAGAGAGATGGAAGAGATAGGAAAATCGACACTCACCTTAACGCAGAGAATTTGACTACCCCTTAGAGATTCCGGCTTTTTGAGAAGATCAGAAGAGAAGATGATAGGAAGAAATCTAAGTAGTTTCGGCTTTTAGTTGAAGAAAGAAGAGAAAAGAATAATGGAGTTTTTGGCTTTCGGCTTTTTAGAAGAAAGAAGAGAAGAGAATAATAGATTTTTGGGCTTTTAGAAGAAAGAAGAGAAAGAAAAGGTGGAAACCCTAAATGCCGAAAAATAAAGAAGAGAACCCTCCCTATTTATAGAAATTTCGGCACTTACCTATGAAAAATCGAAAGTGCCCTTCCTGATAACTAAAAATTAATCAAATAAAAAGGGAAAATTCGGCACCCCCTTTGCCATAAAGAAACCGATTTCTTCACTTCTCTAGGTGATGGAATTTCGGCCAACTCCTAGCCTTGTAGATAGCTCTCTATCTTTTCTCCTTTTTATTTCCTTCCATATTATCAACTATATTATCTACATTATCCCATTCACATAAATCCTCCTATTTTTGAGCCTTGTTGCCGTCCACTCTACCTAACCCTAATGCCGAAATTTAGCTAACTTAAATTAAAAGAGTTGGGCTCCATGTAACTCAAATTTGGGCCCCTTACTCCCTTGTGTGGCGTCACCTCCTTGCTCCCTAAGTGGTGCCACTGACCACTGGGCCACAAGCCCATTTTGATATTTTAAACTCAGATACCACCTTCTAAACCCTATAGTGCCCAAACAAAAATTTAACTAAGGCTTCAGCCCAATCCTGAGCCCAATTTGGACCCCTAATGCTCAAATTAACTCATTACACATATTCACCCATTAAATGCATCGGCCCAAAAATTCAGGATGTTACACTTCTGGTTCCCAAGTGGTCTCCTCTATATCGTGTCATTCCCAGAGAACTTTTACTAAAGCTATGTTTTTATTTCATAATTCTTTAACCTCTCGAGTTAAGATTCTGATAGGTTCTTCGCTATGCGACATATCAGGTTGAATCTGAACATCCGTTGGTGAGATAACATGTGAAGGGTCTAATCGATACCATCGTAACATTGATACATGAAACACATTATGAATCTTTTCTAACTCCGACGACAAAGCTAAACGATACTCTACTAGCCCGATTCTTTCAATAATCTCATACGGCCCGATAAACCGCAGGATTTAGCTTTCCTTTACGATCAAAATGAGGAACTTTTTTCCAGGACGATACTTACAAGAATAATTTATCACCGACATAAAATTCAATATCTTTACATTTTAAATTCGAATATGATTTCTGCCAATCTGAAGCTGCTTTCAAACTATCTCGTATAACTTTCACTTTTTCTTCAGTCTCTCGAATCAAATCAACCCTGTGAATCTTTTTCTCACTGAGCTTAGTCCAATACAACGGAGTTTGGCATTTACGACCATACAAAGCTTCATACGGTGCCATCTTTATGCTCGATTGATAATTGATATTGTACACGAAATCAACCAATGGTAAATATTTCTCCCAATATCCTTCAAATTCTAAAACGCAACACCGAAACATATTTTCAAGTACCTGAATCACTCGTTAGGACTGACCATCTGTCTGAGGATGAAAAGCAGTGCTAAAATGTAATCACGTACCTAGAGCCACCTGTAACATGCTCCAGAATCATTATGTAAACCGCGGATCTCTATCCAAAATAATGCAAACTGGTACCCCATGCAAACTGATAATCTCAGTAACATATAGCTCGACTAACCTCTTAAGAGAATAATTTGTACGTACCGGAACAAAATGTACAGAATTCGTCAGACAATCAACGACAACCCAAATTACATCTTTCATCTTTGGAGACAAAGGTAATCCCGATGCAAAGTCCATCTTGACTCACTTCCATTTCCATTCCGGTATCATTACTTGCTGTAACAAACCAGAAGGTACCTGATGTTTATGTAACAGCCCGATTTTGGGCCTAGTCGGAATAGTGGTTTTGGGACCACAAATCCGACAAGGAAAAATTTATTTTTATTATATTTTTATGGTCTACAATTTCACGGAATGATTTTGTGAAAATTTAATTCAAAAATTTCGATGTTTTGGCACTCAATTTAGTTAAAAGGACTAAATTGTAAAAAGTGCAAAAATTGAGTTCTAGAAGCTAGAGGTGTCAAATTGCTATGAAATTTTACATTGGAGGTCCTTAAATGGTAATTATACCATTGGTTAATTTTTTGGACAAAAATGGACATGAAATAGGTGAAATAGAATATTTTTATGTTAGGGGCATTTTGGTTATTTAGTAATTAAAATGAATTAAAAACAAAATTAAAAGCCAATTTTTGTCCATCTTCAACCCCATGGCCAAATTTCACAATGGGAAACCATGGATAAGGTTTTTCAAGCTTCCAAGCTCCATAGTAAGTCCGTTATAGCCCCGTTTTAAATGATTTTTACGTTTTTGAAGTCGTTATCACTCGTTCTATCTATTTCTACCACTAATTTGAGATATGGTTAAAGTCTAGGGTTTGGACCCATGATGAATATGTGTGGATTTTTGTGTTTAATGGTATAAAATGCATGTTTATTGTTAGAGAAACAACTTTTACTAAGTGATTTTCGGTGAAAATGCCTAAAAGGGCTAATTTGTAAAAGTTATAAAATATGTAGTAAAAATGTGTTTTAATGGAAATTGTGGGCTGTTATAGTTATGAAAATGGTTCGGCTAGGCTTGTATGTTAAAGAAATTGAATAAATTTCATTTTTCGAGCTTAGGGGAAAAAATGTAAATATGTCAAACTTTAAGGGCAAAAACGTAATTTTTCCATAATATGATTTTTGGGTCACATTGAATAATGTGACTAATAAGTGAGCTAAATTTGATATTATAGATCAAGAAAATTGAGATTCGGGCCTAGAACAAGGGAAAAACAACTATTTGACGGTTAGGTCCGTTTCACCATTTTTGGTATCGAGGTAAGTTCATATGTAAATAATGCAATGTTGTGATTATTTATTTAATGTTTTGATATTGTATGAATTGTATATTTGGTTCTATGAATACATTCGACAAGTTCGACAAAGTTTCGACAAGAGAGAAAATCCCGTTTGAACCTTAGGAATAGAATAGGATACGAGTGACATGTCACTAGGACCCCACGTGATATATGTGTTTATGTGATCCGGGTGCTGGTCATGTACATCCTACGGGTGGCTAGGTAGTCCGGCATGTGTTGCGGATACCTGACAGCTTTTGTGAGCAGCCCATGTAGCTACGTCTTGACTGACAGCTTATGTGAGCAGGCCCATGATTAGCTCGAGAACGAGCATTTATATGATACGAGATATGAGGTAGCTTTAGCTACATATGTGGCACTTATGTGAAAAGACTTTCCGTGTATCCGATTAGTATTCCAAGTGGTTCAACAGGTAATTCAAAGATTATGTCAAAGATGTGAAAAGATATGACTGTGTTATGAGTTCGTACGAGTATGTACGTAAAGTTTATAAGCATTGGCTTCATGATATTATGAGTTCATGATCACTATTAAAGCGACCTTAAGTTAATCTTGTGAATAAGTATTTATGTTGATGATGTGTAAATTCAGTTGAGAATCATGTGTTAGGCTTTTGAGCCATATCAACTTGAGAGATAAGATGTTTAGTTCACTTGATTTGTGATTCATTGGATATGTGTGAAAAATGAAATATTTGCATAATTTCCTATTAAAATGGTTATAAAAGTATGTGAAGTTAAGAGTTTAAATTATTGAAAGATGTTAAGCTTTGGGCTTGAAAATATGAATACGCATAATTAATGTGCATGTTACTATGAGGCTTAAAATGATTTGTTAATGATTATTATGGTATGTTATATTGGAGAGATTATGATCGTTTGGAAAATGTTAAGATGTATTAAATTATGCTTATAAATTGAAGGGGGTAAACATTGTGATTGAGTAAGTTATGCCTATGAAGATTTAATGATGTTTATGTTGTGTTATGTTATGTTTGTTGTATGACAAATGTATGATTATTGTTGCTTATTATTTGCATACGAACTTACTAAGCTTTGTAGCTTACTCCCCTTCCTTTCCCATATCTTATAGGGTTGTATGCTAGCTCGAGTTGGAGATCACCAAAGATGCTATCACACTATCAAGCTATCATGTTGGGTAAATGAACGCAAACTTTTGAGTCTATGGCATGTATAGAGACTTTGTCATTTTGTGTATGTGTCATTATGATATGGCCAAATGTATTGGCTTGTAATGATTAAGGATTTGATTTGGTATGTAGCCACATAAAGTGACTTATATTGGCTAATGGGTTGCAAGCATATTAATTACTCATATGCCTATGCCAATGTCATTGTGTGATGTGGTTTATAATGGTATGTTAATGAAATTAGACTAGATGATACATGTGGGAAGTTGTTATGTTGAATATGATTGGGTATGTGTGGACTTGATAAAGTATGATGTTATGAGCATGTATATGAAGGTAAGGAAATGATATGTTTAAGTCTTTATTGTTGATGTATAGGTTAAATTTCCCAATGAATGGCATGTAAATATTCGATAATGACTAGCTATTGGAATGGCTAGTTATGGATATGCTTTGGTGTTATGTATGTCTAAATGAAAGTTAATACAAAGAAATCATGAAAGAGTAAATTAGCATTAAAACAGTTTTGGACAGCAGTAGAAGTATAACTTTGAAAAATCACCAAAAATTGTGGAAATAAAATTTGAGGTTTAATAAAATATGATATTAAAGCCTATTGAGTCTAGTTTTACATAGAAGAAACGATGTAAGAAAAACAATTTCATTTTATGAGATATTTGAATTTTTGTAAGCCTATTGGTCAGAATAATTTCCGGTTCCCCTGTTCTGAATTTGGAAAATCATTAAAAATTGTATAAAAATACTTGGGGGTTCAAATTTATATTTTTAAATTATTAATGAGTATATTTTCAAAAGAAACAAATGGGAACATCATCTGAATCTTGTACTAAGAGATAATTAATTTTTAGTGACGAAAGGTCAAAACTGTCAAACAGCAGAATAGGGATGAATTTGAAGAATTAACTATACTTATTGGCTAAACCAAAAATTCTGAAAATTTTATGGCAGGAACATATTTGAGTCTAGTTTTGGAAAAAACCAAGTGGATCTTAATTTATAATTCTGTAGCTCAAGATATAAATAATTTAGTGACTATGACTCAAGTGGACAGTTTTGTTATGAACAGTAAATAATTGTTTTGATATGTTTAAGCCTTGATTTTGGTTGTGTTGGTAGCTTAATTGTGCCATGTTAAGTGCCATTGAAAGTGTGTATGTGAGTGTGAAAATGAGGGTGGCAAATGGCTTGTTAAATAACCATTTTCTTTGCCACATGGGTAGAGACACAGCCGTGTGTCTCAGCCGTGTGAAGGACACGGCCCCAGGACATGGGCGTGTGATTTGGCCGTGTGACCCCAAATTGTGAATGACGTCATAAACAGAGAATTAGACGGGCTGAGGACACGGGCATGTGTGACCACACAGCTGTGTCCCAAGCCACACGGGCGTGTGACCCCTGTTTTGATGAAAAATTTTCTGAGTTTTCCAAAGTTTCTGGTTTAGTCCCGAACCACTTCCAATGCATGTTTTGGGCCTCGTGGGCCCGTATAAGGGACGATATGCATCTGTATGAATGGTTTTAAATTGAATGAAATTTCATGGCTCGGTTTTGTATGATCGGTTATGTTTAAGTTCGGTAATGCCTCGTACCCTGTCCCGGTGTCGGACACAGGTAAGGGGTGTTACAGTTTAGCTTTAACTTGCTGACATACTAAACATTTCGATACAAATTCAGAAATTTCTCGTTTCATACCCGGACACCAGTACATTTGTTTTAAGTCATTGTACATCTTATTACTACCAGGATGAACAAACAAGCTACCACTCTGAATTCTTCGGTACGCAAATTCTACCTCTAAAAAATAAACAATCATCGGATCCAATCTGAAAATCTGAATTAGGAGTCGACTCATTCTGTTTCCTTTTAGCTATTAACATGTTATCACATTTCCGAGCCTCGCAAATATTCGTAAAAACATTGGTCTAGCTTTCAACTCAGCTAAGATCGAACCATCATCAAACAACGTCAATTGCGTATTCAATGCTCGTAAATCAAACAGGGATTTTCTACTCAAAGCATCAACAACTACATTTGCTTTACCCGGATGATAATCAACGATCAAGTCATAATCTTTCCATAATTCGAGCCATCTGCGCTGTCTAAGATTCAAATCTTTCTACGACATTAAATACTTTAGACTTTTGTGATTTGTAAAGATGTGACACTTTTTGCCGTATAAATCTTCAACCAAAACACAATAGTTGCAAGCTCCAAATCGTGCATCAGATAATTCTTTTCGTGCAGCTTTAACTGTTTGGAAGCATAAGCTATCACTTTGCCTTCCTGCATTAGAACACACCCTAAACCATTCAAGGACGCATCACTGAAAATCACGAACTCTTTACCCGACTTAGGCTGAACTAACACTGATGCCTCGGTTAACAACACTTTCAACTGATTGAAAATTTGCTGACATTTCTCAGACCACTCGAATTTCACATCTTTCTGAAATAATCTAGTCATTGATGTAGTAATCATCGAAAATCCCTTAAAAAACCTTCTATAATACTCGGCTAGTCCCAGAAAGCTTCTAACCTCGAATACATTCCTCGGATGTTTCCAATCAAGAACAGCTAAAATATTGCTCGGATCAACTCTGATGCCTTTGGCTTATACATGTCCCAAAAAATCCAACTTCCCTAAGTCAAAATTCACACTTACTAAACTTGGGAAATAATTGGTTTTTGCTCAAAGTTTGCAAAACAATTCTCAAATGTTCGGTATGCTCGGTCTCATCTCGTGAGTAGATCAATTTATCATCGATAAATACCACCACAAACCGATCTAAATACGGTCTGAAAATTCTATTTGTCAAACCCATAAATACTACAGGTGAATTAGTTAAACCAAACGGTATCACAAGAAATTCATAATGCTCGTACCTGGTCCTGAATGAGATTTTCGACACATCAGAATCTCTAACTCGCAGCTGATAATAACCTTAACGAAGATTAATCTTTGAAAATATTGTTGCACCTTTCAACTGATTAAACAGATCGTCAATTCGCAGCAATGGATACTTATTTTTAATCGTAACTTTGTTGAACTGGCAATAATCAATATATAATCTCATAGATCTGTCTTTTTTCTTAACAAACAGAACAGGTGCTGTAACAGCCCATTTTCAGTGAAATTAGAACAATGGTTTCGAGACCACAAATCCGAACCGAAAAGAAAATTTATTTTAATATTTTTTCATGGTTTGCATTTTGATAGGATTGTCATATGAAAATTTTGATAAGAAAATTTTACCGATTATATGCTTAATTACGGAAAGGACCAAATTGCATAAAATGTAAAAGTTGGATTCGATTAACTAAAAGGATCAAATAGCTATGGAATTCAAAACTTAAGGTCCTTATATGGTAATTAGACCATTAAAGAAAAGTTAGTAGATATTTTTGATGATTCATCCATGGAAAAATTAGAAAAGGCTAAGGATTAAATTGGAAAGTGATAAAATTAAAAGATGATAATTAAATTAAATAGATAATATCATCTTATTTTAATCATCTTCCCCAAAATATACATAGAAACCCTAGGAAAGAGAAAACAAGCTTTCTTGGCTTAAATTGATCCGGATAACTCAAATTCAAAGCTAGATCAAGGAAAAGAGAAAGTTTCGGATTAGTAGATTTTCTTATGCAAACTATTATCGAGGTAAGTTTGTGTAACTTATTTATGCATATTAACATGTTGAATTGAATGTTGTATTCAGTTCAAATGAGGGATTTATATGAATGTCATAAATACATAAATGATTACATGATAGAAAATGTCATTAAGATGTTAAACTCCATTTGAATAATGAAAATCGATGGATACATGTGATTTTCCGTATATAAATGTGATTCTGCATATGTTACAGAAGGGATTTAGCTCGGACAAGTAATCCCAATATAGTCTCTTGAGCATTTTGATATATATATAGTTCCTGCGAGCATCCTGATCGGTAGTGATTTTGCATTTGTTGCGCATTACCGCAACTCTTTGTGAGCGTTCTGATACATATTTCGATCGGTTGTGATCTGGTCTATAATGCGGGCACAAACGCAGCTCTTCATGAGCGTCTTGTTAAGCTCGCTTGAACTTTCTATTACCTTATTTGAATCTCCCTGATATTACCTCTTCGGAGATATCTAAAAGGGTCTATGAGCTTCCTGAGTAAAAACTCTTATGAGTTTCCTGATTAGCTCGGATAAGTGTCATGTTACATGATTACATGGCTCATTTGAGCATTCTGACATGTGGCTCGAGAGTATGCTCACTGAGTATGTGTCCTAATGGGTACTCTCAATTATGAATTGACGGTTGACAGATATGTACACCTTGAGTGTACTACTTAAATTTCCATCGATATTTTAGTAATTCAACGGATAAAACTCCCGACAAGAAAAAGTGGTGAAATAAATAGAATTATATTTTGAATAATTCTGAGTAATCTGATGAATTGTTTCATGATGAGCTCATGTAACTAACTTGTTTGATTAAGTGTATGTGTTTAGGTAATTTGTCAAGTTGATGGAAAACATGTTATTATATACTTAATTTTAATAAATGAGATTGGTAAGTTTAATTCTTGTTATACCAACTTACTAAGCATATAATGCTTACTAGGTTTTATTTTCTCTATTTGATAGTGCTCGGAAGCTCGCGAGGGTTAGAGATTGGTTGGAGCATCATCACACTATCTACTAGCTTGTTTTCGTATAAATAGTAAACTTATTTTGGTATAATGGCATGTATAGGTAACTTGGCCATTATTGACTTATAAATGTTGTTTGTAATCTAGCCATTAGAATGGCTAGTGATGGTTATATTTCAGTATATCTATTAAGGTTATTTTATGGTAATAATGTAGTTATACCATGGATTGATTGAGTTATGCTAAATGAATATATCTATTAAAGATAAGATTATAAATATGTATGCATGTATTGATATACCATTAGATGTTAGAATTAACCTGGTTATGATGCTTGAATTCGTTAGTATATGAATGTAAATTTTGGTGTAGGTTATTGGCAAGGTTTGGGTGAGAAATAAAGCTAGAAAATGGCTTTATTTTGTCCACACGGGTAAACACATGGGCATGTGTCTTAACCGTGTGTGAGACACGGCCTGGCACATGGGCATATGGTTTGGCCGTGTGTCCCGTACATCTTAAATTTGAGAAACAAAATGCTCAGAATTGAGCACACAGGCAGAGACACGGGCGTGTGTCTCAGCCGTGTTTACTCTACGGCCCAGAACATGGGCGTGTGTCTTGGCCGTGTGAAACCTGCACTTAATTTTCAAAAATTAAATTTAACCGCATGGCCTAGCACACAGGCGTGTGGCACAAGTCAGAGAGTTACACGGGGTCGAACACGGCCTATAGCACGGGCGTGTATTAGGGTCACACGAGCGTGTGTGCCCTACATTTAGGAAAATTTTGAAATTTCACGAAAAAATTCTCTGAGTTCCTAATTTAGTCCCGACTCGATTCTAATACTCACATTGGGCCTCGATGGTCCATTAAGGGACGTTATGAATAATCTCGGAAAATGAATAGTAACTGACATGAATTATTTCTAAATATTCTGAAAAGTCCAGTAATGCTCTGTAACCTTGTTTTGGCGAAGGACACGGGTTAGGGGTGTTACATTTTTTGGTATTAGAGCTACGATTTAGTCGATTCTCAGACTGAACGTAGCAAGTACGAGTTTAGCTATACATGCCATTATATAATTTGTGATAGTGTGATATCTCCTGACCTTTTTAAATGTGTTTTTCATATAGTAATGTCATCCAACCAAGCTAGAGCTAAACCCAAGGAAGCTGAGAGCAATGCTTCAGCTTTAGTTCAAAGAGCTACATCTAGTAGTGGAAGGCCCATATCTGAGGGCCGAAGTGAGAAAGCAAAACAAACCTTCTTTTAAATGATGAATGAATGGTTCACTGAGTATATAAGAACAAATTTTGCTTTACAACAACCTCCCCCACCTGCTTCTCAACCGGTTCCTGAGATACCACAAGGTGTTGTACTTGTTAGAACTGGAAAGCCTCCGGTAGATAAAATCTTTAAATATGGGGCAGAGGAATTTAGAGCTACTACAAATGATGATTTAAAAAGGGCTGAGTTTTGGCTGGAAAATACTATTTGGGTTTTAGATGTATTATCATGTACACCAGTCGAATGTTTGAAGTTTTCAGTTTCTTTATTAAAAGACATAGCTTATCATTGGTGGAATACCATAACTTCTGTTGTACCAAGAGAAAACATTACATGGGAATTTTTCCAGACTGAATTCAGAAAGAAGTATGTTAGTCAGAGATTTCTGGATCAAAAAAAGAAAGAATTTTTAGAGCTCAAACAAGGAAACATGACTGTAACTGAGTATGAGCGAGAATTTGTTCGATTGAGCAAGTATGCCAGAGAATGGGTTTCAACTGAAGCTGATATGTGTAAACAATTTGAAGAATAGTTATTTAAGTTATTGATCAGAATTCTTGAATTAAGGGAATTTGTGTTACTGGCTGATCGAGCACAAAAAACTAAGGAATTAAGTAAAGAAAAGAAACAAGCTGAAAGAGAAGCTCGGGTTTCTGGTAAAAGAATTATGAGCAAGTAGCAATCATCTTCTTCTAAGAAATCAAAGAAGTATTATGATCGTTTTACAACATTAGTGGGATATTCGAGAAGAGAGCGAGGTTCTCAACGCTCCAACTCGAGATCTTCATCCCCATCTGTAACAAGTGTGGGAAGTGTCAGTAATCCCAAACTGAAGTGTAAACATTGTAATAAGTATCATTTTGGGGAATTCCGATTGAGAAGTGGAGCATGTTATAAATGTGGTTCTCTTGATCATTTTCTTAAAAATTTTCCGGAAAGGATTGAAAGAGATATTGAACAGACTCCAAAGCTGAGTAATCCTATTTCGAGAGGCAGACCACCCCGTCACCCTGGCAATGTCAGTAGTAGCCGAGGTACTACAAGGGATGCAATAGTCAAATCTAAGGCACGACACCAGCAAGGACATATGCTATTCGTGCTAGAGAAGATGCTTCTTCACCAGACGTCATTACTAGTACATTTTCTCTGCTTAATATTGATATTACTGCTTTGATTGATCCTGGTTCCACACATTCATATATATGCACAAATTTAGTGACTGTTAAAAATTTACTTGTTGAATTCACTGAATTTGTGGTTAAAGTTTCAAACCCCCTGGGCCAATATGTTATGGTGGATAAAGCCTGTAAAAATTGTCCATTGATGGAAAAAGGTTATTACTTTTTAGTTGATTTGATGTTATTGCCATTTGATGAATTTGATGTGATTTTGGGAATGGATTGGTTAACCCAACATGATGCAGTGGTGAATTGTAAACAGAAATATATTGTGTTGAAATGTCAGAATGGTGAGTTACTTCATGCTGAATTTGATAAATTTGATGGATTATCTAATATGATTTCAGCAATATCAGCACAAAAATATGTCAGAAAGGGTTATGATGCTTATCTTGCATATGTGTTGGACACTAAAGTATCTAATTTGAAGATTCAGTCAGTGCCGATTGTATGTGAATTTCCTGATGTATTTCCGGAGGAACTACCTGGTTTACCACCAGTTCGAGAAGTAGAGTTCTCTATAGATCTTGTTCTGGGGACAACACCCATATCTATAGCACCTTACAGAATGGCTCCTACCGAATTAAAAGAGTTGAAAGCACAGTTGCAAGAGTTGATTGATAGAGGCTTTGCTCGAACCAGTTTCTCACCTTGGGGTGCACCGGTTTTGTTTGTAAAGAAGAAAGATGGATCGTTAAAGTTGTGCATTGATTAAAGACAACTCAACAAGGTTACAATAAAGAACAAGTATCCATTGCCTCGAATTGATGATCTATTTGACCAGCTGAAGGGTGTCACTGTATTTTCAAAGATTGATCTCTATTTTTGTTATTATCAGCTACGGGTGAAGGAATCAGATGTTCCAAAAATAGCTTTCAGAACCAGATACAGGCACTATGAGTTTCTTGTGATGCCGTTTGGTTTGACAAATGCACCTGCAGTGTGTACGGATCTGATGAACAGAACTTTCAGACCATATTTAGACAGGTTTGTGGTGGTATTTATAGATGATATTCTGGTTTACTCTCGAAATGAAAATGAGCATGCTGAACATTTGAGAATAGTGTTGCAAACTTTGCGTGAAAAGCAATTGTATGCCAAATTCAGTAAATGTGAATTTTGGCTACGGGAAGTTGGTTTTCTTTGGCATATTGTATCTGCTGAAGGTATCAGGGTGGACCCGAATAAAATTTCAGCCAATGTTAATTGGAAACCACCGAAGAATGTGTCTGAAGTCTGAAGTTTTCTGGGACTGGTTGGATATTACCGGAGATTTGTTAAAGGGTTTTCGATGATAGCTTCTCCAATTACTCGTTTATTGCAGAAAGATGTGAAATCCGAGTGGTCTGATAAATGTCAGCAGAGTTTTGATAGGTTGAAAGCCTTATTGACAGAAGCACCTGTGTTAGTTCAGCCTGAATCGGGTAAGGAATTTATAATTTACAGTGATGCATCGTTAAATGGTTTAGGCTGCGTTTTGATGGAAGAAGGTAACGTAATATCCTATGCTTCTAGACAGCTAAAACCACATGAAAAAAATTACCCGATACATGATCTTGAATTAGCAGCAATTGTGTTTGCATTGAAAATATGGCGACATTATTTGTTTGGTGAAAAATGTCACATATTCACTGATCATAAAAGTTTGAAGTATTTGATGTCACAAAAAGATTTGAATTTGAGACAGTGCAGGTGGCTTGAATTATTGAAAGATTATGATCTGATTTTCGATTACCATCTGGGAAAAGCTAATGTGGTTGTAGATGCTCTGAGCAGAAAATCCTTGTTTGCTTTACGAACAATGAATACCCGATTGTCGTTATCTAATGATGGTTCAATTATAGCTAAGTTAAAAGCTAGAAGGACGTTTTTGCAGCAGATTTCTGAAGCTCAGAAAGATGATAGTAAGTTACAAGCAAAACGGATACAGTGTGAATTGATTCCTGATTCAAAATTTTAGATCGGGACTGATGGTTGTTTGTCATTCAAAGGCAGAATATGTGTACCAAAGAATTCAGAACTAGTACAGAAGATTTTGAATGAAGCTCATAATGGTACTATGTTTGTACATCCAGGAAGTAACAAAATGTACAATGACCTAAAAAAGATGTACTGGCAGCTGGGTATGAAACAGGATATTTTTGAATATGTATCTAAATGTTTGATATGTCAGCAAGTAAAAGCTGAACATCAGGTGCCTTCGGGATTATTACATGATACCGGAATGGAAATGGGAAAGAATTACCATAGATTTTGTATTGGGATTACCCCTATCTCCGAAGAAGAAAGATGCTATTTGGGTAATTGTAGATCGGTTGACAAAGTCTGCACACTTTATTCTGGTACGTATGGATTTTTCATTCGACAGATTGGTTGAATTATATATTTCTGAGATTGTCAGATTGCATGGAGTACTTGCTCTATTATTTTAGATAGAGATCCTCGATTTACATCTCGATTCTGGAGCAAATTGCAAGAAGCTCTGGTTACACAGTAACATTTTAGCACTGCATTCCATCCCCAAACTGATGGTCAATCTGAACATGTAATACAAGTTTTAGAAGATATGCTTCGGTGTTGTATACTTGAATTTGAAGGTAATTGGGAAAAGTATCTACCTTTAGTTGAATTTTCTTATAATAACAGTTACCAATCCAGTATTAAAATGGCACCGTATGAAGCTTGGTATGGCCGGAAATGTAGAACTCCATTGTATTAGATAGAGCTTAGTGAGAAAAAGATACACAGAGTTGACTTTGTCCGTGAAACCGAATAAAAGGTGAAAGTAATTCAGGACAGTTTGAAAGCAGCCTCTGATCGTCAAAAGTCCTATGTTGATCTTAAACGAAAAGAAATAGAATTTCAGGTCGGTGACAAAGTACTCTTGAATGTATCACCTTGGAAGAAAGTTCTCCGGTTTGGCCATAAAGGAAAATTGAGTCCACGGTTCATTAGGCCATATGAAATCACAGAAAGAATTGGACCTGTTGCATATCGGTTAGCTTTACCACTAGAACTTGATCGGATTCATAATGTTTTTCATGTGTCTATGTTACGACGGTATCGATTGGATCCTTCACATGTTATTTCTCCATTAGAGGTTGAGATTCAACCTGATATGACTTACAGTGAAGAACCAATCACAATTCTGGCACATGAAACAAAAGAATTACGAAATAAAAAGGTAGCATTGGTAAAAGTTCTCTGGAAAAAACATGGAATTGAATAAGCTTCTTGGAAACCGGAGGATACCATGAGAAAGCAATACCCGAATCTTTTTACTGGTAAGATTTTTGAGGACGAAAATTTTTAAGGGGGAGAGTTGTAACAGCCAATTTTCAGTGAAATCGGAACAGTGGTTTTGGGACCACAAATCCGAACCGAAAAGAAAAATTGCTTTTTTATATTTTTGCATGGTTTTCATTTTGATAGGAATGTCATATGAAAAATTTGATAAGAAAATTTTACCGATTATATGCTTAATTACGGAAAGGACCAAATTGCATAAAATGCAAAAGTTGGATTCTATTAACTAGAAGTATCAAATAGCTATGGAATTCAAAACTTGAGGTCCTTATATGGTAATTAGACCATTAAAGAAAAGTTAGTAGATATTTTTGATGATTCATCCATGGAAAAAATAAAAAAAGGCTAAGGATTAAATTGGAAAGTGATAAAATTAAAAGATGATAATTAAATTAAATAGATAATATCATCTTATTTTCATCATCTTCCCCAAAATATACATGGAGACCCTAGGAAAGAGAAAACAAGCTTTCTTGGCTTAAATTGATCTGGATAACTCAAATTCAAAGCTAGATCGAGGAAAAGAGAAAGTTTCGAATTAGTAGATTTTCTTATACAAACTATTATCGAGGTAAGTTCCTGTAACATATTTATGCATATTAACATGTTGAATTGAATGCTATATTTAGTTCAAATATGGTTAATGCTTATGTGATGTATATGAATGTCAAAAATACATAAATGATTACATGATAGAAAATGTCATTAAGATGTTAAACTCCATTTGAATAATGAAAATCGATGGATACATGTGATCTTCCGTATATAAATGTGATTATGCATATGTTACAGACGGGATTTAGCTCGGATAAGTAATCCCTGAAACACCCCAAACCCGGCCCACGAGATTTGCCCAGATTTGGTATGTTCCTCAAGTATACCGGTTTCAAAATTCTTTCGTTACCTAGAGAAAACTTGTGCGATTTTGAAAAAATTGTTTTGGGTTGGGCTTGTGTTGAAAACGAATTCAATTCTTTATATTAAAAATTTTACTTAAACTTTAATAGGTAAAACTCATAATCATAATAAATAGAAATAAATGGAAAACAATCCAACTATGGCCTTATGGCCTTATTACATCAAATAATTTCCAAATAATTCAAGTACTTAAATAGAAATAGTAGTTCATAAAATAAAAACTTCATGTTGAGCATGGCCACCACAAGTTCGCCGTCCAGGTCCATCACCGATCATCACCAAAAATATTCCCAACGGGTGAGTCAAACAGACTCAATGTGTACACAAACACTAAATCAAAATAGAATCAGGCATACAAATGTTACACATTCATATCATAGCATACAAATTATGATGCATTCCCAAACCCAAACCTAATAAGCCATCCGCTAAACTCCCCCGTACCAACCTGTACACCATGGGGACTACTAAGTCGACCCTCCTTCCGCTACACTCCATATCGCGGTCTTAGGTCACCGCATTTGTGGTCTTAGGTCACCACGTTCAGATTACTGTGGTCTTAGGTCACCACTTTCAAATTACTGTGGTCTTAGGTCACCACTTTCAGATATCACGGTCTTAGGTCACCGTGTTCGTGGTCTTAAGTCACCACATTCACTTCCCCTTTCAAACAAACCCATATGCCCCATATAATGATGATATGCATAAATATGCCAGAGTTCACATTCTTATCATATTCTCATGTTACTAATGACCTTTTCATATTCTTTGTAGAAGTAGGAAACGTACCTGAGTACTTAGTACCATAACATGGTACCCTAGCCACTTTCATATTCTTAATATCACATATTTTAATAAAACAAGCCATGAAACATATTAAGAAGTAGTGTGGGGTACACACCTGATTTGCTTAACCACTTCACTGAAATCCCGAAATCTGATCTACTACCTTAGATCTCAAGTTCCTACAATTGATTAATCACTTACTATTTAGCACAAAGCCTATTCGGTTAGAAAACCAAATCCTAGTAGGATTTGTATTCTTAAAGCTTACCTTGGTGTCGATTTGATGATTTAATCAAATCCAGAAACTCGTATTTTTCCCTTTGAAATCGGCTAGTCACTAAATCCCTTGAATTGGTTAGTTTTCGGCTTAAAACACATAATAATAGATTTACTACTAAAATAGGCCTTGGCCGAATTTACCTTTGTTCTTACCTTCCAAATCTTAAATCCCGAATTGGATCCTTGCTTCTTTATTGTTTGTGTGAAATCCCTATGTACCCATGTTAGATCCAATCTAACATTAAATCATAATAATATAGCTTATGGCCGAATGGTATTCATAACTTACCTTAGATCTTAGAAGTTTGAAAGATACCTTCTTGTAGTTGACAATTTCTTAAATCCGAAAACACCCTTCCATAAACTCGGCCAAAATCCATAATAGAGATTAGTCCTGAATTTTAGATAGGTTTAAAATATAAAAGAATTGAAACCAAAATTTGGATCTTACCCTTTTAAGAAATCGGTAGCACCCTTGTTAAAAGCCCCTTAAAGAACCCGGCCTTGATGACTAGATGATAAAGTTTTGGCTTTTGGGATTTAATGGAGAAGTCGACTAGAGGTTCTCTTGGGGTATTTGGTTTCCACGAAAATAAGGAAAAGAAACTTGAGAATTTTGGCAATGGTGGACTATAGATTCGGCTTGACAAAAGAAAAGAGAAGAGAAGAGAGGAGAGCACTGTAAAGAAATTTGGCGAGAGAGGAGGAGGAAGAAAAATTGATGAGTAGCCCTATTTCCTTCCTTTTATAGCCGAAACTACTCCTCGTAATCCCTTACTTGGCCACCACTCTTCTTTATTTGATAGCTTTATCTCTTAATTTAAAATAATTAGAGAATAATCTTTTATTATCTCTTCAAAAATAATCCAAATTAAATCCCTTATTTATCACCTTATTAATCGAATATTAAAGAGAATAAAACTCCTCCTTTCTAGAAGGCTTGTGCCGTCCACCTCAGAGCTTCCGGAAGCAAAAATAAAACTTCTTTTATTTGCTTCCCAAGTGACTCGAACCTGTGCCCAACACCTTGCATGTGGCGCCATTTCAGAGGCCCTAAGTGGCATCTTGAGCCACTTTTCCAAGCCTGTTTGTGTGTCAAATTTCACAAACTTTTTTTCTTTATGGCCACCTTGCCTTAATTTCCTCTTTTAAACTTTAAAACTCGACATTTCTAAGTCATTTCTAAGTTTCCAAAAATTTTCGTTCGGCTATGTAAACTTGACATTTTCTTACATTTCCAAGTTTTAAATGTGCACTTTCCTATTTTGAATCATTTCCAAATCATTTCCATCCATTTCCAAGTTTCCAAAAATGTTCACTTTCCTTTTTTAACTTAAAATTTCCATACATTTTCAGGTTTCCAAAATTGTTCAAAATTTATTCTTAGTACATAAAACATGTTACTTCGTACAATTAAACCGAAAATGCATAGGCCCTTTCCAGGATGTTACAATTCTACCCCCTTAAAATAATTTCGTCCTCGAAATTTTCTAACTAAAATAATTGAGGGTATTGTTGTCGCATTGCCTCTTCTGGTTCCCACGAAGCTTCTTCCGATCCATGATTGCGCCATAACACCTTGACTAGAGGAACTGACTTCCTCCGTAGCACTTTCACATCACGTTCCAATATCCGAATCGGCTCTTCCTTGTAGGATAAGTCTGGCCTTAGCTCTACTTCTTCGACAGGTACCACATGAGACGGATCCGATCGGTAACGACGTAGCATGGATACATGGAATACGTCGTGCATCTCGCCGCAACTCGTGGCAACTCCAATTGGTATGCCATCGCTCCAACTCGTTTGAAGACTGATAGGGCCCTATAAACCTTGGGCTTAACTTCCCCTTGCGACCAAACCTCATTACCTTTTTCCAAGGCGAGAATTTTAGAAACACTTGGTCTCCCACTTCAAACTCTATTTCCTTCCACTTAAGGTCTGCGTACGACTTCTGCCTATCGAGGCTTCCTTTAACCGTGCTCGAATCATCTCAACCTTCTCTTGGCCACCACTAACTCTGGACCCAAAACTCGACGTTCTCCTAACTCGTCTAACAAGTAGGAGTTCTACACTTCCGACCATACAATGCTTCATATGGTGCCATCCGAATGCTAGCCTCGATATTTCGTTGTTGTAGGCGAACTCAGCTAAAGGCAAATAGCCTTCCCAACTTCCTCGAAAATCCATCACTGACCTCTCAACATATCCTCCAACACTTGTATAACTCTGCTCGTTGATCGCCCGCCCGATTGTGGATGAAAAGCCGTAGTGAAGTCCAACTTAGTGCCTAAAGCTTGATGAAGTGCCCTCCAGAACCGAGACGTAAACCTTGGGTCTCTGTCGAAGATGATCGATACTGGTACACCATGTAACCTCACAATTTCCGCCACTTATAACTTAGCCATCTTCTGAAGAGAATAGTCAACTCTTACCGGGATGAAATATGCTGACTTAGTCAAACGGTCCACTATCACCCATACCGAGTCATTCTTAGTAGGCATAAGGGGAAGCCCACTAACGAAATCCATGGTAATTCTCTCCCACTTCCATTGCGGAATCTCGATTGGTTGAAGCAATCCTGATGGAACTTGGTGTTCAGCCTTAACTTGCTGACACGTCAAACATTTCCCCACAAATTCAGTCACTTCTTGCTTAAGATCGGACCACCAAAATTGTTCCCTTAGATCTCTCAGACAGTTTTAATGCCTCGGGATGCATAGCATAAGGGCTACTATGCACCTCCGAAGAATCCTTTGTCTTAACTCCTTGTCCTTAGGCATACATACCTTTCCCTTGAAGCACAATACTCCCTCATCATTAACACTATAATCCTCTAACTCTCCGCTCGCACTTGTCGTAACTTAGCACTTAGATCCTTATCAACCAACTATCCCTCTTTCACCTCCTTCACCATGTGGGCTTGACTTGCAACTCGCCAACAAAGCTTCCATCATCGTACAAACTTAAGTGAGCGAACATAGCACTTAGATCGACACAACCTTCCGACTTAGGGCATCGGCTACCACATTCGCCTTGCCCGGATGATATTCTATCGAGCATCGTAGTCCTTCAACAACTCCACCCACCTTCGTTGCCTCAAGTTCAACTCCTTCTGAGTCAACAGATACTTAAGGCTCTTGTGGTCTGTGTAGATCACTGACCTTTCTCCATAGAGGTAGTGCCTCCAAACCTTAAGGGCGAAAAACCGCCGCGCGGTTCCAAGTCATGAGTTGGGTAGTTAACCTCATGAGGCCTTAGTTGCCGAGACGCATAAGCGACTACTTTTCCTTCTTGCATTAGCACACATCCTAATCCCGTATGCTAAGCGCCACAAGACACCACAAAATCCTTCCCAGCCTCCGACTGAATTAACACTGGAGCCTCCGTCAACACCTTCTTAAGGTTGTCAAAGCTCTTCTGTTGCTTATCAGACCATTCAAAGGGTACTTCCTTCCTTAGTAACTTTGTCAAAGGCGCGGCTATTGACGAGAATCCTTCTACGAACCTTCAGTAATAGCTTTGCCAAACCTAAGAAACTTCGAATCTCAGCCACGGACCTAGGTGGTTTCCAATCCAACACATCCTCGATCTTCCTAGGATCCACTCTTATTCCTTCTGCGGATACCACATGCTCTAAGAATGCCACCTCCTTAAGCCAAAATCCACACTTGCTGAATTTGGCATAGAGCTTCTTCTCCTTAACACTTGTAGCACCACTCGGAGATGTTCATCATGCTCCTCTTGGACTTAGAATACACCAAAATATCGTCGATGAACACAACGACGAACCTATCCAAGTAGGGTTGAAAAACTCGGTTCATCATATCCATGAACGCGGCCGAGCGTTTGTCAATCCAAACGGCATCACCACAAACTCAAAATGGCCGTATCTTGTCCTAAAAGCGGTCTTATGGATATCTGCCTCCTTCACCTTCAACTGATGATATCCCGACCTTAAGTCTATCTTTGAGAATACTGCGAGACCCTTTGGTGATCGAACAAGTCATCGATCCTTGGCAAAGGATACTTGTCCTTGATGGTCGACTTATTCAATCGACGGTAATCTATGCACATACGCATAGTTCCGTCCTTCTTCTTTACAAATAGAACTGGTGCTCCCCATGGAGACACACTGGGTCATATGAACCCACGATCCAACAACTCTTGGATTTGAGCCTTGAGCTCAACTAACTCCTTTGGCGCCATTCGGTATGGAGCGATTGACACAGTGAGCTGTTCTCGGTAGTAAGTCTATTCCAAACTCCACCTCCCTATCCGGGGTATTCCCTGTAATTCCTCAGAAAATACATCTTCAAAGTCTTTCACCGTTCTAACTCCACCGACACCTTCTTCCTTTCCACCTAACGCACTTACGAAGGCTAAGAACGCCTTGCACCTTTCTTAACCATTTTCTCAGCCTTCAACGCCGAAACTACGTTGACGGTAGTTTCTTCTCTCTCCGATCATTACTACTACTTCATCCTCCGGGGTCCTTAGTTCCATTCGTTTAGCCGCACAATCCAACACGCTCGGTGCTCTACTAGCTGATCCATTCCAAGTATAAGTTCAAACTCCCGAAAGGTAGTTCCATTAAGTCACCCAAAGTTTACTCCCGAATCTCTAGGGGTACATTTGAAAGATCTTATCCACCACTACGCTTAGGCCTAATAGGCTTACTACGATCATCCGACTATCGGAAGGTTGAGTCTAGGCTTAGTGTTTCCACTCCACTACATGCAACATAGGAATGGGTCGAGCCCACATCAATTAGAGAAAAATAGGGCTTGTCAAAATAAAGAACGCATCGATTATAACGCTCGCACGTCTCCATCTTCCTCCGCGAACCGCATAAACTAAAACTGGTTGCCTTGCCTCAAGATTAGCAAAGACCTCGCCTTGTGTTCCACGGCCACCGCCAGCACCATTAGCTCTGTTACTCGAACCACGACCTCGTTGAGGCTGCGGTCCTTCTCTACCAGTTTGACTAACATTCTGAGCTGTTGGTCGGCTTTCATCTGATTGCTTAGGACAATCCTTGATCACATGGTCCTTGGACCCACATCTAAAACATCCTCCTGTTTTCTTCTAGCACTCTCCTAAGTGCTTCTTTCCACACACATCACAAGGTCGATACCGCCCTTCTGAACCAACTTGCTGACCTCGTGGCCCATCAACTCTAGGCCTCTTATGAACCTTTCCAGACGTTCCAAAACCTCTTTTGGGCCTATTCCTATCCATAGCCTACTTTGTAGAATCCTTGATTCCCTCAGCCACCTTGGCCTTTTCTACCAAAGCAGAAAACTCCCGCTCCTAATGCGGTGCTATCAACAGTCTCAGATCATCCCTTAGCCCATCTTCAAAACGGACACAGCGCTTATGCTCAGTTGCCACTACTCCTCGAGCATATCGGCTCAACCTCAGGAATTCAGCCTCATACTCCGCCACAGACTTGTTCCCTTGAACCAGCCCCAGAAATGCCTTCCTTTGCTCATCAAGATACCGGTTCCTACATACTTCCTCTCAAATGCTTCCTTAACATATTCCCAGGTCAGATCCTCAGCCGTGGCACCATCCCGAATAGTCAACCACCACTAATACGCTTCATCGCGTAACAGTGCCACCATTCCTTTTAACTTCTCCTCAGGGGTCAAGTCAAGCTCATCCATGTTGCGCTCTGTTGCTTCCAACCAGTACTCAGCTGAACTGGGTTCCACACCCGATACCCCACGAAACATTTTGGCTCCATTAGCTCAGAGCCGCTCAGGCACAGACTTACGGGTTCCCGAATTTCCTCCTGCACCAGCCACCAACTCCAAAACTCGCAAAGACTGACTGCGACACAAAGATCATCCCCGTCGAGCTTCCCCGCTCAACACCAACAACTGGGGGTGGTGGTGGCGATGGTATCTCATTGTCGGACCCTTGACCCGATCTAACGGGTTCGACACTAATCATCCTTCCTCTACCTCATCCACGACGACCACATCCTCTAGAGCTCATTTCTAACGTCGTGATCTCGATTAAGAAGTTTTATGAATTAGTCTTTGTTTCACTTGATTACCGCGAAGAAATTTTATGAAAAGAGTTTTAGGAGTGGTTCTTTCAGATGCACACAGCTCTTTCCATTCATTCATCTATACATCCATCAAACAATCATGAACTCTCGCTCATTCGGAGAAAGGTTGTAGTTTTCATTGTTGTTTTTTTTTTCCTTCCACTACCTGTGGGTATTTTTTGAATTTGTCCCCTCTGGGTATTTTTCGTAATTTTTCAAAAGGAAAAGTTCCTTGGTGATTTTGTCACAAAGTGTTTTGGTATTTTTAAATCCCGGGGTATTTTGAAAATTTTTGAAATCCAGGGTATTTCGGTGATTTTGGACCTCGGGGTATTTTTTGGTGATTTTTTCCAAGTAGGGGTAAATTTGTAAAATCTTATAAATCAGGGATATTTCAAAGGTTGCAAAACTTTGAGGGTTCTTTTGAGAATTGTACTTTTCAAAACGGTGATGTTGCAAAAATTTTGGAAATCGTGGTCATTTTGGTAATTTTATAAGTTAGGGGCAATTTTGAAATTTCCAAAATTCAAGGTATTTTTGATAATTTGCAAATTAGGGTTTTGAACATTGATAAAATAATGAAATTTTGGCAAAATCTGTTGGGTAGTTGGTCATTTTATAAACCAAGGGTATTTTGGTAATTTTACCACTAGGGGCATTTTTGTATAAATCGGAAATCTTTCGGAAAATTTTGTAAAGATGGTTTTCATGAATTTAGAAGAAAGTTTTAAGAGTTCTAAAACTAGGGTTTTGTTATTTTTCTAAAACACACTGATTCCCTTTCGGGTTTTAGTTATTGTGTTTAGCCTATGACCGAGTCCTCTTGGTCGGGGTGAACTAAAGCTACGCACTGTGCAGGATTCGAGTGGAGAGGAGGTGAGTCACGCGGATCGCTTAAATACCAAGCTCCCACCAGAAACCATTCCTAGACATGCGCATGCAGGTTGCCACACCCACCGAGCCCTCGGGTTAGGGTGAACCGAAGCTACGCACTGTAGGATTCTCGAAGAGGATGTGAGTCACTAGGATCGCTAAATACTGTGCTCTTAGGATCCAATCCTAGACATGCGCATGTGGGATTACCACACCCTAACTTAGTGACTTAGCCATGGGTTTGTTTAACGTTCCTTAAGTCTTATGTGTTTGTGTTTGAGTAGACTAGTCCTAGGGTTCAAGCTCCTATCATGCTATTCTACGTTCCATTCCTTTTCTACCCTTCTAATATTCATTACACATAATCACACAAATAGTTAGGGGTACTTACCGTGGATCATGGTCGGAGACTTTAGGTGCCATGCCGTAAAACCCGCTTGTTTCATAAAATATTTTAAAAAAAAAAACTCATTTGGGCTCGCTTTAAAAACGTTTTGGGCCTTGGCCCACAGGCCGAGAGTTTTAAAATTGGGCTCTGATACCAAACTGAAACACCCCAAACCCGGCCCACGGGATTTGCCCAGATTTGGTATGTTCCTCAAGTAAACCGGTTTCAAAATTCTTTCGTTACCTAGAGAAAACTTGTGCGATTTTGAAAAAATTGTTTTGGGTTGGGCTTGTGTTGAAAACGAATTCAATTCTTTATATTAAAAATTTTACTTAAACTTTAATAGGTAAAACTCATAATCATAATAAATAGAAATAAATGGAAAACAATCCAACTATGGCCTTATGGCCTTATTACATCAAATAATTTCCAAATAATTCAAGTATTTAAATAGAAATAGTAGTTCATAAAATAAAAACTTCATGTTGAGCATGGCCACCACAAGTTTCGCTGTCCCGGTCCATCACCGATCATCACACTGAAAAATATTCCCAACAGGGTGAGTCAAACAGACTCAATGTGTACACAAACACTAAATCAAAATAGAATCGGGCATACAAATGTTACGCATTCATATCATAGCATACAAATTATGATGCATTCCCAAACCCAAACCTAATAAGCCATCCGCTACACTCCCCGTACCAACCTCGCATACACCGTGGGGACTACTAAGTCGACCCTCCTTCCGCTACACTCCATATCGCGGTCTTAGGTCACCGCATTTGTGGTCTTAGGTCACCACGTTCAGATTACTGTGGTCTTAGGTCACCACTTTCAAATATCACAGTCTTAGGTCACCGTGTTCGTGGTCTTAAGTCACCACATTCACTTCCCCTTTCAAACAAACCCATATGCCCCATATAATGATGATATGCATAAATATGCCAGAGTTCACATTCTTATCATATTCTCATTTTACTAATGACCTTTTTCATATTCTTTGTAGAAGTAGGAAACGTACCTGAGTACTTAGTACCATAACATGGTACCCTAGCCACTTTCATGTTCTTAATATCACATATTTTAATAAAATAGGCCATGAAACATATTAAGAAGTAGTGTGGGGTACACACATGATTTGCTTAACCACTTCACTGAAATCCCGAAATCTGATCTACTACCTTAGATCTCAAGTTCCTACAATTGATTAATCACTTACTATTTAGCACAAAGCCTATTCGGCTAGAAAACCAAATCCTAGTAGGATTTGTATTCTTAAAGCTTACCTTGGTGTCGATTTGATGATTTAATCAAATCCCAGAAACTCGTATTTTTCCCCTTTGAAATCGGCTAGTCACTAAATCCCTTGAATTGGTTAGTTTTCGGCTTAAAACACATAATAATAGATCTACTACTAAAATAGGCCTTGGTGAATTTACCTTTGTTCTTACCTTCCAAATCTTAAATCCCGAATTGGATCCTTGCTTCTTTATTGTCATTAAATCCCTATGTACCCATGTTAGATCCAATCTAACATTAAATCATAATAATATAGCTTATGGCCAAATGGTATTCATAACTTACCTTAGATCTTAGAAGTTCGGAAGATACCTTCTTGTAGTTGATAATTTCTTAAATCCGAAAACACCCTTCCATAACTCGCCAAAATCCATAAGAGATTAGTCCCTAAATTTTAGATAGGTTTAAAATATAAAAGAATTGAAACCAAACTTTGGATCTTACCCTTTTTAAGAAATCGGTAGCACCCTTGTTAAAAGCCCCTTAAAGAATCGTCCTTGATGACTAGATGATAAAGTTTCGGCTTTTGGGATTTAATGGAGAAGTCGACTAGAGGTTCTCTTGGGGTATTTGGTTTCCATGAAAATAAGGAAAAGAAACTTGAGAATTTTGGCAATGGTGGACTATAGATTCGGCTTGACAAAAGAAAAAGAGAAGAGAAGAGAGGAGAGCACTCAAAAATTTGACAGAGAGAGGAGGAGGAAGAAAAATTGATGAGTAGCCCTATTTCCTTCCTTTTATAGCCGAAACTACTCCTCAGAATCCCTTACTTGGCCACCACTCTTCTTTATTTGATAGCTTTATCTCTTAATTTAAAATAATTAGAGAATAATCCTTTATTATCTCTTCAAAAATAATCCAAATTAAATCCCTTATTTATCACCTTATTAATCGAATATTAAAGAGAATAAAACTCCTCCTTTCTAGAAGACTTGTGCCGTCCACCTCAGAGCTTCTGGAAGCAAAAATAAAACTTCTTTTATTTGCTTCCCAAGTGACTCGAACCCAGGCCCAACACCTTGCATGTGGCGCCATTTCTAGAGGCCCTAAGTGGCATCTTGTGCCACTTTTCCAAGCCTGTTTGTGTGTCAAATTTCACAAACTTTTTCTTTTAAGGCCACCTTGCCTTAATTTCCTCTTTTAAACTTTAAAACTCGACATTTCTAAGCCATTTATAAGTTTCCAAAAATTTTCGTTTGGCTCTGTAAACTTGACATTTTCTTACATTTCCAAGTTTCCAGAAATGTGTACTTTCCTATTTTGAATCATTTCCAAATCATTTCCATCCATTTCCAAGTTTCCAAAAATGTTCACTTTCCATTTTTTTTTAACTTAACATTTCCATACATTTTCAGGTTTCCAAAATTGTTCAAAATTTATTCTTAGTACATAAAACATGTTACTTCGTACAATTAAACCGAAAATGCATAGGCCCTTTCCAGGATGTTACAATCCCAATATAGTCTCTCGAGCATTTTGATATATATATAGTTCATGTGAGCATCCTGATCGGTAGTGATTTTGCATTTGTTGCACATTACCGCAGCTCTTTGTGAGCATCCTGATACATATTTCGATTGGTTGTGATCCGGTCTATAATGCGGACACAAACCCAGCTCTTCATGAGCGTCCTGTTAAGCTCGCTTGAACTCTCCGTTACCTTATTCGAAGCTCCCTGATATTATCTCTTCGGAGATATCTAAAAGTCTCTATGAGCTTCCTAAGTAAAAAATCTTATGAGTTTCCGGATTAGCTCGGATAAATGTCCTGTTACATGATTACATGGCTCATTTGAGCATTCTAACATGTGGCTCGAGAGTATGCTCCTGAGTATGTGTCCTAATGGGTACTCTCAATTATGAATTTACGGTTTACAGATATGTACACCTTGAGTGTACTACTTAAATATCCATCGATATTTCAGTAATTCAACGGATAAAACTCCCGACAAGAAAAAGTGGTGAAATAAATAAAATTATATTTTGAATGATTCTGAGTAATTTGATGAATTGTTTCATGATGAGCTCATCTATTCTTACTTGATATACATGAGACTTATGTAACTTGTAACACCCCTAACCCGTATCCATCGTCGGAACAGGGTTACGGAGTATTACCGAGGTTCACAGATCATTCGCATGCAATTTGTATTAAAATACCATTCATACTCAAATTTTTTCTTATTGTCCCATGAATGGGCCCTCCAGGCCCTAAACGAGTATTAGAATTGAATCGAGACCTCTATAAATTTTTCGCAAAATTACAAATTTTTTCTAAGGTGCAGGGCTCACACGCCCGTGTGGTGCAAGGGACACGCCCGTGTGACCTTGGGACACGCCCGTGCTACAAGCCATGTCTGATTTAGGGTGCTCCCTGACTTGCGCCACACGGCCATGCCACACGCCCGTGTGCTAGGCCGTGTGGATAGTTAATTTAATTCGAATTAGGTGCTGGTTTCACACAGCCAAGACACACTGCCTAGAAACACACGGCTGAGACACATGCTCGTGTCTCAGCCCGTGTGCTCAAATCTGAGCATTCTGTTTTATCGAATTTCTGGTGCAGGGGACACCCGGCCTGGCTACACACCCATGTACTCAGCCGTGTGTCACTCATGGCTTAAACACACACCTGTGTGTCTACCCCTGTGGACAAAATGAAGCCATTTGTTAGCTTCATTTTCTCACCCAATTTTGCCAACAACCTACACCAATACTTGCATGTATATACCAGCCAAATCAAGCATTAAAACTAAGCCTAAACTAACATCTATCATGGCATAATATCACATGTAATTCATATTTATAATCATACTATTAGTGCATATACAAGATAAACATACTCTATTCATCCACATTTAACACATACGCATTGAACATGAGATAACTTATAACATACCAAATTAACTAAATACTAGCCATTCCAATGGCTAGATTACAAAACATCACTTACAATTCATCATTTGGCCAACTAAGCCTATACATGCCATTATACCAAAATGAGATTTCTATGTATACCAAAAAGGAGATAGTGGATTGTGTGATTATGCTCCGACCGATCCTCCAACTTTAGCGAGCTTACAAGCACTATAAAATAAAGGAAAATTTAAACGGGGTAAGCATTTTCATGCTTAGTAAGTTCGTATAACGAAAAATAAACTTACCAGTTATATCTATTCAAACACATACATAACTTACATTTCATCCATTATAGGTAGTTCACCTAAACATATACACTTGATCAAACAAGTTAGTTACATAACATTATATAAATATCAAGTAAACATAAATGAGCTCATTATATACAAACTTCCATTAATTCCACCTTTCCATATTTCAAGAGTCTTTTCCGTTGAACTAATGAAATTTCGATGGACATTCGGGTGATGTACATAAGGTATACAGATGAATTATCTGCCAATTTGCATTCATTATTACTCATTGGGCATAAGTTCGAAGAGCACACTCTCGAGCCACATATTTTACAACAGGATTACCAGTCCAGGCTAAATCTCGATTTTCAACCGACGTCCACAAGAGTCATTTAGGATTGCCAGTCCAGGCTAAATCCTATCAGTGACCTGTGCTCTAAAGAGCTTAATTAGGGTTACCCGTTCAAGCTAAACCCAATCTATAACATATGCTTGAGAGGCTTAAATTCAAGATTACCCGTCCGGGCTAAATCCTATCAGTAACCTTTGCCATATTATACCCGTTTCAAGAAATCACCATAATCCATCGAATTTCAATATTCAACCGGGACATGATATTTTATCAATTTCCAACTTGTAATTATTTCATTATGTATATCATCACATACATATTATCACAATCACACAATTTAATTCAAACATATTAATGTACCAAATTAAGTTACACGAACTTACCTTGACAATTGTTCGTGTTTGAATTCCAACTAATCCGAAACTTTTTGTTTCCTCGACCTAATTCTATACTTGGTCTTCCTGGGTCTATAATAGCAAATTTAACTATTAATCTATGACATTTCATATACATTTGCATTCTACTACATCCAAGGCAAAATTACTATTTTGCCCCTACTCTTTTCAAAAATTCCAATTTCGTCCCTAGACTCGAAAAATGAAATTCATGCAATCTAGCCCTCTTTCCAAGCCTAACTGAAATTTAATAACAATTTTTACAGCACACACATTTCACAAATTTCTGAATTTTCCATGGGTTTTACCACTTTTTCATTTTAGTCCCTGAATCAAGTTTCCATGAAAAATTGCTTTGTAAAAGTTGTTTATCTATCAACTATCTTTCATTTTCTACCATAAATTTCAAATTTCCAGCATTTACATCCATGGCAAAGTTTTTACACTTTGTTATCTTTTCAAATAAATCCCATAAATAGAAAGATTAGGCTATCCCGATTCTAAAAATATAAAAATCATTAAAAATGGGACTTGATTTCAGACCTTTTTAAGCTTGAAAAGTTCTCTTCCTCTCTCCTAAGGTTTCCATAGAAATATTGGGGAAGAAGATGAATAGAAAAGATGATAATTTCTTTTTATTTTTCTATCATATTTTTAATTTGTTGATTTCCAATTTAGTCCCTAGCCATTTCTAATTTTTCCATGGATAAGTCATAAAAATCTCTACTAACTCTCCTTCAATGGTCTAATTACCATACAAGGACCTCTAATTTTAAATTCTATAGCTATTTAATACCTACAGCTACTAGAATCCAACTTTTACATTTTATGCAATTTAAACCTTTACCTAATTAACCATACAATCGATAAATTTTTCGTATCAAAATTTTTATGTGACCTTCCTATCATAATACCAACCATAAAATAAAATAAAATAAAATTTTATTTTTGGGCTCGGATTTGTGGTCCCGAAACCACTGTTTCGATCTCACCGAAATTGGGTTGTTACAACTCTCCCCCTTAAAAATTTTCGTCCTCAAAAATTCTTACCAGAAAAGAGGTTAGGATATTGCCTCCTCATGATATCCTCCGGATCTCAGATAGCCTCCTCTAAACCATGTCGTTGCCAGAGCACTTTTACCAATGCCACCTTTTTATTTCTTACCTCTTTCTTCTCACATGCAAGTATTTTGATTGGTTTTTCATTATAGGTCATATCAGACTGAATCTCAGCTTCTGTCAGATGAATAACGTGTGAAGGATCTGATCGATATCGTCGTAACATGGATACATGGAAAACGTTGTGAATCTTATCAAGCTCAGGTGGTAATGCTAACCGATATGCAACCAGCCCGATTCTTTCAATGATTTCATAAGTTCCGATGAACCGTGGACTCAATTTCCCTTTACGACCGAATCGGAGAACTTTCTTCCATGGTGACACTTTCAAGAACACTTTATCCTCAACCTGAAATTCTATCTCTTTTCGTTTCAAATCGGCATAGGACTTTTGACGGTCTGCGCTGCCTTCAAACTATCTCAGATTATCTTCACATTTTCCTCAGTTTCACGGATCAAGTAAACCCCGTGTATCTTTTTCTCGCTTAACTCTGTAAAATACAATAAAGTTCTACATTTGCGACCATATAGAGCCTCATACGGTGCCATTTTAATACTGGACTGATAACTATTATTGTAAGCAAATTCAATCAAAGGTAGATACCTTTCCCAGTTACCTCCAAACTCAAGTACACAACACCGAAGCATGTCCTCTAAAATCTGTATCACATGTTCAGATTTTCCATCTATTTGAGGATGGAATACAGTACTAAGGTGTAAACGAGTGCCCAGAGCTTCTTGCAACTTACTCCAAAATTGGGATGTAAACCGGGGATCTCTATCAAAAATAATGGAGATTGGCACTCCATGTAGCCTTACAATCTCAGAGACATATAATTCAACCAATCTATCCAATAAAAAATCCATACGTACCGGGATAAAGTGTGTTGAATTCATTAAACGATCGACAATTACCCATACAGCATCTTTCTTTTTCGGCGACAAGGGTCATCCCGATACAAAGTCCATGGTAATACTTTCCCATTTCCATTCTGGGATCGTAATTGGTTGCAATAATCCTGAAGGCACTTGGTGTTCAGTCTTTACTTGTTGACATATCAAGCATCTAGATACAAGTTCGGAGATATCTCTTTTCATTCTCGGCCACCAGTACATTTTCTTCAAGTCATTACACATTTTGTTGCTACCGGGATGTACAGACAGAATACTATTGTGCTGTAACAGCCCGATTTTGACCCTAATCAGAAAAGTGGTTTCGGGACCATAAATCCGAGTCTGAAAAATATTTGTGAATTTACATGTGTGAAAGTTTCAAGAATTAATTTTATTGTTTGTTTGCTTAATTTGATAAAGGGGCTTAATCGCGTAAAATGAAAATTTGATGGTTAAATATGAAAGTGACTAATTGTTGTTGTCTTTTTAATATGGAGGTTTTATGTTGCAATTTTTCCAATTAATTAGTGAATGGACGGCATATGCTTATATTATATAGTTTTGATATTAATTATAAAAGTTTAAATAATAAATAATATATTATAAGGTTAATATAATAAAACAAACATAATAAAAGAAAAGAAAAAGAAAGCATTATGTTCTCATCTTCTTTTGACCGAAACTAAAGAAAAGAAAAAGAAAGAAACTTAAGCTAGGGTATTCGGCCATTATTGAGTTTGATTAAGGTACGTATCTAGCTCGATTTTTGATAATTTTTACGTTTTTGAGATCGTTGCTAAGTTATCTTCAAAGCCCATGTCTTAATTTTTGAATTTGATGATGATTTTGTGTTTTTCCATTGATGAGTTTATGAGTTTTATGATGTTTGATGATGAATTATGAAATATATCTGTTAGATTAATATGTTTTGTCTTTGAATTTTTGATGAATTTGAGTAATTTGGACTAAATTGTGAAAATAAATTTTTGAGGGACTAAAATGTGAAATTAATGAAATGTATGGACTTGTAAGGGCATGGGTGATATTCGGCCTAGCTATGGTGATTTGTGTTTTATGCGATAGGGACTAAATTGTAAAAAGTGTAAAATGTCAGGGGCAAAATGGTAATTTACCCATTTATGTGTTTTTGGATTAAATTGAATGAATATGTGGTTAAATTAGTTAAATTTGAATTTATTTAGATCAAGAATGGAAGAAAACAGAATTAGATCGGGGGAAATCAAAAGTAGACGAATAGTCGATTAAACCGTTCGACAACATCTGAGGTAAGTCTATAAGCATATAAATGTTGTTAAATTGAAAATATATATATTTGTTATGTGTTGTATTGAATTTTAAGAATATATATGTGCATTGGCCGATTGTGACTAAGCTTGGAAGATAAGTTACGAGTTCGATCCGATCGAGATACGTTGACCGAAAGTCTCGTACGAACCCTAGGAATAGATAGGATACATATGTCATGACATAGGATTTCTGATATGTGTTATCATGTAAGACCACGTCTGGGACGTTGGCATCGACTTGAGTTTACGTGTAAGACCACGTCTGGGACGATGGCATCGACTTGTGTTTACAGTAAGACCCTGTCTAGGATAGTGGCATCGATATGTGATTACATGTAAGACCACGTCTGGGACATTGGCATTGTACGAGCTTTCGACTATCCGCGTATCCTTTTTAGTTCCGAATGATTCAATGGGCAATATTAAGTAAAGACCGAATGTGAAATCGAATAAAAAGATTCAGGTATGTGCTTATCTTAAGTTGTGAAAATAAGGTAAGTTGGATGTTAAGTTGATTGCATAATTTGTTTAAGTTATAAATGTGAATTATGTTTATACATATGTGTTCATGTATATTCGGCCAAATGAGGTATATGTAATATTAGTAGTGAGATTCATATATATGTTCATGTGTAATTATGCATTTATCCATATGATATATGTATGTATGATTTAAAATGATAACTTTGTATTTGATGAAATGTATATTCGGCCTTATTAATCTAATGTTATTATGCAAGTGTTAATATATATGTTTTTGCTTAAGACTCACTAAGCTTAAATGGCTTATTGTGTGTGTTTTGTTTACCTCTGTTTTATAGATTTTGGAGTTACGTTACGAGCTCGGGGATCGTCAGCAAAGTCTATCACACTATCGACTTCTTTTGGTATTTTGTTATAGTTTGAACTCAATCTTATGGCATGTATAGGCTTGCTTATGTTTTTTATTAGTTTTGGATCATGTATATATATAAATAGCCATGCGAAAATGGCTTAACTTCCATGCTTGAGTTCGGTTTGGTTTAAAAATGGCTTGTCCATGATCATTTTGTTAAGTTGGATTTTATGTGATTTTGAATGGGTGCTTGATGTGTCTAATTTTTTTATGCTCTATTTTGACTACATTTGATCATGATTTGAGCTTGCATTCGAATGAGATATTCATGTTACATTGATCGTTGTGTCAGAGTTTTAAAAATTTAAATAATGAGAATGATCGAACCTGGAAACTAACTATGACAACGATTGAGGCAAGTGCACCTATCGAATAGTAGTACAGCTTAGGCAAGACCGGATTGTCGAACCCAAAGGAACTTAAAGTATTAATACTAACTTTCTTTTTATTATTTAGCCTAAAATAAAGGGAATTTGTTGTTTTAAATCTAAATTAATTAACTACTAAATTAAAGACTCTAAGACAAAGAAGAATGAATTTGGGAAAATAACTTGAGGGAAAACCAATTGATTAAGACGACACCCAAGGAAGAATCCACCTAGACTTCACTTATTATCTAACTCTGAACCAGACGATTTATTCACTTGACTTGATCCGTAAGATTCCCTAATGTATATTAAACCCTCTCTCGAGGCAAATAACGTCTAACCCTAGGTTGATTAATTGAAATCTCTTTCTAATTAAAACCCCTAGAATCGCATTAACTCGATCTATGGAATCCCATATTAGGTTTCACCCTAATCTGGCAAAATCTCGTCACCCTATCTCTAGGCGCGCGATCAACTCTGCTTAACTATGCTATATCTACTCTTAGGTAGGGACTTTTTCTCCTCCACCTAAGCACATCAAACTTGAATTAATATTTGCGAAATATCAACACAAGAATTAAGAACACATAATTAAGAACAAGTCAAATATTTATCATATAGTTCAGTAAACGATAACAAGATTCATCTAAGTTTCATCCCCCTCAGGTATCTGAGGGTTTAGTTCATAACAATAAAAGAAAACATCTCAGAAGAAAAGATAAAACAAAACATAAGAAATCCCTAAAACTCCCTGAAGGAAATTAAGGAGAAATCCTCCGCCTTGAGTATAATTCCGGATTCTAGAGATGAATCAACTGGCTATCCTCGAGTGAATCCCCACAAATCTGCCTTCTCTGGCCTAGCAAGACGCCCCCTATCAAAGGTACTGGGCTCCCCCTTTTTGGTCATACTTAGGGTGTATATATAGGCTTTTGAAATGTGTTTCTTTGCCCCTAAGTATCCCAATCTGAATGAAACTTCTCTTTTCCACGGCAGGGGCACGGCCATGGCACACGCCCGTGTGAATCGTGGCCAGGCCGTGTTGGGTCGACTAATGAGGCACGGCCGTGTGCTCTTGGGCTCAGGCCATGTTCAGGATTATTAGGAGGCACGGCCATGTGGTCTTGGGTCCAGGCCGTGTCGATTTCGTGATGTGGCCCATTTGGCCCGTTTTAAGCCTGTTTCTTATTCTTTTCATCCTCCAGTGCTTTGTTGAGTATAAAACATGAAAATAAAGGATTAAGAGCACCAAAATACATAAAATATGGGATAATTCATCCAAAAGCATGCTAAATATGGGATTAAAATATGTTACTTTTACGGTTTATCAAATACCCCCACACTTAAGCTTTTGCTTGTCCTCAAGCAAAATTCTCAACTCATAATTAAAACAAACTTCCCTAAATTCATAATAGTCATTGATAGTGTTTCATCATAATTCAAGGATAATTTATACATGGATAATTCATCTCAAAGGGTCCTAAAGATTCAAACAATCTAAGTCATACATTTGTAGCATAAAACATAGGTGTTTCCCCTCATCTAAATAATTACCTCTGATTCAAAATCGACAAGAATTAACATCCTCACTAAAGATTCAGTCAAATCACTCGAAGTGTTTAAGGTTCAGAATTAAGCACTCAAAAGTCAAACATGAAGAGTTAATCCCATAGGCTTGCATGAAAATCAAATCTCCATCACTATAATATGAGATGATACATAAATCAAAAGGTCTTTAATAGGGTTGTAACGGGGCTTGGGTTAAAGGTGTGGATAAAGGTTGAATTAGAGGGTTAGAATCGAGATTGAATTGACAAATTACCTAACTAAAAAAATGAACTGATAAATAATTACATCAATTGAAAACTTGTACTAATAATACTCTAATAAGAGCTTTTTCTTCAGTAATTAGAATTTAAACGTATAAGCTCACTTAATCACAAAACTAATAATGAATACACTTCGATTTTTTTTTAAGAACAAGTCACAAATAATAGTAAAGAACTTTAACAACTGAAATATAGAACATAGTTAGGTAACTGCTCAAAATCAAATCTCGACAAAAAGGGTAGTCAAGAGGAATGGTGATAACAAATACAGACTGGGTTTTGGGTTAATATTAGTGGGTGAGTCAGTAAATAGGGTTGTTAGGACTAAAAGGGGTTCACTAAGGGTTAATTATGGAGGTAGGTTTTTTTAGTGGAGTGAGTGGGTTAACTCCTAGGTGCCTTCATCATCTCTGTATATCAAATCAAAGGTGTGGTCTTGACATGTATAATCGATGCAAGTTCTAGAATAACTAATCAATGTTGACACACTCATAATCAAAAAGTGAGCAAGAAAAAGAATATATGCTCTATAAGGTTCAAAATCTCACAAAAATTATGGGTATTTTGATGTCATCCTTGTAAATTTCAAACTTCAAAGTAATATTTAAATTCAGATAGACAACCTAGAAAATTTTTAATTCTGAAAAATAGACTTATCATGCTTGATTCTCTAATATTCTTAGAATTTAATCATCAATGCACAATTATCAATGACTTAATCTAAAACATATCGATAAAAATCATAAATCATGGAAATTTTTATCATAATATGAGAAACTTACTTAAGAAACAAGACATAATTCAGGATTTGAGAATAATGCAAAAAGTTTGGCACCTAATTTCAGGAATTTGAGAATAATGAAAAAAGTTAGGCACCTTTTTAGGTTGTTCACCCCCCCACACTTAAGATGTACATTGCCCTCAATGTACAAAGATATATATATATAGACAACTAAGTATAAATTCAAAAGATATGGAGAGAGGTGAAACTCCCTGAATTATGGATGAAATCCTTTCGTTGGAGGCGAAAGATAAGTTGGAGGGGTCGTTCTTTATGACGATCCTGCGCTAGATGAAGAAATTTGGTAGCTCATGGAGGATTAGCCAGGATATAATAATTAAAACTATACTAATTAAATAATTAAAGAAAAGCAAGCTAAAGTGAAGAGAAATAAAATATGAAGTAGAATTAAAAGAAAAGATAAACCGACCGTAGTGTCCTTATTGTTGGGTGTGATTTCTAAGGCTGAGGTTATCGTGGTGGTCGTGGTGTGATTCCCTAGCAGCCTGTAGAACCTAAAATGAAGAAACTAAAATAAAATAAACTAAGTTAAGAAGAAGAGAAGTAAAGATAAGGAAATTGAAGCAAAAGAGAAAAACGAAATAAAAACTAAATGGCCTCAAATATCCTTGGCTCGTCGAATGATTGAAGCGGCCGGCATGAACTTAAATAAATCGGTCTCCCTCTGGGAGACTATGCTTGATTCCTTCTACTTCTTCGGCATTTGGTGTAGCTCAAGGGTTTTGGGAATGTGTTGGAGAAGAAAAGTAGGGGGAGGTCTGAATAATGGGATAGAATAAAGGGGATGGGGAGTAGGAGAGTGAGTAAGGGAAGAGAGAAAGGAGGGGGTTTAAATAGATTTTCAGGCCTGGTACAGCCCCACGCCCGTGTACCGTGGACATGCTATGTCACACAGCTGCCTCGCACGGCCGTGTTGAGCATCGTATCATTTCTCCCACGCCCATGTTCAGGGTGCCACACCCGTGTGTAAACTACCAGTGTCGACCACGGCCTCATCACACAGCCGTGGGGTTTTGTCGGTGCCCGTGGTGTGGTGGTTGGAGTCCGTGATTTGAAAATTGATTCGCTCTGACTCGTACCATCTCTGCCATGTCAGTACAGCGATTCGGTGCATCCACACGGCCACGGTGTAACATCCTGAAATTAGAAATTTTATGTTTTGCTTTATATCATGCGTTAGGCTAGTTAAGAATGCTAATTGTGTATGTTTAGGGGTCCTAAGACGGCTTTGGGTTGAGTTGGGCCTTAGTAAATTTTTTGTGTTTAAGCACTTAAAGGAGAGAAGGTAAGTGGCATCAAGACTTAAGGAAATAAGTGTGTATTTTGCTAGCACAAGAGGAGCTAGTAGTAGAGTGGTGTGGCGTCACATGAAGGGGCTAGAGGGGTGGAGTTCGAATCCCACCTTTTACAAAATTTTTGGATTATTTTGTGTTTCTTTTCCAAAGTGACGACCAAGGCTTTAAATAAGGTAAGGAATACTTTTTATTGATGGAAAGAAGACTAAGAAAATAAGGTAAGGAGGAGAGTAAGGAAAGAAGTAAAGGAAAGGAGTAAGAAGGGGATATGTTGTTACGAATATTTGGAAGGTGCTTGGGATAGAATTTTTGGTCAACCATGACCTTTTTGGTGAATGAAGTACACGGATTTGGTAGGGGGAGTGAGGGAGCCGATTTTCTTATGGTTTTTGGGCAAATTTGTGCATGAAAGGTTTTGGTTTCTTTTAGCATTTTGGGTACTTTTCTTTTCCAACTTCTTTTTCCCTTTGTTTTGGTTGAAACACTCTAGCACATTTGTTCATCTTTCTCCCTTGTTTAGCCGAAACCCTCAATCTATTCTTGCTCATTTTTCCTTTGTTAGCCGAAACTATCTAGCACTCTTTCTCCATCTTTTCTTTTCTTTTTCACTATTTCTTCAACCTTTCTTTTTTCTTCTTTAATCAACATTTTGGTAGCCGAATCTTCTTGTTCATTTCTCTCCATAGCCGAACCTTTTGACCCTTAATCTCTTCTTCATTATTTCTTTCTCTTTCGTGTTGGCACTCTCTTCTTTGATCGAATCAGTAAGTGGTTTCTTTCTTCTCTTTTAACTTTCTTTTCTCCCTAGCCGAATGTGTGTCCATTACTATTCGATGGTTCTATTTTGTTTCTAAACCGAAATATCACTTTCTCCTACTCCCTCAAATCGTGATCATCTTTTCTTTTTCGTCGTTTTCTAGTGGGTGGCCGTATATCACATCCTTGTCGATTCACCTCTAGCCTTAAGTCAAACGGTGGAAGTCGGATTTATAATCGTTAAGGTAATGGATTTCTTCAAGGTTCATTTCGATATCTCTCAATACTTGGTTATTCCCCTAAAAAAATCGATGATTATGTTTAAACGTTTATTCTAGGGACTAATCGCTCGTTCTTCTATATTCGTTGATCCTTCGGAAGTAGTGGTAAGCCGAATCCTATCCCTAAACAACTACTTGCACTCATCATAGTATTTTCTAATCGAGACATTTCCAATGGAGGCAAGTGGTAACGATTTGAAAGGAAAAGCAATTGGAGGAGAAAAAGGGGGCGGATTTGCAATTCCTACTCCTAAGTTCAAACGTAGGGCGGTATCGGCGATTCGAGACTTTCCACTGGGTTGTGGACCATCATCCGGTGAGAATAGACAAATCATGGTCGTTCACGATACTAGGGGTAAGCATTTTTAGATCGTCTGATTTAGATTTTGATTAATAAAATCATGTTTGTTGGTTAATCGAGTGTAATGGTGATTTAGGTGCCGACGATCAAGAAGGTTTAGTCCTTACCGTAATCAAGTGTGTAATCTCACACCGAAATTTCGTTGATTCATGATTCACCATTATGATTGGACGAATAGATCATTGTTGTTTTACAAGTCTAATAATCGTAATATAGCATGAATCGAGTAATTAGCTTAAACGTCAGTATTTCTAAAAAAATCTGTTAAAATCGGTATGAAATTTGATAAATTACGAAAATGCCCTTATGGGCTGAATTACGAATATACCCTCAATGAGCCGTTTTTATCAAAATGCCTTAACGGGCCGAATTGCTTAAATGCCTTTAAAGTGCCGATTTACGAAAATGCCCCTATGGGCTGAATTACGAAAATGCCCTATAGGCCGATTTACCAAAATATCCCTACGAGCCGATTTGCTAGAATGCCGTAGTGGGCCGAATTACCAAAGAACCATAATAGGTCGATTCACCTTAATAAATTACTTGATTAATGGTTGATATTTATATGTGGATGTTTTATGTTATTTTATTATGTATGTGGCATTTTTACATATTGCATGGGATGGGAAAAATTGTATGGAGAGCAGTGTAGCCTGGTGGCATTACCACAATTTGTATATTACTGTGCTTAAATATGATTTCGGTGGCTTGACCACAAAAATACTATATGATAGCAGTTTGACTGCAAATTTGGTGTGAGTGGCGGGGTGGGTTGACTTGATCCCCACAGTGTGATTGGTCGGGTCGGGGTGTGATGGATGGATGGGTTGGGTTGCATACATTTACTTCATTTAGATATTGCTATGTAAATGGGCTTCGGTCCAAGATGATACTATACGGGTTCAGGCCCAGTGGATGACGGTAAGGGGGATTACACACTAAGTTCTAGTAACTCACCCCTTTTTTCTTAATTCTTGCAGGTAATGCTCAGTGATGTGGACTTGGGCCATGGATGACTCGGTGGAGGCCATACTTTAGAAATGGTGTTTTCAAACTTTAGTAAATTCCATTTTCCGCTTTATTTCATTACTTTCACTATTTTGGGTTTAAGGTTGTAATAAGGCCTCTGAGATAAACTTTAATTTGCTTTATGTTTGGGACGTAATTATTATTTTTCTTAAATTGTTTTAAAAGGGGTTTTTCTAAAATCATAAATAACGGTTTCCAAAAATTGATTAACAAATGGATTTCATAACAACCTTGTACAAATAATTTAACTTGGATTTTCTTACAAATTATCAACAATATTTTCAAAAGTCACGATTTTAAAGTTCAATAATTCGATTCTTGATTCGTCAATCTACTTCTCGAAATTTGTAGTATTTTATCGAATATTTATAAACCAAACTTGCTTTCTTAACTATATCAAATTAACGTAAACCTTTAGTACATTCACAAGTTCTTTAAACACTTTCTTCCGTGACATACCGGATCCGCTCGTAACGCATGGGTAGGGTTTAGGGTGTTACACACGCCACCACGGCCAGGTGCAAGGCCGTGTGGCACTGAATCTGTACTTTTGGTTAGTTTATAGTTAGGTACTATAAAGAAAAAAATAGAATAAATAAGACAAAATAAAATGTAAAAGTTAATGGGGTTAGTGCTCGGGTTGCCTCCCGAGCAGCGCTCGTTTATAGTCTTAAGCTAGACTCTCCTCTCATTTGTATATTCATGGTGGTTTGAGGAGTTGAAAGTCCTTCCTCATGCTATCGGTTTCATTATCATGATAGAGTTTAAGTCGAGATGCATTTATATTGAAAGTACCAAAAATGGGATTACTTACCTCGACTGTTCCGTATGGGAAAACACTAGTTACCCTAAAATGGATTTCTTTGTTTGTGTTAGGGTCAGGAAGAGATATTAGCGGGTCTACTTTATCTAATAATACTTGATCTCCAATTTTGAATTTGTCTGCTTCGTGGAATGGCTCTGGTTCAGCTTTGTGTATCCTTATTTTTTCCTTGAAATGTGTCTTCCACTCGTCTAGATCATCGATTTGAATCCTTCGTTCCTCATGAGTTATTTCTTTGTCGGTACAGGGTATAGGATCGGGTTCAGTTGTATTCTTTCCCGGTGTTTCCTGAAAAGAAGCGTTAACCGAATGGTTATCAATAGAATTTATTTTCTCACCTGGACTACTCGATGTTCTAGCCGAATCGAGAGCTTGGAGAGTGACTGTCTCATTACCTACACGAAGTATTAGTTCTCCTGCATCAATGTCAATTTTAGTCCTGGCAGTTGCTAAAAATGGTCTTCCTAAGATTAGGGGGATACTATTGTCCTCATCCATGTCAAAAACGACAAAGTCTACTGGGAATATGAATTTAGCAATCTTTATGAGTACATCTTCGATTATACCCCTAGGAATTCTAACCATTTTATCAGCTAATTGAATACTCATCCTAGTTTGTTTGGGTTTCCCTAGACCTAGTTGTTTAAACAATTTATAAGGCATGACATTTATGCTTGCCCCTAAATCAGCTAACGCATTATCAATAGATAAACTACCAATTAAGCATGGAATTGTAAAACTCCCTGGATCTTTTAATTTCCGTGGTAGTTTATTTTGCAAGACTGCCGAGCACATTGCGTTTAGTTCCATGTGTGACACCTCGTCTATCCTTCGTTTGTTCGTCAAAAGCTCTTTTAAAAATTTCTTAGAATCTGCCATCTGTGAAAGAGCTTCAAGTAACGGTAAGTTAATATGTAATTTCTTTAAAAGTTTAAGAAACTTACCGAACTGTTCCTCTGTGTCGTCTCTCCTTAATGCTTCGGGATATGGTATGCGAGGTTGGTACTCTTTCATTACCGGTTTTGGATTATTATTACTTACCTCAACCTTACCTTCTTTGATCACATTCTCTTGCCTTGTATTGGGATCGTCTAACCCTTCACTTTCTTGAGCTGTTATGGCTTGAATTTGCTCCTTTGGGTTAATCTCAGTATTGCTTGGTAGACGCCCTTGCGGTCATTCGGAAAGTAACTTTGCAAGTTGTCCAACTGACTTAGTAAGTTCCCCAACTTGATTCTCGATCCCTTTGATCGATGCTTGTTGATCATTAAGCGTTGTCTCATTTTTTTGGAGACGGGTATCTGTGGCTGCCATGAATTTTGTCAGTATCTCTTCAAGGTTCGGCTTCTTGTCCTATGGATAGGGCTGATTTTGGAAATTTTGAGGAGGTTGTTGTCTTTGATTTCCTTGATTTCCTTGACCTCCCCATGAAAAATTTGGGTGGTTCCTCCAACCTGGATTATAATTATTACTATAAGGATTATTATTAGGTCTGAAATTGTTACCTATATAGTTCATCTGTTCGCTCTCTGTGCCCGGTTGGTAGGGTGGGTACTCAGGATTCGCCACACTTCCACTTGCGTCGCACTACATCACTGGATGTACCTGTGAAGAACACAAACTATCAAGCTTTTTATTCATCATCTCTACTTGGTTTGATAGCATGGTTACTGCATCGAGGTTGAAAACTCTGGCTGTTTTTGTTGGCCTTGTCCTTGTAACTTGCCACTGATAGTTATTCAGTGACATCTCCTCTATGAATTCGTAGGCTGCTTCAGGAGTTTTGTTGTTCAGGGTTCCACCGGCGGCTGAATCAATTGGTTACCTCGTTGAGGGGTTCATTCCATTGCAGAAAGTTTGGACTTGAAGCCACAAAGGTAATTCGTGGTGTGGGCACCTCCTCAAGAGATCCTTGTATCTCTCCCATGCATCGTATAAAGTTTCTAAATCCATCTGCACAAAAAAAGAGATATCATTCCTTAATTTGGCCGTTTTGGCCGACGAAAAATATTTTAATAAAAAAATTTCAGTCATTTGATCCTATGTGGTGATTGACCCTCGTGGTAACGAGTTTAACCACTGTTTGGCTTTATTCCTTAATGAAAAGGGAAATAACCGAAGCCGTATGGCATCATCAGAAACGCCATTTATTTTGAAAGTATCACAGAACTCTAGAAAATTAGCTATATGAGTATTTGGGTCTTCGTCCTGCAAACCATCAAATTGAACAAATTGTTGAATCATTTGTATAGTGGTAGGCTTTAATTAAAAATTATTAGCAGCTATAGTAGGCCTAACAATACTCGATTTGGCTCCTGTTAAATGTGGTTTAGTATAATCAAACATAGTACGAGAAGCATTATTTTCTCCCACATCATGTGGTGGTGGATTATTCTCATTCATCCCTTCAGTAGGATTGGATTCGTCTTGTTGCTCTTCTTCTCGGTAATTTAGGGCTCGCCTGATTTCTCTGTGATTACTGCGAGCGGTAGCTTCAATATCACTGTCGTATACTAAAGGTCCTCTCGGGTTCCTTCTAGTCATAAACTATAGGTACCTGTTAGGAAAACGAAAGAAAGGAAATTAGAAGAGTTAAAACTAAGGTAAAAATAAAAATAAAAATAAAAGTAAATTGCAAAAAAAATAAAAAATGGCTAAAGTAATAAAAATAGAGCTTTCTTAATATTTTAATTCCCCGACAACAGCGCCAAAAACTTGATCGTTGTGTCAGAGTTTTAAAATTTTAAATAATGAGAATGATCGAACCTGGAAACTAACTATGACAACGATTGAGGCAAGTGCACCTATTGAATAGTAGTATAGCTTAGGCAAGACCGGATTTTCGAACCCAAAGGAACTAAAAGTATTAATACTAACTTTCTTTTTATTATTTAGCCTAAAATAAAAGGAATTTGTTGTTTTAAATCTAAATTAATTAACTACTAAATTAAAGACTCTAAGACAAAGAATAATGATTTTGGGAAAATAACTTGAGGGAAAACCAATTGATTAAGACGACACCCAAGGAAGAATCCACCTAGACTTCACTTATTATCTAACTCGAACTGCAGACGATTTATTCACTTGACTTGATCCGTAAGATCCCTCATCGTATATTAAACCCTCTCTCAAGGCGAATAACGTCTAACCCTAGGTTGATTAATTGAAATCTCTTTCTAATTAAAACCCCTAGAATCGCATTAACTCGATCTATGCAATCCCATATTAGGTTTCACCCTAACTGCAAAATCTCATCACTATATCTCTAGCGCGATCAACTCGCTTAACTATGCTAGATCTACTCTTAGGCGGGGACTTTTGCTCCTCCACCTAAGCACATCAAACTTGAATTAATATCCGTGAAATATCAACGCAGGAATTAAGAACACATAATTAAGAACAAGTCAAATATTTATCATATAGTTCAGTAAACGATAACAAGATTCATCTAAGTTTCATCCCCTCGTGCATCCGAGGGTTTAGTTCATAACAATAAAAGAAAACACCTCAGAAGAAAAGATAAAACAAAACATAAGAAATCCCTAAAACTCTCTGAAGGAAATTAAGGAGAAATCCTCCGTCTTGAGTATAATTCCGGCTTCTAGAGATGAATCAACTGGCTATCCTCTAGCGAATCCCCACAACCGCTTCTCCGCCTAGCAAGACGCCCTCTGTCAAAGGTACTGGGGCCCCTTTTGGTCATACTTAGGGTGTATATATAGGCTTTTGGAATGTGTTTCTTTGCCCCTAAGTATCCCAATCCGAATGAAACTTCTCTTTCCCACGGTAGGGGCACGGCCATGGCACACGCCCGTATGAATCGTGGCTAGGCCGTGTTGGGTCGACTAATGAGGCACGGCCGTGTGGTCTTGGGCTCAGGCCGTGTTCGGGATTATTAAGGAGGCACGGTCGTGTGGTCTTGGGTCCAGGCCGTGTCAATTTCGTGATGTGGCCCATTTGGCCCGTTTTAAGCCCGTTTCTTATTCTTTTCATCCTCCGGTGCTTTCCTGAGTATAAAACATGAAAATAAAGGATTAAGAGCACCAAATTACATAAAATAAGGGATAATTCATCCAAAAGCATGCTAAATGTGGGATTAAAATATGTTACTTTTACGGTTTATCATACATATGTATGGTAAATTTGGTTTATGATAGGTATTAAAGTCTTGAAATATAAGGTTGATGAATATAATTAGGTTATGCTTAGTTAATGATTTGTTATTGAGATGTCTAAACTGAAATATGAATCGGTTTGAATATTGTTTATAAGTAATTATGTATTCGAATTTGAAATGAAATATGTATGTGTTGGTTTGAAGTTATATATAATTCGGCTATAGTGATTAAATCTTATCGTCAAGTGTTTGGTTATAAGATCATGAGGGATTTGTGGTATAGGACATATGTGAATTAAGTTAGGCTATGAAAATTTGATTAGGAAATGTGGTTTTGTATTGATTTGAAATGGCATGCTTTAATGAGTAAAATTTGGTATGTTTTGTTAATCTTTGGATTTGATCATGGTTTAGTAAATCGAGAAGAAATACCATGTTTATATGAATATGTGGCATATGGTTATGTATTTCGGTAATAAGCTAAGTAATGAATGTTAGTTAAGGTTTGTTATGTGATAGTTAGTTGATAGGCATGTTATATGAACTTGTGGTGTATACGATAAATGTTTGATTCACACATGTGAGTAAGATTAATTTGGTTTAATAATTGTATAATGATATGATTTGTATGGATTTTCAGAAATTGCTCATTTGGTGTACACATATGCGAAAGCTGGTAATAGGAAACTATGCATGTTTTTGGTCTTTTAAAATGATACATAGTTGTCTTTAAAATAGACTTATAGTTACTAAATAATGTTCTCATAAATTCGGTTAAAGTTGGTTATATGAGTAATGCATGTTTTGGGTTTAGCTTTTAATAGACAAATTTGATTAGTCGACTTAAGGACAATATGATTAGTAATGTGTTTATATATTTTAAGCTTGAATGGTTCAAATTTGATGTGGAAAGATGCGCCTATCAATTGGTTTAATTGTTTATATCATATATGATTTTCGACATTAAGCTTTGTGATGTGATTTGTTTGGTCTATTAAGTGCAAGTAAATTATTAAGTAATAAAGTGTTTAATAATTATATAGGATTTGAACATATATGTCATGATGTGATGAGTATATAATTTATGCGTATATTTTGAAGCAAATTTTGTATGGTTTTGAGGCAGGTTTATTAAAAGTATAAGTAAGATTATATGTAAGAGAATTGTCTTTTGTTTTATGATTAATAATGTATGTTTAATTTTTAATCAGCCATATGCTTCATTTATGCGAATATGATCTGTGTGAATATGTGAAAGCTTGGAAGTTATATTTAGTGTGGTAATGCCTTGTAACCCTAATCTGACGACGGATACGGGTTAGGGGCGTTACATTTTATTGGTAACAGAGCTACGGTTTAGTTGATTCTAGGACTAACGTAGCACGTGTGAGTCTGGCTATACATGACATATTTTATATTGCGATAGTGTGATGACTTCTGACATTTGAAAATGTGTTTTCGTATAGTAATAGATCCCGATCGATCCGTAGCTGATGATATCAAGAGTGTGTTTCGACCGAAGCTATAATGTGTAAAAGATTTGAAGATGGGCTGAACGAAGACATTAAACTGTTAGTTGGCATACTTGAGATAAAAGAGTTTGTGGTACTTGTTGAGCAAGCTTGCAAAGCCGAAGAGCTCGGGAAAGAGAAAAGAAAAGTTGAATCTGAAGCTAGAGATTCACGTAAGAGACCATTCAGTAAGTCATTCCAGTCGACATCAAAGAAGTTTCGAGATGATGCTAGCCGATCAAAGACTACTGCGGGTTATTCTAGACGTGATTGGGATAGACAACCTGTGAGCTCGAGAGCTACCTTAGTAGCTAGTGTGGGTAATGTCAGATCAAATCAACCCGAGTGTGAACATTATGGTAAACGACATCTCGGCAGTTGCAGATTGCATGATCGAGCCTGTTTTAAATGTTGATCGAAGGATCATTTCATTCATAAGTGCCCAGAGTTAGCGGAGCAAAATCCGGTACAAAATATGAGATCGGGTAACACTGCAGCTCGAGGTAGACTGCCAGGAAATTTAGGTAATGTGAGTGGCAGTCAGAGAGGGACCAAAGATACAGCTGTTAGATCCGAGGCTCGCGCACCTTCCAGAGCTTATGCTATTCGCGCACGCGAGGAGGCCTCATCCCCGGATGTTATTACTGGTATTTTCACTCTCTATGATACTAGTGTTGTTGCATTGATTGATCCTGGTTCGACTAATTCTTATGTCTGTGAGACTTTAGTATTCTGTAAGACTTTGCCTGTAGAGTCTACTGAGTTTGTGATTAAAGTATCGAACCCCTTAGGCCGGTGTGTTTTGGTTGATAAAGTGTGCAAGAATTTTCCGTTGATGATTCGAGATTCATGTTTTCCGGCTGATTTGATGTTGTTGCCATTCAACGAGTTTGATATAATTCTGGGTATGGATTGGTTAACTCTGCATGATGCTATTGTGAACTGCAAATAGAAGGCTGTTGATTTACGGTGTCAGAATGATGAGATTATTCGGATTGAATCTAATGATCTGAATGGTTTACCAGCAGTGATATCTTCGATGTTAGCTCAGAAATACGTAAGAAAAGGTTGCAAAGCTTACTTTGCATATGTGCTTGATAGTAATGTAACCAAAAGAAAGATTGAATAAGTACCTGTTGTGTGCGAGTATCAGGATGTGTTTCCTGAAGAATTACTGGGTTTGCCACCTATTCGAGAAGTTGAATTTGGTATTGAATTAGTGCCAGGGACAACTCCGATGTCGATAGCTCCGTACAGAATGGCACCTACAGAATTAAAAGAATTGAAAGCCCAGTTGCAAGAATTGACAGATAGAGGTTTTGCGTGACCGAGTTTCTCTCCCTAGGGCTCACCAGTTTTGTTTGTGAAAAAGAAAGACGGAACTATGAGAATGTGTATCGACTACAGACAGCTCAATAAGGTGACTATAAAGAATAAGTATCCGTTGCCACGGATTGATGATTTGTTCGATCAGTTGAAAGGGGCTACTGTGTTTTCTAAGATAGATTTGAGATCAGGCTATTATCAGTTGCGAGTTAAAGACTCTGATGTACCAAAGATAGCTTTCCGAACGAGATACGGACACTATGAGTTTCTGGTTATGCCTTTCAGACTTACTAATGCACCTGCTGTTTTCATGGATTTGATGAATCGGATCTTCAGACAGGATCTGGATCGGTTTGTGGTATTATTCATAGATGACATTTTGATCTACTCCCATGATGAAACTGAGCATACTGAACATCTGAGACTTGTGTTACAGACTTTGTGAGATAAACAGTTGTATGCAAAGTTCAGTAAATGTGAGTTCTGGTTACGCGAAGTCAGTTTTCTGGGCCATGTTGTATGAGCATCGGGTATTCGGGTTGATCCGAGCAAAATTTCAGCTATACTTGATTGGAAACCTCCGAGAAATGTCTCTGAAGTTCAGAGTTTTCTGGGACTTGCTGGTTACTATAGACGATTTGTGAAAGGTTTCTCTATGATCGCAACACCGATGACGAAGTTGTTACAGAAAGATGTTAAGTTCAAGTGGTCAGAAAAGTTTCGATCAGTTGAAAGCTCTTTTGACCGAAGCTTTAGTGTTAGTTCAGCCAGAATCGGGTAAAGAATTTGTCATTATATAGTGATGCATCTTTGAGTGGTCTGGGTTGTGGTTTGATGCAGGGAGGAAAAGTCATAGCTTATGCCTCGACATAGTTAAAGCCGCACGAAAAGAACTATTCGACGCACGATCTGGAATTGGCAGCTATTGTGTTTGCATTGAAGATTTGGCATCACTATTTGTTTGGTGAAAAATGTCATGTTTATTCCGATCATAAAAGCCTGAAGTATTTGATGACTCAGAAAGATCTGAATTTGAGACAATGTCGATGGTTAGAGTTGTTAAAAGACTACGAGCTTGTGATTGACTATCATCCGGGAAAAGCTAATGTTGTTGCTAATGCTTTAAGTCGAAAATCATTATTTGCTTTGCGTGCAATGAATGCGCATATGGTTATATCTGATGATGGTTCGATAATAGCAGAATTAAAAGCAAGATCGTTATTTGTTCAACAAATTTGTGATGCTCAGAAAGTTGATAATGATTTGTTAGCAAAGCAAGCTCAATGTGAATCGAATGTTGAATCTGAGTTTCGAGTTGATACAAATGATTGTTTGAGGTTCAGAAACCGAATATGTGTTCCGAGAAATTCAGAGTTGATTCAGATGATTTTGAACGAAGCTCATAACAGTCGGTTATCTATTCACCCGAGTAGTACGAAAATGTATAATGATTTGAAACAGCTTTATTGGTGGCCTGGTATGAAACGAGACAGATCTGACTTTGTTTCAAAATGTTTAGTCTGTCAACAAGTAAAAGCCGAGCATCAAGTACCTTCTGGGTTACTTCAGCCGATTATGATACCTGACTGGAAGTGGGACAGAGTCACGATGGACTTTGTATCTGGTTTACCGTTGACACCGAGCAAGAAAGATGCAATCTGGGTTATTATGGATAGATTGACTAAATCAGCTCACTTTATTCCGGTTCGTACAGATTATTCACTTGATAAACTGGCTGAATTATATGTTTCTCAGATTGTGAGATTACACGGAGTGCCTATTTCTATTGTTTCAGATCGAGATCCGAGGTTCACATCGCGGTTTTGGAAGAAACTGCAAGATGCTTTAGGTACGAAACTACACTTTAGCACTGCTTTCCATCCGCAAACAGATGGCCAGTCTAAACAAATTATTCAGATACTTGAGGTTATGTTGAGATGTTGCATTCTCGAGTTTGAAGGTACGTGGGAACGATACTTACCTCTGATTGAATTTGCTTATAATAATAGCTTTCAATCTAGTATAAAAATGGCACCTTACGAGGCTTTGTACGGTCATAAATGTCATACACCATTATATTGGACTGATCTCAGTGAAAATAAGATACACGGGGTCGATTTGATCAAAGAGACTGAACAGAAAGTGGAAGTGATTCGCGATAGTCTGAAAATAGAATCGGATCGTCAGAAATCGTATGCAGACTTGAAAAGAAAAGATATAGAGTTTCAAATTGGAGATAAAGTGTTTTTGAAAGTCTCACCGTGGAAGAAAATACTCAGATTCGGTCGTAAAGGCAAATTGAGTCCGAGATTTATTGGGCCGTATGAGATTATAGAGCGTATCGGGCTGGTTGCTTATAGACTGATGTTGCCACCTGAGTTAGAAAAGATTCACAATGTATTCCATGTTTCGATGCTCCATAGATATCGATCTGATCCCTCACATGTGATTAGTCCGACAGAGGTTGAGATTAAGCCCGATATGACATATGAAGAAGAACCGATTCGTATTCTGGCTTGCGAGATTAAAGAATTGCGAAATAAAAAAATTCCGTTAGTTAAGTTATAGTGGCATAAGCACGGAGTTGAGGAAGCAACTTGGGAGTCAGAGGATAAAATGAAAGAGCGTTATCCGAACCTATTCACCGGTAAGATTTACGGGGACGAAAATCCCTAAGGGGGGAGAGTTGTAACAGCCCGATTTTGACCCTAATCGAAACAGTGGTTTCAGGACCACAAATCTGAGTCCAAAAAAATATTTTTAATATTATTTTTTGTGTTAATTATGTGTGAATTTACATGTGTGAAAGTTTCGTGAATTAATTTTATTGTTTGTGTGCTTAATTTGATAAAAGAGCTTAATCGCGTAAAATGAAAATTTGATGGTTAAATATGAAAGTGCCTAATTGTTGTTGTCTTTTTAATATGGAGGTTTTATGTTGCAATTTTTCCATTTAATTAGTGAATGGACGGCATATGCTTATATTATATAGTTTTGATATTAATTATAAAAGTTTAAATAATAAATAATATATTATAAGGTTAATATAATAAAACAAACATAATAAAAGAAAAGAAAAAGAAATCATTATCTTCTCATCTTCTTTTGACTGAAACTAAAGAAAAGAAAAAGAAATAAACTTAAGCTAGGGTATTCGACCATTGTTGAGTTTGATTAATGTACGTATCTAGCTCGATTTTTGATAATTTTTACGTTTTTGAGATCGTTGCTAAGTTATCTTCAAAGCCCATGTCTTAATTTTTGAATTTGATGATGATTTTGTGTTTTGCCATTGATAATTTTATGAGTTTTATGATGTTTGATGATGAATTATGAAATATATGTGTTAGATTAATATGTTTTGTCTATGAATTTTTGATGAATTTGAGTAATTTGGACTAAATTGTGAAAATAAATTTTTGAGGGACTAAAATGTGAAATTAATGAAATGTATGGACTTGTAAGGGCATGGGTGATATTCGGCCTAGCTAAGGTGATGTGAAATTTTGTGTATTTTGTGTTTTATGCGATAGGGACTAAATTACAAAAAGTGTAAAATGTCAGGGGCAAAATAGTAATTTGCCCATTTATGTGTTTTTGGATTAAATTGAATGAATATGTGGTTAAATTAGTTAAATTTGAATTTATCTAGATCAAGAACAAAAGAAAATGGAATTAGATCGGGGGAAATCGAAAGTAGACGAATAGTCGATTAAACTGTTTGACAACATCCGAGGTAAGTCTATAAGCATATAAATGTTGTTAAATTGAAAATATATATATTTGTTATGTGTTGTATTGAATTTTAAGAATATATATGCGCATTGGCCGATTGTGACTAAGCTTGGAAGATAAGTTACGAGTTCGATTCGATTGAGATATGTTGACCGAAAGTCTCGTACGAACCCTAGGAATAGATAGGATACATATGTCATGACATAGGATTTCCGATATGTGTTATCGTGTAAGACCATGTCTGGGACATTGGCATCGACTTGTGTTTACGTGTAAGACCACGTCTGGGACATTGGCATCGACTTGTGTTTACGTGTAAGACCATGTCTGGGACATTGGCATCGTATTTGATTCGTGTAAGACCCTGTCTGGGATAGTGGCATCGATATGTGATTACATGTAAGACCACGTCTGGGACGTTGGCATTGTACGAGCTTCCGACTATCCGTGTATCCTTTTTAGTTCCGAACGGTTCAATGGGCAATATTAAGTAAAGACCGAATGTGAAATCGAATAAAAAGATTCAGGTATGTGCTTATCCTAAGTTGTGAAAATAAGGTCAGTTGGATGTTAATTTGTTTGCATAATTTGTTTAAGTTATAAATGTGAATTATGTGTATACATATGTGTTCATGAATATTCGGCGAAATGAGGTATATGTAATATTAGTAGTGAGATTCATATATATGTTCATGTGTAATTATGCATTTATCCATATGGTATATTTATGTATGATTTAAAATAATAACTTTGTATTTGAGGAAATGTATATTCGTCCTTATTAATCTAATGTTATTATGCAAGTGTTAATATATATGTTTTTGCTTAAGACTTGTGTGTGTTTTGTTTACCTCTGTTTTATAGATTTTGGAGTCACGTTACAAGCTCGAGGATCGTCAACAAAGTCTATCACACTATCGACTTCTTTTGGTATTTTGTTATAGTTTGAACTCAATCTTATGGCATGTATAGGCTTGCTTATGTTTTTGATTAGTTTTGGATCATGTATATATATAAATAGCCATGCGAAAATGGCTTAATTTCCATGCTTGAGTTCGGTTTGGTTTAAAAATGGCTTGTCCATGATCATTTTGTTAAGTTGGATTTTATGTGCTTTTGAATGGGTGCTTGATGTGTCTAATTTTTTTTATGCTCTATTTTGACTACATTTGATCATGATTTGAGCTTGCATTCGAATGAGATATTCATGTTACATGTGTATGGTAAATTTGGTTTATGATAGGTATTAAAGTCTTTAAATATAAGGTTGATGAATATAATTAGGTTATGCTTAGTTAATGATTTTTTATTTAGATGTTTAAATTGAAATATGAATCGGTTTGAATATTATTTATAAGTAATTATGTATTCGAACTTGAAATGAAATATGTATGTGTTGGTTTGAAGTTATATATAATTCGGCTATAGTGATTAAATCTTATCGTCAAGTGTTTGGTTATAAGATCATGAGGGATTTGTGGTATAGGACATATGTGAATTAAGTTAGGCTATGAAAATTTGATTAGGAAATGTGGTTTTGTATTGATTTGAAATGGCATGCTTTAATGAGTAAAATTTGGTATGTTTTGTTAATCTTTGTATTTGATCATGGTTTAGTAAATCGAGAAGAAATACCATGTTTATATGAATATGTGGCATATGGTTATGTATTTCGGCAATAAGCTAAGTAATGAATGTTAGTTAAGGTTTGTTATGTGATAGTTAGGTAATAGGCATGTTATATGAACTTGTGGTGTAAACGATAAATGTTTGATTCGCACATGTGAGTAAGATTAATTTGGTTTAATAATTGTACAATGATATGATTTGTATAGATTTTTGGAAATTGCTCATTTGGTGTACACATATGCGAAAGCTGGCAATAGGAAACTATGCATGTTTTTGGTCTTTTAAAATGATACATAGTTGTCTTCAAAATAGACTTATAGTTAGTAAATAATGTTCTTATAAATTCGGTTAAAGTTGGTTATATGAGTAATGCATGTCTTGGGTTTAGCTTTTAATAGACAAGTTTGATTAGTCGAATTAAGGACAAGATGATTGGTAATGTGTTTATATATTTTAAGCTTAAATGGTTCAAATTTTATGTGGAAAGATGCGCCTATCAATTGGTTTAATTGTTTATATCATATATGATTTTCGACATTAAGCTTTGTGATGTGATTTGTTTGGTCTATTAAGTACAAGTAAATTATTAAGTAATAAAGTGTTTAATAATTATATAGGATTTGAACATATATGTTGTAACACCCCGAACCCCTATCCGTCGCCAAAATAGGGTTAAGAGGCATTACCGGACGAACGGAGACTTTTATGGACATTTCATAATATAACTCAACCAATCAAATCATAGTGTCTCTTAAATAGGTCTACGAGACCTTAAACATGCTTAAGAATATGGCCGGGACTAAACCAAACACATACGGAAATTATCAAAAATTTAAAACTTTTTCTAAGTTACAGAGGTCACACTCCCATGTGGGCAGGCCGTGTGCCTCCCACGGCCTTAGACACGCCCGTGTGTCTAAGCCGTGTCAAAACAGGGCATACATGCTGACTGGTCCACACGGCCGTGGACACGCCCGTGTCCCTCACCCGTGGTCGATCCTGACTTGCACCCCACAGCCAGTCACACACCCGTGTGCTCAACCATGTGGGCAAATATAGGCCATTTTCAAGGCCAAAATGCCACCCACACAAGGGTCATCCCTACAAGTTCAAACAAGTACTATTCCATACACAATTGGCAATCAAAATCATGTCAAAAGTTCAACCTATCATCCCATTTAGTCACATTTCTAAACATGCCAACTTGTATACCAAATAGCACAACTAAATCACGTGTAAAACCAAACATGATTCATCCACAATTTCACTTAATCACCTTGGCATCAAACCATCACTAAGCTTACCATTCATAAGACCATTTCATTGCCATTAAGCCACACCAAAACATGCATCATATACCATAATTACTAATGCATATTACCAACATTTAACTAGCCATATCACATGGCTATTTACAACCCAAACATATTCCAAAATGACTAGCCTATACATGCCATACTTAGTATATACATTTCCAAAAGGTACCAGAATGAGTTTGGGTAGTGTGATGATGATCCTCGACGGTCCCCGAGCCTCTCGTAGCTTTAACGATCTATAAAACAGAACAAACACACACAAAGTAAGCTTTCCAAAAGCTCAGTAAGCCATATACAAATAAACTTAACATATAATCAATCATAAGCATAGCTATTTGAATTCATTAACAAATCTTCATTTCAAGCTCATAAATAATCTCTTTGGCTCATTTAGTTTGCCATTGCTTACAATTTCATCATATCTCAAGTATCTCATTTTCTCATTTCTCAAACATATATATATCTCAAATGTTCCTTTGCATCAATGCACATACTTACTCACCTTTCATGCCTATACAAAGCATGCATATCAACGTACCTGAAACGGATGTACAATTCACATAATCATTCATTTCTCGGACTTGCCCGTTGAACCGTTTGGAACTAAATAGGATACTCAGAATGCTCAGAATAGTCGTACAATGCCAACGTCCCAGACGAGGTCTTACATGTACTCAGATATCGATGCCACTATCCCAGACAGGGTCTTACACGAATCAAATACGATGCCAATGTCCCAAACATGGTCTTACACGTAAATCTCATATCGATGCCAACGTCTCACACGTGGTCTTACACGAAATCTCGAATCAATGCCAACGTCCCAGACGTGGTCTTACATGATATCACATATCAGACACCTATGTCATGACATATGCCATCCTATCTATTCCTAGGTTCATACGGGACTTCTCAGACTTTAACAACTTGTCGGCATATACATAAGCTCGAATTTCACATACATTCCATCTCAATGGATATTCATAGCAATTCAAATTTATATATATACACAAATAATTCAATTCAAATACATTTATTTGTATATCGACTTACCTCGAATGGAAAGAATGGAGATAAACGACTATTCAATAACTTTTGACTTCCCTCAATCTAAGTCTGTTTTCTTCGGTTCTTGATCTATACATATTCAAATTTAATCCATTTATTCAATAATTCATTCAATTCAATCCAAAAACACATATTTATGGCAATTTGCAAATTAGCCCTCACATTTACACATTTGGACATTTTAGTCCCTATTTCACAAAATCACAAAATACACATAATTTGCTTGTACCCATGCTTAGCCGAATTCTCATGTAGCTCATACAAGTCCATACACTTCATTTATTTCACAATTTAGTCCCTCAAAATACTATTTTCTCAATTAAGTCCAAAATACTCAAAATCATCAAAACTCCAAAGACAAACTATGATAATCAAACAAGTATCTTTCATATTTCACTATCAAACATCCCAAAACTCTTGTGTTCATCAATGGCACATTTCAAAAACATCATCAATTCACAAAATTGAGGCATGGGTTTTGAAGTATACAAAGCAACGACACAAAACGTAGAAATTATCAAAAACTGATCAAAATCCATACCTTAATTTTGCTTGATAGTAGCCGAAGCCTAAGATGGTTTTCTTCTTTTCTTTCTTTTGTATTTTCGGTGATAGATGGATGAATAAATCCACTATCATGCTTATTTTCTTTTATTATAAAAGCTTTAATATATATATTTTACTCATTTAATCTTTTTAATATAACACATAAACTTATAAAATTCAACCCATAACCGTCCACTAACCTTATGAGTGGAACAATTGCTTCATAAAGTCTCCAAATTATAAAGACATCAACAATTTGGTACTTTCACATTTAACCATCAAATTTTCATTTTATGCGATTAAGCCATTTTCTCAAATTAAGCACATAAACGAACAAATTAATCCACAGAACTTTAATACATGCTTAATCACATACAGTAGGCATAGAAAATAATATTAAAATATTTTACTGACTCGAATTTGTGGCCCGAAACCACTATTCTGACTGGGGTATAAACCGGACTGTTACAATTCTCCCCCCTTAGGGATTTTCGTCCCCGAAAATCTTACCGTTAAATGATTCGGATATTCTTTGTCTCATTGAATCTTCAAGCTCCCACGTAGCCTCTTCCACTCCGTGTCGATGCCACAATACTTTAACTAATGAAATTTTCTCGTTTCTCAACTCTTTCACTTCACAAGCTAAGATACAGATCGATTCTTCTTCGTAAGTCATATCAGATCAGATTTCAATCTCAGACGAGGGAATCACATGTGACAGATCAGATTGGTATCGTCTAAGCATCGATACGTGAAATACATTATGAATCTTGTCTAGCTCAGGTGGCAACAACAATCTATATGCAACGGGCCCAATTCGTTCGATAATTTCATACGGTCCAATGAACCTCGGACTCAACTTTCCTTTACGTCCGAATCGGAGTACTTTCTTCCACGAAGATACTTTCAAAAACACTTTGTCACCGATCTCAAATTCAATATCTTTTTGTTTCAAGTCTGCATAGGACTTCTAACGATCAGACGCTACTTTCAAACTGTCACGGATTACTTTCACTTTCTGTTCAGTATCTTTTATCAAATCGACCCCGTGTATCTTATTTTCACTGAGCTCAGTCCAATACAGAGGTGTTCGACATTTACATCCGTACAAAGCTTCATAAGGTGCCATTCTGATGCTCGACTGAAAACTGTTATTATAAGCAAATTCAATCAATGGCAAATATTGTTCTCACATACCATTAAACTCAAAGATGCAACATCTCAACATATCCTCGAGAATCTGACTAATCCATTCAGACTGACCATCCGTCTGTGGGTGAAAAGCTGTACTGAAATGCAATTTTGTACCTAGAGTTTCTTGAAATTTCTTCCAGAATCATGATGTGAATCTCGGATCTCTATCAGACACAATGGATAAAGGCACCCCGTGCATTCTCACAATCTTAGAAATATACAGCTCAGCTAACTTATCAAGCGAGTAATCAGATCGTACTGGAATAAAATGGGCAAATTTCGTTAATCGATCATCTACGACCCAAATTGCATCTTTCTTTCTCGGAGTCAATGGCAATCCAGAAACAAAGTTCATCGTCACTCTATCACATTTCCACTCGGGAATCAAAATCGGTTGTAGCAACCCAGACAGAACTTGATGTTCAGCTTTAACTTGCTGACCAACTAAACAATTCGAAACAAAGTCAGAAATGTCTCGTTTCATACCTGACCACCAATAGTGTTGCTTCAGATCATGGTACATCTTTGTACTTCCTGGATGAACAGATAGACGACTGTTATGTGTTTCATTCAAAATCAACTGAATTAACTCAGGGTTTCTCAGAACACAAATTCAATCTCGAAACCTCAAGCAATCATCAACATCAACTCAAAATTCAGAATCAGAGTTTAAATCACACTAAGCTCGTTTCGCTAGCATTTCATTATCAACTTTCTGAGCATCACATATTTGTTGTAAAAACAACGGTTTCGCTTTCAATTCAGCTAACACTGAACCATCATCAGACAAATATAAATGAGTATTCATCGCTCGCAATGCAAATAGTGATTTCCGACTCAATGCATCGGCAACGACATTTGCTTTACCTGGGTGATAATCTATCACAAGCTCGTAGTCTTTCAACAGCTCTAACCATCTTCTCTGACGCAGATTCAAATCTTTTTGGGTCATCAAATATTTCAGACTTTTATGATCCGAAAACACATGACATTTTTCACCAAATAGATAATGACGCCAAATATTTAGCGCAAACACAATCGCAGCTAACTCAAGATCATGAGTCGGATAGTTCTTTTCATGCGGCTTTAATTGTCTCGAGGCATAAGCTATAACTTTGCCTTCCTGCATCAAAACACATCCCAGACCATTTAACAAAGCATCACTGTAAATCACGAATTCTATACCCGATTCTGGTTGTACCAAAACTGGAGCTTCAGTTAACAGAGTTTTCAACTTATCAAAGCTTTTCTGACATTTATCGGACCATTCAAATCTCACATCTTTCTGAAGCAATCTAGTCAACGGAGTAGCTATCATCGAAAAGCCTTTTACGAACCTTCGATAATAACCGGCCAAGTCCTAAAATCGTAGAACTTGGACACATTCTTCGGAGATTTCCATTCCAGAATAGCAGAAATCTTACTCGGATCAACTCGTATTCCAAATGCTGATACAATATGTCCCAGAAAACTAACTTCTCGTAACCAGAATTCACATTTACTAAACTTTGCATACAATTGCTTTTCTCGCAAAGTTTGCAACACGATTCTCAGATGTTCAGCATGCTCGTTTTCATCACGTGAATAAATCAAAATGTCGTCAATGAAAACAACAACAAATCGATCTAGGTACGGTCTAAAAATTTTGTTCATCAGATCCATAAAGATTGCAGGAGCATTGTTTAGTCCGAATGGCATAACTAAAAACTCAAAATGTCCGTACCTTGTTCTGAAAGCAGCCTTCAAAATATCTGAATCTTTTGCTCTCAACTGGTAGTATCCCGATCTCAGATCTATCTTTGAGAACACAGTGGCTCCTTTAAGCTGATCGAACAAATCATAAATTCTGGGCAGAGGATATTTGTTCTTTATAGTCACTTTATTCAACTGACGATAATCGATGCACATTCTCATCGTGCCATCTTTCTTTTTCACAAACAAAACAGGAGCACCCCAAGGTGAGAAAATCGGTCTTGCAAACCCTCTGTAAGTCAACTCTTGCAACTGTGACTTTAACTTTTTCAACACTGTTGGTGCCATTCTATACGGAGCTATCGAAATAGGAGTTGTACCAGGCAACAGATCAATACCAAACTCTACTTCACGTATTGGAGGCAATCTCGGTAATTCTTCAGGAAACACATCAGAGAATTCACAGACAACTGGCACTGATTCAACTCTCTTTTTAGATACTTTCGAATCAATTACATTAGCAAAATAAGCTTCATAACCCTTTCTCAAACAATTTTGAGCTTTCAATACAGATATTACAACAAGTAACCCAGTCAAATCATTAGACTCAACCCGAACTATTTCATTATTCTAACATCTCAAATCAATGATCTTTCTTTTGCAATTCACAACAGCATTGTGTAATGTCAACCAGTCCATACCCAAAATTATATTGAACTCATCAAAAGGTAATAGCATCAGATCAGCCGGAAAATAAATATCTCTGAACATCAACGGACAGTTCTTGCATACTTTATCAACCAGGACACTTTTACCTAAGGGGTTCGATACTCTAATAACAAATCCAGTAGACTCTACAGGCAAAGTCTTACTGGATACTAAGTTCATGCATATATATGAATGTGTAGAACCAGGGTCTATCAATGTAATCACAGAAGTATCATAAAGAGTAAATGTACCCGTTATAACATCCGAAGATGAAGCTTCCTCACGAGCTCGGATAGCATATGCTCTGGCAGGCGCTCTAACTTCAGATCTTGCAACTGAATCTTTCGTAGTTCTCTGATTACTACTGACATATCTTGCATTTTGGAAAGGTCTATTTCTCGCTGAAAACATACTCAGATCTCGGATTCTAAACAATCTCTTGCTCAACATATTCTGGGCAATCACGAATAAAATGGTCTAACGATTCACATCTAAAACAGGCTCGATCATTAAATCTATAACTTCTCGGATGTCTTTTACCACAATGCTTACATTCTGGTCGCTCAGATTTGACATTTCCAACACTTTCCATCGATGTTACTGGAGCTTTGGAGCACAACTGTGATCTAGCTTGATCTCTACTCAATTGTCCCATATTAGCTCTTGAACAGCTATGCTCATCTCAGAATTTCTTCGAAACAAACTGAAATGATTTGCTCAGAAATCTCTTTCTCACATCTCTGGCTTCAGACTCAGCTTTTCTTTTGTCTTTCCCGAGTGCCTCAGCTTTGCACGCTCGGTCAACTAGCACAACGAACTCTTTTATCTCCAAAATCCCGACTAGCAAGCGGATATCTTCATTAGGGCCATCTTCGAACCTTTTGCACATTATCGCTTCAGTTGATACACATTCCCGAGCATACTGACTTAGTCTCATGAGCTCTCATTTGTATTCAGTGACAGACATGCGACCTTGTTTCAATTCCAAGAATTCTTTCCGTTTCTGATCAATAAATCTCTGACTGATATATTTCTTTCGAAACTCAATCTGAAAGAAATCTCATGTGACCCGCTCTTTCGGAACAACAGAAATCAAAGTTTTCCACCATTGATAGGCCGCGTCTCATAACAAAGATACAACACATTTAATACTTTCTTCCGGAGTCAAAGACATCTCATCAAATACTCGGATAGTGTTTTCTAGCCAAAATTCAGCTTTCTCGGCATCGTCATCACTAGTGGCCCTGAACTCTTCGGCCCCATACTTACGGATTTTATCAACTGGAGGTTTATTCAACAGATTCAAATTCATAACCGGAGGCATCACTGAAGTCTGAGGGGAATTAGGCGGGGGCGGAGGTTGTGAAACAGTCGGGTTATTTCACACAAACTGAGTGAACCACTCACTCATCATCTGGAAGAAAGCTTGTTTAGCTTCTCCCTCTTGACCGCTCGTAGCCGGTCTAGGATCAGATGGCGCTGTCCCTTGAGCGGAGCAGGCGCATTGCTTTCTACATCGTCAGCTACGGCTCTTTAGGGATCCATTACTATACGATAAACACATTTTACACGTCACGATTCATCACACTATCATAGTTCAAATATATGGCATGTATAGCTAGACTCTCACACGCTACGTTAGTCTGAGAATTTGCTAAACCGTAGCTCTGATACCAATCAAATGTAACACCCCTAACCCCTATCCGTCGCCGGAATAGGGTTAAGAGGCGTTACCGGACGAACAGAGACTTTTACGGGCATTTCATAATATAACTCAACCAAACAGATCATAGTGTCCCTTAAATAAGTCTACGAGACCTTAAACATGCTTAAGAATAGGGTCGGGACTAAACCGAACACATACGGAAATTCTCAAAAATTTAAAACTTTTTCTAAGTTACAGAGGTCACACGCTCGTGTGGGCAGGCCTTGTGCCTCCCACGGCCTTAGACAAGCCCGTGTGTCTAAGCCGTGTCAAAATAGGGCATACATACTGACTAGTCCACACGGCCGTGGACACGCCCGTGTGCCTCACCCGTGGTCAATCCTGACTTGCACCCCACGACCAGTCACACGCCCGTGTGTCCAGCCCGTGGTCGATCCTGACTTGCTTTGAATTTCAACCACGAGGGACACGGTCGAGCCACACGCCCATGTGCTCAACCGTGTGGGCAAATATAGGCCATTTTCAAGGCGAAAATGCCACCCACACAAGGGTCATCCCTACAAGTTCAAACAAGTAATATCCCATACACAATTGGCAATCAAAATCATGTCAAAACTTCAACCTATCATCCCATTTAATCACATTTCTAAACATGCCAACTTCTATACCAAATAGCACAACTAAATCACATGTAAAACCAAACATGATTCATCCACAATTTCACTTAATCACCTTGGCATCAAACCATCACTAAGCTTACCATTCATAAGACCATTTCAGTGCCATTAAGCCACACCAAAACATGCATCATATACCATAATTACTCATGCATATTACCAACATTTAACTAGCCATATCACATGGCTATTTACAACCCAAACATATTCCGAAATGACTAGCTTATACATGCCATACTTAGTATATACATTTCCAAAAGGTACCAAAATGAATTTGGGTAGTGTGATGATGATCCTCGACGGTCCCCGAGCCTCTCGTAGCTTTAACGATCTATAAAACAGAACAAACACACACAAAGTAAGCTTTCCAAAAGCTCAGTAAGCCATATACAAATAAACTTAACATATAATCAATCATAAGCATAGCTATTTGAATTCATTAACAAATCTTCATTTCAAGCTCATAAATAATCTCTTTGGCTCATTTAGTTTGCCATTGCTTACCAATTCATCATATCTCAAGTATCTCCTTTTCTCATTTCTCAAACATATATATATCTCAAATGTTCCTTTGCATCATTGCACATACTTACTCACTTTTCATGCCTATACAAAGCATGCATATCAACGTACCTGAAACGGATGTACAATTCACATAATCATTCATTTCTCGGACTTGCCCGTTGAACCGTTTGGAACTAAATAGGATACTCAGAATGCTCAGAATAGTCATACAATGCCAACGTCCCAGACGAGGTCTTACATGTACTCAGATATCGATGCCACTATCCCAGACAGGGTCTTACACGAATCAAATACGATGCCAATGTCCCAAACATGGTCTTACACGTAAATCTCATATCGATGCCAACGTCTCACACGTGGTCTTACACGAAATCTCGAATCAATGCCAACGTCCCAGACGTGGTCTTACATGATATCACATATCAGACACCTATGTCATGACATATGCCATCCTATCTATTCCTAGGTTCATACGGGACTTCTCAGACTTTAACAACTTGTCGGCATATACATAAGCTCGAATTTCACATACATTCCATCTCAATGGATATTCATAGCAATTCAAATTTATATATATACACAAATAATTCAATTCAAATACATTTATTTGTATATCGACTTACCTCGAATGGAAAGAATGGAGATAAACGACTATTCAATAACTTTTGACTTCCTCAATCTAAGTCTGCTTTTTCTTGGTTCTTGATCTATACATATTCAAATTTAATCCATTTATTCAATAATTCATTCAATTCAATCCAAAAACACATATTTATGGCAATTTGCAAATTAGCCCTCACATTTACACATTTGGACATTTTAGTCCCTATTTCACAAAATCACAAAATACACATAATTTGCTTGTACCCATGCTTAGCCGAATTCTCATGTAGCTCATACAAGTCCATACACTTCATTTATTTCACAATTTAGTCCCTCAAAATACTATTTTCTCAATTAAGTCCAAAATACTCAAAATCATCAAAACTCCAAAGACAAACTATAATAATCAAACAAGTATCTTTCATATTTCACTATCAAACATCCCAAAACTCTTGTGTTCATCAATGGCACATTTCAAAAACATCATCAATTCACAAAATTGAGGCATGGGTTTTGAAGTATACAAAGCAACGATTACCAAAACGTAGAAATTATCAAAAACTGATCAAAATCCATACCTTAATTTTGCTTGATAGTAGCCGAAGCCTAAGATGGTTTTCTTCTTTTCTTTCTTTTGTATTTTCGGTGATAGATGGATGAATAAATCCACTATCATGCTTATTTTCTTTTATTATAAAAGCTTTAATATATATATATTTTACTCATTTAATCTTTTTAATATAACACATAAACTTATAAAATTCAACCCATAACCGTCCACTAACCTTATGAGTGGAACAATTGCTTCATAAAGTCTCCAAATTATAAAGACATCAACAATTTGGTACTTTCACATTTAATCATCAAATTTTCATTTTATGCGATTAAGCCATTTTTTCAAATTAAGCACATAAACGAACAAATTAATCCACGGAACTTTAACACATGCTTAATCACATACAGTAGGCACAAAAAATAATATTAAAATATTTTACTGACTCGAATTTGTGGTCCTGAAACCACTATTCTGACTAGGGTATAAACCGGACTGTTACATTTGTCATAATGTGATGAGTATATAATTTATGCGTATATTTTGAAGCAAATTTTGTATGGTTTTGAGGCAGGTTTATTAAAAGTATAAATAAGATTATATGTAAGAGAATTGTCTTTTTTTTTTATGATTAATAATGTATGTTTAATTTTTAATCAGCCATATGCTTCATTTATGCGAATATGATCTGTGTGAATATGTGAATGTTTGGAAGTTATATTTAGTGTGGTAATGCCTCGTAACCCTAATCCGGCGACGGATACGGGTTAGGGGTGTTACATATGCGCTTCATGTAAAATCTTCTGTACTAGTTCTAAATTCTTTGGTACACATATTCTGTCTCTGAACAACAAACAACCATCTGAATCAATCTGAAACTCTGAATCAGGATCTGACTCACTTTACACTCGTTTGGCCTGTAACTTATCATCATCCTTCTGAGCCTCACAAATTTGTTGTCGAAACGTTTGCCTAGCTTTTAACTCAGCTATGATTGAATCATCATCAGACAAGGACAATTGGGCATTCAATGCCCGCAAGGCAAACAAAGATTTTTGACTCAAGGCAGTCGCAACCACATTAGCTTTCCCCGGATGGTAATCAATAACGAAATCATAATCTTTTAATATTTCCAACCATCTCCGTTGTTTTAAGTTCAATTATTTTTGTGTCATTAAATACTTTAGACTTTTATGATCCGTAAAGATATGACACTTTTCACCAAAGAGATAATGCCGCCATATCTTCAATACAAACACAATGGCTGCTAACTCAAGGTCGTGTACCGGGTAATTCCTTTCATGCGGGTTCAGCTGTCTAGATGCATAAGCTACAACTTTACCATCTTGCATCAATACGCAACCCAAACCATTCAATGAGGCATCATTGTAGATTACAAATTCTTTACCCGATTCAGGTTGAACTAATACAGGTGCTTCCATCAGTAAGGCTTTCAATCTATCAAAACTCTGTTGACATTTGTCGGTCCACTCGAATTTCACATCTTTTTGTAGCAATCGAGTCATCGGAGAAGCTATCATTGAAAACCCTTTAATAAATCTCCGATAATATCCGGCTAGCCCCAGAAAACTTCAGACTTCAAAAACATTCCTCGGTGGCTTCCAACTTACAATAGCTGAAATTTTATTCGGGTCCACCCGAATACCTTCTGCAGATGCAACATGTCCAAGGAAACTAACTTCCTTTAACCAGAATTCACATTTACTGAACTTGGCATACAATTGCTTCTCACGCAGAGTTTGCAATACAGTTCTCAAATGTTCAGGATGCTCATTTTCATCCCGGGAATAAACCAAAATATCATCAATAAAAACGACCACGAACCTATCCAGGTATGGTCTAAAAATTATGTTCATTAAATCCATAAATACCACCGCGGCATTCGTTAACCCGAATGGCATCACCAAAAATTCATAATGCCCATATCTGGTTCTGAAAGCTGTCTTCGGCAAATCTAAATCCTTTACCCATAGTTGATAATAACCAGATCGTAGATCAATTTTCGAAAATACAGTGGCACCTTTTAATTGATCAAACAAGTCATCTATACGAGGCAACGGGTACTTATTCTTTATTGTGACTTTATTAAGCTGTCTATAATCGATGCATAGTCTCAATAACAATACTGGTGCACCCCACGGTGAAAACATGGGTTGAGCAAATCCTTTATCAATTAATTCTAGCAACTGCACTTTCAACTCCTTTAATTTAGTGGGAGCCATTCTATATGGTGCTATCGATATCGGTGCCATCCCTGGTACAAGGTCTATAGAAAATTCCACCTCTCTAGCTGGTGGTAAACCGGGCAATTCTTCTGGAAATACCTCAGGAAACTCACAAACAACCGGCACTGACTGGATTTTCAACTCAGACACTTTGGTACCTAGCACATAAGCAAGATAAGCCTCATACCCTTTTCTAATATATCTCTATGCTGATATTGTTGAAACCATGTAACACCCCTTACCCGTATTCGATGCCAAAATAAGGTACGAGGCATTACCGGAACACATACACTTGTAAACGTATTAAACCGAGTCATGCATCTCATAAATTGCATCATCATAAACATATAACTTGATCAATAATAGCCAACATCAATGGCCTTATAAAAATGAACTATCAAAAAATTTTAGGCCAACATTTTAGGCCAAATCAATTATGACACATAACAAAATAACCAAGTCCTCTATACATGCCATAATTCAAAATATTGATTTCAAAATACCAAAAGAATGTTGATAGTGTGGATGGATCTCCGACGATATCCGAATCCCGAGCTAGCTTGGTGACACTATAAAACAAGGGAAAAGAGAGGGGAGTAAGCATATAGCTTAGTAAGTAAGTATGTAAATAATAAAAAAATTACTAACATGCTTTCAAATTAATACAATCATAATTGCACATGGTTCCGCTATTTATTCATGTTCATCTCAAGCTATCTACTCAAGTCATAGTCACTAAATTATTTATATCTTGAACTAAGGAACTCCAAATTAAGATCCAATAATTTTCCCTAAAACTAGACTCACATATCTTCTTACCATAAAATTTTCAGAATTTTTGATTTTGCCAATAAGTACAGTTTATTCTTTAAAGTCTCCTCTATTCTGCTATCTGACAGTTTCGACCCTTCTTCACTAAAAATTAATTATCTCTTTGTACGGGATTTAGATTATGTTTTCGTTTGTTTGTTTTGAAAATAGACTCATTAAGTATTTTAATTGTATAAATTATAACTCATAATTATTTTTTTATAATTTTTAATGATTTTCCAAAGTCAGAACAAGGGATTCCGAAATCATTCTGACCCTGTCTCACAAAATTTCAAATATCATAGAATATAAAATTCTTTTGTTTACACCGTTTATTTTATGTGAAAATATACTCATTCAGGTTTAATTTCATATCTTATTCAACCTATAATTTTATTTTAACCATTTTTGGTGATTTTTATAAGTCACAAAACCGCTACTGTCCAAAACTATTTTGTTGCTAAATTTACTCTTTCATAATTTCACTTACTCCATTTCATCTTACCGAAGGTTCGCTCAAATATCGAGCACATTTTTCATAAATTTTCACACTTATACCTGCACTTATCCATCACATTGTCATATTCAATTACACTTAGTCGTTACATGATCACATGTATTTTCACTTAGTCAATTTCCCGTTGAACTCATCAGAATAATAGCAGATACACGGTGACCTACACATAGTACCACCCTTGTAGCCGAAGATATCTGGTGCACATAGTAGCCTGCACTTAGTACTACACATGTGACCAAAACCATCACTTACACATAGTGGCCTGCACTTATTACCACACATGTGATCGAAACTATCGGCTACACATAGTAGCCTGCACTTAGTACTACACATGCGACCTATTCGTTTGGTACACGTAGTAGCCTGCACTTAGTACTACACACGTGACCTAAAACCATCTCGTAGCTCTCTTGTACACATAGTGGCCTACACTTAGTACCACACATGTGACCTAGCTACCTCATTCGTATCTTTTCTATCCCGAAGGTTCAACCGGGAATTCTCACTTTTCAACATTTTACCAATTCATCCATAATCAATCACAATTCATAATTTACATCAAATAATTACTCCATAATCAACCATATCTCCTATAATATAATAAAATATTAAAACATAAATAAAAACGATATATTATTTACATACAAACTTACCTCGGTGTAAAATATAGTAATTTTGCAATTTAGTCCACAATCTTTTCCTTTCCCCAAACAAGGTCGATATCACGTCTTTCTTGATCTATAATAACACATTTGACTTATTCAATGCTCACATTATTCAAATCAGCCCAAAAACATCCTATGACAAAAATTACAATTTTACCCCTAAAGTTTCACAAAATTACGATTTTTCCCCTAGGCTCGTAAAATATTTTTTTCTTCAATTTCCTTGCATTTTAGGCCTAGCCGAACCATTTTCATAACTATAGCAGTCCACAATTTGCATTCATTCACACATTTTCGTTCATTTTTCAATTTTTTACAAACTAGTCCTTTTATGCGATTTCATCGAAAATCACTTAGTAAAAGTCGTTTACTACACAACGAGCATTCATATTCTACCATTATACATCAAAGCACATGCATGTCATCCATGGGTAAATTTGTAAACACAAACCCTAGCTCAAAATAATGCTAGAAATAGCTAAACCGAGTTACAGGGATCTCAAAAATGTAAAGAACATTAAAAACGGGGCTTAGATGCACTTACTATTGAGCTTGAAAGCTTAAAAACCCTAGCCATGGCTTCCCCCATGCTAAATTCGGCCAAGCAAGAAGATGGACAAGGGTTTTTGGCTTTTATTTTTTCTTTTAGTCCATTTAATTACCAAATTACCAAAATGCCCCTAACTTAAAAATATCCTATTTTACTTATCTCATGTCCATTTTTGTCCAAAAATTTAACCAATGGTCTAATAACCGTTAAAGGACCTCCAATTTAAAATTTGATAGAAATTGGACACTTCTAACATGTGGAACTTAACTTTTGTAGTATTTACAATTTAGTCCTTTTGACTAAATTGAGTGCCCAAACGTCAAAATTTTCGAACAAAATTTTCACGAAATCTTTTTGTAAAATCGTAGACCATTAAAATATAATAAAAATAAGATTTTCCTCGTCAGATTTGTGGCCCAAAAACCACTGCTCCTACTAGGCCCAAAATTGGGCTGTTACAATTCTCCCCCCTTAGGGATTTTCATCCCCGAAAATCTTACCAGAATCTAGATTTGAGATTTTTTTTCTCAGTGCCTTATAAATTTCTCACATAACCTCGGATTCTCCACTCTTTGATCTCGCAAGTTAAGATTCTGATTCGTTCTTCACTCTTTATCAAATCAAACTAAATTCCAACTTCTCTTTATATCTAAATCGAGAATTTCTAATTCCATAGCTATACTTTCACAAACATTCAGTTCACTATCTTAAATTCAACGATTTTACTTATCAAGTCTGTATATATTTTCTGTCAATCTGAAATTGCTTCTAACTGTTATGAATTACTTTCACTTTCTGCTCAAATTCTCTAATGAAATCAATCCCGTGGATCTTTTCTCACAGAGCTCGATCAAGTGACAACTGAGTTCGGTAATTGCAACCATACACACTCCATACAAGGCCGTCTTTACGCGCAACTAAAAGATTACTATTACACACAACTCAATTAATGGTAATTGTTTTTCTCATTCGCTTTCAAATTCTAAAGCACCACAACGAAACATTTCCTCAAGGATCTAAAATTCCCTTTCGGGTTAACTATTTGAAATATTAGAGTTTAGCATGCTGATTGATCTAAAAGTCTCCGACATGTACAATTCATTCTATCAAAAGAGTAATTTGTACATACCGAGATAAAATGTGCACACGATCGACAATAATTCAAACATCATCTTCCTTTTACACAAAATCCTTTGAAATTTTATTTTCTCACCACTCAGATAGTAACACAGACTATAACAGTCCTGAAGGTACTTGATAATCAGTTTTAACCTGTTAATAATTCAGACATTTGGACACATAGTTAGAAGTATCACATTTCATACTCATTCGCTAGAACAATCGTCTCAGATTATCGTACATCTTAGTACTCCCCGAATGAACAGATAATTGTTTTATAATCTCAGGGTTTCTTAATACACAAACTCTATCCTGAAACAACGATTAATCATCAGTCACAAAGCACACATAGGTTTCCTATTCAGAACATTTGTGACTGTAATCGTTTTCTATGGATAATAATCAATCACTGACTCAAAAGCTTTCGACAGTTCAAGCCATCTTAGCAGTCCCAAATTCAGATCTCTTAGAAACATCAAATGTTTTAAATTTTTGTGGTCATCAGAAGGTTACATTACTTATCAAATAATTAATGTTGCTTACTATTCAGCACAATTGCAAATAACTCGAATAATCTTTCAAGCAAATAATCAAATCAAACTAGACATCTGAATCGATCTTGACTGTCAAATTATGACTTTTCAATTATTAATCAACGAAGCTTTGAACCACCCTGAAGCCACAACCATCACATGGATTAAAACCATAGTTCCATAATAAAGCCGACATCTTAACTGTATGAATAAATAATATCTCAGAGAAAATCTAGAAATAAAGCATTTTTCTTCTGTACTGTAATCAACTGTGATCAAGGCTATATAATCCCCCGTATACTAAGCAGACAATAGCCGGTAGAAACAGAATACTATCATCACCTGAATATTTTGCCTCATCGAATTTAACTTCATCTTTAACCGTGACATTGCATAATCCGTATAATCCTTAAAACAATTTGATATTGCTCTTAAAACTGAGTTCATTTGTCACACTATACTCAACTCTGTTTGTATTACTAATTATTTCACCATTGAACTCTTTAGTTCACACTTATAAACTTATTCAACATGATTCTCGTAAAATTTCGTCATAAAGCAACACTGATAAGGGGGGTGAGGTCATAAAGCCTCTAACTTAACTCTCATAAATACATACATATGTCTTAGCATTCATCACTAATGTAATACCATCATAATCACATAGTTCATTCCAAGCAAATTAACACATCTATTTATTATACGAATGTTTTCTATCATCCACAATTTCACGCAATGAATTTACTTACTCGAGCTCAATATTAATATCTAATTAAATTCCAACACTTGGCTTCCATTTTACTTACCAAAATTTTTCAAATTAGAGAACGCCTTACGGGTTTGAGTACGTCGTTTACTTGATGCCATAGTCCAACGATGGTCTTACACAAAGTCTCACATCGATGCCATGTCCCAGACATGGTCTTACACAAAGTCTCACATCGATGCCATGTCCCAGGCATGGTCTTACATGGAATCACAATGCCATAGCCCAGCTATGGTCTTACATTCCATACTTTGCCATTGTAACAGTCCGGTTTAGACCCTAGTCGAAATAGTGGTTTCGGGACCACAAATCTGAGTCAAAAAAATATTTTAATATTATTTTCTGTGCTTACAGTATGTGATTAAGTATGTGTGAAAGTTTCGTGAAATAATTTATCCGTTTGTGTGCTTAATTTGATAAAGGGACTAAATCGTGTAAAATGTAAAATTAGCATACCATGTGTTAAAAGTACCTATGTGTTATGTCTTTATTAATATGAGGTCCTTATAATGCAATTAGACCATTTGATTTATGGATGGACATTAATGTACATAGTTAGTGGGATTTTAATGTTATTATTAAGGATAAAAAGGTAAAATAATTAATAAGCTCAATAAAATAAAACAAACATAAAACATGGCTATTTCATTCATCTTTTAGCCGAAAATAAGAGAAAGAAAGAAGGGTTTAAGCTTCCTTTGCATTCGGCACTCATTTAGCTCAATTAAGGTATGTTTTGGTTTCGATTTTTGATAATTTCTACGTTTTTGAAATCGTTGCTTCGAGTACTACAAAACCCATGCCTTAATTTTAGAATTTGATGAAGAATTTGAAATGTGCCACTGATGAATGCTTGAGCTTTGTGATGTTAGTTGATGAAATATGAAATATATGTGTTAGATTAACATGTTTTGTCTTTGAATTTTTGGTGAATTTGAGTAATTTGGATTAAATTGTGAAAATAATATTTTGAGGGATTAAAATGTGAAACAAATGAAATGTATGGACTTGTATGATCATGGTGAAAATTTGGCTAAGCATGGGTACAAGTGAATTTTGTGTATTTTGTGATTTTGTGAAATAAGGACTTAAATGTCAAAATGTGAAAATGTGAGGGCTAATTTGTAAATTACCCTAAATGTGTGTTTTTGGATTGAATTGAATGATTTGGTGAATAAATGAGTTAAATTTGAATATGTATAGATCAAGAACCAAAGAAAACGGATTTAGATTGAGGAAAGTCGAAAGTGATCGAGTAGTCGAATCCGTTCGTTTATTCCGAATACGAGGTAAGTCTATATACAAATAAATGTATTTAAGTTGATTTATTCATGTTCATATAATATTGAATTGTGATGAATGGCTTTGAAAGATATACATGTAAAATCCGAGAAGGTATCGACAATGCGTCAATATTCGAAATGTCCCGTAAGAACCTTAGGAATAGATAGGATTCATATGTCATGACATAGGGTTCTAATATGTGATATCATGTAAGACCACGTCTGGGACATTGGCATTGATTTGAGATTTACATGTAAGACCATGTCTGGGACATTGGCATCGTGTTTGATTCGTGTAAGACCCTGTCTGGGACAGTGGCATTGATATTTGATTACATGTAATACCACGTCTGGAACGTTGGCTTTGTACGAGTATTCTAAGTTATTCGAGTTTCCTATTTGATTCCGAACGGTTCAACAGGCAAATTTTGAGAAATGAAAGACTAAGTGAAATGTGTAACCATTTCAGGTATGTTTGAAGTGTATACTTTGTTTAAGTATGAAAGGTAAGTATATATGAAATTGCAAAAGAGAGGTATGTGCATAGATTCAATGAGACAAAATATGATATATGTATGAATGTGCTTTGAACAAAAGAGATACTTGGAGATATGATTTGTTGGTAAGCAATGGCTAAACAAATGAACTAAAGAAGAATTATGAGTTTGCAATTTAGAAATATTAATGATCTTGTATTTGATATGATTATGAATGTTATATGTTAAGTTTATTTTTATATGGCTTACTAAGCTTTTGAAAGCTTACTCTGTGTGTGTTTGCATTGTTTTAAAGATCGTTAAAGCTACGGAAGGCTCGGGGATCGTCGAGGATCATCACCACACTATCAAACTCTATTTTGGTACCTTTTGAAAGTGTATATATATTAAAGTATGGCATGTATAGTCTAGTGAGTTTTGGTTATGTTTTGAAAGGTGTAAAAATAGCCATGTGATATGGCTAAGTAATGAATATGATGTGAATGAGTAGTTCATGCTATATGATGCATAGTTTTGGTATGGTTTAATGGCTAATGGTTGGACAATGAGATGGACAAATTATGATAAGTTTTATGATGCAAAGCTAGTATATTATTGATGAAAGATGTCATAATGAATTGGTAAGTTGTAGATGGATTTTGCTTAGAAATGCTTGTGATTAGATTGAGCTAAATGACACATAAGTTGGCGTGTTTGATATGTTCTTGAATGGTTAGAAAAGATGGTCATTTTGGTATGTTTTGTTTGCATTGGAGATATGATTTGAATTGGTATAATGCTTGTAGGTATAACCCAAAGTGTGGATGGAAAATTGGCCTTGTAAATGGCCTATATTTGCCCACACGGTTGAGCACACGGGTGTGTAGCTCAACCTTGTCCTTCGTGGTTGTATTTCAAAACAAGTCAGTTTCGACCACGGGCTAGACACACAGGCGTGTGGCTGGCCGTGTGGTGCAAGTCAGTGACGACCACGAGTGAGGCACACGGGCGTGTCTCAGGCCATATGGACAAGTCAGTATGTATGCCCTATTTTGCCACGGCTTGGACACACGGGTGTGTCTGAGGCCATGTGAGGCACACGGCCTGCCCACACGGGCGTGTGACCTCTGTAACTTTGAAAAATATTTAATTTTTGGAAAAATTTTGTATGATCCTGGTTTAGTCCTGACCCCTTTCTAATGCATGTTTAAGGTCTCGTAGACCTCATTAAGGGACTATATGCTTGTATGTTGCTATGATATGACGATAATATACTTATTGATGTAAAATGTTCATTAATGTTTCTGATTTGTCCGGTAATGCCTCTTAACCCTAGACCGGCGATGGTTACGGGTTAGGGGTGTTACAGCCATGGTCCAACCATGGTCTTATCCGTCAATTCTTCATTAAACGATCGTACTCATTTCCTGCGTTCTACTCAATTTTGAACTTCCAATTCAATTTTCATACTATTATAATATTCATGGTTCAATAACAAAGACATAAAACAAAATATCATATTATCTCTAATTTAACAATTAAACATAAGATTCTACCATATGAACATACTGATTGCACTTATTAAAGCAACTGTACATAAACACACATTCCGTCTATTTGAGTAAATTTGCTTACCATATTCACTTAATCAAATATGTTGAGCACATAACATCATATGCATGCCAAGCAAACATAGACAAGCTTATCACAATATAAACTTTCATTCCATTTCACCTTTTTTCATGTTTCTCAGCTTATTCCAATTTCATTTTGCACATCATCACATACAAATCATGAATTTTTATTCATACCTTGTCAAGTTTCGACTCATCATAAACACATTTTCGAATATCTTAGTACTACTTTCAGCATTGTCAAAATAGCTCGGTTGGAAAGCATCTCTGTCTCAACAAGACAATTTCGTCAGGATCAGGAGATATCACACTATCACAAGTTATATGGCATGTATAGCTAGACTCTCACACACGCTACGTTAGTCTGAGAACAAAATAAACCATAGCTCTGATACCACTAAATGTAACACCCCTTACCCGTATTCGACTCCGGAATAGGGTACGAGGCATTACCGGAACACATACACTTGTAAACGTATTAAACCGAGTCATGCATCTCATAAATTGCGTCATCATAAACATATAACTTGATCAATAATAGCCAACATCAATGGCCTTATACAAAATGAACTATCAAATATTATAGGCCAACATTTCAGGCCAAATCAATTATGACACATAACAAAATAACCAAGTCCTCTATACATGCCATAATTCAAAATACTGATTTCAAAATACCAAAAGAGTGTTGATAGTGTGGATGGATCTCCGACGATCTCTGAATCCCGAGCTAGCTTGGTGACACTATAAAACAAGGGAAAAGAGAGGGTAGTAAGCATGTATCTTAGTAAGTAAGTATGTAAATAATAAACAAATTACTAACATGCTTTCAAATTAATACAATCATAATTGCACATAGTTCCACTATTTATTCATGTTCATCTCAAGCTGTCTACTCGAGTCATAGTCACAAAATTATTTATATCATGAACTACGAAACTCCAAATTAAGATTCGATAAGTACATATCTTCTTACCATAAAATTTTCAGAATTTTTGGTTTAGCCAATAAGTACAATTTATTCTTTAAAGTCTCCCCTGTTCTGCTAACTGATAGTTTTGACCCTTCTTCACTAAAAATTAATTATCTCTTTGTACGAGATTCAGATGATGTTCCCGTTTGTTTCTTTTGAAAGCAGACTCATTAAGGATTTTAAAAATATAAATTATAACTCATAATTATTTTTTAAAATTTTTTAATGATTTTCCAAAGTCGGAAAAGGGGATTCCGAAATCATTCTGACCCTGTCTCACAAAATTTCGAATATCACAAAATATGAAATTCTTTTGTTTACACCGTTTATTTTATGTGAAAATAGACTCATTCAGCTTTAATTTCATATCTTATTCAACCTATAATTTTATTTCCACCATTTTTGGTGATTTTACAAAGTCACAAAACTGCTGCTGTCCAAAACTGTTTTGTTGCTAAATTTACTCTTTCATAATTTCACTTACTCCATTTCATCTTACCGAAGGTTCGCTCAAATATCGAGCACATTGTTCATAAATTTTATAACTTATACCTTCACTTATCCATCACATTGTCATATTCAATTACACTTAGTCGTTACATGATCACATGTATTTTCACTTAGTCAATTTCCCGTTGAACTCATCAGAATAATAACAGATACACGGTCACCTGCACATAGTACCACCCTTGTAGCCGAAGATATTTGGTGCACATAGTAGCCTGAACTTAGTACTACACATGTGACCAAAACCATCACTTACACATAGTGGCCTGCACTTAGTACCACACATGTGATCGAAACTATCGGCTACGCATAGTAGCATGCACTTAGTACTACACATGCGACCTATCCGTTTGGTACACGTAGTAGCCTGCACTTAGTACTACACACGTGACCTAAAACCATCTCGTAGCTCTCTTTTACACATAGTGGCCTACACTTAGTACCATACATGTGACCTAGCTACCTCATTCGTATCTTTTCCATTCCGAAGGTTCAACCGGAAATTCTCACTTTTCAACATTTTACCAATTCATCCATAATCAATCACAATTCATAATTTACACCAAATAATTACTCCATAATCAACCATATCTCCTATAATATAATAAAATATTAAAACATAAATAAAAGCGATATATCATTTACATACAAACTTACCTCGGTGCAAAATATAGTAATTTTGCAATTTAGTCCACAAGCTTTTCCTTTCCCCGATCAAGGTCGATTCCACGTCTTTCTTGATCTAGAATAACACATTTGACTTATTCAATGCTCACATTATTCAAATCAGCCCAAAAACATCCTATAACAAAAATTATAATTTTGCCCCTAAAGTTTCACAAAATTATGATTTTTCCCCTAGGCTCGTAAAATAATTTTTATTCAATTTCCTTGCATTTTAGGCCTATCCAAACCATTTTCATAACTATAGCAGTCCACAATTTGCATTCATTCACACATTTTCATTCATTTTTCAACTTTTTACAAACTAGTCCTTTTATGTGATTTCATCGAAAATCACTTAGTAAAAGTCGTTTACTACACAACGAGCATTCATATTCTACCATTAGACATAAAAGCACATGCATGTCATCCATGGGTAAATTTTTAAACACAAACCCTAGCTCAAAATAATGGTAGAAATAGCTAAACCGAGTTACGGGGATCTCAAAAATGTAAAGAACATTAAAAACGGGGCTTGGATGCACTTACTATTGAGCTTGAAAGCTTGAAAACCCTATCCATGGCTTCCCCCATGCTAAATTCGGCCAAGCAAGAAGATGGACAAGGGTTTTTGGCTTTTATTTTGTCTTTTAGTGCATTTAATTACCAAATTACCAAAATGCCCCTTACTTAAAAATATCCTATTTCACTTATCTCATGTCCATTTTTTTCCAAAAATTTAACCAATGGTCTAATTACCATTTAAGGACCTCTAATTTAAAATTTGATAGAAATTGGACACTTCTAACATGTGGAACTCAACTTTTGCACTATTTACAATTTAGTCCTTTTGACTAAATTGAGTGCCTAAACATCGAAATTTTCAAACGAAATTTTCACAAAATCTTTATGTGAAATCATAGACCATAAAAATATAATAAAAATAAGATTTTTCTCATCAGATTTGTGGCCCCAAAACCACTGTTCCAACTAGGCCCAAAATCGGGCTGTTACAAACCACATTAGATAACCCATCCAGTTTCTCAGATTCAACCCGAAGTGACTCACCATTCTGACACTCAATTCAATGTATTTATACTTACAATTTACCACTGCATCATGTTTTGTTATCCAATCCATTCCCAATATTACATCAAATTCATCAAAGGGTAACAACATCAAATTAGCCCGAAAACAATGACCCTCTATTATCAACGGACAATTCTTACAGATTTTATCCACCATAACATGCTGACCCAAGGGGTTTGAAACTTTAACCACAAATTCGGTGAATTCAATAATCATTTTTTTATCAGACACAAGTTTCGTGCATATATATGAATGCGTTGAACCAGGATCAATCAAAGCAATAATATTAGCATCAAGTAAAGAGAATGTACCGGTAATAACGTCTGGTGCCGAGGCATCTTCCCTTGCACGTATGGCGTATGTCCTTGCCAGAGCTTGTGCCTCAGATTTGGCCGTTGAGTTATTTGCAGCAGTGCGACTACCACTGACATTTACAGGATATCGTGGTGGTCTACCCCTTGAGACGGTATTACTTGACTTAGGGGTTTGTTCTATATCTTTCTCAACTCTTTTCAAGCAATCCTTAACAAAAATGGTCGAGAGAACCACATTTAAAACATGCCCCACTTCTCATCTGGCACTCTCCAAAATGCAATTTGTTACAAACATTACATCGTGGCTTGGGGTTTCCAACACTCCCAACACTGGTTGCTAGCGGAGATGAAGACCTCGGGTTGGAGCGTTTAGAACTTCTTTCCTTTCCCGAATACCCCACTGATGAGGCAAAACGTTCTTGGTAACTTCTTGATTTCTTTGAGGCAGATGATTGCGTCTTGCTCATAAATCTTTTACTCGGAGCCCGAGCTTCTCTTTCAGCTTACTTCTTCTCTTTGTTTAATTCCTCGGCCTTGTGGGATCTTTCAGCCAATACCGCAAATTCCCTTAATTCCAAAATCCCAATCAACAACTTAATGTCTTCATTCAGCCCTTCTTCAAATTGTTTGCACATATCGGCTTCAGTCTGAACCCATTCAGTAGCATACTTGATCAGTCTTGTAACACCCCAAACCCGGACAGGACACCACGTCCGAATCTGGTATGTTACGGGGAAAAACGTTTCTAAGAAGTTCAGATTTTTCGTTTAAAAGTGGGGTGAAAACACCGTGTGCTTGAAACAGATTTGAGTAGACTTGTTTGAAAAACTTTTGATGTATTTAAAACCCGGAGATTTTGAAAACTTAGCCAGAATTTGTAGTTGAAACGAGTTTAAACCATATAAAACCTCATTAGTTACTTAATGATACATAAAACACTTTCGGACTTAGGTGAATTACAAGTTAGAATTTGAAACCAGTTGAATTTGTTTGTCAAAAAGACTTAGTGTGATACGATGGTATAGTTAAAAACACGTCGCGTTATAATTTTGAAGGCATTATCTTTCCGGGTTTTAGTAAAACTTATACCGGCTTATTTTGTTATGGCATATTAAATCTAACTAAAACATCAACCAACTTAAAACATAACTTTAAAGGCCTTTTACAAACCAAATAAAAACCCAAATAAAAGTAAATAACTAAAGTACCCAAAATATAGAGTGCGAGTAAAGACTTTATTCAAAGATGGCATAAGCACCTCGAGTCCATCCCGGCTCCAAGTCGCGTCTCACGAGTCACCTGAAATGTCAAAGGAGAGGGTGAGTCGAGTGACTCGATGTGTAAATCCCGCTCCCAAAGAATCAACATGCTAACACACATCATACATAGCAACATGATTAATGCAACCCGAACCTAACCATCCATATCGCCTCTTCTACCCGTGTGGTACCAAACCACTTTGGTGGTGCCAAACCACGGTGACATATAGTCACAATGTGCTACCAAAGCACTGGTGTCCCAAAGACACAATATCCAGTCAATGTGCTACCAAAGCTTTGGTGTCCCAAAGACTTTGTTGTGCTACCAAAGCACCGTGACCGAAGTCACGAATCCAATGATGATGGGGCCAACCCATCGTGTGTTACCAAAACACTAGCGAGGCGATCCCATATCTCAAGTGGGGCCAACCCACGGTGGTTAAACCACGGGGACAAGTCGCAATGAGGTGCCAAACCTCGGTGTCCCAAAGACACAATGTGCTACCAAAGCTTTGGTGACCGTAGTCACAAATCGGTGATGGGGCCAACCCATCGTGTGTTACCCAAAAATGCTGGCGTCAATCCCGTATAATCATGCGTGGGGCCAACCCATTGTGGTACTTGAGCCCACGGGACGAGGCGAGGTACCAAACCTCTGGAGGTGCCAAACCTCTGGTGACCCAAAGTCACAAAGTGTGCTACCAAAAGCACTGGTGCTCGTCGGCACAAAATATCACTTCTCCCTCCTCTCGTATCACCCATCAACATGCCAAACTCATGTAATCATGAATGTCATGCTATCATGCATATCATACTATCATGCATATCATGCCAATATGTCTAATCTCATACCCCATGTCACATATCCATAACCATGATATCATACTGGATCATCAATAACTCATAATAATAGCACCGACTTACCCGAGTCCCAACTCGTACCCATGAGGGTATCATGCTTGATCTGCTTGTTTCATTAGTCATTGCACGGGTTATTCACAATATTACTAAATATAAGTGTGTTAGTATACACACTGATAGCTACGAGTCTAAAGATCCCTACGAATCACTCGAGTCCCTTGACTATCGGCTCCTAGAATCGGCCAAAAGTAAACCATTAGGCAACCACAATATTCGGCCAACATAGGGGTTAGGCACTAAGGCCATTCGGCCATAACCAAATGAACCACAAGGGTTAGCGTTGAACCCTTACCTTGCTATTGGTTCGGTTTCCTACCAAACTGAACCACAGTGGCCCTTCTTTGATCACCAATCGGCTACACCTTAAGAGAGAATGGTTAATCCTTTGTCACCTTGACTTAATCAGATTTAAGCGAATAAGCTGCGAATGATATCTTACCATCACTTACCTAATCGGTTCACAAAGAGAGAAGGCTCCACTGATCGCTTTCGATATCCAAGACCCTAACACAAGATGATAACCAAAGGTTAACACCCTTCCAAACTGACCATAATCGACCCTTAACCAACACAACCAAATAAAGAACCAAAAGAGGGAGATATGGCCATTCGGCCTAGACTTACCACCACCAACGATTAAAGCCAGGCTTCCAAAACACCACTGATATTCGGCCAAAGGAGACTACTAGGGGAAGAGAGAGAATATTCGGCTATCTTTGGAACAATAGCAAGAAGAAAATTGGCACAAGGTGTTTAACACTCTTGTTTTCGGTTTTGGATTAAAAGAGAAAGAAAGAACGTAGGTGAGAAGAAATGGAGATTACGGCACTAGGATTTGAGAAAATAGAAGAACGTTTGGGGCAAGTTGATATGGTTTCGGCTAGCAAGAGAAGAGATGGAAAATGTTTTGGAGAGGTGGAGTTTCGGCTCAAGTGTTTTAAGAGAAGGAATGAAAAAAAATACGAGGAGAAAAGAAAATGAATAAGAGAACAATTGGTACTAATTTCGACTTAAGCGGTGAAGAAGAGAGAAAATGCAAGGGTGCATTCGGTTAGCAAGAAGGTTGAGAGAAAAGAAAATAAATTCGGCAAGTCCTAGGAATTTTGATCTTTCGGTTTCAAGAAGAATACACAAGGGAATTTACTTGGAAAACATTCAATTTTGGTACAACAAAAGAGACTTTCGGTTTAGGCAAAAAAAAAAAAATGACCAAAAGTGCACAAATTTCCAATTGAAATTCGGCACAACTCCATCCCCATACTCCACCGTCACTCTCCACCAATCCCCTAAAATTCGCCAACTTTCCCCATGCACTCTCATCCACACGTTCAAACAAGTTGAACAAGTCTTCCTCCACTATTTGCTCTCCACCCTCCATTTGAGTGTGAAGACCAAGTCAAAGCGAGTTTGAAGCGCCTACAAACTCCTCCCTCCATGCCGTCAAAATGAGTGCCAAAAAGTGGCCACTCATGGCTCGAACACAAGGCCTCCACCTTGCTTTAGGCGTTACCCACTCCAAGCCTTAGTGGCGCCTACATTGCCACTCCACCAATTTGTTCCTTGTGCTAACAAACTCCCAAAATAAATTTAAAAGCCCCACTTCCTCGGCTCCTAATGCCTTAGCTCAAAACCAAAATTTCCTAATTTTCTCAGGCATACACCTAAGCTTTAATTAAGCCCCTAAAACATAAAAATAGCAACACAAAGACACACTACAAACATGCAATATCATGCACCACAAAACAGCCCCTAACCCGGGATATTACGGTTCTACCCCCTTAAAAATAATTTCGGCCTCGAAATTACAGTCAAAAGAGTTGCGGGTATTCTTTGTCTCATCGTATCCTCGGGTTCCCACGTCGCTTCTTCTACGCCATGATTCCGCCAAAGTACCTTAACCAAAGGCACAGACTTCCTACGTAGAACCTTTACATCTCGATCAAGAATGCATGCGGGTTCTTCTTCCATAGTCAAGTCCGGATTCACCTCGATCTCTTCCCTTTGCTACCACATGCGACGGATCGAACGATACCTCGAAGCATCGAAACATGAAAAACGTCGTGAATCTGACTAAGCTCTGCTGGCAACTCAAGCTGATACGCTACTGGTCCAACTCGTCTCAAAACCTTATACGGCCCAATGAACCTCGGACTTAGTTTGCCTTTCTTCCCGAACCTCAGAACTTTCTTCCAAGGCGAGACCTTCAGGAAAACTTTATCCCCTACACCAAACTCTATATCTCTTCGTTTAAGATCGGCATAAGACTTCTGCCGGTCCGAAGCTTTCTTTAATTCGAGCCTGAATCACTTTGACCTTGTCCTCCGTCTCGGCTACCAACTCGGGTCCCAACAATTGGCGTTCACCCAACTCGAGTCCAACACGTAGGTGAGCGACACTTCCTACCATATAACGCCTCATACGGTGCCATCTTGATGCTTGCTTTGGTATTGTTGTTGTAGGCAAACTCGCCAACGGTAGAAACTCCTCCCAACTACCCCTGAAATCCAGGACACAACCTCTCAGCATATCCTCTAAGATCTGAATGACCCTTTCTGATTGTCCGTCAGACTGCGGGTGAAAAGCCGTGCTAAAATCCAAGCGAGTACCCAATGCTTGATGCAATGCCTTCCAGAACCTTGAAGTAAACCTGGGATCCCTATCCGAGATTATCGAAACTGGCACACCGTGCAACCTCACGATCTCTGAAACATACAACTTCGCCAGCTTCTGAAGTGAGTAGTCAACCCTCACCGGAATAAAGTGAGCTGATTTAGTCAGACGATCCACCACTACCCAAACTGAATCCTTCTTGCTTGGCGTAAGCGGTAACCCACTGACAAAATCCATGGTTATCCTTTCCCACTTCCACTGAGGAATCTTTACAGGCTGAAGCAAACCCGACGGCAACTGATGTTCAGCCTTGACCTGCTGACAAGTCAGACATTTCCCAACAAACTCCGTCACCTCTTTCTTCAGACCAGGCCACCAAAACTGCTCTCTAAGATCCTTATACATCTTGCTACCTCCAGGATGCATAGCATGAGAGGCGCTATATGCGTCTGAAGAATCTTTTGCCTCGACTCAACATCTTTAGGCATACAAGCCTTACCACGGAAACCACAGAACCTCGTCACTAGACAAGTTTGTAACCATCCACACCACCATTACGCACTTGCAACCTTCGCGCACCGAACCTCATCCTCTAGCTGTTTCTCTACGATCCGCTCAACCCAAGTAGGCTTAACTTGCGGCTCTGCCAAAATACTCCCGTCGTCATACAAGCTCAAATGGGCAAACAAAGCTCTTAAGTCCGAAACAACCTTACGGCTCAACGCGTGCGCCACCACGTTAGCCTTGCCCGAATGATACTCAATAGAAAACGATCGTAATCCTTGACAACTCAACCCATCTCTGTTTGCCTCAAATTCAAATCCTTACGAGTCGGTAAATACTTGGACTCTTGTGATCGGTATAGACTATCGATCTCTCTCCATACAAGTAGTGCCTCCAAATCTTTAGAGCGAAGACTACAGCTGCTAGCTCCAAATCATGCGTCGGATAGTTGACCTCATGTGGCCTCAGCTGCCTAGAAGCGTAAGCCACAACCTTGCCTTCTTGCATCAGCACACAACCCAGACCCGTATGTGACGCATCGCAGTAGACTGTGTATTCCTTACCAGCCTCAGGTTGAATTAGAACCGGAGCCTCAGTCAAGATCTTCTTTAACTTATCGAAGCTTTCCTGTTGTTTCTCAGTCCAAACAAACGGAACCTCTTTCCTTAACAACTTAGTCATTGGCGCTGCTATCAACGAGAAACCCTCAACAAATCTTCTGTAGTATCCAGCCAAACCCAGAAAACTACGAATCTCAGCCACTGACCTAGGTGGCTTCCAATCCAGAACTGCCTCAATCTTGCGAGGATCTACTCGAATACCCTCTGCTGACACTACATGACCCAAGAACGTCACTTCTCTAAGCCAGAACTCACACTTACTAAACTTAGCATAGAGTTGCTTTTCCCTCAAAATCTGCAGCGCCACCCTCAAATGCTTATCATGCTCTTCCTCTGTCCTTGAGTATACTAAGATGTCGTCTATAAAAACCACCACGAACCGATCCAGATACTGCTGAAACACCCTATTCATCATATCCATAAACGCTGCCGGTGCGTTAGTCAACCCGAATGGCATTACCAGGAATTCGTAGTGCCCATACCGAGTCCGAAACGCTGTTTTATGGATATCAGCCTCCTTAACCTTCAACTGATGGTACCCAGATCTCAAGTCGATCTTCGAGAATACCGCAGCACCCTTCAGCTGATCAAACAAGTCATCTATCGCGACAGCGGATACTTGTTTTTAATCGTCGGCTTGTTCAATTGGCGGTAGTCTATACACATCCGCATCGTACCATCTTTCTTCTTAACAAAAGTACCGGCGCGCACCCACGGCGAAACACTTGGCCCGATAAAACCTCGATCCAATAACTCCACGGATCTCGAGCCTTAAGCTCCACCGGTTCCTTTGGTGCCATCCTATACGGAGCAATAGACATTTGGCGCCGTCCCCGGTAACAGATCAATCCGAACTCTACCTCTCGATCTGGCGGCAAACCCGGAAGTTCCTCAGAAACACATCGGCAAATTCCCTAACGATACGAACCTTCTCTACGCGGACTCTTTAGCCTCCAAGGCATACACATGAACCACATATGCTTGACCCTTCCACGACCATCTTCTCCGCTTTCGGAGCGGACACCACATTTGATAAGTAATCCCTCCCTATTACCTATCATAGCCACCTCAACGCCATCAACCGTCTTAAGAACCATACGCTTAGCGCGCAATCCAACCTCGCCTGGTACTTAACTAGCCAATCCATCCCGAGAATCGGATCGAACTCCCCAAGCGGCGGTTCCATCGGATCGCGACAAACACTACCCCTTGGAGTTCTAGGGGTACCTCTCTAAATGACTTATCTACCACTACTGAGTGACCCGGAGGACTAATCACGGTCATCCGCCTAGAAGATATCTCGAGTCTAAGTCCATTGTCTCTACTATACTCGGCAACATAAGAGTGCGTAGAACCCACATCGATTAAAGCGGTATAAGGAGTACCAAAAATCAAAACGCTGCGGTTATGACGTCAGGCGTCGCCTCCTCTCGGCGTCTCGCGGCATACACCAATCCGGTGCTGGCCTCGAGAACTACCCGTACCTGCGCCCGGTGCTCCACGGCCCGACCGGATCCATAACCACCTCTGCCATTACCACGGCCCCTCTGCGGTGGCGGTCCATTACCTCTCGAACCGACACGGTACGACTCTCGATCGAATCCACGGCCATCCTACGCGGACAATCCCTAATGCGATGCTCCAGAGAACCACACTCGAAGCAACCTTTACCTCCGTCCCGCAACCACCCCAATGAGATTTCCCACACTGGTTACAACTGCGGCGGTCCCGCGCTAGCGCGACAACAAACCTAGCAGATCGATTCGCCCACTCGGTCTAGCCTCTCTGCGGATTGCCAGACGAACCAGAAGACCCAAAGCTCCTCTTAAGCCTACTCCTGTCCATACTCTGCCTCACTGACTCCTTAACACCCTCAGCCACCTTAGCCTTCTCAACTAAGACAGCAAACTCGCGCTCCTGCTGAGGAGCAATCAGCAGCCTCAACTCGTCTCGCAGACCATCCTCGAAACGAACACACCTCTCATGCTCAGTGGCTACAATGCCCCTGGCATACCTACTCACCGGGAACTCACCTCGTACTCATAATGTGATTTACTCCCCGAACAAGCCTCGAAGCGCCTTTTATTTGGGAGTCGATGTAACTAGCCCCGATGTACTTCTTTTGATATGCGGCCGGAAATAATCCCATGTCAAATCCTCATTGCCACAATCGTCCGGACCGTGAGCCACCAGCGATATGACTCATCCGGAGAAGCGATACGATACCCTTCGGCTTCTCTTACGTCGTCAAGTCCGGATCATCCATGATCCGCTCGGTTGCCTCCGGCCAATATTCGAAGAGTGCTAGGAGCAACACCGGATACACCTCGGAAAAATTCGGCCCCGTTAGCGAAGTCGCTCAGAACCCGATTTCCTAACTCTGCACCACCACTAGCCCGGCTACCCTTTCCAACACTCGCAAAGATCGCGCTGTGACATCTGCGTCGTCTCCGTCGATCTTGGAACTCACCACCTCCGGTGGTGGCGGGCGAGTATCTCATTTTACGAACCCCGCCCGGATCCTACGGGCTCGAAGCTGTCATTCTACCCTACCTCTACCACGAGTATTACGACCACGCCCGCCTCGAGTGCTCATGACTAATCTTCCTACGTATCTCGATTAAAGAATTTTATGCATCGATATTTATTCCACTTGTTTAAAAGCAAGTCTTATGAATTAAAGAGGATTGTTCTCGTAAGTTTCACAAAATCCTATCGGTTTCAATCTCTAAAGTAGTATACTATTGCTATTAAATCGAGATCATATAACATCCAATCAAATCACAAAGAATAGTCCGGTACTTACACAGGCGAACCAGTGTAGGAGACTCGGTGCCATGCCTTTCAAAATCATATATTCCAAAACAACACTTAAAATGGACTTTTGAAAACCTTTTTGGGCCTCAGGCCCACAGTAAAGCCTTTGAACTGGCTCACGATACCACAAATGTAACACCCCAAACCCGGACGGGACACCACGTCCGGACGGTATGTTACGGGAAAAACGTTTCTAAGAAGTTCAGATTTTTCGTTTAAAAGTGGGGTGAAAACACCGTGTGCTTGAAACAGATTTGAGTAGACTTGTTTGAAAAACTTTTGATGTATTTAAAACCCGGAGATTTTGAAAACTTAGCCAGAATTTGTAGTTGAAACGAGTTTAAACCATATAAAACCTCATTAGTTACTTAATGATACATAAAACACTTTCGGACTTAGGTGAATTACAAGTTAGAATTTGAAACCAGTTGAATTTGTTTGTCAAAAAGACTTAGTGTGATACCCGATGGTATAGTTAAAAACACGTCGCGTTATAATTTTGAAGGCATTATCTTTCCAGGTTTTAGTAAAACTTATACCGGCTTATTTTGTTATGGCATATTAAATCTAACTAAAACATCAACCAACTTAAAACATAACTTTAAAGGCCTTTTACAAACCAAATAAAAACCCAAATAAAAGTAAATAACTAAAGTACCCAAAATATAGAGTCTGAGTAAAGACTTTATTCAGCATGGCATAAGCACCTCGAGTCCATCCCGGCTCCAAGTCGCGTCTCACGAGTCACACTGAAATGTCAAAGGAGAGGGTGAGTCGAGTGACTCGATGTGTAAATCCCGCTCCCAAAGAATCAACATGCTAACACACATCATACATAGCAACATGATTAATGCAACCCGAACCTAACCATCCATATCGCCTCTTCTACCCCGTGTGGTACCAAACCCTTTGGTGGTGCCAAACCACTGGTGACATATAGTCACAATGTGCTACAAAGCACTGGTGTCCCAAAGACACAATATCCGTCAATGTGCTACCAAAGCACCTGGTGTCCCAAAGACAACTGTTGTGCTACCAAAGCAGCGGTGACCGAGAAGTCACGAATCCAATGATGATGGGGCCAACCCATCGTGTGTTACCAAAACACTAGCGAGGCGATCCCATATCTCAAGTGGGGCCAACCCACGGTGGTTAAACCACGGGGACAAGTCGCAATGAGGTGCCAAACCTCTGGTGTCCCAAAGACACAATGTGCTACCAAAGCTTTGGTGACCGTAGTCACAAATCGGTGATGGGGCCAACCCATCGTGTGTTACCAAAACACTTGGCGTCAATCCCGTATAATCATCGTGGGGCCAACCCATCGTGGTGCTTGAGCCACTGGGACGAGGCTTTGAGGTACCAAACCTCTGGAGGTGCCAAACCTCTGGTGACCCAAAGTCACAAAGTGTGCTACCAAAAAGCTTTGGTGCTCGTCAAGACAAAATATCACTTCTCCTCCTCTCGTATCACCCATCAACATGCCAAACTCATGTAATCATGAATGTCATGCTATCATGCATATCATACTATCATGCATATCATGCCAATATGTCTAATCTCATACCCCATGTCACATATCCATAACCATGATATCATACGGATCATCAATAACTCATAATAATAGCATCGACTTACCCGAGTCCCAACTCGTACCCATGAGGGTATCATAATGATCTGCTTGTTTCATTAGTCATTGCCACAAGTTATTCACAATATTACTAAATATAAGTGTGTTAGTATACACACACGATAGCTACGAGTCTAAAGATCCCTACGAATCACTCTGAGTCCCTTGACTATCCGGCTCCTAGAATCGGCCAAAAGTAAACCATTAGGCAACCACAATATTCGGCCAACATAGGGGTTAGGCACTAAGGCCATTCGGCCATAACCAAATGAACCACAAGGGTTAGCGTTGAACCCTTACCTTGCTATTGGTTCGGTTTCCTACCAAACTGAACCACGGTGGCCCTTCTTTGATCACCAATCGGCTACACCTTAAGAGAGAATGGTTAATCCTTTGTCACCTTGACTTAATCGATTTAAGCGAATAGCTGCGAATGATATCTTACCATCACTTACCTAATCGGTTCACAAAGAGAGAAGGCTCCACCTGACTGCTTTCGATATCCAAGACCCTAACACAAGATGATAACCAAAGGTTAACACCCTTCCAAACTGACCATAATCGACCCTTAACCAACACAACCAAATAAAGAACCAAAAGAGGAGATATGGCCATTCGGCCTAGACTTACCACCACCAACGATTAAAGCCGGGCTTCCAAAAACACCAGCGATATTCGGCCAAAGGAGACTACTAGGGAAGAAGAGAATATTCGGCTATCTTTGGAACAATAGCAAGAAGAAAATTGGCACAAGGTGTTTAACACTCTTGTTTTCGGTTTTGGATTAAAAGAGAAAGAAAGAACGTAGGTGAGAAGAAATGGAGATTACGGCACTAGGATTTGAGAAAATAGAAGAACGTTTGGGGCAAGTTGATATGGTTTGGCTAGCAAGAGAAGAGATGGAAAATGTTTTGGAGAGGTGGAGTTTCGGCTCAAGTGTTTTAAGAGAAGGAATGAAAAAAAAATACGAGGAGAAAAGAAAATGAATAAGAGAACAATTGGTACTAATTTCGGCTTAAGCAGGTGAAGAAGAAGAGAAAATGCAAGGGTGCATTCGGTTAGCAAGAAGGTTGAGAGAAAAGAAAATAAATTCGGCAAGTCCTAGGAATTTTGATCTTTCGGTTTCAAGAAGAATACACAAGGGAATTTACTTGGAAAACATTCAATTTTGGTACAACAAAAGAGACTTTCGGTTTAGGCAAAAAAAAAAAAAAATGACCAAAAGTGCACAAATTTCCAATTGAAATTCGGCACAACTCCATCCCCCATACTCCACCGTCACTCTCCCACCAATCCCCCCTAAAATTCGGCCAACTTTCCCCCATGCACTCTCATCCACACGTTCAAACAAGTTGAACAAGTCTTCCTCCACTATTTGCTCTCCACCCTCCATTTGAGTGTGAAGACCAAGTCAAAAGCGAGTTTGAGCGCCTACAAACTCCTCCCTCCATGCCGTCAAAATGAGTGCCAAAAGTGGCCACTCATGGCTCGAACACAAGGCCTCCACCTTGCTTTAGGCGTTACCCACTCCAAGCCTTAGTGGCGCCTACATTGCCACTCCACCAATTTGTTCCTTGTGCTAACAAACTCCCAAAATAAATTTAAAAGCCCCACTTCCTCGGCTCCTAATGCCTTAGCTCAAAACCAAAATTTCCTAATTTTCTCAGGCATACACCTAAGCTTTAATTAAGCCCCTAAAACATAAAAATAGCAACACAGCACACTACAAACATGCAATATCATGCAGCCACAAAACAGCCCCCTAACCCGGGATATTACAAGTCTAACAAACTCTCGTTCATACTCGGCTACTGTCATATTTCCCTGTTTGAGTTCTAAAAATTCCTTCTTTTTCTGATGTAGGAATCTCTAACTAATATATTTCTTTCTGAACTCGGTTTTAAAGAATTCCCACGTAACATTTTTCTCGCAGTACAACAGAAGATATGGTTTTCCACCAATGATAAGTTGTATCTTTCAGCAAGGATACCGCACATTTCAAACACTCGGCGGGAGTACATGACAATTCATCGAGAACCTAAATAGTATTTTCCAGCCAGAACTCGGCCCTCTCTAGATCATCGTCGGCCGTAGCCCTAAATTCTTCAGCCCCATATTTTCTAATCTTATCAACCGGAGCCTTACCAATTCTAACGGGTCTGGTACCCTGTGGTGTTTCATTGGGTTGTAAAGTAGGTGGGGAAGGTTGTTGAACAGCAGGGCGTGTTCTCATATACTCACTAAACCATTCATCCATCATTTCAAAGAAGGCAGTTTTTGCCTCTTCACGGCCCTCAAACATGGGCCTCCTACTACTACTGGCTGCGGCTCGTTACACAGAAGCTTGAGCAGTGCTCTCAGCTTCCTCAGACTCATCTCGAGCTTGGTTGCAAGACATTACTATATGAAAATACATTTAAAAGTGGTCAAGTGATATCACACTATCATAATTTAAATAATGGCATGTATAGCTAGACCTGTACTTGCTACGTTAGCCTGAGAATCGACTAAACCATAACTCTGATACCACTAAATGTAACACCCCTACCCCATATCTGTCGTCGGAATAGGGTCACAAAATATTACCGAGGTTCACAAAACATTCGCATGCAATTTGTATTAAAATACCATTCATACTCAAAAATTTTCTTATTGTCCCTTGAATGGGCCCTCGAGGCCCAAAACGAGTATCAAAATCGAATTGGGACTTAATCGGGACCTCTATAATTTTTTCACAAAATTAAAAAAATTTTCTAAGGTGCAGGGCTCACACGCCCGTGTGGTCCAAAGGACACGCCCGTGTGACCCTGGGACACGCCCATGCTACAGGCCGTGTCCGATTTAGGGTGCTCTCTGACTTGCGCCACACAGCCATGCCACACGCCCGTGTGCTAGGCCGTGTGGATAATTAATTTAATTTGAATTAGGTGCTGGTTTCACACGGCCAAGATGCACGCCCATGTTCTAGGTCGTCTCTCCCATACGGCAGAGACACACGTCCGTGTCTCTACTCATCTGCTCAATTCTAAGCATTCTATTTTCTCGAATTTAAGGTGTAAGGGACACACAGCCTGGCTATACACCAATTTACTCGGCTGTGTGGACAAAATGAAGCCATTTCTTAGCTTCATTTTCCCACCTAATTTTGCCAACAACCTACACCAGTACTTGCATGTATATACCAGCAAAATCAAGCATTAAAACTAAGCCTAAACTAACATCTATCATGCATAATATCAAATGCAATTCATATTTATAATCATACTATTAGTGCATATACAAGATAAACATACTCAATTCATCCACATTTAACACATACGCATTGTAACAGCCCGATTTAGGGCCTAGTCGGAATAGTGGTTGCGAGACCACAAGTCCAAAGTAAAAGTATGTGTTTATTGATTTTTATAAGGCTTATGATATGTTTGCATAATTATGTGAAAATTTCATAAGGAAATTTTATTAATTAGTGATCAATTTATCTATTAGGACTAAATTGAAAAGATTGGAAAATATGAAATTCTAGAAGGTTTAAGTATGAAATAGCATTATAAGAATTATTAGAAGTCCTTATTTATCAATTAGACCAATATTTATCAAGATGGACAAAAATAGACATGGAAAGGAAAAATCTCAAGAAAGGGCTTTAAGGGCATTTTTGTTATTAGGCTAATAAAAGAATTAAAAGGGAAAAAGAAGTCAAAATTCATGTCCATCTTCTTCCTAAGTGCCGAAATTTTCAAGCTCTCCATAGCTAGGGTTTCTTCATCTTTCAAGCTTGATTGTAAGTACCTCCTAGCCCCGTTTTTAATATTCTTCGTACTTTTGAGATCCTCGTAGCTCGATTTATTTATTTCTAGCTATGTTTTGAGCTAGGGTTTATGTTCAGAAATTTACCCATGTATGAAATGCATGTATTTTGATGTTTTATGGAAGAATATGAAAGTTTGATGTATGGTAAACATCTTTTTCTAAGTGATTTTTATGAAAAATTGCATAAAATGACCAAATTGTAAAAGTCAAAAATGGTCATACATGAGTAAATTAGTGGAAATTGGGGGCTGTAGTAGTTAAGAAAATGATTCGTCTAGGCTTAAAATACAAAGAAATTGAATGAAAATCATTTTACGAGCCTAGGGGCAAAAGTGTAATTATGTGAAAGTTTAGGGGCAAAATTGTATTTTTTTCCAAAATATGATTCATGGGTTAATTTAGTCAATATGAGTATTAAACAAGTGAAATTTCTATTATAGATCAAGAAACACGAAGCTCGGACTGAAACCGAGGCAAGAACAAGGTTGTGGACTAAATCGAATATCTATACACATTTTGAATACCGAGGTAAGTTTGTGTGAAATTAAAGCTACAAAATGTTTTTATATTTTTAATTGCATGATATTATGTGAAATGAATGTTATTTATATGAAATTGACTAATGATGTCTCGACGAGAGTATGATGAAAATACGTTAGGATGAAGTCTCGGTTGAACATTTCAGAATAACAAGGATACCTATGTCACAACATGAGATAAGGAAGGTCCCATATAAGACCATGTCTGGGACATGGCATCGGCACTGAATGTAGGTCCCGTATAAGACCATGTCTAGGACATGGCATCGGCACCGAATGTAGGTCCCGTATAAGACCATGTCTGGGACATGGCATCAGCACCGAATAAGGAAGGTCCCGTATAAGACCATGTTTGGGACATGGCCTCGGCACCAAAGGAAGATCTCGTGTAAGACCATGTATGGGACATGGCATTAACATCTATATACGATCTAGTATAAGACCATATCTGGGATATGGCATCGACATCGAGACATGAGATCCCGTGTAAGATCATATCTAGGATATGGCATCAGCATCAAGAGGTGATCCCATGTAAAGACCATGTCTGGGATATGGCATTGGCATCGTGACACATGTATGATGAGATTGAGTATCCTTCGATATTTCGAGTAGTTCAACGGGCCAAGAGCCAAGTTATGTAAAGATGACAAAGAGCTAAGTCTATGTTTAAAGAGTATAAAAGTGCTAAAGTTATGTGATGAAGTGATACAGGTACCCATGAATAATTTACGAGAAATGCATGCAATATGTGATATGTAACTTGGTAAGAGTATGCATGAGTAAGTTATGTTGATGTATTTGAGAATTTGAGTGCCATTCGATGAAATAAATGGAGGCTATTATAAGTCTAAATGTTGCTATTTATTTCATGCAAACTTACTAAGCTATATGCTTACCCCTCTCTTTTCCCTTTTCCTTGTAGTATCGCCAAGATAGCTCGGGGATCGTAGGACGTCGAAGCTCAGATCACACTATCAATTATTCTTTTGGTATAGTAAAGTTGATTTCTTTTGGGTATGGCATGTATATGAACTTGGTCATTTTTATATGTCATAATTGTTAGCCAAAGTGTTGGCTATATTTGCCACTTATTCATTTTGTAAATGGCCATTGGAAATTGGCCAATACTTGCTAAGTTTTATATATATCCAATGATGATGATATTCATGAAATGCAAGTTCATGCTATTGATCGAGTAAAATGTGAAGTGTATGCATGATGAATTAGTGATTCTTCGTAGTGTATTATTGCTATGTTATGTGTTGCTTGTGGTGGTTTAAGTGTGTTTGTTTTTCAGAGAGGCAATTGGATTGGTAAATAGCCTTCTAATTGTCCACACAGGTAGACACACGGGCGTGTGTCTAGGCCGTGTGTGACACACGGTCAGCCCCTTGGGTGTGTTGGTAGGTCATGTGTCCCCTGCATCAAATTTACGAAAATTCAATTCGTCACACGGGCCAGCACACGGGCGTGTGACTAGGCCGTGTGCCCCTTAAGTGTTTGCTAACGTCATAAACAGAATACCAAGATTTTTACACACGGGTGTGGACACGGGCGTGTCTAGGCTGTGTGAGGGACACGGGCCATGGACACGAGCGTGTGTCCGGCCGTGTGAAAACCCCTGTAGGTTCGAAACGAAAATAAAATCTACATGGGCTGGGAACATGGGCGTGTCTCACCACACGGCCTGCCCACATGGGCGTGTAGCCTTGTTTTAAGCAAAAATTCTCTAAGTGCGTAAAAGTTTCCGGTTTGGTTCTGAACCATTCCGATGGTATGTTTAGGGTCTCGTAGACCCATAATAAGGACGTTATGAATATGAATGCAAAAGTTTTAAGTTGAAATGAAATTTTATGGGCCGATGTTGTATGTTTAAGTAAGTTAAGTTCGGTAATGCCTCGTATCATGTTCCAAAGTTGAACACGGGTAAGGAGTGTTACATTTTATGGTATCAGAGCTACGGTTTAGTCGATTCTTGGACTAACGTATCGTATGCATGAGTCTAGCTATACATGCCATACATATGAGTATTTACATAATGATAGCGTGACGACTCCTGGTGATTTAAATTGTGTTTTCATATAGTAAATGGATCCCTATAGAGCTGTGGCGGATGATGTAGAAAGTAACGCGCCGGCTCCCGCCCAAGGGACGGTGCCAAATGAAAATGAGAATAGATCAACGACTGTAAGTCAGAGAGAAGGAGAAGAGGCTAAGGAAGCCTTTCTCCACATGATGAATGCATGGTATACGGAGTTCGTTCGTACGAACCCGAACGCACAACCCCCTCCACCCCCTCCTATTCCTCAGCCTACCCCTGTAGCTCCCCAAGTGGTGGTAGTGGTAAGGAGAGAAAAACCTCCGGTTGAAAGAATCCGAAAATAAGGAGCCGAGGAATTTCGAGCTAGTAAAGATGATGATCCGGAAAGAGCAGAATTTTGGCTTAAAAATACCATCAGGGTATTTGATGAATTATCTTGCACACCTGAAGAGTGCATGAAATTTGTGGTGTCTCTTTTGAGAGATTCCGCTTATCATTGGTGGAACACCCTTGTGTCGGTTGTACCAAGGGAGAGAGTTAACTGGGAGTTTTTCCAAGAAGAGTTCCGGAAGAAGTACATTAGCCAAAGATTTATTGATCAGAAAAGAAAGGAATTCCTTGAGTTAAAACAGGGTCGGATGACAGTAACCGAGTATGAGTGTGAGTTCGTAAGGCTCAGCAAATACGCTCGGGAGTTTGTATCCTCTGAAGCCATTATGTGTAAAAGGTTTGAGGACGGATTAAATGAAGATATCCGATTATTTGTTGGTGTCCTAGAATTGAAGGAATTTGTCGTGCTAGTGGACGGGGCTTGCAAAGCCGAGGATTTGGTTAAAGAGAAAAGAAAAGCTGAAATGGAGTCCCGTGACTCAAGAAAGAGACAAGCCCGAATAAGTCATTTCGGTCCTCATCCAAGAAGTCAAGAGACTTCCCTACCCGATCAGCTACTTGGTGGGTTTTGAATAAGTAAGGGTAAATGCAAGACTGTGGTCTAAAGCCCAGACCACTTGATTGCTAGTGTTGGGAATGCTCGACCAAATAGACTGAAATGTCCACAGTGTGGCAGACATCACCCCGGTGAGTGCCGAGCACATGAGAGAGTCTATTTTAAGTGTGGTTCTCAAGATCATTTTATTAGAGAATGCCCTGAGATGGTCGAAAAAGAGAAAATTTAGAGTGCAAGATCGAGAAGTACTACTAGAGGGAGACAGCAGAGAAACCCGAGAAGTGGAACGAGCAGTAAGAGTACACCCAGAGAGCAGGCTGTAAGATCTGAGGGTAGAACACCTGCGAGGACTTATGCCATTTGTACTCGCAAAGAGGCGTCATCCCCTGATGTAATTACGGGTACATTTTCTCTCCATGATACTAATGTTGTTGCTTTAATTGATTCGGGATCTACCCACTCATATATTTGCATGAAATTAGTATCTAGTATGAGCATGCCTGTAGAGTCTACAGAATTCGTGATAAAAGTGTCTAACCCCTTAGGCAAATTTGTATTAGTTGATAAAGTATGCAAAGATTGCCCATTGATGATTAGAGGTCATTATTTTAAGGCGAATCTCATGCTATTACCATTTGATGAATTCGATATGATTCTTGGTATGGACTGGTTAACCGCTCATGATGTGGCAGTAAATTGTGGAAAGAAATACATTGAATTGAGATGTGAAAACGGGGACACTCTTCGTGTTGAATCAGATGAACAGGACAGATCGCCTGTAGTGATCTCTCATATGCCTGCCCAGAAATATGTATGAAAAGGATATGAAACACATCTTGCCTTTGTGATGAATGCTAAAGAGACTGAGTTAAGAATTGAATCAGTGTCGATAGTATGTGAGTATCCAGATGTATTCCCCAAAGAATTGCCAGGGTTGCCTCCAGTTAGAGAGGTTGAATTTGGCATTGAGTTAGCCACTGGTACTGCACCTATATCGATTGCTCTATACAGAATGGCTCCAACTGAGTTGAAAGAATTGAAGGCACAGTTACAAGAGTTGACGGACAAAGGTTTTGCAAGACCGAGTTATTCTCCATGGGGTGCTCCAGTATTATTTGTGAAAAAGAAAGATGGTTCTATGAGCTTATGTATAGATTATCGGCAGCTTAGTAAGGTAACTATGAAGAACAAATACCCATTTCCAAGGATCGATGATCTTTTTGATCAGTTGAAGGGAGCCACTGTGTTTTCCAAGATAAATTTGAGGTCCAGTTATTACCAATTGAGGGTTAAAGACTCAGATGTGCCGAAAACCGCATTCTGGACAAGGTATGGGCACTACAAATTTTTAGTCATGCCTTTCGGTTTAACAAATGCCCCTACTGTGTTTATGGACTTAATGAACCACATCTTTCAGTCATACTTAGACAAATTTATTGTGGTTTTTATTGATGATATACTGATTTATTCTCGTGATGAGAATGAGCACGCCGAGCACTTGAGGACAGTTTTACAGATTTTACGAGATAATCAGTTATATGCCAAGTTTAGAAAGAGTGAATTCTGGCTTAAAGAGGTTGGATTTTTGGGGCACATTGTCTCGAGAGATGGAATCCGAGTTGACCCGAGCAAGATTTCAGCTATTGTCGATTGGAAATCGCTGAGAAATGTATCAGAGGTTAGAAGTTTTCTGGGCCTAGCTGGCTATTACAGATGGTTTGTCAAGGGATTTTCTATGATAGCCACTCCGATGATGAGGCCATTATAGAAAGATGTAAAGTTCGAATGGACGGAGAAGTGCCAACAAAGTTTCGAGAAACTAAAGGCATTGTTAACTGAGGCTCCCGTTCTAGTGCAACCTGAACCGGAAAAAGAATTTGTGGTATATAGTGATGCATCCTTGAATGGATTGGGCTGTGTGCTTATGCAAGAGGGCAAGGTGATAGCATATGCCTCTAGACAGTTAAAGTCGCATGAAAAGAATTACCCGACACATGATTTAGAATTGGTTGCCATTGTGTTTGCATTGAAGATATTGAGACACTATTTTTATGGTGAAAAATGTCGGATATTCACCAATCATAAGAGCCTAAAGTACTTGATGACTCAAAAGGAGTTGAATTTAAGGCAACGAATATGGTTAGAGCTGATAAAGGATTATGAACTAGTGATTGACTACCATCCGGGAAAGGCGAACGTGGTCGCCGATGCCTTGAGCAGGAAATCCTTGTTTGCATTGGGGGCTATGAATACACGGATGACTTTGTCAAGTGATGGTTCTATTCTAGCTGAGTTGAGGGCTAGACCGATGTTCCTCCAAGAGATTTATGAGGCTCAAAAAGATGACAGTAACTTGTAAGCCAAAAGAGTTCAGTGTGCGTCGAGTGTTGAGTCTGACTTTCGGATTAGTTCTGATGGGTGTTTGATGTTCAGAGACAGAGTCTGTATAATGAGGAATGATGAGCTTATTCAGAAGATTTTGCACGAATCACATAGCGGATGTCTATCTGTACATCCAGGCAGCACAAAAATGTATAATGACTTGAAGAAATGGTATTGGTGGCCGAGAATGAAGAAAGATATTTCTGAGTTTGTATCAAAATGTTTGATTTGTCAGCAAGTGAAGGCTGAGCATCAAGTACCTTCGGGTTTACTTCAGCCTATTATGGTTCCCGAGTGGAAATGGAACCGTATTACTATGGACTTTGTGACGGGTTTGCCGTTGACACCGACTAAGAAAGATGCCATATGGGTTGTGGTAGATAGACTTACAAAGTCGGCCCATTTCATACCTGTACGCGTTGATTGTTCACTTGATAAGTTGGCAGACTTGTATGTTTCAGAGATTGTACGACTACATGGAGTGCCTTTGTCAATTATATCGGATAGAGATCCGAGATTCACATCACGATTTTGGAAAAAGTTGCAAGAAGATTTGGGCACAAAGTTGACTTTTAGTATAGCTTTCCACCCACAAACTGATGGACAGTTAGAAAGATTAATACAGATACTTGAGGATATGCTCCGGTGTTGTGTTCTTGAGTTTCAGGGTAGCTGGGAAAAGTATTTACCGTTGGTGGAGTTTGCATACAATAACAGTTTTCATTCGAGTTTGAAAATGGCGCCTTATGAGGCATTGTATGGGCGGAAGTGTCGAATGCCTTTGTTTTGGACTGAACTCAAAGAAAATCAGATTCACGGGGTTGATCTGGTTAGAGAAACTGAAGAGAAAGTAAAAATAATTCTTGATTGATTAAAAGTTGCTTCGGATAGACAAAAGTCCTACTCGGACTTGAAATGGAAAGAGATTGAATTTCAAGTCGGTGATAAGGTATTCCTGAAAGTGTCACCATGGAAGAAAGTTCTCAAATTTGGCCGAAAAAGCAAATTGAGTCTGCGTTTTATCGGACCATATGAGATTACCGAGAGGATAGGACCTGTAGCTTATCGACTGGCTTTTCCATCTGAGTTGGAAAAGATACATGATGTATTCCACGTGTCTATGTTACGTCGTTACCGATCAGATCCTTCGCATGTGATTACACTGACAGAGGTTGAAATTTAACCCGATATGACTTATGGCGAAGAACCGGTTAAGATTTTGGCGCGAGAAGTCAAAAAATTAAGAAACAAAAGTATAGCCCTTGTGAAAGTGCTATGGTAAAGACATGGGGTAGAAAAGGCTACATGTGAGCCCGAGGAGGCTATGAGAAACCAATATCCAAACCTTTTTACCGGTAAGATTTTTGGGGACGAAAATCCCTAAGGGGGGAGAATTGTAACAGCCCGATTTAGGGCCTAGTCGGAATAGTGGTTGCGAGACCACAAGTCCGAAGTAAAAGTATGTGTTTATTGATTTTTATGAGGCTTATGATATGTTTGCATGATTATGTGAAAATTTCATGAGGAAATTTTATTAATTAGTGATCAATATGTCTATTAGGACTAAATTGCAAATATTGGAAAATATGAAATTCTAGAAGGTTTAAGTATGAAATAGAATTATAAGAATTATTAGAAGCCCTTATTTAGCAATTAGACCAATATATATTAAGATGGACAAAATTAGACATGGAAAGGAAAAATCTCAAGAAAGGGCTTTAAGGGCATTTTTGTCATTAGGCTAATAAAAGAATTAAAAGGGAAAAAGAAATCAAAATTCATGTCCATCTTCTTCCTAAGTGTCGAAATTTTCAAGCTCTCCATAGCTAGGGTTTCTTCATCTTTCAAGCTTGATTGTAAGTACCTCCTAGCCCCGTTTTTAATATTCTTCGTATTTTTTAAATCCTCGTAGCTCGATTTAGTTATTTCTAGCTATGTTTTGAGCTAGGGTTTATGTTAAAAAATTTACCCATGTATGACATGCATGTATTTTGATGTTTTATGGAAGAATATAAAAGTTTGATGTATGGTAAACATCTTTTTCTAAGTGATTTTTATGAAAAATTGCATAAAAGGACCAAATTGTAAAAGTCATGAAAATGGTCATACATGAGTAAATTAGTGGAAATTGGGGGCTGTTGTAGTTAAGAAAATTATTTGACTAGGCTTAAAATACAAATAAATTGAATGAAAATCATTTTACGAGCCTAGGGGCAAAAGTGTAATTATGTGAAAGTTTAGGGGCAAAATTGTAATTTTGCCAAAATATGATTCATGGGTTAATTTAGTCAATATGAGTATTAAACAAGTGAAATTTCTATTATAGATCAAGAAACACGAAGCCCGGACTGAAACCGAGGCAAGAACAAGGTTGTGGACTAAATCGAATATCTATACACATTTTGAATACCGAAGTAAGTTTCTGTGAAATTAAAGCTACATAATGTTTTTATATTTTTAATTGCTTGATATTATGTGAAATGAATGTTATTTATATAAAATTGACTAATGATGTCTCGACGAGAGTATGATAAAAATACGTTAGGATGAAGTCCCGGTTAAACATTTCGAAATAACAAGGATACCTATGTCACAACATGAGATAAGGAAGGTCCCGTATAAGACCATGTCTGGGACATGGCATCGGCACCGAATGTACGTCCCGTATAAGACCATGTTTTGGACATGGCATCGGCACCAAATGTAGGTCCCGTATAAGACCATGTCTGGGACATGGCATCGACACCGAATAAGGAAGGTCCCGTATAAGACCATGTCTGAGACATGGCCCCGGCACCAAAGGAAGATCTCGTGTAAGACCATGTCTGGGACATGTCATCAACATCTATATACGATCTCGTATAAGACCATATCTGGGATATGGCATCAACATCGAGACATGAGATCCCGTGTAAGTTCATATATGGGATATGGCATCGGCATCAAGAGGTGATCCCATGTAAGACAATGTCTGGGATATGGCATTGGCATCGTGACACATGTATAATGAGATTGAGTATCCTTTGATATTTTGAGTAGTTCAACGGGCCAAGAGCCAAGTTATGTAAAGATGACAAAGAGCTAAGTCTATGTTTAAAGAGTATAAAAGTGCTAAAGTTATGTGATGAAGTGATACAGGTACCCATGAATAGTTTACGAGAAATGCATGCAATTTGTGATATGTAACTTTGTAAGAGTATGCATGAGTAAGTTATGTTGATGTATTTGAGAATTTGAGTATCATTAGATGAAATAAATGGAGGCTATTATAAGTCTAAATGTTGCTATTTATTTCATGCAAACTTACTAAGCTATATGCTTACCCCTCTCTTTTCCCTTTTCTTTATAGTATCGCCAAGCTAGCTCGAGGATCGTAGGACGTCAAAGCTCGGATCACACTATCAATTATTCTTTTGGTATAGTAAAGTTGATTTCTTTTGGGTATGGCATGTATAGGAACTTGGTCATTTTGATATGTCATAATTGTTAGCCAAAGTGTTGGCTATATTTGCCACTTATTCATTTTTTAAATGGCCATTGGAAATTGGCCAATACTTGCTAAGTTTTATATATATCCAATGATGATGATATTCATGAAGTGCAAGTTCATGCTATTGATCGAGTAAAATGTGAAGTGTATGCATGATGAATTAGTGATTCTTCGTAGTGTATTATTGCTATGTTATGTGTTGCTTGTGGTGGTTTTGAGTGTGTTTGTTTTTCAAGGAGGCAATTGGCTTGGTAAATATCTTTCTAATTGTCCACATAGGTAGACACACGAGCGTGTGTCTAGGCCATGTGTGACACACGGTCAGCCCCTTGGGTGTGTTGGTGGCCGTATGTCCCCTGCATCAAATTTGCGAAAATTCAATTCGTCACACGGGCCAGCACACGAGCGTATGAATAGGTCGTGTGCCCCTTAAGTGTTTGCTGACGTCATAAACAGAATACCAAGATTTTTGCACACGGGTGTGGACATGGGCGTGTCTAGGCCGTGTGAGGGACACGGGCATGTGTCCGACCATGTGAAAACCCCTATAGGTTCGAAAAGAAAATAAAATCCACACGGGCTGAGAACATGGGCGTGTGTGACCACACGGCCTGCCCACACGGGCGTGTTCCATTTTACACGGGCGTGTAGCCCTGTTTTAAGCAAAAAATTTCTAAGTGCGTAAAAGTTTCCGGTTTGGTTCCGAACCATTCTGATGGTATGTTTAGGGTCTCGTAGACCCATAATAAGGACGTTATGAATATGAATGCAAAAGTTTTAAGTTGAAATGAAATTTTATGGGCCGATGTTATATGTTTAAGCAAGTTAAGTTCGGTAATGTCTCGTATCCGGTTCTGAAGTTGAACACAGGTAAGGGGTGTTACACGCATTGAACATGAGATAACTTATAAAATACCAAATTAACTCATTACTAGCCATTCCAATGGCTAGATTACAAAACATCACTTACAAGTCATCATTTGGCCAACTAAGCCTATACTATACCAAAATCAGATTTCTATGTATACCAAAAAGGAGATAGTGGATAGTGTGATTATGCTCCGACCGATCCTCCAACCTTCGCGAGCTTACAAGCACTATAAAATAAAGGAAAATTTAAACGAGGTAAGAATTTTCATGCTTAGTAAGTTCGTATAACGGAAAATAAACTTACCAGTTATATCTATTCAAACTAGCATACATAACATACATTTCATCCATTATAGGTAGTTCACCTAAACATATACACTTGATCAAACAAGTTAGTCACGTAACATCATATAAATATCAAGTAAACATAAATGGGCTCATTATATACAAACTTCCATTAACTCCACCTTTCCATATTTCGAGAGTCTTTTTCGTTGAACTAATGAAATTTCGATGGACATTCGGGGGATGTACATAAGGTATACATTTGAATTATCCATCAATTTGTATTCATTATTACTCATTGGGCATAAGTTCGAAGAGAGCACTCTCGAGCCACATATTTTACAACAGGATTACCAGTCCAGGCTAAATCCTGATTTTCAACCGACGTTCACAAGAGTCATTTAGGATTGCCAGTCCAGGCTAAATCCTATCAGTGACCTGTGCTCTTAAGAGCTTTATTAGGGTTACCCGTCCAGGCTAAACTCAATCTATAACATATGCTCGAGAGGCTTAAATTCAAGATTACCCGTCCGGGCTAAATCCTATTTGTAACCTTTTCCATATTATACCTGTTTCAAGAAATCACCATAGTCCATCGAATTTCAATATTCAACCGGGACATGATATTTTATCAATTTCCAACTTGTAATTATTTCATTATGTATATCATCACATACATATTATCACAATCACACAATTAAATTCAAACATATTAACATACCAAATTAAGTTACACGAACTTACCTTGACAATTGTTCGTGTTTGAATTCCAACTAATCTGAAACTTTTTGTTTCCCTCGATCTAATTTCGTAGTTGGTCTTTTCGGGTTTATAATAGCAAATTTAACTATTAATCTATCACATTTCATATACATTTGCATTCTACTACATCCTAGGCAAAATTACTATTTTGCCCCTACTCTTTTCAAAAATTCCAATTTCGTCCCTAGGCTCGGAAAATGAAATTCATGCAATCTAGTCCTCTTTCCAAGCCTAACCGAAATTTAATAACAATTTTTACAGCACACACATTTCACAAATTTCAGAATTTTCCATGAGTTTTACCTCTTTTTCATTTTAGTCCCTAAATCAAGTTTCCATGAAAAATTGCTTTGTAAAAGTTGTTTATCTATCAACTTTCATTTTCTACCATAAATTTCAAATTTCCAGCATTTACATCCATGGCAAAGTTTCTACACTTTTTTATCTTTTCAAATAAATCCCATAAATAGAAAGATTAGGCTATCCAGATTTTAAAAATATAAAAATCATTAAAAACGGGACTTGATTTCATACCTTTTTAAGCTTGAAAAGTTCTCTTCCTCTCTCCTAGGGTTTCCATAGAAATATTGGGGAAGAAGATTAATAGAAAATATGATAATTTCTTTTTATTTTTCTATCATCTTTTTAATTTGTTGATTTCCAATTTAGTCTCTAGCCATTTCTAATTTTTCCATGGATGAGTCATAAAAATCTCTACTAACTCTCATTCAATGGTCTAATTACCATACAAGGACCTCTAGTTTTAAATTCTATAGCTATTTAATACCTATAGCTACTAGAATCTAACTTTTGCATTTTATGCAATTTAGTCCTTTACCTAATTAACCACACAATCGATAAATTTTTCGTATCAAAATTTTCATGTGACCTTCCTATCATAATACCAACCATAAAATAAAATAAAATAAATTTTTAATTTTGGGCTCAGATTTGTGGTCCCGAAGCCACTGTTCCGATCTCACCGAAATTGGGCTGTTACATAACTATCTTGTTTGATTAAGTGTATGTGTTTAGGTAATTTGTCAAGTTGATGGAAAACATGTTATTATATACGTAATTTTAATAAATGAGATTGGTAAGTTTAATTCCTGTTATACGAACTTACTAAGCATATAATGCTTATTAGGTTTTATTTTCTCTGTTTGATAGTACTCGGAAGCTCGCGAAGGTTGGAGATTGGTTGGAGCATCATCACACTATCCACTAGCTTGTTTTGGTATAAATAGTAAACTTATTTTGGCATAATGGCATGTATAGGTAACTTGGTCATTATTGACTTATAAATGTTGTTTGTAATCTTAGCCACTGGAATGGCTAGTGATGGTTATATTTTAGTATATCTATTAAGGTTATTTTATGGTAATAATATAGTTATACCATGGATTGATTGAGTTATGCTAAATGAATATATCTATTAAAGATAAGATTATAAATATGTATGCATGTATTGATATACCATGTTAGATGTTAGAATTAACTTGGTTATGATGCTTGAATTGGTTGGTATATGAATGTAAATTTTGGTGTAGGTTACTGGCAAGGTTTAGGTGAGAAATAAAGCTAGAAAATGGCTTTATTTTGTCCACACGGGCGTGTGTCTTGGCCGTGTGAAACCTGCACTTAATTTTGAAAAATTAAATTTAACCACACGGCCTAACACACGGGCATGTGGCACAAGTCAGAGAGTTACACGAGGTCGAACACGGCCTGCAGCACGGGCGTGTATTAGGGTCACACAGGCGTGTGTGCCCCGTGCATTTAGGAAAATTTTAAAATTTCACGAGAATAATTCTACGAGTTCCGAATTAGTCAGACTCGATTCTAATACTCATATTGGGCCTCGAGGGTCCATTTAAGGGATGTTATGAATAATCTCGAAAAATGAATAGTAATTGACATGAATTATTTGTAAATGTTTTGAAAACTCCAGTAATTCTCCGTAACCCTGTTCCGGCGACGGACACGGGTTAGGGGTGTTACAGGTGCACCCCAAGGACAAAAACTGGGTTAAGCAAAACCCCTATCTGTCAACTCTTGCAATTGTGCTTTCAACTCTTTCAACTCAGTAGGAGCAATTCTGTAAGGAGCAATCGATATCGAAGATGTTCTCGGTACTAGCTCAATGGAAAACTCAACCTATCTAATCGGCGATAACCCAGATAACTCTTCTGGAAACACATCTGGATACTTACAAACCACTGGAACTGATTCTAACTTCAACTCAGAAACTCTAGAATCAAATACATATGCAAGGTACGCATTGCAGCCCTTTCTCATATATTTCTATGCTGACATAGACAAAATAACACTAGGCATACCACTTAAACTATCTGATTCAATCTGAAGCTTTTTACTGTTCTGACACTTTAACACAATAATCTTTCATCTACAGTTCACAATAGCATCATGAAGAGTCAGTCAATCCATGCCCAAAATCACATCAAACTCATCAAACGAAAATAACATCAAATCGTCTTTATGAGCTCGATCAACTAACACAACAAATTCTTTCAGTTCAAGTATCCCGACAAGAAGCTTTATATCTTTATTTAACCCCTCCTCGAATCGTTTACACATAGCAACCTTGGTTGGAATACATTTTTGGGCATATTTGCTCAATCTGACAAATTCTCTTTTGTATTCAGACACTGACATACGGCCCTGTTTAAGCTCAAGGAATTCTTTACGTTTCTGCTCAAGGAATCTCTGACTTATATACTTCTTTCTGAACTCGATTTGAAAGAATTCCAATTCGATACGCTCTCTCGGCACAACCAAAACCAAAGTATTACACTATTAATATGCTGAGTCTTTTAGTAGAGATACGACACATTTTACAAACTCTGCCGGTGTACAAGACAACTCGTTGAAAACTCTAATAGTATTTTCTAACCAAAATTTAGCTCTCTCCAGATCATCATCAACTGTAGCTTTAAATTCTTCAACCACATATTTGTGAATTTTTTCGACTGGCAATTTATTAACTTGCATTGGTTCCAAACCTTAAGGAATGACAGGGATCGGTTGGGGAACAGGTAGGGGTGGAGATCGTTGAGTTGTCGGGTTCATCTATACGAACTCGGTAAACCACTCACTCATCATTTGGAAGAAAAATTTTTTAGCTTCTTCTCCCCGACCCTCAGATATGAGCTTTGTACCACTCGACGCTACTCCGTGAACGGAGGCTTGCGCGTTACTTTTGACTTTATCGGAGTCAGCTCGGTTGGACGTCATTACTATATGAAAACATATTTCAAATGAGTCGGTAGTTATCACACTATCACAAGTTATATAATGGCATGTACTACTAGACTCGTACACGCTACGTTCAGTCCGAGAATCGACTAAACTATAGCTCTGATACCACTAAATGTAAAACCCCTAACCCGTATCCGTCACCAGAATAGAGTTACGGAGTATTACCGAAAAATTTAAAACTTAAAACATTCATTTCTAAACATTTCATAAATCATGTTATAATTCATTCAAATACAAGCATATTGTCCCTTATATGAGTCGTCGAGGCCCTAAAAACACTTTAGAAACGAATCGGTACTAAATCAGAAATGTATAGAATTTTTGGGAAAAAGTTAGAATTTTTCAAGCTGCAGGGGTCACACGGTCGTGTGACACACATGGCTGAGACACATGCTCGTGTCTCAGGTAGTATGGACATTCGAAGTAGGGACACACGGCCGTCTCCCAGCCTGTGTCCGTGCCCAAGTAACTCTCTAACTTAGGTCACAAGGCCAAGTCACACGCCCGTGTGCCAGGCCATGTAACTCTCGATGGTCGTGACCATCCCTTTTCATATAGTAATGACGTCCAACTGAGCCGAGTCACATTCGAAGTAGGGACACACGGTCGTCACCATCCCTTTTCATAGTTGATGGTCGTCACAATCCCTTTTTATAATCTATAGTCGAAGCTATCCCTTTTAATAATTCGATGGTCGTCACCATCCATTTTCATAATCGATAGTCGAAGCTTTCCCTTTTCATAATTCGGTGGTCGTCACCACCCCTTTTTATAATTGATGGTCGTCACCATCCCTTTTCATAATCGATAGTCAAAGCTATCCCTTTACATAATTCGATGGCCATCACCATCCCTTTTCATAATCGATAACCGAAGTTATTCCTTTTCATAATTCGATGGTCATCACCATCCCTTTCCATAATCGATAGCCGAAGCTATCCCTTTTCATTGGTTGATGATCGTCGATACGCCGTTTGATTTTTATGCCGAGACATAAGTTGATATTATAAAATGATAGCATTTAAAACATAATTTAACACGCTATTTAAACGTACGAACTTACCTCGACGACAAAATGTAGAAGCGGAGTCAATTAATCCGAAGCTTTCTCTTTGCCCCGATTTAAAGCTATACGAGGTCTATCTTCATCTAAATGAATAAATTCAATCAATTTAATAGCCATTATATTAAATTCAGTCCAAATTCATATTTTTGCAAAATTGCAATTTTGCCCCTAATGTTTTGATTTCTTTATAATTTATTCCTTAAGCTTGTAAAATGAAATTCATGCAATTTCATCCCTACCCAAGCCTAGCCGAATTTCATATAAGCTCATAGCTGCCCATACATTACATTATTTCACAAATTACACCATGAATATTTTTTATTTTTCAATTTAATCCCTAATTGACAATTTCATTAAAAATCACTTAACAAAAGTTGTTTATCTAACAACAAAATTTTATTTTCTTCCATCAATCTTCACAAACAACATGAATTCATTCATGGCAAAACCCTAGTATTTTAACAGTTTTGCGAATTAGCCCCTGGGCTAGCTAAATTAAGCTACAACGATCCCGAAAACATAAAAATAATTAAAATCGAAATTGAAATTCACTTACATGCAAGGATACAATGACCGAACCTTCAAATACACTTCAATGAAGTTTTTATTTCCTTATTTTCGGTTGAATATGGACAACAAGATGATAGGTTTGTTTTTTTATTAATTTTACTAACCTTTATTTATTAAATTACATGTTTAACCTTATTATTAACCTTTGAAATTTCATAACTAATGTCCATATTTGTCCATTCAATATATCAATGGTATAATTACCACATAAATCCCTTAACTAATTAATTTCATAGTCATTTGATACCTTTAACTTATAGAACTCTAATTTTGCACCTTCTACAATTTAGTCCTTTTCACTAAATTAAACATGCAAACGATAAAATTTCTTTACAAAACTTTTATACGACATTCCTAATACTCCATAGACATTAAAATAATAATAAAATAAATATTTCAACGTCAAATTTGTGGTCTCAAAATCACTATTCCGATTTCACTGAAAAACGGGTTTTACAAGCTTCTCCCTAAAAATCTTGTCTAAGACCTGAATATGATAACATTGAATTTACCATTCCAGTCAAGACTCTATTTTTCCTTTCAGCTACACCGTTTTGTTGTCGTGTGTAAGGGGCTGAAACTTGATGGACAATTCCAATGGATTCAAAATAACTTGGATTATAATATTCTCCACCTCTATCAAATCTTAAGCACTTGATAAATGATTCACACTAAAGTTCAACATCAAATTTATAAACTTTAAATTTATCAAGCGCTTCATCTTTTGAATGCAATAAATATACATAGCAATATTTAAAACAATCATCAATAAAAGTAACAAAATATTTCTTTCCACCTAATGTAGGAGTATTATGCATATCACATAAATCACTATGTATCAAATCAAGCAATTTTATTTTCCTTTTAACCTTAGGGAAAGGGCTTCTTGTAATTTTAGTCAACATACATGTATTGCATTTTTCAATATTTTTATGAAAAATAGGAATTAAATCTAACTTATGCATGTCATTCAATTTTTTATAATTCAAATGACCTAACCTATAATGTCATAAACAAGATGATTCAACCATATAAGCAGAAATAATATTTTTATCCTTATTAATAATGTTGAGTTTGAACATGCTCTCATACATATATCCTTTCCCTACAAAAATTCCTCCATTAGACAAAATAAACTTATCTGCCTCAAAAAAAAGTTTGAAACCAAACTTATTCAACAAACTTCCAGACACTAAATTATTTCTAACTTCTGGTACATAAAGTACATCATTCAAAGTTAAAACCTTTCCAGAAGTGAATTGTAGTTCAACAGATCCTTTGCCTTTGATTGTTGCGGTGGAAGAATTTCCCATGTACAAGACATTGTCATTTTCACATTGTGTGAACTTTGTGAACATGCTTTTGTCTTTGCACACATGTTTGGTTGCTCTGATATCAATCCACCATGCATTATTATCTTGTACCATATTAATTTCAGATATCATTGCAACGAAATTTTCGTTATTATCAGCCTTCGAAGATGATTTCTTCTTTAAAAATCAACATTCATACTTGAAATGTCCCGGCTTACCACAATGTAGCATGAGCCCTTTTGTTTCTTTTTGAACTTAGGTGCTCTATCAATCTGTTTGAACTTTCTCTTGAATGGTTTAGTAGTCTTTACTTCTTTCGTAACATGTACTTTGGCATTTTTAGAATTTAAGTTCTGATGTTACTTTCGATATTCTTCTTCAATACGAACATGATTTGCTAAAGCCTCAAGAGATATTTCCTCTTTCTTATGTTTTAGACTTCTTTTAAAGTCTTTCTAAGATGGAGGAAGTTTCTCTATTATGGAGGATACAATAATCATTTCATCCATTTTCATATCATATTGCTTAAATTGATTCAGCATCTTTTCAATATCACGGAATTGTTCCATAACAGAACGACCATCAACCATTTGATAATTATTGAAACGACTGACAAGAAATTTTTTACTTGTAGCATCTTTAGTTATGTATATTGTCTCCAATTTGTCCCATAATTCTTTAGCGGTGACCTCGTTTTGGTAGGTGTCAAACAAACCATCAGATAAACCATTCAACATGTGGCTCATGCACATATAATCAGCATTGTCCCATTTTTGCCTTTCTCGGGTTGCAGCAACAGATTCGTTTTCATTCACTTCAAGTCTTGGAGTATCCAAAACATAGCCAATCTTCAAAGTTGATAATAAGACGTGCATCTTTTTCTGTCATCATTAGAAATTGCCACCATCAAACTGATCAAGTTTGAAAAAGTTGGAAGCCAACTCTCTTAGTGTTCCACTTTCATGTGTTGTGGTAGTCATCATGAAATATAACCTTAAAATTGTTAGTACAAATCTCCGATGAGGAAAATCTCGAACACACGAACGGAACTCGAACAGAAAAAGAAGAAATAGGACAAGGCTCCAAGGCATGTATCAAGTCATTATCTTTAAGGTTATATTCGCCCCCACCTATTTTCAGTGTGCAAATGAGTTTCAAGCAAATTAACCTCGATGATACAATGAAGCCAATGACTATTTGCATTTTGCACTGACTAGAATAGTCCACTAAGCACTAAGCAATGTATAACAAGAAACTCAATTTCTACAAAGAATTTCTGCAGTAACTCTTTATAAAACAATATAATAATATTAGAAAATAAGGATAGAAAAAACTTTTAGAACTTGTTGGTGTGTTTTCTAAATGAAATCTCATTCCTATTTATAGGAATCTTCATGTCTCTTCATAAAGACATCTTTCAATAGGTGTCTTATATGATTAATAAATAATAATAATTATTAATTTAATTTTATAACTATTCAAGTAATATTGTAATATTGTTTGAATAGTTATAATTGTTTTTCAAAAATCAAATGATATAATTTTTTACCAATGACCAAAATATTTATCTTTTGATTAATTACACCCATTCATTTATAATTATTGAAATACTATAAATATTTAAAAATATTCCAACAGATACAAGCATCAATCTAAATATCAAAACAAAACAGTTTAAATGCTCAAGTGCATAATAGATGCCATTTAAAAGTACAAATGGCTAATCTAGAATCGGGTAGATACCAGTAAACGATGAAGGGCAATGCGTGTAGCACTTTTTTATAGGTAGAATCTCAAACTGTTGGACGCTCTAAAGTTGGGAGAGAAGTTTAATCACATCAGGCCGTGGGCGACACAAAGCCTCCAATGGCCTAGCCTTGAGGATAGTCAATCCAACAGTATCTGGTGTCATATCCACCTTGTCTGACCCTACGTTTTCCCATTCAAAGCATTGTATAAAAACACCAATTGCCAACAAAACGGACCGTAAGCCCATGTTTCTGCCAGGACAAGCTCTCCTTCCAAGTCCAAATGGAAGATATTTCAATCCTTCCTTGTCTTCCAAAGTTCCCTCATAAAATCTTTCAGGCTTGAACTTGGTTGGCTCCTCCCATATGCTAGGATCCCTTTGGATGGCCCAAGCATGGACCAAGAGCATTGTGCCTTTAGGTATCTCATATCCATCCACCACACAATCTTCAGATGGGCAATGAGGCAATAAAAGCGGTGCTGCGGGATATAACCTTAGTGTCTCGTTTACAACACAACGAAGGTATGGAAGTTTGAGAAGATCTGATTCATTTAGCAGGCGCTCATGTCCAACATGGCGAATGATCTCGTCTCTTGCCTTCTGCAAAGCCTCTGGATGACTCAGCAGGAGTGCCATTGTCCACTCCATTGTAATAGCAGTAGATTCAGTTCCTGCAATGAACATCATCTGTTGCAAGCCAATGTTAGAAAACAGATAATTTGTTTCCTACTTTTTGCTTTGATAGATATTACTCATAACTTCAACGAAAACTGTCAAACAAAGATCATCCATATCAGTATTAAACCCATTTTTTTATGTTACTCGGACATTATATCTTTTTAAGAATTAATGTTTAATAACACTATGTGACATATATTCGAATAAAGGCATATGAAAAGTTTAATGTACCCAGTTCTGCCACTCAGACAGAAAAAATATTATTAATTACAATTTTTTTAAAGTCGGAGTTGGGTCGAGGTTAAGGTCTGGACATGACAGTAGAGCATCAGGTCGGGTTGGGGCGGACAAAAAACCACCCGTCCTTTCCTGTTGACAGCACTTAAAAAGTGTGAAAAACTATAATGTCATATGGTCAAATTCCATTATTAGTCCATATATGATACATAAATTATGAATTTAGTCATATATTCTTAATCATGTATTTTTGGTATTTTGAAAATTTTGACTATTATTTTTAAAATCTTCTAATCACGCCATATAACTTACTACTTTTACACAATACCCTTAAAGACAACTTCATATAGAAGACTAGAAAGCAAGTTGCTACCGACCAAAACCATAGTCAATGAATTTGAATGCTACTTACTAAAATTTTAAAATTTAGAAACAAGTTGATATAGAAGACTGGAAAGCAAGTTGCAACCTACCAAAACCATGGTCTTGATGACTTGATTGGAACAGAAGTCAGGGTCGTCTTGTTGAAGAGACAGAAGCCGTTCAATCAGCGAAAAATTCTTCTTACTTTTATTTAATCTTATCCCATCTACTAAATTCTGAAGGTATTCATCTCTTCTCCTATGTATTTCTTTCAATTTCTTTTCAATCCCTAGGAAACCAATCCACCTCAAAACTGGGAAGAAATCACATATGTTGGTCCCTAGGCTCGGAAAAAACAAGCTCTTAAATTCCGTGAAGAACATCTTTTCTGCCTCCACGTCCTTAGGATCCTCGACCCCACGTTTTCCGGCCACCGTCCTCCACATAACATTCATCGTCAAGAGACAAAACAAGTACTTCAAGTCCACCTTTTGGGTGCCGTTGCCTGATGAGACCTCAAACAAGCGACGAACAAAGTCCGCAACTTCTTCTTCACGTATGGAAGAAAACTTTTCAACGCTGTTAGAACAGAAGATCTCAACAGCACTGAGACGGCGATGGTTCCGCCAAAGTGATCCGTAAGGAGCCCAAACGAAAGTAGTGTAGTTGTACGTCATAAGTTCCCCAGCCATAGTCTGAGGCCGGTTTGCAAATATTATATCATTCTTGTTCAAGCATTCTTCAACAGCAGAAGGAGAAGAAAGAACAAGGACATGTCTGCAACCGAATTTGAGATATAAAACAGGGCCATATTTGGATAATAACATGGCCAGTGATTGGTAAAGTGGGTTTTTGATGAGGTGAAGGTGGCCAATAATTGGCAGAGAAAAGGGACTCGGAGGCAAATTTTTGGTTTTATGAGTCAAAAGCTTGATGGTGAGAAGAATGAATAAGATGATTACAAGGTAATGGTACAGGCTTTCCATGGAAACAAACAGGAAAACCATATGAAGAACGCTTTGTTTAGAGACACTGACTGAAGAAAGACGGTGAGGCCCTGAAATTATATAGCATCAAATTCTTGAGTAGATAGACATAGTGTAGGCTGCTTCTTTTTTTTCCAAAATGACTCAAAACAAATCACTATTGACTTAAATAAAAAAATCATGGCCTGTTTATTATAGCATCAAATTCTTGAGTAGATAGACAATGTGCGGTCAGACCCAGTACCACCCAAATGATTCTCATTTATTGCATTTTAAAAAAATAATAATAATTTTTGGGTGCCACTATTGGAATAGACGGCCGTATTTTTCAAAATAGTCATAAAAAATACGGATATTTAAGGAGAGAAAAAATATTACATGTCACCGATTTCTCAAGCAACACAAAAAAAAATTTAAAAGAAAAATTTTATTTTGTCAAATTGGAAAAAAAAATATTTTCTCATTCTTTAATTTTTTATCTAATCCCTTATATTAGGATTCATAGTCGCATTTAAACACTTCTATCTCACCATTAATCTTCATGGTTAATTCATTTCTTTCAAGATCAATGGTGGATCTAGACGTGGCTAAAAATGGCCTACCCTTCAGTATAGGGACGCATTGTTCTTCCTCGAAGTCAAGGACTACAAATTCAACAGGGACGATAAAATTCCTCACCTTAACTAATACGTCCTGAAGTACCCCTTTTAGGCGTACTACGAATCAATCAACTAATTGCAATGTTATCGATGTGTTTTTCAACTCCCCTAATTCGAGTTTCATATAAATTGATCGAGACATTAAATTAATGATGACCCCTAAATCACAAAGGGCATTGCTAAAATATCTATCTCGTATCTTTATCACAATTGTAAAAGTATTCGGATCTTTCAATTCCAGGGGTATCTTCTTAGCAATGATAACACTACAAAGGGCATTTATGTTAATTTGCTCACCCTTTTCAACTTTTTATGCCTCGATATAATTTCTTTTAAGTACTTGGCATATTATGGTATTTTCTCAATTAACTCCAAAAGTGATAAATTAACATTAAGGGAATTAAATAAATTAAGAAAACTTACAAAGTCCACTTCGTCCCTCCTTTGTTTGTCATCGATTCTCGACAGGAATGGTATCTTTGTAGTTGTAGGATTCGAGATTACCGGCTCAGCTACCGATTTGGCTACTTGTTCGATTGACTCTTAACTCTTATATTCGTCCAGGGGTTCCTCGACAGATTTTTGTAAATTCTAGTCTATTTGAATGGGAGCACTAAAATTGTCAAAGGTTTTACCTAATCGTAAGGCGATTGCGTTCACGTGCTCTTTCCCATCCTTTCAAGGATTATTCTTCGTGTTACTTAGGATTTCGGTACCAATTTACCTTTGAAGGTTGCTCATCATCTCCATCATTTGGATCATTTGATTTTGAAAGCTATCCTTAAAATCAATCAATATGTTATGGGTTAAAGTACACTCAGACTATACTTGTCGGATATCTGTCTTCATTGACTGTATTTCTCCCTTTATTCGATCTAGTCGTTGACCATATATAGTATGGTCATTCCCCACGGATCTATCTTGAGATCTTTGTACGTGCGGAGGTTGGTAAGGAGGGTTCGAACAGTTTTGCATTGGGATTCCGCCTCCTTGATTACCTCCCCACCTTAGGTTCGAATGATCTTTCCAATCAGGGTTATACATGTTTGAATAGGGGTTTTCACCCTTATTGCCCACGTAATTCACCTCATCCAACTGGTTCTCGGAATGTGGCCCATAACTTTGGGCTAGCTCTAACATAGTTGGTTTAGATGCTGCTTCCAAACAATTCAACTTCTCCAAAATTATTTTATATGCATCTACCTTTTGAATGGTTTTCGTTGTTAATGGTTTTGGATTGTCGGTAAACTACTTGTTAGGCCACATATATGAATTCATAGCCATGTCGTCTGTAACACCCCAAACCCGGCCCAAACATTACGACCGAATTTGGTTTGCTACAGAGAAAAGTTTTTGAAAAATCATTTTAAAACTTAGTTGAATTGTCTTTCAATTTAAATTTTCTTTGTTAAAAACCAAACTTAAAATATTTGCTGAGTCGAGTTGTTTACAAATTTCGAATGTACCCGATGGTACTTTAAAACATTTTGCGTTTAATTTGAGAAAAACATGTGCAACCGTTTTAACATCATCAAGTAATTTAAACCAAACATTCAAACATGCAAGCAATAATAAAATAATCCTAGGAGGCCTTATTACAATTAAACAACTTAAATCCAAAAGAAAGATAGATAAAATCTAAAATTCATTTATTAAAAACTCCACTTTGCATGGCCACCTCGAGTCCATCGGCTCCTCACCCATGATCTCTACGAATCACTGAAAAATTAAAGGAGAAGGTGAGTCACCAAGACTCAATGTGTAACCCTTCCCGAATTAATGCAATAACATACACAAATTATAACCAATTAACATGCATAAGTTTAAATGCACCCAACCTAACCATCCATACGCCTTTTTCTACCCCTTGTGGTACCAAACCTTTGGTGGTGCCAAACCACTGTGGTGACGTATAGTCACAAATGTGATACCAAATCACTTTGGAGATACCAAATCTCACGGTGTCAAGACACAATTGTGTTACCAAAACACGGTGACCGAAGTCACAAATAGATGATGGGGCCAACCCATCGTGTGATACCAAATCACTGGCGAGACAATCCCATATCTCAAAGTGGGGCCAACCCACGGTGGTATTAACCACGGGGACAAGTCGCTATGAGGTGCCAAACCTCGGAGGTACCAAACCTCGGTGACCGTAGTCACGATGTGTTACCAAAACACCGGTGTCCAAAATCGACACGAATATCACCGCCCCCTCCTCTCATCAACCCATAACAATCATTTATATGCATGTACCACAAATCATGTTAATAGATTTATTTAATAACATCCAATCGATTTATCATAAGCCATATATCAAATAATACACATACCAAATGTGTCATGCTTCCCAAAAGCATCAAATAATAATCACATAGTAATAAGAACTTACCCAAATCCTTGTTAATACCATGAAGGTATTTCATCCATGTCTACACAAACGCGTTTAGGCATAAAATAACACTTAGCATATTAAAAGTTATAAGATGTGTATGTATACACACCTGGCACCAAAAAGAGTTCTAAAACCCGAATAGACAAATCGGCCACACAAGTATTCTTGCCCCTATATTCGGCCAAAAATGAATATTAGAACCATGGCCTATTCGGCCAAACCAAAATAATTGAGAAAGGTTCCTTGTGAACCTAAAATCTTACCCAAAGCCTTGAACACTTTTCCAACACACTCCTAAAAGAATCGGCCTCACTTCCCTACAATCAACCATCATCAAAAATGTTTATTAGCCTCTCGGCTTAAACGAAACTTAAAAATTAATAATCCTTGAAATAAACCTTACCACCTTACCAAAACCAATTTCTAGAGAAGTCCCGATGATAACTATCTTACCTTCAATATTCGGCCAAAATTGATCAAGATGGGAGAAGAATATTTTGGTATACCCAAGAGAGTGGATTAGGCTATGATTTGTTCAACACAATCAACCAAGGTTCAACTTGTATGGAAGAAGATGAAGTAAGAAAGTGAACTAGTAGTTTTTGCTAAGTGCTTTTGAGAAGAGAAAAGAAAGAATATTATGGTATAGGAGATTCGGCTAAGAAAGAAAGAAGAAAATGGACAAAAGAGATAAGTGTTTTCGCAATGGTTGAAGAAAATACTCAAGTTTCGGTTTTGAGAGATTGAGATGAAGAAAATAGAAATTGAGCATAAAATGACCAAATGGTCAAAAAGTATTAGGCTTAGCAATAGGTGAAATTCGGCTAACAAGAAAAGAGTTTGAGAGAAAAATTTGTTTTGCACTTTTGCACCAAATGAAAGAATGACCAAAAAGAATTCCTAAGCCTTACCAAGACTAGCATATTCGGCCAAACCCCCCTCTTAGCCACAATGCCGTCCAAGTTCATGGCATAAAGGCCATTATTTTGTTTCCAAAACATAATCCTTGATACTAGCCTCATGTCTCCATATTTTCCTTAATTACTTGATTCCCTTCCATATGTTAACACTTGCCTTAAACCTATAGTCTACTAACCAAAAATTAACATAGTCAACCCTTATCTTAATCATCCTTGGCCGACACTTACCATACCAAAGCAAAAATAAAAGTTGTCCCAATGCTATTTAAGGGATTCGAACCTCTCCCCTCAAGCTAAACTCCATGCGCCATTACCAACTTGCCATGCACTCATCTTGTGTCACTTATTGCTACTTAAATTAACTTAAGTGCTAAGCTCATTTAATCCTCTTCTTTAAATAAGCCATACTAAGAATTATTCTACTAAACCGAGCTTACTCAAGACCCCTAATTAAGCCTTATATCATCACGAATAATATCACGTAAATTCAAATACAAGAAAAAATAATTAAATCACAAATAACCCCTATTTTGGGATGTTACAGTTCTACCTTCTTAAAATAATTTCGACCTCGAAATTACCGATCGAAAAGGTGAGAGGTATTCTTTGCCGCATCACCTCCTCAGTTCCCACGCCGCTTCCTCCGTACCATGGTTTCGCCATAGCACTTTCACTAAAGGTACCGACTTTCTACGCAATACTTTGACATCACGATCTAAAATCGAACTGGTTCCTCCTCGAATGATAAGTCGGAGTTAACCTCAATTTACGCGCTCATCGCACGATGTGCGATGGATCGACCTATACCGTCTAAGCATCGACACATGGAAGACATTGTGAATCGACTTAACTCTGCTTTGGCGATTCGAGGTGATAAGCTACCGGTCCTACTCACTTCAACACACGATATCTGGCCGATGAACCTTGGACTTAATTTCCCTTTTTGCCCAAAGCGCAACACCTTTTTCCAAGGCGACACCTTCGTAAAGACTTTATCTCCTACCTCATATTCCATCTCCTTGCGCTTGAGATCGGCGTAAGACTTTTGCCTATCCGATGCTTCCTTGAGACGAGCCCGAATTACCTTAACTTTGTCCTCGGTTCGCGTCACCAGTGCGGACCCAAAACATGTCGTTCACCTAGTTCAGTCCAACACGTAGGAGTACGGCATTTTCGCCCATACAAGGATGCTTCATATGGAGCCATTTGGATACTCGCTTGATAACTATTGTTATAAGCGAATCCGCCAACGGTAGATACTCCTCCCAACCGCCATCAAGTCCGAACACAACCTCTCGAGCATATCTTCTAAGATCTCGAATCACTCTCTCCGATTGTCCGTCGGATTGCGGATGAAAAGTCGTGTCTTTGAAGTCCAATCTCGTACCCAAAGCTTGATGCAACGCTCTCCAAAACCTCGATGTAAACCTCGGATCCCTATCCGAGATAATCGATCTTCGCACACCATGCAATCTCACTATCTCGGCTACATATAACTTAGCTAACCTCAGGCGAATAATCTAGCCTTACTGGTATGAAATGCGCTGATTTAGTCGACGATCCACAATCACCCAAACCGAATTCTTCTTGCTAGGCGTAAGAGGTAATCCACCGACAAAGTCCATGGTGATCCTCTCCCACTTCCATCGTGGAATCTTCACGGGTGAAGTAAACCGGATGGCAACCGATGTTCAGCCTTGACTTGTTGACACGTCGGACACTTACCCACGAACTCGAGTTACTTCCCGTTTGGACACTGCCACCAAAATTGCTCTCTCAAATCCCGATACATCTTGCTACCTCCGGGATGCATAGCATATGGGTCGCTATGTGCCCCGAAGAATCCTTTGTCTCAACTCCACATCCTTTGGCATACAAGCTCTTCCTTTAAAGCACAAAACTCCATCACCGGGACGGACTAAAATCCTCTAATCCACCATTACGGACTTGCAACCTCCGATCATTCAAACCATCATCCTCTAACCGCTTCTCCTTAATCTGATCTAACCAAGTCGGCTTGACTTGCAATTACGCCAAAAGACTCCCATCATCGAACGGACTAAGTCGAGCAAACATCGATCTTAAATCCGATACAACCTTACGGCTCAACGCGCGTCGCCACCACGTTAGCCTTACCGGGATGATACTCGATCGAGCGATCGTAGTCCTTCAACGACTCAATCCATCTACGTTGCCTCAAATTCAAATCCTACGAGTCAAAAGATACTTAAGACTCTTGTGATCCGTATAAACTATCGACTTCTCTCCGCACAAATAGTGCCTCCATATCTTCAAAGCGAAGACTACACCGCTAACTCCAAGTCATGAGTCGGATAATTAACCTCATGTGGTCTCAATCGCCGAGATGCATAAGCCACTACCTTCCCCTTCTTGCATCAAAGACGCATCCCAAACCAATATGTGATGCATCATAATAAACCGTGAATTCCTTGCTCGCCTCGAGTTGAATCAAAACCGGAGCTTGAAAGAATCTTCTTCAATTTGTCGAAACTTTCTTGCTGCTCCTCGGTCCATACAAATGGAACTCCTTTCTCAACAACTTGGTCATCGGTGCGGCAATCAAAGAAAATCCTTCCACAAATCTTCGATAATACCCCGCTGGACCTAGAAAACTCGAATTTCAACCACGATTTAGGCGGCTTCCAATCTAACATCGCCTCAATCTTTCGAGGATCCACTCTAATCCCTACGGTGAAACAACGTGACCCAAGAAAGTCACCTCCTTAAGCGAGTCGCACTTACTAAATTTCGTGCATGTTTGCTTTTCCTCGAATCGCAACACCACTCGCAAATGCGCATCATGCTCCTCTTACGACTTGAATACACCAAAATATCATCTATAAAGACCACAACAAACCGATCCAAAAGCGTTGAAATACCCTATTCATCATGTCCATGAAAGCTGCTGGTGCATTAGTCAAACCAAACGGCATCACCGGGAACTCGTAGTGTCCATACCGAGTACGAAATGCCGTCTTATGGATATCACCTCTTTCACCTTCGATTGATGATATTCGGACCTTAAATCAATCTTAGAGAAAACCGCACTTCTTTTCTGGTGATCAAACAAGTCATCTATCCTCGGCAAAGGATACTTGTTTTTAATCGTCGACTTATTCAATGGCGGTAGTCTATACACATCCGCATCGTACCATCCTTCTTCTTGACAAAAAGTACCGGCGCTCCCCAAGGTGAAACACTTGGTCGAATGAAACCTCGATCCAACAACTCTTGTATCCGAGCCTTCAATTCCAACAATTCCTTCGGTGCCATCCTATACGGAGCTATAGACACCGGCGCGCCTGTTCGAATAAGATCTATACCAAATTCAACTTCACGATCCGGAGGCAATCCGGAAGTTCTTCAGAAATACGTCAGCAAATTCCTTTACAGTTTGAACATTCCCCACAGAAGACTCCTTAGCTTCCAAAGCACACACATGAACTACGAACGCCTCACAGCCCTTCCTGACCATCTTTACTGCTTTCAACGCAGATACCACGTTGGATAGATAATCTCTCCTATTACCTATCATGACCACTTCTTCACCTTCAATCGTCTTCAAAACCATACGCTTAGCAAAGACAATCCAAACTTGCTTGGTACTTGACCAACCGATCCATCCCAAGAATCGATCGAACTCCTCAAACGGCGGTTCCATCGGATCGGCTACAAACACTACCCCTTGGAGTTCTAGGGGGTATATCTCTATACAGCTTATCTACTTCTACAGAGTGACCTAAAGGACTAAGTACAGTCATCCTCTTAGAAGCAGTCTCGGGAACTAAACTCATGGTCTCAACTATACTACTAGCAACGTAAGAGTGCGTCGAACCCACATCTATCAAGGCAGTATATGGAACACCAAAAATTAAAAACGTACCGGTTATGACGTCCGGTGCGTCTCCTTCCTCACGACGCCGCAAAGATACACCAAACCAGCCGCCTAGCCTCCGTGTTGCCAAAACCTCGCCGTTTGCTCCGCGACCTCCACTAGAGCCATAACCACCTCTACCATTACCACGACTCTCTGCGGTCTTTGGTCCCTCCTTTACGAAATCGGGCACGACCTTGACCTTGAGATCGATTCCTAGCTTGCTTACGCGACGATCCCTCACACGATGTTCTAGCGAACCACACTCGAAACATCCTTTCCTCCGGTCCAACATTCACCCCAATGAAACTTTCCACAACTGATTTACTCTGGGCGGTCTTTGATTAGCAATTTGTGGACCTCCGCGCCGATTTGACCCACTCGCCTAAATCTTTTACGAACATTACCACGACCTGCACGATCCAAAGCCTCTCTTGACTTGCTCCTATCATAACTTTGCCTCGCGGACTCCTTGATTCCTTCGGCTACCTTGGCCTTCTCCACCAAGACAAAGAAACTCACGTTCTTCTTTGTGGAGCAATCAGCGACCTTAACTCGTCTCTAAGTCCGTCTTCAAAACGAACACAACGATCATGTTCCGATGCCACTATTCCCCGAGCATAACGACTCAAACCTTAGGAATTCCGCTTCATACTCGAGAGACAGCACTTATTCCCTTGCACTAACCCCGGAAAAGCTTTCCTTTGAGCGTCAATGTAGCTTGATCCAACATACTTCTTCTGATATGCAGCTTTGAAGTACTCCCAAGTGAGATCATCTGCCGTAGCACCATCTCGGACCGTGAGCCACCATCGATATGACTCATCCTTGAGAAGCGACACCGCTCCTTTCAGTTTCTCCTCATTTGTCAAATCTATCTCATCCATGATTCTTTTTTGGTCGATTCCACCAATACTCACCACCGTATTGGGCGCTACACCGAACACACCTCGGAAAAATTCAGCTCGTTAGCTCGAAGTCTCTCAGAACCGACTTCCGAGCTCCTCCACTTCCACCAATTCCAGCTACCCTTTCCAGAACCCGTAGCATCGCTTGTGACACAGCGTCGTCACCCGTCCCGATCTGCTCTTCACTCCAAAGGTTGGGGGTGGTGGTGGCGGTATCTCATTCTCAGATCCTTGACCCGACCCGGCTGGTGTTCGCACGACCATCCTACCCCTCCCGCGTCCACGCGGCCACGTCCTCTAAAGCTCATTCTAACTATCGCGCTTTGTCTGATTAGGAAATTTTATGAATTAGTACATGTTTCACTTGATTATCCATGAAGAAATTTTATGAAAAGAGTTTAGTAGAGATTCTTTCGATCAAACAAGGTTTTAAGTCTTCTATCATGGTTTACAAAGAATAATACATCCATTCCCTATACCTTTCATACCTATGCACTCTTCAGGCATTACTGTCCGTTTCTAACCTGTGGGTATTTTCGTCATTTTTCCTAAAGGGTATTTTTGTAATTTTGTCAATCAAGAATATTTTGAAAATTTTCAAGATAAATTTGTCCTACCATCTAAAAAAATAATTTAATGATTTTAAAACCGAAGTTTTCCTTAAAACATGGCTAATCCCTTTCGGGTTTTATTTAGGATTTTGCCTATGATCGAGTCCTCTTGGTTAGAGTGAACCGAAGCTACGCACCAGGTAGGAATCCCGCGAAGAGGAGGTGAGTCACGAGGACCGCTAAGTACCAAGCTCTTAGGATCCAATCCTAGACATGCGCACCAAGGTTACCACACCCTAACTCGCGACTTGGTCGTAGGTTGGTTTAATTAGGCTCTTAAAGTCTTATGTCTTTGTTTGGAGTAAACTAGTCCTAAAGTTTAAAATACTATCACTATCTACGTCCCAAGCTTCCTACCCTTCTACAAGTAAATAATTCATACAAAAAGTTAGTGGTACTTACAGGCGGATCGGTGCAGGAGACTCAAAGTGCCATGCTTATTCAAAACCATAATATTTCAAATAGACCTACCAAAACATTTTTGGGCCTTGGGCCCCACAGTGAGCTTTGAACTGGCTCGATACCAATTTTGTAACACCCCAAACCCGGCCCAAACATTACGATCGAATTTGGTTTGCTCTGAGAGAAAAGTTTTTGAAAAATCATTTTAAAACTTAGTTGAATTGTCTTTCAATTTAAATTTTCTTTGTTAAAAACCAAACTTAAAATATTTTTTGAGTCGAGTTGTTTACAAATTTGAATGTACCCGATGGTACTTTAAAACATTTTGCGTTTAATTTGAGAAAAACATGTGCAACTGTTTTAACATCATCAAGTAATTTAAACCAAACATTCAAACATGCAAACAATAATAAAATAATCCTAGGAGGCCTTATTACAATTAAACAACTTAAATCCAAAAGAAAGATAGATAAAATCTAAAATTCATTTATTAAAAACTCCTTTGCATGGCCACCTCGAGTCCATCAGGCTCCTCACCCGCTGGTCTACGAATCACTGAAAAATTTAAGGAGAAGGTGAGTCACCAAGACTCAATGTGTAACCCTTCCCGAATTAATGCAATAACATACACAAATTATAACCAATTAACATGCATAAGTTTAAATGCACCCAACCTAACCATCCATACGCCTTTTTCTACCCCTTGTGGTACCAAACCACTGGTGGTGCCAAACCACCGGTGACGTATAGTCACAAATGTGATACCAAATCACCGGAGATACCAAATCTCGGTGTCCAGAAGACACAATTGTGTTACCTAAAACACTGGTGACCGAAGTCACAAATAGATGATGGGGCCAACCCATCGTGTGATACCAAATCAGCGGCGAGACAATCCCATATCTCAAAGTGGGGCCAACCCACGGTGGTATTAACCACGGGGACAAGTCGCTATGAGGTGCCAAACCCTGGAGGTACCAAACCTCTGGTGACCGTAGTCACGATGTGTTACCAAAACACGGTGTCCGTCGACACGAATATCACCGCCCCCTCCTCTCATCAACCCATAACAATCATTTATATGCATGTACCACAAATCATGTTAATAGATTTATTTAATAACATCCAATCGATTTATCATAAGCCATATATCAAATAATACACATACCAAATGTGTCATGCTTCCCAAAAGCATCAAATAATAATCACATAGTAATAAGAACTTACCCAAATCCTTGTTAATACCATGAAGGTATTTCATCCATGTCTACACAAAACGTTTAGGCATAAAATAACACTTAGCATATTAAAAGTTATAAGATGTGTATGTATACACACTGGCACCAAAAAGAGTTCTAAACCCGAATAGACAAATCGGCCACACAAGTATTCTTGCCCCTATATTCGGCCAAAAATGAATATTAGAACCATGGCCTATTCGGCCAAACCAAAATAATTGAGAAAGGTTCCTTGTGAACCTAAAATCTTACCCAAAGCCTTCGAACACTTTTCCAACACACTCCTAAAAGAATCGGCCTCACTTCCCTACAATCAACCATCATCAAAAATGTTTATTAGCCTTCGCTTAAACGAAACTTAAAAATTAATAATCCTTGAAATAAACCTTACCACCTTACCAAAACCAATTTCTAGAGAAGTCCCGATGATAACTATCTTACCTTCAATATTCGGCCAAAATTGATCAAGATGGGAGAAGAATATTTTCGGTATACCCAAGAGAGTGGATTCGGCTATGATTTGTTCAACACAATCAACCAAGGTTCAACTTGTATGGAAGAAGATGAAGTAAGAAAGTGAACTAGTAGTTTTGGCTAAGTGCTTTTGAGAAGAGAAAAGAAAGAATATTATGGTATAGGAGATTGGCTAAGAAAGAAAGAAGAAAATGGACAAAAGAGATAAGTGTTTCGGCAATGGTTGAAGAAAATACTCAAGTTTCGGTTTTGAGAGATTGAGATGAAGAAAATAGAAATTGAGCATAAAATGACCAAATGGTCAAAAAGTATTAGGCTTAGCAATAGGTGAAATTCGGCTAACAAGAAAAGAGTTTGAGAGAAAAATTTGTTTTGCACTTTTGCACCAAATGAAAGAATGACCAAAAAGAATTCCTAAGCCTTACCAAGACTAGCATATTCGGCCAAACCCCCCTCTTAGCCACAATGCCGTCCAAGTTCATGGCATAAAGGCCATTATTTTGTTTCCAAAACATAATCCTTGATACTAGCCTCATGTCTCCATATTTTCCTTAATTACTTGATTCCCTTCCATATGTTAACACTTGCCTTAAACCTATAGTCTACTAACCAAAAATTAACATAGTCAACCCTTATCTTAATCATCCTTGGCCGACACTTACCATACCAAAGCAAAAATAAAAGTTGTCCCAATGCTATTTAAGGGATTCGAACCTCTCCCCTCAAGCTAAACTCCATGCGCCATTACCAACTTGCCATGCACTCATCTTGTGTCACTTATTGCTACTTAAATTAACTTAAGTGCTAAGCTCATTTAATCCTCTTCTTTAAATAAGCCATACTAAGAATTATTCTACTAAACCGAGCTTACTCAAGACCCCTAATTAAGCCTTATATCATCACGAATAATATCACAGAAATTCAAATACAAGAAAAAATAATTAAATCACAAATAACCCCTATTTTGGGATGTTACATCGTCAATTATTTGACAGGCTCATTTGTATGTATGGTTCAACAAGGCTCCTCCGGGTACACCATCCAATCTGGACCTTAGATTATTGTCTAAACCATTATAAAATATTTGCATATGGAGCCATTCTTATATTTTGTGATGGGGACACTTCCTCAATAGTGACTTAAATTGACCCCAAGCCTCATACAAATTCTCGCCTTCGAATTGCTTGAAATTAGCGATATCACGTCGGAGCTTAATGGATATGCTTATCAAGAAAATTTTGTGTACAAATTTTCCCGCTAAATCGTCCCACGTGGTTATAAAACTTGGTTTTAATGAATCCAACCAATCAACAACATCGTCACATAAGGAAAAGGGGAATAGCCGAAGATGAACAGCGTCATCGGTTACCCAGTTATATTTGAAAGTGTTGCACAACTAGAGGAACTGCTTTAGATGTTGGTTTGGATCCTCTATCATGTTCCCTCGGAACTGTAAGGTATTTTGGATCATCTGAATTGTAGTCGTCTTAATCTCAAAATTATTGGTGTTGATCGCCGGTCGTTCAATACTACATCGCACTACATCTAGTATTGGTAGTGCATACTTGCGCAATGTCCTTTGAGCCATCAGTAGCTCTCTACAGATTTGTACTTGTGGTTCAGGTGGATCATCAAACAGTGGATTTTCCCGAGGTAAGTGTAATACCCCTAACCCATCTCCGTCACCGGATTAGAGTTATGGAGCATTACTGTACAAAACAAAACTTTAAACTTCAAAATAGAACAAATATTTCAATTTAAGTATAATCTCCAATAATTCATTCCAATCATAGCAAACATACACATTTGGGCCTTAAATCAAGCTTTCAAGGCCTTAGAAATAATTTTGAATCAATTAGGGATCAATTTGAATAAATTAAATTTTTTTAGGAAAAATATGAAAAATTAGAAAATCAGGGGTCACACGGTCGCGTGGTCAGGCCGTGTGACATAGCCTAGACTATATGGACATTCGAAGTAGGGACACACAGCCATGTCCTATCCTGTGTGTCCACTTGTGTGCGTATTCAAAATAGGGTCACACGACCGTGTAGCAAACCGTGTCTCAGGCCTTGTGAAACATACACCTAAAATATAAATGACACACAGTCATGTGAAGAGACCATGTGTGGCACACGGTCATGTGACAGCCCGTGTCCCAGGCTGTGTGCTCCAATTTTAGCCTCTAAAACAAGTCAATTCTAAAACAATTCTTGCACATCAAGGAACAACATTTGCACATACATTCCTATGGTCAAAACACTCTCCAAACACACTCAAAACATACCAAATCAATCAACTTAAAATTTCTAACCAATATGCCATTCAAAGGCACCACATGTCATTTATCAAAATCATTCTAGAACAAAACTACAATGCCATCTCTCAACCACATAACATAGTTATAAAAGAGCTACTTATTGTCAACCATTACCATCACAACTTACCATTTTAGATAGGCATACCAAAATGACCATAGTCATAAGAGTTTTAGCATGTACAAGCCAAACTAAACCATATATACATATAATCATTTACAAGAGAAACCAAAACATATCAAAAGGCTTCAATGACATCAAACCCTATAAATGCCATTTATAACCATAATTCAAAATAACCAAAGCTACCAAAGTGATTGTTGGATAGCGTGATAGAACTCCAACGAGATTCCAACCGATCGAGCTTCAGATAGTCTACAAAATAGAAGAAACACAACTACTTAAGCATTTAATGCTTAGTAAGCTCACATAAGATTAACTTCAACTTACCGAACATGAATTGTTAAACCATCCAACCATGTTCATTCCATCATTTAAACATTATACTTTCCTATTCATCACAATCCACATGGTTAGCAGAACACATAAAAACATAACATCTATATAATATAGCATATGCTAGGAGATGAATTTCCATAATTCTCTCTTCCACCACATGATAAATTCATATCCTTTACATTTCATATATACATTCATCTTTCCTTTTCATGTGAACATTAGCAATAATAAGTTTTTATACGTGCCTTTTCATTAATCTTTACTTACTCGTTGAACCATATAGAATTACGTCGGATACTCGGGAATGCTCACACATAGTGTGCTTTTTCAAGTAACCGTATCCTTTTCAATAATACTCACACGAGCTGTGGGTTGGGATGTTAGCTACACGATGCCTCTCACACGAGCTTTAGAGAATCCGCAACAAATGCAGGACCTTAGCCATTGGTAGGACATCCAGGACCAACAGCCGAAACTGTATAAACCCTAATGACATGTCATTTGTATCCTAAGAATTCTTAAGGTTCACACGGGATTATTCAACCATCAATTAATCAAAACATCGTGATATTGTCGAGTCAAATTATATTTAACATATTATAATGAATAATCAATTCAAACCATAATTAATAAGGTTATAACTCATACGGACTTACCTCGACAACTAGGGTTGCAGTAACAGAGTTGAAGACCAGTTCAAAGCTTTAGCTTTTCCCTAATTTAAGTCCGGTTGTTGCGTATCTTAATCTAAATAATAATAATTTCAGTTAACTATTTCAAATAACTTCAAATATCCAATCCAAACCTATAATCCATATTAATGTAAAATTAAGAAATTACCCCTAATATTTTAACTTTTATACAACTTAGTCCTTCAGCCCATAACTTGAAAATTCACCATTTTTCTAACCCAAAATATGCTAGCCGATTTTTCCCTATACCTATATCAATCCACATTTTTACTCATTTCACTCAAAATACATGGAATTTACCATTTAATTCATTTAATCCCTAAATCCTAAATTTACTAAATTTCACTTAACAAATCATGTTCATTTAACAACCAAACTTGATTATATAACACTTAACATCAGAAACACATCAAATTCATTCATGGCTAGTCCCTCAACCTTTAATAATTTTTCAAATTAACCATTGGGCTAAGTAGATTAAGCTAAAATGAGATCAAAAACATAAAAATCACTAAAAATTCAAAATCTTACCATGCATCAAATGCAACTTGAACAAAAAATTATTAACCTAAAAATTGAGGTTTCGGAAAAATCCAAGTGAAATTGAAAAAGATGATAGTTAATTTCATTGTTTATTCACTTATTTAATAATTTACTACATTACCCTTGATTTAAAAGCTTATAAAATAATTAAATCATGTCCACTATTGTCCACCAGCATTATGAATGGCACAATTACCAAATAAGTTCATTAATTTGCATTTCAAAAGCCATTTAATTCATTTAACTATTAGAAACCAACTTTTTCATCTTTTACAATTTGGTCCTTTTTACCTAATTAACCATTTAAACTTCAAAATTTCTTAACGAAAATTTAATATGACCTTAAAATAACTTTATAGACATTAAATAAACAATAAAATATTTACTCTCTCATCAGAATTATGGTTCCGAGACCATTATTTTTTACACCACTGAAAACAGGTTATTACAGAAAGTCAGCTACCATGGATCGATCATTCTGCATTAATTGACGGTTGCATCTTAGAAATCATTTTGTATCAGGTATGGCTCAATTAGAGTGCTTCCACTTCAGGTCATAAACTGAAATCAGAGGCAAAGAATAAAAATTAGTAAACTAGATTAAAAATTAAAGATAACAAAAATAAAATAAAGCAAGAAAATTGTATCTATAACTTTTAATTTTCCTATTTATCCTAGTAATTGCATAAAGTAAATATAAATTTAATGTCGAAACCTCCCCAGCAACAGCTCTAACAACTAGATCACCTCCAAACATGCGAATTTTTAGAGTAAAAATCATGCAAATAAAATATATATAATTCAGTGAGGTGTCTGCAAGTGAACAAGTCAAATTGTAATATAGTTTTGTGTTACAACTGTAACACCCCTAACCCGTATCCATCGTTGAAATAGGATTTCAAAGTATTACCGAAACATTCAGAACATTTTACAAATAATTTACGTAGATTACTATTTATTTACCGAGATCTTTCAAAACGTCCCTTAATTGGACCCTCGAGGTCCAATACGAGCATTAGAATCAAGTTGGGACTTAATCGGAAACTCATAAAATTTTTCGCGACATTTCAAAAATTTTCCAAGGTTGCAGGGCTCACACACCCGTGTGGTCTAGGGACACGCCCGTGTGATCAAGACGTGTGGTCACACACGCCCGTGTCCCTAACCCGTGTAACTCTCTGACTTGCAAGCATGAAGAAATTGAAGTCACAAGGCCAAGTCACACACCCGTGTGCTAGGCCGTGTGGCGAATTTAATTTTCGAAATTTAAGTGCAATTTTCACACGACCGTGTAACACGCCCGTGTTCATGGCCGTGTAACACGCCCGTGTTCATGGCCGTGTCAACCACACGGCTGAGACACACGCCCATGTCTCTGCCCGTGTGCCCAATTCTGAGCATTCTGTTTCTAAATTTTTAGGTGCAGGGGACACACGGCCAGGCCACACGCCCATGGGGTAGGCCGTGTGTCACACACAGCCTAGACACACGCCCGTGTGTCTTCCTATGTGGACAAAATAAAGCCATTTCTAGCATCATTTGTCATCCAAAACTTACCATTTTCCAGCACCAAAACTCACAAGCATATGTCCACCAATCCAACATCATATTTACATAAAAGTTGCCATCAATTATGTGGTATTATCCCATGCATCAAAGGATATAAACTTACTATTATCATAAACTTATATGCTAACATAATTCTAACAAACTAACACATAATAAGCACTTATGTTATTACCAAAATATTACTTCAAAATGGCCAAACTTAAACCATCACTAGCCATTCCAATGGCTAGATTACAAAACAACAATTACAAGCCATCATTGGCCAAATAAGTTTATACATGCCATTATACCAAAATGAGATTTCTATTTATACCAAAATGAGATAGTGGATAGTGTGATTGATGCTCCAACCGACCTCCAACCTTCTCGAGCTTTTGAGCACTATAAAAACAGGGAAAATTAAATGGAGTAAGCATTTTATGCTTAGTAAGTTCGTATAACTGAAAATAAACTTACCGGTCATATTTATTAATACAAGCATACATAAATTTACATTCCATCAATTTTGGGTAAGTTACCTAAACACATACACTTATTCAAACAAGTTAGTCGCATAATCTCATATGAATATCAAATAATATAGATGAGCTCATCACATTACAAGCTTCCATTAATTTCACCTTTCCATACTTCAAGAGTCCTTTCCGTCGAACTATTGAAATTTCGATGGATGTTCGAGTAATATACTCATGTGCAAAAGTACCCATTAGGGTACAAAATAAAAAGGCACACTCTTGAGTCATACATTTTACAACAGGATTACCAGTCCAGGCTAAATCCTATCCGTAGCATATGCTCTAGAGAGTTTAATTTGGATTACCCGTCCGGGCTAAATCCAATCTATATCAAAAGCTCAAAACGGCTAACATTAGAATTACCCACCCGGGCTAAATTCTATCTGCAACATATGCAATATTATTCTTATTCAAGAAATCACCTTAATCCATCGAATTTCAACATTCAACCGGAACATGACAATTTGTCCATATTTCAAACCTTAGGACTATTTCATTATGTATATATCATCTCACACAATCATACAATTCATTTCAAGCATATTAACATACATATTTAAGTTACACGAACTTACCTTGAAAATAGCTCGTATTTGAATGTCAACTAATCCAAAACCTTTTACTTTCCTTGATCTAGTTCCGTAGTTGGTCTTTCCGGATCTATATGGATAAATTTAACTATTAATCTATCACATTTCATTTACATTTGCATTCTATTACATCCTAGGCAAAATTACCATTTTGCCCCTATCCTTTTCAAAATTTCGATTTCGTCACTAGGCTCGGAAAATGAAATTCATGAAATTTAACCCTTTTCCCAACCCTAGCCGAAATTTATATACTACATTTACAGAACATACATTTCAAAAATTTTAGAATTTTCCATGGGTTTTACCACTTTTTCATTTTAGTCCCTAAATCAAGTTTTCATCAAAAATTGCTTTGTAAAAGTTGTTTATCTATGAACAACCTTTCATTTTCTCCCATAAATTTCTAATTTTCAGCATATTCATCCATGACATAAATTTCATACCATGATAACTTTTCAAATAAATCCCCTAAATAGAAAGATTAGACTATCCCGATTCCAAAAATATAGAAATTACTAAAAACGGGACTTGATTTCATACCCTATTAAGCTTGAAAAGTTTTCTTCCTCTCTCCTAGGGTTTCCATAGAAAAATTGGGGAAGATGATATGAAAATAGATGATTCATTTATTTTTAATTAATTATCACCTATTAATTTTATTGATTTCCAATTTAGTCCCTACCATTTTCTAATTTTTCTATGGATGAGTCATTAAAATATCTACTAACTACTCTTCAATGGTCTAATTACCATATAAGGACCTTAAGTTTTGAATTCCATAGCTACTTAATACTTATAGCTACTAGAACTCAACTTTTTCATTTTATGCAATTTAGTCCTTTCCCTAATTAAACACACAATCAGTAAAATTTTCGTATCAAAATTTTTATGTGACCTTCCTATCATGATACCAACCATAAAATAAAATAAAATAAATTTTTATTTTTGACTCGGATTTGTGGTCCCGAAACCACTGTTCCGATCTCATCGAAAATGGGTTGTTACAACAATGGAGTACTAGTAAGCATTCAGACGGTCGTACCCAAGAGAGGTTGAATTAAATCTAAAAATATATTCTACAGTAGTAGGTCTAAAGAGTAGTCACTAAAAATTATATTACGATAATTAAAACTAAATATTGAAGTCATAAAATGAAAACAAAAATACTAAAATGAAAAACTCTTGAATGACAAGAAGAAGATTAACTCGCTTCAGTGATTGTAATTAACTTCAGAATTCGGGTTTTATTACTGAATTAGTTATTAACTAACCAGTATTACCTCTTGACCTTTACTAATTAATTAATCAACAAATACTCACTTATCTCTCAATGATAAGTGCTAAAAGTAACATGTTTTAATCCCGTTCTTAATACGTTTTTGAATGATTATTCAATGTAAAATGGTGAATTTTATGCTCCTAAAATTCATGTTTCTATACTTATGAGAGCATTTGGGAGCAAAAGGAGCGAAAAACAAGCGAAAATCAAAAAATCGGAGCAAGTTTCAGGAGCCACATAGGTTGGACCATTCTACACGACTTGGACGCACGAATGTGTGAGCCACACAGCCATGTGGTAGGCCGTGTTGATTTCGTGAATTACATTATAAAACTTTAAAAAAATACGATTTGTAGGTTTTTTGGGCATCCTAAGACCTATATATGACAAAAATAAGAAGATAGGAGCGAGCCATCATAGAATATTTAAGAAAACAACTCGATAAACACCATTGAAACCAATTTTGAAGCACATTTCCATCAAGATTAAAGATTCCTTTTTGATTTCTTTGGAGATTATTATGAGTTTCTTTGTTTCTAGTGGTTATAATGTATTTTTGATGTTTTTATTTGTTAGCATGAACTAATTTTCTAAATACCTAGGGGAGATGAACCCTATGATGAATTTTGTCATTTGATTTTTATTTTACGCAATAAATACTTAGATCTTATTCTCAATTACGTGTGCTTAATTCTTGGTTTAATATTTCTAGACTATTGATACATGTTTGATGTGCTTAAATTAGAGGAGGAATAGACCCTGTTTAAGAGTAAATCTAGTGTAATTGAGTGGAGTTACATGCAATCCTAGAAATAAGACGACAAAAAATTATCAAATTAGAGTCAAATCTAATAAGGGAATCCATAGATCGAGTTAATACGATAATAAGGGTTTTAATTAGAAAGAAACTTCAATTAATCAACCTAGAGTCAGTTGCTCTTATTCTTGAAGAGAGATATTAGCATAATTTAGGGATTTCTATGCATCAAAATACTAAGTGAAGAAATTGCGTAATTCAGAATTATAGTGACAAATGAAATCTAGGTGAATATTTCCTGGGTATTGTTTCGCTTCTTGATTGTTAATCGTTTATTTTCCTAAATTGTTTTTTGTCGCGTTCTTAGTTAATTTAATTAGTTAATTTTAGTTTTTAATTGATCATTCAAATTTATCAGTTAAATAATAGAAAGACAGTAATTACTAGTGCTTCTAATCTTCGTGGGAATGATATTTTTGCTCACCGTAACTATACTATTAATTGATAGGTGCACTTGCCTTAGTCAGATTTTAGTTGGTTTACAACTACATCACTCGACCTCACTTTCCTAACCGGGATAAGTCACGATTTACTTGAAAAACTTATCTCTCAACATCGTTTAACCTAGAATACTTCCTAGGGTCGTCAATATTAGGGTTTAAGCACACAAATTTATACGAACTAATTCATATTAGAAACCCTCATTCTTTCGTTAATTACTCCTACATCCACTCGTTAATGTTCCTAAAAGACTTAGCCACCCATCGATTCAATAACCATCTTCCTTAAAATTAAATTAATCATGCCAGGACACAAACTAAATTAAAATAGAGAAAGATAGAAATTGGTTCGTTTGATAAATTAGATGTGCTCGGATCCGTGAAATCCCTTAACAGTTGTCGAGAAATAGTCGTTTTCAAGAGAAACGTAAAAAAAAAGTTATGAAAATACTAAATAACGAAGACTTTGACTCAAATCAAATCCAAGTCAAATAACAAGAAATAAAATTATTTTTAAAATAAAATAAAACTAAGCTAAAATCCTAAACTACTAAATTAAAATCCTAAAACGGCTTGCCAAAAACTCCCTCTAGTTAAGCATAAGCCTCCTACTTATAGGCAAAGTTAGTAGCCTCAATTGAACTAAATATTGATTGTACAGATGAAATCACCCTTGCTTGATTTCTGCCCTCTGTCAGACCTGTGCCGCTACACAACCTAGTGTGTGTCACGACACACAACTTCGAATATAAATTCTTGTGCTCATTTAGTTGTGTTGCGACATTGGAAGCTTGTGTTGCGACTCGATTATCGTTCCTGATGCTTTTGGTCTTGAAAATAAGTGTCTTACACACATTTAAATCGTTAAAACTATCTTAAGGCTGATATTGGCCCAATAAGTCAACTAACTTGAAATATTGCTTAAAAACACTTATTTTGCAATAATTTCAATCTAAGATGATAAAACTGAAATGCAATAATTAAACACGAAACGACTTAAAAACAAGCTCGTTAAGTGTTAAAAAGTACTTAAATTGCCACTACAATTTGTGGCAAGTCACGATGTCGGATAGTTAAAAAATTTCTTTCTTTCTTTTTTTTTTGTGCCACCAGAAGCCTATATATACCAGTTATCCAGTGCAAAATCTGTATATGTTGATGTTATTGATTTTTTTTAGAATTTCTTTTTTTTTTTTTTTGCTATTAAAGAGAAGAAACATGGGGAGAAATTATTTGATCAGAATTAAGAGAAGAAGTGGGGAAAAATCAATGTTCCGAACAAGGGCAAAGCAAAAATATTTATTTTTTGTTTTACTAAGAGGATATGTGATAGTTTTAAGGTATGTTTGATTTAACGGTAATCCGATGGCAATCGGGTAGCGACAGATTTCATTTGTGTTTTGGGGAGTGCACCATCACCTTAAAAGATATCGCATTGCAACTTGGGCTCCCAGTTAACAGTTATGCAGTCACATATTCAAGAATAAATAAGGCTTCCAGTTGACAATGGTTTTGTGCAGGGGCGAAGCCAGAACAATCTTTTAGGGGGGTCGAATGAAATTTTAATTTTTTATAGTTTATATCTTTATAATTTTTAAAGGATTAAATCGAATTTTTATAATTTTAGGGGGCCAAAGTACAATTTTACCTTTACTAATTTAAAATTTTTAAAAAAATTTAAAGGCTTAAATAACAATTTTACATTTTAGGGGGGCGAGGCCTATGCCAGCCCCCCTCTAGATTCGCCACTGGTTTTGTGGTAACGGGTTCAAGTTGGTTATTCTGTCAAAGGAACCCAGTTTCATGCCACAAGAAGAGGATGCTTTATAAACTCCATAGCTAGTTTAATTGTCTAAAACATACATTAGTCGTTGGGGGAAAGAGTACTCTTTAGGGGAGGTGCCAATTACGGAAGGTCGACGAACTTTTGTCTCACAAAAAGCACCGTTATCTCACGGGATTCCTAATGGACCCAAATCAAGCAAAGTTGAATATCACAAGATTCCTGATGGACATGATTCAAGCAGAAGATGATGGACTTGATTCAAGCAAAGTTGAATATCACGGGATTACTACATTAGCAACTGTGTAAAGTGGTTAATCCAATTGTAGTGAGTATTATTATCATACAGTTTACAATAATAGTTGGGATTAACAATTGGTCGATCCATTATTCATATAACTAGAAGTACGATAAATAAAACGAAAAGTTATTCAGTTCACTTCAAAAAGAATGGTCGTTGTTAAGCTCCCAAAAATTATTCATATACATATTGATATGTAATAATGGTGTTGAGAATTTTTTTTTAAATTATCATAAGAAAATAAATTTCGAATATCTTTAACGTGTACTAAGTGATCAACCTTGCTGTAATAATTGGATGTGTCACTTCAAGCATAAATGTGGGAAAATTTTTAAAAAACGGAAGGAAAAAATGGAACAGAGATAAAAAATGGAAAAAGAAAGAAGAAAAATAATCGTGGGCTTATAGAATCGAGAAGAATAAAACAAACCAAAAAATAAGGAATGAAAAAGAGAATGATTAAAACAAACAGAAGGAAAAAAAAAGAAAAAGGAAAAAAATGAGGTGGGAAAATTGTGACAGATGGATCACGTCGGTGCAGGGTGTCAACCCGGTACCACAGTCATGGCCTTCCCTCTCTCCTTTTTTTTTCCTTTTTCTTCTTTTCTCCTCATATTTAAACAAAATTTAGTCCTCACCTTCCCTACCTTGTCGGATTTAGGAAGAAACAAAGAGAAAGTTTTAATTTTTTTTTGTTGTGTTGGTGTTGTTTGAAGTTTTGGGATTGGTCCATTTGTTTTTTACGGGAAACCTTAATAGTTTTAAGGTATGTTATCTTTTAATTAATATAATAATTGATACATTATATTATAAATAATGTTTAATTGTATTTTGTTTTTTAAGTGGTGATTAATTTTTTTATTAATTGTGTATGTATTAGAATGAGTTCTCTTCTAAGAGCATCCGATCACACTGTACTTATGATTAATAAGCCGGTAAAAAATTGATATTTCTTATTCAAAACTATATTTATAGAGTTGCGGTTTAATTTGTAATTACTTAGCCAATTTAACAAATGCGGATATATGATATGTACAGGGTGTGTACCACATGTTGAAGGCGTGTGTCCACTGTTCGGGATACCGTCAGGACAAACTTATTATCCCTTACTTGGAGGTTGTCAGATTTGGAATAGCGGCATTGGTTCGAATGGTTGATTTAAGTTCGGACTTAAAATCTGCCTTGGTTAAGTGGTGGCACTCGAAGACCCACACTTTTCATTTGCTGTGTGGGGAGTGCACTATCACCCTCGAAGACATCGCAATGCAACTCGAGCTTTCAGTTGACGGTGATACAGTCATGGGTCTGAGAAACTAGTCGAACCTTTGGCCATTTACTGCAATTTGCTAGGACACTCGCCTGGTGATGGGGAAGCTTAGTTTACAGGTTTAAATTTTCCTGGTTAAAAGGAAATTTCCAAACCTTATCGAGTAACACTATTGAGTATGAGTTGATGTGTGCTGCTCGAGTGTATATTTCGCAGCTGATACGGGGTACTTATGTCAAATGCAAATAGTAATAAAGTCCACATTATGTACTTGCCCCTATTGGCCAATTTGTACTAGGCTTGTTCCTACAGTTGGGCCCCAGCAATATTAGTAACGTTGTTTCTTGAGCTTTGTCAGGCGATAAAACATAACACACAAGATATAAGTGACTGTCTAATACTATTGTAGTCATGGGCATTGTACAGGATGTCGTGTAACACCCCGAATTTTGGGCCTAGAAGTTTTGGGTTTTGAGTGTAGTAACAGCGAAGAGGTTGCACACATAAGTTAGGTTGTGCAATTTAGTGACAAGAATGGGCCTGCTGGTCTGGTGGTTAAGTGGAATGTTAGTTTGCGTTAGGGACCTGAGTCCGAGTCCTTGTGTGCGCACTTTGAGGAGTCTTTTATTTTTTTTTCTACTTTAGTCAATAATTGTAAATGTTTATTTGTTATATTATATTTTTATTTGTTATCTGTTTTATTGAGAGGTTACTTTCGTTTTTGTTTTATTTTTGTTCTCTTTTTTTTCACGTTCTTTTCTATCGGTTCTTCCTTACTTTCTTCGTTGCTTTTCGTTATCCTCTTGGCTTTTGAAAATGTTTTGTCGGCAATCGCTAGAGTTACGCTCTTCTAACGTCATCTCCGAACACAAACAGGTGTAGGATCCTAACCTTCACTACAATTTTGGTTTTTTGTAAAGTTTCAGTTTCGACAAGTTTTGTATGGGTGTAATCCCTTATGTTGGGTTTTGAATGCTGAAAGTGAGGGAAATATGTCACATATTGATGTACACTTGATGTGGGTAAGGTTGGAGACGAGTTTGGTGGCCAAAACAGCAGTTTCAGGGCTGAATTGGTGTGGTTTCATAGCCTCCCCGACGGCCACACAGGCGTGTGCCGAGGCACGCGGCCGTGTGGATTTGGGAACTAGGGTTTCCGACCAGTTTTGGGTGCCACACGGTCGTGTGGCCGATTTTGGGGATTTTTTCAATTTTCACACGATCGTGTCATTTGGGCACACGGGCGTATGGATTTGGGAATTAGGGATTCGGAGTATTAAAGTCACACGGTCGTGTGATTGATTTAGGGATTTAGGGATACCACACAGGAGTGTATTTCGAAACATACGGTCGTGTTTGCCCTGCACCTTATTTTAGTGAATTGGACAACGAGTTACATGGCCTGTTCACACGGTCGTGCCTCTGCTCAACACGGCTGTGTGCCTCTGTCACACGGCCATGTGCTACCCTTCACACGAGCGTTTGGATCCCTACACGGCCTGGTTTGCTCCACACGACCGGAGCACACAGACGTGTGGCCCTATCTCGCCAAATAATGCATTTAGGGCGAATCTGTTTGTAATCGCAACTCTGTGTGTCTTAACCCTTGGCTAAGCCTTAGTAAGGGTAGTTAGGACTCTGTTCTGACTTCGTTTTAGGTGAGATTCATGATTGAATGCATAACGCGTATGTTTCTGAATCCGGTCGACGGGGTGTGTGTGAGCAATATGCTTCTGTTTAATTGTCCGACTGACTGGTTGTGAATGAATGTCTGTATCTTTCTACTCTGGTTTTATTCATCTGCATACATACAAACATATGCATAAAATATTTTGGGGGGGATTTTGAAGAGAAAGAAGATTGACTGAACTGGCAGTTTTACTGTAACATATCGGTATAGCGGATTATCGCATTGCACTGTACCGCATGTACGTTAGCTACGCTACGTACCATTGACTGAACTGGAAATTTTGCTGCAACCTATCAGTGTAGCGGATTACTGCATTGCACTGTACCGTATGTACGTTAGCTACGCTACGTACTACTATCTGATCTGGCAGTTCATACTGCATATCTGTACTGCGATTTACCGCATTGCACAGTATAGCTTATACGCTAGCCTTGCTGCGTCATATACGAGAGTGGCAGTTTAACTGCATACTGTAGCCCCTAAATACCCAGAGGGTCGTAGACTTTATTGATATCGGTATAGCGGATTACCACATTGCATAATACTACATGTACGTTAGCCACGCTACGTACGACTATTTGATCTGGCAGTTCAGCTGCAAATTTCTATCTGTGCCGCATTTGGTACGACTTGTAAGTGTAGGGATGGGTGGGTTGATTAAATCCCCACAGGAAGTGTAAGGGTGGACGGAGAGGTGTGTTGGCTGGATGGGTGGGTTTTTATCTTATAACTCATTTGCACTCATATGCATCTGATTGAATCTGTTTGACTGAATGTGATACTGTGACTGGATGTGACTGTACTGTTCGAAAGAAATGTTTGATTGATCTGTTTGACTGAACGTGTTACTATGGCTGAATGTGATTAACTGTTCGACTGAAAGGCACTCGTGCCTAAGAGAATTCTGTAGACTTGATCGCCATTGATCGAGATGTGTTAAGGCCCGATCGATCATCGATTCTAAAAGGGGCTTAGGCCCAGACTATACTGTTGAGAATTATTGCTACTGTATGACTGTAAAGTACATTGCTATTTGTTTGATTTTGGGCAAATTCACTCAACTGTTAGTCGTCTGTAAGTATGTTCTGGTTTTGAACTGCTTCTAGTTCTCTGTTTCTGCTTCTGTAGTTTAGCTGGTTTGATCTCACACTGAGTTCGAGTAGCCCACCCCCTCTTTTGTTTCCCTTTCAGGTACAGTTCTGGATTTTGTAGTTGGGCTCAGTACGCGGAGGTCTCGGACAGGCTTGTGAACAGCAATTGAGCAGTTTGTGTTTTCTAGTTTTTACATTTGGTTTTGAACTGTAAAGATTTATAATACTGTGGTACCATTGCTATTTTAAACTTTGTTCGTACATTATGTTTTTTTACGTTTTTGAACGGTATTTTTCAACGATTAAACGTTTTGGTTTGTTTTGAGATGAATATTTTCAGAAATGGAATTTTGAACGACTGCCTTTTGTTAAATTTTCCTACGATCACCTCGGTGATCAATGTAGCATCCTGGATTCGGTCTAGACTTCTAGGCTGGGTTTGGGGTGTTACATGTCGTTTTTGGCATCAATGGGTCACCAAACTCCCGCGTTACCCATTGTAAATAGGTAAAAAAAATATCAACTTGAATCAAGAATTATTATTATTTTTGTTTGGGAATTTGTGTTAACAAGTTTGCTTTGCTTTCAGATGGTTTAGTTTTCCAAGTATTGAGAAGTCGAAGACACTCGTTGTCTATTGACAAATGATAGAGGCATATGTCGGGGACAAGGTAATTTTTAATTAAAAATTAAATTATATTCATTTTGTTAAAATACTTTGATTATGTTATTTAACTCGTGTAACTATCACCATGTTAAATATTGTACAGTTCGTTTGGATGCCATATTCTAAACCAGACGTTGTAGCTGTCATTCCACCATGGGCTCACAACCATTCAATTGTGTGTTTCATCAACGTACTAGTGTTAAAATTTTCAACGGTGGAACGGTACAACGAGGATAGAGTTCTGCAATAGTTTGGGTGCATACAACAAGTTTCAGACCCTCCGATTATATTCAACAATGTCTACGGGATTAATAAAAGGGGAAAAGAAAGAAAGAATTGGGTATTGGAACATCACGAATATATTGCATTATGGAACACGCCTAACTAGAGAGGCAACCTTAGCTACATTCTTGTTTTATTAATTTCACGCCATTAGTCAACTACCAAAGTTGGTACGTGGAAAACATGTTGCCTTATTTATTTGGTGGGCAGTTGATGGTCGTCCCAAAACATATGTACTAAAAAGGGTCTCATCAAAGTGGATTGAGTCAACCACATTGTGGCCGATGTGAGTCATCTCCTGCTATCCAAACTAAGCCCCAGCCCAAGCCCCAACCTCGGCGGTCACATTCACAACCGAATGGTAGTTTTTATCATTCAGAGTTGTGGGTTGATAGTTTTGGTCTGGGGTCCTAAAGCTATGCATGGTAATCGAAGATGCATGGTTGCAACTCTAATTATCAGCAACCGCAATCATTGATGATAGTTGATATGTTTGGCTCAGCACCTTCATATTCTTAATACTCCACCCTTCGGGTAAACTTTGATCTGACATACGATTTTTCGAGTTTGTTCAATACACCTCAAGGTTCATTCATGGATGTTGAGGATACCAGTTCGATTGAGGAGAATATGGACTGCATCGAACAACCCCAACACTAATGAAGGGCGCCTCAACATTACAGCCCCCGAACAACTCCGGGTTCCCAACATTTTTTATCCTTGTAAATTTAATTATTGGTTGTTGTATATTTTGGGAAACAACATTTACAATATATCATTGTAAATAATTTTGGTCAACATGTTTAAGTTTCTTACTTTTTTGAAAATGATATATTTGATTCAAATATTACATCTAATACTTTTTCATACCAAGACGTGAACAAGATACACTGAGGCACTGATCCAAATGGTACATTTAAAAGTCGTGAATAATATACACCGAGGAACTGATTCAAATATTACATCTAATGATTATTGGTTGTTGTATATTTTATTTCAAGTGATTTAAAAAATTATTGTGATAGTGAGGGCATGTCTTAATATTATTTTAACAAGTTAAGAACTAAAAATATAGAATTGGGAAGAATAAAACAAATAAAAATAAGGAAATAAACACATGATTAATAAAATAAACCCAGAAAAATTTGAAAGAAAAAAAATGAAAAAAAAAGGAAAAAGGGAAAAAAATGAAAATTAGGAACCTCTTACACTCACACCACCTGTTTTGGAGATCAACTCCGTAGGTCCTAGTCGAGACCCTCGATCGACAGATGATGTACTTTGTTACCCAAAAATGTTCCATGTCCTAGGAATACAGTTCTGCATTCATTGACTTTTCTCTCCAAGAGTTGACCTTTATGGCCTTCCTAACCTCCTCAACATACGCATGTTTTGTCTCCATCTGCTTCACTTGTCTCAACCCCATTCTTGGCATCCATGTTTCCAGCCTATAGAATGTGGCTGAGAAAATAATTGAAACTGGCAAATGACGTTTATGCTTTAAGGCAGAGTTAATCGCCTATACGAGGTTGGTGATCATATGACTATATTGAGACCCGTCATCGAAACTTTGAGCCCATTACCACAACTCCATGCTACCTACCTACTGCTGGAATGGACGATTTGTTTCCCCCACCATGTCAACCTCAAGCCTCGCAAGCTTATGCCTCAAAAGGTATTGTTCTAGCTTGTACCTTGCTTATGTATTTCGATATGACATGTTACCATTCCTTTTAGTTTTTAAAAGTCATTAAAAGTATTTAAAAATAAATTGAAATCGATATTTACCCATGTTCATGACTTGTTTTCATAAGTCTGCATTCTTATAGTCCTAGTGGAAGTTAACGGCGATGTGACGAATACAATAAACAGATCTCCACGGAACTCCGAAACACCTAATTGCGATAAATAGTCCCTTTGATCTGTTGGAGATAATGCAAATGTTGTTTTTCCTAACAACATGCCTCCGTAAGATCATCAAGAAAAAATACCACGATTCCACATTTTCGAAGTCAGTGATGGAAAAGACGATGGGTAGGAGGTTATTGTTACCATTTTGTGCAACCATAATCAAGAGTATCTGTGTATATTTATCGTATAGTCAGGTACTATCAACCTGTACTAACGGCTTGCAATGGGAGAAGGCTCGAATGCATAGTTCGAACTTCTAGAACAAGTGGTGGAAAATTCTTCTCCCTAGTTGTAGTTCCTTGCAAGGTAGCATTTGCAAATCAACCACAGTACCTGGTATGCACCCCTCTACCACGGCTAACCACCTCTAAATTTTGTTGCATGACGCATCCCAATCTCTGTACAACTGCTTCACGACCATCTGTTTCACTAATCATGCTTTCTTGTATGACATCTTGTACTGGAACCGGGTTTGGATGTCGACAATCAGGATCGATACAAGAACTGTGGACATGTCCTTAACTAGCAACATAATACAGTTACAGATTGTTTTCGTATTCAGTTTGCGATGTTCTTGCATCAGATGTGCAGTAATGCATGTATGGGGCCCTTCAAATTTTTGAATTTTCAAAAATTGAGTCCTCTGTATAAATGTTGCTCGAATCCGCCAGTTTCACCCTTCTCCAGACCTTCAACATCCCCAACATATAATGTCGGTGTAGACTTTACTACTTTGTAGTCTACTGACATCTTCATGCTATACCGTTTTATGTAAAATATGTAATTCTCCTTGTTCGCGAATTATTGCCCTATGAACAACTCTTCCAATTCAGAATCTATCGCCAACCAGTGAGTAGGTATTATGTCTGGGTACTTAGGGAACTCGGATGCAAGCGTCGCATCGATGTCTACACTCAATATATAGGCCCTTATGTCATTTCGTATAACCAAGCCATAACTCGGGTTCCCAACCGAAAGGGGGTGTACATCTTCAGCCTCCTCTGTGCCTTCATCATTGATATCTTCCGGGACCTCATCCAGGTCAAGGTCACTAAAATCTTCATCATCGTGATGAGAATGATCGTCATTATCGGACCCTTATTCACCATTTTCATTGGTGCCCATCAATTCTGGATATATCTCTAGACGAGTACTCGAAATAGGATTGCTATACGTAGTCCCACCACAGTGATAATTCTTGGCTCGTGTCGATGTCCCTCAGTAACCTGACCGTTCTGTCCATCCGATATTAAGATCAAAGTCAAATGTGAATTATTGACTTATTGGAGTGACATTTTCAACGGGCTCCACATCGGCTAACTTCGCAAATAACTCAACCAGTTCGGTGTTGATGTTCCCAGTCAAGCAATAAATTGCGATCATAATATCCAAGTCATCATCATCTACAACTTCTGTCTCCTCATATTTTCATTGATTTGAGGAAACTGAAAATTTGTAGAATAGTCTAGACATCGTCCTCCCACAACGGTGAGCTATTTTGACACTAATGTTTTTTTTTTCATTTCTTCGACCTTTACATTCTTATTAAATCTCATCCCAACTTTCTGACGAGCTTCAAATATCACACCAACTATTTTTTTGTAAAATTACTCCCTTGAATTTAACGTATTCTAAGAATTTGTTATTCATCTTCGATACAATCTCTCTTCTCCTACTAAACACAAATCTTTCCTTTTTTTCTCTCTCTCTATTTAATAGATTAAGAAAATTCAACAAGAACCAAAATTGATACAGATTTCGTCAGATTGGTGGGGGTATGTATATTGTGTCTGGAACTGTAATAGCCCATTTTTAGTGGTACTAGAAATGGTGGTTTTAGAACCCCATTTTTCGATGATCGAGTTTATAAATATTATTTATTAATATTTATGAGTCTCTTATAGTGTTATATTGATTTTTGGCCCGGTAATTTATTGAACAGTTAGTAATTAAAGTACAATGATTAAATTGTAAAAATCGTAAAAGTTAATCGCTATTAATTTTTATTAATAAAAAGGTTTAAATAGTAATTATTCAGGGTTTAAATGGCAATTAAGCCATTTTAATTGGTGGTGGACGGTCTTGTGTTTATAACTGATTAAATTATATGTTAAATTTTAATTAAATTATGTTAATATGATAAGATAATAAAAGAAATAAAAGAAAAGAAGCTATCATTCTTTATATTTCCTTCCACTGTCCAAAAACAATAAAATAAGAGGAGAATGGCCATTGTTGAATGCTTCACTTTCAACCATTACATGTAAGTACAAATCGAGCTCGTTTTTCGTAAATTTTATATTTTTAAGATCATTGTAACTCGATTTAGCTAACCTGGGCACTATTTTGTAAAACTGTTAAAGTTTTGAAATGTTACCATTGATGATTCTTGAAGCTTTTGGTGTTAATATGTTAGTTTACAAGCTTAGAAATGAAAAATGGACTAATTTGTAAAGTTCTAACTTTGAGTGTAAGGACTAAAATGAATAAATTGTATAATTATCATGAGAATTTGATAGAATTTGATAGTAGAGGGATATAAAAGGACTTATTTGAAATCAAATTGAAAATTGGGGCTTAAATGTGAAAGTTATGATTGTTCTGGTTTTAGAGACTAAATTAATAAAATGCAAAATTTTAAGGAATTTTGTAAAATGAAATTAAATTGTCATATGCATAAAATAAATTGTTATAAGGTAATTGAAATGGATAAATTAAAATGAATTACTTTATAGATCAAGATTTGGACCAACCAGTATATAATCGAAGAAAAGGGAAAATTTTGGATTAGTTTTCAACACTTCACTAATTATTATTTTGTCTGGTAAGTTCATATGGTATAGTTATATATGTAAATGTAATACAAGTGTTTGAGCTATGAATTTATATACTTTGTATGTATTTTGAATTATATGCAAAATAATACAAAAAGGTGAGAAATGGACTAATTGTAAATAAATGAACTAATGTGTTAAATGTGCCCAGATGAACTTATGATAGAATAAAATACAATTGGCATGTCAATAGGGTTGTTCACATGTTATACAAGATATGTTATGAGATGATACCGATGTATGGAGAATTCACTGTTTAAACCGGAAACTAACATTTGTTGCGGATTACCAAGAGTTGTCTCTACGGAGCCAACTATTATTGATTGTCTTTACAGAGACCTTGGTGTGTTTTGGAGGGATGTAATGTCTTATGACATATGATGCTTGCGGTCTTAGCACTTCAATGCTCAAGTGTGTATTGGAGATATTGCTCAGTCGAGCAATCAGGTGTGTTTTTGTAGTTACCAGCGTATCTATATCTATTTACTACAGTTCATCGAGCTAATCGACTAATGAAAAAGGGAAACGACTAAATGATGATATATATTGTTTTGTAAATGTTTATATGGTATATGAATGATGTAAATGAAATATAGTTAACAGGTTTTATAGAATGGCATTGAATAAGATTGATCCATACAGATTGAAATGTTTATCGCCCGGTTATTTAACGTACTCACCTTATTATTGTGAAATGTGTTAACAAGAAATTATATTTGTTAGGATCGACCCGATTAAGCAACGAACAAGTAATAATAGCGGAATAAATTGAGAAATTGGACACACAAATTTAACGTGGAAAAACCCCTCCAAAGAGGATAAAAAACCACGGGCAAAGATAATTTTACTATAATGGCAACAGAACGAAGAGTACAAAAGATGAAGATAAAATTAAACCCGAAAACCCGAAAACAAAGAACCCTCAAAACGTAAATACAAAATTCTCTAAATGTGTTATGAGTTCTAATATCTAATGGGTGTATTTTCTAAGATTGTAAAAGAGCCTATTTATAGGCTAAATTCATAGGTCAAATAATAATAAAATAATCTAAACTAATCAGTGTTTGATTGAAATAAATAAACAGAGTTTAACTAGAAGATTATTTCTCAAATTTGACTGAAATAGGAGTCATACTTAACAAATCTCCACATTGACTCATATTTCCACAACGCCATCTTTGCCAAAGCCCGCCACAAGCCTATCTTGAACCATGCAGGGAATTAACAGAGTCGAATCTGTGCTTAGAAACTGGAAGACTTCTGGCCTTCGACTTGTACACTGCCAAATCAAAACTAACCCGAGTTTGATTTTCACGAACACAGTGCCTTAACTTTTTAAAACCTGTATCCAAAAGAGAACCTCTCTTCAACGAAACGGTCATACCTTTTTCCCTCCTATGACCAAGTTGTTTCGGCTCCAAACGAGTTGACTTCGAATCTGTAATGGACGAGGGACGTCTGATTTCACCGGTCACTATAGAACCTTCTAAAATATAAAAATTTCCAGTTCTTTTACCTTTTAACAAAACGAGAGCTCCACGAGATACTTTAATGCCACTCGACTTGATGTTGATTCTGCATCCTTTCAAGTCTAAAATACTCAATGAGACGAGATTTTTTCGTAAATCAGGTACATACCTGACATCTGGGAGTGTCCTAATCGTCCCATTGTGTATCCTAATTTTAACAGTACCAATACAAATTACCTTACTAGATGAATCGTTTCCCATGCGCACAACTCCACCTTCAACCGAACTGTATGTGGAGAACCATTCTCTATTGAGACACATATGGAAAGAACATCCCGAATCTAGGATCCACTCGGACGTGAGCTTGGAGTTATCGCTCGTTGACACTAACAAGAAATCATCATCGCTTTCATCGGCCAAATTAGCACCAGCTACATCTTCCTCGTTACTCTCAGCAGCTCTTTTCTTTCGCAGTTTATAACAATCTGCTTTGACGTGACCTAACTTTTTATAATAGCGACACCTTTTGTCTTGTTTTTTTGATGCTATCAAAATGGAAGCTTGCCTATCTGTCTTGCTATCCAAATGAAGCTCATTGTCGAGTTTGTCTCTACTCAACAAATAACCCTTCACATCTTCGAGCGAGAGTTTGTCTCTACCATAAATTAGGGTCTCCCTGAAAGACTTGTATGAAGGGGGTAAAGAGCACAATAATAGCATAGCCTGATCTTCATCGTCAATATGAACCTCAACATTCTTTAAATCATTTAAAAGAGTAATGAATTGACTGATGTGATCTCTAAGAAGCTCACATTCGTTCATGCGAAACGTAAATAGGCGTTGTTTCAACACTAAACGGTTAGCCAGAGACTTAGTCGCATAAAGAGTTTCTAACCTTTTCCACAAGGCAGATGAGGTCTTTTCCATCAATATCTCCTGGAATACCGTATTCGCGAGGTAGAACTGGATTGCACACAAAGCCTTTTCATCAAGCTCTTCCCATTCTGTTTGATTTAGATTCTCAGGCTTTTTCCCGGTAACAACCTTTTTCAAGCCGGTTTGAACTAGAATTGCCATCATCCAAACTTGCCACAGATTGAAATTTGTCTCACCATCGAACTTCTCAATTTCAAACCTTGTTGCTGACATATCTGAATGGGCTGATCTATGAAATTAAACTAGCTCTGATACCACTTGTTAGGATCGACCCGATTAAGCAACGAACAAGTAATAATAGCGAAATAAATTAAGAAATTGGACACACAAATTTAACGTGGAAAAACCCCTCCAAAGAGGATAAAAAACTACGGGCAAATATAATTTTACTATAATGGAAACAGAACGAAGAGTACAAAAGATGGAGATAAAACTAAACCCCGAAAACCCAAAAACAAAGAACCCTCAAAACGTAAACACAAAATTCTCTAAATGTGTTATGAGTTCTAATATCTAATGGGTGTATTTTCTAAGGTTGTAAAAGAGCCTATTTATAGGCTAAATTCATAGGTCAAATAATAATAAAATAATCTAAACTAATCAGTGTTTGATTGAAACAAATAAACAGAGTTTAACTAGAAGATTATTTCTCAAATTTGACTGAAATAGGAGTCATACTTAACAATATTCATATAGCTAACTTGATATGTAATTATGAATTGAGGTGAGTTTACTATTTTAGTCCTTTTGAACTTACTAAACATATGAAATGCTTATTATGTTGTGTTTTCTTTACTTGTAATTGTCTTTTGCAAAATAAGGAGATCAGATCACTTTGATGCTCACACTATCAAAACTTCGATTCAGTAGTTTTTTAGTCATTCTGGACCCGGTTATATAGCATGTATATAAGAGATGTTTTGCATATATGTTTACTCTAAATATTTATGAGTTTGAATAATGATATGCTTAATTTTGGATGATTACATGTTGTGTATATAAATATGCATGATGGCTATGTGTTAGCTATGTTTGAGGTATATGTTTGACATGGTTGGTGATGGAATGCTTGAGTATTAGATAAAAGTGAATGATATTAAATGTTTCGGTAAATGATGATTATTTTAGGTTGATATGGTTGTCAAGTACCTAATTGAGGCTTAATGGTTGATTAATTTTGTGAATGGGCAATTGTATGTTTTGTTGTTAAGTGAATTTTTCAAGTATTGAATTGAGCATAGTTAAGTTGGTATGGATTGTGTTGGTAATGTATATGTTGAATGTTAATTAAGAACATGATGAAATTATGAATCGAGAAATAGATGATTTTAATATATTAGTATGGTTTGAATTTATCTTTATCCGGGTTGTTCTATGTTTAAGGAATCAATTATGTTTAGTCTTGTTTTTTAGCATGAAAAAGTACCAAAACATGAGACTTTAACATTCTAGTAAAAAGTATCGATATTATTAAATAAAGTATCGGTACCTTACCAAATGAACAATATTTTAAATCAACAGAATGTCAATTTGGTATCGATACTCATATAAGTATCGATACTTATTTTCCCAAAGAACGATACTTATAAAGGTATCGATAAAATTGGCTCGTTTTCAAATTTTGAAATTGGCATAATGTCAAAACTGTATCGATACTTAAGTATTGATACTTGTGTATTTAACTTGATTTTTGAAACATCAAAATTAAATATGGTATCGGTACTTGAATTTAGTATCGACACCCCTACTCAAACTTCAAAAAGGTTACAGTTTTGTCCTTATTCATGCTCGGGTCAATTTTGGAGCTTTTTGTAAGCTCGATTGAGTTTCGATTTTACTTGTATAATGTGTCGTGCATGCACTAATGTTAAGATTGAAGATTAGAATGAATTGTTGTTGAGATTTGATTGTGAAATGCTTTGGTAACAGTAGTAGCATCCCATAACTCGGGTCTAGCAATCGGGTCAGGTAAGGGGTGTTACAGGAACTGATGCCACCTGACAGTGTAGCGACACCCAAAACATTTCAAATTTCTCTGACATCAGTGCCACCAGACAACCCGGTGACACAAACAGCTTGGTGACACCAAAAGAAAAATTATTTTTTTAATTATTTAATACTAGTGTCACCGAACAATACGACGGCACCAAAAAATACTTCTTTACCTGCCGGCACCAACAAAGATTCCTGATAATTTATTTTTTCAATTTGACAGGATAGTTTTTTTTTTAATTTCTCCAATGCCACCCGAGACAGTGACACCTATTAAAAAATACTTTTTTTTCCTCCGCGAATATCCATATTGATACCATATATCCCAATGGCAACATCCAAAACAATTATTTTTTAAAAAATACAATGATTGAGTCATCATTGAGAGGCGATATCACCATCAAATTTGATGGAGTACTGCAAAAAAAAAAATTATTCTCGTATATAATTTTTTCATAAATAATCATCTCATTTTAGATATATTCGAAAAATACCCATACGCAATATGTAATCATTAAATAATGTCATTATCTTTTGTGGCTCCATGCTTTTATCTTTTATCAAGACTGGTTCTACTCAATTTACTAAGCTTTCTGTGTACCGCACATTTCCTTCAGGTCTCAAAATTTTATCCTACCAGTCCTTTCAAATGATTAATAGTTCCTACCTAAAAAAAGTAATTAGTAATTGCTTACATCAATTTGCTTTTCATAAGAAGATTAACGACAAAAATCAATCTTATAAATTAGGCTTAAATATGGATAGGCGGCCCACTTTTCATATCGGCCCTTGAAATTTCTTTTTGTCAAATTGCTCCATGACTTGGTATCCATTACATATATTTATTCTTACATTAACATAATTTGTTCATGTGATCAACCACGGACGTGACACGTGGATAAAGAGCAACGAAACATGTCTTCTTTTTTTTTAATTATTCTAATAAATTTAAAAAATACACACTTTTAAATATATACATATTCTAAAATTCAATATAAATAAAATTTCAAAAATAAAAAAAAATCAAAAAAATTGAAATTTTCTAAAATATTTTTAGAAATTCAAACAATAAAAAAATAAAAAACAGAATTTAAATTTTATAAAATTACAAAAAAAACTGAAAATATAAAAATCCAAAAAAAAGTAGTTTAACTTTCAAAAAATTGAAAAAAAAATGAAAAAAAACAATAATTGAAGAAATTGAGAAGTCAATTTTGATACTTCTATATTTTCAATTTTTTAATTTTCTAAAATTTGAACATTTTTTACTTGTTATTTTTCGAATTTTTTTATATATATATTTTTTGAAATTTTAACTAATTTTAAATTTTAAATTTTGAGTTAATTTTTTGGATTTTTAAAATATATATTTCTTATTTTTTATGCCAACCTCATGAACGAATTTGAGAAAGAAAAATTCCGGGACCAACTTGGGCGAAATTAGAATCTATATTTTAAGCCTTGTATGAAAGCTGAAAAGGGGAATGAAAGAAGTAATTATGAGTATTTAGTTGGTAGGATAATTAATTCAGAAATCCTTGCAAGTAAAAATAACAGGCACCTGCTTAAGAGAAAAAGTGCATTTTGTGAAAGGCCAATTAATGCCCTTCTTTATTGAGATTCAAAGAAGAAAAACGCGTTACGAGAAAACCAGTGAAGTCTTTAATGGCCTGGGCAATTTCTTAAATTCTCCTGCCAACAATCAGTCGAATACTGAGTTAAAATGTCGAGTGGAGTTCGCTCTGACCGCAATGCCAAGGATAAATCAAGGAGATTCTATCATATATGGTTTTTTTTATCAAACTAATCTCAAAAAAATAATTAATTATTTAAATAATTTTTTTATTTATAAAATACGAAAATAATTCAAAGTTTACAGTAAAAATTGGTGGAACCAAAATATTTAGTGCCACTAACATGTCACGTCAATAATCTGGATAAAAAAATTATTTTTTTAGTAGAGCCATGCAGAAGGGCGTCACTTATATAAATACTAGAGAAATACTGTAATTTTTGAAAAAATAGGGGGCTTTAAGCAATTTTATTTTTTTTCCTGGTGGAGTCAAATAATTTAGCGCCATCAAATTCCAACACCCTAGTTTAATCTACTGAGCCATTTAGAGCGGCTCCACCACTTTATTACAAGTGTAATTTTTTAAAATATGTTTTTTTAATGTAAAAATTAAAATTTTGATATTTTATTTTGGTGGAGCCATTCTTTATGGTTCCATCTCTTGGTTCTCTAGCATATATAGAATGGTGAACTTGTTGTGTTTAGTAGGAAAGTTCAAAAATTCTATTGGAGATGAATAACAATGTGTTTTTGGTGTACATTCTTTTTTTATGGTGAAATTGTAGAAAGTGATGTTGGTTGTATATTTCAAGGTCGGCAAAGAGTGGGGTTGCGATTCAAAAAAATTGTGAAGCTGATAAAAATGAAAAGGAAGATCAATGTGAAAATAGCTATCCATTGTGGAAGGGCGATGTCCAAATTATTTTACAAGTTTCCAATCTCTACAGATCCGTTGAAATTTTGTGATATGCAAGTGTTACATGATGATGACTTGGGCACTATGATGGAAATATGGTGGTTGACTGGTAGTGAGAACCCCCAACCAGTTGAGTTATTTGTTGAGTTAGTAGACTTAGAGCTTGTTGAAAATGTTAGTCCAATAAGTCAACATCGCGAATTTGACTTTGATCTTAATGTTGGATGGACAGACCAGTTAGAATGCGGAGTGACATCACAGATACACGAAAATCCAAATTATGGTGGGAGATCGTATAACAACCCTACCCCCGGTCCCTGTCTACAAATACATCTAGAGGTGATAATAAGCATAGAGGCAGACGTCGAAGAAAGGACCAATAATGGTGAAAATTCTTATCAGGACGTTGAAGATTTTAGTGACCCCGATGTTGATGAGATTCCGGACGAAATCTATGATGAAGGCCCGGAGGAGGTTGAAGATGTTCACGGTCCTTCATTCAATATTATTTTACGAAATGAACCTGGGGGCGACATGTTGAACGTAAATCTAGATGTAGCACATGCATCCGAGTTCCCTGAGTACGCCGATATAGTACATGCTCATAGATTGGAACTTTTTTGTACCCCACAAATGGAACCAAGCACAGTAACAATGCAAAATTAAGCAGAAATGTCGTCATATTAAAAAAATTAATATATATATTTATGAATGTGTCATAAATTAAAAAAATTATAACTAACACGTAGAGATCAATTTCATGCAAAAAGGAGTTAAAAAGGGTTAATATCAACCAAATAGAGATCAGTTTAGTACAATCAAAACACGTTGAGCAAAGTAGCTCTTAGTAAGAAAAAACGAGAAACTAAAACGACTTTTTTTATTTAATTTATAATTAATTTTACTATTTTGTTAATCCTTGATGAAGCGTAATCCATATTTACTCCAGAATACATTTTGATATCTGCATAATTTTTAAAAAAATTACATAAATTACATATAATTAATTATTATATTACAATAACTATAAAATACAAAATACAAAATACAAACTATAAATAACTTACTAGTTTTTTTTTTTTTTTTTTTTTTTTTTTTTTTTTTTTTTTCTTCCTTCCTTTTACAAAATATTTGAAGGGGAATCAAAACCCATCTTCTTAAACAGGATGTTCTTCTTCTCCAATTTTTTTTTTTTTTTTAAAACTAACAAATATTAGGTTAATGACTAGTTACATTGCTAACGTCACTGACACGATGTGACCAGTCATAATAAATATTTTAATTTTTAATATATATATATATATATATTTAAAAAAGCCATAGTTTTTTAATAAATAAATCATTTTTTATTTTTATTTTCTAATAAATTCAACTTTCACTTTTTTTTCTATTTTTTTTAATTTTTTATTTTTTTGGTCTTCTGTTTTTATTTCTATTAAAAATATTCCTTTAATTTTCTTGATTTCACATTACATATAGTATTTACAGGATTTTTTTTTATAAAACTAATCCTAAAAAATTAATTAATTACATAAAGTAACTATTTTTTTATAAAATACGTAAATAACCTAAAATCTTCAGTAAATATACAAATATATATAAAATATTATAAAACAAATTAATAAACAAATAAAAAAGGATATTTTACCCATTTGACTAAAAAAAATTAATATTTACAAAAATGACTGGTTCAAAAATATTCACCCTAATGACCTAAAATGAACAGTAAAATTGAGTTATGAGAACTAGATGGCTGGCACCACTAGTTTTTCTATTAAAAAATAATAATTTTTGGGGTTTTAGACACTAGATGGCCGGCACACATTTATTTTTCTTTTGGAGTGTTGGCACAATGATGGCTGGCACCCTTTATCTAATTAAAAAAAATTATTTTTTTGAGATGTGTGGTACCGGCTAACAAATGGCCAAAGTCACCCAACAAAAGAGATTGGGAATATTCCAACATAACCCCTCTTTGTTTTTCCATCTTTTTTATTTCCCAAGTTTAATTACATATTTTATATTTTAAAATAATATTGAACAACTTATTATGTTTTTTAATTATTATTGCATCACTCACATTATTATTAAATTTTAAATTTTATTAATATATTACTCGTTATTTTTTAAAATAAAAGAAATAATAATTTAGCAATGTTTATTTGAATTATTATAAAAGATAAAAATCATTAAAGCATATTCTAATTTTATAAAAAAAATCTAATTTAATTGTGCTTATTAAATTTAAATTAAATTTAAATTAATTACTTTTGATTTGAAAACTAACTAGTTTAGTATCAATTACTGTCATTTTGGATACTGTATTTAGCATTTTAATATATTTTCACAATTATAAAATTCAATATTAAAATTAATAAATATTTTTAAAATACTTTCATTTAAAGTTTTTAAATAATATATTAAAATAAGATAACTTTAACAACTTTTTATCAAAACCACCTTTAAAAAATTATCATTAAATTTAAAAATAAATATAATTTTTTAGGCTTAATTTTTTATTTATACTTGAGCTTAACATTTTTTTTATGTAGTGTTTGTCTTCTTTTCAATGTGATACTTAGTAAATAATATATGTTTTAATGTTTGAAGGTAATATTGTTGAATTTTTAGTGTTTAAATTAAGATTTAGAATTAATTTAATAAAAAATTATAACTAAATAATAATATTAAGAATTAAATTTCATCAATTCTACTCCAAAACTTGAAGTAATCACAACAATCAAGTTGTATTTAACGAAATAAAAACAAAAATTTTAAAAAAAATCATGAAAATTCAAATATGATAATATTAACACGATATTTTAAATTAATTTTAAAATTTAATAAAAATGTGAGTGATGCAATAATAATTAAAAAACATGATAAGTAGTTTAATATTATTTTAAAATATAAAATATGTAATTAAACTTGGAAAATAAAAAAAGATGGAAAAATAAAGAGGGGTTATGTTGCAATATTCCCAATCTCTTTTGTTGGGTGATTTTGGCCATTTGTTGGCCGGCACCACACACCTCAAAAAAAATAATTTTTTAATCAGATAAAGGGGTGCTGGCCATCAGTGTGGCAGCACCCAAAATTTTTTTTTTGAAAAAAAATATATAGGTATCAATCATCTCGTGTCCAAAACCCCAAATATTTTAATAGAAAAAATAGTGGTGCCGACCATCTAGTTTTTGAACTAAAGTCATTTTTGTAAATATTAATTTTTTTTGGTCAAATGGGTAAAATAGCAAAAAAAATAGAATAAACAAATAAAAAACAAATAAGGGACAAATAAATAAAAAAAGCTAATAAAGTAAATAAAGAAAAACAAAATAAAAAAACGAAAAAGTACAAACAAATGAAAGAATAAATAAAAAAAGCAACAAATGAAAAAAAATAAAAAAAATCAGGGTGTTTGAATAGGCAGCAAAATAGGTTAGGGTGTTGGAATCTGTGGCGCCAAATTATTTGACTCCACCAAAAAAGGTTAAAATTGCTTAAAGTCCCTCATTTTTTCAAAAATTATAGTATTTTCTTAATATTTAAATAAGTTGCGCCATTCTATATGGCTCCACCAAATTTTTTTTATTATCCAGATTGCTGACGTGGCATGTTGATGGCGCCAAACACTTTGGCTCCACCAACTTTTATTGTAGATTTTGGGTTATTTTCGTATTTTATCAAAAAATAGATCATTTAAGTAATTAATTATTTTTTGGGGGTTAATTTTATAAAAAAACCATCATATATCAAATATCAGGTTTAGACTTCAAACAAACTTCAACTAGGGATTATTCAATTAAAGCCTCTAGCTGTGCTTAGGGGTGTGCAAATTTTGGGTAAAATCGAATTAATTTGGTTAACCGACTGAATTCAGTTATTCTGTCAGTTAACCGAATTAATTCGGTTGAGGGTCGATTAATAATTTTTTGGAAGTTCAGTTAACGGTTAATTCGGTTCGAAATTGGTCGGTAAGCCGAATTAACCGAAATTAATAAATAATATTATAATATATAAGTATTCGGTCGGTTTGGTTAATTTTTTGGAAATATAAATTAATCGGTCGGTTAAGTCTGTTAATTTTTTTATATATTCTATATTTGTTTTAACCAAAAATAAAAAAATATATATAAATTTCAGTTAATCGACCGGGTTAACTGAAAAAATTCGGTTCGATTAAATTTTTTTAAAAAAAATTCAATTTGATTAATGATTAAAAATTTAAAACAATCAATTAATTCGATTAATAATAATTTGGATCGATTGATTGAAAACCTCTAACTGTACTTTTAAAAAGTACTTTTCACGCACTTTTGGCTTTTAAGGAGGACTGAACAAACATCATTTCAGTGTTTTTTTTTTTAACTTCTAAAATGTGCTTTTCCTCTGCTGAAAAAGCTGAGAATTTTAGTTTTTTCTAAGTCAAAAGTGCTTTTGACTGAATAATTACTTTTTTATCCTCAATTTTTCATGGTATAGGGACAATTTCTTCTTCATTTTTTCTTCCATAGAATCTCTCTGGTTCTCTTTTATTTCCTTCCATTCTTCCATTTTCTTCAAGGTTAGGGTGCTTTCTCTGTCTCTTTTTCCTTCTACTCCCCTAATCCCATCTTCTCATTTAAATTTGTTAAGATTTAGTTTGATAAGCATGGAAGAATATCAGGAGCAGCCATCCGGAGTTATCTTTTAGAGAGATCTCGTGTTTGTCAAGTTTTCGATATGGAACGTAATCACTGTTTTTATCTTCTTTGTGCTGCGCCGGCGGAGGTATTTTTGTTGGTTTCTTATGAGATCATCTGACTAATGGTGAATATTAGCCATATTATTTTTCTAGTGAGGTTTAAGTTTCCATTGTTAACAGGAAGTTGAAAAGTACAAATTGGGAAAACCCCAAAGCTATCACTGGTGAGCTTCTTCTCTTCTGCACCCATTTTTTCTTCTTTTTCGTGGCATTGGAGTTACTTTTATTCAACCTTTATATTTTTCAGATTTTTTCAACCGAGATGGGATATATGACCATCTAGACGACTTGGAACGGTGAACCCACTTGTCTCGCAACTTGTTTTTTTATTGTCCATTTTGATTCTTGTTTTGACTATTTTATATATACGGATAATAATGTGTACAAGCAGTGTTCTGGGTAGAGTTAAATAAAGTAAAAAAGAAAAAGAAAAAAAAGTTTCAAGTGCTAGGAATGGTAATCGAGTGATGAGATTGACTTGAGAAGTGTTGTTGCATATCCTCCAATTTAGGTGCAATGCTTACTGAATCTTGTAAAAATACATGGTGAGAAGAATCTGCTTGTATGTCTGGTATCTGTTGTACCTGCTCTAAGAGGTAGTATGAGTTGGTTCATACTTCATTGTACTGGAATTTAATATATGAGATGTAGTTTTGAGAGGTGCATAAATTTTGCACAAAATAACCTTAATTATTCAGATTGAATGATAAAGCTATTGGTGGCATAATATTTGTTGAACTTTCGATCTAAAAGGACTGTTTATTTTTTACCAGAGACTGTTCATGAATAGAAGTTGATAGACCTGTATCACTTTCATTGCCACTGTGACTAATTTTTTTACCAAACTATGACTGTGTAAAAAAAGTTTGTGTTGCACAGTTTGAGTTAGCTCAATTTTTGAATAAGTCAATTAACATTCTAAATAGTTTTTAGTGGACTACTCTTTTGCACTTATAGTATGAATTTGTTTTGAGTAATTTCATTAGAATTTTCCTACTTAACTTGTTGTATCATATATTCATATCAATTTGTGGACTGTTTCATGATGGTTTATCCATTTTATGCATTCAGATTTACCTATTTCTCTCGTGAGTCAGTTTTATGCATTCATGATGGTTTCTAACTTGTAACAAAAGAGGTTATGAATTGCGGGAAATAGGAAATCATTCTTACCTCTTCACTTTCTTGATATTTTATGACGGGGGCTAGGAAATACTAGAATATTATTACTTTGTACTCTCACAGGCAAGTTATGATCTCTATTTCCTTTCTTGTTTTACAGGCAAGTTACCTCTCTTTGTCAAGTGATGGTGATTCAACTGGTTTTGAAATGGAATTAACAAGATAAGTTATAGCACTTAAAATTGTAAATGCTAATGTAAATTTTTTTATGATGTATTTGGTATATAAATATTACCCATTTTTAAAACTTTAATCCAAATGAATGTAATATTTTAATTTGTTAGTTTTATGTTTTCTATGTTATGTTAATATCTAATATGAGTTATATATTCAAATTACATTTTAAATAAAATAATACAAATGTGTTAAATTTATTAATTAAAAATTAAAAAAACATTTTTTTAAAATAATACAACTGTGTTAATATCTAATTAAATTTTATAAATAATTAATATTAATTACTTAGAAATATTTAAAATTATTATTTTATATATTAAAATATTAACAATAAGTTATAATAAATTATTTTTTATATTCTTGCTAAAATATTATAATATTAATTAATTTGAACATTATTTAAATGCATATTTGTTAATTCTTAAAAGTACTTTTCCACCATATTTTTTAAAAGTAATGCTAAATTAGCCTTAAGTTTACCCCAGACTGAAGTAAAAGTAGCATTTTTATTTGAAAAAATAGATAAATTAATTATTATATTTAAAATATGTAAATTCCCCCTTTCATTAGGCTCCGTTTGTTTGCCAGTAAAATGTTTTCCAGAAAATGATTTCTGGAAAATGATTTACTTTTCTGGAAATGATTTACTTTTCTGGTGTTTGGATGAATCTGTGTAAAATATTTTCTGTTATTTGGCTGATTTCCTGAAAATATTTTTCGAAAAAGTTGTTTTTACATATACTAATAAATTTACATTTTAAATTGTTTTTATATATATTGCAATGATCAAATTAAATATATAATAATACTCAATTATTAAGTTAGAATATTAACCGTCATAAATTGAAAACAACCAAAGTCAAATAAATTATTTGTAATTGTGTTATAAAAAAATAAAAAATAAGGATTGAATAATTATAAATTAGCTTCCAAACCACAATTAATACTAGAAATTAATAATATTATCCAAATATATAATTAGTAGTACACCACATAATAACAACAACATTGTCCAAGTGCATAACTAATATTACACCACATTAAAAGTATCAATATCTTCAACCTTGAGAAAAATTTAAAAATTTTGAAGCCAAATTTTTCTATGCTTCTTACTTTTAACTAAAAAAGCTTTGGCCTCGGATTCATGACTCACTAGATAATCAAACATAGAACACAGGAAGTCATCATCAAACCATTCTTCCTCCATCGACATCACTTCTTCGTAAAGATATGGTGTCTTATCCGCAGTAAATTGTTCCAAAGCATTAGCAATTTTGCCAAGTTGTTCACCCACAAATTTAATTTGTTCATCAACGACACTTTCTTGAACATTTTTTCTTTTACGTTTGGATGTGCCAAATGAAGATACTTTTGTTCTTACCTCTTTAGTCTCTTCGTTGTCGCAGTCTATAGGCACTGAGTCTTGGTTACCATCATCCAAATCTATGTCAGCAAATGTTTTGGCAAAACTCCCTATTGCCATATCTTTGCCAACAACCAAAGCCATTTCATCATAATGATCAATGCTTTTATTCAAAAATGGTTTATACTTCTTGTGTGCCTGTTGGATATTATACACAATTAGAATAACAAGTAAAAAACAATTGAAATATACTTAACATATATATATATATATATTACCATCACTGCTGCATCATATGTCGCTCTATCACATGTGATCATTTTCATGCTATCATCCCATCCAAAACCACTTTCACCCCGAATTGTGCATATAATCTGCCACTGGTTTTTTACAGTCCTCAAATGATTTTCCACATGCTTCGCATCGCATTGGACTTGAAATCTTTCAGAAATAGCTTCGGCAACTCAATTAATAGAAACTGCTTTGAAAGTATTAGAAGCCTTATTTCCTCTCTAGGCCTCCTATGCTAGAATTTCAAGAAAAAGATGTTCCATCGATTTTGTCCACCTGAATTGCTTGGAGGTCCCTTCTTTGTTGCCATTACCCATTCTACATTAATAATTGTTATTGTCAATCATTTCAATATCCAACAAGCTTAAAACATAATAAATTCAATATCTAACAAGCTTAAAACATAATCAATATCTAACAAATTCAAGACATAATAATTTCAAAATCCAACAAACTAAAATTTCAATATCATTATCCAACCAACATTAACAAAAAAAAAACAATTTTAATACTAAAACATACATAACATAGAAACAATAACCCTAAGCCCTAAACCTACCTAATATTTCTAGCCATATAATCAGTCCACATAGTTTGTGCAATTTCGTCTCTCTTAGCAGACCATTCTCTTGCTTCTTCTCTTTCTTCTCGCTCCGTAAGAGTTGGTATTATCAAATCAGACTCAGGCTCCTCGTATAATCCTTGATTAAGTAAATCACTAGGATCAACTCCCATTATATGATTATGAATGATAGAACAAGCCAAAACTATATCTACTTGAGTTTGAAAATTCCAAAATGGTTCAGCATCTAATACACGAAACCGTTTCTTCAAAATCCCAAAAACACGTCCAATAGTGATTCGTAATGATGAATGACGAAGATTAAAGAGTTCCTTTGCATTTTCAGGCCCCTGAGCACTAAACTCTTTTAAATGATATCGGACACCACGATACGGGGTAATATATCCATTTTGGATGCCATATCCAGCATCAGCAAGATAATATTTACCTACAATTTTACAAAACATAATTAATACTAATAAATTATGAGCTTACTAGAACTATTTGGTATTTAATGATAATTATTACCTTCCGAAATTCTTAATCCTCTTGGGCATGAAAGTGCATCACTTAAAATACGAGAATCATGTGCACTACCTTCCCAACCAGCTAGAACATAGGAAAATTTCAAATCAAATGTAATGGCAGCCAATACATTTTGTGTCGTCCCCCCTTTACGGCTACGAAATCTTCCTTGAATGCTAAGTGGAACGGATGCACGAACATGAGTTCCATCTAATGCTCCAATACAATATTTAAAATAAGGATAAAACCTTGGATTGTTTCTGATTTCACTAGGAGTTGACTCATCAGGTAATCTAATAACTAGTTTATACAATTTCAAAATAGCTCTCAATACAACCCTAAAGTAACGGTGAATTGTCTCAGTTGATCTATAATATCTAGATCCAATCACTCGAAACCTTACATTATGACCAATTATATGTAAAAATATAACTACTTGCTCCCTAATATTCACAGATTTAGTTGACTGTAACAAATTATTCCTACTAAGAATATCACACAAATTAAAAAAGACAATCGGTCTCATCCTTATCACATCAATACAATGCTGGTCACCACTATATAAAATACTATTAATATAATTTTCTCTTTCATAATCTCGATTCACACGAGGGTGAGAAGCAATTTCCTTCCTAGTTTTTAATTTTTTTAATCCAAAGAGCCCCAAAAGCTAAAACTGAAGCCACGACTTCGACAATTGCATTTTGATCTTGATTACGATCCATCTACACAAAATAATGCCATACAAATATTTGATCACTACAAAAAAGATGCAAGATTTTCATAAGATCACATATATGACTAAAGTTACCATGACTAAAGTGCATACATGCACATTAAGCTAATTATAATTGCATTAATAATTTTTTGAGAAATTAAGCTACTTTCTTTGTACCAATTTAATGACACAACTAAAATTAGATATGATTCAATTTGAGAATAATCAATGATTGGTCATAATATAATGTACATATGTAATGTTGAAAATGGACACCGGACCTATACTTATTCATCATTTATCGTTATTCTATTCTTCAATAAATATTGCAATCACTTCCCTCTTCTTTTTTTAAGTTATTTGTAGATGACATGATGTACAGGCAGTAGTAAAAATGTTATTTTATTTAACATTTTATTCTTCTATTTAATATTTTTTATTACACTTTCCCTTTTGAACATACATATGATTTAATTAGATTTTTTTTTTTTTTACTTCAAAACTTTTGGACTTAATTATTTTAAATTTCATATCAAAATAATTTTTAAAATTAAATATTTAAATTGTAAAAAAATATTTTATTATATTAAATTTTAATTTATTTTAATGGTGGTATTATTTCATTACATTTTTTTATTAATGTGAAATTCTTCTAATTAATGTTTTTAATTGTATCTTTCTGGCTAATCATTGAAGACAGGCATAATATCAAATTTAGCCTTTAATGTTTACATTTTGTATCAATTTGGCTCTTCCAATTAAAATCTTAGTTGTAGATACAATTGGGTACACAAGTCAACTTTTGTATTACCATATGAATTCACAAGAAGAAACATAATATCAAAATTCACATAAAGCAGAGGATAAGGTTAAGAGTTAACAAAAGGATGATTGTGGATAAAAACACCGCGTTAATGATGTATGATAATATATTATTGACAGATAAAATTTCTTAATCCATAATGAAAGCTGAAATTGAAATAAATAAAAAAAGTAGGCTAGCATATACTTAAAACTCAGAACAATACAAGAAATGCATTGACAGTGGCAGTAGTAAAATTATCCGAGTGTTTTTTCTTTTCTCCCTTAATTTAGTCAATCATTGTTTCCTGTATATAACATCACTCATGAGTCATGCCTCAAACCCATAAAAAAGACACTCGACCACCATTGGTACATGCCCCTATATAAGTTATAGAAAACTATTATATATAGCTCAAATAATGGAGGAAGCTAGAAATGGAGTTGCTTATAATCTATAAAAAAACCATTAGTCCCACAAAATATGTGCAGTGGGAGGGCTCTACCTTTCAAGCTAGAAAAAAGAAAAAAGAATGCATTAAGGGAGTATATAAATATAAATATATGTAATAATGATGTAAAAATTAACAAAGCAAAGTGCGCTAACTATTGAAGTGCAGCAGGCTGAACTTTTGAAGAATGATGAGTAGATCATCAAACAAACAAAAAACACATCAGACATCGATTTTTGTGTATATTAATTCTATGCTTTTAGGATATTATATCAAGAACAGCATTTGGAACCTTTTTTGAACAAGGAAAACAGATCTTTTTGGTTACAAGAACAGCAAACGCAGTTTTTCTCTCTCGCAGTCGAAAGCCTAAATATCCTAGGCTTGAGGTAGTGGTGATAACCCTCTTCATTTTTCCTTTAAAATATACCCCTATTTAGCACATCATCCCTACCAGGTTTTTGCCTACTAAAAATAACAGAGAGATGTGGAGACTAGATAAGGAAACTAATGAATCAATTCGAGCGCTGATCCAAGCAAACAATGAAACAAGAGAAGAATATTCAAGTTTCCTTATTCTTTTCTAAGAATGCTGAAACTATAGGTGTCGAAACCATTTTTTAACAAGTTTGAAAAATGGGGATCGACTTTTAAAATAACAAATGGAAATGGAGTCGCCACCGATCCTTTATTCGAGGTGTGATCAGATCACCTTGAGATGGATTATTTTAATAAAATATTTTGGTTTATTAAAACAATAATTTTGGTCTACGAAATCAAAAAAATAGGTTCGAGAGTCGGTTACGTACGAGGAAGGATTAGCACCCTCGCAACGCCCAAAATTGGTACCAAATTGATTAATTAATGTCCTAACGTCGAGAATTTGAAAGATTTTAAAATTACGACCTTTTTTGACCCATTTGAAGATACTCGAGTTTGAATCTTAAGATTCTCTGGTTCCGAAGGAGTAAAATATCACATCCAGCACGTTAGGATGCAATAATTTAAGTCTTCGAATTCCAGATCATCCCAAAATTCTCAAAACTCATGCATTGAGATTTTGAAAGGATATTTCATTATTTGGGATCAAGCGGAAAATCGAAACCCAAAGACGTTAGGGCACGATCTACGGATTTTCAAACACGAAACATTGCCTCGTTTTAAAGTTGAGAAAAACATGAATGAAATCTTAAAAGGATATTTGGTTATTTGGTCAAGCGAAAAACGAAACCAAAGACGTTAGGGCACGATCTCACGGATTTCCAAACACGAAACATTGCCTTATTTTGAAGTTGAGAAAACATGAATGAAATCTTAAAAGGATATTCGGTTATTTGGTCAAACGAAAAACCGAAACCCAGCACGTTAGGGCACGATCTCACGGATTTCCAAACACGAAACATTGCCTTATTTTGAGGAATTTTTAAATGAGCGATTTTAAAATTGACTCAACATGCTTTTATTGAACCACTATTCAATAACGGAAAATAAAAATATAATATCGAGCATGGAATAATAATATGTGGCAACAATAACATACTAAGACATAAAAATTATATGAAGATACCAAGAAACCAAATTAATACACATACGATGGCAATACAACATATACTTTACAAACATTAACATTAACATTCAAAATCAATAAATTGAAAGACAATTTTTTTTTTTTAAAAAAAAAAGCATACCAAATAAGTTGACATAATTCAAATGCGACAAATATATAAAAAATGGATAACATAAAGGAAAAGTCATTTGCAACCAATATTATACGAATTATAAGTTATATATATAAGTTTGGAAATTGCATGTAAAAAGAAAATCCAAATAAACCATATACAAAATAGTAAATAGAAATAATAAGTAATATATGCAATAAAACTTAATATAAGTAATTTATATATGATGAAAGTTTTGAAGTGAACACAAATATGAATAAGATTAAAATTTTAAAAAGATATAAGTTCTTTAACTAGGTTTTTAAGAAAAAGATATACCCAAAATAATATGTAATTAATAATAAATACATAAAATAAGATGATTTTAATATGAATCCTATATATATATATACATTTATACAAAATAATATATAAGAGTATAACTATTGTACAAATTATTAAAACACAACAACACATAAAAGAAAATTTTGAAATCAAATATTTATGTAATAAATAAAATATACAAATGAAAATAAAACAAATTAAGACATTGTAAAATCAATTTACAAATGATTTTATTAAAATAGCTTCAAAAAAGTAAATAATAAATTTAATATCATAAAGGTAGCAAAGATTATAAACTAAAAATACTTAATTGAAATAAGAATAAAATTAACAGGCTATATTATAAAAATAATTTTAAACATATTTAGGGACTAAATTAAAATACGCATAAATATTTAGGGATTAATCCAGCAAATATTCCGTAATTAAAACGCAAAGACACTGATTGGGCTACTTTAGAAAGCGCGCAAATCTTTGGGCAAAATTAAAAAGAACAAAAAGAATAAAAGGAAGCTTAATTAAATTTGAACGCAACACAGAGGGACCGTACGCGCAATTATACCAGCACCGCAAAAAACGCGCGGATCTTATGGGTGCTGGATCGGGTCAAGTCGGGTCGTCTAATACGATGTCGTTTTGAAGCCACTTAATCAGGCTTTAGACGATGTCGTTTCGCACGGCTTTAAAAGGGTAACAAAACCTAAAACTAATCAGAAACTCAGTCCCCTCTTTTCTTCTTCTAAAATCTAAACCCTAGCCCCCCCTTATTATTTCTTTCTTAGCCGAAATCTAACCCTCTCTCTCGGTCGCATCAGAATAAACATCCGACCACTAAAGCGCCACGGTAAAAGGCGATTAGTAGCAGATCCTGGTCGTTTGCAAGATCCATTTTAAATGAATCTCGAGTGTTTCATCACCTCCAACCTCGACGGCCGCCTTTGCTTCGATTTCGACGAAGGGAGCAGACAGTCGGTTCATCTTACAAAGGTAAGTCCCTTTCCTTTTAATCTGTTTATTCGCATGCACAAAAGAAAAATCGAAAGCCAACAGAACCAGATTTGAGAAATTGAAAGAGATTGGAAATGAAAAAACCTTTGAATTTCTGTTTTTGATTTCTGTATTTCTCTCCTTCTTTTTGTGTGTATATAAAAACTGTCCCCTTTACAATATTTCTCCGACTTTTTATAGTCGAATGTCAAAAGAATGAAAAAACAATAGAAAATATAGCCGTTTGTCCTTTTTTTCTCTGCTTTTCCTTGCTGTTGTTTCTCTGCTATTAGTTTGCAGGTACGAAAGGTTAACGTGGCATACGGAGGCGCGTGAGGTATGCGGGAATACGTGCGGTCACGCACGTGGTACGCGTGTGAGGCAGTCCAAACGCCTGGTTGGGGCTATGGGGCGCGCGTGGGATCTGCTCGTAGGGATACGAAGCGGCGCGTGTAGAGCACGCGAGAAGAAGAAGGGCGCGCGTGGGGAGCTGCGACATGAACTGAAGCGCCAGAAAACCTCAGAAGCTTCTGGATCATTTCTGTATTCGGGTCCCTAGGAACCAGATTGGGCCTTATTCATTTTCTTGTATTTAGGCTAATTTTGTATTTGGGTTATAAATTTTGGGCTAAAATTTGGGTAGTGTAAATTAGGCTTAATGTTTAGGTGGGGTTTGTAAACAATTTGGGTTAGTTTAATTTATTTGGTTTGTATAAAAGGATTTGGATTTGTTATTATTAGGTTTTTTTTATTTGGTTTTGGTTTTGTGTTTGGTTAAAATTTTGGGCAAATTGGGCTGCTACAATAGGATATCGGACTCACTACTTGTGGCGATTATTTGAACCACTTTTAACTACTAAAGCGATGCACATGGACATGAGAAATACATTAATTTAGTATATATTATATCCACAATTTCTAACTTCACCGGGATATGAATTTCTTTGAACTTCATGGTGAGTGGAGCGATTATTCTCTTGATTTTGATAAGTTACGGTAGTGTGATCATGCATCATTGATTCTTTCGGCATTTCTCACGATTGAATTAGCCAATCCTAGAAGTAGCTAGTTTTGGAAATGATTCCCACTCGAAGAAACTTGTGGTGAGGCTTGTCTTTTATAGCTTTACAGACAAACCCATTGATGTGGAAAATGCTTTTGGCTTGGCAAGGATTGATTTTAGCCCAACTTGGAAACCGTAGTGTTCTATTGTTTGTTAACACTTACTGAGGGTAATGTAACTTTATAAAGAGGAAAGAGAAACAGAAAATCGTAAAGAAAACCATTTGTTTGACTATATAGAGATAATAAATTATGCATGAACTCGAATGTTGGATCACATGAGAAATGAGTTCAGTCGAGTTCAATTTTATCAAATGAGAAAAAAGGAAATTTTGACATCTTACATTACTGTTTTAAGAATCTTTGCAAACATATCAATGCATTACCAACTATAACAAGGAGAAAGTAAGTTACCAAATATCTATTACTTTAGAAAATTAAAGAAAAAAAAACAAATCTAGGGTAATAGAAGAGCAAGCATAAATTGAATGATGCAAAACCCAGAAACAAACAGATTTTAACTAAAGCATAAAAAAGGAAGAAGAAGAAGATTCTTCAACAGACAGATACAAAATCCAATCAGATTAAACAAACAGATGCAAAATCCAAACAAATTCTTCAACAAAAAAGAAAAAAGGAAGAAGAAGATTTGAGTGAGAGAGGCGACAAATTGAATGAAATACAGAGTAAAGCATAAAAAAGTTACCTTGAGCTTTGTTTCAGGAAGGGAACTGGTCCAACTGGATGAAGAAGGAGAAGGACGGAAGGAGGAGGAAAGATGGAAAATGTCTTACAGAAATAAAATCGGTAAGACATTTTCCCTAAAATCCCTTCTCATTTTTCCGTGTTTTTGAAAATTGTTTTATCAATGTAAGTTATTTTCAAGCAAACAAACACTGGAAAATCAGGAAAACATTTTCATTTTCTTGGTAAACAAACTGACCCTAAAATTCAATCCATATGGTTAAATAATGATTTTGCTTTTTAATTTTTTTATTTAAATATGTTAAAAGGTTTTTATACTTTTTTCGAAATTTAAAATTTAATCTTAACACTTTAATTTTGAGATTGTAATAGCCCATTTTGCCCGGGCTTGGAAATAAATCAGAATAAAATAAAAAAATAAAATTAACCCAAATGTTTATACAGTCCTTTTACAAAAACCCAAAAATAATAAACCAAAAGCCTGTTGCATTTAGCCCAAATACCCTAAACTACCCGAGCCCAACATTTAAACAGACTCAGACCCAATACCCTAACTACCCAGACCCAAAACAATCGTGACCCAAAAAGGCCCAATGTTTAAAACAATCTCAGCAGAAGCCTAGGGTTTCTGAAACCCTAGGCGCCGCAAGAGCCTCATGCCCACCAACCTTTGCGCCGCAAATGCCGCACCCATCAGCCCTCGGTCGCGCCACGATCCACGAGAATCCCGCACCACCGCCGAAATCTTCGTCGACGACCTGCAAAAGAGGAAAGAAATCGACAGCGAAGATGGCAATGTTTTATTTCCTATTATTTGTTTATTTCGAAGGCTATAAAAAGCCCTTCGAAAAAACCTGTAAGGGATGAGAATACACACGAAAATACAGAGAAACAGATATACAAAAACACGATTTTTACACAGAGAATATCAAATCAAGCAGAGGTTTTGTTTTTTTATTTTTTTTATTTTTCGAGTACTGTTATTTTTATTTTTTTATTTTTGGAAACCATATATATATAAAATATTAATAAAATACATTTATAAAAATAAAATAAAAAAAACTTACATTTTTTCATTAAGCCACCGTGTATGCGGTGGTGGTGACAACGGCAGACGGACGGTGAGCCTTAGGAGACTCGCGGAAATCGCTCGGGGAGAGCATTTGAGAGCTCTCAGATTTTTTTTTTTCTGCTGGAGAAGGAAAATGAAATTTTTTAAAAAAAAATTTTGCTTATATAAGAGGGATGAAACGATGTCGTTTCACCCTGGGGCGTTTTACGCTAAAATGACGTCGTTTTGAGATGGGTCGGACTGACCCGACCTGATCCACTTGGGGTCCGTGTGTTTTGTTTAAAAATGGACTAATTACCTTTCCGGTCCTTCCGCAATTTTATTAATTTTAATCCAGTCCAATTTGTATTTTTATTTTTTATTAAATTAGCCCTAAAATCTGTTTTTGTTCCAATTTAGTCCCTCGGGCTGCATTAAGGGCCAAATTCATTACGACGCCGTTTTGGAAAAAAGGCCTAATTGCTATTTTAACCCCTGTGATTTAACGCGCGTTTTAATTTAGTCCTTTTATATCTGTTTTAATTGCTTTTTAACCCCTGTTTCTTTATTTATTTTTAATCTTCTTATTTTATTTTATTTTAAATTATTTTAATTATTTTATCATGTTAAATGTTCTATTTTATTTTCCTATATTTATTATTTTATTAATAGTTCATATATATATATATATATTATATGTATTATTTTATATATTTAATTATTATTATATATTACTTGGTTTAATAATTTATATATTATTTTATAATTTATATATTATTTATTATATTATATTTTTAAATTATATATTATATAGTATTATATTATATTATATATCATTTTTAAGTTTTGTTTTGTATAAAGTCTATTATATCATATAATTTATTTTATTTATATTATTTATTACATATATAATTTCTATGATTAGTATATTATGTATATATGTTTTTATTTAAAATTATTATATATATTATTTACTAATTATTTTTATTATGTATAATCCTTATATATTATTATTAATTATTTTATATTATTTTATTATATATTATGATTTTTATTAATTATTATATACATTTATTTGTATCTTTATATTCATATATTATTGCTTTAACATTTTTTATTATAATTTATTTATTCATGTTATATTATTCTTTTATTATTTATTTCGTAGAATTGCAATTAATATGTATGTTACAATGTCTTACTCATACAAATTTTTTTATATATATAAAAATACCTTTTAAATTAAAGATTTTTTTTAAATATTTTTAACGGTGATATGTGATATTTGGAGTCTTCGAGAAGAATCGTGCCCTAACTTACTGGGTTGTGATTTTTCTCGGAAAACTCAAAGTATTAGATATCTCTCCATTTTCAAAGTTCAAGGTTACCAATTTCAAATAAAAAACTTATTCTTGAGAATTCAAAATGTTGTATCCAAACTTATTGGGTGTGATGTTTTGTGTCTTGAGGTAAGAATTTTCTAAAATAAAGATGCACCTAGCTTCGAAGTTATAAGATGCTGTATCCTAACTTATTGGGTGTGGTATTTTTATTACTTTGAAGTAGGTAAGTCTTGGTTTTCCTTCCAATAACGGATCTTATTTTAAAACTTTTTAAATTTCAAACATTTGGACATGATTCTATCAATTTGGTACCAATTTTTGGACGTTATGAGGGTGCTAACCCTTCCTCATACGTAACCGACTCCCGAACCCGTTTTCTCGTTTTTTCGTAGACCAAAACCAAATGTTTTAAATTGAAACGTTTTACAAGGTGATCCAATCACACATAAGAAAAAGGATTGGTGGCGACTCTCATTTTCGTTTTCAAAAGTCGATCCCCGTTTTTAAAATCAAATTTTAAAATGGTTTCGACAGAGATATTTAGTCTTTATATCTTTTTTATTTAAAAATTTTGGTCCTCCATCTAATTTTGCTATTAAAGTTAACAGTGTCAAAGGTAAAATAACTTTTTTAACCCTCAATATTAATATTTTTATCAATTTGGTCCTTAACCTTTAAAAGTACATAAAAAAATTAAAAAAATTTAAAAGTTAATTTTTCATATTTTAATTAAAAACATAGAAATTAAAAATTATAATTTTAAAAAAATATGTGAAAAAGATAATAACTCTTTAAAAATATAAAAATTAAAAATGATTTTAAAAATATAAAAATTTAAAAATTCAATGTTATCTAATTTGGACTAGACCAGTTAGTCAAATTGGAAGCCGGCTAGGGCATCAGTCCAGCAAGAGGTAAAAGCCAGTTGACTCGGCAAACCACTACCAACTAGTTGAACTGAACTAAAAAATGGATTGAACCAAAAGTTGAACTGATTTTAAACTAGTCTGACAAATTAGTTTCTAGAATGACCGATCCGACCAATTCAAAGCAATTAAATTATTGAAAAATAATATATATATATATATATATATATATATAACTTGGTTCAACTGCCAATTCAATTAATTTTTTAATCATGTTCAACCAGTTCGTACTAGTTCGTGGATCAATTAGTTTTTTACCTCTCATTGAACCAATACCTTACTTGGTTCTTAATCCAATCAATCCAACCAGTTTAGATAACATTGAATTTTGATTATTTTTTATATTTTTAAAATATATTTTTTTAAAAGAAGTCTTTATTTCTAGATTTTAAAATGTTCTCTTTTTAATATTTTTACTTTTAAAAAAATATTTTTAAACATATTTGTGTTTGAAATAAGAAAAATGATAATTTTTAATTTTAAAAAAAAAATTATGTATTTTTAAAAGGTATAGACCAAATTGACAAAAAATTGTAAATGTTAAGAACTAAAATAGTTTAAAAGTTTTAAAACCGGTTGACACGCGAATTGGAATAAACTGATTAGACTGAACTACAAAATCAGTTAAATTGACAATTGAACCGATTTTTATAATTTTATAATATTTTATTTTTTAATAATTTATTTACTTTGAACCGAACAAACTGATTACTCAAGAACCAAATTGTCAAAACAACTTGAAATTAATTTAATTGTTGGTCCAATCAGTTTGTACTGATCTACGAGTCAACAGGTTTATTATCTCTCCACTGGATTGATAATCAATCGATTGTTGATTTGATTGATTAATTTGATTTAATTAGATAACATTAAATTTTTAAATTTTTTTGTTTAAATTTTTTAAATTTTTTTATTTTTTGAATTTAAAAAAATATTTTTCATAATTTTTTTGTTTTTTAAAATATAATTTTTTTTAATTGTTATGTTTTATTTAAAATATGAAAAGAAATATATATTTTTTTAAATTCTTTTATGTAGTTTTAAAAAGTAAAGATCAAAATGACAAAAAATTATAAATGTTGAAGGTTAAAAAAATTATTTATTTTTGACATTGTTAACTTTAATGGAAAAATTAAACGGAAAGATTAATATTTTTAAATAAAAAAATATAAGAACTCAATTTTAAAAATTACAGGTAGCGTTTGCATATTTAAACATAAAGATAATAAAAATGAAAAACAGTAGACTGGATATTCAAGGATAATTATAAATCGATTCTCATAATCAACTTCGATGCTCCATCGGATATTACAAGAGGGGTTAAGTTCAAAAACTAACCAAACATATTTATTTGAGGATTCTAGAGAAATTTTAAGAGGGCATTTCGTTTTGGGGCTTTTAAAGAAGGTAGGACGGACCTGAACTCGATTCAGGGCCTGCAAGGCAACCTCTCCTGTTACGTGACTACACCACTGCTCCATAAGCCAGTGGTCGAAATGGCTCTAAACAACCACCTTCCCTTGCAAAAAAAAAAAAAAAAAAAAAAAACCCCATGGGTAAACCACGGACTCATGTATGGTGTTGGTTCATTGTCGAGATGGCTGATTGTGTAAACTGAGACACATATAGTTCGAGGAGTGCTCTTCCTCCTCCTCCTGTTGCTGGCTGTCCATCTGGAAAACTATCATTCCCTGCCACTGCCACCACAACGTTTTCACTCACTCTCACAGTTCTAATTCAAAGATCCAATGATTACTGATTAACTATTTTTCAAACCTTAGCTCATTAGATTTCACTAGAGTCAAGAAATACCTGTAGAATAGAGTTCAGTCCAATGGGACAAGTTGACATCATTAACTTGTCCCAACTCAGTCCGTTGCATATTATTGCTGTTGTCCAAACCACTTCTGGTGGGGCTCAACTGATCCCCGACATTTATTATTTCCTCTCCATCAAGGGGTGGTAAGATATTTTCAGCTACAGACTGACATTCATCTCTGCGAATCATTAATTGCTTCAAATTTAAGCAAAAACCCAATGATCACATCACTAACAAAATATGTACAAGTTTCCCCTATCACCACCTTTGAGGTAGAAGACAATTTGACTCCAAAAAGTTCAAGATATGAACTTGTGGATCTTTCTTGCGTATCCAATCCAAGGCACTGCTTGAACTTGTGGCATTTTCCTGTAAACCTTGCTGTTCAAATCATGATAAATTTCAGTAACTAGTGCATCTATTGCTATGTGCAACGGATTATATACATAAATAAATACACCTTGCGCAGGCGGACTTGTTGCAGTGTTTCCTCTAGGATCTGCTCGTGGAACTCAGCCTGACTCAACGTTGTGATTTCTTCACCTTCAAATATCCTGAAACAAGTTTCATGCTTACTTTATTTCAAGAACCAAATGAGATAATGGTATTAATATTATCAAATAGGTGCTATAAATAATCAAAGAGTAAACCTTAGTCTTCTTTGTATATCTGCAATCCGGGACTTGCATTTAACAATCTCTTGTTGCAACTCCTAAAAATTTTAATTCAAATGAGGTGATTGCTTAATATTAAACAAAGAAAGTGGAAGTTGAATTATTGGGAATATACCTCAAGTTGGGAATCGGTGCTCTCTGGGCTGCTTTAACAGCAACAAAAGATAAGAAGGTTAAAAATAATCAGGGGCCTTAAAATAGGGATATGAAAGAATCTAAATTATTACCTGGCTGCTTGGTAGGTCTGAATTTGATCAGCTTCATCCCTTAGCTTTCCAAGTGCCTTTAGTAGAAACTGAAAATATGTATGTATATATGCATCGATCTTAAGCAAACTATGGAGCTAGTCTTGAAAAGCAAGGCCATCCATCGGCAGTACATTACCTCTTTATTTCGCAGTCTTAATGTATCGGTCAGTGCAAGGTAACAACCCACCGAGCGCACAACAATGAAGCAGAATTAATACCATATAAATATCAACAGGCAAAAAAACAACAGCCTAAAAACAGAACTCCATACTGAGCTTCCGACCAATACCTTCCTCTCTCATGCTCTGGAAGATTAACATACCGTTCCAGAATCTCCTCAATGCTTCAATACACCAAAAAACAAGGATGAAACCCATATAAAAGAAATGGAATATATATATATATATATATATATATATTAAAGTGACCTTTTATTTCGAGAGAAGAGACTAAGTCTTCCAGAGGGGGAAAACATGATAAGAGCTACATCAACATCACAGAGAACAGAAAGTTCATAAGCTTTCTTGATAAGTCCATTTCTCCTTTTAGAGAAAGTGACCTGCCTGTTTGTTGTATTCTCTATCCTCTTGATCTGGAGCTTTACTCTACCCATCTCTTAATGTATTCGGCAACGTCTAGGGAAGATAGAACAGGATCAAAAACATCTCCGTCTGCTACAGTGGAAGAAATATTCCTCTTGGAAATCAAATATAAAAGACAAAAGAGAAAAGGGGTGAGAAGAAAAGAAAATAGGGAAGAAAGAAGGTATGAAGAGATGGATGAATTTTGTCATTGTCAGGCAATCCGCAGAAGATGACGACAGAGAATGGCGGTGTGACCGTGAGCCCGAACTGACTTGGCTGCATATTAAATTTCTAGACATTCTAAGAAGGTGGATTAGTTTATATATGAAATCTTCTTCCTTGGTTTCTCTTGTTAGTATAATACTTCATATTTTAGAAAAAGAAAATCTGACACTATGGAATACGAATTAATTTTAAAATCTTTTGAATTTTATATTCTTTTAATTATTAAAATATTAAATTTAAAATCTAAAACTAAATCCGTTGGAGACTTTTAATGTTGTTTTGTTGTTTCTTTTAGGAAATGGTTCCACTTTGCTTAACTCAAGTTTTGTACTTATTGCTTGACTTTAAACAATCTTAATTTTTTCTTTTCAATTACCAAAAAAGAAAAAGAATTTTAATTTTGTCAATAAAGTTATAACTTAATAATAAAATTAAGGTTTTGAAATCTTTTACCTTTAAAGACTTAATTTTAATGCTTAAATGTAGTAATGCATAGGGGATAGTGCTAGAGGGAAGGTAGGAGCATGAAAATTTTCTTTTAATCCTTTAAATATTTTAAAAAAATTAAACTAATTTAATCACCTTCTACCAATTCTTTTCAATTTTGAAATTGAACAATTAATCACGACGTCTATTTGAATGGTATAATAATAAATTTATTTTTCGATGTTTACATATTTTGTCTTTTTGGCCTTACCTCTAAAAAAATAACAAATTCAGCATCAACATTACACGATTATAGAAATATTGCGGGATAAAATTGTTAAATTAAGACCAAATTAATAGAATATGTAAACTTTTAGAGCTAATTTATTATTATACCAATCAAAATCAAGTACAATTGATAAAAAAATATTCATATTATAAAAATTTATCTTTAATTATTCACTTTTTAAATTGATAAAAATTAAATTACTCTATTTGAACAAATATTAATTTATTCAATTTTAGAATTAAAAATAAGGTGAAGAGATTTTTTACCAATTTAAAATAAGTTCCGGCGCCTATAAAAGGGCAAATATCTCAATAATACTCAAAAAAATAAAAAATTACCGGATAGTACAGGGTTTTGGAAAATTGACCGGAAAGTGCAATTTTCCCCAAAAAGCGCGATCCACGTCGAGCGTTTTTGGGGAAAGCGGCCTAAAGCGCGTCCCGGGAGCTAACACGCCAATAAAAACGCTTCCACGAGGACGCGTTTTTGTCGACGTACAAAAGCGCTCCCCATGGACGCGCTTTTAAGCCCAACGGTCAAAAAAACCTATAAATACCCCAAACCCTTCATTTTTTCACACTTCAATCCTTTCTCATTATTCTCTCAATTTACTCTCAATTTTCTCTCAAATTTCTCTCAAAGTCCTTGAAATTTACATTTGAAATTTCAAAATAGTCCTTTACTATTTCTGAAAAAGCCCTTTATTTTTTTTTTATATATCAATTTTTGGAAATTTTGAAAAAACTTTATCTGAGTACAATGGCGGGAATTACGTCGCCTAGACAACAAGCACATTGCCGTCGAGCAAATGAAAATGGTAAGTTTGAATGTTAATTTTTCAATATTATTAAATTTTTTTAATTATGTAATTTTAATTAATTTTGAATTTTATAATTTTTAAAAGATCTGTAGATCGGGTGTTGCAATGTTATATTCGCAACATGCCCGGTCCCCATCGCCATTGATCGAGAATTACTGCGGGAAGCGGGTTTTTGGCACGCGGCCACGATAGGTAGGGGTTCAAGTTGGACCCGCCTTTGATCGTGCGCATTGATAGAGAGGTGGAGACCCGAGACGCACACTTTTCATCTGCCATGCGGAGAGTGTACAATCACCTTAGAAGATGTGCAATTACAGTTGGGATTACCGGTGGACGGGTCGGTAGTCACCGGGACCGTAACATCTCTCGATTGGATGGCCGTATGCTACGAGCTTCTGGGTGCCATTCCGGATAAAATTCAAGGAGCTCGGATCGAAATGGGTTGGTTACGAGACGCATTCCCGGAGCTGAATGAAGGTTCGACTGAAGAAGAAAGAATACGGTATGCGCGGGCATACATACTTCAGATAATTGAAGGCTATCTCGATGCAGGACCTCTCTAGAAACCTCGCCCACACGAGATGGCTCCTCAAACTTGTTGATTTCAGAGCGGCGGTGAATTGAGTTGGAAGTCTGCCGTGCTATCGAGGTTATACGGGAGATGTGCGGGCGACGACTGCGAGTAAAGCAAAAATCGGAGGTTGCCTATCACTATTGCAGTCATGGGCATGGTTTCGATTTCCATTTTTACATCCTCGACTCGACCAGCTATATTCATTCCCACTGATAACGAGGTAAATTTAATATTATATTTTACAATTATGTCGTAGATTTATAGTATAATTGCATGCTAAAAGTTTATTTAATTAGGTGGAACCATCCGAGAAGTCATGTTGGAATACCTAACTCGCTTGAGGATATACGGCTCCTATTGGAACAACGGTCGGAATCACAAGTAAGTTTCGAATTTCGTTATTATAATTCAGTATTTCGTATGTAGTGTCTAGTGTTATGTATATAACTAATATTTTGGTAATGTTAATATAGTTTCAATGGACACCGTATGAGGATCCCGAAATTGAGCGATGAATTTCGGAGAGTTCCTCCAAAATCCGAAGCAGTTGGCACGTTAAGGTCCCGCTAATCACCTACTCAATCGTGGAGATGCACCAGTCAGATCGGGTTCTGCGGCAATTTGGATGCCGGCAACCGATTCCCATGCCTCCTGAGGTGCTCGATGATGAGCACAAAGTGGACTTACTGGAAGAAAGACACGGATTGGCCAAGATTTTGGTCGAACATATCGAGGCGTGGGAGAACCGGTATGACTTTTTACCTAATCGGGAACCGATCATAGTTCCCGAGTTAGCGTGTGTGCGGAGTACATGCCATGGTTTAGAATCCATGGCAAGCCGTATCTGTTGTCCGGATGAAGAGAGGCAGCGGCAAATTCGCGAGCGAAGGAACGTCGGGCCCCTTTACATTCAAGGAGAACAGTGATGAGGCGGCCCAAAGAAGCGCAACGAGCGCCTACACATCCATCGGGCCCATCAACAGCGCCTACACAATCACCGTGCCCATCGGTTTAGGCGACAACACCGACATCACAACGTCCACATTTTATGCCGTGTGCGTCCACGCCCCTTATATGTATCCTCCTAACCCATATATGTTTCCTTTTCCTAGTCCCACCCCAAAGTTGGAATGCATGGCGGGTTCGAGTCCGTTCGACAACTCGTTGTTAGCCACCGATCGTGAGGCCGACGTCGGGATTAGAGGAGGAGGCGCCGTCGGGAGCGATTCTTTCTACCATGCTCCTTCACCGTGACGGGATGCGCCATCACCCGCTGTGGTCTATGCAAACACCTCCGGGGTCATTATTTTATCAAGGTGGGTCATCATCGCAACAGCCAGAACCAGACCCACTGCCGGAGGAACCCGATTCCCCGCCAGAGGTTCCACGACCCCCGTCGGAAGCTAGACGAAGGAGGAATCCAGTACAGAATCGCCGACCGCCCTCTGTGAGACCTTTGGTTCCCCCCCAGCATCAACATTGATTAGGGTGGGCTTTTTTTTTTTAAATTGTAATAAATTTTTTTAATTTTTGAATAAAAAAAGTTGTTTTTTATTTGTGTTTGTAATTTAATTTTAATATCTTCACTAAAATAGAAGTTGTGTATTTTTTGTATGTAATTTAATTTGATTTTTCTAATAAAATAAAAATTTATTTTATATTTTATATTTTTTAATTTAGTTTTAATATATTCAATAAAATAATAGTTGTTTAATTTTTTATTGTAATTTAATTTTAATATCTTTAATAAAATCGAAATTGTTTAAGTTTTTTATTGTAATTTAATTTTAATATATGTAATAGAATAAGAAATTGTTTTTATTTTTTATTTTATTGTAATTTAGTTTTAATATATTTTAATAAATAAGAAGTTTTCTTTATTTTTATTTGTTTCTAATTTAGTTGTAGTATATTTAATAAATAAGAAGTTTTCATTGATAATTTAGTTTTTTGCAATATAAATTTTTTTATATTTAATAAAATTGAGTTTAATGTTCTTTCTTTTGTAATTTAATTTTTTTACTATAGTTTTAATATCTTTTTATATTTCAATTTTCAAGTGTTTCCCTAAAGCGCGTCCCGGAGCGCTTTTACACGTCAAAAAAGCGTCCTCGTAGAAGCATTTTACGCTGACGTACAAAAGCGCCTCCCGGGACGCGCTTTAGGCCGCTTTCCCAAAAACGCTGGCTGTGGGCGCGTTTTTGGGGAAAATTGCACTTTCCGGTCAATTTTCCAAAACCCGTACTATCCGGTGATTTTTATTTTTTGGGTATTATTGAGATATTTGCCCCTATAAAATAGGAGGTGCTGTATAAAAAAAGTTACACGTACAAGAGCCGATAAATGTCTTCACATCGGGATTTGGGAGAGACCTTCTTCTTAATTGGGAGATGAGTAGATGACTCATTTCAGTTTTGAAAAAAAAAATTATAATTAATTTATCTTCTTTATTAAAAAAATAAAAATTTTATTCAACCGGTTTGAATGAGTATGGTGCATTGTTTTCTAATTTTAAAATATATATTTTTTCGATAAATAAAAGTCTTTTAAAGTTTTTTATTAATGTAAAAATCAAATATTTATTTTTATATTATAGAAATTAAAAAGCTAACTAAAATTTATATTAAAATAAAGTTGAGTTTAATTTTGTAATTGTAGTTTTTAACTTATAAATAAACAATTAAACAGAATTAATATATTTAAACCCAATTTGACAAAAATCAAAAACACAAAATTGAAAATATCTAAATTCAAAAAAAAAAAAATTTGAACTCGAAAAAAATCCAAACCCAAGATTAACTTAAACTCGTACTAGAATTTAATGATAAAATAAAATCAAAATTTTTGTAAAAGCTTTAATTTTTAATTTTATTCAAATACGTTTCTTAATAAATAAAAAAATAAAATTATGTATATATAATAAAATGGTAATTATTGAGAATTACCACTATTACACAAACACCACACATTCTTGATATTAGTACCTAATTTTCAAACTCTTTTCTTTAAATATTTGTCATTGCATTTAGTTTCTATTATCAAATAACATATGTTATTTCAACTATTGATAAAACAATTAGAGGAATTATAAAAATCAAAAGCTACATTTTAAACTTTTGTGTTATTAAAAAAAAATACATATTTTATATAATGTATTTTAGATTTTAAAATAATTATTATATTTTATTATTTAATATTATATCTTCTCGAAATTTTATATGAATTCAAATTATAATGTAAATAGAATGTCAAGTTAAATTTTTTTGTAAGCATAAAATGTTTCCGTTATTCAAACATATAAAAGAAACTTATTTTATTTGTTAAAAGTTTCTTATTTCATAGCGAATAATAATATAAATTATAATATATTATTTAAATAATCAAAGTTCAGCTAATTAATTATTTTCAAAATTATGTGATATCTTTATAATAAAATTATTTAACATAATTGGTTTTATATAATAAATAAATTTTATAGAATTTTTATGCTAGAGTAACAATAACAAATTTTAATTTTAAATATAATTAAAAATATTATAAATTTCAATAAAAATTTACTTAAAATATAATAAATTAATAATTTATATTGATATGTAAACATTTAAATTATGTTCATATATAATTAAATTGAATGTAAAACAAATCGAGACCAAACTCAGAATAACTCGAATCGAAAAAGGCTTGAACTCAAAAAAATCCGAACTTGAAAATTCAAAACTCGAAACGAACCTAGTAAAAAAAAAGCTCAAACGCGATTGATTGTCACCTTTAATCGAAATTGATTCAAATATTACTATTCAAATTAGGTTTTTTTTAGTTATTTTTTCTTGACCTTAAATCAGAATTATTGCACCTACACACTGATTAAAGGTATGTACATTTGGATTGTACTAAAATATCTGATGTCATGAATGAATTCACATTTGATCTAATTAATTCTAAGAGATATGTGTAAAGTATTTTTCCTTACAATATAAATTAAATGGAACTCATAATAGTCCACTTTAGAAAACAACTAAACAAATAACAAAAATAGGCATCACGGTCAAATAAACTCGTCTCAACATTGTCGACATGCTTGCCTCTCACTAAAAAGACCATACTGCCAACATGGCCTTAATAGCAACCACTAACACCACCTTGAAAGTTGAACCAATGTCGACTATATAGTGTGAAACTATAGTTATTAGCTACCAGAGTTGTTTGGCATCTAAGAAACTAACAAGTGCAAAACAATATGCTGAAAAATAATGATCTAAAAACCTATATTGACTAGAAACTTGCACAACTTATATACACACATTAGTGGTGGTTGCTAATAGTAAAACTAAAGTTAACAACCCTAACAGACTTAACTGATATGTTAGTCAAAACTAAGTTAAGCTGCTTAACACTTTAATATTCTCCTGGTTTTCTACCTTTTTTTATTATTAGACATATCAGCAAATGGTAGCACTCAAAGAGCATTGTGAAAGGAAGCAAATTGCTTTGGTGTGATTAGCTTTGTAAGAACATCAGTCACTTGACCTGTTGAGGGAACAAAATTGACTTACAAAACACCATCAAGGACTTCTTCACGTTCAAAGTGGAGATGGATTTCCATGTGCTTACCCCTAGCGTGATGTGTAGGATTAGCAACCATTGAAACTGTAGAGGTTTGTCACACTACATAACCGACAGTTGAGTTATTAACACGCCAATTTCAGTCAGCAATTGTTTTATCCATAGAATCTCAAAAACACAATTACCTAAGCTGCAATAGTTAGCTTCTCAAGATGATCTAGACACAATTTTCTTGCTTCTTAGAACACCATGCAATAGGATTAGGTCCAAGGTACACATAGTAACCTGTTGTTGAACGACGATCTTCAATAGTGGAGGCCCAATCAACATCAGAGTAGTAGACTAGACCAAACTGTCCTTTTGTAAAATACAAACCATGATCCATTGTGCCATTAGAATATCTTAACACTCATTTAACAACCTTTTAGTGAGTGTCGAGAGGCGAGTTCAGATACTAACACAACAAGTGACCACTTTTGGACATATACTGACGTCCAGAGTGTGAATACTGCAACAATAGATATATAAATGAGACGGTGTCCGCAAGTATATGGGTCAGGTTGTAATATAGTTACAACAAAGTAGGTAAATACTCCGAGGATCATACCCAACGGATTGCATTTTGGGGAAACTATTCTCAAACCAATTACGGGAAATAATTACTAATCTACTTGAGTCACGAATTAGTAGTGTTAATGTGGAAGCAATATGATAATAATATTAATAAACTAAATAAACTGAATTAAACCTAAATCTACTCCTAAGTTCATGAATCGACTTCTCCTATCACTTGTTTCGACTACGAGAGTTCCTTTAGCCTAGTTCTAATTTCTTTACCTAATTAATTATCGATGTAGGGTTCTAATCAATCAACTAGTCGTTACCCTAGTAGGATCTCTCGATCTTCCACTAAACTAACGAGTCAGTAAGAATTACTTATCTCTCGACCTCACAGTCCAGACCGGTTCGAGGTTAAGGTGTTCACGGATAGGCCATACCAATTTTGGGTTAATTCCCACCTAAATGACTTCCTAGGGTTGTCAAGCGTAGGGTTTAAGTTCTTCCTCTCCCAAACAGCTGATCTGTTAAGAAACTCTACCTTTCAATCAATTGATTAAGTTAATACAATTGAAACACGTAAAATATGTATAGAGCATAGAAGGATTCTAATCTTTACACAAACATTCAATTAACAATGTTAAAGAAAGAGATATAAAGAATAGAATAAGGAAAAAAGATGCTAATGGATTTATCAAGGTAAAAGCGCGACTTCAAAGCAATCGTCTAACGTCAGAATAGGATCTTCCGATTACACAAACATAAAATAAACTAAAAAAAAAACTAAGAACGAAGAAAAAATCTAAGAAAATAGTTCTTGTCTCCGAATTCCCCTAAATTGTGTTCAATGGAGCCTATTTATAACATTAGGGTTGGTCGTCATCCTTAACCCTAGGTCGACTGACCTTTTTATGTTAAAATACATTGTGTAGGCCAAAACGCCCTCAACTCGTTAATGTTTTCACATACGGGGCCGATGTTGCGACATCCACTAGCTATGCCGTGACATCAAAGGCAGTTTGCTTGGTTTAGACTCAACTTCAAGGGTGTGTCACGACATCCACTAGCTATGTTGCGACACCGAAGGCAATATGGTGATTCTGGCCTTTTGCTCACTATGTTGCGATGCTAGATTTTCGTGTTGCAACATGGCGACCAACTTTGAGCTCTTATGCTTCCAAATTGTGTCTTGCACACTTACCAAATACGTTAGTCTTCCCTTAAGCCTCTTTCGACCACAAGGTCATAAAATCAGCTCAAATCACACTTTTTATTAAATGGAAACTAAAATAGAAAAACTAAATAAAACATAATAAGATTGCTTATATTCAAGCTCTTTAAGTACGAAAACTAGTTTAATCAACTACAACAAATTAGATAGATCAAACTTCCTCACACTTAAGCCATTGCTTGTCCTCAAGCAATGTAAACATATAATTAAGTAAACAAACTACAGAATAGAAAAATAATCATGAAAACAAAAAGAAAATATTTAGTTGTAAATAAAAGTAGACAAAAAGACAAAACATAAAATAAAAATAGACAAAAAGGAAAAATAAAAAAAATTGACTTGGTTTCTTTCTTTAAACAAGCTAGAGTTAATGAAGATGGGTGTAAATAAAAACCTCACACCTAAACTCCTCCACACTTAACTTTTTGCTTATTCTCAAGCAAACCAAGTCTAGACACATAGCATGCAATTAGAAGATGTCCCTTGTATTTTATTACTACTATGAACATTATTGTCAAATATTAAAGGTATAATAATTCTTATCGCACATGTAACTTAATCTTGATAGTTCAATGCCTGAAACTTTTTAAAGTAAATTAGGATTAGTTTACAAAGTTACATTACTAACACATTAGAAGTAATTCTCATGACCAAATATTTAACAATATCACCATTAACATAAATCAAATATGTAGCAGACACAATCATGTGAATAAAAAATATTCATTAAGTATAATTGTTAGTAATTCCGGAAGATTATGCACAGAGAACGCTTAAGTCACATTGGTCTTCTAGGCTTGTAATGTTCTGAGGCTTAGGACAATATGAGTTCAAAGAAAAATATGACTCAAAACGGTTCAAACACTAGAAATAGTTAGGCACATGACATTATTCCCTCTTTCCTCCCAAATGTCTCATCCAAGCTCACTGTCTTTTGTCTCCCTCTCTCACTTACCTTATCTCTCCATGTAGGAAGATACAATATAATACTAGCAACTATGGTCAACTTAACGATTTTTGGTGTATTGATGACTGAGTTTTCTCTCACTATTTTGACTTTTTGTTTTGTCACTTGACTTTTTACTCTTTTCTTAGTCACATTGCTTTTCTTTCTGTTTGATAATTTTTCCACTTATTTTTACTTTTGACTTTTTTTGGATTTTTTCTTTTTCGCACATTTTTGCCCGACCTATAATCACTATGTCACATTGTTTCTTCCTTTTTTGGTCTATTTTTTTCAAACCATCGTAACGTATCACCTAAACCTTCAATATCTATGACCTGACATCTATTTTGTAATGTATTAAAGGACCAAGGATAGGGAAGAGTTCTAGTTTTATGTGTGGTCTTTGGGTTTCAATTTTGTTGGTTCATCAAAAAGGAGTTATCAGGCTCAAATAAGGAGACTAGGGATTCATAGTATTAAGGTATGTTCATTTGAGAACTGGTTGTGCAAACAATGCTAGAATAAGTGATGATATATGCTTATATGTTTTGGTATGTCGAATGTTGTAAAAATGAGATAGAAGAGGTAACTAAGTTAATGAATGGCTGGAATTTACCTATTGGAAATTTATGCTTAGAAGTATGTTTGTTTTAGTTTAAGCTAAGGTCATATAGGCTCATGGTGTACAATATGAAATTGATAGGTTAGTTGTGGAAGTTGAATGGAATGTTCTAACATGTTTTAGCTTAGGTAAATTTGGCATTTGAATGAATGCACTGAAATCAATTGATATTTAATAGGTTGAGCTCAAGTTTGAATTGGTTAGGTAATTTATTTGGCATGAAATGGTATGAATTTGAATTGCTTTTGATGATATTAAGTTTTATAAGTCAATTAGGTGGTATTGCACATGTTGAATTGGAACCAAAATAGTGTTTTTGCCAAAAACAGGGACCTCGTCACGACCACAAACATCCAACGTCGCAACGTGGTGCCAACAGTTTGTGATATTACGACGTCGACATGTTCAAAGTCACGGCGTGACTTACTGAGTTGGAGACATCATGATGTAGAGATTTTGAGGTCACGAAGTTGGCCCTGAATTTTTAAAACTTTACAATTTGGTCCTAATTCGAGCTCAGATTAACAAAAGATCTTTTGTAAGCTTGTGTAAGACCCCAAAATGATTGTGTAATACTTTATGTACATGAATGCTATTTAATTACATATTTAAATTATTAAATGTTGTAAAATATTTTGAATTTACTAAATCGATAGTTGCAACATTTCGTAGCTTGAATCAAACGACCGGATCGAATATGGGGTGTTACACAAGGCACTATTAAAAAATGCATTATTGACATCTATCTGCCTAAGTGACCATCCATTTATTACTGCAACAACAAGAACAATTCGAATGGTATTTTCTTGAACCAATGGACTGAATGTATCCACAAAATTAGACGCAACATGCCGAGAAAACCCTTTAGCAACCAATTGTGCCTCATATCGATCCATAGTCCCATTTGGTTTCTTTTTTACTTTAAATGACCACTTCCAGCCTATGGATTGTCATGCTGCAGGAAGGGGGTAAAGACTCCAAGTGTTGTTGTTGAGAAGGGTCTACAACTCATTATATATAACACCTTGCCAATGAGGATGAGCCATAGCCTCGGTATATTAGTTTAGGATCCAAATTGGATTTGTTTGGGAGAAAAAATGTTCTATTTTTTTTTGAATAAATTTTTATTTTGTTTTTAAATGATGTACAAAAAGGGTTGAATTTTATATTTTCTTATAAGTGTAACAACCCATTTTTGGTCAAATCAGAACAATGGTTTTGAGTCTACAAATCCGAGGTCAAAAAATTTATTTTATTATTATTTTAATGTTTACAGCATGATTGAGTGACTGTGTGAAAATTTTATTAAGAAATTTTATCGTTTGATTGGTGAATTTGATAAAAAGGACTAAATCGCGTAAAGTGTAAAAGTGGAGTTTCATTAGCTAAAAGTATCTAATAGCTATGGAATCTTAAATTAGAGGTCATTATGTTGTAATTAGACCATTACAATTGTAAGTGGACAATATTGGGCATTAAATGGATGATATTAATGATTTTTCATTAAGGTTATAATAGTAATTAGCATAATTAACATAAAATAAAATAAAACAAAGGTTGTATCATCTTCAACCCTGAGTTTTTTTCCACCTAAATATTTAGAAAAGAACAAAAACTAGGGCTTTAAAACATTCGGTCATTGCATAGCTCAATTGGTAAGTGATTTTGACTCCGTTTTTAATGATTTCTATGTTCTTGTGATCGTTACAACTAGTACTAGCTAGCCCAAGGACTATTTTGCAAAAACTATTAAAGATTTTGAATGATTCCATTGATGAATACATGTGTATTTTGAAGTTTCTTGATAGATTATGAATGCTTGTTGATAGATATACAAGTTTTGTTAAGTGATTATTAGTGAAAATGCAAAATAGGGATTAAATTGAGAAATGTGTAAAGTTAGTGGTTAAAATGTGAAATAAATGAAAATTATGGGCTTCTAGGGGCATTATGGTAATTCGGCTAGCATGGGTTTTGAAACACCCCACACCCGGCCCACGAGCTTGAACCGGATCTGGTATGTTCCTTAAATAAATCAGTTTTCAATGTTCTAAATGACTTAGAGAAAATTTGTGTAATTTTAAAAAAATTGTTTTGGGTTGGGCTTAATTTGAAACCTATTTAATAAATTCTGGAAATCCAACTTAAATAAGGTGACAAAATAATTTTTGGGTTTATTATTTTAAAAGAAATAAATTTACTTATCTTTAATCAAACATAATTTGTATCATATTTAAATAAAAATAAACAGGAATAAAGAAAATCCAATTGGGCCTTATGGCCTTATTACATCATTCAAACCCAAAATAAAGTTTAAAGTACTAAAATTTCATAAAGTCCAAATTCCAAATAATTTCTTCAAGCGATGCATGGCCACCTTTAGCTCCTGACCAGGTCCATTATCGCTCATCACTTGAAAAATAATTCCCCAACGGGTGAGTCAACAGACTCAATGTGTACATAGTACTAATTTCCAACAAATCGGCATACAAGTCATATCAATATCATGTTCATACAAAATAAAGGATGATGCAACCCAAATCCAAACCTATTTGTCCATCCGCTACACACCACCCGTACCAACTCAGCATACACCGCGGGGACTACTAAGTCGACCCTCCATCCGCTACACACCATCGAAGGCGATCGCTGCGATCGGACGTGCTCATCGCCCACTTATGTTGTGTCATTAGACATGTATTCACTTTGGATGTAACCGAAGTTACCACTTTTCACTTTATGTGACCGTAGTCACCACTTTACGTTGGTGAGACCGTAGTCATCACCTTCACTTTCTTCCTCCACAAATATCCCGAATGCCCCAATTATTTCATAACATATTTCACATACTTAATTTTCATTCATGTTACTAATCACATGTTCAAAATATATCACATTCACAATCCTATCAAAAGTAGGAAACGTGCACTGGTACTCCTTACCACATTTGTGGTGCTTAGCCACATTCATATCTTTGTTACATATTTATATATTTAATGATTGCCATGCAATTTATTGAAAGTTAGTAAGAGTACACACCTTTTTCGCTTAATAGTTTCAGTGAATTCAGTAGAGCGATCTACCGATCTAGATCTTTCACTCCTATATTCGGCCATTAATTAAAACATATAAATAAACCTATTTGGTCTTAAAACCAAATCCTACTAGAAGTAGAATTACTTACCTAGTTGCCGAATTGATTTAATCAAGTCCCAACGATTGCTAGAATTCCTCTTCCTTGAAATCGGCTAATACTAGGTATGTAACCATATCGCTTTCGGTTTTTGAAATAATGGAAAACACTTAAACAAATTATGCCTTGGCCGAATATCCCTTACCTTATGATGGGATTCCAAATCGAAGAGGATTCCTTTATAAACTGTTGAAATCCTATAACTCCGTGTTAGATTAGATCTAACTTTGAAAACGTGAATCATAATCTTTAACCACATATTTATATTTATAATTCTTACCTTAGATCCTTAGATTTCCGAAAGATCCCCTTTTGATGTTGTGGATGATTGCCTCTTTCTTAGAATCCACAAAGATTCAAATTTTAACAGAGAGAACGGAGAAGAAAATAGAAGAAAAAGAGAGGATTTTTGCTTAATGAAAATTCGCAGAGAGAGGGTTTTGCCTAGGAGAATTTTCGCAGAGAGGAAGAGGAGCAAATGTTGATGAGTAGCCCTCCTGTCCTCCTTTTATAGCCAAAGTTATCAGCCTAGGAGTCCTTTACTTGGCCACCACTCCTCTTTTTGATAATATTATCTCTTTTATTTAAAAGATAAAAGCCTTTAATCCATCAATTATCTCTCAATTATCTCATTAGAAAATAATCCTTTATTTATCTCTTATTATTCACATATTTATGTGAATAAAACTCCTTTATTTATCTCTTATTATTCACATATTTATGTGAATAAAACTCCTTTATTTATCTCTTATATCCAAGTTTCCCGAAATGTTCAAGTTTCCATTTTTGGATCATTTCCAAAAATGTTTAGGTTTCAAAAATGTCTAAGTTTCCAAAAATGTCTAAGTTTCCAAAAATGTCTAAGTTTCCAAAAATGTCCATTTCCATTTCCATTTTCATTTCCATCTCCATTTTCATTTCCATTTTCATTTTCATTCATTTCTAGGTTTCCAAAAGTATCAAAAATTTATTCATAAAACTTAAGACTTGTCATTTCATACAATTGATCCGAAAAATGCATAGGCCCTTCCTAGGATGTTACGATTCTACCCCTTAAATAAAATTTCGTCCTCGAAATTTCCTAACTAAACAGTTGAGGGTATTCTTTGTCGCATTGTCTCTTACGGCTCCCACGAAGCTTCTTCCGATCCATGATTGCGCCATAACACCTTGACTAAAGGCACCGACTTCTTTCAGTAGTGCTTTCACGCCACGTTCCAAGATCCGAATCGGCTCCTCCTCGTAGGATAGATCCGCCTTAACTCCACTTCTTCAACGGTACCACATGAGACGGATCCGATCGATAGCGACGTAGCATGGACACATGAAATACGTCGTGCATTTGATGCAACTCTCGCGGCAACTCCAATTGGTATGCCACCGCCCAACTCGCCCAAGATTTGATAGGGCCATATAAACCTTGGGCTTAGCTTCCTTTGCGACCGAACCGCATAACCTTCTTCCAAGGTGAGACCTTTAGAAACACTTGGTCTCCTACTTCAAACTCAATTTCTTTCCTCTTAAGGTCTGCGTACGACTTCTGTCTATCAGAAGCTTCTTTCAACCGTGCCCGAATTAATTCCACCTTCTCCTCAGTTTCCGCCACTAACTCTGGACCCAAAACGCGGCGTTCTCCTAACTCGGTCCAACAAGTTGGTGTTCTACATTTCCTTCCATACAATGCTTCGTATGGTGCCATCCGAATGCTTTGCCTGATAGCTGTTGTTGTAGGCGAACTCAGCTAGAGGCAAGTAATCTTCCCAACTTCCTCGGAAATCCATCACACAGCCTCTTAGCATATCTTCCAACACTTGTATAACCCGTTCAGACTGCCCGTCGATTGTGGATGAAAAGCCGTAGTGAAGTCTAGCTTAGTGCCTAATGCTTGATGAAGTGCTTTCCAAAATCGAGACGTAAACCTTGGGTCTCTATCGGAGATGATCGACATCGGTACCCCGTGTAGCCTCACGATCTCCGCCACATATAACTTGGCTAACTTTTGAAGGGAATAGTCGATCCTCACAGGGATAAAATGTGCGGACTTGGTCAAACGGTCCACTATCACCCATACCGAGTCCTTCTTAGTGGGCGTAAGGGAAGCCCACTAACTAAGTCCATGGTAATTCTTTCCCACTTCCATTGGGGAATCTCAATTGGTTGAAGCAATCGATGGGACTTGGTGTTCACCTTTACTTAGCGACATGTCAAACATTTCCCCACAAATTGAGTCACCTCTCGTTTGTGTCCGACCACCAAAATTGTTCCCTTAGATCTCTATACTGACTTGATGCCTCGGGATGCATAGCATAAGGACTACCATGCGCTTCCCGAAGAATCCTTTGTCTCAACTCCTTATCCCTCAAGCATACAAACCTTTTCCTTGTAGTACACAGTACTCCTTCATCATTGACGCCATAATCCTTTAATCCTCCTTGCCGCATTTGTCGTGAACTTAGTACTTAAGTCCTTATCCGCCAACCTGTCCCTCTTTCACCTCCTTCACCAAAGTTGGCTTGACTTGTAACTCGCCAACAAAGCCTCCGTCTTCATACAAACTTAAGTGAGCGAACAAAGCCCTTAAATCCGACACAACCTTCCTACTTAGGGCGTCGGCTACCACATTCGCCTTGCCGGATGGTATTCTATCGAGCAGTCATAATCTTTCAATAACTCCACCCACCTTCGTTGCCTCAAGTTCAACTCCTTACGAGTCAACAAATACTTAAGGCTTTTGTGGTCCGTGTAAATTATCGACCTTTCTCCATAAAGGTAGTGCCTCCAAACTTTGAGGGCGAAAACCACCGCCGCGAGTTCCAAGTCATGAGTTGGGTAGTTCACCTCATGCGGCCTTAATCTGCGAGATGCATAGCGACTACCTTTCCTTCTTGCATTAGCACACACGGCCCTAACCACGTGTGCGAAGCATCACAATATACTACGAAGTCCTTACGCCTCTCGGTGAATTAACACCGAGCTTGTCAAGACCTTTTAAGCTTTTCAAAGCTCTCTGTTGCTTATCCGTCCACACAAACGGTACTTCCTTCCTTAGTAACTTTGTCAAAGGTGCGGCTATTGACGAGAATCCTTCCACGAACCTTCCGTAATAGCACCGCCAAGCCTAAGAAACTTTCGATTTCAGCCACCGACCTAGGTGATTTCCAATCCAACACTGTTTGATCTTCCTAGGATCCACTCTTATTCCTTCCGTGGATACCACATGTCCTAGGAACGCCACTTCCTTGAGCCAAAATTCGCACTTGCTGAATTTGGCATAAAGCTTCTTTTCCTTAACACTTCTAACACAACTCGGAGATGCTCATCGTGCTCCTCCTCCGTCTTGGAATACACCAAAATGTCGTCGATGAACACCACGACGAATCTATCCAAGTAGGGTTGGAAAACCCTATTCATCATATCCATGAAGCAGCGGCGTGCGTTCAACCCAACCCAAACGGCATCACCACAAATTCAAAATGACCGTACCTTGTCCTAAAAGCGGTCTTATGAATATCGCCTCCTTCACTTTCAGTTGATGATACCCCGACCTTAAGTCGATCTTTGAGAACACAATGCCCTTTTTCGGTTGGTCGAACAAGTCATCTATCCTTGGCAAAGGATACTTGTTCTTGATGGTCGGTTTGTTCAAGCGACGATAATCTATGCACATCCGCATAGTTCCATCCTTCTTCTTCACAAAGAGAACAGGTGCTCCCCACGGAGACACCTTTGGGTCGAATGAACCCACGATCCAACAACTCTTGGATTTGAGCCTTGAGCTCCACTAACTCCTTTGGTGCCATTCGGTGGGAGCGATTGACACGGGAGCTGTTCTGGTAGCAAATCTATTCCAAATTCCACTTCTCTATCTGGGGTATTAAGGCAAACTCCTCGGAAATACATCCTCAAAATTCCTTCTTGTTCTAACTCCCTTGACACCTTCCTCTTCTCCTCTTAACGCACTCACGAAGGCTAAGAATGCCTTACATCCTTTCTTAACCTTTTTCTCGGCCTTGATTGCCAAAACTACGTTAGACAAGTAGTTCCTCCTTTCTCCGATCATCACTACTACCTCATCTTTAGGGTTCTTAGTTCCATACGTTTAGCCACACAATCCAACACGGCTCGATGCTCTACTAGCCAATCCATTCCAAGTATAAGCTCAAACTCTCAGAAGGGTAATTCCATTAAGTCACCAGAAAGTTCGCTCCCGAATCTCTAGGGGTACATTCAGAAAGATCCTATCTATCCTCACCGTTTGGCCTAAAGGGCTTACTACGCTTATCCGCCTATTAGAAAGTTCAGAGTCTAGGCCTAGTGTTTCAACCACACTACATGCAACATAGGAATTAGTTGAGCCCACATCAATAAGAGCAAAATAGGGTTTGTCATGAATAAAGAACGTCACGGTTATAACATCCGACGCTGCGTCTCCCTCTTCCCTCCGCGAACCGCGTAAACCAAACCCGGTTGCCTTGCTTGGCGTTAGCTGCACCTCGGCCTACCGAGCTCCACGGCCTCGCCACTACCTCTGTTGGTCGACCCACGACCTCTTTGAGGTCGCTTTGTCGCCTCTACCACCTGGTTAGCATTACGGCTCTTTGGTTGGCTCTCATCTAATAGCTTGGGGCAATCCTTAATCATATGGTCCTTGGACCCACACTTGAGACATCGTCCCGCTTTTTCCAACACTCTCCCCGTGCTTCCTTCCACAATGTTCACAAGGGCGAAATTGCCGGCCGTACCCGGCTGTTGACTTTGTGGCTGTCAACTCTAGGCCTCTTGTGGCCTTTTCGGATGGCCCAAAACCTCTTTTGGGCTTATTTCATCACTGACACTGCTTGGTGGCGTCCTTAATTCCCTCTCACCACTTTAGCCTTTTCCACCAAGGCAGAGAATTCCCGCGCTCGATGCGGTGCTATCAAAAGTCTCAAATCGTCCCTAAGTCCGTCCTCAAAACGAACACAGCGTTCATGCTCATCGCCACTACTCCTCGGGCATATCGGCTCAACCTCAAGAATTCCGCTTCATATTATTTGTGGACTTACTTCCTTGTACCAACCCGAGAAAAGCCTTCCTTTGCTCATCTATATACGGTTCCCACATACTTCTTACGAAATGCTTCCTTAGCATATTCCCGTGTCGAGATCTTCCGCCGTGGCACCGTCCGACGGTTAACCACCATTGATACGCTTCATCAGCGTAAAGATTGCCGTCATCCCTTTCAACTTCTCCTCGGGGTCAAGTCGAGCTCATCCATGATGCGTTGATTGCTTCCAACCGATTACACGGTATCTTGGGTGCCACTCCCGATACTCCTCTAAACATTTCAGCTCCATTAGCACGGAGCCGCTCAGTATGGACTTACGATTTCTGAATTGTTTCTGCACCACCACCAATTCCAAAACTCGCGAAGCCACGACTGCGACACGGCATCTTCCTGCATGCGAGCTGCTTGCTCAACATTGGCGGTGGGGTGATGGTGGTGGTGGTATCTCATTGTCGAGAACCTTGTCCCGATCTAACGGTCATCCTTCCTCTACCTCTTTCCACGGCGACCACGTCCTCTTGAGCTCATTATCGACGAGATCCGATTAAGGAATTTTATGTATTAGTATTCTTGTTTCACTTATTACCCGCGATGATATCTTATGAAGAAGAGTTTAAGAGTGGTTCTTTCGTATTCATACATGCATACGATCTTGCATTCATTCATTCATCCATCAACAAATATGAACTTTCGTTCATTCAAAGAAACGTTGTAATTCTTGTTGTTGTTTTCGTTATTTTGCTTTTCCACTACCCGGGGGCATTTTCGTAATTTTATCCTACAGGGTATTTTCGTAAATTTTCAAAAATAAAAAGTTCTGGTGATTTTGACGAAAGTATTTTGGTACTTCTAAAGTTAGGGGAAATTTTGGAAGAATTTTGAAATCCAGGGTATTTCGGTAATTTTTGATCTCGGGGTATTTTGATAATTTTTCAAAAATCAGGTAAATTTGTAAAATTTATTAAGTTAGGGATATTTTCCAAGATTGTAAAACATTGAGGGTTCCTTTGAGAGTTACACTTTTCAAAGCAATGATATTGTAAAAATTTTGGAAATCGGGGTCGTTTTGGTAATTTTGTAAGTTAGAGCAATTTTGTAATTTTCCAAAATCAAGATAGTTTGATATTTTACAAATTAGGGTTTTTGAACATTTGATAAAGTAATGAAATTTTGTTAAAACTATGGGTGGTTTGGTCATTTTATAAACCAAGGGTATTTTTTTTTTTATAAAAGAAAACGGCTAAGTCTCTTTCGGGTTTTATTCTTTGTGTTTAGCCTATGACCAGAGCCCTCTTGGTCGGGGTGAACCAAAGCTACGCACCGTGCAGATTCGAATGAAGAGGAGGTGAGTCACGCGGATTTGCTTAAATACCAAGCTCTCACCGACCTTTTTCTAGACATGCGCACGAGAGGTTGCCACACCACCGAGGCCTTCGAGAGTTAGGCGAACAGAAAGCTACGCACCGGTAGGATACCTACGAAGAGGAGGTGAGTCACTAGGACCGCTTAAATACCAGGCTCTTAGGATCCAATCCTAGACATGCATGAGGTTGCCACACCTAGCTTAATAACTTAGTCATAGGTTTGTTAAGTTCATTAAGTCTTATGAGTTTCAAGTGTTTGAGTAGTCTAATCCTAGGGTTCAAGTTCCTATCACACTATTCTACGTTCCATGCCTTTGCTACCCTTTTACAATTCATAATTCACATAATCACCTGAGAGCGGTTAAAGGTACTTACACGGTGGATGCATGGGTCGGAGACTTAGGTGCCATGCCATAAAACACCGCTTATTTCAAAGAAATTCATTTGGGCTCGAATTGAAAACGTTTTGGGCTTTGAGCCCACAAAGCGAGAGTTTTAAAGCGGGCTCGATACCAATGAAACACCCCACACCCGGCCCTGAGCTTGAACCGGATCTCGGTATGTTCCTTAAATAAATCGGTTTTCAATGTTCTAAATGACTTAGAGAAAATTTGTGTAATTTTAAAAAAATTGTTTTGGGTTGGGCTTAATTTGAAACCTATTTAATAAATTCTGGAAATCCAACTTAAATAAGGTGACAAAATAATTTTGGGTTTATTATTTTAAAAGAAATAAATTTACTTATCTTTAATCAAACATAATTTGTATCATATTTAAATAAAAATAAACAGGAATAAAGAAAATCCAATTGGGCCTTATGGCCTTATTACATCATTCAAACCCAAAATAAAGTTTAAAGTACTAAAATTTCATAAAGTCCAAATTCCAAATAATTTCTTCAAGCGATGCATGGCCACCTTTAGCTCCTGCCGACCCGGTCCATTACTGCTCATCACCTGAAAAATAATTCCCCAACGGGGTGAGTCAACAGACTCAATGTGTACATAGTACTAATTTCCAACAAATCAGGCATACAAGTCATATCAATATCATGTTCATACAAAATAAAGGATGATGCAACCCAAATCCAAACCTATTTGTCCATCCGCTACACACCACCCGTACCAACTTTGTACACCGCGGGGACTACTAAGTCGACCCTCCATCCGCTACACACCATCAAGCGATCAGCTGCGATCGGCGTGCTCATCGCCCACTTATGTTGTGTCATTAGACATCGTATTCACTGGATGTAACCGAAGTTACCACTTTTCACTTTATGTGACCGTAGTCACCACTTTACGTTGGTGAGACCGTAGTCATCACCTTCACTTTCTTCCTCCACAAATATCCCGAATGCCCCAATTATTTCATAACATATTTCACATACTTAATTTTCATTCGTGTTACTAATCACATGTTCAAAATATATCACATTCACAATCCTATCAAAAGTAGGAAACGTGCACAGGTACTCCTTACCACATTTGTGGTGCTTAGCCACATTCACATCTTGTTACATATTTATATATTTAATGATTGCCATGCAATTTATTGAAAGTTAGTAAGAGTACACACCTTTTTCGCTTAATAGTTTCCGTGAATTCCCGTAGAGCGATCTACCGATCTAGATCTTTCACTCCTATATTCGGCCATTAATTAAAACATATAAATAAACCTATTTGGTCTTAAAACCAAATCCTACTAGAAGTAGAATTACTTACCTAGTTGCCGAATTGATTTAATCAAGTCCCCAACAGTTGCTAGAATTCCTCTTCCTTGAAATCGGCTAATACTAGGTATGTAACCATGTCAGTTTTCGGTTTTTGAAATAATGGAAAACACTTAAACAAATTATGCCTTGGCCGAATATCCCTTACCTTATGATGGGATTCCAAATCTGAAGAGGATTCCTTTATAAGCCTGTTGAAATCCTATAACTTTCAAAGTGTTAGATTAGATCTAACTTTGAAAACGTGAATCATAATCTTTAACCACATATTTATATTTATAATCCTTACCTTAGATCCTTAGATTTCGAAAGATCCCCTTTTGATGTTGTGGATGATTGCCCTCTTTCTTAGAATCCACAAAGATTCAACTTAATAAGAGAGAACGGAGAAGAAAATAGAAGAAAAAGAGAGGGATTTTTGCTTAATGAAAATTCGCGAGAGAGGGTTTTGCCTAGGAGAATTTTCGAGAGAGGAAGAGGAGCAAATGTTGATGAGTAGCCCTCCTGTCCTCCTTTTATAGCCAAAGTTATCAGCCTAGGAGTCCTTTACTTGGCCACCACTCCTCTTTTGATAATATTATCTCTTTTATTTAAAAGATAAAAGCCTTTAATCCATCAATTATCTCCTCAATTATCTCATTAGAAAATAATCCTTTATTTATCTCTTATTATTCACATATTTATGTGAATAAAACTCCTTTATTTATCTCTTATTATTCACATATTTATGTGAATAAAACTCCTTTATTTATCTCTTATATCCAAGTTTCCCGAAATGTTCAAGTTTCCATTTTTGGATCATTTCCAAAAATGTTTAGGTTTCCAAAAATGTCTAAGTTTCCAAAAATGTCTAAGTTTCCAAAAATGTCTAAGTTTCCAAAAATGTCCATTTCCATTTCCATTTTCATTTCCATCTCCATTTTCATTTCCATTTTCATTTTCATTCATTTCTAGGTTTCCAAAAGTATCAAAAATTTATTCATAAAACTTAAGACTTGTCATTTCATACAATTGATCTGAAAAATGCATAGGCCCTTCCTAGGATGTTACAGGTTTATTTGGAATTTCACTAATTTGTGATTTTATGAAATAAGGACTAAATTGTGAAAAATGTGAAATATGTGAGGCAAAAGTGTAAATGTGTTTTAAAGTGTGATTTTGGACTAAATTGAATGAATAGATGATTAAGTAAGTTAATTTTGAATATATCTAGATCAAAAAAAGCAAAATACGGACTTGGATCGGGGAAAAGATAAAGTAATTGACTAATCGACTCGATTTGTCGTTTTAACATCCGAGGTAAGTTCGTATGTAACAAGCATTATTATAATTATGCTTTAAATGCTTTGATATTGCATAAATTGTGTATACAAGATTAAAGTTATGTTTGACGACGATTCAGCTATATATGGCACTTAGTGTGCGATTCGACATAGCTTCAGTTATATATGGCACTTAGTGTGCGAGATCGAGATAGCTTCGGCTATGTATGGAACTTAGTGTGCAATTTGAGATAGTTTTGGCTATGTATGGCACTTAGTGTGCGATTTGAGATAGCTTCGGCTATGTACAGCACTTAGTGTGCGAGATATCGGGTATTCAACAGTATTCTGAATATGTATGAGCTTGTTACGGATTGGTACAGGTATGTACATGCATAATATGAGCTTTAAATCAAAGAAGTTATGAAGTTTGCATATAAACATATTAATAAGCATGTGAAAGGTTTATTAGTAATCATGAATTACATGTTAATATGTTTAAATTGATGAATGATGTATTTGTGATTAGTTAAGTTAAGCTATAAAGCTTACTTTGTTTATTTTCCATGTCTTATAGTGATTTCAAAGCTAGCTCGGATTCGGGGATCATTGGAGGCTATGCCACACTATCCAACCATCACTTTGGTACTTTTGAACTTATGGTTTGGTCATATGGCATGTATAGGAACTATGGTCATGTTGGTTATGTTTTGGTAGTGAGTTTTTCCATTTGAGATGGCTTGTAAATGTATATGTTTTGGTTTGTGTATATAGCCATGAAAGTTGGCTTGTTTTGGTATGTTTGAGCCTAGCGTATGTACATATAAATATATGACTTATATTATGAGGTTTGTGGAATTAATATCATGCTTGTGAATCGGTACAAAATGATATATGTTTGGTAAATGTTTATAGATGTGCTTGTAATAGGCCCAATTTGCCCGGGCCCACAAACCATATAAATAAACAAAAACCAAAAATAAACAAACCAAATAAAAGGTCCACAGTCCATTTACATAGCCCAAAAAATAAAAACAAACCCAAATTCAAAACCCAAATACAAGCCCAATTCAAACCCAACTAACCCTAAGCCTAAAAGGGCCCAAAACCTAAACAACTTCAGCAAACCCTAACCCCAACAGCTTGTGCCGCCGTTCCATGCATGTGCGCCTTCACCGCCGGACATCACGCCGCCATCAGCGCGTGAATCCCGCCCCTATCGACGCCGTTCATACTTGCAAAAGATGATAATATAGCAAAAAAATTAGATTTATTTCTTTTTTTATTATTTTGTTCCGGTTATAAAAACTGAATGTAACTAGTATAAAGGGGGGATTTTTTACGGAAACAGGGGGATACGGATCTTTTTTATACGAATAGATATCAATACAAAGAAGCAATAAGCAAATTAGTAAAAGAAAAGGTTTCTTTTTATCTTTTTTATTTTCTTTTCCCGAATCTGTTCTTGTTTTTTTTGTTTTTTTTTTATTTTTTAGTTTTTTTTCATATATAAAGGCTTAAAATATATTAAAAAAAAGGAGGAAAAATGAGAAAAAACTTACATTTTGGAATTCCAGCCACCGTGTATGGTGGCCGGCGACAGCCTCAGCGGCAGAGGCATGGCGGCGATCGGCCGGAAGCCCTGCCGGAGCCCTTGCCTGAGATCGGGCTAGAGAGAGGGAGAGAGGAGAGAAATTTCAGCCTTTTTTTTTAAAGAAGGGGAAAAATGAAGTTTTTTTAAAGAAATTTGGACTTTTAAAATAGCATAAAATGATGTCGCTTTGGGTTAAACACCCATTCGCCAAAACGACACCGTATGGGGCTACCCGCGCGCGCCCCGACCCGCTCCAGGGGGTCCGCGCATTTTCGTTTAATGGGGAATTTATTTCCCCAGTCCTTCCGCCTTTTTATTTTTTTATTTAGTCCCCTTTATTATTTTTTTATTTTTTTTAAATTTCACCACGGAATTTTATTTGGTTTTATATCAAGTCCCCAACCCACTGATGCTACGAGAAGCAGACACGTGTCTAGGGTTGGGGTTATTTTCTGAATGGGCCCTCGACAGTTTGAGCGAGTTTAATTTTGGTCCTATTTTTGTGTTATTATTACAATTTAGTCTTTAAATTTCGTTTTTATTCCGATTTAGTCCTTAATATATTTAATCCTGACCTTTTAGTTCATTATTTATTTATTCCGTTCTAATTGTCTTTATACACTATTTATTTATTTATTTTATTTATTTATTACTAACATTATTATTAATATTATTATGATTACTATTATAATTATTATTTCTATTTTTACTACAATTATTTTTTATTTATCACTATTATTAAATATATTATTATTACTATAATTATATTTTTTATTATCAACATTATTGCAACTCCCATTATTTCTATTATTTTATTATTACTGATATTATTTTTATTTTTTACTATTATTTGTTTATTAATATATTTTATTATTATTGCATTTTTGTTACTATTTTTCTTTTATTTCATATTATTTGTTTTAATTTTCATTTAATTTTGCTTTTATTATTGTAATTTATATCGTCTCTCTCGTTTCTACTCTATTATGCATGTCTATTATAATTCATCTTCCATTCTATTACGGCCATATCACATTTTATTCAAGGCATTACAATTTTCGTTTTGAAATAAACCAACATTCCGAGTTCTAAGGTTCGAAAGAAATCGTACCCTAACTTACTGGGTTTCAACTTTTCTCATCGAATCTAAAGAACCTATTACTTTCCTTTTAAAAGTTAAATAAAAACTTATTCTCGCAAATTCAAAATTGTCGTTTCCTAACTCATTGGATGTGGCATTTTGTTATCTCGGGATAAGGATTTCTAAAAAAACTAAGGCAATATTTTGTATTTGGAATCTCGAGAAAACGTGCCCTAACTTACTGGGTCCCAGTTTTCCATTTGACCCAAATAACCGAATATCCTCAAGCTTAAATACAAGTTTTAAAAGTCGAAAGACAAGCTCAGTTTTGGGAATTTGAAATATCGTACCCTAACTTACTGGGCGTGACATTTTATTCCTTCGAAATAAGCGGGTCTCAGCATTTGGTTTAATTTATTCAATTTGTTTTTAACGAAAAAGGATCGTATTTTAAAATCTTCTCAAATTTTTGACATAAAGGCATCAAATAATCAATTAGGTACCAATTTTGGGCGTCACAAGGGTGCTAATCCTTCCTCGTGCGTAATCGACTCCTGAACCCGTTTTCCTAAATTCCGTAGACCAAAACTATCGTTTTAAAAAATCAAAATATTTTAACGTTCAATCTTAAGGTGACCCAATCACACCTCAAAAAAAAAAGGATTGGTGGCGACTCCATTTTCATTTTTAAAAGTCGACCCCGTTTTTTTCAAAAAAAATGGTTTCGACAGTGCTAATGCTATTTTGTGATGAGTTTAATGTTGCTTGGAAATGGTTGATGAATTGATGATGTTTGTGATTGAGGTTTAGGCTAAGAAATGCTTATATGAAATGGTAGGAGTTATGTTTGATTTGGTTGTTTTGGGTTGCCTATTATGCTTCGTTTTGGTGCCATATGTGTAGGTGAAGAGGTATACCAAATGAGGTGGCAAAATGGCTTGGTAAATAGCCTATTTTTGTCCACACGGGCAGAGACACGGGCGTGTGTCTCAGCCGTGTGTGTCACATGGTCATGTTGCACGGCCGTGTGTCCCCTGGTGTTGAAATTGAAATGAAGTCAGTATACTCCACACGGTCTCACACACGGGCGTGTGATCGGCCGTGTGGCAAAAGTCAGTATACCCCCTATTTGGCACACGGCCTAGCACACGGGCGTGCACATGGGCGTGTTGTAACGTCCCGATTTTCTTAATTTCGGCTTTTGTAAAATTGCACACAAAATCTGTATCTGCTTCAGTGGTTATGTGTTCTGGGTGTATGTGAGAGGTCCCAAGTTCAAGTCACAACTTGGGTAAATTTTGGCATTTTTTTTTATGAATAAGCTCTATCCATGGTCAGTAGGCTTTTATTTGATTGTTTGTAAAAATATATCAGAATGGGCCTACTGGTCTAGTGGATAAGTAGAGTGTTGGCGAGTTGGTGGTCTTGTGTTCGAATCCCTGCACGAGCAAGGGAGTCTATTTTTGCTCTGTGAACTGGAGGTGTTTCGGTTTAGTCGAAATTCTGTAGTGGTTGTGTGCAGTGGGAATTGTGGGAGTGATTTTAGGAGTATAATGATAATTGGGTAGTTATTAAAATAATATTCTTTTTCTCTCCCCCAAATTCATTCTTTCTGACGTTTTGCTTTCCCCATTTCTGCCGAATTTTCTCTGCCCTTTTTCCTTCCCATCCTCTTTTCAACTTTGTTTCGATTCTTCATAATTGCGCAACATAGCCTCACACGTTTCGGTAAGTAAGTTTTGTGCTTTGTAAGTTGTGATTGCTAAGTATTTGATTGGGGGTTATTGACGTTTTGACAGCAGCGTATTGCAAGGATCGTGGTTCTTCTCGTACTGATTTGTAGCCGGCTAATTCGAGGGGTTGGGGTAAGTTTTCGTCGCTTTAAGGATGAGTATCTCAATTCGGGTTCAGTTCTAGTTCAATGACTAAGTGATTAATGGAGTGAAATATTGATCAATTTTAGGTTCGGGATTGCTTGGAGTTGCTTTTACGTCAAAAACGATACAGGTGTGTACTCGAAACACTGAAAACGCGTCTCGACGAAAAGCCAAAAAAGCTCTCTGTCGACGCCACATGGGCGTGTGGTATCCCGTGTGGTAGGTCGTGTGCAAGGCTATAAGCCACAACGCGGCCGTGTGGTCGACGAGCTAGGCCGTGCGCAGGTGACAAGGCCGTGTGATGGCCGAGCAAGGCCGTGTGCGAGACACAGACTTGACCAATTGGGTCGTGTGGGCCACACGGATGTGTGGGCCCATACGGGTGAACCACACGGGCGTGTAGAATTCTGGGCCAGGCCGTGTGATCCACACGGTCAAGGCTAATTTGGGCCGTGTGGGCCACACGGGCGTGTAGGCCCACACGGGCAGACAACATAGGCGTGTGAGCCAATTTTCACTGATTCGTTGCTAAGGTTGCATGGTTCGCCCGAGACAACTGTGAACCTACTGTAGGGTTGGTAAGTTTACCTGGACCCCTAATTGACTGAAATGACGGAAAGACTATTATATGCCTATATGAGATAGATTTATATGTTTGCACGGGTCACCCGAGACGACTGTGAACCTACTGTAGGGTTGGTAAGTTTACCTGGACCCCTAATTGACTGAAATGACGGAAAGACTATTATATGCCTATATGAGATAGATTTATATGTTTTTATGATGAGCATGTTATTCACTTTGTACTGATTATACATGATACCATGACATGTCTGTATGATGCATTGCATTGGGTTGGGGATGGATATTGATTGTAGGAAGTGTACTGCAATGCTTCATGCCTAACTTACTGGCAGCTTAGCTGCAAACTACTGCTTGGTGCCGCAACCGATACTACTTGGAGTGTAGGGATGGGTGGGTCGATTATATCCCCACGTGGAGTGTAGGGTTGGACGGAGATGGAGTGTAGAGGCTGATTGGGTAGGATTTTCTAATTGTATATACATTCACATCTTTGTCTTTGTGATGGGCTAAGGCCCTAGTGCTCCTTTGATCGAAATGGGCTAAGGCCTAAACTGATACTGATACTGAAATTGAAAAGGGCTTAGGCCCAAACTGAGATTATCTGTTATTAACTGATTGTTTGCATGGGGATTACACACTGAGTTTATGTAAACTCACCCCTCCTGTTTAATCTGTACAGGTAATCCCCAGATATAGGCAGATCGTTGCGGCAGAGGACTCAGCGGTGGCCACACGTCCTACTTCTTTCCATTTAAGTATTTAAATTTTTTATTTTGATTTTATGTTGGGGATTTTACTATATCATGGCCTCTTTGGATTTGTATTTTTAATTTGGGATTTTTACTGTTGTTTTATAACTGCTAGTAGTAGGTAAAACTCGGTTTTCAAAAGAGATGAAGGTTTTATCAAAACACCGCGCACACACAAACTGTTTAAAAAGCTTCCGCCACGTTCAACATTTTGAAAACTAACTACTGAAACAGAATCACGATTTTAGAATTAATAAAAGATAATGAGGAGTTCTAAACGGAAAATGTTTTAAGCAAAACTACAGTTTTCTAGCACACTACCATGTGACATCGCCAGATTCGGCCATAACGTCTAGGCTGGGTTTGGAGTGTTACACGTGTGTGGCCACTTCAAAGGGCACACGTGCTAGACACACGGGCGTGTGGTTGGCCGTGTGACCCAAGTTAGTAACCTCACTTGTTTGGACACGGGGTAAAACACGGGCTGGGACACGGCCATGTGATCCCATTTCGAATGTCCACACGGCCTGTGACATGGGCGTGTCTTGTGGCCGTGTGAGACACACGGCTTGGTCGCACAAGCGTGTGTCCCCTGTTTTGAGAAAAATTTTATAAATGTTAAAAAATTTCCTGAGTTATCGTTTAGTCCCGAACCACTCTCAATGCATGTTTAAGGCCTCGTAGACTCGTTTAAGGGACATTATGATTGATTGTGATTGATTTGTATTTTAATTGATAAATTGTATATGAAATGTATGTTTAAAAGTGTTGTAGTTTCGGTAATGCTCCGTAACCCTATTATGATGGTGAATACAAGTGAGGGGTGTTACAATAAGGCCTTGTTTGGCAATTGGTTGATAGCTGATTGCAGTTGATGGTTTGACCAATTGATTCTATTAACTGATTTGACTAACTGATTCTATTAACTGTTTATTTAAAAGTGTTTGGTACAACTTAGCTGATAGCTCATATATGTAAAATGATAAATAAGGGCATGACATATTTTATTGTTAAGTATTTATTTGTTTATAATATTTTAGTCTTTATTGAGTGAAATTATTGGAATAAAAAATTAGAATTATAGGGACCAAAAATTCAAATTACATGGACAAAAAAAAGATGAAATACATGGAAAAAAATGACTAACAGGGAGGAAAAAAAATCAATTTATAGAGGCAAAAAATTTCGACAAATAAAGGCCTCCCAAAAAGTACAGCAATTTAAAAACATAGAAAGAACTAACTTTAATGGATGAAATCATCTTGCAAATGAATCTCCATAGTCGATTTTTATAGATTTACGGTGGAGTTTCAATTTTTTTAGATTTACTTTGGATTTTGGAGGTGAAAGTGAAAATGGGAGAATGGAGGTTACTGATATCTTGACACCCCTACTATGTTTGAAAGCATGTGGCAAATGGAGTAATTTTTGAGCAAGCATTGTCAAATATGTCATTCCACATATCTCATTCTCAATTAGCTATAAAAAAAGTTGCCCATCCCAGTGTTTTTTGTTTTGGAGGTTTTAGCTCAACAAGCTCTTACAAACATTCATTTATCAAACACTACAATTAGAGGGTTTGATTACTCAATCCTCTACCTGTGCCCGAATCAGCTAAAAAGGCTCAAAACTCTATTTACCAAACACCCCTTAGTAGTCGATTTAGTTCATATTTAATTTCTACATTAGTTTAGATTAATTTGTATTTAATATAAAATAATTATCTTAAATTTTGTAATTAATAAAATATAATAATATTATAATATTTTATAAACAAAACTTTTAAATAGAAAAGTTTGTTTACTAAAATTTATATTATGTAAAATTTCATAAAAGAAATAATAATTAGAGAGCCCCCCAAGTAAGTGGGGGTTTAATGATAGTTGTACAACCTAATTTTGGCCCATTTTACTAACCCAATAGCCAATTACAAAACCCATTACAAGACTTGAAATGTAGCCCACTAACCTAAACCCAAGACCCAATCCAGAAACCCAATTCAGAGGCCCAAACCGAATTAGCCTAAACACTTAAAACAAAGAAAAAAACCTAACCCTAAGTCCTCATTGCGGCGCCAAACACGCCTTCCGGCGACCACTGCTCCACACATACACTTATGATCACTGCTCCTCCACTGCTCTGCTGCACCACCGGCCACCGCCACTTGCCTGCAGACATTAAATGAAATGATAGAAATAATAAAAAAGGGGGAAATCGATTGTATAAATCAGCTATAAAAGCCGATCTAAAATCCATTGTAAGGGATTCGGCCTTTTTATCAATACAAGAAGCAACATTTTCAAACACAAACAAAAAAAGAATCAGAGAAAATAGCAAGCAGATTAAACACTAAAAAATCACTAAAAGTCAGAATAAAGACCAAAGGTGATTCCTTTTTTCCTTTATATTTTCGAAGTTTTTTTTTCCTTTTTTTCTTTTTCGACACATATATACGTATATTGATATTAGTTATTAAGAAATTTTCAAAATAAAATTTTTTTTTACCTTTTTCGCCATCATGTGCTTGCGGTGGCATGCATGGCACTGACGGCAATGATCCCCCCTTGCCGGATTCTGGGTTCCTTCCCAGCAGATTGAGAGAAAAGGATAGGGGAAACTTTTTTTTTTAAACAAGCAGCTAAAAATGAATTTTTTGTGGAATTTTTTACTTATATAGGCCACCCAAAACGACGTCGTTTTGGGACTGGCCTTCAACGCCAAAACGATGTCATTTCGCCCATGGGATCCGCGCTCTGACCCGACCCGCTCCCAGGATCCGCGTGTTTTCTTGCGGAAGGGTTATTTATACATTTAGCCCTTCCGCCTTTTTCTATTTTGAAATCAGGTTTTTAATTTTTTCAAATTTCTCCCCGAATGTCAGTTTGGTTTTCAATCGAGTCCCTGCCTATGCTGCGCGTTTTGGGAGGGAAGGGTTATTGCCCTTTTTAGTCCCCAAGTAATCCGCGCGTTTCAAATAGGCCCTTTCCTCCTTATTTTATTCCGGATTTGCCCCAATAATTCGTATTTAATTCGATTTTAATCCCTTTTTTAATTATTTTAATTATTTTGCTATTAAATTCATTACTTTTCAAATTTATTATTATTATTTGTATTATTATTTATCTTAGTATTACTAAATTCATTATTGCTGGTTAATATTAATTTGTATTATTATTTTAATGATTATTATTTGTATTTAGTACTTATTATTCTTAACATTATTTTTGCTAATATATTATTTTTCCTATTTATTTTGTTATTATTATTTTATTCACTATTATTATTTATTTCCATTATCATTACTATTCTTATTATTTTATTTTTCTCTTCTAATATCATCAACATTTTATTATTATTATTTATATTACTACTTTTACTATTATTATTTTTATTATAACTACTAACATATATTTCTATATATTTTTACTTCTACACATTTCTATATATTTCTACTTATATATATATTGACATCATTTTCATTATCACTATTATCATTATTATTATTATTTTCCTTTTCTTCTCGTAAAACTTCCATTTTGCTTATTATTCTTTTATTTTCTATTTATTATCTTTTTAGCTTATTTTTATTCGTTTTATTCTATTTTCGTTTTATTATTGTCATTTGTATTTGATGTATTTATTCTATATGCTTGCTAGCATCGTAATTCACTTTTTGCAATTTTTCATAAATTCATATTGCACTTCGCTCGATACAAAATTGCTTTCCTTCACAAAGGCAATATTCCGTATTTAAAAATTTGGGAGATCGTGCCCAAAAGTATTGGGTTTCGATTTTTCTCGTTTAATCTAAATAACCGAATATCCTTTTAAAACAAATACTTTTTTTTAATAAAAAGATTATTCTCGAGAACTCGAGATGTCGTGTCCTAATGCATTGGATGTGATATTTTGTTATCTCGAGATAAGATTTTCTAAACCAAGGCAATATTCCGTATTTAGAAATTCGAGAGATCGTGCCCTAAAGTATTGGGTTTCGATTTTTTTCGTCCATTCTAAATAACAGAATATCCTTTCAATTAAATGCATAAGTTTCGAATAAAAGGCAAGTTTAGCCTCGAAGGTCAATGTGTTGTTTCCTAACGTATTGGATATGACATTTTACCTTGAGACGAGACAGCCTTTGGCACACATTTTCATTTTATCCAAATATTTTTAGGCATCAACAAAAAAGGAGGGATCGTATTTTGAATTCTTAAGTTTTCAAATATTCGACACTAAGACATCGATTAATCAACTAGGTACCAATTTTGGGTGTATCGAGGGTGCTAACCCTTCCTCGTGCGTAACCGACTCCCGAACCCGTTTTCTCAATTTCGTAGACCGAAATCGTTCTTTTGATAAATTAAATTGTTTATTAAAAACAACTGTTTTACGAGGTGACCCGATCACACCTCATCAAAAAGGATTGGTGGCGACTCCCATTTTATTTTCATTTTGAAAACCCAAGTCGACCTCCGTTTTTTAAAAAAATGGTTACGACAGCTTGGCGACTCCACTGGGGACCAATAAGAGAGTCAGGCCGTAAAATTGATTATTCTTTGTCCTTATGTCAAAAATTTGGAAAATTGTTTTGAAAAATCATGTTTCTTTTGATGCATTTGTTGGTACTATGATTGCAATAATGTTGAGTCTCATAGAATACTTTTGCATCATGACCGTCGGGTCGTACCTTTTAAGTGGAAGTGAGAAGCTACTCCTTTGTGAGGTTTTCACCTCCGTCCAGGATAGTGGATCGCTTTCGGGATACATCCGTACCTATGTCTTCATGAGATTTTCATCTCCGTGCAGCCATAGGGAAATGTATTCCCCTGAATTGAACTCGGTCCGTATGAGCCTATAATGGGTGAGGATCGAGGAATCTGCTGGTTCGGGTACCTCTCTTTAGAACCGAACCTCATATAGCAAGCCTTAAGAGCCCACCTTAGGTAGAGCTACGCCAAACCCTAGTGGTTACTCGAATAGGTGCTTTATTTCTTGCTTGCTTTAAGCTATGTATAAAATACTAACTTGTTTTATTTTGATTGAATGGCATTTTCATCGCACTTAGTCATATTGCATAATCGTCCGATTTTTACCCTTTTAAGTGGGAGTGAGAAACTATGCCTTCGTGAGGTTTTCACCTCCGCATGGGCTGGTGGACTGCTTCCGGGATACATCCGTACCTATGTGCTTCGTGAGATTTTCATCTCCGCATGGCCCTAGGGAAATGTATTCCCCTGAACTGAACTCGGTCCGTATGAGCCTATAATGGGTGAGGATTGAAGAATCTGCTAGTTCAGGTACCCTTTTTTAGAACCGAACCCCATATAGTGAGCCTTAAGCGCCTACCTTAGGTAGAACCATTCCAAACCCATAGTGGTCACCCGGATAGGTACTCTATTTTGTTTATTTCTCCTATGCTAACGTGTTTCTTTTATTTTCATTGCATTGTATCGCATCATCTTAGAAAGGAGGTGTTGATTCATATTCGATTGCTAAATAGAAGAGTTTGTCATAAGGAAATGGGTTACTTGATAAAGTGGATTATAATACGGTCATTCGAACATAGTCTAGGTAAACAACAAGAGAGGGCTGATAGTCCGTAGAAGAATACAAGACTTTGCTCGAGGATTCAAGCCGATAAGGATTATTCGAGAGTCATCTTGTCTCAATTTTCTTAAAGAATCTTATGAACATCGCGGAGGATAAGTGAGTGAAGAGGTACGGCCTGGACCAAGCAACAAGGAGCTAGAAGAGGCATCTATTGAGAAAACTCACGGGACACGACCATAACATCCGGATACGAAGAAAAGGATTGGTGTTTTCACTTGGACTATGAGGATAAAGCCGTATATGCAATCCGTTTTATGTAAAAAAATTTATTTTCTAGAAAAGTTCTTCTAATGGAATTGAATTCATAATCAACGCCTCTCTTTCTTTTTGCATTCATTCCATGCATTTGCATTGCATTTTATGTATTTGCATTACATCATATCACATGCATTAAAATTTATAGAAAGACCCTAATTAGGTGAAGTTATTTCAGTTAACCTAGAAGACATGGAACGAAGGTTGGAAAGAATAGAGAAAATGTAAATACAGATGCAAGAGAAATTGACCAAAATTCAACAAGAGATGCGGGAACAAATGCTAGAATTCCAATGGAATATGATGGGCCAGTTAACCCAGCTACTAGCCGGAGGACTTGAAAAAAGGAGTGGCCCAGTGGTCAATAGTGTGGATGATGATGAAGACATCGTTTATTCCCTAATAAGTGTCCCGACTCAACCAGACACGCATTCGCATTCGGTACCTGTCATTATCGGATCCCAATATCAGGCTGATACCTCGATACTGCTGAACCTTCCAATGGGTCCTGGTGATGATCGAGTCAATCCTGTTGTTCTTGGCCTAGCAGAGACAAAGAAAAAGAGAGAGTGGGCTTCAAAGGCCCCGAAGAGGAAAGACAAGGATATGAATAATACGAGTGGGTATAACAAAGGTCATTCGAAGCCGTTCATAGTAAGCCAGCCAAAAAAGGTAGTTACCAGTTATCTGGTCTCCCCAAAGCAAAAACCCAATCCAAGATCGAATTCAGAAAAACCCCAGTTCACACCTATTCCTACGACGTATAGGGAGTTATACCAGAACTTATTCGATATGCATGTTGTAGCTCCTCATTACAAGAAGCCGATGCAACCTCTATACCCAAAATGGTATGACCCAAATGCCCAGTGTAAGTACCATGCAGGGGTCACAGGGCATTCCATAGAAATTTGTCTTGCTTTCAAGAAATTGGTGGAAAAATTCATCGACATGGGTATTGTGAAGTTAGATGACGCGCCAAATACAGAAACATGAACCTGGGAGCGTTTTGGACAATAAGACTGCGAAAGAAGTTCCTGTAGTATTTAGAGCTTACTTAGAGTAATGTACAAAACACACTTTTTGCTTTAAGTCTAGAAGCAATGAGATTTCTTTTGTGAAATAGACTTGTGTCTAGAATTACTATTTCAGTAAAATGCATCTTTTTGAACAAACATTTTTTTCTTCTTTTTCATAGTATACATTCTTTTGAATATCCCTTCATTATTCATTCATAAATAATCATTCTTGGAATCATTTATTCTCTGGAATTTACCTTCATGCCCACAATGGGTCCCCATATATCAATGACATAAGCGACGCTGTTACTGACTCCCTTTCTAGTAAGATATGTGTCTAGAGGGATCTAAGGACTTGTAAGATGATAGAGATTGCAACTTATTTCCTAACTTATTAAGAATGGTAGATCCTACCTTACGAAGTGTCAGCGGACACTACGAGCTAACGAAGGAGATGAAGAGGGAAGCTTAGCTCACCATAAGAATAAAGCAAGGCATCATTGAGTTATCTCCAAGAATTTAAAGATGTTTTCGCATAATCACATCAAGACACGCCTAGGCTACTGAAAAGTGGGTATGCTGTTAAGATTGGTGTTTAAAGAACCCATGTTAATGGTTCTACAACGACCAGGCTAATTAAGAGGTTCGAGCTACTGGTTTATCAAAAAAAGGAAATTGCAGCAAATGCCAAATTGAGGAAGACAAGACTTATGTGCCTCCCCTATTTTTCCTATATGTGGGGCATGGATGTTATCAAGCCAATCTCCTCAAAAGCTTTTAGCCAACATCGATTCATATTCATGGTCGTTGGTTACATCACTAAGAGGGTGAAGGTCGCTTCCTATGCCAATATTACAAAGTCGACAGTTATCAAATCCCACTCTCAATGCAAAAAGCAAAAAAAAAAAGAAAGACAGATGCCAACAAATAATGCTAGAACAGATCATGTTTAACAATGCATAATTGCACAACGTCAAAGGTTTACAGTCTGTTCAAAGATCAGACACCATATCAATGCAACAAAGGCAGCCAAAAAACCATTCAAATTCTTTGAAAAATGACTGAGATTTGTAAAGGTCGGCATAGAGAAGTTACCATTTACACTCTATGTTGGCCAGGACCTTCACCGATGCAACATCTTTCTCATTGGGTTATGAAAGGAAAACAATTGTTAGAAATTAAGATTCCTTTTCTCCAAACTTTGATCGAATTGGATGAAGCAGAATGTCTCCAGTAAGCTTGATTGAAAGTATTCAGCATGTACCAAAAACGGATGATACGGGCTTATGATAAAAAGGTTCGCTTAAGAGAATTTCATGATGGGGACCTAGCATCAAGAAGGATTCTTCTCATACAAAGGACTCTAGAGGAAAGTAAATGCCAAATTTGAAAAAAAACCTTATGTGGTGAAGAAGACTTGTTCTGGAAGATTATTAACTTTGACCAAGATGGATGGCAAGGACATGTTCAAGCCAGTGAGTTCAGATTTCATCTAAAAGTAGGCCAAGGTGAAAACCCGCAAAGGGCGCTTTGAGATCTTTTTAAAAAAAATCAAAAAAATCAAAAATCAAAAAAAGAAATAAGAAATAAGAAATAAGAATTTTCATCAAAAAAGAAGAAAGAAAAAGGAGAGGCCAAGGCGAAAACTCGCAATGGGCGCTTTGAGACCAAAGGGGATTTGAGTTGAAAACCCAAAAAAAGCAACTCAAATTTTGATAAAAAATTGGGCATGCGGTAGCTTCGCTTTCTTCGAAGTAACAAGAAGGAGAAATGTTACATCTTGAGGCATCAACAAAGTACTCTAGATCCCCTAAACACATATTGAACTTAAAGTGGTCCTCAAGAAGTTTGTACGGAGAAGCTCAGGCTGCGATATCTGGGGCACCTAGTTTTCCATCTTACCCCTTTTGAATTTGTTATCTTTGATTACCTTATTCTTTTCAAGATACGCCTCTAATAAATTTCCTGCTTAATTGCATTTGCTATTCTTGATTAACTTTTTTGTTTCGAGCTATGCTCTCAGTTAGTTTCCTTCTTGTCCATTGTTGTGATATTTTTCAAGCATTGAAATAACGATCAGTGGACTAATAAAACTTTCATAAAAGGAGTTTCGCATATTACTCTGGAAGCTTCTGAATAATACACGGACCTGAAACAGGACGATTGTTTAGAACTCACCAAGCTTAAGGTTTGGAAATATTGGAGAAAGATGATTATCTCTTTGGACCTTTTATTGGTTGAACAAAAAGACAAGACATTTCGTCGGTGATACAACCTTGACAAATAACGAGCAATGTCAACCCAACTGTACAAAGGGATCATTCTCAGGAAAAGAAAAATGATACTCTGCATTCATGCACATATCAAGTATACACATCTGGTCATGACACCCAGGGAATGGAAGGTGTAGTAGACCAAATTGATTGAATAAGTTACGAATTCTATACCCTTGAGTCATAGTGGGATGGATTGAAGATGATACAAATTCTATACCCTTGAGTTACAATGGGATAGATTGAAGATGACACAGACCCTATACACCCTGAATTGCAGTGAGAGGGTCTGAAGATGGTATAAGCCTTAAAGTCCCAGAGGCACCATGGAATGGACCTTGAAGTTACATTGGGGCAAGTCATCTGAGCAAAATATGATTGTTTCTTTGAATTTTTTGGAAAATATACCAGCCGAACGAGATAGCAGCGTAATACGTCAGCAATAAAACTCTGATGGACAACGAGCAGTGACAACCCTAAGCATTAAAAAAGGTATCATTTCATACATCATCATTCAAAGCAGGTTTAGTTAGAAGCATTCGACTCATTCGGATCATTGCATCCTAATCAGACCACCCTCATGACATTCTGCATTCATGCAAATGTCGTCCATAGTACATTTAGTTAGGAGCATTAGATTTATTCCGATCATAGCATCCTAATCATTTAACATAAACACAAGCATATAAAACCGAGTCTACAAGATATGTCCCCAGAGGACGGTGTAGCAACATTGGTGAAGCCACCATCCTATTGCCACTGACCAGCAGTGGAATAGGTCGAAGATTGTCCTATTGCCACTGACCAGCAGTGGAATAGGTTGAAGACCATCCTATTGCCACTGACCAGCAGTGGAATAGGTTAAAGATTTCCCTATTTCCATTGACCAGCAGTGGAATAGGTTGAAGACCATCCTATTGCCACTGACCAGCAGTGGAATAGGTTGATGATTGTCCTATTGCCACTGACCAGGAGTGGAATAGGTTGAAGACCATCCTATTTCCACTGACCAGCAGTGGAATAGGTTGAAGACCATTCTATTGCCACTGTCCAGCAGTGGAATAGGTTGAAGATTGTCCTATTGCCAGCGACCAGCAAAGTGGAATAGGTTAAAGATTGTCCTATTGCCAGCGACCCAAACCTTTGGAATAGGTTGAAGACCATCCTATTGCCACTGACCAGCAGTGGAATAGGTTGAAGACCATCCTATTGCCACTGACCAGCAGTGGAATAGGTTGAAGATTGTCCTATTGCCACTGACCAGCAGTGGAATAGGTTGAAGATCGTCCTATTGCCCTGACCAGTAGCGGAATAGGTTGAAGATTGTAGATCTTGTCGCCCTAAATAGTAGTGGGGCAAGATCGAAGGCAAATCTTGTCTCTCTAAACAGTAGGGAAACATGATTTAAGCTACCGTCCTATTGCCCACGACCCAGCGGTGGAATAGGTTGAAGATTGTATATCTTGTCGCCCTAAAGCAGTGAGTGGGGCAAGATCGAAGGAAAATCTTGTCTCTCTAAATGTGAAGGAAACATGATTTAAGCCACCATCCTATTGCCACGACCAGCAATAGAATAGGTTGAAGATTGTAGATCTTGTCGCCCCTACTTGATGAGTGGGGCAAGATTAAAGGCAAATCTTGTCTCTCTAAAGCAGTGAGGGAAACATGATTTAAGCCACCGTCCTATTGCCACGACTAGCAAAGTGGAATAGGTTGAAGATTGTAGATCTTGTCGCCTAAGCGATGAGTGGGGCAAGATCGAAGGCAAATCTTGTCTCTCTAAGCAGTGAGGGAAACATGATTTAAGCTACCGTCCTATTGCCCTGACCAACAGTTGGAATAGGTTGAAGATTGTAGATCTTGTCGCCCTAAACAGTAGCGGGGAAAGATCGAAGGCAAATCTTGTCTCCCTAACCAGCAGGGAACATGATTTAAGCCACTATCCTATCTCCCTGACCAGCAGTGGAATAGGTTGAAGATTACAAACCTTATCTCCTCGGAGATACAGCGAAGCAGGTTGAAATTACCAATTCTCACCCCTTTTGAAGTCTCAACGGGAAAGCAGAGTAGGGCGAAACCACATATCTCATCTCCCTGAAGTCGCGGTGGAGTGGATTGAAGCAACAAGATGCATTGGACTGGAATGAAGCTACTTGAAGAAGAGAAGCACCAAAGAAGTCAAAACTTTGCGAGACCGGGCAAAATTGGTCTTTCTTAAAAGTCTTTGCTCCATTCCCGTTACACGACAATGAGCAAATAGGGGCAGCTGTACAACCCAATTTTGGCCCATTTTACTAACCCAACAGCCAATTACAAAACCCATTACAAAACCTGAAATGTAGCCCACTAACCTAAACCCAAGACCCAATCCAGAAACCCAATTCAGAGGCCCAAATCGAATTAGCCCAAACACCTAAAACAAAGAAAAAAAAACCTAACCCTAAGTCCTCCTTGCGGCGCCAAACTGCCTTACGGCGACCACTGCTCCACACGCACATACGCCAACGACCACTGCTCCTCCACTGCTGCCGCACCACCGCCACCGCCACTTGCTGCGGACATTAAATGAAATGATAGAAATAATAAAAAAGGGGGAAATCGATTGTAAAAATCGGCTATAAAAGCCGATCTAAAATCCATTGTAAGGGATTCGGCCTTTTTATCAATACAAGAAGCAACATTTTCAAACACAAACAAAAAAAGAATCAGAGAAAATAGCAAGCAGATTAAACACTGAAAAATCACTAAAAGTTAGAATAAAGACCAAAGGTGATTCCTTTTTTCCTTTATATTTTTGAAGTTTTTTTTTCCTTTTTTTCTTTTTCGACACATATATACGTATATTGATATTAGTTATTAAGAAATTTTCAAAAAAAAAAACATAAAATTTTACCTTTTCCGGCCACCGTGCGCGGTGGTCGGCGGCGGCGCCGACGGCGGTCCCCTTGCCGGATTTTGGGTTCCTTCCCAGCAGATTGAGAGAAAATGAGAGGGCAAACTTTTTTTTTTTAAACAAGCAGCTAAAAATGAAATTTTTGTGGAATTTTTTACTTATATAGGCCACCCAAAACGACGTCGTTTTGGGACTGGCCTTCAACGCCAAAACGACATCGTTTCGCCCATGGGATCCGCACTCTGACCCGACCCGCTCCCAGGATCCGCGTGTTTTCTTGCAGAAGGGTTATTTATGCATTTAGCCCTTCCGCCTTTTTCTATTTTGAAATCAGGTTTTTAATTTTTTAAAATTTCGCCCCGAATGTCAGTTTGGTTTTCAATCGAGTCCCTGCCTATGCTGCGCGTTTTGGGAGGGAAGGGTTATTGCCCTTTTTAGTCCCCCAGGTAATCCGCGCGTTTTAAATAGGCCCTTTCCTCCTTATTTTATTGCGGATTTGCCCCGATAATCCGTATTTAATTCGATTTTAATCCCTTTTTTAATTATTTTAATTATTTTGCTATTAAATTCATTACTTTTCAAATTTATTATTATTATTTGTATTATTATTTATCTTAGTATTACTAAATTCATTATTGCTGGTTAATATTAATTTGTATTATTATTTTAATGATTATTATTTGTATTTAATACTTATTATTCTTAACATTATTTTTGCTAATATATTATTTTTCCTATTTATTTTGTTATTATTATTTTATTCACTATTATTATTTATTTCCATTATCATTACTATTCTTATTATTTTATTTTTCTCTTCTAATATCATCAACATTTTATTATTATTATTTATATTACTACTTTTACTATTATTATTTTTATTATAACTACTAACATATATTTCTATATATTTTTACTTATACACATTTCTATATATTTCTACTTTTATATATATTGACATCATTTTCATTATCACTATTATCATTATTATTATTATTTTCCTTTTCTTCTCGTAAAACTTTCATTTTGCTTATTATTCTTTTATTTTCTATTTATTATCTTTTTAGCTTATTTTTATTCGTTTTATTCTATTTTCGTTTTATTATTGTCATTTGTATTTGATGCATTTATTCTATATGCTTGCTAGCATCGTAATTCACTTTTTGTAATTTTTCATAAATTCATATTGCACTTCGCTCGATACAAAATTGCTTTCCTTCATAAAGGCAATATTCTGTATTTAGAAATTCGGGAGATCGTGCCCTAAAGTATTGGGTTTCGATTTTTCTCGTTTAATCTAAATAATCGAATATCCTTTTAAAACAAATACTTTTTTTTAATAAAAAGCTTATTCTCGAGAACTCGAGATGTCGTGTCCTAATGCATTGGATGTGATATTTTGTTATTCCGAGATAAGATTTTCTAAACCAAGGCAATATTCCGTATTTAGAAATTCGAGAGATCGTGCCCTAAAGTATTGGGTTTCGATTTTTCTCGTCCATTCTAAATAACAGAATATCCTTTCAATTAAATGCATAAGTTTCGAATAAAAGGCAAGTTTAGCCTCGAAGGTCGAGGTGTTGTGTCCTAACGTATTGGATATGACATTTTACCTTGAGGCAGAGATGACCTTTGGCACACATTTTCAATTTATCCAAATGTTTTTAGGCATCAACAAAAAAGGAGGGATCGTATTTTGAATTCTTAAGTTTTCAAATATTCGACACTAAGACATCGATTAATCAACTAGGTACCAATTTTGGGCGTATCGAGGGTGCTAACCCTTCCTCGTGCGTAACCGACTCCCGAACCCGTTTTCTCACTTTCGTAGACCGAAATCGTTGTTTTGATAAATTAAATTGTTTACTAAAAATAACCGTTTTACGAGGTGACCCGATCACACCTCATCAAAAAGGATTGGTGGCGACTCCCGTTTTATTTTCATTTTCAAAACCCAAGTCGACCTCCGTTTTTTTAAAAAATGGTTACGAGAATAGTTATTTACAAATCCTCTACTATTTTTTTTATATTCAATAATTAAGAGTTGTATTATTATTTACACAAAGCTCTTGCACTTAACACGCTTTTAGGTTTCAATTAGGTGAAGTGCTTTCTGAATTAAAGAAAATTGCTAAACTCAATGCTTTATTTGCTTGGGGGATGGATGGAATGCGTGATGCGGAATGGGCGGAGGCCTAAGGACGAGAAATAAGCTAGCTACTAGCTAGTGCCATTAGAGGCTTAGGACGAGAAATTGCGTTTTGGGCTTAGATTATCTAATCGACATGCATGATGCTATTGCTATTTGATTCAACGAAATGCAATAGAGTTACGGGCCAAAGTATTAAAAGAAATGCCTTCCACGTTTCTAGTGGGTCCACTCCGAGGTTGGCATTGCCAAGGGCCCTCTCGGCAAGGGGTGTGTGAACAACCGAGTTATAAAAGAGCAGGCCTTGCCTTGACTGGCTAATAAAGGCACCCAATATAACTGACACCTAATGTTCAAACAAACTTGCCATTCAATTCCCCGCCAATCACAAAGGAAACGGTTAGTTGTGACGGTAATAATATTCCCCCAGAAACCTACTAGTCTTTCTCTTATGTCTCATTTACATTTAGCCTCTCATCCATTGCTTCTTTTTGCTTCCAAATAGTAACAACCATGTTCAGGCCAGGGTTCGTACCAGCTTCCAACCATGCTCAACTTCCTCAGTGGAAAGACACTTGGACACGAGTGCTACCTGCTCTGACCTTATGGATATGTGGCATGTAATTCGTTCACTATGTTTTCTGTTTCATTCATTCTTCAATCTTAAGCTAAAAGTATTTTTGGTTTGGCTTTTCTGATTTTGCAGTGTCGGTAATCCTCCGATATGGCTACTATGGGAATTGCAGTATGGTGCTTGGACCAAGCTCTTCTCGGTTGATGAAGGCCAGTTCTGTTTTTGTACAACAGGTTCAAGTAAGAGATGAAAATTGGAAAGGGGCTCTTGTTTATGTGTTTTCAGAGAAGCCAGAGTTAAGCAACGAAGTAAATTGGAACTTTTCAAATTATTTGATTGTTGGAGCATATGATCGCAAGGTATTACATCTAATCTAATAATCTAATTTTTATTTATTTGTTTAAATTTAAACACAAATACTTTACCACTCCACCTATGGTTCAATTTCAGGGATACTCTTTGTGGTTAAACAAGGGTTCTAGGATCTGCATAAGATGGGCAACTCAACCCAGTAGATTAGACAAAATTGAACTCATTATCATAAAAGGTAGTCATCTTAATCTTAGCTTCTCTGTTTAGTTTATACTTCATACCAACATGAATACCCAGATCGCCAAATCTAGTTTAGTCCCTCTGGGATGTGGATTGGGACACTCACACAATTCTGTGTTTCTGCAGGAGAAAAAAAACGAGAAACGTTGCTGCCCGAACAAACAGTGCCATTTGGTGCCCTTTTCCTGAATGAACCAGTAACTGGTAAAGAAGCAGAGTACAACATTGAGGAAGATGACAAGTACTCTGTAGGTCTAATTAACTCGAACCCTAGAAGCATAATTATTACATTTAGTTTAAATGTTACATCCAAAGTTTATGATGTAACAAAAGCCAGCGATATGTGTTCAACACTAAATGGATCATGCCGGCTCCAACTTCAGTTTCCCCACACTCAGTATGTTATAGTTTCAACTCCTGATAATGTAAGGTCTCAACCCTTTTGTAATTCAATTTAACCTTTTTTTCATATTACTAATGAATTCCTCCTGAAATTAGTCAACAAAATTTAACTTTTTCAGGGTGATATTACCGGACGGTACGTTGAGCTGTCTTTTGTTGCTCGAGTTGTTACTTACATTGCAATTTTAGGTACCATATATACATGCGGACATGTTCAAGTGCAGACCAGAGAATTAAGTTTTTATTGCTATGATGGTTTGATGCTTTTTTTTTTTTTTTTTTTTGTTATCTGCAGGTTTCTTCATCATTATCATTTTATTGGTGCTGAAATACCTAGGAGCATGCAATGATGAGACAACAGTAATTAATAGTAATACAACGTTCAGGGAAATATCGTGGAGGACGGAGACTGACCCTATTTTACCGGAGAAGTCAGTTCGGTTGACCTACGGAACAACGGCAGAGGACGACAATGATGATGCCGAAACCGGATCTTCAAGTAGCTCGTCGGAGGATTTATATGATGCGAAATTATGTGTAATATGCTATGATGATCAACGCAACTGCTTCTTCGTCCCATGTGGACACTGTGCGACTTGCTATGATTGTGCTCAAAGGTACAAACAAGAAGAAAAGAAAAGAAATCCTTTCTCTCTACTTTCACTAACAAATAAAATTTGCAGGATTATGGAGGAAGATAACAAGGTGTGTCCAATATGTCGAAGATTGATTCACAAAGTAAGAAGATTGTTTAGTCCATAGAATTAGGTAATGAAATGAGATTGTATATTCATGCCAGCATGGTTGCTATCTACCGAACTGAGTGCCTCGTTTAGGTTTTGGTACGAGTCTGGGTTCGGAGTTTTTCTTTTGTTTTTCCCCAATCAAGCAACATGAAAAACTCGGATATAGATGGAGGCCTTGGGGGGAAACCGTTGCAAGTAACATGTGGTTTTTGCTTAGAATGATATGTTCACTTGGTAGGCTAAGGAGTCATTGTTTGTCCCCGTGGTGAAATCATGTGTTGATTTGCTTACAAGATTACCGTTTTTATCTAATCTCATGATTGCACTATCCATCCTGATTTCATCTTTCACTAAAATGATGTTGATTCGGCACTTCAAATATATGTATATAAGTTGCTCCAATTACAAATTTTAACATCCACTTGTTCATTTATATTCTGTTTTTCTCTCTTGCTCTGCTTGCAAATATTTTTTTTCTTTTGCTGTTTCCAATTTAAAATGATAAATGATATTTTTTGAATATAATAAATATGTATTAAAAATGATTGAACCAATTTGATCACTGATTTTTGGCCCAACTAGTTTAACTAATTGTTGAATCAATAAAAATAAAAATAAATAAATGACTCAACCAATAGCTAAATCATTTATTCTCAAAGATGGTTCCTTATTTCTTAGGAAACCGAAATTAAATTTAACTATAAATCAGGTTCCTAACTCCACCGTTCTATTAATCATTCTTTTTTAATTTTGAAAACATTTCATTTGAGAACTAGAAAATAGAAGCAGGGATGACAACAAATAGTGATTTATTTTTTATAAAAGATGAAGGAAACATATCTTAGGGAATTAAACCCATTCAAATCATGATGAAGCAAAGTGAGGGATTTCTACAGGTGTTTTTAACTTTAATTCCTTTGTTTTATTTTAGGTTGGGTTGGGATTTGTTTTTAGTAATTTTATTCAAAAATTTTAAAACCAGTTCATGATTCCAAGGTGGTTTAAGGCACTTCACAGTTGAATCACTCCAAGTTTCTTAATTATTAAATATATAAAATCTCTTTCAACAATTTAAATCCTTTATATATACGCAGCAAAATCTCCCTTGATCCAACTTAGAATATTTCCATGTAAGTTTATAATATCTTGAAATATTTTAAATATATTATTATCTTCAAGAATAATTTTTATTTTTAAATTTTTAATTTCTTAAATTTAGAGCTAACGAGACTAAAAATGAGATATCACCATTTTTCTATAATGAACCCCCCCCCCCCAAACCGATGGGAGTGGGACACGGATCAACAAGGGTTTACACATTCTTTTCATATATAAGTAGATAGATAAGGCTATGGGTTGAATTGAAGAAGGGGATGGATGTGCTAAACCAATTGGGTGAATTAGCCCGTCCTCTTTGGTGAAGTTTTTGAATAAAATTGCCAGCTTCTCCTCTTTGATTTGTAAATGTAGCTGAGCTTATATGTTATGTGATTGTGACAATTCCTCCTTTACAAATTTCACACAACGTCAAAATATCATTTCCTCGACTTCGCCGTCATCTACCATCAATATGTTATGTTTGGTTACGTATTTAATTAAAAAAAATAAAATTATTGCATTTTCAGGTCATTGCTTGCATGTTTCCTATTATTTGATGAGTCTGGACCGCTTGTTGGGAATCATGACTACGCAGGAAAACAAAATTATGGCCGGTAGACTTTTGTTGGACGGATTAAATTAAAACATTTAGAACCAATGGATTCATATAACTAGGAGTTTCGTTGTCGTGTGCTGTATCTGTACCCCCGACAAAAATTCCAATACAACCAGCGCTGCATCATATTCATCACTTGGCAATTTGTATTTTTTATATAAACGATAGTTGTAGCCTCCTTTCTCCGTCTCCTGTTTAGCCATCCATGGAAGTCTGGATCTTCAACTACGTTCTCTTCTTCCTCATCTTCTACTTTCTTACCCAAAGGTTGCTCCAAAACAGAGGACTCCCACCCTCCCCTGCACTTTCCCTTCCCATCATAGGCCATCTCCATCTCATAAAGAAGCCCCTCCATCGAACCCTTGCCAAGCTTTCCAAGCAACATGGTCCAATACTTTTCCTTCGTTTTGGATCCCGTCCGGTCCTTGTCGTGTCTTCTCCATCTGCTACAGAAGAATGTTTGTCCAAAAACGACACTGTATTCGCAAACCGGCCTCGTCTCCTTGCCGGGAAACACCTTGGTTATGATTATACTACACTTGTTTGGGCCCCATATGGCGATCACTGGAGGAACTTGAGGCGTGTGGCGTCTCTCCAACTCTTGTCATCGAATCGTGTTCAAAAGTATCTCGGGATACGCATGGATGAAGTTAAATCTTTGGTTGTTAGGCTTTTTAGGAGTACTTCAAAGGGGAGTGGTGAGTTTCAGGTCGTGGAGATGAAATCGATGTTCTTCGAGTTGACTCTTAATGTAATGATGAGGATGATTGCTGGGAAGAGGTATTGTAGGGTTGGAGAGGATGAATTGGAAGAAGAGAAAAAGTTCAAAGAAATTGTGAGAGAGTCCTTTCAAGTGAGTGGAGCCACAAACATTGTAGATTTTGTGCCCATGTTGAAATGGGTTGGATTAAATAAAATTGAGAAGAAGCTTGAAATATTACAGAGGAAGAGAGACGAATTCATGCAAAACTTGATTGATGAACGCCGAAAACTAACCTCCAGTAATTCATGTTATGAGCAAAACAGCAAGACAATAGTTGATGTTCTTTTATCGGCTCAAGAAACTGATCCTGAATATTACACAGATGATGCCATCAGAGGCTTTATGCAAGTAACCTCTCTCTCTTTAGAGTAGACTTTCTCTATCCATTGAAATCATACAATGTTTTTCTTATGTAAGTAAGTCAACTCTCTCCTTTTAGGTATTGTTATCAGCAGGGACTGATACTTCTGCAGCGACCATGGAATGGGGGCTATCACTTTTGCTAAACAACCCAAAAACTCTTGAAAAGGCCCGAGAAGAAATCGACATCGAAGTGGGACAAAGCAGGCTTATCCACGAATCAGATTACGAGAGACTTGCATACCTCCATGCCGTCATAAGTGAGACATTTAGGATGTGCCCACCTGGCCCACTTCTAGTACCACACGAGTCATCCGAGGAGTGCATGGTGGGAGGTTTCTCAATCCCTCGTGGCACGATGTTGTTGGTGAACATTTGGGCGCTGCACAATGACCCTGTATTATGGGAGAATCCCACTGAATTTAAGCCCGATAGGTTCCTAGGACCTGGACTTGTTAAGAATGGGTTCACATTTTTGCCGTTCGGGACAGGCAGAAGGGGGTGTCCAGGGGAGAGTTTGGCGATGGGATTGATTCCATTGACAGTGGGATGTTTGATTCAATGCTTTGAGTGGGAGAGAATGGGTGAGGAAATGGTGGATATGAGTGAAGGAAATGGGCTCAACATGCCCAAAGCTCAGCCCTTGGTTGCGAGGTATAGGCCGCGCCCAGCCATGATGAACTTACTCTCTCAACTTTAATTTTCTTTCTTTGTAGGTTTAATACTTCTTTTGGCCCCTATATTAGAGATAAATTATCATTTTGGTACCTATACTATTTTCATCAGTTTGGCTCTTGTACTCTACTTATCTTATCAGTTTGGTCCCTGTACTTTAATTTTGTAATCCGGTTACCTCAACCCAAATTTCTGTTAAAAAATTAAAACAAATTTCAAATTCACTTAAAAATTTTAAAAATATTAAAAAACTAAAAAAAATTATTAAAATTCCCAAAACAAATCATAAAAATTAAAAAAAAGCCCAAAAACATTAAAGCTTAGAAAATTATAAAAAAATATTAATATATATTAAATTATAAAAAATTAAAATTATAAGTATGCTTCAATTTTTTTTAAAAAAATTCATATTTAAAAAAAACTTGTATTTATTTTTAAATTTTAGGGTTTTTAAAATTTTTAATAATTTTATGTTATTTTTAATTAAAAAACCAGAATTCATTAAAAATATCAAAAATTTCATAAAAATGCAAAGAAATCCCTAAAATTTTAAAAAATCCATAAACTTTTTAATTTTTTTATAAAATTATAAAAGTTTCTAAAAACCTAAAATTTCAAAAAAAAAAAAACAAAACATATTTTTAAAATTTTATGAATATTTTAAAAATTCATTTTAAGTTCCACTTTCTTATAATTTTTTAAGAATAGATTATGTTTTTTTCTTTATAATTTTTTAAGTTTTAATATATTTTGAGATTTTTTATAATTTTTTTGGATTTTTAAATATTTTTTAAATTTTAAGTAATTTTAAAAAAAAATTTACACTTGGAACGTATCATTGGTTGCTTTAATTTTTAACAGAAAATCAGGTTGGGGTAACAGGTGATGTAGAATGAAAATAGATGACCAAATTGATAAAAAAAAATACAAGCAGTAAAGTGATAATTTAATTATAGTATAAGGGTCAAAAGATGTATTAAGCCTTTTTTATTTTATATTTGTTCATCCCATTTTTATTGTGCGTGTTTTTAATGATCAATGATGTTATTTCTCAAAATTGAAAATAGAGAATGTAAGTGAGATTTGTATTTAAATATTTTTATTTTCTTTTGTTAGCTTAATAGTATAGTTCTATTTTGTCATCGCTTATCTTATCTCGTAGAAATCAAGTATTTGGATGAAATTATATATTGAATTTTCTTGATTGGGTTATTAAAGGAGTGGGATCTTTAGATTCAAATACTAAATTTTGAATGGTTTTTTTTTATAATTAAGATGTTGTAATTGAATCAATATTTTAATTAAATAGTTGTGATAGTGACTCTAATTTTTTTGTATATTTTCGAATATTGTGAAGATAATTTATTTATCCATAAAAAAAATAAAAAGTTAATTTTTATTGTAGGTTCACAATGAAAACAATGTTTGTTAATGCATTGGATGTTATCAGTGTTTCTCAATAACTGAAGAGGGCAAACTCAATAAAGATGTGAATCAAGAATGTCTACAACCATTTATAGGAATGGAGGATGCTTTAGAATACAACACTAAGTATGCAAAGCAAGAAGATTTTGGGATACGTAAGAGTTGTATTACGAAATATCGAAAAAATCAAGAGATTATTGGACAACTATTTGTTTGTTCAAAGACAAAAAGTATCTTGAAAAAGAAGACAAGGTTCAAGAACCTTCGGATTCAAAGCACTGATTTACGTCTCCAAGAAACATGTCAACAAATGGTTAGTTTCTAGATTTGTTAAAGTCCACAACCACAAGCTCGCGACTCCAAAAAGTGCTCTATTTTTACGAGTTCATAAAAAAGGACAAGAGCTCAAAGGAATTTGATTGATGCACTTGATGATTCGGGTATTTGCCCTAGTAAAATCATGTCAGTTTTAGCTAATGAAACGAGAGGCATTGATATGGTTGGCTTAACTAAGAGGAATATTCAAAATTTTTTAAGTAGTAGAAGGTAGAAATAACTTAAAAAAGAAGATGCACAATTAATGCTTAGTTACTTCAAGGAATGTCAATCAAAGAATCTGAGAAATTTTTTTTTTTTTATGCAATACAAATGGATCCTAAAGGTCAACTAGCTAATTGTTTTTGGGTTGATGCTAAATCCAGGATGGCATATAAGTATTTTGGTGATGTGGCTTTTGATCCAACCTATTTGACAAATAGGTATAAAATTCCTTTTGTTCCTTTCACTAGAGTTAATCATCATCACTCCATCTTATTTGGTTGTGCTTTGTTGTGGGACGAGATTGAAGAAACATTTGTGTGGTTATTGAACACTTGGTTGGAAGCAATGTTTAGATTTCATCCAAAAACAATTATACAGATCAAGATGGGGGCATAATTGATGCAGTTGCAATGGTATAGCCACATACTACACATCATTTTTGCATGTGGAACATGGAAAAATTTTTTCCAAAGTATCTTAGTCATATTTACCATCAGTTCGATGATTTTAAAGACTATTTTTTAGGTGCATCCATTACACATTAGTTTCAAACGAGTTTGAATCATAATGGAGAAAGATGATTGAAAATTACGGTTTACAAGATAATAGTTGATTGAAAAAAGTTGTATCATATTTGGAGAAAAATGGATCATTGCTTATGTGAGATTCAACTTTTGTGTCGAAATGTCGACTACTTAGAGAAATAAAAGTATGAACAAATATTTCAAAGGTTTTGTCAACTCGAGCATATCCATAGGTAAGTTTGTGATTTAGTATGACAAGACCTTTGATGCAAGATACAAGAAAGAGAGGGAGAATAACAATGAATTCGAAGCGAATTAAAAAGACATTATACCCAATGGAGAAAGAAGCTTCAAAGGTGTACAGAAGAAAAATGTTCAAAATGAATGAATTCTATGGTTGTAAATGAGAAAGTATACAAGTAGAGGGTGCATGATGTAGAATATATTATGACATTTGATGCTGGTCAACAACCATAACTTATGCCATATGTTTGATTTGGTAGGCATGAATTGACGATTTTAATTAAAAAAGGAGGTACATTCATTACCTAAACATTATATTTTAAATCGGTGGATAAGAAATGCTAAAAAGGGAGAAGTTGAGAGCATATGCAATGAACAGTTTGATAATCAAACAATATTATTTAACACTGCAATGGTTCATTCTTTGTAGCTTTCAGAAAAAGCTTCAAGAGCTCAAAAACATGATGATGTGGCAATTGGATGTTTAAAACGACTATTTGAAGAGCTTGATGCCTTGAAATTTGAAGATGAGAAGACTAGTAGCATTGACATTTTGAGAAGCAAGAATTCTCTTAAAGATATTGACTCACAGAATATTATATTACATGATCCTTCACATGTAACTACCAAAGAGTGTCCTCCATCTCTAAGGATGAAAGGTAACTCAAAAACCTCTTCATGTTGTAAGCAAAAGGGGGCATACAAAGCGCACTTGTCCACTCCAAAAGCAATACAAGTATTGTATGATATTTAAAGTTTATTACTTTTAATTTTTACGATTTCAAACTACCAAGCTTTTTTTTTATAATATAAATGTGCACTAATTTATTTATTTATTTTCTTTCTTGAAGGTATGATTACAATTTTAAAAAAAAAATAGTGTCAAATCTCAATCCTGTTTCGCTTAAATAGACGAGGTAATATTTAAATGTTATAAATAATTATTATTTTTTTGTTAAAACATTTTATTTCTATTGTTAACATTATTATTTTTTTTTAAATGTTGTCAAGATATCACTTAAAATATTTTTTTTTTGTATATAGGATTCTGATGTGGTTCAAAGCCAAGGAAACATATCTTTAAAATCTCATCCAACTAAATTTACGGAAATTTTTTTAACTTTGATATTATTTATCCTATAAATATTGACAAAATCTTACAAAATATTTCTTTATGTATTCATTTTATAAATTAATTATTAGGTAAACTATTAAAATAGTCACTTTTGTTTACCTCAGGTTACATTTTAGTTACTTATGTTTGAAATGTTATGTTTTAGTCACTTACGTTAACGTGTTGTAATATTTTAGTCAATGAGCCATTAATTGTCATTAATGGTGTAACAGTAAGCTTACATGACATGTTAAATCATTATTTCAAACAAAAAAATTAGGTTAAATTATACAATTGGTTCCCATATTTTTTCGTTTTGAGCAATTTAATGTTTTTCTTTTATGTTCTTTTAACTTTTCCTTCTTCTTTTTTTCCTTTTTTTTTTCCATTCTCTTGTACTTCTCCCTTTGTTTTTCTCCTTTCTTCATCTCTTTTAATGTATTTTTTTTTTATATTTTCCTTTTGTTAAAGCTTTTTTTATGTTTATGAAAAGAGAAAAGGAGAAAGCTGAAACCAAAATAAAACTTATTTCGCATATTCTCACTCCACAATTACAAACCCTCATCATCCATCATCGCTTTAACGAACCAATTTGGATCTCTCAATGACCTAGTCCACAAGCTCGCCTCACTAGAAGACCTCGCCAATCGTGACTTATGGCAGTCCACCCTTAAGAAAGTTTTCCGAGCCCATTCCCTTAACCTCCTAACCAACCCCCACGACCACCTTATCTATCTTACCTACAACATTCTTGCCCTCTCGAAATTACGTTGTCTCATGGATTCTCCAAATGAGCTCTATACTCTCAATGTCTAAAACGACCACCATACGAATCTTACCCTCAACTTTACCCAAACCAGTTTGGTTCCATGCTTGACTTCCAGTCAAGCTTGCTTGGGAATATCCAAGAAGGTTTAGATCAATTTTATCGTTTGCTTAATTTTATTCGTCAGAAAATAAAAGAAAAGGAAATGAATAATTTACACGATTCTGTAAAAGTTTAGAAACAGAAAAAAATTGTTTTGAATATAAAAAATTCAATTTATATTTAGATTGATTAAGGATGTGGTTTTTTATATTGATTAGTTAGATCCAATTTTATTTTCAAAATTAGGTTATATTCAAATCAAGATTTGATTAAGATTTATTGATATTCGGTTTTCAATGAAATTCAATTTAGAAATCATGTGAGGAAACAATGACTTGGTTTATTTGGTGGGTAAAGATTATGTTTCTACAGTGAAGAATATGAGAAGAGAGAAAAATAAAGGGGAAGAAGAAAATGGAAATAAAGAAATAAAAAGAAAATTGTTAAATTGTTAAAAAAAAATAAAAGTATAGAGAGTGGTTTTAACTAATAGAAAAACTACGTTAAAAGAAACGGAGAAGGGAGGAAAACAGAGGGAGAAGGAGAAGAGAATGGAAAATAAAGAAAAAAAGGGAAAAGTTCAAAGAACATAAAAGAAAAGAAGTAAATTTCTCAAAATGAAAAAATAATATAGAGACTAATTGTATAATTTAACCTAAAATTTTCATTTGAAATGATAGTTTAATGTGCCACGTCAGTTTACCGTTAATGACAATTAACGCTTAGTGACTAAAATGTTACAACACGATAACATAAGTGACTAAAATGTAACATTTCAAACATAAGTAACAAAAATGTAAGCTGAAACAAACAAAAATAACTATTTTAATAGTTTACTCTAATTATTAATATATTCCAATTTAGGATTTAATTGTGGTTTGAAACTAATAAAGAAGTATAGGCATGGTTGAGTTTTAAATTTGAAATTTGCTTGAATTGTTGGAAGGTATTTCATAATGATATCAGATTGACCTTACATGACTTAGCTTAATCAAATTAGTATTTTTATGAGTACCTTTAAAAAATTGAACTCAAATATAGTGGATGAATGTGAAGTAGAGGTAATTATAGTTTATTATTTATGGTGGGAAAGTGATGTAATGAGGCTGACTCCTGATACAGTTATTATTACACCAAGCTTTATGATATAAAAATACATATTAGTTGGAAAAGTTGAAACTAAAAACTACTTGGAAGTTGATGTTTTTAAAATAGAAATCTATACGAAAACACAACAGTTCTGAGAATTATATATGGTATTAGTATAATCTTTACTTTGTGTTCAGATGCTTATTTCCATGACACATCGTCCACAAGCATTTGATTGATTTCGTTATCCTCGTAATAAGTGTATATTTACCACTTCCATCAAATCAAATTTTATTAACTGATGACTTGAAAGCTTTGTAGCCTGAATTTAGGAGAGATAATCCAAGCACCATAACAAAATCAATTAGTATGGCAACAACTAAAATTCCAAAGCAGTGACCATGCCATCATAGCTCAATTAAACGTTTGGCAAATTAAATAATAGAACTATAAAACAAGATACTTTGATCATCTAAGAAACATCCTTGCTGCAACATGTTGGATCTGTCAATACTAGCTTGGCTAAGGCATCGACCATACAATTAAGCTCCTAGGCATTTTAACAAAGCAAACACCATCGTTGACTCTTAACCAAACCAACACTGTCTTCATTAGTTTCTTATACAGTCCAAGGTTGAGTAGAACATAAATAACCCAATTAATAACAACACAAAAGTTTGACTCAATAACAAAAAATGCAATCACATCCCACTTTGTTTCAACAACATTTTCAAAGGGTCTTAACAATATATATTATCTACATCCTTATGCCAAAAAATGTAATCATTAATCACAACCCATATCACCAATAAACCTTAATCCAACAAATCAATCTTTCAAAACTCTAATGGTAGAGCACTGATAGTCACGAAACTAACTAAAAATACGACAAAGGTAAGTAAACCTATCGATAAATAGTATAGCTACGGTGAGTAAATATATTGTATCCATGAGGACTAAAGTACTAGTAATTACCGTTTTCCTATTATTTAACCAACAAATTGGAGTGATTGGTTTAAACTAAAATCTGCTAAATTAATTAACTAAAGAACTCAGCAAAGAATAAATCAGGAATTTAATTAAATAATAACCAAGAAGCTAAACAATACCCAAGAAAGAATCCACCTAGACTTCATCTATCATTATGAATCTGAATTAAACGATTTATTCACTTGGTATCTTGATCCGTAGGAATCTCTAAATTATGCTAATATCCCTTTCAAGACTAAGAGTAACTGACTCTAGGTTGATTAATTGAAATTTCTTTCTAATTAAAACCCCTATTATCGCATTAACTTGATCTATGGATTCCCCTATTAGATTTGACTCTAATCTAGTATATTTATGTCGTCCTATTTCTAGGATTGCATGCAACTCCACTCAATTATGTTAGATCTACTCTTAAACAAGGACTTATTAACTTACGTACAACTTATGTTAGAATGTAACAAAGACAAATTTGAGTTATAATGAAATTTTTTTATTTCTTTATTGATTTCATATATATTTACATTGCGATAGATAAGTTAAAAAATACATCATCAGCGTCGTTGGGGAGAATGTGTGACGCACAACAGTGGCTGACGGTCGCGAGGAGAATTTCTATGCACAATTATTGATGAGGGCTCATAAATTCCATCGTCCTCATTATTTTCGTCTTCACCCCCACCCTCGTCGCCATCAGCTTTGTCTTCGTCTTTGTCTTGGTCTCCATTGTCTTCCTCCGTGCTCGAGTGCGGTGCCGTCCTAGCCTCCCATCGTGTATCCTCCACTCCAACAGAAGATGGTTGTGCCAATAACCCACCTCGATAGAACAATGATGCGGTAAGTGTTTGAGACACTATTGGCGTGTAAGTGTATACTATCCCAAAACTCGTATACGTCGGCATTGACCCGGGCATCGAAACTGGCATCGACTACTAGATTGATGACAGCATCGATGTCGTCATCGCTGAAGTTACATGCGGTGACATCTGGCTCAACATATGCGACATAATGATATCGGTGTCGGCATATGACATCCATTCAAACTGAAGTGTATAATTGTAAATTTCGTTATGTACGAAATTTTATTTTACAAATCATTTCATAATTAATATATGTTCGAAAGAATAAGTAACTAACCTCAGCTTCTGAGCGTTAATCTAACAACAGCCTAATATATTCCAACTGGTCGGGTAGTCCCACGTAACTTAGCCCATGGTTCCATTTGTACAAGCGATATGTTAGTTCAAACATATAATAAATAAAAATAATTACTATGCAAACTACATATTTATTAACAAATAATTTTTACCTTGTCACCAACGGGAACATGTATGGGTTACTTACTCGAGGACGTAGAAACAATAGTCGCCACCAGGCCCACAACTGTAGCAGGAGTAGACAACCACTGATTGACATTTTATCCAGTTTTTTCGCCCGACACAAGTCCCGGTACAACGAAGCCAACACGGCTGATCCCCAACTCAATTGTCTGCATTCTTTGAAGTCCACTAGGTGTAGTAGCCACCTTACGTGCACCAAATTTCAAGATTTATCAGGCATTAAAATGCCCTCAATTAACTTTAGAATGAATGCTCAGGTGTATTGTTATTTGACGATGTTGGTCGCGTGCGGAGGAATCTTCTTGAAATTGGTCCCCAACCACTTCATCTCTATTCGACCACATTCGAACGAATTCGGAACCTTCCTCAATAATGTCGTGCAGAGGTCCTTTTTACCGGGAACGGCCGCTGATCCTGTGACGACTGGCCCATCCATCGGCAGATCGAGTTGTAACGCTACGTTCTCGAGTGTGATTGTACACTCATCGCATAGAAGATGGAAAGTGTGTGTTTCGGGCCTTTATCTTTCCGCCAACACACTGATGAGTGTAGGATCGAGTTTGCAGCACCGAGCATACGAGACGTATGTAAGAATCTCGCTTCTTGCAAGTAATCACGAATTTCGGTGATTGAAGGCGTTGCCAATTTATGTATGATCCCCTCCAAAACATGATCATCCCGCCTATTTATAACGATAAAATAATTTATTTTAAAATAAAAAAACTTTAAATTTAACTTAATTAAAAATAATGAAATTTAAAATTTCGTCTTACCGTTACTACTTAAGCGGCAGAAATGTGCTTCTCGTCGAAACGAATTAGAGAGGTTGTCATTCGTGAAAACTTAATAATTAAAAAAACTAAAATTTTTAAACGAGAATATTGAAAAGTTTAGAACAAGAGCTTGAGAAAATTGAGAGAATTAAGAGAGTTGAGAGAATAGAAAGATTTGGGAGAATAGGATGTGAATGAAAAAAAAGAGTAAAATTGGGTGGTATTTATAGGGAAAAATTTTGGACCGTTAGGCATTTAAAATTTTTTATCGTTGCCCGACCAACATTCAAAGAGCCGTTAGAATTGACCGTTGGGGGAAAACGCAGCCAGCTGAACGCGCTTTTCGTTTATCTTTCTAAAAATGACTTATTTCCCTAATTTTTGAAAAAAAAAACCCTAAAACATTGATTTAAAAAACACGACATATACAACTAAATTAACCCCATTAAAAATAAAATAGAAATCTTCGTCATATCTACACTATAATATATAGAAGGAAGGTGTTAAGGCTGTAACACCCCTCATCCGTATTTAACGCCAGAATAGGGTTATGGAGTATTACCGGACTTATAACACATTTAAACATATATTTCACATACAATTAGTCAATCCATATACAATTCATTCACATCCAATCGTTTTGTCCCTAATACGAGCCTACGAGGCCCTAAACATGCATTAGGAGTGGTTTGGAACTAAACTGATAACTTTGGAAACTTTTTGAACATTTAGAAAAATTTCTTAAAAACAGGGGACACACGCCCGTGTGGCCCGGCCGTGTGTCTCACACGGCCAAAGACACACCCGTGTCACAGGCCGTGTGGACATTCGAAATGGAAGCACATGGTCGTGTCCTAACCCGTGTCCGACCCCGTGTAACTCTTTGACTTGGGTCACACGGCCAACACACACGCCCGTGTGACTAGCCCGTGTGCCCTAAAAATGGCCATCCACGCCATATAGATCATTTAACTAACAAAGCTTTCATATATTCAACCATAATCTTATATAAGAACTTCACAACTTCTTCGTTTTAAGCTTATACAGTTCATGTATGATCGTTGGTATCGATAGTCTTAATATTTATATAATGAATGACCGAACCTAAAAACTAACTACCGCCACGATTGAGGCAAGTGCACCTATCAAACAGTAGTATAGCTTAGTGGCAAGACCGGAATGTCAAACCCAAAGGAACCAAAAGTACTAATACTGACTTTCTTCTTATTATTTAGCCTAAGAATTAAAGGAATTATTGTTTAATCTAAAATTAACTAACTACTAAACTAAAGACGCTAAGACTCAGAGAATGAATTCGGGAAATACTTGTGGGAAAAACCAATTGATTATGACAATACCCAATGAGGAATCCACCTAGACTTCACTTGTTATTTAACTCTGAACCAGACGATTTATTCACTTGACTTGATCCGTAGGATTCCCTAATTTATATTAATACCTCTCTCGAAGCTACTAACGTCTAACCCTAGGTTGATTAATTGAAATCTCTTTCTAATTAAAACCCCTAAGGTTGCATTAACTCGATCTATGGACTCCCATATTAGGTTTGACCCTAATCCGGCAGATTTTCGTCATCCTATCTCTAGGGTTGCGATCAACTCCGCTTAACTATGCTAGATCTACTCTTAGGCGTGGTCTATTCCTCCTCTCGCCTAAGCACATCAATACTTGAATCAATATCCTGAAATATCAAAACAAGAATTAAGAACACATAATTAAGAACAAATCAAGTATTTATCATATAGTTGAGAAAACAATAACAAGATCCGTCTTAGGTTTCATCCCCTCGTGTATCGAGGGGTTTAGTTCATAATCATAAAAGAATACATCTCAGAAGAAAAGATAAAACAAAACATAAGAAAACCCTAAAACTCCCTGAAGGAATTCAAGGAGAGATCCTCCGTCTTGAGTATGATTTCGGCTTCTTGAGATGAATCAACTGGCTTTCTTTGAGTAAATCCCACAATTCTGACCTCTCTGGCTCGGCTCCTTGGCCTAGCTGGACGCCCTCGACAGAAGGCTTCTGTCGACTCCCCTTTCTAGGTTGCCCTCTAGGGTGTTTATATAGGCTTTCGGGATGCCTTACTTGGCCCCCAAGTATCCGAATCCGAGTGAAATTCCTCTTTGTCACGGCAGGGACACGCTCGTGTGAATCGAATCCAGGCCGTGGTTGAGCCTGCTAAAGGGGCACGGCCGTGTGGCTTGGGCCCAGGCCGTGTTGATTTCCTACTTTGGCCCATTTGGTCCGTTTTTAGCCAGTTTCTCGTTCTTTTCATCCTCCTATGCTTTCCTAAGTATAAAACATGAAATTAAAGGATTAGGAGCATCGAATTCCATAATTCAAAGGATAAATCATCCAAAAAGCATGCTAAATGTGGGATTAAAATATGTATAAATTACGGTTTATCAAATACCCCCATACTTAAGCATTTGCTTGTCCTCAAGCAAAATTCTCAACTCACAATTAAAACGAACTTCCTCAATTCATAACCTTCATCAACAATGTTTCATCATAATTCATAGGTAATTCATACATTGATAATTTAACCGGAGGGTTCCTAAAGATTCAAACAATCAAAGTCATAGTTTTTATAGTATGAAAAATAGGTGTTTCCCCTTTACCTAAATAATTACCTCTGATTCAAAATCGATAAAAATTGACATCCTCACTAAAGATTCACTCAAATCACTCGAAGTGTTTAAGGTTCAAAAATTAAGCACTCGAAATTCAAACATAAAAAGTTAATCCCATAGGCTTGCATGAAAATCAAATCTCCACCACTATAATATGAGATGATACACAAATCAAAAGGTCTTTAAAAAGGGTTGAAACGGGGCTCGGGTTAAAGGTGTGGATAAAGGCTGAATTAGAGGGTTAGAATCGAGATTGAATTGACAAATTACCTAACTAAAAGGTCAGACTAATACTGAATAATTACATCAATTGAAAACTTAATACTAATAACATGAGCTTCTTCTAAAGATAATGAAATTAACAGCTTAAGCTCCAATAACAAAGAAGTAAAAATGAATATACTTCGGGTTTTTTTTTTTGAACAGATCAACCAAATAATAATAAAGAACTTTTAACAACTGAAATAGAGAACATAGTTAGGCAACTACTCAAATCAAATCTCGACAAAAAGGGAGAAAACAAGAAGGAAAAATTCTCAATGAATCAAAAAGAATGGGTCTTGGGTTAATATTAATAGGTGAGTCAATAAACGGTTTATTAGTCTCAAAGGGGTTCACTAGGGGTTAATTATGAATGTAAGCTTTTCGGGAGTAAGTGAGTTAAAACCTAGGTGCCTTTATCATCTCAGTATATCAAATCATAGGTGTGGTCGCGACATGTATAATCGAAGCAAGTTCTAGAATAACAAATCAATGTTGACACACTCATAATCAATAAAGTGAGCACGAAAAGGAATGTATGCTCTAAAAGGCTCAAGATCTCACAAAAATTATGGGCTTTTGATGTCAACCTTGTAAATTTCAAATTTCAAAGTAATAATTAGATTCAGGTAGACAACCTAACAATTTTTTTTTTCTGAAAATAGACTCATCATGCTTGATTATCTAGTCTCCTAAAGTTTAAATCATCACTGTATAATTATCAATGACTTAATCCAAAACATATCAATGAGAATCATAAATCAAAAGAAATTTCATTCTAATAGTAATATGAGAAAATTACTTAAGAACAAGACATAATTCAGGGATTTGAGAATAATGGAAAAAAAGGCACTTTTCACGATAATTTTTACCCCCCACACTTAAGATGTACATTGTCCTCAATGTACAAAGAAAGATAATAGCAAAATAATAATAAAATTATAAGATAGGGAGAGAAGTGAAACTTCCTGAATTTTGGATGAAAAGAAACGGTAAAGTTGGAGAGAGGTGAAGGTGGGGAGGATACTCCGGTGGTGGTGTGGTCGTTCGTTAACAGCCCCTTGAACCTAAATTAAAGAAATCAAAATATAATAATATAAATTAAAGACGAGAAGGATAAAAGAAAAGAAATTAAAAATGAAAAAAAGAGAAAAAAAGAAAAAAAAATAAATAGACTCGAATGTCCCACGGGCGTGTCGCACGCCCGTGTAGATTTCTTAGTTTCGACCACAGCCGAATCGCATGGCCGTGGCGTTTTATCGCAGCCCGTGTTTTGGGGGAAAGTTTTGCCCTGTCTCCACACGGCCACGACCACGCCCGTGTGCAAGGCCGTATGGGTAGGGAAACCTGCGCCTAAAAATTTAGTTAGTTTTTAGTTAGATACTAAAATTCGAAAATATGGACGTTAGTGGGGTTAGTGCTCGGGTTGCCTCCCGATAAGCGCTCGTTTAAATTCTTGAGCTAGACTTAACTGTTATTCGTATGGCCATGGTTGTTCACGGAGTCGAAACTCTTTTTTCTTACTATCAATTCATCAACATATAATTTGAGTCGGGTAATATTTACCTTAAAAGTGCCGAAATTAAAATGAGTTACCTCGACCGTTCCATATGGAAAGACCTTAAGTACCGTAAAAGGAGACGCACCGTTTGTATTAAGCTCTGAAGCGGCTATTTGAGGGTTGGTTGTATCTGACAGTACTTGGTCCCCAACTTTGAAGTGATTGGTTCCACCTTTAATACCCGATGTCCTAGCCGTGTCAAGAACCTGAAGAGTGGTCGTTTCGTCACTTACACGAAATGTGAGCTCACGTGGTAGTTTATTTCGTAGAATTGCTGGGCACACTGCGTTTAGCTCCACATGTGACGTATCGTCTAACTTACATTTGTTTGTCAAAAACTCTTTTGAAAATTTCCTTGAATCTGGCATCTGCGAAAGAGCTTCAAGAAACGACAAGTTAATATGTAATTTCTTTGGAAGTTTAAGAAATTTACCAAATTTTTCCTCTGTGTGGTCTTTCTTTATCGCATTGGGGTATGGCACACGAGGTTGGTACTCTGTAATTACCGGTTTTAGTTTATCATGGCTTACCTCAACCTTACCTTCCTCTACCATATTCTCTTGCTTCAATTTTGGTTCATCTAACCCTTCACTATCATGAGCAGTTATTACTTGTGGTTGCTCTCTTGGGTTAGTTTCGGTGTTGCTAGGCAAGACACCTTGTGGTCTTTCTGAGATCAGCTTAGCAAGCTGACCTATTTGATTCTCGATCCCTTGAATCGACGCTTGGTAATTTTTAAGCGCTGTTTCAGTGTTTTGGAAGCGTGTTTCTGACACCGAGATAAATTTCGTTAGCATCTCCTCAAGGTTCGGCTTCTTTTCCTGCTGGTAAGGTGGTTGTTGAAAACCTAGAGGAAGTTTCGGTCTTTGATTACCTTGACCACCCCACGAGAAATTGGGATGGTACCTCCAACCTGCATTATAAGTGTTACTATAAAGATTATTTTGAGGTCTAGAATAGTTACCCATATAGTTGACTTGTTCGTTCTCTGTGCTAGGGTTGTAGGATAGATATTCTGTGTTGTTCACCCCTCCTCTATTTGTATCATACTGTATTACCAGATGTACCTGCGTAGAACCATACCAACCATCAAATTTTTTATTTAAAAGCTCTACCTGGTTAGATAACATGGTGACCGCGTCAAGGTTGAAAACACCGGCTGCTTTATTAGGCATTGTCCTCATGTCTTGCCATTAATAATTATTCAGTGACATCTCTTCGGTTTCTGCGAGTGGTATGTTTTATTTCACTATCAAAAATCAAGGGTCCTGACGGGTTTCTTCTAGTCATAAACTAGAAATACCTGTCAGAAGCAAAGAAAGAGAAAAATTAGCAAAGTTAAAATAAAATAAAAATAAATTGTAAATAAATAAAATGGCTAAAGTAATAAAAATCAAGTGTTCTTAATATTTTAGTTCCCCGGCAACGGCGCCAAAAACTTAATTGTTGGTATCGATAGTCTTAATATTTATATAATGAATGATCGAACCTAAAAACTAACTATCGCCACAATTGAGGCAAGTGCACCTACCGAACAGTAGTATAGCTTAGTGGCAAGACTAGAATGTCGAATCCAAAGGAACCAAAAGTACTAATACTGACTTTCTTCTTCTTATTTAGCCTAAGAATTAAAGGAATTGTTGTTTAATCTAAAATTAACTAACTACTAAACTAAAGATGCTAAGACTCAGAGAATGAATTGGGGAAATACTTGTGGGAAAAACCAATTGATTAAGACAATACCCAAGGAGGAATCCACCTAGACTTCACTTGTTATTTAACTCTGAGCCAGACGATTTATTCACTTGACTTGATCCGTAGGATTCCCTAATTTATATTAATACCTCTCTCGAGACTACTAACGTCTAACCCTAGGTTGATTAATTGAAATCTCTTTCTAATTAAAAACCCTAAGGTTGCATTAACTCGATCTATGGACTCTCATATTAGGTTTGACCCTAATCCGGCAGATTTTCGTCATCCTATCTCTAGGGTTGCGATCAACTCCGCTTAACTATGCTAGATCTACTCTTAGGCAGGGTCTATTCCTCCTCTGCCTAAGCACATCAATACTTGAATCAATATCCTGAAATATCAAAACAAGAATTAAGAACACATAATTAAGAACAAATCAAGTATTTATCATATAGTTCAAAAAATAATAACAAGATCCGTCTTAGGTTTCATCCCCCTCAGTTATCTGAGGGGTTTAGTTCATAATCATAAAAGAATACATCTCAGAAGAAAAGATAAAACAAAACATAAGAAAACCCTAAAACTCCCTGAAGGAATTCAAGGAGAGATCCTCCGTCTTGAGTATGATTTCAGCTTCTTGAGATGAATCAACTGGCTTTCTTCGAGTAAATCCCACAATTCTGACCTCTCTAGCTCGGCTCCTTGGCCTAGCTGGACGCCCCCGACAGAAGGCTTCTATCGACTTCCCCTTCTAGGTTGCCCTCTAGGGTGTTTATATAGGCTTTCGGGATGCCTTACTTGGCCCCCAAGTATCCTAATCCGAGTGAAATTCCTTCTTGTCACGGCAGGGACATGCCCATGTGAATCGAATCCAGGCCGTGGTCGAGCCTGCTAAAGGGGCACGGCCGTGTGGCTTGGGCCCAGGCCGTGTTGATTTCCTACTTTGGCCCATTTGGTTCATTTTTAGCCCGTTTCTCGTTCTTTTCATCCTCATATGCTTTCCTAAGTATAAAACATGAAATTAAAGGATTAGGAGCATCGAATTCCACAATTCAAAGGATAAATCATCCAAAAAGCATGCTAAATGTGGGATTAAAATATGTATAAATTACAGTTTATCAATGTACATACCTGTACCACCTCATATCAATCTCATACTCAACCACGTCTTTCATTTACCCATTGAACCATTTGGAATAATATCGGACACTCAGGAATCTCGCACCAAAGTGCCACATATATTGCCCATGCTATCTCAATCACATATCACACATATGCTCACTCTCGAGCTATCAACGGGCCTGCTCATACAAGCTGTGGGTCAAGACGTAGCTACAAGGTTCTGCTCACATAAGCTGTCAAGTAACCGCAACATATGCCGGTATACTCAGCCACCGGTAGGACGTACATGACCAGCACCCGGATCACATGATCACAATAAGCCCTAATGACATGTCACTAGTATCCTATCTATTCCTAAAGTTCAACCAGGATTTCCAATGCCGAATCGTCGTCGAACATATCCGTAGTCTCGTGTTCACAGTTTATGCAATATCAAAGCATTTAAAATATATTTACAACGAAACTTATTACATACGAACTTACCTCGGATGTAAAAACGGCTAAACTGGTTGATCAGTCGAGAACTTTGTTTTCCCCCCGTTCTAGATCCGGATTTCGTTTTTCTTGATCTATATTAATTCATCTTATTTAATCATCACTCTATTCAATTTAATCCAAAATTCATATTAAGGCACTTTTACACATTTGCCCCTAATGTTTCACATCCTTTACAATTTAGTCCTTATTTCATAAAAACACAAATTCATGCAATTCAACCACAACCCATGCTAGCTGAATTTAGATCCCTAGCAGCCCATATTTTCCATTTATTTCACATTTTAACCACAGTTTCCACATTTCACAATTTAATCCCTAATTTGCATTTTCACTAAAAATCACTTAACAAAACTTGTATAACTATCATCAAACATCCATAATCTATCATTAAACATCAAATTACTCATGTATTCATCAATGGAAACATCTAAAATCTTTAACAGTTTTGCAAAATAGTCCATGGGCTAGCTAGACTAAGTTGCAACGATATCAAAAACATAGAAATCATTAAAAACGGGACAAAAATTGAACTTACATGCAAGGAGAAAGATGGCCGGATGCTTGAGATAAGAATAATGGTGTTTTTCTTATGTTAATTTTGGCTAGAAGATGAAGAAAGATGATAACCATTTGTTTTTCTATTATTTTACTAACATATATTTACAAATTTACTATATTAACCTTAATAATAAACCATTAATTCACCTAATTAATGGCCATAATTGTCCACTCATAAAAACAATAGGTTAATCACAACATAAGGACCTCTAATTCAAGATTCTATAGCTATTTGACACCTTTAGCTATTAGAACATCACTTTTGTACTTTACGCAATTTAGTCCTTTTTATCAAATTGACTAATCAAACGATAAAATTTCTTAATGAAATTTTCACACAAACATATTATCATGCTGTAAATATTAAAATAATAATAAAATAAATATTTTGACCTCGAATTTGTGATCCCAAAATTACTGTTCCGATTTGACTAAAAACGGACTGTTACAAAGGCCTTCCTTCTTTGACATCTATCATGGCTATTTTAGCATTATTAACCATAATAGTTAAATTTCAATTTTGATGCTTTTATTTTTTTTAATAATATAAAATTTTAATTTTAGTCATTATATTATGCTTAAATTTAAGATTTGATATCTATATTTTAATTTTTAACTTAATTTGATTCTTCAACGTAATTAGTCTAAATATTTTATTCTAAATAACATGTTGGTCTAAATTAAAAGAATTATTAACATCGTTAAAGTTTTTGTTAAATTCAAATACATTACAATACCATTCTCTATGACATGTTTATCGAGTGAATACTTTTTTAATTTTAGAATATCACACCAACAAATTTAATAAAAAAAATTAATGGTGTTAACAATTTGATTTAAATTTTTAAATTCGAAAAATAAAGAAAACTAAATTCTTACAAGACTAAATTTCAAATTGTTATAAAATAAAGAGAGATGGGGAGAATAAAGAATAAAGAAAATATGAAAGTAATAGAGAATGTACTTTATTAATTAAATGAATGATTACAATGCTTCATCAGAGTCTCTATTTATAGGCATAAGAAGTATAAAAGAAGTAGAGATCTAATTCTAATAACTATTAGAATTTAAAGTACATCAAAACTTTATCTTGATCATGATGGACATCTACTTAATAAGATATTCATAACACTCCCCTTGGATGTCCATTTGTAGATAATGTGTCTCGTTAAAACCTTATTAGGTTAAACCCTGTGGGATAAAAACCTAATGAAGGAAAAAGAGTACACAATCTTCTATTACAAGTTGCCTCATTAAAAACCTTTATTAGGAAAACCCAATGGGACAAAACCTTAGTTAAAGGAAAAGAGTACAACTTGTTTTAGACTCCGCCTAATGGCAACATTACATTATATCTTTGAGTTGACGCATTCCAATCTTGTGTAGTAGTCTTTCAAATGTTGAAGTTGGCAATGCCTTAATAAAAGATATGCTAAATTATCACTAGAACGAATTTTTTAAACATTTATATCACCTCTTTTCTCAAGATCATGGGTGAAGAATAATTTTGGCGAAATATGTTTTGTTCTATCACCTGTAATGTAACCACCCTTCAATTGAGCTATACATGCTGCATTATCTTCATATAAGATAGTTGGCATCTTTTCCTATAAAGGTAAATTGCATATCTTCTGGATATGTTGGGTCAATAACCTTAGCCAAACACACTCTCAACTTGCCTCATGCATTGCAATTATTTGTGCATGATTTGAAGAAGCAGCAACTAATGTTTGCTTTGTACGAGGATCTTAGACATTGATAATTCATTTCAAGTAATTTATTAATCCAACCTTTTATCTTCTCCCCCTAATGTTGGGAAAACTGACAACTCATGTCATAATTAAATATCGAATTAATAGCTCAAAAATATTATAAGGAGACTCATGTAAATATACATTCCCAGTCTCTTATTATGACCCATCTTTGTGCGTTGTGGTGGAGCAGTTGGAACATATACCGCACATCCAATAATTGTAAGATGGGAAATATTTGGCTCTTAACCAAAAATCAATTGTAATGGGGAGTATTTATAATTTATTGGCTTGATGCATACAACATGTAAATCAATACAATCTTATGCTGAAATAGAAAGTTTTGTTCTCATAAGTAATGATTTAGCTATTAGTTAGAGACATTTGATAAACAATTCAACTAAATCATTTTGTGTGTAAACATGAGCTACAGGATGTTCAACTTTTATCCCAATTGACATGCAATAATCATTGAAAACTTGGGATGTAAACTCACTAACATTAGCAAGATGAATTGTTTTAATTGCATAATCTGAAATTAATCATTTAAACAAGCAATCTCACAAACGACAGGTTGTGAGTTGATAACGCATGTGATTATCTTGCAGATGCATTTACCAAAATCATATAATATCAAAACCATCCACATGGTGGATGAATGAGCCCATATTCATTTCAGAAATGCAAGACATTAAATCTCAGCTTTAGCTAGTGAGTTTCTAAGAATCAATTTTCATTGAGAACAAGCAACAAATTAGAATTTTTTAAATTAAAGAATCTTCTAGTTCTTTAATGAATGTCCATATGAATTCTCAATTAATTTTTGCATCATATATGATCCAAGATGGCCTAACTGGTCACCCCAAGTAGTAAATGCATTTGTATTAGTAAACTTCTGGTTTACTTTAACATGTGTTTCAATTGTACTAAATTGTAACAATTTGATAATTTTATTATCATTCCTTTTAATTTGTATCCACATATAAGTATTATTGTGACATTTACTACTGGAAATTTCTAAATCAATGTGAAGTCTATAATGCCACTAAGTCAATAAATATAATTTCCAAATAATTATATGCAGTATTCGTTTAAGGGAATATGCCAAATTCTTCAAATGCCCAAAAATCTATTAATAGCAAACTTTGAGAGCGAGTCTTATTTTCCAGGTGTACAATAGGTACATGACCAATGACTTTTCATACATAAGTTTTCTCTATTGCAAGTTCTCAGCAGTAATATTTTACCACGTAATTTTAATTGAGAACTTATTCTGAATGCTGTAGAGTTATACTCACAATTTTTAAAAACATGCAACTTTAGGTGCATCCAACCATAATAAGTTTTAGATAGAATTATCATATTATATTGCTCATAAGTAAATCTTTCACGGTCAAATATTTTGCTTTCAACCCTTTAATAGGGATGGTGACAAAAAATATCACAAAAATTATAAAATAAATATAAATTAATAACCCAATCCCCTTTTTTATTCATATGAAATATAATATTTTCCTCATTCACAATCTTAATATGAGACCCATTACAAATATATGTTAAAAGTAATGCATTAACCATCACAAATTTTGTGCGTTCTAAATATTAAGATATTAGCTCTTCTGGAGCTTTCAACTAATTTTGTACTATCAAATATTGAAAAATATTTGTTTGTTTCAGTACCAAATAAAATAAATATTTTCTATCTGTAATGATAAAATTCATTACTACATTTTCATATCATTCCTCAAAGAATATTAACAAAAATAAAATATTTGGGCATATGTCACATATGTGGCCAATAATATTTCATATCACATTGATAACATAATTATCTTTACCATTTGAAAAGTTATCTTGAGAACTCTCACTGTTCTCTTATTTATTACTATGTTCCCACTTTTAATGGTCCATGAGTATATATTTTATTTTCTTTATGTTTACATTCACTTCGGGGAATGTAACAAATTTGGTAGGACAGACTTCTAAACGCCTCTATTAATTTTTTTTATTTCATAATTACCATCGTAAACATGCATGGATTTTAAATTAGAATCTACCCATTCATGTTGTCATGATTATTTTCCAATTATAATAAACATGATATAATAAATAAAACGTAAAATATACCTGAAGATCTTTAACATTATCATCATCACCCTTGACTATTATCACGAGCACAAATCTATTCTTTACCCATGCTTATACAATTATAAATCAAAGATCGAGAATAAGAATCACAATCCATTCTGAGATTGAATCTTTCAACATCCTAAAAATGAAATTGTAAGGGAGAAAATTTAAGGTGAAAATGAATTTGATTTGTGGGACGACTTCGAAAGATTTTGAAAGAACAGAGAATCTTGATCATAAGAATTTAAATAAATATAAAAGAAATAGAAATCTAATTCTAATAACTATTAGAATATAAAGTATATCAAAACTTTATCTTGATTATGATGGACATCCACTTAATAATAAGATATTCATAATATATATATATATATATATATATATAAGAATACAGAAACTTAAAACAAAGTATTTAGTCCAAAAAGAATTAAGTTAAGTGAGTGTAGGTGGTAAACTACACTATTCGTTAATATATCAACATCTGATCTTGATAACAAAGGAGATAATTCAATTTTAATATTTCATTATAAATTAAAACTCTCAAAAATATTTATTTAGAATTTTTAATTTTAAGTTTAATATATTATTTGCTATGCAAGTCTAACATTCTTTTTTCAAGTTTAACCACTTAATTCAAATTAAAATTCATAATTAATTAACAATATTAATAATAAATTTTAAAATTAAAAAAATCGAATACTGGAATCAATATATTTAGGAAGTTTGGATCTTGTCAGCAGCAGAACCTGGAAGCAGGACGAAAAGGTGGGGAATTAAATGGCAGCGATGGTGGAGCAGACAGGCAGATATACAACCCAGTTAAAAAGAGATGGTCTGTCTGTGTTAGTATAAGCTACTTTTTACTCTTGAGAGGCTTTCCAGTCTGAAAAAAAGATTATATAATTTGCATGAAAACAAATAAAATCTTTCCTTTTTCAAAATATCAAAAATATAAATAAATAAATAACCAATCAAATCCTAACTTGATCTCTATTGTTTCTAAAACCCTTCCCCCCCCCCAAAAAAAAAAAAATCTTTCTTTTATTTCTCCCGGAGTTGTTCCCTTTTCCTTTTAAGAATTTCTATTGATTGTAATGGAGTCTGGAAACCGATCCATGTGGGAGACACCGTTGGTTCCTTCTTCACGGTCACTAGGAAGTTATGTCCCTCATCATAGCCTAACATCACCACAAAATCTTCTTGAGAACAACCCTTTTGATCAAAGCCTAGAATCAGCCTTTTTTGGCCTCAATTTATCAACTCAAAAGAACCCAGAACTAGATTATGGGTTTTCAATAGGAGAAAAAGAGAGAAAGAATGAGGGATTGCATGTGGGTTTTGATGGGGTGATGAGAGTGGGACCATATAGTGACTCTTGGAATAGTTTAGTGCCTAGGTCGTATCAGCTCCCCAATTTAAATGAAAATGGGTATTTGTTTGATTCAAGAAGAGAGCATGTTTTCAATGAAATCTCAATCTTACCCTTTTCCTATCAAAATCGATTGGCTCCTCCTCTCACTGCTGCTGGTGCCGGTTGTTCAAGAAACAAGAATGTAACGAGATCTAGCTTTAACAGTCATAATAATGATCAGATTAGTAATGGTTTTAGGAGGTCTCGTTGGTCACATGAACCTCTGAATTGTTTGAGTATAGGGAATTTGAGAGGCAGGTTCTTGTCTTTAGCAAAAGATCAGTATGGCTGTCGGTTTTTAGAAAGGGCTATTGATGAAGCTTCGAGAGAGGAAATTGATATTATTTTAATGGAGGTTATTGGGCATGTTGATGAGTTGATGTTGGACCCTTTTGCCAATTATGTTGTTCAAAAACTCGTGGTCATGTGTAATGAGGAACAAAAGAGTCAAATTATTTTAATGATCGTCAAGGATGGTTTTCGACTTGTTAACATTTGTCTCAATGTTCGTGGGTATGTCTTGCTTTATTTTATTTTCTTTGAATTAAGAGTTTGTTTCAAACAGCATTTTCATTTTGGTTACAGGACTCGTGCTGTACAGAAACTGTTGGAGAACCTTACTTCTCAACAGCAAATCTCTCTAATTATGTCCGCCTTAACCACTTGCGTTGTTGCATTGACTAAAGACATGAATGGTCATCGTGTGATCCAGTGTTGCTTGAAAATTTTCTCTGATCAAGATAATAAGGTTGTTATCATTTGATGATTTAAGTTTAATTGTTTCTATGTATTTGTTCTTCTTGATTGGAGAGGTGGTTATGATACTTACTTTCTCAATTGTTCATACAAGATCAGTTTTGTACATTTGATGATGTTGGAACATGGTTGTTGACCATTCATTTTCATTGACAGTATCTTCTGAAAGAGTTGGCGGATAACTGTTATCAAATTGCAACAGACAAAAGTGGATGTTGTGCAATGCAGCATTGTATTGACCACTCTAAGGGAGAGGCAAAAGCCAATCTAGTTCGAGAGATTATAGCAAACGCGCTTCACCTAGCTGAAGATCGATATGGGTGCATTTTTTTTCCTTGAAACCACTTGTTTTTGTTTCCAAAAAGTTAGCGTCTGTGTGTTGATGTGAAACTTGTAACCGATGAGTTGCAGTTTATTGGAGCTTGATATACTCTGTTTTGTCTTTATCTTTTTAGCAACTATGTAGTGCAACATGTACTGGGACTGAAAGAGCGACAAACAACAGAAAGTCTTCTAAGGCAGCTTGAAGGGAATTACGCATCCCTTTCCTGCAACAGGTATGGAAGCAATGTTGTTGAGAAGTGCTTGTTGGAATCGGGAGAAGAACAATCTACAAGAATTATAAAGGAGTTGCTTAGAAGTCCCATCGGGTCAAGGCTTCTTGTGGATCGATTTGGAAACTGTGTTATCCAATCAGCTCTATCAGTATCTAAGGTTTCCATACTCCACACATTGTGCTGCTTTCATGCATCTTCATGGTTATTTGGTGCGCACATGCATTATGTATGGTTCAACTATATATATACTTCCTTAGGTTTTGACGAATTCTTTCACTAAACCTTCTAAATATTCAGGTTTACATGATTCCTTGAACTCGTATTTAATTGTTTGAGTGAATATTTGTATCATGGAACATGAAATGATTTCAAGATTTACGCATGCTTAATTATTACTAATAACAGCTTATATTGGAGACCATTGTTTGGCTCGAGCTTATTGTTGGTTGTGATGTTTCTTTTAATTGCATGAGCAGGGCTTTGTTTACAATGCTTTGCTGAATCTGGTTTGGGTAAACTTTCCAGTGATGTGCAACCATGTTTACGGAAGATGGATACTTGCGTGGTTCAACAAGAGAAAGCCACCATGCAACTAAGAAAAGCACAAACATGATTACATGAAGAGATGTCGTAAGAAGAGAGATTTGAGATCTTAGGCATCTCAGTAAGATACAAGTATGATTTTGTTTGAGTGTCGAGTCAATGCGTCATCATGTAGGGTCGTTACAGTGTTTGTAGTTTAGTATGTAGTTTTTTGTTTCAGTTGATGTGGAGATATTGATAGCAGTGATCGTGGATGGCTGTGCAATTGGATACAAGATTAACATGCATGAAAAGCTTGTGGTTTGTTGGTTTTTGTTGGTCAAACACAGTATTTCTTTGTTGTAGGGCACTAATTTACTTTTGGATTATATAGCTTCATTTTGTTAAAATGTTCTTGTAATTATATTATTAAATTTAGCGAATAATCCTTTAAGAATGGAACATTTGAATAGTGTATACTTTTGTACAACAGGTTTCGGAAGATTTGCTTCTGAAATGTCATATAGGTGGTGATTTCGGTCTAAAGTTCAACAATATAAATCTTATATTTTGTTGTAGCAGGTGGTACATCCTATCCAAACACGGCGGAGGCAGGTGGCTGAGGTTAACTCATGCTAAGACGTTATGGTTTGTATGTATCCATATAATTTTTTTAAAAGAAGAACAAGTGTGTTCATAATTCTAGCCACTCGACAGATTTCCCAAACTCAATAGAAGCAATCAACAAATCATTTATTATGTTGCTTTAGGGTTTAATCAAATTTTAACAGAAAAAATACAAATTTAATTGTTTAGATTAGGGATGACAATGAAACGGGGAGGAGACAAATATTGTTAAATCCATCACCGCTCTATAGTTGTCATTCTTTGCTCCATTACCTGTTCCGCTCCACTATGGATGTTGGACACATCCATCCACTTCAATTTAATTTTACTATTTATCTTTAATATTTTTAAATTTTTTAAGTCCAAAAAATATTTAAACATAAAATATATGATTTTTTTCTATATTACATTATTACATTTTTATCCTTTTAATAGTTTATATATACAATGATAAAATAGTATTTTTATATAGTGGAGTGGGCCAGTGTGGGATAAACATTACTATAACCGCTTCACCCACTATCCAAAAGAAAAAAAAATTCACCCCACCTTGCATCTATCTTTCAAAAGAAAAAACCTGCTTCATTCGGAACGAATCGGTTCGAAATCCATCGAACGAGTGTTTTGCCATCCTTAAATTAGCCCGTAGTTTAATTTAGGATCTAACAATTTTTATCTCGAAAAGAAATACAAAAATATAAATTAATTTAAAATTTATTCCCTAATCATAATTTTATCTTATAATTATAAATTTATAATATTAGCAATATTAGGATAATGATAATTAGAATATATACATAAAACTGGCTTGTGATTAAAGATTTCGATAAATTTTTTTATATGGAAAAATATACGTCGGATCAACTATAAAGTAAAATCTAAATAATATAATATACCACGGACAAAGAATTGAACAAATATCAAATTAATGTTGAAAAAAATTCAACAAAACCTATGCACACGGTGAAAGAAATTTTTAAATACCAGTGAGTTGGTTGGGGTGAGGATGGCTTGGATTTTGATTATTGTTTTGCCACTATTTTTTTTTAAAATTTTTACATTAAATATTTTTAGTGTGTTTTTATTTTGGTCACTTAAAATGAAAGTCTAACAATTTGGTTACTTAAGTTTTAGGTAATTTTCATTTTAATCACTCAAATGTTAAATCTCTAATGACGGTTAATTGTACATGTCACATTATATTTACACTTCATTTTGGTTACCCAATTTTTAGGTTACTTTTATTTTGGTCACCCAAATTTTTTTTTTAAAAAAAAAATCAAGGATTCAAGTGAAAAAACGATGAAACAAAAAAAAAAAAAACACAAAAATTATCAAATTCATAACGACCCGGTTTTTAGTGGTGCCAAAAATTACAGGTTTGAGACCCTATTTTCGTAAAAATTAAACAATGGTAATTGCACACTTATTATATAGGTGAATTAAATTTTGGATAGATAATTTAGCCAATTTAGTGATTAATTAAGGTTTATAGACTAAATTGTAAAGTTCAATTGATATAGATTTTTAATTAGAAAATGGATTAAGGTCTAAAATAGAAATTAGATCATGCCAAGGTGAGTGTTAGTGGCTGGTGATGTTAATAGTGGATTAACTAAATAAATTAAAGTTAATTAAGTTGTAACAACCTATTTTTTAGTATTGTCGAAAATGACAGTTTCGGAACTCCATTTTCAATGTTCGAGGCCATAAATATTATTATTTAATATTTACAAGATTAGTATAAAGTTTAATTAAAGTTTGATCTCTTAATTTTATTAATTGGATAGTTAATTGTGATATAAAAACTAAATTATAAAAGAGGTAAAAGTTAATCATTATTGTCGAAACCATTTTTTTGTTTGGAAAACGGGCCGACTTTAAAAAGAAAAGCGGAGTCGCCACCAATCTTTTTTGAAGTGTGATTGGGCCACTTATAAAACATGTTGGTCTCACGAATTTTAAGAAAAGCGGGCTCGGGAGTCGGTTACGCATACGAGGAAGGGTTAGCACCCTCATAACGCCCAAAATTGGTACCGTATTGATTGATTAATGTCCTTAATATCGAAAAATTAGAAAATATTTTAAAATATGAATCTTCAAAAATGTTTGGATAACCCACATTGGATATCGAAACTCTCTTGTTCCGAAAAGAAGAAACACCACATCCAGCACGATAGGACGCGATGTTTCAAACCCTCGATACCAAGATTGTTTCATGATCTCTAAATCTCATACATTGCAATTTGAAAAGGGTATTTCACTATTTGGCCAAACTAAAACCGAAACCAAAGCATGATTGGGCACGGTTCCTTGAATTTCCAATCATGAAATATTGCCTTTATTTAAGAAACACGATAAAAGAATCTTTGAAGGATATTTAATTGTTTGGATGAACAGAAAATCGAAACCCAGCACGATTGGGCACGACTTTCTCGAACTTCCAAACACAAAACATTGCCTTATTTAAAAAACACGGTAAAAGATTTTAAAGGATATTTGGTCATTTGGACGAACGGAAAATCGAAACCCAGCACGATTGGGCATGATTTCTCGAACTTCCAAACACGTAATATTACCTTTGCGAAACCCTTTTTATGAATTTGGGGGAAAAATATAGTAAAAGGAAAAAAAAAAGATAAACGATAGTATTAATAATAAAGAAAATGATAAGTAATAATAAAAGAAATAGGGATGAGAATAAAATATTCATAATAATATAAGGAACAAAAATAATAATTATACTGATAATAGTAATATAAAAAAAATAAAAATAAAAATAATGAAAATGGGGATGGGGATGGGGATGGGGATGGTAATAAAAATAAAATAAGAATAATAAATATAAGAATAAGAATAATAATATGTATAATGAAATAGTAATAGAATAGTATAATAATAATATAATATTAATGATAAATATAATTATAGTAATGATAAAAATAAGGGGTACATATTACAATAATAAATAGAATAATAGAATAATAACAATAAGCAACATAAAAAATATTAATAAGACAATAATAGTAACAATATTGAAATAATAGTATTAATAATAAAAATAGTAGTAGTAAAAAAAAAAAAGGATATTGACAACAATAAAAATAATAGATATAATAAAAAATAAAGTAAACAAGAAATATATAATAATAGTAAATATAATAGAAATAATAAGATTATAATAATAATATACATAAAAAATGATGATGAAAATAAAAAAAATTAATTTAATGGTAAAATAACAAAATGATCGAAAAGAGACCAAATTGAAACAATCTAGAAATTTTGGGCAAAATCGGAAAATAAAAACTTGGTTGTAAAACTATGAAAAAGCGGAGGGGCTAAATGCGCAATTAGCCCTCAATCGTAAACGCAGCGGATCCTTTCCCTGGAGGCGGGTCGGGTCATGGTCGAGAGGCTCAAAACGACGTCGTTTTGGCCTCTGAACCCACTTCTCAAAGCGGCGCCGTATTATATACCCTATAAATATTAAAATTTTGACAAAAAAACATTTTCACCGATTAAAAAAAAACAACCCAAACACTCTCAACTCTCTCCCTTCCCTCTCGAATCTGACCAGGGATCCGGCCACCAACCACCCCACCGGTCACCGGTCACCGACGCCGGCGACGCCGTATACGGTGGCGGGAGACCAAAAATCGCCCGTTTTACGACTGAGTGAAAAGAGGTAAGTTTTTCTCTTTTTTAAAACCTCTTTTTAATAAAAATATGAAAATGAGTAAATATATGTATATGCAAATGGTTTGGGAAAAATGGAAGAAAATAAAAAAAGATGAAAAAAAGAAATCAACCTCTGAATAAATCTTGCTTTCTATTGATTCTCGTATTCGTAAAAGATGTAGCCAGTATTCGTATTTCTTAAAAAGAAAAGAAAAAAAATCCCCTTCTTGATTTCTATTTCGGCTTTTATAGCCTTCTCTTTTTTAAGCTGTTCTCTTCTATTTTGTAGGTGCGTGATCAAGCACGTCTCCGACGTGGCGTGGTGGAGTGGCGCACGTCGCGGGGTGGTGGTGTCGTGGCCGATTGTGTGGGCGTGAGGGTCGCTTGGAGGCTGCGGCGCTAGGACTGCAAGGGTTCTACTTCAGTTTGGGTAGTGGGCTAGCAATTTGGGCTAGAGTTTAGGCTAGGTTAATTAGGTCTTGGGCCTACTGTGTAATTTTGGACTAGTTTATTGGGCAGGGCAAGAAATTGGGTTCTCTACATTTGCCCCTCTTTGCTCATTGTCGTAAGCGAGAATGGAGCAAAGACTTCAAAGAGACCAATTTGCCCGGTCTTGACGAATCTTGATTTCTTGATGCCTCCTCTCTTCAGGTAGCCTCGCTTCAACCCATTGCTTCCTTAGGGGTATTAGAATTGTCATTCTAATCCGCTCCAATGCTGCTTTATGAGAATAAGATTCGTCGAAATTTGATCTGCTCTACTCCTGCTCAGTGAAGATAAGATCTGCTATCTTTCAGCCTGCTCCACTCCTGCTCAGTGGAGATAAGGCTATGATCTTCAGTCTGCTCCATTGCCGATACATGGAGATAAGACTTGCTTTGTACTCGATCCGCTCCACTCTGCTCAGTGAAGATAAGATCTGCTTTCTTTCCGCCTGCTCCCTCCTGCTTTCGGTGAAAATAAGGCTATGATCTTGATCCGCTCCATTGCCGATACATGGAGATAAGACTTTGTGTATTTGATCTACTCCACTCCACCTTTCGGTGAAGATAAGATCTCGCTATCTTTCACCTGCTCCCTCTCCTTTCGGTGGAGATAAGGCTATGATCTTCGATCTGCTCCATTGCCGATACATGGAGATAAGACTTTGTTGTATTCGATCCGCTCCTCCTCGCTCGGTGAAGATAAGATCGCTTTCTTTTCACTGCTCCACTCCTGCTCAGTGGAGATAAGGCTATGATCTTCAGTCTGCTCCATTGCCGATACATGGAGATAAGACTTGCTGTATTCGATCTGCTCCACTCCTGCTCAGTGAAGATAAGATCTACTATCTTTCAGCCTACTCTACTCCTCCTCAGTGGAGATAAGGCTATGATCTTCAGTCTGCTCCATTGTCGATACATAGAGATAAGACTTTCTGTATTCGATCTGCTCCACTCCTGCTCAGTGAAGATAAGATCTGCTTTCTTTCAGCCTGCTCCACTCCTGCTCAGTGAAGATAAGGCTATGATCTTCAGTCTACTCCATTGTCGATACATAGAGATAAGACTTGCTGTATTCGATCTGCTCCACTCCTGCTCAGTGAATATAAGATCTGCTTTCTTTCAGCCTGCTCCACTCCTGCTCAGTGGAGATAAGGCTATGATCTTCAGTCTACTCCATTGCCGATATATGGAGATAAGACTTGCTGTATTCGATCTGCTCCACTCCTACTAAGTGAAGATCAGATCTACTATCTTTCAGCCTGCTCCACTCCTGCTCAGTGGAGATAAGGCTATGATCTTCAGTCAGCTCCATTGCCAATACATGGAGATAAGACTTGTTGTATTCGATCTGCTCCACTCCTGCTCAGTGAAGATAAGTTCAGTCTTTCGATCTGCTCTACTCCTGCTCAGTAGAGATAAGATCTGTTGTCTTCGATCTACTCTACTCCTGCTCAGTGGAGATAAGATCTGTATCTTTGGCCCGCTCCTCTCGCTCGGTGGAGATAAGGCTCATTATCTTCGATCCGCCCCACTCTCCCGCCGGTGGAGATAAGATCTACTATCTTTAGCCCGCTTCACTCTCTGCTCGGTGAAGATAAGGCTTCACCTTCGATCTGCTCTACTCTGCTCGGTAGAGATAAGATCTCATTGTCTTCGATCCGCTCCACTCCGCTTTCGGTGGAGATAGGATCTACTATCTTTCTTTGCTCTACTTACGCTCGGTAGAGATAAGGGCTTGATCTTCGATCCGCTCTACTCGCTTTCAGTAGAGATAAGATCTCAGTATCTTCAGTAACTCCCATCAACTTTGCTACATTGTCCTCTGGGAACCTACCGTAGAATTGACTTCATAGGGTCTATGCTTATGCCAAATGATTAGGATGTCATGATTGAAAGATGCTCCTAACCAATGTATTGCGAATGAATGGATGCATGCAAAATGTCATGGGTATGATCCAAAATTTTTTTAAAACTCTTGAGTTATTATTGCTCATTTGCTTGCTAGGGCAATATTCCGTTAATATGGCTTCTTGTTCTGCTGATACTTCTAACACAAAATTTGAATACATCATCACCGCTTAGACTCTTATTTAAAGTATTCGAACTCTTTAAATCTGGTTAGTTCCAAATAATTGTCTGCTTGATTCTTGTATTTATTTATAGACTTTGAGTAATACACGAAACTTCTTTTGTGAAAGCATTATTTGTTCGAAGAATCATTACTTCAATATGAAATGCTTGGAAAAAGATTGTAGAGATGAATGAAATTGAAATTTATTCGGGACAAAAACCCGTGAAGAATGAATTGAACAAAGGCAGTAAATTTTGCTAAGGTACAAAATGAGTAAGAGCGGAACTGATGCCCCAGATATCATAGCCCGAGATTCTCTGTACGTACTTCTTGAAGACCATTCTGAGCTCAACATGTGTCTAGGAGAACCATGGTACTCTGTCGGTGTCCTAAAACATAACATACCTCCTCACTGTTAATTCCGATGCAGCGAAACCCCTGTATGCCCCATCCGAGTTGATCATAATTTGAGCCACCCTTTTCGAGTTTTCGACCCAAAGCCCCTTTGGTCTCAAAGTGCCCCTTACGGGTTTTCGCCTTGGCCTCTCCTTTTTTTTTGAACTCAAGACGCCCTTTGCGGGTTTTCGCCTTGGCCCATTTTCATGCGAAGTACTTCTTGGTCGAGTGCATTAATTGGATTTGGCGGACTCGCGATCCATCTCGGCTAGTATCAAAGCTCCTCCAGAAAAGGCATTCTTTACAACGTACGGTCCTTCCCAATTAGGCATCCACTTTCCCCTGAAGTCCTTTTGCATAGGGAGGATCTGTTTCAACACCAAATCTCCTTCGTGGAATACTCTGGGGCGGACTTTCTTATTGTAAGCCCGCATCATCCGCTTCTGGTACAATTGACCATGGCGAATGGCTCTTAGCCTCTTTTCCTCAATTAGGTTTAGTTGATCATATCAAGATTGAACCCATTCTGCTTCGTCCAACTTCAGCTCTGATAAAACCCGGAGTGAAGGGATTTCAACTTCAATAGGCAAGACTGCTTCCATCCCATAAACTAATGAGAAAGGAGTTGCCCCGGTAGAGGTTCTAACCGATGTTCGATAGGCGTAGAGAGAAAGTGGTAACTTTTCATGCCAATCCTTGTAGGTCTCAGCCATTTTCCCCACAATTTTCTTGATATTTTTATTAGCCGCCTCAACTGCTCTATTCATTTTCGGGCGATATGGCGACGAGTTATGGTGCTTAATGTTGGTCGATTGCGGACTTACGCTATCGTGACCGTTGTTCAAGTTTAGTGTATTGTCGGACACGATTCTTTCTGGCATACCGTAGCGACATATGATCTCTTTCTTCAAAAACTTACTAACTGCCGTCTTCGTGACATTAGCATATGAAGCTGCCTCTACCCATTTGGTGAAGTAATCAATGACCACGAAGATGAATCGATGTCCATTAGAAGCCTTGGTGAGATTGGCCCAATGGCGTCCATTCCCACATTGAGAAATGCCATGGGAAGTCATAACATGAAGAGGTGAAGGAGGCACATGTATCTTATCTCCATAAATCTGACATTTGTGGCATTTCTTGGCGTAACGAATACAATCTCCTTTCATCGTGGACCAGTAATACCCAAATCTCACGATTTGTCTGGCCATTGTAAACCCGTTGGCATGCGTCCCACAGACACCTTCATGGACTTCTTCCAGGATTTTCCTAGCCTCAACAGCATCGACACATCTTAACAACACCTGATCTTTCCTCTTTTTATACAGGATCTCCCCGTCTAAGACATAGTCATTGGCTAGTCTTCTCAATGTTCTCTTGTCATTTTCTGTTGCTTGATCAGGATATTCACGACTCCTTACATATCGCAAAATATCCTGATACCAAGGATGATCATCTCTTTCCTCTTCTTCACTGATATTGCAGCAGTGAGCCGGAGTCTCATAAATACTCATTTGGATGGGCTTCATACCCTCTTGCTCGTTTACTCTGATCATAGAAGCTAGGGTGGCCAAGGCATCAGCCATCTGGTTTTCATCACGCGGGAGGTAAAAGAATGCGATATCATCAAACTCCTCAATTAGTTCCGAATTAACTTTGGAGTGGTGATCAATTTGGGATCTCTTGTTTCCCATTCTCCTTTGAGTGATAAATTACCAGTAGCGGAATCTCCATATACTTCTAGTGACTTAACTGCGGTCTATGGTCGCTCGAATTCCCAAGATACTTGCTTCAGATTACGCCATATTGTTCGTGCGGTCAAAATCCAACTTGCAAGTGAATGGATAATGGTCTCCATTCGGGGATATCGAGGATTGCTCCAACTCCATTACCAACGGCATTTGATGCTCGTCGAAGTTTAGTTTCAGAGACGATTTTCTAAGATATTTTCTTCAATTGTCGCTACAAACATCGATCCTCATTGGGAAAATCAAAATTCAGGGGTTCGTAGTCGTCTAGCGCCCTACTGGCTAGAAAATCTGCTATTGCACTTCCCTTTACAGCCTTCTAGTTCACGTAAACTATGTCAAACTAGGAGAGCAAAATTTGCCATCGGGCCATTCTTCGATTCAAAGCGGTCGACTCCATCATGTACTTGAGAGGGTCCAATTTTGAGATTAACCAGGTTGTGTGGTACAACATGTCTTGCCTCAACCTCCGAGTTGTCAGATTAATGCACAACACAATTTCTCAATGGGCGAGTATCTCATTTCACACTCGGTGAATTTCTTTGCCGAGGTAGTATATCGCCCTCTTTTCTTCCCTGTCTCGTCGTGTTGGCCTAGCACACATCCCATTGAATTATCGAATACCGTCGGATATAGAATCAATGGATGCATAGGATCAAGGCGGTATTAGCACTTTGGAGTATTAGACAAGTCTTGTTTAATTTTTGTCAAATGCCTTCGGCATTCATCGTCCCAAATGCAGGTTGTGTTTCTTAAGAAGACGAAATATGGGATCGCACTTCTCGAGTCAATTGCGAGATGAACCGAAGCGATGTAATTTAGTCTTCCTAGAAAGCCTCGGACTTCCTTTTGAGTGCTGTGGCGGAGGCAACTTTGCACGGCCTTGACTTTATCCGGGTCTACTTTGATTCCTTTTCACCGACCACGAAACCAAGTAGCTTCACGATCGAGCCCCGAAAGTACACTTGCATTTGGATTGAGTTTCAAATTGAAATTTCCTCAACCTCAAGAATAGTTTCCTTAACACTTGTACATGCTCCCTTCCGTTCGAGACTTTGCAATCATATCATCGGCGTAGACCTCAATCTCTTTGTACATCATGTCGTGAAACAAGGTTACCATAGCCCTTTGATATGTTGCCCCGCATTCTTTAACCCAAATGGCATCACTTGGTAACAAAAAGTTCCCATAAGGTTATGAAGGTAGTCTTTACCATGTCCTCGGGATGCATCTTTATTTGATTGTATCCTGAGAAACCATCCATGAATGAGAAGAATGAGAAACTGTAGTGTTATCCACAGAGTGTCAATGTGAGGCGGTGGGAAGTTGTCTTTTGGGCTGGCCTTGTTTAGGTCTCTGTAGTCGACGCACATTCGTATTTTTCCCATCTTTCTTAGGAGCAGGGGACAACGTTGGCTACCCATTCTGAGTATTTCACAACTCGTAAGAACCCAGCGTCAAATTGCTTCTTGATCTCCTCTCTGATTTTCACCGTAACATCGGGTCTCATCCTTCGGAGCTTCTGTTGAACCGGCTTGCAATCTTCCTTTATTGGGATACGATGTACCGTAATATCAGGGCTCAACCCAGGCATGTCCTGGTACGACCAGGAAAAGACATCTTTGAACTCTAACAGAAGCCTGATGAGGTCCTGCCTTGTTTCCCTGGTGATGAGGGTTCCAATTTTCACCTTTTTCCCTTCCTCCAGAGTCACATTCTCAATTGTCTCTTTGTGAGGCAGAATCAGTTTTTCTTCCTGCTCCACCATCCTTAATGAGATCGGGGATATACTACAATCTCCGTCTATCATCAGTAAAGTCTTAAGGTTCTTACGGGCACATGTCTTGCTCATCAGAAATGCAGGTCGTAATGGCGTTGTTCATGACATCGATATCCGGGGACCTATGGTAGGTATGAAAGAGTATTTAATGAAAATGAATTTAAGAAATACTTATGCGTTATGGTTATGAATGGAATGGAAAAGAAACAAAAGAATAACTGCACGGTATGAAAGGAAAATGCACTTTTATTGAAAGTAAAGATGCTTAAACATGAGCCTATTTCACAAAAGATTCTCGTTGTTCCCTAGGCTTGAAACAACAAGTGTGTTTTGAACATTACTCTGTTTTAGTCCTAAAAACTACAGGAATTTCTTCCGCAGTCCAGTTGTCTAGAACACTTCCAGGCTCGTAAGGGCGAATACCCGCCAAGTTTCCTCTCATCGAACTTTCTTCAGACACAACATTAATGTTCAAAGCCCCCATCATATCCTCAGCCGTTTCCTTATTCACGTTCTCCCGTCCCGAATAAATAATTCCCCCTGACACGAATGTATTAGATATATGGGGAAAGGTCATTGGACCCCACTCGATCTCTACACCATTCAGTCGTGCCCTTCGTCTTTCACGTTTCCTCTCCAGCTCCTCCTTTCTCTCATGCGGCATCCGGCCTATGCCCGTGCCAAAACGATCATGCTTGTCAACCAATCCTAGCACTCTGACTGGCCCCTGGAGATATTTTTCGAGTCCCTTCCTAGGTAATGCTCCTTTTCCTACTGTCAGTTGTAGGCCCATCCTTGTGGCTTCAGAGATTTTTGGCACTGGGACCTTGCCACCTTCACTGATGAAAGTCGCATTTATAAACTCTAATGACCTGAAGGAGCACTCTATAGCCTCCGTGTCATTCTCTATGTACGGTGCATTACTAGCAACAGACGCAATGATATCCTCCTCTGCGTTTATGGTTATCAATCGGCCCTCTGTCACCAGCTTCAGCTTTTGGTGCAATGACGATGGTACAGCTCCTGCTGAGTGGATCCACGGCCTCCCCAATAAGCAATTATAAGAAGGCTTGATGTCCATCACGAGGAAATCTACCTCGTACGTGTTTGGCCCAATTAGAAGGGGTATCTCGATCCTCCCCATCACTTTTCTCTCAGTGCCATCGAAGGCTCTGACTATATTTTGGCATGTTTTCATGTGAGAGCTATCTACAGGTAACCTGTCCAGTGTAGATAGGGGTAAGACGTTCAGTGCCGATCCGTTGTCAATTAATACCCCTGGTAGTGTATACCCTTTGCATCGGGTAGTGATGTGCAAAGCCTTAGTAGATCCCATGCTCCCCGGTGGTATTTCATCATCGCTGAAAGAGATAAGATTGTCTGCGCTTATGTTACTAACGAGGCGGTCTAGCTTGTTTACCGAAATGTCCTCAGCGACATAAATTTCGTTTAACACCTTCATTAGCGCGTTGCGATGTACCTCTGAGTTTAGGATCAAAGTCAGTACTGATGTGCGTGCTGGCTACTTGTGTAGTTGCTCCACGACACTGTACTCACTGTGCTTCAGGAATTTCAAAAACTCTCTCGTCTTACTCTCTGCTACTGGCTCATTAACCAGTGGTCTTGTCTTCTCGTCTCCCCTTCTCATCATAGAGGACTCAGCTTCTGGGTTGGGTGTGCTGGCCGAACTCTCTTTTTCGGAGACTATCACAGTGCAATTGTAATTCCAAGGTACCCTCTTGTCATCTTTATATGGAAAAGTCATGGGTTTTTGAATTATAATCCTCAGAGGAGAAGTTACGGGTTTTCGAGTACAACCCTCGGTGTACCCTTATAAGGAGAAGTCACGGGTTTTTAATTTCGACCCTCGGTTCTACCTTCACTCGCGTCGTCGACCCACGGCCGTGTGATAATCACTAGTGGGTGATTGACTTTAGGGATCCCTTCTGCAGACCCCTCTTACGTGGAACATACGTCATCTCCTTCCACCAAGTCAAAGAACTCCGGCTCTTTATTATCCATTAGCCCTTGTACTAGGGCTCTGAATTCGTTACATTCTTTGGATTTCATGGCCTTCTTTGTCATGGAACTCACAGTAGTTCCTTGTATCTTGAGATCTGTTTACATTCTCTTGCAGAACTAACCCCATTTTCTGCATTTCCTTCCAAACCTCTCTCAATGGGGTTCTGACCTTAGTAATCTCCTGTTTGAACCTTCTTCCCCTATTTTCAACTATTGCGTTTACCCCATTATCAATATGACTGGGTAACGGATTTCCTCCACCAGGCGGGTTATTGAAGTCTACCACCCCCGCCTTGATAAGTCTCTCAACTAGTCTTTTGAATGAAGTACAGTTCTCTATTGAGTGGCCTACTACATCCGCATGGTACTCACACTGAGCGTTTGTGTCATACCACTTGGGATATGGAGGTTGCAGCGGCTTCAAGTAAAACGGGGATACAACGTGCGCATCGAATAAAGTCTTATACAACTCTTATACGTCAGGTATAGATAGAGTAAATTGGAATTTTTCAGGTCTTACGCCTCGTGTTGGGCTCTTGTCTTGGTTGGGCCTGCTGGCCCACAGCTACCGCTCTCGGTTGGGTAATAGTAATAGGTTTAGGATAACCCGAGCTTATATTTCCTACTTCACTTTCCCTTTTCTTCGGAGCCGCTCTTCTCGTGCTCTCTCCTGCCTCTATCTTTCCACACCTGATCGCGTTCTCTATCATCTCCCCTGACATCACCATGTCGGCGAAACTCTTAGTCGTGCTCCCTAACATGTGGTTAATAAAAGGTGCCTTCAAGGTATTGATGAAGAGCATAGTCATTTCTTTCTCCGAGAACGGTGCATTTGGACACGTGTAGCGACCTCCCCTCCATCTTTGTGCGTACTTCTGAAACTTTTCGCGACTTTTCTCCATATTTTGCAACGTGATCTGTCGGGTGCTATATCGATCCACATGGCCGTAATGCTTCATGAAAGCTTTGTGCCAAATCTCTCCACGATTTGATTTGGGTACAACTCGGTGATTGTACCATTTTGCTGCAGCTCCGGTCAGACTGTCTTGAAAGCAGTGGATCAATAACTGGTCATTGTTGACATATCCCGTCATTCTACGACAGAACATCGTTATATGGGACTCAGGGCATCTGGTCCCGTTGTACTTTTCAAACTCTGGCATCTTGAACTTCGGAGGAAGTACCAAATTCGGGACTAGACTCAGCTTCTTAGCATCCACCTCGCATTGGTAATCAACACTTTCCAATACTTTAAACTTCTCCTCCAGCCATTTGCAGTGATCCTCAAACTCCTTTGGAAACTCCGCCGCTTTCTCCCCCTCTCGCATCGTCGAAATCGTGGACCATGATCTTTGGCAAATTGTCTCGTGGTTAGAGCTCAAGCCCGTCGGGAAGTTTGCGGTGCGAGGCACCAGCTTGATCTCGAGGCTCGATATTACCGCAGACACTCTCGGAGGGCTGCGCTTGAGAATTTCTTGGGGCTAGGCACGACGGATAAGCGAATTTTCATTTTCATCCCCGACATCGACCATAGGGCCTTTTCTTTATCCTGCGCTCCGATCCAAGAGCGGCGTTAAGCGGCTCATCATACTTCTGCGGGATTCAAAGCATTTGATCCCTCACGTCTTGTTGGATTTTGTCCAATCGCTCTTGCATCTGAGTGCGCAATCTGGTCTTGCATCTCTTTCTGCATCTGCTCCAACCTTTCCAACCTTTGATCCATGATTTTTGTTTTCCTTCGTGTATAGTAGTGGTGTTCCGGGATAACTAAAATATGACATCTAGTTAATAGGGTTTTTATGAAATTTAATGCAAATGATATGATGCAATGCCAATGCATGAAATGCAATGTAAATGAATGAATGCAAAAGGCGTCAAGTCAGTTCAATTTCTTATAGAAAACTTATTTAAAAACAAAATCCTTTACATAAAACAGAGTCACATATACGACCTCCAGCCCTTATGCCCAAAGTTTTAACTTTCTTAAGAAGAGAGGCTAACTCTCGGCCCTTGACCCGACTCGACTCATATACTATACTTAATACATCGGCTGAACGGCTAAGGTTTGTAAATGCTCACCACTTCTCAGTATCTGAATCACGGCCTCGCCCATAAGGTAGTCTCTTTCTACGATTTGGTTACGAGAACGTTGAAGTTGTTCTTCCCGTCGCTCGTTATTTGCCTCCAATAGTTGGATCCGGAGCTCACTATTTTGCAGCGCCGTTTCAAGTGTTACCACCTTTCCTTTCAACTCTTCAATCTGATTTAGGCTTGATTCTAATTTCACCGTAGAGCTACGACTTCGAGACAATGCCCTTTCTAGCTCTGCTACTCGAGCTCTTAACATCTCATTCTCACTTTGGCTCTCACCTACAGTCTTTCTCAGAGTATCCTTTTGTGCCTGAGCCTCATGGAACCTCTTCTTCCACTGATCAACCTTGGCCTTCTCCTCCTAAACTTCTTGACGCCATTGATCTGAGGTTTTACCCAGCCCAGTAGTCCTCATCGATAGATGCAACTTTTTGTAATCGGTCTTCAAGCTATCCAGATCCTCTTCAGCCTTCCTTTTTCCTTTCCTCAGCTCCTCAGCCTCTGACTTCTGGATATCAATATCTAACCTCAAATTCATTTTCTCCTCTTCCAATTGTTCTATCTTTTTCCCTAACTCTGAATTTTTACTTTCAAAGTCCTGCTTCATGATCTCCAACTCAGAAGGGACTACTTGCAGGTATTCCTCTATCGATCGAGCAGCATCCTGTGTCGGCCCGGGGATATTATCGTTTACTCTTCTGCTCCGCCATGTATTATATTCGAGGGTTGCCATTGGACCCATAGCAACTCTTTTCATTCGATGAATCTGCTTCCACGGATCAGAAACTTCTCGAACTCTTTTCTTATAATTATTCCCACTATACGAGAATTCAAACTGAGCTAGCCCATGCGTTACCGGTATAAACTGTCTCGATTGGTATTGCCTTAGCACGAGCAAAGGAGTATACCCAACGGCTCCCCAGGTCCCCAACAGAGGAACCCAATCATAACTCCCACACCGGTAGAGAATTTCATCGGGAACAAACCAAGGAGCTCTCCATTCCACATCCTTTTCTTGAAGATTCTGAAGAAGCGCGATCCAGTTCTCTTCTGATATGTCATCTCTCCTGGGCGCGGCTGCCAACTCCTTTAATGGGGAGTACTTTGCAAAGAAAACCCGACAAGAAGATCTATCTACTTTCCAGAAATGGCTATGGAACCACACCAACAATAGTTGCGCGCAGCCTATGAATCTACCCTCACCTGCTCTCCGGCACGAGTTCAAAGATCTAAACGTTTCGGTAAGAATCGCCGGTACTGGCGTAACCCCCTTGTCAAGTCGATCGAATAAGTCAGTAACCGCTTCATCTATATGTCTCAGAACTTTGGAGAAAATTACCAAGCCTTAGATACTTAGGGCGAACATGTCAACTTTCCTCTTGGCATCTGGATGTGCCACAATCAGCTCCCTCAAGCTCCCCCAAGGAATGCATTTCCCTTCACCTTTTGTTGAATTCGTGTTTGCGACCCCACTGCTCACTCATCCCGAGTGATACTCATCACTTCTTTACAAAAGTTGGTGCATTAGCTGCCCCTGAAATAAACTTTGTCAACCTGAACCCTTTGGCTATGAAGTAAAGCCGTGTATTCTTCCATTGTAGGCACCAAATCCACTTCCCCAAATGTGAAACAGCTATAAGCGAAATTCTAATCTTGAGTCATAGCCCGAAATAAGTGTTTGTCAACTCGATGTCCAAAGAAATAGGGTAGATCACCATAATTAAGGTAGAAAAAGCTGCTTAGTTGCTTCATCCCAACAGTCCATATATCTCTTAACTCTTGGAGCTCATTCTATGTCACACTCGATGCGAGTGAAGTCCAATAATTCGATGTATACCCCTCGGTTAGACTATCCCCTTCTCAAGCCGTGTGTGTCTTCTCGACCATATCACGCACGGCCGCATTATCCTCTACGTTATCAAGGAATCCGTTCTCCATAACAAGCTTTCTAACTTAGTAATTAAAACAGAATCGACGCTTTTAAGTATGAAATGACATGCAAACATGACCAAAATAAAATAAGTTAGTATCGCATAAAAGTAATCAAAGCAAGTAAAAAATGTCGAACCATTACATAGGTAGCCACTAAGGTTTAGCATGGCTCTACCTAGGGTGGGCTCTTAAGGTTTACTATATGTGGTTTAGTTCTAAAGGAAGGGTACCTGAACTAGCAGATTCCTCAATCCTCACCCATTATAGGCTCATACGGATCGAGTTCAGTTCAGGAGAATACATTTCCCTATGGCCATGCGGAGGTGAAAACCTCACGGAACCATAGGTACGGATGTACTCCGGAAGCAGTCCCCTAGCCCATGCGGAGGTGAAAACCTCACGAAGGCGTAGCTTCTCGCTCCCACTTAAGGGTGTGACCACAACGGTCATGCAACATGAATGTAGGAATATCCTATGGGTCTCAAACCACAACAACCATATGACGCGGCACAAACTCATACAATGAAAGAAACGAAATCAAAATTTTATTTTCGATAAAAGGACATTAATCAATCCATTCTACGGCTTGACTCTCTTATTGGTCCCCAGTGGAGTCACCAAGCTGTCGAAACCATTTTTTTGTTTGGAAAACGGGCCGACTTTAAAAAGAAAAGCGGAGTCGCCACCAATCTTTTTTGAAGTGTGATTGGGCTACTTATAAAACATATTGGTCTATGAATTTTATAAAAACGGGCTCGGGAGTCGGTTACGCACGAGGAAGGGTTAGCACCCTCGCAACGCCCAAAATTGGTACCGTATTGGTTGATTAATGTCCTTAATATCGAAAAATTAGAAAATATTTTAAAATATGAATCTTCAAAAATGTTTGGATAACCCACATTGGATATCGAAACTCTCTTGTTCCGAAAAGATGAAACACCACATCCAGCACGATAGGACGCGATGTTTCAAACCCTCGATACCAAGATTGTTTCATGATCTCTAAATCTCATACATTGCAATTTGAAAAGGGTATTTCACTATTTGAGGCCAAACTAAAAACCGAAACCCAGCACGATTGGGCACGGTTCCTTGAATTTCCAATCATGAAATATTGCCTTTATTTAAGAAACACGATAAAAGAATCTTTGAAGGATATTTAATTGTTTGGATGAACAGTAAAATCGAAACCCAAAGACGATTGGGCACGACTTTTCGAACTTCCAAACACAAAACATTGCCTTATTTAAAAACACGGTAAAAGATTTTAAAGGATATTTGGTCATTTGGACGAACGAAAAATCGAAACCCAGCACGATTGGGCACGATTTCTCGAACTTCCAAACACGTAATATTACCTTTGCGAAACCCTTTTTACGAATTTGGGGGAAAAATGTAGTAAAAGGAAAAAAAAAGATAAACGATAGTATTAATAATAAAGAAAATGATAAGTAATAATAAAAGAAATAGGGATGAGAATAAAATATTCATATTAATATAAGGAACAAAAATAATAATTATACTAATAATAGTAATATAAAAAAAATAAAAATAAAAATAATGAAAATGGGGATGGGGATGGGGATGGGGATGGTAATAAAAATAAAATAAGAATAATAAATATAAGAATAAGAATAATAATATGTATAATGAAATAGTAATAGAATAGTATAATAATAATATAATATTAATGATAAATATAATTATAGTAATGATAAAAATAAGGGGTACATATTACAATAATAAATAGAATAATAGAATAATAACAATAAACAACATAAAAAATATTAATAAGACAATAATAGTAACAATATTGAAATAATAGTATTAATAATAAAAATAGTAGTAGTAAAAAAAAAGGATATTGACAACAATAAAAATAATAGATATAATAAAAAATAAAGTAAACAAGAAATATATAATAATAGTAAATATAATAGAAATAATAAGATTATAATAATAATATACATAAAAATGATGATGAAAATAAAAAAATTAATTTAATGGTAAAATAACAAAATGATCGAAAAGAGACCAAATTGAAACAATCTAGAAATTTTGGGCAAAATCGGAAAATAAAAACTTGGTTGTAAAACCATGAAAAAGCGGAGGGGCTAAATGCGCAATTAGCCCCTCAATCGTAAACGCGGATCCTTTCCCTGGAGCGGTCGGGTCGCTGGTCGAGGCTCAAAACGACGTCGTTTTGGCCTCGAACCCACTTCTCAAAACGGCGCCGTATTATATACCCTATAAATATTAAAATTTTGACAAAAAAACATTTTCACCAGATTTAAAAAAAAACAACCCAAACACTCTCAACTCTCTCCTTCCTCTCGAATCGACCGGGGATCCGCCACCAACCACCCGCGGTCACGGTCACCGGCCGGCGGCGCGACGTATCTGATGTATGGAGACCAAAATTGCCCGTTTTTCGACGGAGTGAAAATAGGTAAGTTTTCTCTCTTTTTAAAACCTCTTTTTAATAAAAATATGAAAATGAGTAAATATATGTATATGCAAATGGTTTGGGAAAAATGGAAGAAAATAAAAAAGATGAAAAAAGAAATCAACCTCTGAATAAATCTTGCTTTCTATTGATTCTCGTATTCGTAAAAGATGTAGCCCGTATTCGTATTTCTTAAAAAGAAAAGAAAAAAATTCCCCCCTCTTCAGATTTCTATTTCGGCTTTTATAGCCTTCTCTTTTACAACTGTTCTCTTCTATTTTGTAGGTACGTGATCAAGCACGTCTCCGACGTGGCATGGTGGAGTGGCGCACGTCGCGGGGTGGTGGTGTCGTGGCCGATTGTGTGGGCGTGAGGGTCGCTTGGAGGCTGCGGCGCTAGGACTGCTAGGGTTCTACTTCAGTTTGGGTAGTGGGCTAGCAATTTGGGCTAGAGTTTAGGCTAGGTTAATTAGGTCTTGGGCCTGCTGTGTAATTTTGGACTAGTTTATTGGGCCCGGGCAAGAAATTAGGTTCTACAATTATGAATTTTTAATTAACCGAAAGACCAATTAAGCAATTAAGCTCATTTTAAAATGCCAAATGGTAGTGGAATGACGTTAAAATCCACTAACCTATTAATTGTAATTAACTTTTACGTACTGAAAGGTTAATTAAATAATTATGATTAATTATGATTTAATTAAAAGTATATAAGCTAAAAGTTAAAATGTCACATTGATCTTTCTTCATCTTTTTCTCCATGGACGAAACTTGAAGAAAGAAAAGGATTTGAAACTTTTCAACTTTAATATTTTAAGTCGTATGTAATTTCAAGTTATATGAATTGTAGGTTAAATTAAATGAACATAAATTAATAGAAATGGTAAAGTTTGAATGTGATTTTCTCACTAAGTATGAAAATAACATGAGAATTAATTTATGGTTTTTTAAATTATTATTTAATTTATTAATTAAATAATTGAAGTTTGAAAATCGAATTAAATTAATTGATCACTGTGAATCTGTTGAATGTAAAAAAATTAACTATATTTTCTCATAGATTCTTTTATGGTAAAGTTGTTATGATTTTAACGAAATTAGATTTAGGTTGAGAAAATTATTTAATTGAAAAATTAATTTAATAAATAATATCTATTTTGAAAAATAGAAAAAAAATATGTACTAGATTAAATTAAATTATAAAGTGTTGGGTTAAAAATTCAGCAAGCACAAATAATTTGACCCAATACATGAGAGGCCTGAATCCTCATCATAATACATATGAGGGGAATCACACCCTATTAGCCCCTATCTCTCTTAGTTCAACTAGGAAGTTGTTTTTCTATTAAAATAGACTTCTACTAATTCAACAAGGGTTTCACTTATTCTCCCTATAAATAGATGGTACATGTCTAAACCATTTTTTGAAAGGTCAACTTTTTATTTAAAAACGAAACCAATATTTTTTTATGAGGTGTGATCGGGTCACCGTGTGATTGATCGTTTTAATAAGCGATTTAATTTATTAAAACAACGATTTTTTGGTCTACGAATTTCGAGAAATAGGTTCGGGAGTCGGTTACGCACGAGGAAAGATTAGCACCCTCGTAACGCCCAAAACTGGTGCCTAATTGATTAATTGACGTCTTAATGCCAAAAGTTGAAAACTCGAAAAGAATTTAAAATACGATCCCTCTTTGCATTAGTGTTAATTTTACTTAAAAACCACTTAAATAAACTCAAACAGACGTTAAAGACCCTCTCATCTCGAGATAACAAAATGTCACATCCCGTAAGTTAGGACACGACACCTTGAACCTTTGAGAATAAGCTTGCCGTTATTTTTTTTATTTGAAATCTTATGTATTTTAATTTTAAAAGGATATTCGGTTATTCAATTCAACGAGAAAGTCAAAACCCTGTAAGTTAGGGCACTACTTCTCGAATTTCTAAATACGGAACATTGCCTTATTTTGAAAATTCCTTTTTTTACATGTTTGGGTAATGATAAACCGTAAAAGTAACATATTTTAAACCCACATTTAACATACTTTTGGATGATTTATCCCTTGATTTATGTAAAAAGGTGCTCTTAATCCTTTCTTTTCATGTTTTATACTCAGGAAAGCACCGGAGGATGGAAAGAACGAGAAACGGGCTCAAAACGGACCAAATTGGGCCAAAGTAAAAGTCGACACGGCCTGGACTTGAGCCAACATGGCCGTGTCTCCTTGACAGACTAGAACACGGCCTGATCACGATTTACACGGGCGTGTCACCTCATTAAAAGTCCGAACACGGCCTAAAGACGATTCACACGGGCGTGTGCCATGGCCGTGTCCCTGTCGCGGAGAAGAGCAATTTCACTCGGAAAAGGATACTTAGGGACAAAGAAACCTATTTCAAAAGCCTATACAAACACCCTAAGTATAACCTAGAAGAGGGGGGTGAGCTAGGCCAAGGAGCCGAGCCGAAAAGGTCAGATTTGTGGGAAACACTCGAAGATAGCCAGTTGATCCATCTCAAGAAGCCGAAATTCTACTCAAGACGGCAGATCTCTCCTTCAATTCCTTCAGGGGGTTTAGGGATTTCTTATGTTTTGTTTTATCTTTTCTTCTGAGATGTTTTCTTTTATTGTTATGAACTAAACCCTTCAGATACCTGAAGGGGATGAAACTTAGATGAAACTTGTTATCGTTTGTTGAACTATATGATAAATACTTGATTTGTTCTTAATTATGTGTTCTTAATTCTTGTGTTAATATTTCCGGGATATTGATTCAAGTTTGATGTGCTTAGGTGGAGCAGCAAAAGTCCCTGCTTAGGAGTAGATCTAGCATAATTAAGCGGAGTTGATCGCGCGCCTAGAGATAGGGTGACGAGATTTTGCCGAATTAGGGTGAAACCTAATATGGGAGTCCATAGATCGAGTTAATGCAATTCTAGGGGTTTTAATTAGAAAGAGATTTCAATTAATCAACCTAGGGTTAGACGTTATTCGCTTCGAGAGAGGGTTTAATATACATTAGGGAGTCTTACTTATCAAGTCAAGTGAATAAATAAATGCAGTTCAGAGTTAGATAACAAGTGAAGTCTAGGTGGATTCGTCCTAAGGGTATCGTCTTAATCAACTGAGTTTTTCCAACAGTATTTCCCCAATTCATTCTTTTTTGTCTTTGCGTCTTTAGCTTAGTAGTTAGTTAAATTTAGATTAAATAACAACTTCACTTATTTTAGGCTAGATAATAAAAAGAAAGTTAGTATTAGTACTTTTGGTTCCTTTAGGTTCGACAATCCGGTCTTGCCTAAGCTATACTACTGTTCGATAGGTGCGCTTGCCTCAAATTGTTGTCATAGTTAATTTCAAGGTTCGATCATTCTTTTTATAAATTTTAAGACTTTGACATCGCGAAAACAACGATCAGGTAAAATTTAATGTAATATTGAAAATGAAATATAAATAAAATGTTACGCTAATGAACGACAACAATATAAATGTACTAATAAGGAATTCATAGTACATATAATGGCAATAATCACATAATACATATCAATTTAATACCAATATTAACAATCAAATAAAAATAAAATAAATAATAACAATGATAACAATAATAATGACAAAATAGTGCACAAAAAAGAAAATACCAATTTTTAAATATAAATAAGATAAAGAAATAAATAAATAAATACATAAATGAATATTGATGTAACACCCCTAACCCGTAACCGTCGCCGGACTAGGGTTAACGGTGTTACCGGACAGATCGAAAACATTTACAGAAAAGTCATACAACTGTATATCAACCTCAAACATAGTGTCCCTTTAGTAGGTCATCGAGACCTAAAACATGCTTATAAACCGGGTTGGGACTAAACCGGAACACATACAAAATATCTCAGAAATTTAAAACTTTTCTAAGTTTCAGGGGTTACACGCCCGTGTAAGCAGGCCGTGTGCCTCCCACGGCTACTGGACACACTCGTGTGTCCTCCCCGTGGTCGAATCTGACTTTACACCACGGCCACCAAGCACGCCCTTATACCTTGGCCGTGGTCGAATCTGACTTTACATCCACGACCACCAAGCACGTCCGTGTACCTTGGCCGTGGTTGAATCTGTTTTGGCTCCACGGTTACCAAGCACCCTCGTGTGCTAAGGCCGTGCACTCATAGGCCATATACTGACTTTTTCACTCGACTACTAGACACGCCCGTGTGTCTTGGCCATGTGCTCCTAGGCTAGCTACTGACTTAGCCCCACGGTCACTAGGCACGCCCGTGTGCCACAACCGTGTGACATTATAGGCCATTTGCAAGGCCAAAATGCCACCCACTTAAGGTCAATTCTACAAGAATTTTACCACCACATTTCATGTACAATTAACAACCATATCATGCCAAAAATACCATTCAATCTATACATTCAAAACAAATCTCAACTATGCCAATTTACAAGACTAAAACTCATCTCATCACAAGCATAATTCATCCATTACTTACTCAAAACTTTACCATTTCATGTGTCATCTAACCATGCCAAAAACATGCTTCACACATCACATTCATATAAGCAAATTCTCAACTCATATCTAGCCAAATCACATGGCTAAGTTCATATAACAAACTTATATCAAATACTAGCCTATACATGCCATATCTAGCTATATACATTTCCAAAATGTACCAAACACAAGTTGAGTAGTGTGATGACGATCCTCAACAGTCCCGAGCCTTCAGTAGCTTTGACGACCTATAAAACAGAGAAAACACACACAAAGTAAGCTTTCCAAAAGCTTAGTAAGTCATATACAAATAAACTTAATATGTAAAGCATGTAAGCATATAATTACATTGGCACAATTCATATACATATCAAAATTTCTCACATATATGCTTTGGTCCATATTCTTGGCCATATTTTCCATTTGCATCATTTCAAGAATCATATATACACATAGCTCTTTCATGCTTACTTTCACATATCATATTTCTATTTCATCATCCAATTCATCATAGTAAGATCATATAGATACTTACCTTGTATACACAATCAGTGTATAAATCAACGTATCTGAAACGAATTTATAAATTTACTTTGCCATTCGTATCACAAACTCGCCCGTTGAACTGATAGGAACCTAATAAGATACTCAGAAAGCTCGGAATAGTTGTACAATGCCAATGTCCCAGACGAGGTCTTACGTGTACTCAGATAACAATGCCACTGTCCTAGACAGGGTCTTATACGAATCAATACGATGCTGATGTCCCAGACCTGGTCTTACACGTAAAGCTCATATCGATGCCAACGTCCTAGACGTGGTCTTACACGTAAAGCTCATATCGATGCCAACGTCCCAGACGTGGTCTTACACGTAAAGATAATATCGATGCCAACGTCCCAGACGTGGTCTTACACGAATGTCAAATCAACGCCAACGTCCCAGACGTGGTCTTATATGATAAAACAGAACATATACCTATGTATTCCTAGGTTCGTACGGGACTTCTCGGACATTGTCGCTAAGTCGATCTTATCTCGGAATTCATTTGCATAACACTTCATAAGCACTCATTATCAACGATAGGCATATGAATATGCTCAACTCAATACAATTACATTTATTTGCAATATGACTTACCTCGGATTCGATTTATCGAAAATAGAAACGGCTACTCGGTTACTTTCGCCTTCCCTCGGTCTAAGTCCGTTTTCCTCGGTTCTTGATCTAAACATATTCAGAATTAATCTTTTTATTCACTAATTCATCCAATTCAATCCAAGGACACACATTTAGGGCTATTTGCAAATTAACCCTCACGTTTGCACAATTTATCAATTTAGTCCATTTTTCTCAAAACATCAAATTCACAAAATCATTACATACACATGCTTAGCCGAATGCTTATAAATATCATACAAGCCCATATTTTCCATCAAATTTGCAATTTAGTCCTTCAGGTTACTATTTTCTCAATTTAACCCTAATTAGCTAAATTCATCAAAAATTCAAGAATAAAGTATGTTCATCTAGCTCAAATCTTTCATTTAACACATTAAATCATCTCAAAGCTCAACATATCAACCATGGCATATCTCATGAACATCACCAATACACAAAATTAATACATGGGCTTGATAGTAGGCAAAGCAACGATTGCAAAAACGTAGAAATTATCGAAAACCAACTAAAAACATACCTTGAATTTGGCTTGCAAGTAGCCGAATATGCAAAGCTTCAAAGCTTTTCTTCTCTTTGTGTTTTCGGTAGATGAATGCATGAAAATAATGTCCATTTTCATGTTTTAATCATATTATAATTCATTAGTAAACAATTTCCAATTTTAGCCTTATAATATAAAATCACAAAACAAAATTTCCAAGGTTATTATGGACCATAGCCGTCCACTATCTATAGAAATGAATAATTTGCCATATAAGTACTCACACTTATAAAGACATAACAAATAAGCATCTTTTCATTAAACATGCAAATTTCACATTTAATGCAATTCAATCCTTTTGTCAAATTAAACACACAGACGGACAAATTATCTTACGAAAATTTAACACATGCTTAATCACTTATCAGAGGCACAGAAAATAATATTAAAATATTATACGAACTCGGATTTGTGGTCCCGAAACCACTGTTCTGACTAGGGTATAAACCAGACTGTTATAATTCTCCCCCCTTAGGGATTTTCGTCCCCGAAAATCTTACCGTTAAATAGAGTCGGATATTTCTGTTTCATTGAATCTTTCGGCTCCCATGTAGCCTATTCTATACCGTGTCGATGCCATAATACTTTCACTAACGGAATTTTCTTATTTCTCAACTCTTTTACTTCACGAGCTAAGATACAGATCGGTTCCTCTTCGTATGACATATCAGATCGGATTTCAATTTCAGATTGGGCAATCACATGTGATGGATCGAATCGATATCTACGGAGCATCGAGACATGAAATACATTATGTATCTTTTCTAGCTCGGAAGGCAACAACAATCAATATGCAACAGGTCCAACTCGCTCAATGATTTCATACGGCCCGATGAATCTCGAACTCAACTTGCCTTTACGTCCGAAACGAAGTACTTTCTTCCATGGTGACACTTTCAGAAATACTTTGTCGCCGATCTTAAATTCTATATCTTTTCGCTTTAAGTCCGCATAAGACTTCTGACGATCAGATGCTGCTTTCAAACAATCTCAGATCAATTTCACTTTCTGTTCTGAATCTTTTACCAAATCGACCCCATGTAGCCTATTTTCACCAAGCTCAGTCCAATACAGAGGTGTACGACATTTACGACCGTACAAAGCTTCATATGGTGCCATTTTGATGCTCGCCCGAAAACTATTATTGTATGCAAATTCAATCAATGGCAAATCATCGTTCCCACGAACCATTAAACTCAAGTATACTGACATCTTAACATATCTTCAAGAATCTGAATAATCGCTTCGGATTGACCATCCGTTTTGCGGATGAAAAGTATCTTGAAATGCGATTTACGTGCCTAAAGCTTCTTGAAATTTCTTCCGTAACCTCGATGTAAACCTCGGGTCCCTATCGACACAATAGATAGTGGCACCCGTGCAATCTAACAATCTCGTAAATATAAAGCTCGGCTAATCTATCAAGTGAATAGTCAAATCGCACAGGAATAAAATGGGCAGATTTCATCAATCGATCAACTACGACCCATATCGCATCTTTCTTTCTCGGAGTCAAAGGCAATCCAGAAATAAAGTCCATTGTTACTCTATCCCATTTCCACTCAGGAATCAGAATCGGTTGTAGGAACCCGGACGGAACTTGATGTTCAGCTTTCTTGCTGACAGATTAAACATTTTGAAACAAAGTCAGAAATATCACGCTTCATATCAGACCACCAATAGTGTCGCTTCAAATCATGGTACATATTAGTACTCCCCGGATGAACAGATAGACGACTGTTATGTGCTTCACTCAAAATCAACTGAATCAATTCCGGATTTCTCAGAACACAGATACGATCTCGGAATCTCATGCAATCATCAACAACTCGAAATTTAGATTCATAATTCGAATCATACTGAGCTCGTTTCACTATCAATTCATTATCAACTTTCTGAGCATCACATATCTGTTGTAAGAACAACGGTTTTGCTTTTGATTCAACTATCACAGAACTATCTTCAGACAGATTTAATTGAGCATTCAAAGCACGTAATGCAAACAATGATTTTCTACTCAATGCATCAGCAACAACGTTTGCTTTACCCGGATGATAATCTATCACAAGTTCGTAATCCTTTAGCAACTCTAACCATCTTCTCTGACGCAGGTTCAAATCTTTCTGGGTCATCAGGTATTTCAAACTTTTATGATCTGAAAATACGTGACATTTCTCACCATACAAATAATGACGCCAGATCTTAAGTGCAAACACAATCGCAGCTAGCTCGAGATCGTGTGTCGGATAGTTCTTTTCATGAGGCTTCAATTGTCTCGAAGCATAAGCTACAACTTTGCCTTCTTGCATCAAAACACATCCCAGATCGTTTAACGAAGCATCACTATATATAACAAATTCTTTACCTGATTCTGGTTGTATTAATACTGGAGCTTCTGTTAACAGAGTTTTCAACTGATCAAAACTTTTCTGGCATTTGTCTGACCATTCAAATCTAACATATTTCTGAAGCAATCTAGTCAACGGAGTAGCTATCACTGAAAATCCTTTCACAAATCGACGATAATAACCAGCTAGCCCCAGAAAGCTACGGACTTCAGATACATTTCTCGGAGGTTTCCAATCCAGAATAGTAGAAATCTTGCTTGGATCAACTCGAATCCCAGAAGCTGACACAATATGCCCCAGAAAACTAACCTCATGTAACCAGAATTCACATTTGCTAAATTTCGCATACAATTTCTTTTCTCGCAGAGTTTGCAATACAATTCTCAGATGCTCAGCATGTTCAGTCTCATCACGTGAATAAATCAAAATGTCATCAATGAATACAACAACAAATCGATCTAGATATGGTCTGAAAATTCTGTTCATCAGATCCATAAAAACAGCAGGAGCATTTGTTAGTCCAAATGGCATGACTAAAAACTCGTAATGCCCGTATCTCGTTCTGAAAGTAGTTTTCGGTATATCTGAATCTTTTACTCGCAGCTGATAGTAACCCGATCTCAGATCTATCTT